>CM050889.1:130841035-132163454 GCA_027725995.1 Rhynchospora tenuis | reverse complement strand
CAAATTAATTTCTTTTGACACCAGAAAAGTTTGACTCCTGATAAGTTTTAAGAGATAATAACCTTGAAAAAGTTACTGTAATCGTGTATTCAAATCGAGGGACTCTTAGCTTGTTTCATGGAGGGGTAAGAACTAAGAATAGTAGAGGAGATAGGAAGGAAGAAAGTTCCAGTAGATATGTAATTATGCATGATTATTTCTCTTTCTTAATTGCACTCAAATCTTTTACTGTGCTTTAATTTTAGGCTCTTTTTGGAGTATTTGATGGCCACGGAGGCAGCAAAGCAGCTCAATTATGTTCTAAAAGTATGGACCGATTATAATTGATGAATTAGATACAATAGAAGGTGAGAGCTCTGGAGCCACAGAGAGGAACAACCCACAGAGAAGGTGACAGCGCATCAAGTGGGACCTTCTCTTCCAATTACTGCTCAATTTTTATGTGTTTTTGTTCAGCTATTGACCAGTTGAGAGTATTTAATATTACAAATGCTTGGAAACAAATAATTATGATGCTATTGTTTGATACAATATACGCCAGAGATACTCTGCTAAATAGTCAATAGTCAGTGCCAGTTATAAAAATTGGCAGCGACACAGCTTTATAAAAAAAGTAATTAACATAAGCAACTAGTTCAAAATAAGATAACATTCTTTAGTTCAAAGCAAAAATTACAGAAATCCAAACGTCCTTAAAAAAAAGTCTTCAGTCGAATTCCATCATCTTTAATCCTGAAACAAAAGTTGAAGTTGAAACTTAGCATAGTTTAATTTGAAATTGTGCCAATCAGATTGTTAAAAAAAGAAAAGTCTAAGTACCAGTTGTTTGACAAATGCGCATGCACGATGCCTTGATTTTGTTTTTAATTTCCTCATTTTTGTTGTGCTTCGAGAATATCAGTCGAACAAGCACTTGTTTTCGAAATTCTTCAATATCAATCTGCAAATGTAATGCAAATGCACAATATATAGTTAGTTTATGTTAGTAGAATTGTTTGTATGAATGTTACACAAATTAGAATACACCTTCGGAAAATTAGTCGTCTCAAGCGACCCTTTCCAAAAGTCGATATATGCCAAGGCATACAAACCACACGAGTCAGAATCATTTTGTTGTGGTGCCTCGCTTATCACATTTACAGGCCATGTAGTAATATCTAATGACCCATGTTTAGCTGAAAGATCTTCGTCAGACTGGATTGCTAGTGAGATTAATTGTTGGATTCCAATGCGCTACAACAATTGGAAAATGTCAGCTCATTAAAAAAGAAACCCACAATTAAACAACATAAATAAGGTTGTTGTCACTGACCAAATCTCTCGTGAGATCTTCATAATAGGCTGGAGTGCACTTTACAAGCGAGTCCAGTACTTGAAATGTTGACCGCGTGAGATTCAAGACCCCTACGATCCAGTGTGAGTCGCTTATGTTTATAGGAAAAAAGACCTACAATTTGAAATAGTAAATCAGTTGTTTTCCCACTATAGTCTTGTAGGTATGAGAAACACAAATATTCAATTTAGACTTACCAAGTCTTGTTCCAAAAATTCTTTGCCGACTTTTGTATACTTTCTTATACGTCTCTTGTACATGGCGTTTGGAGCTTCAGATCTGGAATATATGTTAGTGTTGAGAGTTGATACTGCCATCACTTTTTTAGATGGATGCCGCTCCATGGTTGCAATATAGCAATTTATGACCTGTTCAGAACAAAATAAAAATTTTTGCTTTTCTGTAAACTTGAGTCTGAAATAATTTAGGGTGTTAAATGCTTTGAAGAACAAAATGGCAGCTACATCAGCTAAAAATCATTCTAAAATAATTATAGTCTATAATTAGTAGCATATAACCTTGATAGTTTAACCATTTATACCTAACCAGATGTAAACATGAGAAATATATATGTGTACCTGACTGGGTATCCATTTCACTGCACCTTTTTCATTTGAATCTTGGATGAGACTTTCCATTTCTTTGGCAGTCAGTGTCACATCTAAATCATCATTTTTAACAATCACTTCATTTAAATCTGCATCTTGTAAATACCACACGGCTGCCATCTGTTGGGGATTGAACACAATGGCACCTCCGTCTGTTTCACTTGCATCGAAAATCTCATGAATAGCTCCTTCTGTGTCACTTGCATCAGAATATATCTCAACAGGATGCTTGTATTTTGTTTCCTTCTCTTTCAGAGGTGTTGTACTAGGCTGGTCGTTCGACTTCTTTGCCCTTTTCTGGAAATTTATTTCATTATTGTATAAAAGTATGAGAGTCGAATAGGAAAAAAATATACTGCATACAATTTGGCTAAGTTATAGAAATAATCCTGGTTATTAAATTTTTAATGAATATGCATGGTAACAAGTTTGCTTTCTTAATTTACTGTTCCAGGCCAATATAAACAAGCAGATTTTGATGCAATTGCATCAAGTTCTCATTTTGATCAATATCATATGCCCTTTTTTCTGTTGCGGTTAAGGTCTTAAGGATGAGAAATATAGGACTGGTCAAGTAATTTGGTCCATTCACTATTCATTTGTAAAACATCAAATTTCATGCACGCCTCTACCAATTATGATTCAATAAAACCAATATATTACCTCGTTAAGAATCTCTACATTTGGGCCATTACTAGCTCCATCGATTGCCCTCTTTGAAGGTGGGGTAATACCTCTAGTGATTCCAGAGGTGCTACCTCTATTGATTGCCGTCTTCAAGGCCCCACCTTTATTGATTGCTGTCTTCGAAAGTGGGGCTCTATCTCTATTGATTGTTGTCTTCGAAGGTGGGGCCCTACCTTTCCTTTCTGTGCAATTCAATTGCACTAAAATTTCACCATCGAATCGACCTTTGCTGCGGTGATGGTCATTTCTGTTCCGCACACGTTCACAAGTCCACTTTGACATTTGCGGATGGCAATGCACTTCATCATCCAAGTAGCCAAGCTGAATATGCTCATAATAGAATAACTATAATAAAAGAAATAAAGAATATTATTTTAGTGTAAAATATTGAAAAAAGAAAAGAAAAGTATACTATACTGATGGATTCGAAATTTACCTGAAGAAAGAACAGGCTTCCTTGAATACGTATCTTCCTATCCAGTAAGTGTCTTTTAAGGCCACGGAGAAGAATTTTTACAGTGAATTCGGCCCAATTTATTTGCGCAATCCGTGGGATGTTGTCCACCAGGTTCAAATATTCATATGGAATATTTTCAGTTAATGGTGGGGCTAGAAGCCCAGCAACCATCAATATAATGAAAATTCGAACGAAGTTTTCATCACGTGCATCGGTATGAAGAATTAGATCTCTTACATAGCTAAATGTGATAACCTCTTTGTAAGGATCTTCAAATATCTTTATTAATTCATCCCTTGGTGTTCGTTTTTCTATATCGACAGTTATCCCTTCGTCTCGCAGACCTAGGATACAGGAAACATCTTGCGTTGTTACTGGCACATGTTTTCCTCCCATGTAGAAAGTCTGAGAAGAGGGATCGTAGACATCGACCATGTCCACTATCAGTCTGCGAGAGAGCTGTATGGGGTGCATTTCAAGTAATGCCCCAAAGCCTAATTCAGTTATTCTTCTTCTTTGTGTCGGATGTAAATTTTCCAGCAAAATCGCAAATTGGGCTGATAGATCAATTCCCTTTGTAATTATAAATATCAGTTAGAAAAATGTAAATCTAGGATAAGTATAGCATATATGTTTTAGATATGAAAAACTTTGATTTATCAGGGAACAATTGTCGTAAGATATATATCAATGAACTGAAATTTGCCACAAAATATTTGGACTTCTAGGTGCTCAATGACATTTTCACAGATTAAAAAATTTTGGTGGAAATCATGAATCATTTTGTTTTGCAGGAATCACCATCGTGGCGGGCAAATGTGACTTTGCAAGAGTGCGTTGATCTGCTCCTGAATATGTCCTCCGTTCAGATTAGACATGCCATCATAGGGCTTCGCCACCACGAAAAAGAGGAAATAATGTACGCACCTCTAGCGTTTAAATGGAGTCCATAATCATGACCATACTAAGTCCCAAAGTTTTGTTGTATTTTAAATGGGAACTTTTCCTTACCTATTTTGTTTGCCTCTGAGACATATATTTGTTGCTTAACGGTATGAGTGGTAGTTGTTCAGTAGTAAATCCTAGATGTACAATAATTTCAATGCTTCTTTATGGGGTTCTAACTATATGTAACTCATGTATGAGACACTCTGTATTGGAATGGAAACCTACGGGTTTAATCTCAATAAAAAAAAGGTGTTCAATGACTCATCAATCAACGAAGGCAACCTGGCCTTTTACGGTACGTAAGACATACAATATGCAAAAACGATCTCCATGACCATACTAATAATTTATCTTGTACATATTATAATAGTATTTTGATGCAATTTTGCAATTTGAATGATTGAAGGAATAAAGTCTGATCACTGTTTACCAGATGACCTTATTAATCAATTGATCAATTAAATGGTGAAAAAGGGAATTTAAAAAAAAAAAACATACAGTTACGACAGCTTGATCATGCTTGTTTTCCATCTCTTCTAATTCTAACCTTCTCGCTAATCCTGCGTGAATTAAATTGTGAACGGAATTGTGAAAGGCAATGGAAGAGAATCCTGAAAGGAAAGGGGTTCTTTTAAATATAACCACCCAGTAATATATGACACATCAGCCAATGGAGAGCGGTTGCTTTCCAAATTCAAATTGGGAATTCGCACCATATTATTTTTCCGCCAAAGCTAATCAAATAAATTTTGAGCGGTTACTACTAAAGTGTTGTATCCACCACTTTCACGTGTACAGCAAGTTTGTTTTTTAAAATAAATTCACTTTGCCGTCATGTATAATATAATAGCACCATATATTTTTCAAAATTTTTAGGAGCAATTTTAATTTGTAAGTTTATTAAAAATAGAAAAATTGATAAAACATTTTAAATTTCAAAATTAATTAAAGGCCTGATGGTGGTACAACGTTACAACGATCAAGCACGAAATATCGGAAACGTTGTATTTCCAAAAAAATCGGTGACATAACTGAAAATTTTTGTATAATCAAATAATGCATATGGACTTTTTATTTATTTTTTTTAAGAAAATGACAAAGTAAGTTCAACTGGTATGTTCATTCATGTATTAAAAGTCTAATGTTTTAATTTCAAATAGATTTTTTTTATTTTTTAATACAAAATGAAAAAAATCCATATGGAATTTTATTTCTTTCTTTTTAACAAAATGACAAAGCGAGTTCAGTTGCTTTGTTCACCACTTGGTTTTTACCAATATTTACACCACTTGTTTTTTGCCCTATCCTCAAATGGATTTTTTATTTTCTTTTTTTAAATAAAAAAAAAACATATGGACTTTTCATTTTTTTAACAAAATGACAAAGCGAGTATTGCTCGTCTGTTCATTCATGTTTTAAAAGTCCAATGCTTTAATTTCAAATGGATTTTTATTTTTTTAAATAAAAAATAAAAAAATCCATATGGACTTTTCATTTCTTTTTTTTCTAACAAAATGACAAAGCGAGTTCAGCTGCTCTGTTCATTCATGTTTTAAAAGTCTAATGCTTTAATTTCAAATAGATTTTTTTTATTTTTTTAATACAAAATGAAAAAAATCCATATGGACTTTTATTTCTTTCTTTTTAACAAAATGACAAAGCGAGTTCAGTTGCTCTGTTCACCACTTGGTTTTTACCAATATTTACACCACTTGTTTTTTGCCCTACCCTCAAATGGATTTTTTATTTTCTTTTTTTAAATAAAAAATAAAAAATCCATATGGACTTTTCATTTCTTTTTTTTCTAACAAAATGACAAAGTGAGTTCAATTGCTCTGTTCATTCATGTTTTAAAAGTCTAATGCTTTAATTTCAAATGGATTTTTTATTTTCTTTTTTAAATAAAAAGCGAAAAAAATCCATATGGACTATTTATTTCTTTGTTTTAATATCTCATTTAGGACAAAAATATTTCCAATTTTAAAAATTAGAGAATGAAATTTTATGATAATTTCCATGCACAATAATATTCGGCAATTAAATCACCTTAAGTGTTTGGGTTGGTCATATGATGAGCTTTTGAATTAAAGATCTATTCAAGTTTGACGGAGTGATTAGTCAAATTGCTTTTGTTGTAGCATTCCTCCCTAGTTTAGTACAATATAAGCATAAAATCTACTAATTTGCAAAAACAATTTATTTATCCATTAAATCATTTAAAAATTTTATTTAGGACCAAAAGTAGGTTTAAAAATTTAATATCTCATTTAGGACAAAAATATTTCCAATTTTAAAAATTAGAGAATGAATTTTTATGATAATTTCCATGCACAATAATATTCGGCAATTAAATCACCTTAAGTGTTTGGGTTGGTCATTTGAGCTTTTGAATTAAAGATCTATTCAAGTTTGACGGAGTGATTAGTCAAATTGCTTTTATTGTAGCATTCCTCCCTAGTTTAGTACAATACAAGCATAAAAGCTATTAATTTGTCACAACAAATTACTTGTCCTTTAAATCATTTAAACAATTTTGAAAACATCATTTACGACAAAATATTTCCAATTTGACTGGGTATCCATTTTTTTCATTTTTTATTTTGAAAAAGAAAATATGAAATCTATTTGAAATTAAAGCATTAGGCTTTTAAAAACAAGAATGAACATACCAGCTGAACTCACTTTGTCATTTGCACCACAAGGTTTTTTTTTTTTTTTTTTTTATCGTCATTTGCTCCACAAGTTTACCTTTCATTGAAGTTTCAACAATTTTCATAATGTAATTATTTTATGTCGACTTCACATGAAGGACAAATTTAAAAAAAAAAATATTTAATTTAGGACAAATATTAAAAAATTATCATTTGGGAAAATATTAGGTTTAATAATTTAATATTTCATTTAGGACAATATTTCTAATTTTAAAAAATTTTCAAATTAAATTTTATGATATTTTCGATAATAATACATCGACATATACCAGCTAAATTTTATTAAAATATGCAACACTAAGTTGTCCATGTCATAATATCCACGGACATGATCCATGACACATGAAACCAACCAGTCAGAATGTCATGTGTCATCAAGAAATTGTGAAGTTTATCAAAAGACGGTTATCTAAAGCAAGAATACGGATATTACCTCCAAAATTGTGAAGTTTATCAATTATTTGTCCATTAAATCATTGAACAATTTAAAAATTAAAAAAATGGTAAACGAAATTTAATGATGTTTTCCATGCACAATAATATTTGGCAAATAAATCGACATGTACATGCTAAGATTTGCTAAAATATGCGGCACTCAAGTTATCCACGTCATCTATCCATGACACATGAAACCAACGAATCAGGAAATGCCACATGTGATCAAGAAATTGTAAGTTCAGCAAAAAGACGGTTATCTAAATCAAATACGAAGATTATCTCTAAAATATTTTTTGGAGGGAAACTTAATCGGATGCCATCGATAAACAAAATTGGCGGTGTCTAAAAGCAGTTATTATGTCAAATTCCAGACTTCTCGTCTCACATGAGAGTGCTATCTCCTTCTCCGTGTCATGCTCCGTCGTGATCCCGACTTTGCCGTCGCCGGCGTACTTCTCCTCGCCTAAAACTTCTCCTCTCTGAGAATGAATCAGGTCAATTCGAAGAGAGGGAGAAGAAGCTTCAGATGGAAGATAGGCATCTCTCCATGCCATGCTTCAATGGAGATTCAAAGACAGTACGCAATTTTTAATTTGGTTTAATTTAGTGTCCTCGCTTGTTTGTTTTAGCAAGCGCTATTATAACATGGTGAGTCTGGAGTATTCAACATAAATTGGCATTCCTGCATTTGGTTTATTCAAGTATATGTTAAAATTTTGGTCTGGAAACCTAGAATTTGGCATGTAACTGTACTTCCGATCTTAGGATAAGGCCAAAGTTTCAGACTTCGAATGATCACTCAAATCTTTTACTGTGCTTAATTGGAGTTGCTCTTTTATTTCCCCCAAGTGATACTTTAGCTTAATTGCACTCAATCTTTTACTGTGCTTTAATTTTAGGCTCTTGTTGGTGTATTTGATGGCCACGGAGGCAGCAAAGCAGCTGAATTTTTTTTCTAAAAGTATGGACCGATTTATAATTGATGAATTAGATACAATAGAAGGTGAGAGCTCTGGACCCACAGATAGGAGCAGCCCACAGTATTCCTTCACCAGTATTTTACCAGTTCATGTACCAGTATATTTATATTATCTATTTCAAAATCAGTGAAGTACTTACAATTTTGATATTGGATTTGAGAGGACTCTTGCTGAAGCTAAGAAAGGGAACCCAGATTGGAGCAGACTTGACAGTGAGGTCCTGCAACAGCCTTCTTCTTCAAACCTTTCAAAGCTTCTCCTTTTGGTACTTTATCCTTTTTTATTTTGTAAACAAATTGCAAAATATCTTGCATATAATTTTCTGTATCTTGTGGTGATCTGTGAGTGTACCATTTTACTACTCAGACCTTTCTTGTTCTGATATTGTGATCTTTAATTGACCAAGAATTGTACTCTATATTTTGGTTCATTCTTTGTATTTTTTTTGTGTTTAGTTTAGGCAATGGACTTGAGAAGACTAATTAGAATATTATCTTGAAAAAACATGTTTATAGATTTATAGTATAAAGTTTAGCACATTGGTAGTGAGGCGCAAAAGTATTTTCCTACTGAATCTCCACTGAGAGCATGTCTTTCTTTCTCCATCATCCATTGATGCAACTAACTTGAGACGATAAGTGGAAATATAATAAATAATTTATCTTGTAGCAGGTTAGGGTCACAGACTTGGTAGCAGACAATTGGAGCACCGCACCAAAATTTGCCAAGGAGCAGGCATTGAGCATAAGACGTCTCGATATTTTTGGATGACACTCAATCAAATCCAGGATGTGTGCCAGATGACACGGAGAGTGATGATGGTGTAAAATATTGCAAATTGGATGTGGATTCTCAAAGAGAAGAAGAAATACTGGATAGTTCTCTGAAACATTGACGTTGCTGAGATTATCAAGTGTTAAATAATAGCAAATATGATGTAGATGGTTTAGATAATGGGAAATTCTACTGACTCTTTTTTTATGGATTTGCGAACAAAATTAATTTATAGGCTAGTCGAGGCTAGTCGTAATTTTAAGGTAAGGAAGTTGTAAGGCATTGTTGTATTGATTTCTGCTTAGTTACTGTAACAATCTCAACTCAAAGAGATGTAATTATTGTTTATTTGGATCAATAACGAATGGATTGATTATTTTTTTGGAATGGTAATAGTGGAGTGTTGGAAAATTTGTCTTTCTAGTACCAGATTGCATATACCAGCAATGAAGTTTCTATAAAGTTTATTCACTGATTGTTTGTAGGCAACATGATAAGCTATGCTATGCGTTTAAAGAAGTCTAATAAGGCAACAATAAAAGAAGGCTAATGATACAATATAAATCAAGACTCCATTAAACAAAATATCCATTTCATTTTTTAAACACAACATGAACATCCACTACTACACTACTTGTCATCCATCCATCATCTAATCTAGTCTAATCCACTACAACATTGCTAGTGAATTCTGCTTACAACTACAATTAACATTGCTTACAACTACAACATTGGATGACAAGTGCTCAGATTTAACCCAATCAGTGTTCACTGCACTGGTCATTCCCTTGCCAGCATGTTTGTACAAAAAAAAAGAACTTATGTAAGCACATCCAATAATCTATCTATTTTTCAAGACTGATATCTAGGTACCATTACAACTTTATTGAGTATGCAGCTCCTCTATGCAACTATTTGTAGTCCTAAACAAGTATACCAGCAAGATTTATCCCTATTTCTACAAGATTGCGCCCATAATCCTGCAAAAGATTGGAGATATATTAAGAGCAATTCACAGAACAGTCTTCTCAAGAAACAAAAGGGCAGAAAAGCTGGATCTAGTTTTATATTCATTGACTTCTTTTGAACTTTCAGTATGTCACAGACACTCTAACAACAAGTGTAAATGTTAAACCTTAGTTAAGGTTAGGGTTCAGTTAGGTTGACATAAAGATAAAACTATACCAGCTGCAAATGTTTCTTCTTTTTTTTGTTTTTTTTTTTTTCTTTCAATTGCTGCCTTTTCATATACAACCAAAAACCAAGTACGTTTTACAAGTTGCACAAAGATCAAGCATCAGCATCTCATCTTTTTCCTTGAACAATTAATGACAGATTGTGAGGTTTTTATTTATGGGAGATTTCATGAAATTGACTTTACTGATAAGGTACTGTCAAAGCAAGTTTACAATCTTAATTAATTGATTTCTATAATAGAATATCTTACAAATTTACCAGTATGCCAAAATCTTACAAAACAGACCTCAATAAATTATATTATTCCGTTTCTTATCATAAACTACATAAAAATTGATAGACACTTTGACAACAAATGTAAAAGTTAAACCTGAGTTAAGGTTAGGGTTCGGTTAGGTTGACAGTCGGCTCGAATACAGGTGAGGGTTCAGCAGCACAATCCTACAAAATAAGAATAAAATATCAATTTACATTACCAAGATAAGTTTAATTGACTAGCAAACCAAAATACTGACCTGAGTAAGGAGTTGACAAGTTTGCCGATTATGTCCTCGCTGCCCACAACGTCCGCATTTGTTCTTGCGCTTGCTCTCAGTCGCTGACTTAATCCTCTCATACCTCTTCTTATTCTTCTTCGGCGCGCCTTTAGTTACAACCGGTTTGGGGTTGCCAATCCTTGGTAGTGATTTTACATCCTCTTTAACATCTTGTTTGACCACAGAATTCTCTGCAAGCTTTTTGTCATGCACATGTTCATATTGTCGTTTTTGTTGTTCTATTGATTCCATTAACTTCAAATAATTCTCAGTGGATTTGGCGACTTCATAGTGATATGGGATGACTGCCTTATTCAGCTCATGGAACCTCTGACAGTGGTCGGAAACATTGAATGTACCGCCTTCTCGATCCGAAGGGAATGCAGATTTCACATGTTTGGTCCACCTATCACAGATGCAGCATCGAGGTATGCATGTAGCTTTCATGTGTATCAACACAGCAAAGATGTGCCTACACGGAATTTTCTCACATTCAAGCTTTGCACAAGTACATGAAATTTTGTCCACATCATCCTGAATACTAGAGCAACACACGATGTACTGTGATTTAGCCTTTTCTTTTCGAGAAACCATGTACTTTGATGCCATGCTACTGTTGAGGATTTCATCAACCACAAGTCCCACTACTTTTTCCAATTCATCTCTAACATTATGGAAGACATTCGGAGTGTAACTGCGCGCTGCGGATTCTTCGAGATCAGGGAAAAGGGTCTGTAACACTGGTTCTTTTTGAAAGGCTATGCAATCAAATTCGGCCTCCTTGGTGCGCTTATGAGTCAAGCATCGCTCAAATTGCTGCACGGCCATACATAGGGACATCCTACCATTAATGTAATTGTGAAGATCTGCATTCAGACTCTCGCTTCTCTGAGAACTTGTCATTCCTAGGAGCATCTTCTTCTTATTCAGAAAAGCGGCAGCCCATGATTCTTTCAATTCATAGATCATTTGCAGCCACTGCCTGCTGGGCGACCCTCCACTGACTTCCTTCTCAAAATCTTTCCATTTTTCCTCAAATTCTTCAACACTGCATACGTACACCAACTCATGAAACTTTGCTCGTACGGTTTCATCATGGATATATTTCTTGGCATTACGCTCCATATGCCATGAACATAACCTATGTGTTGTTCCCTTTAATAGAGACTTGATGGCCTTACCCATGGCAAGGTCACCGTCTGTGATAACTGATTCTGGACGTTTCTGGAAGGTTGCCTCAAGGAATGCTTCAAGCAGCCATCGGTATGTCTCATCATTCTCACCCGAGACAATACCGCATGCAAAAATTACCGTGCTGCGGTGATGATTGCAGCCGATAAATGGAACAACTATCATATTGTATCGGTTAAGTTGATATGTGCTGTCAAAGATAACCACATCACCGAAGTAAGCATAATCAACTACAGATTGTCCATCTGCCCAAAAGAGTCGATTCAGACACCCATCCTTTGTGTCGTATTTGAAAAAAAAATCCGGATCGGCATTTTTTCTTTCATGGAAGTACTTTAGCACTGAATCGGCATCATGTTCGAGCTTTCTGGACTGCTCATCCGCAACACTGAAATTATAGAGGTTCTTCTCTTGGTAACCACGATTCTGGTAACCTCCGCTGCATCGTGCATCATAGTCTCGTATCTGGCAGTTCCGAATGCCCGAAGCTCGCTTAGTAGATATCTCTAACTTTTGAGCTTCATTAATAAAACAGTGGGATCGAAGAAAAGGTGTGGCATCACTAGCTGCTAAATCATGGTTATGGCGATCGATGAAATCCTGCACCCACCACATACCAGTTTTTGTGTCTAGTTTAACACAAAATTTGACGGGGCAGCCACATCGAGTGAGCATTTTGTGTCTTCTCCTTCGGTTTGTCTTTTCAAGATGCTTCTTCTCTCGGAAGCCATGTCTACTGCAATAAAACCGACGAAATGTGATGGTTTTATTTTCTTTATCTTTCACAATGATACTCTTCCTCACGCTAAACCCTTTCCTCTTGGCATAATCATTGAAAAATTTAAAAGCTTCAATTTCACTTGAGAAAGTCATGCTGACGATGCGGCCATACTCCTTCAATGATGCGACATCGACATCCTTATCCTGCGATGAAAATTATTTACAAATTTTAATAATAAAGACCTGAAATTAACTCGGGAATGATAGGAAAATTAGAAAAGAAGATAGACCCGAAGAAACAAATATGAAAGTTTCACTAATATTCTTTCTTTATTTTATAAAACCTGATGCAATCATATCATATATAGAAATAAAAGAACTGGATAAATTACAGAACCACACATCATCAGTATAGAAAATTACTGTACAATTACAGATAAACAATTTTTGAGTTACGAAAATAATTATGACACTTACAAGTGGTTCATACAATCTGACTCTTTGCAATTAAGAACGATTAACAGGTAATTTAGCATAAATTTTTATAATTAAAAATAATCAAAAGACAAACCTGGAGCCTCCTTTCCTCTTCAGCAAAGATAAAAGCACTTGATTCACCTTGTTGTCGCTCAGCAGCATTTGTAGTTTCAATTGGATCAACAACCTTCTGTTGCCCATCAGAATATTTACTAAATTTTTTTACATTAGCACTTTCAACCTTTCCTTTGGCTGCATCTCCTATGTTGTTTTCTTTGAGAGAATGCAACTTGCCAAGCGGCTTCAGTGGCGTTGATGTGGTATGTAAATTATCCTACAAGAAAATTAATTAATGCAATCAATAAGCATAAAAATTTCTTCGATTCAACTACTGTTTATCATTTTTATAAATCCACCTCGGATTAGATTATGTGAAAGAATGATCCACATATCCCCCATCCCTAACTAAGCACTTAACATCCAGTATTAAGTCAGAATTTAAGTACAACGAGCAGTTCTCCAAATCAGAGATAAACATGTAAATCATTGAAATTTTCTTATAAAAACACTAAAATTGTTCAAATTGACTTCACAATGACTATTAGACCAAACTGTTGCAAACTACTTTTTCAAACTAAAACTCGCTGCCCTTACCACAAGGTAATTTCTAATTCCTTCAGTACCTTTTGCATTTTGCTTGAACTGAACACACAAGTAATAGCTGATAAAGGCAGTAGTTTCAAATGAAACATATCTTATACACACAAGATATTCATATGTATTTAAGAAAATTTCTAACCTCCTCGTGTCTTGTTAATGGGGTTTGGCTAGTTGTTCCTTCAATAAGTCTTTTGCATACTTTGATATGTCGTTTCAGATGGGATGTCCCCATATTCGTATTTGCACACAAGCATTTACTGCAATACTTGCAGATAGCTCTCTCGCCATCTGGTGATACATCTAAATGCTTCCACACTTCAGACTTTCGCCTATATCTCTTCTTTGATATGCTTCCATGGACAGGTGGTTTGTCTCCTTCATTGATAGACATGACAGGAACAGGAATCTACATTTCCACCAATTAACTTGAATATATAAAATAGTTCATGCATGAAAAGGGAAGTAAAAATATTTTTCCTCCCTTCTTTTTGTAATGTTTAGATGGTAAATTAATGAAGGAAAATTAAAACAAATTAATCAAAGATGACTATTATACCCTGGTCATCTTCAATCATTTCTTTGAAAGCCAAAACATCATTTAGTCAAATGAAAAACACAGCAGGTCAATATTGCACACAAATTTCGCAGCTACACGAATTAACTAAAAGGATATACCTCAATCAATGCAAAAAAAAAAAAAAAAAAATGTAAAAATACAAGGAAATTGAAGTAATTTGCCATGCGCTAAACCTCAGCATATTATCGTTTGAAGTACTTTACCGTCAAACTCAGAGTTTTGGACAAAGATAATGCTTATAAAGCAATTCAGATATCATGGACTGCTCTAATCAAATGAAGGAAAAGAAATCATGTAAACAAAATTGAATACTGTACACTTCTACATTTCAAAGGGGCCACTTTCTTTTATTTAACTTAATTCTCATGCGTATGTATATCAATCGCTACCAATTTCATTACACAACATTCTAATCAAGTCAAGCTATTGATGGTCTTAAGCCACAGGTCATTTTCAATTTTATCCCTTTATCATGCGTGGTCACTGGTCAGGTGCTTGGTACTGAGAACAATTCAACAGGACCATACATCTTAATACTCATATACAATGAACTCCTTTATGCTAATGTTCATATTTAACCAATCAATTAGGTCAATGCGTTTAGTGGGTATGGTCAACATTAAACTACAAAAAGGAATGAAAAAGATGCTTAAATAAGTGAGATGCTCTTCACTTCTGCATCTCCTCCGTGTATGGGCCAGATTTTTTTTAATTAGGCTTTAATTAAAAAGGAAAAAATAGTTTAATCCAGAAACAAACAAAAATGTAATTAACGATGTGCGGTGAAAATTGGGGGCGAATAATACCACTGATGCGCTAGAAAATTGGAGGCGTAGAAATGAAAAGGAAGATTATCACGCTAAAAAAAAGGGTAGATAACTCACAAAAAAAATGGTAGCACTGATGCGATGAAAATTGGGGGCGCTAGAGAGCAAACAAAATTAGTTCGACAGTGAAGAAGGTGAGAGAAACTATTGCGGCGACGCTGGAGAGAGGAACTACTGCGGCGGCACTGGAGAGAGGAACGCTTGATAGGGCGCGCTGGAGTTGAAGAGCGAAGTAACGGAGAGGAAGTGAAGTAACGGAGAGACTAACATAAAAATGCTAATGTCTATTTTGCCCTTGAAATAATCGACGGATCCGATTTATTTACCTGAAATCGGGCTTAAAACCGGGCCTAAATTCTGTCCACCATAGAGTGACCCAAATAATATTAAACAGCGAAGGCTAATATACAGAGAATAAATAGCCTATTGAATTATATGATTAGATCCTTTGGAAAGCTTGTCAATTGCAGAGTGGTAAATCCATCCTTTCATGACCCCTTATTCTGTTACTATCCTCTGAATAGTATTTAAGTGGAATAAGTAAACCTATTATTGACTTTAAAAAAATGGCCTCTCTTTTTTTTTTTTAAAGAAAATATAACTAACACCTTTCTCAAGATTTATGTTCTATGATAATATAGATGTGCTGTTCTGAATCAGCTTTTCTTGAAAGATACAATTTCTGATAATTTCAGTCTTAATGCTTACAGATCAGAGAGGTTTCCTAACTTCAAAAATGGGAAATATTGCTAAATTATCACAACAGAACATGGATTATTCATAATATTTAAATGTTTTATAACATTGTTTGGGCTATTGTTCTTCAGGGTTTGTGTGCACACAACCTATCCTTTCTTTAAGTTTCAGTTTTCTTGGTTGTATTTTTAGTATTATATACTTATAGTTATGCATGCACTGATTGTTAACTGATGATAGCATGACAATACTAATGGTATTTCAAGAATCAGAAATAGAAGAAGTAGGTCTAACTACAATTTTTGGTAATGTTATTACCAAAGGTGCCACTCACAATACCCTTTTACTGGTATGTATACCTCCTTTAATAATTAGTACAATTTTGATTGAGGAACAACTAATTCTCAACTTCTAGCATGATTTGTGAGGCACTAAGGCTTATTACAGAAATAGGATATACTTGCAATAGATAGCACCTTGGGTGGGCCCAAATTTGACGCTTTAAATAGAGGGGATTCGAGGTCATTTTTCATTCACAACGGGGTATAAGGACCAAGTTTGCAACCTTTCCTTTGAGATCTAGACAAACCAGAAAGGCGAAATTATATCATAATATACATCTAGATAAACCAAAAAGGAGAAATTATATCATAATATACTAAGACTTCAGACATTCAATAGAAAACCTCAAAATAATGGTACACATGGCACCACCCTTTAAGCACTTGCAGACCGCTCAGTTGCGAGTAAAGTGGCACAGGTTGGTTTTCACTTTTCACTGGATTTGAAAAGTTGTATTAGCAAACAATTTAGGAGAGGATATTGAAAATTGTTCTTTTGTAGAGTGTAATGTGCTTGCGTTTAATCTTTCTTGAGGTATGTTTTTTAAAAAGTCAACTGGAATAATGCTTATTTTTGTATAACTCTGAAAAAGGATAGTGTGAGTGAGCTGGACATCCTGAGGTCCCTGTTGCTGAAGTTGCAACACTGAGCCCCTCAAGGTAATCCTCCTGGGTTGTTTTTCTTCAGAATGTCCTTTATTTCTATTGACACCTGTTCAATTTTGTTTTGCTTGTTAGTTATTGATTTTGTTTTTCCTTTCTCCTCTTCTGTTCAAACCATAAGCTTAGAGGCTTGAATGCATGTGATGTAACACAATTTTAACCAATTGTTATGCCTTTATATTAAAATAAAATGTGGGGAATGTGAAAATTGTCCCTTAATTTACATCGATACCTTAAGAGGCTAAAATTCTTTTTGTTTCAATTAGTCTCCTTCAGCTGTCAGTTCTTCTTGAATTGATTCTGCATGTTAGTTAATTAGTAAGCGAAATAGGAAACATACAATTTACCGTCCATAATTCTTTTTTCTTGTGTTGAAAAAGGGAGGAGAACCGAGGATAGCATATTTTGTATTTTGGTGCATGGATATGATGGTCTTGGGAATATATCAATGCCACCGCCAAATAACAAGAAAATTGACAAAAGTGCATGTGAATTCATGGTGGATAAGGTGTCAGAATTTCCAAATGAGGTGTCTACTCTTGCACTAGGGTCTCTTACTAACCTCGCTTTGGTAAGACAAATAATCCCTGTTTATTCTTATAAATGAATATCATATATACTGCATATACTGAATTTTCTAAAATATGTATCCCTCTAGGATTAAAATATTTTGCATATTCTCTATATAAGAACTGAAGAAGGAAAAAAAAAATTGTCCTCTCCCTGATTAAAATATGCCTTATGCCCTGAAAGGTATCTCTTTTCTCATTTGTAAATATGTAGATGAGACTATGAGAGAAAGTAACAAATTGTAACTAATGTTCCCTCAAATAATTTTAAAGATGGCAATGTAAAGAAAGATGTTTTTCATGCTTTCAAGGGGAATATAAGATATTTCAAACTTTGCGTGGCTTTGTATATTTTTGCATTTCAACCTTGCCATACTTAACAATATTCACATTATTCCTATTTTTGTAGGCGATAAATAGTGATCCAAGTTTTGCAAAGAAGGTCAAGAGAGTCGTAATACTAGGTGGGGCTTTTCCTGTCCTGGCAATGCTAATCCGGCTGCTGAAGCTAATGTAATTACTTATTTTGTTTTGCTTTTTTTTTTCCACCTTGTTCTTATAGCATCTCCATTCTTTTATTAAAAAGCTGGTGTTCATTTAGAAGAATTCAAATTGCAGATATATGGTGATCCAGGAGCGGCTGATATTGTTTTCACATCTGGTGCTGACATTGTTGTTGTTGGCATTAACATCACTACTCTAAGTTAACTTTACAGGTTACTGTTTTTCAACGAGGCAAAAAAAATCTCATACATGTGTGCATGTACCCACGCAATGCACTAGCCCTCTCAGACTCACACCCACAGACAAACACTAGGCTCACTAGCTAATATCTAAACTTCCTGTTGGTCACCACACATATGAGGTTTACTAATTGATCTCTGAATTTAACTATTGACATGTGGCCACTGGTATTTCGTAAACAGGGATATGGGAAGACTGTACCTAAGAATACCAGTTTGACAAAAATAATTTGTTGTTGTTTGTGTGAGTATATATTATAATTGAATCATAATCACTGATCAAAAGAGCAGTTTGAGAGTATGATATTCCTTTTTGCACCTGCATAGTTGCAAAATATGCCCAACTAACAATAGTAATTAGTTATTATAATGCAGGTTCTGATCTCTCAGAGATAAGAAAATCAAACGGAAAATATGCACAATTCATATGCAACTTCTACCAAAGTTCGCATGTCAGATCTGATGGCTTCCATGGTACATTCAGAAGTTTTAGTTTTCTTCTTTATCTATTTTTGCCTGCTGCTTTTGTCAAATGATAAAATAATGTGATTTGTATAAAACCAGGAATATTTCTGCATGACCCGGTCAGTTTTGCTGCACTACTAAGACCGGATCTTTTCACATATAAAAAGGATGTCGCCAGAGTTGAGACTGAGGGTATCTGCAAAGGCCACACATTGATGGATCAAGGCTTGAAACTGTACAATATATTTTCTACTTAAACTATATAAATGTTCTTCTTGGCCCTCCAGAAAAGTTGAAAGTATCGTTACATCTCTTTAAACTATTTTAATGTTCTTCAGAGGCTCCTGTTGTGCTTTAATTACACCTGAATTACCTAGATATTTAATTAATTAAGTGTTTTCCATGGCATATAATATAATGCATTTCGTTTCTGTTCTGGTATACCACCTATTACCAAGTTACCAGCAGTTATATCAATCGCAACTGAAATTGCTACATCCTTTGCATTTCATTATTAATTTTTTGTAGCCTGTAGATTTTTGTCTTGATTCCATATTGGTGACTGGTTCTTGCTTGTCAGATCTATTATCAAATGTTAATTGGCTGACCTATACTAGACTGATAAGCAATACATTGTTTACAAGACAAGTTGAGGAATAATACACTATTGTCTGCAGTGACAGTGCCACAGTGACAGTGCCACAGAAGATCAACTGAAGTTTACTGTGCTTAGTTAGCATTTATGATAAGCTGTTAGGATGTAACTGTTTTTGTCATTTACTCTGAGTATGCGTTTGTAAAGAATATAGATAGATATAAAACTAAGAGGGGATGTATCAAACAATACAACAGAATCAATAGAAAAATTTCTTCTTCTCAGTTTCCTCGTTTATGTTTTTCTTCATGGTATCAGAGCCATAACAATGGCGGAAGACACAACTATACCCATTCCCCCTAATCCACACACACCTCTTTCCCCAATCTCTACTCCTCTCTCTTCCATGGATTCTGTTGTTCTTATTAATCTCCCAATTGCAACTAAGCTCAACGAATCCAACTATCTGGCCTGGAAATCGCAAGTCTCTCCTCTTATCTATGGCTACAATCTGATGAAATTCATTGAGTCACCTCCACCTCTTCCTACATGCCATACCACCACTGGCTAGATTGAGCTTAATCTTGATTTTCTTCCATGGCGTCGCCAGGATCAGCTCTTACTTGGGTGGCTCCGATCCTCTCTATCTGACTCCGTCCAAGCTCAGGTAGTCTCTTGTTCTACTACATCTGAGTTGTGGGATGCTTTGTAACAACTGTATTGCTCTACATCTAGAACGAGATTAGTAGATCTGAAGCACCAAATTCAGGCAGCTCGCAAGGGAGATGAGTCATGTGCAGAATATTTGCAAAAATTGCGTCAAACTGCAGATGAACTAGCATTTATTGGTTCACCTATACCAGATGATGAATTAGTAATGTCAGCAATTAATGGTTTGGATGTAGATTATAATCCAATCGTAGCTGCAGTTAAGACAACCAGTCGCCATGCTCCTTACTCCTTTTCTGATCTGAGAATGTTATTGCTCAGTCATGAGGCTCTTCTCAAAAGCCAAAATAATTCTCAGCCCTCAGTCTTTTATGCTGGTAGAGGGGGTTTTGGTAGAGGCAGGCCCAATTTTTCACCTCCATCTTCATATAGACCACCTCAGTTTTCACCAAATCAATTCAAGCCTTCTGATCATAACTCCCCTCAATCCAATCTCACCAATTCATCTACCTCTGCTGATACTGTCAAACCTATCTGTCAGATCTGCTTCAAAGTGGGTCACTCAGCTAAAATCTGTTACAGAAGGTATGATTCTGATTCTGACTGGCATCCTCCTCCACGTAGACAAGCTCACAATGTTCAGATACATTCTCAGCCACCTCTGTCACCTTAGGTACATCATTCTCCATCTTACCAGTTGTATCCTCAGTTGCCACCTCAACTGCTGCCTCAGTCATCTCCTCAGTTGCACAGTAAGATGCCTCCTCATATGCATAGCACTGTCTCTAGTCAGCTGCCATCTCCATCCAATCAGTACCATGCCCAAGTGCCACCTCAGATGCCAGCTCAGTCCACTCAGTCATATCACACTAAGATGCCAGCTCAGCCTTCAACCTCTGACTGGGTGATTGATTCTGGTGCTAACAATCATGTGACAGGTGATATCAACAGTTTGGCTTCTTTCTTTGCCTACAATGGTTCTGACAAACTTCAGATTGGCAATGGTAATGATCTCGAGATACTAAACATTGGTTTTGCTTCATTAAATATTGGTTCTCAACAGATTCAACTATGTGATGTTTTACATGTCCCCAAGTTCTCCACAAATTTAATTAGTCTCTCTAAATTACTTCATGATAATCCTTTCTTATCTGCTCACTTTAATCATTCTACCTGTACTTTTCAGAACCACCTCACCATGACTGTTCTTTATCAAGTGCATAGCATCCATGGTCTTTATCTCCTCAGAGTCCAACAATCTCCTCTAGTCTTCTTTGGAAATCGCACTTCTGCATCTATCTAGCATGCTAGTCATCCCTCTGTCTCCACCACTCTACAAATTTTAAATTCAAATAAACTTCCCTGTACCTCTATTAAAATGTCTGTTTGTCATGACTGTTCTTTAGCTAAGGCACATGTTTTGCCTTTTTCTCTTTCAAATTCAGTTACAACTTCTCCTTTAGAGCTTGTACACTCTGATGTATGGGGTCCATCCCTACTTATTTCATCTAATGGATACAAGTATTATGTTTCTTTTGTTAATGATTTCTCTAAGTTTACTTGGATATATTTTATGAAGCAAAAAAGTGAAGTACTCAAGTTCTTTACTGTATTCAAATCAACTGCTGAAAACTTGCTTAATTCAAAAATTAAAATACTCAGAACTGATGGTGGGACTGAGTTTAAACCCATTGCTACTCAATTCCCTTCAATCACTCACCAAACAACATGCCCCCATACCCCTCAGCAAAATGGTACAGCTGAAAGGAAACATAGACATATAGTGGAGCTTTCATTAGCTACAATGAATCATGCCTCTATACCAGTAAAATATTGGGATGATGTGTTCTCCAGTATTGTATATTTAATCAACAAACTGCCAAACAATAATAACACTATTCCTTATTCTGTGCTCTTCAATAAACAGCCTGACTACTCTTTTCTCAAAGTCATTGGTTGTCTATGTTTTCCACTGACAAGACCATACAACAAACACAAATTGGAATTAAGGTCTCAGCAGTGTGTATTCATGGGCTATTCTATTACACAGAAGGGGTACAAGTGTCTCAATCTTGACTCAGGCAGGATGTATATCTCCAGAAATGTTAAGTTTGATGAACAAACCTTTCCATTCAGAACTTACAAACAACCAACCCCTCATGTGCCTCTTTCTTTCCCACCTGCTCAGCTCCCTCTCTTGCTTTCTCCTCCTGCAACCATCTTACCTCCAGTTGACACTAATATCCCTACTACACCATCTACCCCTCTTAATCCCTCCTCTTCTCCAATTCTTCCTGCTGCTGCTAATACTCCTGATCCCTCAACCAGTAACACCACTGCTACTGCTCTCAGCCAACCACCAGTTACTGCTACTGTTCCATCTGTTCCTGATACCACACAACAATCACCAGATCCCACTGTTCTTACCACTCCCTTTCCCTCAATCCCACCACCCTCAATTTCTTCTCAATCCACTCACTCCATGATCACCAGAAACAAAGATAACACTAGATTCAAGAAGACATTTCCTGATTTTGTGGCTCGTCACACTACTGTTCTTTCTGAGCCCACTTCTTTTCAACAAGCTCATTCTTCTGCTGCATGGAGAGAAGCTATGGCTCTTGAAATAGATGCTTTAGCTAAAAACAAAAACTTGGACTTTGGTTCCTCCTTCTCCCACTCACAAAGTAGTTGGTTGTAAGTGGGTCTACAAGTTGAAGACAAAACCTGATGGTACAGTTGAAAGACATAAGGCCAGGCTGGTGGCAAAGGGTTATACTCAACAGGAAGGTGTGGACTATTTTGACACATATAGTCCAGTAATCAGACCTACTACAATCAGGGCTATTCTCTCTATAGCCACTACTGCTAAATGGTCTATTCGACAGTTAGATGTGCACAATACCTTTCTCCATGGTGATCTGCATAAGGAAGTTCATGTTAAGAAGTACTCAATTTTAAATTTTTGGATCAATTACAACTAATTAATCTCCATTAAACATCAAGCAAGACAAGGATCTAGTGCTAAAGCATTCACACATCATGAGAAAAGGGATTGAACCATTACCTCTCCTTAAATCGTATCAAGGAGGTTTAGATCCAATGCGTAAGAGTCGGTGGCGTGCTCTCCTCTTCTCCTAGGTCGGCCTCGAGTCCACCAAGGAGTATTAACCAATCCCTTTTCAACTTGTGCTAGCAAGGATGAGGGAGAAGCTAATCCAACTAGTGTCTCTTCAATCAATCAACCAAGTAATTGTGTAGAGAATTTTGTTCAACACATGAACTAGATTAAGAAGCAAGAGGATGGTTCAATCAATGGAGAAAATCTGAAATTTTCTCCAAAGAAAGGTGGCGGCTAGGAGAGGTGAAAAGAGAGAGAAAGTGTTTGCCTTCAATTTTTGGCTATAAATTAATAAATGGAAGAGTATTATCAAATGACATCTAAAAGGAGCCTAAATTAGTGGCTAATTGATGGGTCAAGCATTTTACAGCAACGAAGGAAGATTCCTGCAAAAAGACATAATTTATTGGACCTAAATACATGTGGTAACACAATTCAATGTCAGGCCTATAATTAGATCTATAAATGCAAAGCGAGGGCTCAAACATATGGCAAAGTCGGGCCTTGACAATTATGAATACCGGCCCAAAATTAACGTGTACATTAATGTCAATGCACAATATGGGTCGCTAAACCGCTGTCAGATTATACAGTATGTCTATTTATAATCATATCATTCATAAAAGAATATAGATATACATGTATATGGGATCCACTTTAAACAAACAATACAAAGCCCAAAGAATATATAAAAAAATGCGAAGCCCATCAGAAAATGCGGCCCATCAGCGAGAACAGCCCAAGTCGCAATCCAAAACCCAACGATCTCCCCTGACAAGTGGACCCCGCAGCAATTTTTTTTTTTTTTTTTTTTAAAAAAAATTTGAAATGCCACGTGGCTCGTTCCCATTGGCTGTAACTGTGGTCCCCATAATCCCGTTAAAAAAAATGAAAATGATGAAATTAAAAAGAAGGAGACAGACCCGTACGAACACTCTCTTCTCCGACGTAGGGATTTGTCTCGTCGTCGCTACACGCCGTCGCAAGCCAAACCAGTTGCACCGTCGTGTAGGCGACAGTCTCACGAACTCAGAGACACCAGATTCGAGCGGCAATGGTGACTGAGACAGAACAATTTTAAAGGAGAAGAAATCAGCTGTCGAGACAAATATCTGTGAAATTGCGACAGAAGAGTAAGAAATTGAGCAATCAAAGTACCTGAAGAGCTTCTATGGAGACTAGAGAGGAGTTGTGACAGGAAATTGGGAGTCAACTTGATAGAGGAAGAGTGCACGATGCTCTTAACCACGACAGCAGCTCCGAGTGAGAAGCAAATGAGCAATGAAGGAAGATATAGCTCGAACTATCACTGGGGAGGGCTTCAAAATGCTTTGTTTGATGCAAGAATGCCTCTGAAAGGAACAAAGGAGCATAGGGAAGCATTGTTATATTATTTGTGCTTGGACTGGATGAATCCAGTAAATGAATTCACCAAGAAACGATGCAATTGAGGCGACTGAATGAGAAATTAAGCAATTGAATTACCTGTGAAGCTTCTGTTTGAACTGAAGAGCGATTGTGACAAGAAATTTAGAGTCAGTTCGGCTTGCAAAGGACAGTGATGCTTTCAGCCATGGTGGAAGCTTCAGCTATGAAACAAATAAACCATTGAAGATGGTGCAGTTCGAGCTGTGCTTGAAAATGGTTTTACAGAAATTTATTCAGTATGAATGCAGATATGAAAGAGATAAAAAGTGAGGGAAGGCGGTGTTAGTTTGCTCACATTCAGACTGGATGAGTCCAGTGAAGGAATTCACCAAAGAGTTACACAATTGAGGCAACTGGAGAGGAGATAACGCCCATAGGCCTGCAAAAGAATCTGTACCTGCCTGTAATTAGTGTGCTACAGAGAGGCGGTTAAGTGGCTTCATCTGTTTCTGACCATCTGATATGAAGGAATGAAGAAGCAAAGGTTGAGATGGATGCAATTTCTCTCCACAAAGAACATGCGCCTTCCAGGACAGATGATGTATCCAGACAAGGGCAAATCAGGATTTTACAGAAAAGACAAAGGAATAAAACTCACAATTGGAGGCATAAAGGGCCCAACATTCCAGTTTTGCCCCTCCTCTTCAACGTGTCTTCTGTTCCAGTAAAGACAATATGAGGAAACTTGGCGCTCAAAGAATATTATCCTACCATTAGATGATGATTGGAGGGTGAGATCTGGCACACCTTTATTAATTGCAAGATGGAGCAATAATTAAACTTTGAGTGGCAGATGTGAAGGAAGCAAGGCATCAAATTAATTGCTATGCTAATTGAATCATAATGGAGCAAGGCAGCAACAAAGTCAATTAAGTTACAACGAATTCAGTAACTTAATGATTGTTATAAAACCAGATGCTGTGAACATATATAGATGCATTCTATAAAGTTTCTTCACTACAGTGACCATATGCTCCCTTGTTGGCAGGAGATCAATTAGACAAATGAAAATAGAATTGAACACAAATGGAACATTGCTCATGAAGAATCAATTGTGAACCCAAACAAGGGCATAATTGGAATTAGGAAACATAAAAGTTGTGTGGTGTATTCCAGTTCATGAAATCGAATCAAGGGACAAGTGAAATAATTGATAAATGCCAATAATGCCTTTGTTACATCTCAATATCATGTGGCACAACCTTGTTACTGACTGGTAGGTCCCGTATGTCATAACACATGCCACACAAGGCTGCTGAGGCAATGACTATAGAAAAAGGATACCTTGGTACCACTTGAAAGGCCAGCTGTTGCTTCACCAAACGCATTAGCTATGAAAATACTCTCTCCACAAATCTCAACCCTCAGATAGTAGTCAACTATTGGATGGTTGCCATCTGCTCTTCCCTTCTTGGCGCCAAAGACATCAAAGAGCAACAGTAAACACACTCTCTTCTCCTTAATTGCCAAATGGCACATGGTCCCACATGTCAGGTGAATTAAGCCAATGAAACACTGCAACCATAACACCAAATACTCTCCAGTAAAGGCAACTAAAAATCCGCAATGGAGAAACATCAATTACACACACCATTGGATCAAGATGATGCATCCATGGCTTCATCTTCTCCATAGAATGAAAACCATCCACAGTTTTGCAAAACCAGCCCATGGTTTTGCAAAGGAGCTTGCTCCCCACGCACCCATGACAGCCACTGGATCAAATTGGATGGTGAGGATGCTCAAGACTTCTCCAAGATGAAACCCTAATCCATGCTTATAAAAGAAGACCTCCAGAAGAGAATTGCAACGCCTCCACACCCCCAAAGCTTCACAACTGCACCAAAGTCTTGCCTCTCTGCATATTGCTAGGTCTAGAGAAGAATTAAGATAGCAGCTTGTAGAGTAATTTCGTCAAACACCTTGTAAACACAGAAAAACAAGAGGGAAGGAAAGGAATTAGGTAGTTATAACCTGTAAACCACTCTTCTTATAAATCAATAAAGAGAGTTTGATAGCTCAACTGCTGTTTTGATTGGTGTTTGAACTAGCCCAGCCACCAAGCCATGGTGGTCTGGTGCTATACTCCCATTTTATGTTTTATTCTACCTTTTGCATTAATCTATAAATTCATGCATTCTAGATCTACATATCTGCATATTATACTAAAATGAAAGTAAACATACACTAATTGACATAATAAAGGGATTGTGTAACTCCGAAAACACAAGGACAGCAGGTTGGAGCTCTACTGCCATGGCCAGATTTCGAGCTCGCCTCATCGACCCACCTAGGAGGCAAACCCACCTCCTGGGAATCACAAACCGACAATAGAGGCGCCAGAAGACTGCTCAATTTGGCTGAGAGGCAAACCAACCTCTCAGTCGATGCAGATTGGAGGAAGGAAAAGGCTGATATGGCATGGAGGTCATTCGACATAACCAGAGGGAAAACCCACCCTCTTGTGACTTAAATCGACAAGAAGATTGGAATAGATTATGCCCGACATGCTTGAGGGGCAAATCTACTCCTCAGGAGGTCTAATTCGTCGGAGACAGTGAACATGAGAGCCTAGAAAGGAAGAAATGAAGCCGCCAAATTACGCGTTGTGAGAGCAAATTGACAGCACGACGGGAAAGAGAGAGGAGAGACGATCCTGTAGAGCTCATCCTTGGTCGAAACGGTGGCCGGAGTGACAGAGCCAACGTTTTGCTTCTCCGTCAGCGCCAAGTCAACACGAACGGAGGAGGGAGATGAAGTTAAATGACGATTAACTTGGATGGACCTGGTGCATAGACGTGCGTGTAGACCGAGCGTCTAAGCGCATCTTCATTAGTCCTCGGATCGTCTGTGGCACCAAAGATGTGGCGGATTCCTGACAAGCAAAACACGAAACACCAGATTCCAGAACCAATGAGAATTTTCCAAAACTGCTGAAACTTCAAAAATACATTAAAAATAGCTAGAAAATCAGAAAAATCCCCATAAAATATCAAAATGTCCAGAAAAATATAAAGAATATTTCTACCCATATATCATATCCAAAAAACCTACTTTAAATATCATTTCATCTTTTTATCTTAATATATAAATATAAATATCATTACAAATATTATAAATATCATTATAAATATTATAAACATCATTATAAAAAAATATTATTATAAATATAAATATCATTATAAATATTATTATAAATATAAATATTATTATATTATTATAAATGTAAATATCATTATGAATATTATTATCAATATCATTATGAATATTATTATTATTAACATAAAATAAAATAAAATAATAATAATGTTTTTATGAAAGGATAGCAGGGGTCATTAGACAACGGTACCCTTCAGAGTCAGGACATTCCGAGGCTAGTAAGAACTTACAATCTTAAAACCAAGTTCAATAAACCATAAAGCCGAAACTCGGACCAAGTCAAAACCTCAAAACCAATTATGCAAATTCGGTCCAAAACTCAATACAAACTCAAGAATAGACTTTGAGCCAAACTCAAGAATAGACTTTGATCCAAATATTAAAATCCCGACAGGCCTTTAAACCAAAAATACAAAGAACCAAATTCAGATATTGATGTTAAATTAAAGTTAAGTTTAGGTCCAAAGTCGAAATAAATCCAAGACACATCCTAGTCCAAGCCGAATCCCAAATCATATACTGAGTCTTGTCAAATGACATTCAAGATCTCCAAATCCCAACACTAAAAGTTTAAATCCCTGTCGGACTAAAAAGAACCTGTGGTCTGATGCTCTTGATGTCCCCATATAACAATAGAATTATAGTTTGTATTTTCATGAAAAGTTAATGCATTTAATTTAGAGTCAAAATCATCATGGCATACATCAAAACCAATACATAAATAGTTTTATACAAAATCATTTTATACAAAATCATATGCATTTGTTATCATTATTATATGCATTCTTTACATTTCATATAATACAAGTCACTTAGTAAAAAAAAAAAAGAAAGACTCCTTGTAACTTATCGTGCCTAATCCTTTGACTATCCCGATCTAGAGGTGCTCTTGACTTGGTTCAGAGGTAATTAACAGTAGGGGCTTGCGCCTACTGGAAGGAAAGGACTTGCAACAAACAATCAAACTCTCGAGAGACCCGAAATCACGTCAGTACCCCCATTCCTTTTCAGGTGGGTACCGATGTCCGAGTTTTGAAACGATCGAGGGGTATCTCGTCCGCAATATCTTTTTCCCCCGAGGGAGTATCCGGTCATTTCCCCCTTCCGAGGATCAGGGTCCAAAAAGGTGCGAGACAGAAAGCAACTAGGGTTTTAAGCCATCTTAAGTGGTCCTTATATAGTGCTTATCTCTACCTAACCCCATTTGTAACTAATTACAAATATGCCATCATGTGGCCGGCCAAGAAATGGGCTCAAATGGGCCATTTCTATTTTGCATTTCCTCTTAATTAAAGCCATTAAACTAATTATTCAATGGGCCAATAAAATGCTTCTTATTTCGGCTCAAATAAAAGTCCATATATATATTCAATATAATTCCCATAATTATATTAAATATTGTTGAACAAATAATCATCAATTTATTGATAATTATTAATGGATTAGCATATGCATTAATTTATTCTAACATGATCCTTTTGATATAATTAATTATAACGGTTCGCAACGGTATATAATTAATTAATCAACTCATCAAGTTTTTGTATTCCCCAATACAAATAAATAATGCAAGTTTGGTTAAAGCCCTATTTGTGTGACCCTTTGAGGATTTATGCTATGTTGGCCATGGAGAATAAATCATTATTTATTTCCAATAATCATAAGCGGTATCTAGCAACACATTATGATTTCCAATTCGCATAAATAGTGTACCGTTACAATATCTTAATCCTGCATAAGAAATATTAGTATTTCCTTGTCTGATTCTTATGTCACATGATATCCTTGTATAATCCAAGATAGGAATGTGTCATTCTTGCAGATTATACATTTCTTGATCTAGAGTTGATTGTACAAGTTGGCCAAACAATCCAAACTCCATCAAGGGGTCCAAACAGATATCATCACTCATTAAGTATATTAATGAGCGACATACGGTTTTCTTGATGAACAACTTTTTCCCGCACAATTCAAGAGAACATAAATAAAGTCCTTATAGCAGCCTTTATCAGGAATCAACGTTAGACGATATTTATTGAACCTATCCTCATGTGGAAAAGGTGACCATCTCAAACTTAGAATCAAACTAATATGAAATAAACAATGACACTTAACACAATCCAAATGTTTATTTCATTGGGTCAAGTCCTGTACTATGTTCTATAACATATACATATGCAATTAAGTTGGTAACTCCTTACCTATGATTTGTAGAACTTAATCATCGCTTAACTTGCATACTAATCTTATTTGATAATTAATGCTCCTTGTTAATTATCAAGATTATGGACATCTTTAGATTTATTATTGTCATTTAAGAACAAATGAGTTATAGAGATCTACAATTCAGATCCTCAACCTGAATGATCTGTCAATAAATAAATCAAGGAACAAATGATAAAATATCACCAAAAACATAAACCAAAATGATTGGCTTCTAGGACATAACTCCAACAGTTCATATGGCCCAACCTCCAGGTTTTACTGATTCTTCTCATCCAGATTATGTTTGTCTTCTGCACAAGTCACTTTATGGTTTGAAACAAGCACCACGTGCTTGGTTTCAGAAATTGAGCAATGTATTGGTTCAGATGAGTTTCAAACCATCCAACTATGATCCCTCTCTTTTCATCTCTCATCAACATGGTCAGACTCTCTTTCTTCTTGTTTATGTTGATGATATACTTATCACTGGCAGCTGCTCTAAAGCCATTGATTCCTGTATTGCTCATCTTCAAGACAAATTTGCAATTAAAGACCTAGGCTCCTTGAATTTCTTTTTTGGCATTGCAGCACAACATACTGACAAAGGTATACACCTCAATCAGTCTAAATACTTGATAGAATTGTTATCCAAAGTCAACATGCTTACTGCTAAAGCTTGTGCCACCCCTATGGCCACTAGTATTCCTTTATTCAAAGATGATAGTGCTTTATTTGATGATCCCCATTTGTATAGAAGCACAGTTGGTGCTTTGCAGTATGCCACCTTGACAAGACCTGACATTTCTTTTGCTGTGAATAAGGTTTCCCAATTCATGCATTCTCCAACTGTTAATCATTGGGCTACTGTTAAAAGAATATTGAGATATATATGTGGCACTATTGATCATGGATTAATGATTTCATCTCAGTCTACCAATGTCATCCATGCCTACAGTGACTCAGACTGGGCTGGGTGTGTAGATGACAGGAAGTCTACTTCTGGTTTTTGTGTGTATTTGGGTCGCAATTTGATTTCCTGGTGTGCCAAGAAACAGCCTACTGTCTCTAAATCCAGTACAGAGGCTGAGTATAGATGTCTTGCATTAACTTGTACTGAGATCATGTGGCTGCAATATTTACTTCAAGAGCTTCAAATACCCTTATTGCAACCCCCTACACTGTCACAACCCGCAGCCAGACGTGACAGCTCCCGCCACGAAAGTACAAATAATTGTACTTTCGTAAGGCTTAACCTGAAAACTAAACCTAAAACTAACAACAAATTTTTTTTAATGATAGTATAATCAAATATTATCAAGTCAAAAGTTTAAATAAAATAAATCAAAAAATAAAATATATCGACACACAGTCGACCGAAAAGCATACCTGGTAATATATACATAACTTTAACATCATGTTCTATTATATTCTAACAAAACATAACCACTAGCTAGCCATGCAAAGGTGATCTTCATTCCCGTCCTTAATCTACTGGATGTTGTCTTTATGTATAAGTAATACGTCCTCTGGAACCCCCAACCGCCGGGGAACATGCAAAACAAATACGGAATGAGAATAAAATTCTCAGTGCGGGTTTTAGTTCCAGACGTAGATTTCTAGTTGAAATCTTAGCCCGAAAGTAACACCCATAATAATCAAAATGAATATATAACTTATAAATCATTTAAATAACTAAACTAGTCAGATTTCCCATGAAATGTAGATGCAAAATATTTAACCAACTTCATAACAAGCTGTGAACTAAGATTGATTCCACTATAACCCTTTTTCATGAATATGCACACAAATGAATCAAGAGCAAGACACTTTCCCTAACCCAAGAGTACGTGAGGGACGTATCCCTAACTCTGGGCACGTGAGGGAATTCCATATCATAAAGCATATCATTCAAACATTTCAGTTTCATCATATCATTTCATAACAGTATGACACGAAATACACACTCAGGTCTCCATTCCCAACCGGCTGGGCACAGTAAGAGACCTTTTCCTTGCTACATGGTCACAGTAAGGACGTATCCTTTTCCCATGGCACAGTAGGGAATTCCATATTCTAATAGCGTTACCGAACTGGCCGAAGCCGGTGGCCGACCGACTCCGGAGAGTGGCTTTGAATATCATTTCAGAACATCATATCATTCTCATATCACACAATATCATTCGTGCACAGTCACAATTCCAGATTATCAGGCAAGGTTAAATTGAGCTGGTACAACTCAGCTCATCCATAGCAAAAGGAATATCCAAACTTGCCTGACTGTATAACCATTTTAACAAAGGAGATCTTCTCAACATGAATTTTTGAGTTGTAATATCTGTTCCTAAATCTACATGATTACTGTATAATGCATTCAACGAAATCAGCAACATGCCATGCATAAATTTAAAGTTACCAGGACCGAATTCTATAAAAATCCACGTGTCCGCACCTGTTGTTGGATCAGATTCCGTCTTCGCCAAGTCTCCTGTACATTAGTCAATAACCGTTAAGATTTGACTAAACGGTTTCGTAAATTAACTTAACTCGATACCCTTAAATGTGGTCCGGCTTACACTACCAGACTGACCAGTATTTCATTATAGTAATTGCTTGTGTTTTCAGTAAATTTAATTCTTATTATTTGTTATGATATTATTTCTCTTTTACTTTAACTTATTTTATTTTATTTCTTAAGTAAGTTTGTTTTATTTATTTATTTATTTATTTTATTTAATATTACTTTTAATATAATCTTTGTTAAGTATTTATTAATTAATTTATTTACGTTTATATAATTATTTTAAATATTTTCTTTAATATTAATCCATTATATTTATCAAGTGGTTTATTTCATTAATTAAGTATAAATTACAAATCCGAAAGTCAAAGATCAAAAATTCAGAAAATTATAAAGATCATAAAACAAATTTAAAAATCTGAAAATTATTTTAATTTACTTCTTTTCTCATTGTTAATTATTTAATTAATTAGATTATTTATATTTTATAATATTATTCTTAATACTTTCTTTATTATGTATAATTTAATTCTTTTATTTATATTTAATTTAAACAATCTCTTTAATATTTAAGCTTATTTTTATTTCATAAGGATTTAAATCATCGAATAAATATAAGTTCAAAATCCGAAAATCAAAATCAGAAAATCATAAAACAAATTCAAAAATCTGAAAGTTATTTGATTTTATTTGTTAGGATAAGAAAGTCGGTGATTTTGTCACCGTATCTGTTCTCGACTCACTCGGACTATTCTCATCATCTCCCGAAAGCCGCGATTAACTAAAGGAATACCCGACGTTTAAGTGGCTTTTCCTTTAATTAATTATATTATTTATTAAGCCCACATTTTAAATAACTTAATCATTGATTAAGTTTAGATTAAGATTAATGATAATCATTAAGTCCATAATCCTTTTTACTAATTATTGAAATTATTCAAATTATTCTGCACTGGGCCGAAGGAAATAATCCCAAAAGCATAACCCAAATCCACATTCCGCACTGGGCTTTCATTTTTTTTTTCTTTGCCTCAGCCCAAAACCACAAAGCCCACACCCTCATGAGTCGGCTGGACCAGGTCAACCTGGTCCAGTTGACCTGGATCCGACCAACGGGTCCGAAACCCATCCGACAGAACCAGCCAGCCAGGAAGCTAATCTGACCCGCAATCCCATGCATTTTTCTCAGAAGGACCCTAGATCATTTTATTTCTCATATCAGTCCTTTATTCTTTATAAATAAGCCCTTTCTTCACACATAGGCCCTTTTTCCTTTACCAACAAGTCCTCCACCCCATTTTTTTTTCCGCATATCAGCCCTTGCTTCTCACCGTTCTCACTAAAACCGTACCAGAACGGTACCAGTACCCATTTAGCCTCATTTGAGGCTGGTACAAGGCCTCTACTAGCATCGCAAAAGATTATAGTATCTACTCCAAGCCTATCATTGATTATACACCTAAATTCATGCCCACGGAGAATTGTTTCATGTGTATACACCATTATCAATCACACAAAACCAATTTACACACATTTTTCTACAATTGTTGCTACTCCAATCAATTCTCCAACTATTATTATCCCTAACCACTTATTATTAAGACACAAAGGCTCCAAGAATCGGTTTTAATGAAGAAAACTTAATCCCAATTTCACATTCATATCACACTAATTTCACCATGACAAACCGAAATCAAAAGAAAAGAAAGACAATATATACCTTATTCATCACTCTAACTTCCTATCTCTGACTTCCTTTTCGCTCTCACACTCTCTATCTTTTTTTTTTTTCTGGAATTTCTTTTCATCCGGCCAAAAACCCAAAATAATTACAACAAATGTTTATATAAGGAACGAGAATGAGAAAAGAACTAACGATAGAGATTAGCAACTCGAATCTTACAGTTCGAGTCACAAATCCATCCTTATCTGATTCTCTCGCGGAACAAATCGGAGGAGGACAACTCAATAATGAAGCCTATCGGTGGCACGAAGAGATTGGCTAGCCGCAGTCGATCCTCTTCGATTCTCGTGTGTGGCCAATCATCGGAGAAGAAGAGAAGAGAGAAAATCGGACGGAGTGGAGAAGAAAGGAGAAAGAAAGAGAGAGAAGGAGATTGCGACAACGAAAAATCAAGTTTTTATTAAAAATTACCTTCTGGGATTTTCTGTGGCAAAATCGTGTGGCCAAACGTGCTGTAACTCAAATTAAATGGTTTCATAACCAATTTTATTAAAATTTAATCAACTTAATATTAAATTTCAGAATTAACTTAGCTTTGATTTTGCTAGAATATTTTGTATTAATTATAAATACTACGCAAAGCCAGAGATTTCGAATTCGAGTTGATTTTTATGTTACTTTTGATTTAAATTTATTTCCTTCATTAAGTTATAGTTAAATTCAAACTTAATTATTATATTAAATCAAATTTTTGATTTGCTAGAATTATGTAAATAAATTTTGGATACTACACAAGATTAAGAATTTCGAATTTGAATCGATTTTCATGTTAATTTGGATTTATTTCTTTAGAATATTACTATTTTTATAAATTAATTTTCTAAATTTTTATTTTTAGAACTAACTCAATTAATTTAATCAAGTCTGAAATTTTCTACAATGTTACATACACTCTGGTGTGATAACATAGGAGCAACATTTCTAGCTTCTAACCTATGTTTCATGCTAGAACAAAGCACATTGAGATTGACTATCACTTTGTGAGAGAAAGAGTTCTGTCCAATCAGCTCAGTGTGCGTTTTCTTTGTTCTTCAGATCATATTGGAGATATTATGACCAAACCTTTGAATCTTCCTAGATTTCAGTTTTTGAGGAACAAGCTCAATGTAGTTGTCACTCCATTGGCTTGAACGGGGTGTGATAAGCAATACATTGTTTACAAGACAAGTTGAGGAATAATACACTATTGTCTGCAGTGACAGTGCCACAGAAGATCAACTGAAGTTTACTGTGCTTAGTTAGCATTTATGATAAGCTATTAGGATGTAACTGTTTTTGTCATTTACTCTGAGTATGCGTTTGTAAAGAATATAGATAGATATAAAACTAAGAGGGGATGTATCAAACAATACAACAGAATCAATAGAAAAATTTCTTCTTCTCAGTTTCCTCGTTTATGTTTTTCTTCATAGACCCAAACCTATGTTGCTTGGGTGCGGGTGCGGGTATCGAATCGGATTCGGTGCGGGTGCGGGGATACGTCATTTTTCAAAAAACTAGGATACGGCAGTATATATAAAATAATTAAAATAATAAAAAAACTAATTTATATATTTTTTAATTTGGTGTATATGAATTTTTTTTTTATAGATTGAACTATAACACTAACTTTTCAATAGCTGAAAATTGAACAAATAACTCGTTCAACAATTTGTTTTTTAATTTATTATGCTTTAACCAATATCTAAATTAAAATAGCAATATAATTTAGAGGGCCATTGAACAAATGTGTTGTATTATAATGCTTTAGGGGGCCACTGGCCATTAAACAAATTAAACAAATTAAAAAATTTAGAGGCCCACTGGCCCAGTAAGTTTTTCCGGTTTTTAACCAGAGAGTTAGTCCCACATGGGATTCACAAGTATTAATGGAATGGTATATATTGAGAGTTACATCACGCAATGTAGACAATATGAAATTTCTCGGGTGCGACAGGAGCATAGGTGACCACGTGCACTGTTTGAAGTATTATGTACATCCAATACAAAACTAATATGGCAACATGGAAGCCCGACACGCGCGTCGGTGCCGAATCGACGACTGAATCTGTCGGTCAAACTAATTAAAATAGTCCGACGCGGCGCACGCGAATCGCACACGTATCCGCGTCGGATACGTGTCCGACACTGGATATAGTAAGAAATCGCCGAATCCACGTAACATAGACCCAAACCAATTTGATATTTAGCAGTTCTAAAATTAAATGGCATGAAATTTGAATCTTACTTTTGTAAACAGTCAGTACTGTAAATCGAGGGAACCGTAGCAAAATTACCTCTTAATTTGCTGTCATGGAGGCCGGAAATGCTGTAGACAAGGATTGGTCTTCTCTTGCCCCCGAGCTGCTGAATCTCATCGCTAAGAACTCTACAGCATGCTACAAATATGTCATATGTGTAACACAACAAAAGCTCATTGATTGAATGCCTGGATCTCATTATGATTAACAGTCTTGCATTGTGTTTCTTCTTTATTAGAAGGAAAACTTGAGAAAAAAAACATCTTAAATATGTACCATGGATGAGATTTCCATTAATGTTTTTTTTTTCATCTAAGATATTAATTAAAAGGCGTGAAAAGCGGCCACAAATAGTTTTTTTTCTTTTTTATAATTTTTTTATTTTTTATAGTTTGTTTAAAATAAATTAATAATAGTCGTACCAATCATTAATATTAGTAAGATTTTTTTGGATATAAAATTTATGTCAAGTTTATATAGCGACTTTTTATGAAAAAAAATTTCTAATTTTGTCTATAATTTTGACAAGTTTTTTCATTAATATTAGCAAAAAAAAATTTTGGCAGAAAAATTCTGCCAAATTTGTATAGTAACTTTTTACGGAATAAATTACTAATTTTGAACTTATAAATTTTTGTCTATAAATTTTAACAAGTTTTTTACGACAGATTTTTTATATTTTATTAGCGCAGCGAAGCTGCAATTGCCATGTCTAGTATGGATACAAGTACTTAATTTGACACAAAAGGAAAAAATAAATAAATTACGATACCAATTATTGATCATTAAGAAATATCGACTTTTATCAAATAGTTTTTTCGCAAATAAAAAATTTGCCCACCTATTGGGGCTAAGCACTCATATAGCGGTCCTTGTCTTGTGAGAAGGCATGTTTTTCTATGTATAAAAGAAGGTGAAAGATAACTTTGGAAAGTAGACTTTTTTTTTTTTTTTTTTTTTTTGGAAACAAGTGGAGTTTTCTCCACCACTTTCTATTAAAAGAAACTACACCAGAGTTTACAAACATACAAACCAATCTCAAACAAACAATCAATCTAGGCATCTAAACTGATCGAAATTAGAGGGAATGAAATATTTAAAAGATCAAAATTTAGCAGGACCGGGTGGAGGTGAGCAAATGAAAAGCTTATTACCACTTCAGTATATAAAGAAAAATATACTTTTTAAATGCTCATTGTTTGGAAATCAATATAAGTACTTCTCTTACTTTTTAAATTTGTAAATTCCAAAATTGACTTTGTATTGACAGAACTCCAGATATTCTGGACAAAAGCTTAGAAAGATAACCTTGTATTCTTCGCTAATTAATCCAAAAGATCCCTATTTACTGAAGGCTGCCTTTAAGAGCTTAGAGTTAGATAGTTTGATGGGTTCAAGAGAAATTCTAGAGACAAAAATACAAATGTTTCTTTTTTTTTAAAAAAAAAGGAAAAAGTTCATATTTAATAAAAAAAATGACAGAATTTTAAGTAGCAATATTTTCTGATATTTATATTACTTTTATGATCTATCTAGAACAGTCACAATATTATCAGATATATATTTTAAATCGTAGCAATTTGAACAAGAACGTCAAATATGAGAAGAGGAAGAAACCAATAACCTGCTTATAATTCACTCAACCTGTCTTAACTGAAATAATGGATGTCCCGTGATTAATACTAGATTGATAGGCTCGAAAAAAATTAACTGTTAAGATCAAATCGGATGGGCCCGATCAAAAGACATCCACGGGAAACATCTAGAGGATTCAGATCCGAAAAGTGTCCAAAATATATAATATCTGTTGTTCTTATTATAAGAGATATTTCCGATATGTTCGATTATTTTTACCTATATTTTTTGAAACGCATATAGTACGATATTATGGCATATTATCTACATATCATTACCTTATATATAAAAAAAAATTAAAGTAGTCCATATCTATTTTTGAAAATTTATATATTCATGTAAACCCCTTAAAATTTTAAATTCAAATATAAACTCCTTTATTATTATGTTTTTAGTTTGAACATGAACTCTTTTGTTTCTAATATATTACATTTGGTTATTGGATTAAAAATTTATATTTTATAATTAAAGAATGATTAAAATTATTAAAAAGGGAGTTATATCTCAATTACATGATGAGTAAAAGGGTTATTTTCTAATTTACACATTGTACGAGATTATTTCTAAATAGAGAAGATTTCAATTTTCACTTATCTAAGATATTAATTAAAAGTCGTGGCCACTATGAAAAGCGGCCACAAATAGTTTTTTTTATATAATTAAATTTTTTTTATAGTTTATTTAAAATAAATTAAAAATAGTCATACCAATCATTCATATTAGTAAGATTTTTTTGACAGAAAATTTATGTCAAATTTATATAGTGACTTTCTATGAAAGAAATTATCAATTTTGAACTTACGAATTTTTGTCTATAAATTTTAACAAGTTTTTTATGACATATTTTTTTATATTTGAGATTAGAAATTTTTATAATTTATATAGCGCGGCGAAGCTACGGTTGTCATGTCTAATAAAAAAATATATATATATGGTGGAGCGGATTATAAACATATGGTTATTCCGGAAATTGACTGACACAATGTTAAAATTGATTTAACACTTTTTTTAGACTAAAATTTACGTAATTAGTACCTACTATACGGCTATATACGTAAATCTATGAGAAGTTAGTAAAACAATTGCAAAAGGGGGCGGTAAAAGAATTCTTATAGCAATTAATTATGGACACAATTTTGATATGATATGCGGTTTAGATATTATTTATTATTTATTACATTAAAGAAGCGGATCTTTTACTGGGAACGAGTAAGTCGCTAACAAATTGATTGTTTATTTATAAAAATAGAAAGGCTAAATTAACGCTCTCACTGTCCCTCTCGCTCTTATTTAACCTGACGGCCTAACCTAGCCGCACTAGCACTTGTTTCCTGTGCCCACCCACGACCCACCCACCCACTCTCTGAGGCTCTCAAAATCGAAATAAAAATCAAAATCAAAATCAACGTCGACGAAGTAGACCGCTCTATCTCTGAGAGTCTAATTGGGAGTGGAGTGCCCTAATAGCCCTCTCTCTTGCTCTCACTCTCCTCGGACCTCAGTCTAATCACCTACGACAGGCATGCCCATGCCCAGGTACGGTACCCACACACATGAGTAGGTTAGGGCACCTGTAGCCTGCAGGCAAGGCCGTACCCGCAGGATTTTGAATGAGCAGTTAAAAGGCACCTGCAGGCAACACCATGGCAGAGGAGATTAGATTTTCCAAACATTATTATATAATATAATATAATATAATAGACTAGTAATAAAGTAAGAAAGTTCTTTTCTTTTTGGTTAAATTCTAACTGTTACGTTATTCTTCTTCTTCTTCTTCTAGTTCTACAAGGCGATTAATTGTCGACGACGACAATAACTATAGGAGTCGATTTTGGTATATACGTGACATTGTCCATGTCCTTGGACAGGCTAAGCTGTCATTTCCAACTGCTGATCAACAGAAATTGTACGATGACGCGCTCCGCCATGTGTGTCGTCTTCTAATTTCAGACCACAGAGAAAGAGAAGAAGAGGCTTTCACAAAGAACAACAAATGCGAATGCTCTCAGAAGAAGAGGAAGAGCAAGAGGACCCGTAAAGAGGTCCTCAAAGAGATACTCAGCCGGCTTGTTTGCCTCCAATGCGATCGCTTGTATGACCCCCCCGCAGATGATGAAATCGCCTACTATTTGCTTATCAAGAGATATATTAGATCAATTATGGTCTTCTTTGATTCAGGTCCCGAAATTGACGCAATCGAAGGTACTATTGCTATCTCCTTCCTCTCCTCACCTAGACTCCTATCCCCTTTCTTTCTTTTTTTTTTTCCCTTTTTTTATTTCTTAACGAAAAATCTTCCTCTTTTTACTTTGCAGCATGGACGCCTCACAAATTTGCATGTTGCGAAGGAATAGGTCAATTGCACCACATGGAGGAGCTTTCTGAGCTGAACCAACATCTGGCAGATCTGGCAGTGTTCGTCTCAGAGGCAGATTTCAGAATTGGCAAGTACTCAATTTTTTTACTTTTAGGTTTCTGAATCTGAAGGACATTTGTATCCGTAGTAGCTTAATTTTTTATCATAAACTGCACATGAGCAGGTTCGTCAGTTACACCTTTGATGGGTATAAAAATAAATGAGAAGATCGACGTGCATCCATTGATTGAGGGGAGTAAAGAGAGGAGCAATGCATTTTACTTCAACAAATTTGAGCTTGCTAAATTTGACCTTTATTCTTCAGAGTTTGCACATTGCCCCCCTTTGGAGGAAGAGATGCGGCTGTATATCAAGGTGCTGGATGATTTACAATCTCCTTCGTCTGTTCCAGTCGAAGGTAATTTTCTTTCCAGCTTACAGAGTTTTGGTTTCGAAAGAATGCTTGCTTTGTTTGAGCACCTCATGAGAATGCAGTACAAGTAAACTTGGTCGTATTCTTTGTCAAACCAGTGACTCGTGTATTTACTTTGAACCATCACCCAAATCTCATCAGTGGGAGGGGTTGAGGGGGAAAGTACCAAGGCCCCTTCCGTTTCCTAGCTTGGTGATTAGTGACTCCCAACCAACGGGCTACTGAGTTGATCTTTTTACTTGACTGAGTCTGCCCTAATTTCTTAGTCCAATGAGTGACTTCATTGTGTTTGTTGAGCAATAACCACTGTCAAATCCCATTAAGGGCAAGTCTCCAAGTGGCCCCTCTTGATTTGTCGGTCCAATTAGTGATGTGTATGTATCCAAATGTAGGCCACAGCCAAATCCCACCATGGGTGCCACCAAGTGGTCCTTCCTTTTTTTTTTCAGTCGATCAGTGGCCAGAATGGGTGTTGTGAGCTATAACTAACAATCTAAACATACCAGCAGAGGCAAATTGAGCCATAGTTTACAGCCCAGTCCCAACCAATGGGTGCATCCGTGCATGAACCGGAAGGTTTTGGGTGACCATAGTCTAGGTACTTCTCCCAGCTGTCAACTTGTGCAAAGCCGCAGTTTTCTTAGTATTGTGATTACTGTTTGTTGCCGACATTTTATTTTAATTTTAGCCCATTCTTGCTATACCAGCGAATGGTGATACTGTAAATATACTGTAATTAAGTAAAGTCTCCAAATTTTTAATAAAATTGTTTGCCAATGTTTGATTGAAGGAATATCTTATGACATGTCTTTAACTTCAAATTCTGGTTTGTGCTTCAGAGCCAAATGTTTTTTCTGATCTGCTTTCCTCCCTCTTCCTTGAGAGGACTGAGCGTGAAATTAAGGATCTTGAGAGACATTGCAGAAGAATTAAGGGTCTTGTTTTGGACAAGCTTTCCCTTACTGACAGATATGAGTTGATCCATGAACAGTTCAAGTTGTTAGTAGAATGTTGTGAAGATCCAGAAGAAATTGATTTGACAGATTTCAAGAGAGAATTGGTCCAGAAATGTGAAGTCTCTGCCAAAGAGCTGACAAATTATGTTAGATGTGTTGATCAGTATCAACGCATTGTGGTTAATGTTGCAGTGTTCATCATCAGTCGGCTTTCAAATGCTCATTATCAATGCCATGAATTTTATTCTGAATTTAAATATGATGGAAGCCGCAGATCTGAAGCTGCCTGGCAGCTTCTGCATCCTCTGACGATACTTAAACAAGGTGAACACTTTGGTCTTTGAAGTTTGTATGCATCCTCGTCATGTTACTCTCTGCTCTGATCTTATCTCACTGTTTCTTTACATCTTTCAGGAAGGTTTTTCTTTGGAACGGTGTTACAAGAGCACTCAATAGCACAAATTTCAAAGAAAAGAGGTAGGCATAGCAATCTAGTTTGAATTTAGATATTAAGCAGAAAGCTTAATGTGAAAACCACATTTGGTGGTTAATGTGAAAACAAAGTTTCAAAGAAGGATTTTCTTGGTTTGGGAATGTTGCTGATGTCCATAACAGCCCCTCAAATTTGTCAGTTACAATGTGAATCAAATTCTTCAATAGTCAATAACCAAAAGGTCCAAAACCAATAAAAAAAGAAAAAGTTGTGTTAATCTGGTATTATTGCCTGCAACATGTAGCCCATCTTTTGTACATACTACTATTACTGGGGACTTTCTGCGAGATTTATACCACTTTGTAACAGATAATATAAACAACAATTTAAAAATCAATACTAAACTTTTATGAACAGCTACAAAAGTGTATGTTTCCTTCGCACCTGTCCAATCATCTATCCATCTCTAAGATGAAGTTTCTTTTTACCAGTCATGGAAACCATAGCCCTTTTTGTACTTCTTTTTGAGTTTTATCCATTTTTTGTTCTTTTGGAAGATTTTATGGCTATCTTAATTAATAGCATACACTACTAGTAGTACTGATAAATTGCTGACCTCCTTTTGACTTACCAAACAGAGTATGTAAAGTAGGAAGTAATGTTAAAATCCTGCCCGTGCTTAATATTAGTGTATAGCTTGTAAGTATTGAATAAGAGAATTTTCATTTCAATGGACCCTAAAGTTTCTCCACTTGTGTTTGCCATTGCTGAATTGTTTCAACTTTGATAGCAAGGTTTGTGTTTTATTTCATCCACACTTTAGGTTTTGTATGGTTATGTGGTTAATCAGCTTAATTGTTAATATGTATATATATTGTTATTTTTATTTAGAGAAAATGCCACGGTCAAACGGAGGGTTCTGTCAAACCCGACAATATCTCAGTATGAAAACTTCAGATGATTTATCCTAACCGTCCAATGTAATCTTTGTATTGAAATCTCCTTACAGTCCAAATTTTATTTTATTATTCTCAAATTATTTTACTATTTTTCATAATTTTAAAACATCACCAATCTAATTAGTTATGGAAATTTCAATAGCAACAGTTTTAATAATCCAAAAAGTACTTAAAAAATTCGACAAAATCATAAAATGTAAGATTTATCATTTATCACATTGAATGGTTCATATCGGTTGTTTGAAGTTTTCAATATGGTCAGGTTTGGTGGAGTCCCCTGTCCGTATCGCCTTGACCATAACATTTCTAGTTTATTTGTTACATTTTGTTCCCTGTTTTGAGTCCTGATCTCTCATACTTTGCTATGCATATATGTGCTTGTATAGCTCGTGCAGAGTTTCAGCAAGCAGCTAAATGCATGCAGAAATGCAGTACTAAAAAAGGTAAGAACTGGAATTTGAAAATTTTAAGAGGAATTGTTGAAGATCTTAGATGTATCGGAGTGTCAGATATCAAAACAGACGATGAAGAGGATCAACTCGTGGCCGAGATTTGGTGGAATGTTGCATCATCCATTCAGTTCTTCCTATCTGCTATAGCATATGAGCAGAGGCATTACATTAGCAAGTGTGGGGGTTTGCCAGATGGTAACTCTCTCTCTCTCTCTCTCTCTCTCTCTCTGTCTCTCTCTCACTCACTCACACGTATGGTCTTCTATTGCTGGTGCTCTCACATGTGGCATGGCCTCTGGTGCCTCTTGATAATTGATGATTGTATGGCTTGTTTGAACTTGTACTATTTCTTGTCAAGCTATTGATCATGAATGCTATTACTCACACCACTTCTGTGCTGCTGACTGGGATACCTACTCGTCATTTGTCCACTGTTAGTAGCATTCCTTAGCCACTAATCTGTCACATTAAATATAGTATGGTTGGCGGTGCTTACCATAACAAAGCAACTCTTTTGCAAAAGGGCTCGATTGCATACACATGTAAGTACCATCTTGTGACTTAATTTAATTTTGTGGTCGCAGGTAGAATACCAGGGTTAAGGACGACCCGGAGAAAAAGATATACTTCTGTCGGGCAACTGAAATATAGGTTATCGGAGTTAGCGAATGAAGTGTCAGACCTGTCATTTATCTTAGCTGCACTCCGAGATGGTCTGCTTGAAAAGACCGGAAATGATGGGCCTTGTGCAATAGCTATATAATTTATATTTATTAACGACTTTTGAATTTGATTTTTTTTTATTATTATTTATCTTCTGTCACCTTAAACTTAAAGCCCCCGCCCCCGCTCTCCTCTCTGGAAAACATTATCCCCAGCTTTCTGCTATGTAACTTTATTTATTAAATTATTAGAGACCATCAAATCCGCTTTTTTATTTATTAAACTTATGTCACGTAAAATTGCCCCCTCGCCTCTCCCCCTTCTCTTTTCATGAGGAATACAATGGCATTTTATTTGAGTAATTAGAGTCTGCGTACTCCTGTTGATCTTTCTTCTCTGCCTTTAGAGATAAAATAGAGAAATTTGTAGTAAACGGGAAAATTGCCCCGCTGATGGATTGTATAAGAAATAAACAAAATTACAATGTCCAAGTGTTGCGATGTTTCAAAACGTTTAATGGATGGTGGAAGAGTATGATACGAAGTAAATATGGAACTTTTGGACAGGATGGAGTCAAATCATTCTTTTAGAAAAAAAAAAAAAGATTATGCTCATCTCATACACATTCATAGTAGCTATGAAGTGGGGAATGGATTATTCTTATCCACTAAATTTTGGGCTGTCTTAAAAACTAGTTTCCCTTCTCTTTTTCAAATATGCACCAATCCTCAGATTACGGTTGCACATGGTCTAAGGGATGATATGAGATCCATTGCTTTTAGAAGGCAGTTGATTAGATCATAACAAAGAGATTTTGATCTTTTAAAATAACAAATATCATGTTGTTGATATTGGAGATATACAATATAAATGCAGAACTAGTGTAAGATGGGGGTTTCTTGGAGATTCTAAAGGACTTAATCTCTGACAATAATCCAATGGTGGTGGCAATTTCTGTAGCTGCCCTTGCAGAAATTCAAGAGAACAGTACTAGGCCTATACTTGAGATTACTAGGATATGTATATCTAACATTTCTTGGCCATGCCATCTTCCTATCCAATATCCACATTAACTTTATTCTAAGTTGAAACTTTTTCTAAACTCTGTTTGTCAGGCGAGGTCAGGTGTTCATTTTAGATACTCTGCCAAGGTATAAAGCAGCAGATGCCTGTGAAACAGAGAATATTGTGGAGAGAGTCGCACCCCGTCTTCAACATGCAAACTGTGCGGTTGTGCTTTCTGCAGTCAAAGTATGACCTTCCTTCTATATTTCCTTGATTGTTTGGAGTAGCTAAAATCAGGAACATATTTTTTTTCGCCTAAATTGGTTATACAGAATGCAGAAGGATGATGCATATTTTACATAAAGTTCTATATTGTTTTGATCAGGGGAAGGGAAGTGAAATTTTTTGGCATACATTTTTACTCCTTACATTGGTTTTAGAAGGAAGTTTGACTAGATCACAACAAAGAGATTTTGATCTTTTAAAACAACAAATATCATGTTATACTACTCTTTCTTTGCATTCTGATGAGTTGAAATGGAGTCAAAGTGCCAATGAAAATATTCCACTAGAGATATGGCTTGAGTTTAGTGGGATAGTTGTGAGTAATGAGGATAGTATATGGGATCTTAAAATTCCTTTAAAATTAAAATGTTTTTGGGGATTCTGAGCAAAAGAAACATATTAACTAGAGAAAATCTAGTAATCAGGGTCGGGAAGGGGAACCCAAAGTGTGTCTATTGTCCCCACCTTGAAACAGTAGATCATCTATTTTTTTAACGTATTAAAAGACTTGACATATTGGTCAGGATTATGGAAGGCAGCTCTCAAGCAGGAGGTTTGGAGTGTTTGGTCAGAGGAACATTTATCAGCCCAGATTGATGATGGAGGTACAAGAATGGATGATGCTAAAGAGAGGAACATTTATCAGCCCAGATCAAGCAAATCCTTTTCTCTCTTGGTTGCCGCTCCGCTGTCGATTTGTGGCCGCCTCCTAGCTTAAGACGCTGGATCTTAGGCTCAATCTCTCTCTCTACACATTTCCTCCTCGCACTTCCAGGTGACTCTTGTTTTAAAATAAAATTTTATCAATTTTTTCGATATTAGCCCCATTCTCCTTCTGTCCGCTTCTGACTTCACAATTTGGGGTTTCTCTGCCCAGTAAAAATTTGTGGTAAAGAACTTAAATTAGTTGTGATACCAGTGTAAATTGGTATTGAATTGGCTGATAATAAATTGGCATATAATAATGATTAATGTTAATTAATTGCTATTTTCTTACCGAAAGGAACATAAATATTAGTAGTACTTTTGAAAAGTTTTGTTATGAATGTTAAATTTGGATTTTATACTTACCTATTGGGGTTGATCAATTAGAGTTTAGAGAAAAAAAAAATGACGGAAATCATTTAGTACCAAGAGGTTCAGTTACTATTACTACTTGGCTAAGATGGAATTTTATACTTACCTCACTTATGATGGAATTTTTTATAGGTCATTACATAATTTTTTTTATTAAGATGATAAAAATGTGTAATTCGTCTCTCTTTTAAAGCACTAATTAATGCAACAATCTTACATGTATTGTCCTTAAGTTCTTTGATATAAGCTTTGTTTGCTCGGTGATATAAAATTGTAAGTTTGCAATGAGTGGAGTGCTGTTTCAAAGGAGCTATACCTTCTTTTTTGCTACTGCTTTTCTGGTACCGGGTTCTTCAGGTCGATTCTATGTAATATCCATGTTTTTTTTTTCCTTCTTGGATTATTTGATCCTTTTTGCTGACTATTTTATTTTGTGTATTGAGGTCATGGACTTCTGTATTTGTAGATGGTGGCTTCGCATATTGCGTCGTCTTTTTGCTCAAGTAATTCTTTTAAGCTTGACTTTCCTACACATGTTTCAACATTATTTAATTGATTAATTTTATGAGATATAAATGTGTCTCTACTTTGATTTTGGTTGGCTAATCACTGATTTTTAGTTAAGTATCAATAATCCAGTATAATTATCAGTTTAGATCTCTTTAATGCAATCTTTTTCTCTATAGAATTGCAAGCTCAATGTGAACCCTAATTCTGTAAATCTTAGGTGGATGGCCTATTTCTGCTTGGCACTGTCCATGAAATCTGTAGTATTGAAGCAAACTCCTGTGTAGGCAGCTTATAGTCTCTCTATGTTGGAATATTGATCTAATTTTGAAGAGTTCAACTGCACTTCTTTTTTCTTTCTGGAAGCTCAAAAAGATGATGTATATTGTTGTTTTCATTGTGGATAATACCGACATTCACTTTCACTGATGCTGGCATCACAATCTTTCTATCTTGAAGGTATTTTAACTTCATTGCTCGGTCAATGCTTTGTCATGCTATATTAGGGTGAAACCAGAAAAAATTAATAGGCACAAATAATTTACATATATCACGTATGATGGCCGATAAATTTATCTTCAATGCTGGCATAGATTGCAGCCAATTAGTTGCATGGCCCATTTTTTAGTTCATGCAGCAATGAGCTGCTGCATCTTAATATCTATACCGATAGTTTTGGAGCACACTGGAGAGGCATGCATCTCTCATTTTCTTTGAGACTTGGATCTTATTAATTATTATTGTAGCAATGATTCAATCTGGTAACCAAATGTAATTTTCACAATCAGAATGTGGATACAGTACTGCAAATTTTTGCTGCTCTTTCTATGGTCCACCAATGCGATATTTTGTTTTTAAATTAATGAAATTTAATGAAATATGAATATATATTTTTTTTTATTTTTCTAATCAGGTGTGTTGCAACTAAGGTCAACTTAAAGATTCCTTGCAACAATAAATTTCATGTTCAGCAACAAAAAAGAAACAACACCTCAATGGTATTGATTTTGCTTTCCCTAACAACACCACATGCTCTCTAATATTGCTCTCCTCTTTTATCCATCTCTTCTTAGTTCAGTTGTCCTTCTTTTTCTTTTTGTTTTCTTTTTTCACATTGCGCTTCCTGTTCGCTATCTGCTCCTGTTTTGCGATTGATATGTCTTGAACAAGAGGAAAACACAGATGAAGATTGTGATATCTGTGTTTTTCTCTCTTCTTTGTTGTATGCTTTTGGGAAGGGTTTGCAATTTTTTTGGGATTCAAAAAAGAGAGCATGTGGGATGGTTTTTGCAATAGCATGACGTATTATTCCCCTATTAGTTCAGTACAAAACAGATACTTAGATTGTGGCTTACAACACAAGTATGATTGACTGTTTATAGTAATTGGGGCTGAAATTAGACATTAAAATTCAATCTGTTTGGCAATAAGTCAAAAAATGATAGTATGAGTTGCTACGTTTCCTGTCAAATACTGATCCTCTATCCCTCAGCCTCTACCCCTCTTTCCCCTCTTCAATTTGGTACGATTTCCTATTTCAATTCAGTCTTAGGCTGATCAGCTCTATTTACATCTCTCTTGCAGGCTCACTAGTTGAGATTTTGGTAATTGCTATCAGCTAGCAACATATTTTAATAATTTATGGACAAATAGCAGGACATTAAGCGATAAGAGATCAAATTCCTTCTACTGTCTTTTTCTTTCTGATTTCTTGCTTTCTTTTTTTGACTTTGCTACCTTCTATTTATTTTTATTATTCTTTTCTACAGTGATGATCTCATGCCAATAGAGGAGAAGACAAGCGCAGGGATAAAATAGGAGGCCTTGCATAGAAGGAAGGTTTCTATTTTCTATATTATATATGGTTATCGAAGGTATCTCTACTACTTATAAATGCACAGACCGTATAGGTATTATACGTTAGGCCTAAGAAATAAACAAGTGTTTTTGCCGTCGATCGATTTGATCTGTGGTTGGATATCAATCGCCAGACTATTATTTGGTTTTCCATCTAATATAGAAACAAATTGAATAACACATCTATTTGTATCGTCTGTAAATTAAGTATTTTTATTGTCTCATATTTTTTTATTTTTTATTTACCCACTAGTATGCTAAATTTAGCTTTTCGTTGAACACTTGTGATCATTCCATGTAGATATCAAAGATTGTTGGGCTGCAAATCTATTTTGGATATTTTAATTTGAAAACGCACAATGGGTTTTTAGTTGAAATTTGTTGAAGGAATAATTTTTATGCTTTCTTTAGGTCGTTATGTAATTTTGATATCTTACTTGAGGGGGCTCAATGCTAATAAAAAACCATGCTTTTTTTTGGAACGGTGCAAAAAAATTTCCAATATAAGATTCAAAAGTTTTCTTACGTGTCCAGGTTTTTTTCTGGATTTTCTTAGAAAAAAGTCACAATATCTGATATTCTGAAAATATTAGTAAGATTCTTAATTTTGGGGTTTTTTCTTTCATTATTCTTAATTGTTAGTTTTGATGATGTTTACGTGTTGCAGAATACACGCATTCTTACTGCTTAATTTTTTTCTTTTTCATGTTCAGTGTCACATCCCGACACACACAGGATGTAACAATCCCACCGCGAGTACAAGAAACAATCCCTTTGGCCTGTTCTGTACAATTTGACGTTTATAGAAAATAATTATCCTAATTGCAACTAATTTGGCTTACAACAATCCTTGACGGTGTATGATTATTCTTCTTTTTTTTTATTTCACTTTGCATTTCTTGTGGTCTGATACAAGGAAACATTGATGGTTTAATACAACTTACATTGGTACAGTACATACTTGGTACAAGTGTCAACATGTGGTATCACCTTAATTATTATACATCAATAATTATTTCCTCACGCATTCTCGCCTGACACTATTTGAGTTACCCATATCACTACGTCTACTCAAGTACTAACAAGTAACAATTGGCAACAGGCTTATAATTAAGACATTTTGTTATAGTAGTTCACTGTTATCGAAATAAGAGGGAAATTCAATCAATTTCGCATATGAACCTGTAATCTCATTAAAGAAGGGTCATTTCGGTACAACAAATAAACTTGATAAAAGAATAGTTAAGCAAATAACATTTATCACATGTATGCGTTCTAGATGCAGGATCCTAGCTTTAGAGGAAATTTTAGCGCCCAAAAGAAATCCAGTATGACACTTATCTAGAATTTGACAATGCTTCTTGGAAATATGCTATCCAATCCCTTACTTTTTAATTATTGATAAATGTGTGAAACAAGAAGTACAGTACTTGCTAATAAGCTTTTAGTAATCTGTTATTTTGCAAAAGATCAAGGTTTACATAAAGCTACTAAATGATGCATGCTATACTAGATCACAGAATGACACAATGATTAACTGTAGTTCTAATGCAATCTTTAGTAAAGTCCAGTAATTTTCAGATTTTTTGCATTTTTGACTATTAATTCTCCATATTAAAGCACCTGATTCAACTATCTTATTAACTTATACTTCAGAAACGATTTCAAGACAGAAACCTTATGTAAAGATCCTGATAAATATATTAACCATGCATTTACAAAAGAGTCCTCTTACCTTTCTTTATTATATAATTACAAGAAAAGCTGTAGAGATAATTTCAGCAAATTAACCTGAATAGCAACAAAATTCATCGAAATTGAAGTTTTGCAAACTTGGAAAGAACATAAAAAATTGAGTATTTTATAGGAGAATTGACACAAGTTGGTAGAGAATGAACTAAAAGACAATGCTCACTGGTGTATTTCCTTGGCCATGGATTTAGTCACATTTTACTTTAGCCAAATTCGCGTCTTGCCAAGAGAGGGTCTTAACACAAGCTAAGTCAGTGCTATGCTGTGACTTTAAGCTTGATTAGACTAATAGCTATTCTATGGAGACTGATGCTGCGCTTCAGACCTCCATGAAATTGCTTTCCCGAGCTCACCAGTGAGCATCGCTATCTCATGAAAATTGATGCTGCGCTTCAAATTTCCATGAAATAGCTTGATGTCACAACCTCTAAACACTGTGACTGATGCTGCGCTTCAGATCACCGTATTAGAGTTGTTACTAGTAACCTTGATCAAATCAGAGAGGAAAGAAAGGAAGAAGAAAGAGAGAGTGAAACAAAAGAGTCAAATACTTTCGGATCAAACAACAGAACTCAAACAGACCTCTCAAAATATTACAAATTTCTCAATCAAACACGAAATTCAACTTACAAATTCATTTCCTACCTTATATCTCACCTTTTCCTTCAATTACAAGCAGCTATTGAGCTTTGATTTTGCCTAATTTCAATATTCTACACTTGCACTGCAACTGCTTGTGGAAATGCTACACTCAATTTTCTACCTAAACTTTAACAGTGGAAGTCTGTATGTGTGTCACTGGCTGGAAGAGGGTGGAAGAAGATGGATTTCGGATCCCTGCTCCTTTGTTTGGTGAAGTATTTATAGGCCTCGATCTTCAGTGGCTTCTTCAAGAAGGAACTATCTTCGATTGATCTTGGCCATTCATTCAGAGGCACACGGATCGTCCATCGATCCAAGGGCTAAGAGGTGAGGAGCCTGTGCTTTCTCCTGTGGTCAACAGCGAGAGTGGGGGGTTTGACCACGACGGTTGCAACAAATTGGGCATCGTTTGTCTTCAACCAGGGATGTAACATGCTCTCGGATCCAAGGGCTAGAGATGTGCCACTTGGAGGGCTTGATTGGGCAGTCAACTGGCGAATGGGGCGTTGACCAGGCGGTTACAACGGCCTCCAGCGCCATTCTTCGTCCCTCCTTCGATTTCCTCTTCTGTTCAGTTGGGGAAGGAGAACTCTTCACACGGGGCCAACATGTCAGTTTAAATGAGAGACGGAAAGATGCGTGGTCTTGGTTTACCATGAGCCAATGAGAGAGTATAGCTTTCGGTGTATGAACCGAGTCCATGCACAGTGAGGCGGGAGAGTAAAGTTTGAAGAAGCAGCGACATCCATCTAATCTCTTGGATCTGCTGCAATGGCATGCACGCGCCACTTCTTTTGATTTTTTGTGGGATTTTCTCAGCATTTCATTAACTTTTCATTATTTAACTGCTGCCCAATTTCAATAAATCATTTGGAGGCCTTCCCAAGGGTATTTTTGAATGAAATTTTATGGGTAAATTCAGAAAAATATGAGGAATATAATGATTCAAATATTTTTGTAAAATTACTCATGGATTTTTTTTGGTTATTTTATGGATTTAAGGGGTTTCTTTGCATAAAATGGGATCTCCACAACACTTATGATCATTCTAAAGACACCATAATTTTCTCCATGCTCCACTTTATTTTTGGGTAATTTTCCATAATTTTTGGAGTTCGTTTGGTATTTTCCATGATTTTTCTCAAATCCTATGTATTTATTATCCATGAAATTTGTCTAATTATTTTCATGAATTTGGCACTATAAAATTGGGTCAAACACACACCATGCTTCTTCAAGAGTCTATCAAACTGCCGGTTTATGAAATACTTCCCTCCGTCACTAATCACTGCTCTTGGAACACCAAAACGGGGGAAAATGATCTTGGAAAACAACCGAATGACAGAACTAGAGTCCGCAGCCTTGCATGGTATTGCTTCAACCCATTTAGATACATAATCAACCGCAACCAAGATGAATTGATATCCTTGAGAGCTTGGAAACGGTCACATGTAGTCCACACCCCAAACATCAAAGATCTCCACTTCAAGTATAGGGTTGAGGGGCATCTCATTTCTTTGAGAGATATTTTCTGTCCTTTGACATTGATCGCAAGAGAGAACAAAAGAACGAGTATCCTTGAAAAGTAAGGGCCAAAAGAAACCTGATTGGAGAATCTTAGCTGCCGTCTTGGAGAATGAAGCATATCCGCCGTAGGCGGATGAGTGGCAGCTAGCAAGGATTGGGTTCACCTCTTCATAAGGCACACAACGCCTGAAAACATTATCTACCCCAATTTTGAAGAGGTAGGGCTCATCCCAAAAGTAATACTTAGCATCGGTCCTCAATTTTTTTCTCTCCTGCCAAGACATTTCTGGGGGTAGGGCTCCAGTGGCGAGAAAGTTGGCTATATCAGCGTACCATGGTTGTTGGTTCTTGGTCTGCCCAGGATTTGCTCGGGTCGAGCAAGGGTATGCTCGGTCCGAGTGGGATTCAATAGAAAGAATGTGCCAAGTCAGATCATTCGAGTCTTGGTCGGTGAGATCGGCTAGGTCCGAGCACAGAGGTACTCGGGTTGAGCATAAGTCCGAGTGGATTGTCTCCTGATTCAACGTGGGTGGCACTCGATCTGAGTGCAGATCTGCTCGACCTGAGTGATGACTCAAACACATCAGTTGCTCGTGGGGAAAGGAGTCATCAATAGGAACCTTGGTGTCTTCTTCTTCTTCCCAATGCAGTCGAGAGAGATGGTCAGCCACTGAGTTCTCCGTATCCTTTTTATCCCGGATCTCAAGGTCAAATTCCTGAAGGAGGAGAACCCAACGGATCAAACATGGCTTGGCATCCTTCTTGCTCAACAAGTATCGGATCGCCGCATGATCAGTGTACACAATCACCTTGGACCCCACCAAATAGGATCTGAACTTATCCAAGGCGAACACTATGGCGAGTAGTTCCTTTTCAATGGTCGTGTAATTAACTTGGGCCGGGTCAAGGACCTTGCTTGCATAGTAGATAGCTACCGGCTTCTTGTCTTTTCGCTGCCCAAGCACTGCTCCAACAACAAAATCACTAGTATCGCACATAAGCTCGAAGGGTTGAGACCAATCTGGCGGTTGCAAAATGGGTGCCGAGATGAGAGCTTCCTTTAATATGTTAAAAGCCATCAAACAATCCTCATCAATAATAAAATCATTATCTTTAATTAACAGATTGCTCAAAGGTTTTGCAATTTTAGAGAAGTCTTTAATGAAACGGCGATAAAATCCGGCATGTCCTAGAAAGCTTCGGACATCCTTGACATTTTTGGAAACATCAAGCTTCTCTATCACTTCGATTTTAGCCTTGTCCACTTCAATTCCTCTTGATGTGATCACATGCCCTAGAACAACACCCTTTTGCACCATAAAGTGACACTTCTCCCAATTCAATACCAAGTTAACATCTTCACATCGCTGCAAGATTTTGGAAAGGTTAGCAAGATAAGAATCAAAGCAAGTACCATAAACTGAGAAATCGTCCATAAAAACTTCCATTTCTTTCTCAATAAAATCCGAAAAAATGGCCATCATGGCTCGTTGGAAAGTTGCTGGTGCATTACACAAACCGAAGGGCATTCTCCTATAAGCAAATGTTCCATAGTGAAAGTGGTCTTTTCTTGGTCATTGGGGTTGATGGGTATTTGAAAGAAACCCGAATAACCGTCTAAATAATAAAAGTACGAGTGATTAGCAAGCCTCTCTAATAATTGATCAACAAAAGGTAAAGGGAAGTGATCTTTGTGGGTGGCCGCATTGAGTTTGCGATAATCAATGCACATTCTCCATCCGGTGACCACTCTTGTCTGAATCAACTCATCTTTATCGTTCCTGACCACTGTTGTGCCGCATTTCTTGGGCACCACATGCACCGGGCTCACCCACTTGCTGTCGAAAATGGCGTAGATGATGCCCGCGTCGTAGAGTTTATGCACTTCCTTTCGGACCACTTCCTTCAAGTTTGGGTTGAGTCGCCTCTGTGCCTCCCTTGTCGGCTTGTGATCATCCTCCAAAAGGATATTATGTGTGCAGAACGAGGGGTCTATGCCTTTCAGATCTTCAATTGAGTATCCTATCGCCCCCTTGTGTGCTCTCAACTCCACCAATAGCTTCTCTGTCTGTTCTGCATCTAGTTCCGCATTAACTATAACGGGATATGATTGATTGGGACCAAGGAACTCATACCTGAGAGAGGCTGGAAGTGTCTTTAACTCAACCTTGGGTGGCTCTGCTTGGGCTGAGTAGACGGTCTCTCAGTCCGAGTGGAGCTTGCTTGGGTCGAGACATGTGTCGGGCAGTGGGGTTCCTTCAGCCGGAGGGTCTGCTCGAGCTGAGTAAACAACCATTCGGCCTGAGCGTGGGTCGCTGGGGTCGAACAGGGGCTCAAAGGCATCAACTTCAGTAGTTTGATCAGTTGCTCGGTCCGAGCAGTCGATTGATTGAACTGAGCAGGGGTCCTCATCTTCGTCCTGTCCTTCAACGATCTCATACATCGACTCCTCTACTCCAATCGACTTTTGAATGTCATAAAGGAAACTTTGATAACTAATAAGAGCGCTCAAGTACTGGTCCTCAAGAGTTTCCTCTATCTCAGGCTCTATTCCTTGTACCGAAAAGCATGAAAGAGCCGGGTCAGTGTCGGGGTATTTCATGGCATGGTCGATTGAGAATAAGAGCTGCTCGTCTCCGACCCTGACCACAATCGTTCCATCCCGGGCATCCATCATAACACTCGCGGTTCTCAAGAAAGGTCTGCCTAGAATGATAGGTACTTCCACGTCTTGCTCCATATTCATGACTACAAAATCTCCAGGTACAAAAAACTTGCCTACTTGGACTGGTACATCTCTAAGAATCTCCAAAGGTAGTCGCACTGATGAGTCGGCAAGCTTCATAGTTATCGGTGTGAGCATAAGACCATCAAAACCTATCCTTTCATACACCGACTTAGGCATCAAACTAACGCTTGCACCCATATCACATAGAGCTTGTTTAATCACAGCCTTTCCAATCACACATGGTAGAGCAAACCGACCCGAATCTTCTAACTTAGGGGGCATGGTACTCTTTATGGCTTCACTGCATGATTTGGATAGGGCTACATTTTTCAATTCTTCCAGGGATCTTTTTCCTGTGCACAGCTCCTTGAGAAACTTGGCATAGATCGGTACTTGAGCTATTGCATCAGTGAACGGTATCGTGATCCTCAGCTGTTTGAGTATCTCCCAGAAAGTTCTAAAGCGTGCATCCTCCCTGGACTTGACAAGCCTCTGAGGAAATGGTGCTGGGGGCTGGTATGACCGAGCAGATGGAGCTGCTGGCGCCTTCCCTTTACCCTGAATTGTTCCTTTTGCTGACTGCTCGGACTGGGCAGGTGGTTGCTCAGGTTGAGCAGCTGTTGCTGCAGACGGGCTGTCGAGGGATCCAGAACTTCGCTCGGTTCGATCGCCAGGGTGCTCAGGTTGAGCGACGCTGGTAGAAGCTGGTGCTCGGAGTGGAGGGAATGGCAAGACTTGCTCTAGAACTGGCTCCTCGTCTTGAGGTGCTATATGCTCGGGCTGAGCTTGTGACTGCTCAGCTCGAGGAGGGTTTTGCTTCTCCAAGTCTTCTGGCATGGGTAGGTCCTGATACATGGTTCCACTCCTCAGGGTGTGCGTTCTATGCGTTAGGGTTGACCTCTGTCTGGTTGGGAAGCTTGCCCTTGGAGTCATATTGCTACGTGATTATGCGTTCTATGCGCTGCAATGCTCCCTGGCTGTACTTCAACTCGTCCAAACTTGAGCAAAACATCTGATTGAACTTTTCCTGCTCATGCATGAAGTCTTGGACCTCTTGAGGAATGCCTTCTCGCATGTACACTGATTTCTTTGGGACTGGTCCATTGGGATTGCTTGGGACTGGCCCATTTCGTGAGAAGCTTGGTGGGGGCCGATTCCCATAGTTGTACTTAGGGACATATGGCCTGGCACGAGTGGACGCCATGACAGTGTCCTTGTACACTGGATCGTTCATGTGTTCCCAATCTTTTTGCCCTCCCTCATTCAGAGAATAACTGCGGCTGAAGATGTGGCGGGGGTAGTATGATGGCTCGCTGTTAAGGGAATTTACTTGAGCCGCCCCTCTGTCTGGCTGTGCAAGGGGACAATCGAGAGAAGTGTGACCCTCTTCACCTCAACTCCCACAGTCCTTGCGGCTAAGGTAAGTGCCCAGGGCAGATCGGCATGCAGCCAACTCAGCCTCTAGCTCAGCAATACGCTCATCTTTTGGTGAAGGCGCTGAGATGACATTAACTTGCTGCTTGTAGGACCCGCGGTGATTGCTTGAAATGGGCATCCAGTGGTACTGTCGGGCACACTGGTCAATCTTGTCTCTTGCTTGTGTGGAGTCGAGATCCTTGAAGCTTCCACCTGAAAGAGAATCCAAATTGATTTTAACATTCTCATAAAGACCTCTATAAAAATTTTTTCACTAGCATCCATTCTTGGATCCCATGGTGCGGGCACGAGTTTTCTAAATCCATAAACCGTTCCTACGCTGCACCCAGGATTCATTCTCTTTCTGGCGGAAATTGTTCAATTCTGTCCTAATGAGATCAGCCCTGTCATCTGGAAAATACTTATCTAGAAAGGTTTGAGCCATTAAATCCCAAGAGTCTATTGAACCCTTCTTCAAAGTTTTGTACCATTTCTGGGCTTTATCTTTTAGGTGAACTTAAACAATAAAAGTCTAACAGCCTATTGGGGGACCCCGTTCATTTTAATTAATCTAGTATATTCAATGAAATTTTGAAGGTGAGCATGGGGGTCCTCATGTTCCTCCCCATGGAAGGGAATTTGTTGGACTGCTGTGACGTGTGCCGGCAATATCTGCATGTTGTTTGCCTCGATGCCTCGAATGATCACTGGTTCTCCTACATATCGGGCTTTCGGGGCTCCATAGTCGTTGAGGGATCTGTTGGGGTTGTGATCATCGTCCTCGCCATTTGAGTTGTTGTGGACACTTTCTCCATCAGCAGTCCACCTGCGGCGTTCTACTTCAAGCTCTTCTCTCTGTTGCTGGAGTTGAGCTTCTCGTCGCTCGAGCTGGAGTCTCAGTTCCTCCAGGCAACGTGTTTCTGCTGCCACATCAATGGGATTTGCAACCCCTGACATAGCGGCACCTGTTTCCTCTGGTCTTGCTTGCTGCTCGACTTGGTTGTGGAGATGCTCAAACCGAGCGGGATGTCGCTCAGGTCGAGTGTCTGTTAGTCGAGCAGAGCAGTAGGTTGGATTAGGATCTGGTTGCTGCCTCGAGTTGATCTCTTCAAGAAAGTTGACTCGCTGCAATTCTGGATCTTCCTCCAATCGTCTGAGATAGTACCTTCATACGACAGGGGGTTGGGACTTGGAGCGTGCACTCTTGCCCCTTCCTGCTAGTCCTGTAAGTGAGGAAACCAGGAAAGATTAAAAACAGAAAATAAAATCTAGCCTCCTGATAATAAAACAAGTATCTAATATCAACACCGTCCTCGGCAACGGCGCCAATTTGATGAAGGCATAAAACCTTGGTATCAAATAAATTTGTACCTAAGACTTAACCTCACTAATCGTTTATGGTAAAGTTCTAGGGTCGAACCCAAGGGACGGACTATAAATACTAGACTCGTTCTTTCTCAAAATCTAGACGGATGAATTTTAGTGTTTTGGAATAAGAAATAATAAAGAAACGGTAATTAGAGGAATGCAAGTAGATATTTTTTATCTTTTTGCTAATAAAATTAAACAATAAACAAGTAATTGATTTTTGGGTTTTTCAACAATAATAAAAGCGCCTTAGCATTCGGATTTCATTTCAGTTTGGATCCAGAAACTCAAACTTTATCACTTTCGTGCATCAATTTAAATTTCCAGACTTATACTCTCTGTTCAGTCCGAGCAGTGTCCCGCTCGGTTCGAGCAGATCGTATAAGTGTTCTAACTTGACTCCTTTGATACCTTACAACTTGATAAAGGGTTCGATGGCTAATCTTAGACTTCTACCCTCAGCTATCGCTTGTTGGAATAGGGTCTGGCTTAATCTCTACTCACCCTAATTAGGTTAATTAACTCACAACTTTTGGTATAGACTTTAATCAACCTAAACTTGTTTGTTTGTGTTCTTAGGGATATTTAAAGGTCTTTTGGACTTGTCTAAAAGCTACACTTTTGGTGTCAACTAATCTCCCCTGTCGGATCTACGATTTACCCCAAATACTTGAAATAACTAACCTAACCCGTTTAACCTTGGAACTTAACTAGAAGTGGCCGACAACTAGAAGTAAATTAAACTAAGTCTAGCAGTTCAGTCAAGCAACAAATAATAATACAAAACAAACAAATATCAAGTCATAACATATCAAAATATATCAAGTTATCACATCCAAACATCCATTAATATCCTACTCCTAAGACTACATAAAATTAGCCTAACATTGTTTGGCAAACAACAACAATAAACAGTGCATAAACATAAAGATACAAGCCCATAGAAATAATTAATAGAAACATAGGAAGAATAAACCAAATACTCCTTCTATATCTCTAGAACAATCTCCAAAGGCGATGGGATGGTGATGAGGCCTAACTCAAACTCTCTCTTGCTGCCGTCGCATCAAAAACAGGGTCTAAACGTGGCTGGAGGCTAGGGTTCGTGGAAGATCCCTTCCTCGCTGAAGAACTTGGCTTATATACTGGTCTGGAGCACTTGGAGGGCAAGTTAGGGTACAAGTGTTGGAATTGTGTTCTAAAAGTTATCTTATAGTGATTACTTTTATATGTTATATTTATGAATTGGATGTTATTACATTTTGTTCCATGAGTTTATATTCATATTTAGGAGTGTTCAAGAAGATGCTCTTGGTCTTGAACCGCAGAACTCTAAATAAAATGAATATATATCTCTAAAATGTTCACAGGTCTTGGATTATTAGCAGGAACACTAATATGCCATATAAGACTGTCGTGTTGATTAAAAGTACGTTGTAGTTCTGTAAACGTTGATAAAGGATTATCATTTAATAACACGAGTATATGAAAAGTTTCATATATTGAACATACCTAATTGATAAAAATATTATATGGATTGTGTTTGTGTCATTAATATTTTTATCGTGTCGTTAATTCTAAGATTGATATGATATATTTTTCACATAAGAAATATGCAACGTAATTATTATTAAAAGCCATTTGAAGCAAGTGGTGATAAAAGTAATAGTTCTTTGTATGTAACTTGTGTAGGAGGAAAATATATATGTCAATAGCTAATTGCCACTCATTAATTGAGGAATGATATTATAAAGGGCCCCTTGGTAAAGTGAGATTATAAATGGATCCAATATAACTGAAGTGCAGTTATAATTATATAATCCTACTTATTAGAGACCAAGAAAAGATTATAATACGAAGATGACACAGCCCTACTTTGTATAATAGTCATAATATCATATGGCAAAGAATAGACACAAGTAATGTTAATAACATTACTAGAAGGATTGTGTTTCGTAAAAGGATTTGCTAAACATCTATATTATTTGGGTAGCTGTAACGTATGCTAGAGTACCGCTTACAGTTTATGAAATAAAATAATTATTCCATTGCCAACATAATATGGATCCTCAACATAGGTCACACCAACTGAATGGGAAACAAGAAATATATTTTCTATGTACAAGGTTTCATGTTGCATGAAATAAAGTACAAATAGAAAATTATATCACATGACGTGATTAACTAGCAAAGAATAAATTTATTAATATGTGCATATTATGAGGATAATATAAGTTTCACATATTATAATAATATATGAATATTATTATGAAATGTATAAATTTATTTGAAGCCCAAGCCCAATTATTTTAACAAATGAAAAAGAAAGAAGGCCTTAAATTCGTGTCAGAATTTGAGCCAACTTTAAACAGAAAATTAGTATAGCAAACGATAACCATTCTGGGCAAATGATATATGAAAATTGTAGCCCTTGAAGTGTAGAATCCAATGGTCCAAGTTTCAGGACGTTTGGAGTTTCCTACAGAGAGTTATCAAGGTTTTAGTGCTGCAACGTCAGAAATTAAAGTGCTGTTTTAATTTCTGGTTAGTGGCTTTAAATGCTATATGAAATTGAAAGGTTTCTTCTTGTGTTTTAAAAGGTAAAGCAGATTAGAAATTTTGTGTACAAGTAAGTCTTCATGTGTTGAAGCTTTGTTATTCTTTTCTTCTAAATACTTGGTAAAATATTCTATCGATTAAGCAATCGATTAAGATACGGGCGACGGAGCTAGGTGTTGACGGGGAGTTCGCTAGCACGGATTCGACTGTCATTCTTGTTTCGGATTCAAGGTGAACCGAAGAGGAATAGAGCTTCGTTAAAGACCATAGGTATGGTTCTACAATCCTTTTTATAGGAATATATTTGATTGCGATGCAAATAAAATAAAGAAAGTTAGCAATAATAAGAACGATCCTAGATGTTATCGGTTAATAAAATTTTTAAAATTACCCGATTCGCATCATGAAATCCTTCAATAAGGACGGCAGAATCTTACCAAATAATCTCCTTTCCTTCTCTGTAAACTTGCCAAAATGCAAAAGTCGGCACATACTCGACCCGAGCAAGGAATTGCTCGATCCGAGTACAGAAGAGGAGAATCATGTGTCGGATACAGTGTCGCTCGAGTTGATCAGTAGAATCACTTGGTCCGAGCATGAGTCATTCGGTCCGAGTGAAGAGAGAGAAAAGGTGGTTGTGACTCTGTGCCTTGCTGGGTCCGAGCAGAGATCTACTCAAGTCGAGTAGAGGCTGGAACAGAAGTGCCCTGTGCTAGGAATGAGCCATCTAGCATGCCGAGTGCCAAAAACCATCCACAAGCTCGAAAAATCATGAATAACACCTAGAACCCTGTAAAATAAGAGAATACACGACGGCATAGCCAAATCCTGTAAAAACATAGTAAATTGTTAAGTATTTAAAAGGTTTGGGTGTTATTTAAGTGCCAAGTACGGTCCAAATACCTACAAATAATAATGACATCATAGGGCAAGGCCCAAACCGTAACAGACTGAGCCAGGTCAACCTGACTCAGTTGACCTGTGCCTGGCCTAACGGGTCCGCACCCCAACCGACAGAACCCGCTAGCCAGAAAACGAATCCAACACGCAGTCTTCAACTATTTTTCTTCTAAGACCCTAAATCCTTTTATTTCGCATATAAATCCTCTATTTTTTTTAAATAGGCCCTTTTTATTTACACACTGATCATTTTTCCTTCACAAACTAGTCCACAATCCATTTTTTTTTCGCATATCAGTCCTGAACCCGTACCAAAATGGTACCAGAGGGGAAAACCAAAGTACTAGAGGCTGGTACCACCTCGTAAACACTTGCACAAAGCCTTTATGTGGCTGCCCAAACTATAAACCAAACCAATATACTTTTGGAAATGTCAATTTGATCATATATCTCATTTTAAATCGATTTGCAACAGAATTTTTTTTTATATGTACAGTATACCCAATTCAATCAATTACTTTAGCTAATCAATTTGATCTTAGAACTGAAACTACTCACGCACAACCTCATAACAGTACTTAAATCTGAAATTAAAGATGAACTATATATATATATATATATTGTTTCGACACATCACATAAGAATTCAATTTATGTCTAACGCCAATAGTTAATAACTGTTTTAATCGATTTCATAACTTAAATTATTCGCGTATAACCTCCACCCAACAAGAACTAACCAGAAATCCGAAATTTTAAAAACAATCCTAACTTTTCTCAAGAAATCCCAACCGGCCAAACTAATCAAACTTAACTTAATTGTAAAAAGGGAAAATGGTTTGTACCTCAATCTTTTGCTACTGCTTCCTCTCTCTTCGTCTAAGCTTTTCTCTTTTTTTTTTCATTTATTTTATTTTATTTTTTCTATGGAATTTTTCCAACTCGAGTAGCCAACCTAATTTCAACCTCAATCGAGATATTTATAGGCGATGTAATAGAAGAGAGAGAAGAGAGATGAGTTAGTAATGGAGATTCCAAAACGCGAATCTCACAATCCAACTCACCACCAGCGACCGACCCCTTTCCCCCACGCGTGAGAACGAGAATGGCCAGTCAATCCTAGGCGCGACTGCTGGCTTGGTGTGATTGGCTAGTCGCACTTCATCCCGCCTCAAACCTCGAACTCAGATAAGCATCAGAGAAAAAAAATAAGAAGGGAGGAATCGGACGAAACAAGGAGAAGAGAAAAAGAAAGAAAGAGGAAGGGGATTGAGCCAGTGAAGGGGAGAGAAAAATTCAGACTTTTATTAAAAATTATCCCTCAAGATCTTTTGTGACAAGATTTATGTAACTTAGGATGCTGCAACTCATATAGAGTTAAAATTATAATTATTTTTATTTAAGTTTAATTCATCTGATATGAAATCTTAATATAGTTTAAATTTTAATTTTGTTAGAATTATCTAGATTATTTACAGATACTACATATAGTTGAAATTTTCGATTTTGATTCGGTTTTACTGTTGCATTGGATTTATTTCTTACAGTTACCAATTATGAATATTTTATAATCATTAATATGAGGTGATAAATTTCCAAATTTTTCCTATTGAAGACAACTTAATTTGAATTAGATTCAATCTTTTGATCTTGTCATATAATTAATTTGATGTTTACAGAGCTAAATTTTAGAAATTGCTTATTAATATTAATTATCTTTGGTTAATACTTTTGACAGTTTACTTAGTATTTTATCACTTAAAGAATTAATTCAATTGATTAAACTGAAACTTAATTTGGCATTTTGCAATATGTCACATTCAGAGTCCATGAAACATCTATATTATGCCAAAAAAGATGCAGATAAAAAATACTATCAAATTTAAAAGGTAATATCTTTCTTTATTGCATGATCAGTTCTAGGGATGTCAATGGTATTTTTAATCGTTTACCCTACCCATATCGTATTCGATAAGATGAGTATGGGTAAAGTTTTATTTTCCTTTATCAGGTATGGGTATGGATAAAAAAAAAATTCGTTAATTTATTGGGTAAGGGAATGGGTAAGGCTATTTTGTATTCGTTAATTACCCGTACCGTTATATATATAGTTTATAATATAAATCATAATAAAAAGATATAATTGTAAGATTCAATTAAACGTTGATAACAAACAAAATCAGAAAGATGTGATTGTAAGATTCAATTGATGCGTTAATAATTAAATTATTTGATTGAATTGTTAGATTTGATTGAGATAATAATGCATTAAATTGGAAAGATATGATGATAAGATTCAATTGATATATTAATTATTATTTTTTAATATTCATTCATGCACTACATTAAAAAATACTAAAATTTTTCAAAAGATCCCTTCGTTTGAGAAAATATTATATAATTAGTAATTATAAATTAGTTATGTATTTTTTTGACAATTGGAATGAAAAGATATTGTATGATTTTATTATATTTAAAGTATGAGAAATGCTAGTGTCCAACGTATTGGTCTATTGGACGGATGGGTCCGTCCAACACAATCGTTTTCACATTTTTAAATTTCAAACGACCAATCTGAACCTTTCAATATGTTCTTCATATTGAAAACTTATAAGAAACCAATTTTTACATTTTTTTTGAATTTTTTTTTACTTATTTTTTAGTATTTTAGAAAATTCATGATATAAAAGTTCTGGATCGTCCAATAACAACAATTTTCTAAAATACCAAAAAAATAGTAAAAAAATTAAAAAAAATATAAAAATTGATTTTTTATATTTTTTCAATATGAAGAACATATTGAACGGTTCGGATTGGTCGTTTGAAATTTAAAAATATGAAAACTATCGTATTGGACGACCTCATCCGTCCAACATATTGGACTCTAGCATTTCTCTTAAAGTATTATATTAAATAGTGCTATTTATTAATATATTTAGATGATATTTTTATTTATTTATATTGTAAAATTTTTTTATTGAGTTATTAACATTATTATTCATTTTCTACCGTTATCCTACCCTTACCGTTAATTTTTAACGGGTAATGGTAGGGTAAGGGTAAAAATAATTTTTAACATGTAAGAATAGGATATGGATAAAGATAATTTTAACGGGTACGGATATGAAAAATATCTCTACCGTATCGTATCCTATCCATTGACAGTCCTAATCAGTTCGCATCATATATATTCCATTCTTTCTTTATTGTGTGTGGGGCGGGTCCAATTCAATATTACTAATTTATGATCTTTTACCTCCTCTCCAAAATTACCCTTATTGGATAGGAAGTTTTTCAGTACACCAAATAAAGGAAGGCAGTCAAATCTTTGCTGGGTAGAAGAAAGATTGCATAAAATCGGATAGATTACAGGGGTTATATCCAATTTTTCCTTTAATGTATTGTCTGAAATCATGGTAACCATGTTTCGTGGCTAAGAAGGTAAGAAGATAATTTACCAGTCAGTTTTCATTGTAAATATTGCCTATTGTTCTGTAGTGGTTTCAATTGCCTTTGCTTTATTTCTGTATTTGTTCAAAAGGACAGCTGATAACATTTGTGGGTACTGGTATTAAAGGATACCTGTAAAGAGTTTTATTTGTTTTTCATCCATTTATTTCCTCAATTGTGAGTTCAAAAAAGAGTAGGGTACTGCTCGACAGTTACGTAAGGTTCCAAGAGAATAAAGCAATCTATATTTTAACTTCTTGATGACTGACATTATGTGGTGGGGATCTATGGATCCGTATCCTCTAGACATCTTTTTAAGATGTCTAGAGTGGACATCTCATCAGGACCGTCTGATCTAATCTGGACGGTTCATTTTTTTCGGGCCAATAATTTTTTTCGGGAGTGGTGGAATGCACGGGGCTCCTTTAGCCGTTGAGATTAAATCAGACGACTGACGTTCCCCGATGTCCACTCTAGACATCCTAAAGAGATGTCCAGAGGATCTCGTTCCGGGGATCCATACCAATCTATATTGATACACAACTTTGGTATTTCTTTTCAGTTATTGCATGAGTTTTTATACAGGACGTAAGCAAGACTAAAAGGACCAGCAAGAGGGTAATTCTGGTATGCTTGATTTGTTATTATATTTGAATTCTATTTTAATGCCATGGTGCCTTTTTACCCTCTCATAATTAAAGAAAATCGTTATCCAACTACAATCTTTTTGGACTAGGATCTGATCCAAAGTACCCTAAATTGCTTATTACTATTTTTTTTTATCTTAGATTGTTTACTGTTAAAGGCTCATGCCCTATGTTACCCCGGTACTTCGAAACATCAGCCTATAGTCGTCACTAGAAAATTCAAAAAAGAAAAAGATTTTGGTTCATTTTTTTGTGCAAATATACCAGGGATCTTTGATTGGACCAAATTTTGCAATGGTTTTTCTTTCCCGTTTTTAATTTTTTATTGAATGTATATATGCACGCAAGCTTGTAGATAATTCTGAGCTTTCGGCCTTTTGTAACTAAGGTTAATTTTTAGAAAATTAATAAACTTGAGGACATTTTATGGTGTGAAATTCGAAATTCCCAATTATGAATTCTAAGTTATTAATGTATGGGTTACAAATAATTCACAAGTAAGAAGCACGAGTATCATCCAATGTTGTCATATGCATTGTCCGAAATTGGAGTCTTAATTGCATATATATCAATCCCCCATAAAATACTTAAATTCATGTTTCTCAATTTAATTGAAGTTTCTGTTTTACAGATTATCATCTTGTCGGAAAATGGAGTCTAATGATTAGAAAGTCTCAAATCTCAAAATAATAAAATTTTAAGTTAGAATGCGTTATGTACAGTCGTACAGAAAAGGAAAAAGAAAAAGTTTATTGACAAAACAGATGAATTTCCACTTTCGGAGATGTATCATAGACGGTCCATTGTGTACGGACTAAAACGGTTTACATGATATTCCCATACACGGTCCATTGTTAATTACTCAATCACTAATTTTTTTTGAAAAAATGACCTAAATACCCTCTCATCTAATCTCAGACTATTCCTATTTAAAGGGTATTTTGGTAAATTATTCGAAAAATATTAGATTGAATGGGAGTAATTCCTGATACCGCCATACGGCCTGTTAAGCCCTCTCTTTTCCCCGCTTCTCGAAAAAAAAGCTCTTTCCCCCGCTTCGTTCCCAAATTTGGGGTTTTACATCAGAAACAAGAAATTCCAAGAGGATGAAGCGACATATCCTGAGAAGGTGGTTGAAGGACAATTCGGAAGAGGGAGATGCAGAGAAGGTGGAGGGAGAGCAAGTTGAGGAAGAAGGGAGAGATTCGGAGGTGGAAGGAGATGCTGAGGAGACGGACGAAGGGAGAGACTCGGAGGTGGAAGGAGATGCTGAGGAGACGGACGAAGGGAGAGACTCGGAGGTGGAAGGAGATGCTGAGGAGACCGAAGAAGGGAGAGACTCGGAGGTGGAAGGAGATGCTGAGGAGACCCAAGAAGAGAGAGATTCGGAGGTGGAAGGAGATGCTGAGGAGACGGACGAGGGAAACCATGGTGATGCGGAGGGAGATCTGGTGGAAGTAGCTCTGGTAGGAAACAATGGAGGTGTGGAGCAAGAACAGGGAGATCTGGTGGAAGTGGAAGAAGGAGAGATTGCTCTGGAAGGAAACGACGGAGATCTGGTGGAAGAAGGACAAGGAGGAGGAGGCGATGCTGCTCAACCCGAGGTGCTGCTCAACTGGAATGGCACCCAATCTACGGCGATGATGCTCGCGTCCTTCTTCCCCAACGATGCTGACAGGATCAAGCACAGTGTTCTCCGATTAATAGTTCGAAGATTCCCGATCCCAACCATCCCGGGCCTTTCCGAACCACCACCGGAGTGGAGCGACAGCTACGACATCTATTTCGCTGCACAACCAGAGCCGGCACCTCCTTTTGCAGATACTGATTACGACTTTCCTTGCTTTCTTTTCGAAAAGATCTGTGTCGGGGAAGATGAAGTAAACCCCATCCGTCTTAGCATGCTTGATAAACCCGGCATTAAGATTTTCCGCACGCTGGTAGGTGTTGGTGATGCTCCTATCAAATTCACCAATGATTCCAGATTCTTGGGATTCTGTAGACGCTTCTGTGCGGTATTTTTTTTTTTTCTATTTGCATTATCAACAGACGAGTCTTGTTATGATGGGTCCTGTCTATGCTGAATTGTATATCTGAGTTTTGTCTATGCTGAATTGTATATCTGCCTGTAAAAATTGAATAAAAGGAAATGCACCTGTAAAAATTGCTCCATATTGCTCCATGTAGGGTCAGCCTCTAAAACCTTTTGTAGTTCGGGTCAGTATTAAGATTGACCAGTTTGTGTAAATTGGAGGAAGCTCCCCCCTTAGGTTACATCGGTTTTTTTACTCCCTTTGGCTGCCTCTTAATCAGTTTTTATCTCTAGTTGTTTTAGAAATGGGTTATTCTTAGTAAGGGAGGAGCTTTGGTTTTAATTCATTAATGTACTAGGAAAGACATTTGTGTTTGTACTTTTTTCAGATATTAGTTAATGCTGAGCCTAAGGGCAGTTCTTCAAAAAAATAAAATAAAAAAGGTTCTATGATGTACCACTTACTGTGTAATTCTATACCATTAGTCTCTGTACCAATACTTTTGCATTCACTTGACAGCCGCTGTGGCTCTTTAAAATGATTTGTAGGGCTTGCTTGGCTTGAAAGCCTTCGGGAATAGAGTTTTGTCTTGGACTGATGCTGCAGTCTTGTTCTTTCCGCCAAAAGATAAAACTGGCGAGCTAAGTAAACGTGAAATACAATATGTAAAGGATTTTTTGAGCTTCGGCCATCGCATCAGCAAGGAGTATTTGAGTCAATACCAGCTAGTTAGATTTGAGACACGTGTCACACGTCAATTGGAGAAAGAATTCTTCTACCAATTACTATTACCCTAGATTTCTATAAAAACTGTTCAATTTTTGCTTAAACTGTTACTTCTCCCAGCTGTCAACTTGTGCAAAGAAGCAGTTTTCTTAGTATTGTGATTACTGTTTGTTGCCAGCGAATGATGATATTGTGAATAACTGTACTATAATCAAGCAGTTTTCTGTAAAAATTTGTTTGTCAATGTTTGATTGTAGGAATATCTTATGATTTTGTCATGTCTTTAACTTCAATTTTGGTTTGTGCTTCAGAGCCAAATGTTTTCTCTGATTTGCTTTCCTCCCTCTTCCTTGAGAGGAATGAGCGTGAAATTAAGGATCTTGAGAGACATCGCAGAAGAGTTAATGATCTTGTTTTGGACAAACTTTCCCTTACTGACAGATATGAGTTGATCCATGAACAGTTCAAGTTGTTAGTAGAATATTGTGAAGATCCAGAAGAAATAGATTTGACAGATTCCTAGAGAGAATTGGTCCAGAAATGTGAAGTCTCTGCGAAAGAGCTGACGAATTATGTTAGATGTGTTGATCAGTATCAACGCATTGTGGTTAATGTTGCAGTGTTCATCATCAGTCGGCTTTCAGATGTTTATTATCAATGCCATGACTTTTATTCAGTATTTAAATCTGATGGAAGCCACAGATCTGAAGCTGCCTGGCAGCTTCTCCATTCTCTGACGATACTCAACAAGGTGAACACTTTGGTCTTTGAAGTTTGTACGCATCCTCGTCACCTTGCTCTCTGCTCTGATCTCATCTCAATGTTTCTTTACATCTTTCAGGAAGGTTTTTCTTTGGAACAATGTTACAAGAGCACTACTTTACAAATATAAAAGAAATGGACCTCCACAGTTATGGGAAATTGAAATAAAGTAGCACTACTTTACAAATTTCTTGCTTATTAAATTAGCAGCAAGCAAACATAAATTTTGTTGTTACCAAATCAATTGAAGCTACCCAAAAATACTTAAGTGCTTTAAAAAGTATAAACCAGTTGCAATGTAGCTTCAACTTGAAGGTTTATAAAATGAAAAGGCGGTCTTCTCACACTTTGTAGGAAACCATTATTTGGTTTAAAAATAAGAGAAGAAAAAGAAACATTTAAAGGGAAAGCAAAAGAGAAGTAGAATTACAACCTGAGATTCCTTATCAGGAGCAAGAGGCTTTGATCGGTGGTTCATTTTGAGTGTCATTCATCCTAACCGTGGAGAATTGTACAAAGTGAAAAGGTTTCGTCTCTGAAGGCAGTTGAATCTGACCTTGTACAAAGTAAACCTGAATAGCGAGTGAAAGCAAGTCCCCTTATTGTAATTGGCACAAAGAGAAATCAAGAAATTAAGCAGGTAATCAGGTTAGAAATGAGCGTGCACATGAGACTTCACATTTGATTCAAGGCTTTTAACCGTTAAAAAGAGCAAAGGGGGAGAAGTGGAAGGGATAAAAAAAGAAGAAGAATCCAACAGAAGTTCTTGGGAGGCGTTTGGTCGTGGAATAAGTGATGGTATAATTTAAGGAGGTATAAATACTTATGTTAAGTTATGTAATATATGTTTGGTTATGGAATAAAGAGGAATAACATAATATATTTTTAAAGACCAAAATGTCCTTGTCATCTTTGCAAAAAATCATATAATGAAAGGGTATTAATAGAAAGATTGCTAAGATTTCTTTCTTTTTCTATCATGGGACCCATTTACATAACTTATACCACCTAGATTCTAGATGGTATAAGTTCTTCCCCTTATGTAATGTTAAGAGGAAGAAGTTATGTTATGTTAAAGAGGTTAAAATTATTCTTGTTTGGTTATGTAAAGTGGAAAAGAAGAAGAGATGTTGAAAAATATTTAAAATTAAAAAAATGAAAAGACCACACTACCCTCGTCATATTAATTAATTTTATAGATGAGCTGAATTTCTTATAAGAAATATTTTATTTAAGGTTTGAAGACATATACATTATTAAAATTAAATAAGGTATAATTAAAATTAAAATTTGTTTCAGTGTAATATTAAACTTGTCTTCCAGCCAAAACATTATTGATATTAGGTTCTGAAAGTATTTTTTTTTCAACAATTCTAATAATTTTCATTTTATAAAAACCAATAACTTTATATTAAAAATCTTAACTTTGAATAAATCCGGCCTAAAAATTTTCAGTCAAATATTTAATAACCAACAAATAATAAGTTCCATAAAGTGATAAGGCAAAGTACTCTCTTACCATTAACTAGAGCTAAATTCGCGCGTTGCGCGATTCATTCCTATGCAAATATGTTATAAAATGCTTTCTAAATAAGCGCGGATATGTTATAAAATGCTTCCAAAATAAGCGCGATTAATTTTTATTTCCTTAGCTCCAAAAAAGATCACGTGTAACTAATTTGTAAGTTGCTAAGCATCAAGAAAGATTGTTGAATGCTCGCACAACAAATAAAAATAATGTAGGGAGAGAGAGATAGAGATAGAGCAAATACCTTCATTGCTTAAGCACTCAATCAAACTCTGTCAACTCAAATGAATGAATCTTTCTCCACTTATTGCATCTAAACAATCCAGTGGAGAAGAAATCGAAAGAGATCTATGCAAACAAAAATGTTAACCCACTCAATCTCATGGCCCAAAGACTAATTTACATAGCCACTATACAATTAGAAAATTAAAATAGACACAACAAAATATATTGTTGCTACAACCTGCCCACGGGTATGAGCTGATGCAGTTGGTATGAAAACCTCATGAATCAATCAAAATTTCTTTGTCCAAATCCCTATTTCACATCTCTCAGTCCGAAAACCCATTTAAAGTACCTCAAATCGTAGACCCCCTCTCCTTGCAAACTATTGTTGTCAGAAGCCTCAAACACCCAACCGTGGAAGCTGGAAGGGGAGGAAAACAGGCCAAAATCATTTCCAAAATAAAGAAGTGTTGAATTTCAGAAAGGAAGTGCCGAAATTTATACCTGTCATCGTCGTTGTTCTCTTTGATGTCTCTGGTGTCTCTTGTTATAATGTCAGGTCATCCATGGTTTATATCATCCATTAAACAATTGTCAGTATTAATTATCTTGCCATCATGGCATCATCCTCATGCATCATATGCATGGTCAGAAAGACATCAACTCTTTTAATGTGGTCGATGCTCCACATTGCTAGCCAAGCATGGAATTTTTCTTGAATATGCATGGCTAAGCAAAAATCATGATCTTATTTCTTAAAATTATTATTTTTTTGAGTGGTGATTGATTAATTGACCTTACTCTCATAACCTGGTTTAATTATTATTGGATATGACAGATTTTCAAATCTTGCAAAAAGCTAACTTTGTAAATTTAAATCTGATACGTAATTTAAGACAAAAGTATAGAGTAAAAATTGGTTCTCCAATCATCAATCAATAGTATAAATAAAGCCTAGGGTTATTTGTTCAATATGGAAAAAATAGATAAACTTCAAATAAAAGGGAAAAAGCTTTCTCACAAAATTCTTGGAGAGCATGCACGTCAACATCTCCAGTAAGAGAAAAGATAACCTCCTTCTTCCTCTTCATGTAATTTAGATGGAGGTGCCATTGTCTCCATAGCATTTTATTTTAAAAATGCTACAATAGAAGTATCAGAACTATGTACTCCTTTATACATCATACTAACGTTTAAATTTTACAATGTAAGAATATTAGAATAGAAAGATAACAACCTTTAACGCCTTGACCATGATTTACCTAAATGCAGTAGATTTGAAAAACCAGCTTTGACGAACCATCTCTCGAGCCTTTTTTTTTTCTAAAATTTAGTAATAGCCATGGACATCGAAAAAAAAAAAGAATTGGCAGGAATAAACAAAGCTAATCACATGTGAGAATTTTGAGCCAGGCATGTACTGGTACCAATCTTTGCCAAAAACATACCACACCAATGAAAGGAAAAAAAATATATGAACGTCTTGCTTCATTGATTCATCACTTTTTAGGTCCTAATTGGCAAAGATGTTGCTGCTTCACAGTTATACACTGAGAAGATCATAATTTTAACACTTTTGAACCTCAAAATTTCTCTTGGTTTTGTTTTAAAAATTTTACATGCTAGCTTACTGATACAGGGCAAGGATGTAAACTTCCACTCTTTTGCTTTGGTAATTGACCTTCATTAAAAATTCAATAAGTATTTTGAAACAAAAAAAACTCATCTTGACCTATTTCATCATATTCAAAAGCAACAGAACCAAAAAAAAAAAAACTCTCATTGCAATGAAACCAATTGATTTTGTACCTCTGTATAATATTTGCAATCATAATAATACTTACTAATTCTCTATTATACTACTAATTTTAAAAAATGCACAAAATACCTTTGACCAAAGATCTCTCCTTTATTCTTCCTTGTGCACATAAAAGCTACAAAATAGCACAAAAACTTAACTTTGGATTGACGACATAAAGTCAGTATACAGAGACAAAAAAAAATAAAGAGACCAATTTATTTTAAAAATAATAAATAAATATTACATTGTGATGAGAAAGATCAACATAGATGAATCACCTCATAATGTTCTCCCTTTCTATTTCTCTCTTACAGCGTCAGAATTGTTGTACCATGTGATATTATCAATAATATATAACATCACTGTAATTTAAAAAGAAACATATCATTAATTGTGTAAAAAAAGAAAATTAATTTTATATTGAGTAAGAGCTCAACACCGATTCATTTGAGCAATAAAATGCTTTAACTAAAAAAAAAGACAAATACCTTAAACTATTTATCAGATTTCTAACAACTTTTGAAGTGAATTATGGTGCCTCTTTCTAAGCTCTAAACGCACCAGCCTTTGGCCTCTTCATCCATGAGCTTAAAAATTAGAACAATTAAATTAGAATCACAAATTAGAAAATGACAAAAAATAGCAAGCAAAAAGAAAAGGAAGCACAACACAGCTGACATGACACTGAGAAGAGAGGAGTGCGTGCCTACCGGCTTTGCTGGCGTTCAAAAAAAAAAAAGAAGAGAGGAGTGCGAACCACTTGCCTTCACACCTTTGGAGGATATTGACAGTGAGCTCTAGTAATTGTTATTCCCACCACTATAAGACACAGAAGAGGCAGGAAAAAAAGTAATAGGGAGGGCAAAAGGGAATGCAAAATCAGAATTTGAGAGGAAACCAGAAAGTACATAGAAGAAATTAAAGGAAGAAATTAAAGGAAGCTAACAAAGCGAGGAAAATTCTAAACCAGTGAAACGCGTCCTCGCATAGCCATAAGCATCGTCAGCTCTGAATTTCTTTTCCTCACCGAAAGGCTTGTTGATTCTCTATCAGAAGCAACAAAGAGGATGAGAAAAAGCCAATTAAACCAAAAGGGAAAGGAAGAAGCATAAACCTTTGAGAGAAAGAGAGAGGAAGAAGCATAAACCTTTGAGAGAAAGAGAAATTAAATCGCGAGCTGCTCGACGTCTCAAAGAAAACTCGTCTAATTAGATCTCTAAATAAAGATATCTTCATCTGAAATTGAACTATGCAACTCGATTCAACAATGGAAGGGAAAAAGCGGGTGAGGAGGTGATGAAAATCGAACAGATCGAGAAGATGAAAGGCGAAAGCGCCGTGAGCCGGAGTGAGTTGAGCAAAGGATTAGGTTTACCAGGAAATGGAAGGGATCGAGAACACCGGGATTAGGCATAACTCCAGACCCCATCAAACGACAAAAAGGGTCGTGCGCTGACCGTATGGAAGCTAGCGCCGACTAATCGGAGGAGAAAGAGGCTGTGAATGATTGAAAAGAGAAAAGAAAGAGAGGGAACCCCAAATCAGTTATATGACTGTCATAACAAATTTATAGTATATGCAAGCTTGTGTTGTTCTCTAACATCTTGACTAAATTCCAAAAACTAAAAGCTAAACAAATTTTTCGTAAATTGATTTTTGGTGCATACTGTCATATGATGGACAGCAAAAACTCTAATCCACCAACCTATAAGTTTACTATATTGTAAGAAATAAACTAATTATCAGTATTGAGGCAAGAAAATAACCTGAGGTATCCTATGTGATTGATATGTCCAGAACCAATAGCTGACCGCCTTGTGCTTGCCTCTACATATGTTATGTATCTATAGCTGTGGTGAAGATAATAAACAAAATATTAAAAAAATAATCAATATATTATGAAATTACAGGGGAAAAAGGAAGGCAAAGGATTCTTACTATCCAACTGTTCCATCAGGACGCACACTTGTTCCAAATAAACTTAACAAATTGCAAGAAAATAATAAAGTAAAATTTAATATAAAGTAAAAAAAGGGGAAAAACAATTGTTCTCTCATCATCTTGATTAATTTCCAAAAACTGATATCAACTCAAAAACACGTTGATTTGATATATATAGGGAAGCAACCGAGCCACTAAAATGACTGTGCAAATCAACAAACCAGGGAAGCAACAGTGCGACCAAAATGACTGCAGGCCCCAGCGCAGGAATAATTAAGCATCAATAGGCAGATAACAGTTCAGATCAAAGAGTTTCAATCAAGCCATTGAGTTTCAACCAAGCACACAAAGTGAAAAGAGAGGATGAGAGAAGAACCAAATCGAGAGAGTAAGGGAACAGAGGAGGAGAAGGAGAGAGCTTCAATGGTTGTTGTTGGTTTTCATCATTCCTGCCATCAAGCCACCACCAGTCGCCACCTGTCAAGCCGCCACCAGTTAGTGAGAGGGGGTGGAGGTAGTGAGGCAGTGCTCGAGCGGAAAGAGAGGGATAAGGCGGTGAGGTTTTAGTGGGAGAGGCGATCGGAGATGAGTCTCTGAGAGGAGAACGGCAAAGAAAAAGGGTGAAAAAGAGATGCGAGAGAGAGAGGGGATAGAGAAATCGGGGAAGAAAGGGAGAAGAGTGGGAGAAGTCTCCAGAACCCTCGATTGCACGGCCAAGATCTTCTGATCCAACGAACACGATCAAGCGAAGCGAAACCAACGGGCCACAGAAGATCCGAGTTACTGTTCTTACCACAGTAACTCACGCGGAAGTCACGACCCTCCAAATTTATATAGTTATAATTTAGTTCAAACTTTCATTTGTCAAAATTTCTTAATTAACTTTGGTTCTCAAATAAATAAGTCAAGCCAACAGAAAGGGCACGCACAAGATGACAAGAGGGGCATTAAAGAGATTCAATTGTTAAAATGTACTTTTTAATAACTATTCCAGTTGTGGGACCTACCAAGAGAACCTATTCCACCAATTTTGGTGTCATAAGATATGTCATGCTAAAGAAGCTTATTCCAACTAAATTTTTATGTTGTTTGGTGACATAAGTGTGGAATAAGTGTCTATTCCTCACTAAAGAAGCTTAAAGAAGCTAACCAAACATGTCCCTAGTGTTTGGCAACATAAAGTGAAATAAAATAGTTTTATATCATCTTATTCCTCAAACAAACAAGACCTTGGTGTAAAAGGAATTGGGTAGTTCTTATAGTTAGATCTGGTGACACGTATTTGAACAATCCAACAGAAGTTCTTATAGTTAGATCTAAATACAGCCGTGAGCAATAATTGAAGATGAACATTGATTGCCAAAAGGAATTGGGTAGCTTTAATGAATAGCGCCTTGGGTGGGTCCAAATTTGACGGTATAGATAGAGGGGATTCGAGGTCAATTTTTATTCACAATTTTTCCTGGATCCCTTGCAATGGGATGCACGCGCCATCCCTCTTCCATTTTTGTGGGATTTCCCTTCGATTTCCATAATTCATTTATATATATTTACTGTCCAATTAAAATAAATCATTTGAGGGCCTTTCCTTGAATATTTTTGGATAAAATTTTATGGGTAGAGTTAGAAAATATGAGAAATTTAATGGTTCCAATAGTTTTGTAAAATTCCTCATGGATTTATTTTGGTAATTTTATGGATTTTGAGAGTTTCTTTGCAAATTGGAAGGTTTCTGTTGATATTTTTTGGATTTTAAAATTATGATAATTCATCATAATTCTCGAGGAGTTTTTAGGATTTCTTTTTTTTTTTGGGAATTTTTGGAGTAGGTTTAGTATTTTCCATGAATTTTCTAAGTCTTCTTGTATTTACTTATTCATGAGATTTGTCTAATTATCTCCATGAATTTGGCGCTATAAAATGGAGTCAAACATTTCTATTAATTTATTTTGTATTGATTCTATAATGTTGACATCAATATTCACAGTCTGAAACTTAATATATAATCAGGGAAAAAATTAGTCATATGCCCTTCTTATGCAATTTCCAATCTTCAGATTTTGATATACCCCCTCTAATCACAATTAATTTAGAAATTTACCCTTATTATTTTATCAAGTGCTATTTTAAATCTGAAAATTCAATTATTAGAATAATAGACAAATATGCCTTTCATTTCCTTCCTCTGATAACATCAGAAAAGAAAAAGATGCAATCCCATTTGCATCGCGTACAGCTGTTTGTAACATCATCAGTAATTAGAACATTAAAATCTTCAATAATCTCTTGGGGTAAAATTGGAGCAAGCATTTCTATCTTTTAATAAATTAAATATATGCGCTTTCTAAAACTGTGATATGTGAATGCGAATTTGGACTAAAAGGGTAATAACATGAGATTATGTGACGAGGAGACTGATAGAAGAAAATAGACTCCGAAGGAGCAGAATACTTACATTAGGATGAACACTCAACTGTAAAAGGGTAATAAACTAAGGTAAAGTCTGTGGTAAACAAAGTTGTGTCCGCGTGTGAATAAAGTTGTGGTCTTGGTAAACAAAATCGTGGCCCTGGTATAAATTTTTTTTTTTTTGTCATAACTATTAACCAATAGAGCATTAGGGATAGAGAAATGCCAAAGTCTAATATATTGGACGGACTCAACGATCGTTTTTCACATTTTTAAATTTTAAGCGACCAATCCGAACCGTTCAATATGTTAACCATATTGAAAACTTACGAGAAACCATGTTTTACATTTTTTTTTTCAAATTTTTTTACTATTTTTTGGTATTTTAAAAAATCGTTATTATTAGACGATCTAGAACTTATATATCATGAATTTTCTAAAATACAGCACATCTATATTATCATAGAACATCAATTAATCTTGAGAAAGGTGATAGTTATATTTTCTTTTAAAAAATAAAAGTGCTTAAATTATGAACGTATTAGAATTAATCTAACCAGTTTCGTTCATTTGTTGATCACTTAATCAAGTATCAAATTAACTCCAAATTTTATAAAACTTATATGAAAACGCATTGTCCGTAAAATTGAACAAGTTCAACGGTTTGGATTCGGTATTTAAATTTTGAAATTTTTAAATATTAAAAAATAAAATATTAGGCTGCTCAGCAGTTTTTTAAAGGATCGGGACGCAGTAGTAAATACGCTAAAGTCATCCGAGCCCAAACATGATGGACCACAGGCGCTCCAATCACACGTTATACTTGTCATTTTCAAGAATTATATAAACTAGAGTGGATCATCGAGTTTCGCTCGATACATGAATTTTTATTGTATTAATATTATAAATGATAGAAAAATACTAATGAAGTAAGAAACTTTAATTCAAGCCGAAAGGAAAAAAATGAGATTGCACATAAACTAAAAATTTAACTGAGATATTATCAATGAACAATAAGATGACACACAATTATAACCATTGATCAGCAACAAAATATATAAAAAATATATATAGAGAGAAGGCATGGAAAAAAATATTATCCTCAAAAAATCGTGTATGTTTCAAAAGAAAATTACAATATTTTCTAAATATACTATGTTTTAAAAGAAAATATTTGCAGTTTATATATGAGGAAAAAAGCTAACCCAATTATAAATTATAAATATCAATCGATTGTTAGGAACTCAAGTCCTTGTACAATTTTAATTTTTATTAACATTTAATAAGCAATTAACATGCACGATTAACGGATCTAGTTATTCAAGCAGTTAATATATAAAAGAGAACGTGTAGGAGATTATACCTCTTCTAGTATCGTAACTAGAAGGCTCGACCTTTGCTTAGGAGTCGATGAATGCGCACCTTCGCTACCTCTAGTCCACCTAGAAGATTAACCAAAGTCTATAAACAAGTGCTAGCTTATTTTGAGACGATAGCTAATTCCCTTTTGATTTTTCTTCGCGCGATTAACTATTTTTCTTGGATGAAAAAATAACGCTCAACACATGAGCTATCGAGAGAGAGATGGAGGCGCCTAGGGCAGAAAATTTTCTGCTCTTCTATTTCTTGCGCAAGGGAATAAGAAGAGAGAGGCAAAAGATCTAGGGCTCGGTGTTTCCATAAACAACGTTGCCATATTTTGTTATTTCTAAACCTTGCTCTCTTTCCATAATTTTGTCTTGACAAAAATATCACTTCATTGCTGAAATTTTGTGTATGATTATAGGCTATATAACATATTATATTAGCCTATTAATCAACTCCATTAATTAATCTCAAATCAGGCTTTCAAATAACTAATTAAATAAAAGGCCAATTAGCTCAATATAATAATTATATGTTGAAAGAATTTAATTATTAACATATTAATAATTAATTTGGAATTAGCATATGCATTATATTGTTTCTATATGATCTATTTGAGTTAATTAATTATAACGGTTCATAACGGTATACAATTAATTAATCAACTTATCATATTTTCGCAGTACTCGCTACTACAAATAAACAAATAATGCACGTATGGTTAAAGTCCTATTTGTGTGACCCTTTGAGGATTTATGCTATGTTGGCTATGAAAATAAATCGCTATTTATTTCCAATAATCATGAGCGGTATCTAGCAACACGTTATGATTCCCAATTCGCATAAATGAATAATGAACTAATACAATCATTTAATCCTGCATAAGAAATGAGTTTCTTATTGTTTTGATTCCTATGTCACATGATATCCTTGTATAATCCAAGATAGGAATGTGTCATTCTTGCAGATTATACGTTTCTTGATCTAGAGATGATTGCACAAGTTGCTAGCAAGCAATCCATCTCCATCAAGGGGCCCAGTAGATATCATCGCTCATCAATTGAACTAATGAGGGACATACGGTTGTCTTGATGAACAGTTTTTCCCCACACAATTCAAGTAAACATAAATAAAGTCCGTATAGCAGCCCTTATCAGGAATCAGCGGTAGACAATATTTTTAGAACTAATCCTCATGTGGAAAAACTGAACCATCTTAAACTTGGAATCAAACACTGATAAAATAAATAATGACACTTAACGCAATCCATATATTTATTTCATCGGGGGTCATGTCCTGTACTATGTTCTAGTAACATATACATATGCAATTAAGTTAGTAACTCCTTACTTATGATTTGTAGAACTTAATCATCGCTTAACTTGCATACTAGTCTTATATGATAATTAATGTTCCTTGTTAATTATCAAGACTATGGACAGTTTCGATTTATTATTGTCATTTACTATTAAATGAAATACAGTGATCTACAAGTCAGATCCTCAATCTGAATGAATTGTCAATAATAAAATCCAGGAACAAATGATCAAATATCATCAATAACATAAACTAAATAATTAAGTCATTAAATATTGACTTCTAGGACATAACTCCAACATCGATCAACATCAACATATCAACATAAAAAAATAAAAGAGAAAAATATGATTGCAACGTGGTATCTTTTAAGAAATGATAGTTGGCAACAAAACAAATCACCATATATATATATATATATGTACTCTTAGTCCAAATATATATTTTATGCTCGTGTGTATTCGGATGTAATTTATTTTCTTAAACCACCATACTTTTAAGTTTAGTCATTTATATTGTTGGTGCAAATTCAAATAATTCGAATAATATCAAAATAAAAGAAATAAATGAAAGGAATCGAGTTATTTAGACAACGCTAGGCGTTGTCCTCATGTGTATTATGTCTCCATGTGTAACATGAATTACGACTAAGATAATTTGGGATCTAGTTTCAAAAAAAAAAAAGATAATTTGGGATCCGTCACATTTTAGGATACGACCATCAAGAAACTGATAAAAACCTCAAAAAATTTCTAACAAAAATAATTTAATTATTGAGAATAGATTTTGGAATAGAACTATAAGAAATATTGGAATAGAATTTTTCAAATAGAATATTTTCTTATTGTTGGATCACTTTTCATGTTAATTCTATTTTGACGAATGAACTTCAACTCCCAAACAGCTAATGGTTCCCAAATAACTTCATGATTTAATTAGCATAATAAATCACATCAATGATATTATAACGATAAAAAAGTTAATGAATATTTACTTATTAGTGCATCGATAGACCAAAGCATCAACGGTAAAGAATTAATTAACAACATTATTAGGTGAGTGATAAATCCAAAGGAAAACAAATAAATTGAATGAATAGATTGTAAGAACAGACAACTGAATTTTTTTTTTAATATATTCATATCTTATTGATATGATCATGATATTTATTCATATTGCTCGGAGAAAATTCTCATAGAATGAATTTTGAGTTTTCCAAATATATGTCCAACATAAATTATAATATTTTTAGCTTAACTATTACAAATTGACAATGAAAATGAAAAAAGGAAGGGGTCAAAAATATCAGAAACAAAACAATGTACTACCAAATTATTGTCTGTCGGTGAAGCGGGTCAGTTTTATGAGGAATAATACCCAGTACACAAATAGTTATAGAGCATCATGTTACAAAAATAGAAAAAATGCTCTTTCACAATACTTGGAGTGTCGAACTACATTTAACTAAACGATCCCGATACCCACACATCTTTATTTATACAAGAATGGCTAATCGAGCTTCGCTCGATATTTGAAATTTTAATTAAGAATTTAAAAATATATTATAAATTTAAAATCTATAATTGACACCAACTGAATTATAACATATTTATATATATTTACCTGGTAACGAAGAGTCTGACAATTAAAGACTCATAGAGTTTGAGAGAAATTCAAAAAGACAGATGGACGAATCTATGTAATTCAGTTTAAAAATGAATAATAACACAAAATATAATCTATATATAAAAATGAAATTAAATTTGTTGCCTAAATTTAGATTAACACTGGATAAGAGACAAAATGAAGAATACAGTTAGAATTGATAATTTCTTATGGAATTTTAAAAAGAAAGGGAAAAGAATTTAGTTCGGTACTTATTGAAAGTTAATGTCATTTTTCATATTTTTTCCATTGGAAGAAAATTAAATAAAACTTATGTCAAATATATATGAAAAATAGATCAATTGGACAATGTCGATAAAAAATGTATCAATTTTGCCAAATCGAAAAATTGAATTATTCTTGATCTTTTTATCTAGTCAAGGGCATGAATCAAATTAAATTTAATTGAACTTTATTAGTTTACCGATATAAAAGCTAATAAAACATGCATAGGTGACTTATAAAAATGAAGAAGTCTGAACCTAGAGCGAACTAAAATAGTTTAAAAAAAGCATTGTGCATGGAGAAAATGTTCTTTATAAATTACAATTGTATTCATAATCTTTGTATTCATGTTTTGGTACAGAAAGGTTGATTGGTTAGCAACTTGGTATATATCAAGAATTCAAGATATATTAGTCATGCTTGGTTGAGGAATAATAGTGGAGAAGAAAAATGTGAAGAGGGACTCTAAACAACACAAAAAAAGAGAGATTGAGACATGATGGAAATGAAAATAGGAAGGTGTCACAAAAATCAGAAACAAAACAATGTGTTGCCAAATTATTGTTTGCTGGTGAACCGAGTCACGTTTATGAGCAATAATACCTGACACACAAATAGTTATAGAGTATCACATTACAGAAATATAAAAAATGATACTTCACAACTGTTTCACAATGCTTCGAGTGTCGGATAACATTTAACTAAAGGATATCAACACCCACACAAATTTATTTATAATATTGATTATTGATTATTGATTATTGATACAAAAAAAAAATCTGGAAATTAGGGATCAATATCGCCGAGCTAATACAATAAGTGTGAATCTGTCATGCCTGGCGCATCCGATGAATAGGTTCAAAGTTGCGATTAATGTGACCAACTATCATGGAAGGTCTGATTTGGGCTTTTGCGCTCATCTAGAGAGAATTTCTTAGTTATCTTCATCTAGATCGGTATTTCCAATATGATCTCGACAAAATATTAATGCCTTAATGAGACATTGGAAGAAGTCAAAAGAATGGTATATAACTAATTATTTCCCCTGAAAATTCAAGTATATTGTTTCAGAAAAAATCCATATGATCTGTTTTAAATGATGAATAAATAGTGAATGTACAATTAAACATGGAAATGTGATTAGCAGGCGCCTTGAAAATTAAGATCTTCAAGATTATACTCATCAGTACCCTACATGTTGCATTGTTTAAAACTTGATTAAAATTTATATTGTACAAATATCTTAAATTTTCTATTCTTGCCTGTGAAATTTTGCAATTAACTACCATAAAGATAACAATACTATAAAATTATTTCAATCACCTTAAACCCACTAGAGGACCCATTAATTATTTTCTGCATTTTATCTCGCGTGGTACTGAAGCAACCGAATTTATTAGATGAAATATATAAAAAATTTTCAAGAAGGATGTTGTAAAAATTATAACAGAAGACGTTTCTTAAATTTTGCACGAACTATTGTAAAAATTATGACTATTTTATGGTGTACCATTTTTTGTGTCATTCTATACCATTAATTACTTCTTGTACTATTACTTTTGTATTGTGTTGTTAGAAATAGAAAGTAATTGTTGTTCTTTAAATGGATTGCAGGGTTGGGTAGATTTGAAGGCTTACGGAAATATAGTAATTTTTTGGAGGAACACTAGATCAAAATAGAGACAAATTGTATCTAAACAATTTCCTGAGGTACGCACACTGCATCAGCAATGAAGCTTTGTCTTAGTATCAAATAGTTAGATTGGAGACAACGTGTGTTCGTCAAGTGGAGAAGGAATATTTTTACCCGTTAATATTACCCTAGCTATTTCTCATATACTTGTCATTTTTGGGTCAATTTTTGCTTAATTTGACATGACCAAAAGGTGTGATTTTTTAATCCTTTATTTTCGTTCTAGTTGGTATATTTTTAAATTGGAACGGTGTAACGCTCTTGAGTGCTGCCTGACATTCCCCCGATGCCTGAGTGCTATTTTTTTTTAAAGTTTTTATATAAATCTACTATTTAGCTATGTTCTTTGATGTTACAACCCCCACAAACTTTTACATTCTTCAAAGTAATTATTTTTCTACACCTAACCTATCAAACAATCTAATCAGAAGTACAGTTGTAAGACTTTTACATTATCCATTTTTGTATAGTTTGAGAAAACATCTTTTCCTCTCTAAAGAATCTAGTTCTATGAACTGAATATTCTTTACAGGATTAAAGAATTAGCGCTATTTAATTGTTCATTTAAACAACATTAATATAGTTCAAGAAGCACAAAATTAATACTTTTCTTCTCGCTATTAAATTTTAGCATTCCTCCAGGCTCCAGAACATTATCATGTACTAGTTCAAATAGCGTCATTTTACATTATTTCTTTGATGAACCACCTCATTAATATGTTCGTAAATAAAACAAAGACAAACACTTTTAAAATAATAAGATAATTTTTACTGAAAAAAAAACAGATAACAAACTGTACATATTTAATTCGACTTGCATAATAGACAAGTGGGTAAAAATAACATTTTGCAACAATTAATAAAATAAGAAAATGTATCAAGACTTCTGGTGAGCCATTGCAGTTCGTTATTTTTTTTTCACTCCGATATAATATCCACAAACTTCATGCGTCCAAGATTTTTTTATTTTTTTATTTTTTTTTAGCAATGCCTATGTATTTATTTTATTTTATTTACCTTTTGCATTTCTGCTGAAGCATCAGAAAATGAGAATTGCTTCCTGCACTCCCTTGTTTTAGAGATTCACTCATTTTGTTAAAATGATTCAAATGTCCTCAGAAGAGACTCAGCCTTTTGGTTTGGGTTGAATAAGCCTTATTCTGAATAAGGCTTATTCGGGATGAAACCAAACACGTTTTCGAATAAGGCTTATTCCGAATAAAGACTTATTCAATGCTTTATTCTAATTCGACCAAATAGTAGAAATTAAACCCTTATTCGAAATAAGAAGAGAGATGAGAGAAAAAAGTTTATTCTATTTCATGAATAGCCTATTCACTGTACATCCAAACACACTGGAAAAAATGAAAAAGTGCGAAGGGCATTTTAGTCCAAACAGGGGTGCCAGTGCGAAGAAAGCAATTCCCATCAGAAAATAATCCACAACCGGAATGCCTTATTACGTTGAAAATAATCCTACGGACAGCACAGCCTGTGATCCGAATCTCAAAGCAACCCTATAATATATAATCCGCCTCACTTGTGCGGCTGCTTGTTCCGAAACCCTACGACCATCATTTCCAGCTGCTTCTCCTCTCTCTCATTTCATTTCTCGCAAAACCCTAATCCACCATCAATGGCGCCGAAGAAGACAAGGGCCGGGCCGCGCAACCCAGATCTGGTACCTGGTATCAAGAAGTTCTCCAGGTCTAAGATGTACCACAAGCGCGGTCTCTGGGCCATCAAGGCCAAGAACGGAGGCAAGTTCCCCACGCACGAGGCCAAACCAGCGGCGCAGCCCGATGCCGCCGCCACGGAGAAGGCGCCCAAGTTCTACCCCGCCGATGATGTCAAGAAGACCCGCTCGAAGCCTAAGAAGAACAACCCCACCAAGCTCAGGTCTGGATTTTGTTTTCACTGACAAATCTTAATTGTGATTTGATTGTTTTAGTAATTGATGTAGTTTTTGGTTTGAAATAGGGCTAGCATTACCCCTGGAACTGTGTTGATCCTTCTGGCGGGGAGGTTCATGGGGAAGAGAGTTGTCTTTCTCAAGCAACTCCCATCTGGCTTGCTTCTTGTCACTGGTACACATCATTTGTATATAGTTTTACAATTTAATTCATGGAATGTATGCCATAAATCCTAATTTGGAGCATATTTTGTAAGCATCATTGGCATCTACATAAGTTCACAGTCACTGTACCTTAGTTAAAATTCTATTGTTAAATTTTATTTTGATTTTCCAGTGCATCACTGTTTAAATCACACCAAAATATTTTTACATGATTAATAACCACCATAATTTTGCATATTTGAATTTCATACTAACCATTACTGTGCTCATAGTACATCTCAGATTAGTTCTAAGATAGCTCATTCCAAATTTTGTAGTAAATTGTCAAGACATAATATGTAATGCCTGTTATTATCATACCAATGTATGTCTTGTATTATTGCTGATGTCTCCAAATATTTGAAAGTGTGCATATTGCTTAAGATACATGAATTGCACATTCTTTTGTTAACAAATTCAATAGCGTCAGTGATTTTGTACAAAATAACCTTAATAATCATTGGGTACATCGTAATAACTGATCCTATCTATAACAGGGCCATTCAAGGTGAATGGTGTACCAATAAAGCGTGTAAACCAGGCCTACGTGATCGCCACATCAACCAAGGTTGATATCTCCTCAGTTGATGCCTCCAAGTTTGATGACAAGTATTTCACAAAGGAGAAGACGAAGAAGGCCAAGAAAACTGAGGGAGAGTTCTTCAAATCTGACGAGGAGGTAATTTTCATCTTCGCTCTCTTTGTTTTGTTGAGTAAAATATCATGTATACCCTGCAAAAATAGAAATTTATCAACCATTTTGAGCAGAATATTTTGAGAAAGGTCTGCCATGCCTTCTACATTTTGCAAAATAATCTAAAGTCGTAACCTCATTATATCATGTTTGGAAGAGATCCTGCAATGGAATAGGCTTTGTTCTTGCTTTTGTTTTGTTTTGTTTTTTTTTTTTTTTTAAATTCCTCTGCATTTGAGTGGTGAGGTTGTTAGTAAATGATACATACAACAACAATAACAGCAGAGCCCTTGGTCTCAAAATTGATCAAAATTTTCAAAGACTTGATCCCATTAACAAAAGTAATACCTGTGCTCTAGGTCTATTAAGCATGAATTGCCACATTAGAAAAAATTGTTTCTATATCATTTTCTCATGCGATAATCTCCATTGAATTTTTGTTTGATTGTTAATGTAGGAGAAAAGTGTTTTGCCTCAATACAAGAAAGATGACCAGAAAGCAGTTGATACAGCATTGCTCAAGGCCATTGAGGCAGTACCAGACTTGAAAGTGTACCTGTCTGCTCGGTTTTCTCTCAGGGATGGCATGAAGCCTCACCAGCTTGTATTTTAGATCAAGTTAATTAGGTCTTTCAACTTATAATATTTTTGCTCTTGATAGATTTTGTCGTGAGGCCTATTCAATTTTTGTTTGAAGAGATTTTCTACCTCCTGACTATATTCGCAGCATTGGGTGGTCCAAATTATATTCTTCGCCTGAGTTTTATGCTTTCTTTTTACTTTTTTTTTCTTCAACTGTAATTTCACATATTTCTAGCTGTATGACCTTTTTTTATGCTACTTGTTCAATTTTTGTTTTGGTACGAATCACGAGTGATGAAATAAATGACAAGTAAAATAATTCCGGTTCTGGTAGGACTATTCGAATCATCGAAATTAATTATGATTTAATTTTTATAGATAAGTAGCACAATATAGGAAGATATAACTTTTTTGAGTGCCTCCAGTATATGCACATTGCTTGTATCCGGTTCTGGTAGGACTATTCGAATCATCGAAATTAATTATGATTTAATTTTTATAGATAAGTAGCACAATATAGGAAGATATAACTTTTTTGAGTGCCTCCAGTATATGCACATTGCTTGTATCCGGACGATGAATACAAACTGTCAATTTGCTTTTCTTTGACGGGTTCGGTGGGGTTGCAACTTGCAAGTGAAGCATCTTCGTCAAGTTTCGTGTTTCGAAGAAGAGTACGAGATCGAATCCCACTTGTGTGGGAGTGTGAGCATTGTACGAGACGGTATGCCTAGGATTCTGACCTGTTGTGCTGTATATGTTTAAGAATGTTGTGTTTTTTATTTTATGTGATATGTGATTCTTGTTAGTGATATGTGATTCTTATTAATCACGAGACGAATTAGAACCGACAATTTTAACTAAACAAATATTTGAAAAATGTGAAATTTTGTATGGCCTAGAAGAATAGAGAAATAGAATACCTCACGAATCACAACAAGGGACGATTCTATTAATTGTCATGCAGTTGGGACGTTGCAAACAGAGGCACATGCTCATTTTATTTTGTTGACAGCCCTCCCATCCTTTGAGCCTTTAATTTTGTTACGGATTCTGCTAATAAACTCAAGCAGCCTATACAGTGCCCAACTATTTTCTATGACGTACAAACTAATTTGTTTGTCATCTCAATTTCCTAGAGGTTGGGGCTTTCGAAAGAGAAAAAAACCCTTAAATGCGGATTCATTATGCCGATTCCAGATTTTGATTCTTGTGGTGCTTTTGTTTATATAGTCGCATGATGTCATACGTATACGTCATTGAGCTTAGAACCCTTGACATTAATGATAATATGGATTTGATGCTCTTTCCAAGACGCAGGTTGTCACCACACCTAGGACCTATCTCAGCAAGCCATATCATATAGATAGATATGTATAATGTAGAAATATAAATATAGAATATGAGGTGGTGTGCAGGAAAACGCTTCAAACACTCCAATAAACCTCAGAATAACTTTATTTATTTATTTTTTTGATACTTTGATTGTCAGAAGGCGAAAGAAGTCGTCTGTTGGTATAAATTTATCATGCAGTGCCGATTGATCTACTATGTGACGAGCCATAAACACCTTTCCCCATTTTTTTTTTAAGTTGATTATTTCTATTTCATGAGTATTGTTTATATTAAATCGAGATTTTTTTTTCGACATATCTCTAAGTAACATCTGAAATTTGATGAATTTTACGAGCAATACACTTTTTTTATTATGTATTATTCATTTATTCTTAAAATTTATAATATGTTTAAATATATAAGAAAAGCATGCATGAAGTATATCCGTATTATATTGAAACTATGAATTTTAGTCCTCAACCGAAAAATATTGCAAAATCACAAAAAGTTACTACTTACTAGCTATGTTTGGCAAGTGACAACACATCAAAACGATGCCTCAGAAAATCCGAATTCCCCTTTTACATTTATTGATGCTAGAAAATTCCTCCTTTTTTCTTGGTATATTAAAAGAACAAGTCTGCGGATCCTTCTTCGCTGCAGCTGTTCACTTTCTCTCTCTCAAACATATGGAGAAACCAAAGTGCACCGCTTTATTCCTTCCTTCCATTTTTCTTGCATCAATCCTTCTTCGTAAGGCCTTCAAGTCTCACCCTTCATTAAACAACAAAAACACTCTATGCTTGTTCATTTACTAACATATATACATGTATTGTACCTAATTGATTAATTTACTTACAGTATCAAGGGAGGCAGATGCAAGTTGTAACCCTAAAAGAGGCTCTTACAACAAGCTTTTTGTATTTGGTGACTCCTTCGCCGATACCGGTAATCTCGGTAAGCTTGGGAGGGAGTTCACTCATTGTTGGTACGATCCATATGGCACTACATTTCCTGGTAAACCCACTGGCCGGTTCTCGAATGGGCGAGTGCTCACTGATTTTGTCGGTATGATATACTGTTTCTCCTCTCAAGAAATTTCTGTGTAATTGCATACAAATGGAGTTACTAGTACTGGACTTGCTTCTGATATTTTTCTTTTCATTTATTGCATTGAACATTTTTATTCAATTAGGCACCTTAAATTGTGTTCTACATATTTGGTGGGGCTTCTATCAAGTATCAACCATAATATTAAAGCAAACAGGTGGTAGATGCAAATTATATTTTAATTAGAATTAGAAGTTTTTTTATGGTAACATTTAATTTGATGATTCAAATAATTTAAATACCAACCATTTATAAGACAAGTTCAACTCGTCGAGGAAGTGATATCAGAATGAAAGCTTTACTTTTATATCTTTTCTGTAACAAATTAAGAAAGATCGAGCTCCAGCTCCCGAACCTTTCGAATTTCTCTTTTAATGTTTTTTCCCCTGCTACTTTCGTGTTTCAATATTGTAACTTCTTCATTCAATCAGTGAAAACTTACCCTAGCTTTCTTAACAAGAAGTGTTAACAACCCTTCTTTAAACAAAACAAAATATATTGAAATAACTTTCGGAAAATGAATGTTACTTGTATAAACATATAAATAAAATGCGGCAAGCTTAAAAAGTATCATCACTTTTATTAAACGTCGAATAAAAATGTTTGCATGCTTGTCGGGTTTTTTTTTTTTTTTTTTTTTTTTTTTTTTTTTTTTTTTTTTTTGAGGTTGTGGTGAAACTATCTTTGTTGTTGCCATGGAAGAAACTGAACATGTTATATTATTTTCTCATAGAATTTCTATACAAAATATACAAACTCTTAAGTTTCATGTGAATTTTTCCCCCATTATATGCGATTTAATATCCCAAGCAAAAGGAGTGTACAGCAACAAATTTGCCTTAGAATATTTCCAAGCTATCTTATATTCTGCTACACTCAATTTTTGGTTGATCGTAATCGTCTCTCTTTTTAAATAAGTGGTAAAAAAATTTACTATTAGGAAAAGTAAACCTAGTTACATCACAAATAAAACCGCTATCAGAATAGCGACCCACAATCCACAAACCTGTAGCTCGCACCCGTGCCCCTCATCTAATGTAATCAGTCATTTTCAATGCTCGTAATCTTTAAAGACTCATTAATATATTAAGATTGAGATTTGATGTGATGTAAATGCAACATGTATGCATGGCTTCGTATCAACTTTACAAATTCTAATTAATTAATGCTGACGATAAAGTGTCACCGACTTGTATAAACTGGGATTTAGAAGCACTGTGCATTAAGTGTCGTGAAGAAAATAACATTCTCTCCTTTATTTGATTCGCCAGGTAGATCCGTAGATGACTTCATCTGAAATACAATTACATTATTTTATTATTATGTATAGGCTGTAAAAAGGAACTTTTACTTTATGCATGTGCATGATACCTACTCTTTTCTCGATCATGACACGACACGACTCAGCCTAAACTCGCAAAAAGCTGAGAGATTTGATGTTGGATGGAGTTTAATTTTTTTATGGTAAACTCAGACATTCAATATTGTTTTTATATGATATGAAGAAAGAAAATTACTCTATTTGTATAACTTTTTGTCATGATTTACAATAGTGGTATGTAAAACAGACTTCCACACTAAGATACATCTAAGTGAATAGTTCCATCTCAAAAGAATATAACTGCTACACTCCATGCATTACATGACTAAACATATTCTATATTATAATTAAAACATGTCCTTTCATTTCATCTTTTCCTTTTATTAATGCAGCAAGCACCCCAACTACATATGTCTCCTCATATAAAACCAACTATAAATAGCTTTTATGAAATCAAAGCAAATTAACACAACTATGCAATTCTCCTCCACATTCCTAAATTAATTAATTATTTGTACAAATTAATTAGTCGGCACCCTGTAGTGTACAGTACATACGCTCATAATTATTTATCTACTTGCCATGTCAGCTTCGTTCATGGGGATTAGATCACCGGTACCGTACAAGTCGCGCAAAGCCAGTTCCAAGGTATTGTCCTACGGTATGAACTTTGCGGTCGGTGGTGCTGGTGTATTCGACACAGGGAATTTCCAGCGTAATCTGAGTGAGCAAATTGATTTATTCAAACAACAAATTGATTGCGGTGTGTTCTCGTTGTGTGATTTGAAGATGTCAGTCGGCATGGTGGCTGTATCTGGCAATGACTACTCATACACGGCGTCAAGAAAAAACAGTACTGAAGTGAGTTTTATACATGCTTCATGAACATTTATATCTCTTGTATATTTCACTCTGCTGATAATCATTTTAGTTCAAACTTTAGTTTCTGTCCAAATTCTTGTGGATTGAAAAAGGATGAAACATAATTTTTGCTCTTTTAATATTCAGTTAATTAAATTCTTACCTACTGTATTAACTTGGTCTTTCATAGGCAGCATTAGACATCATACCGTCAGTGGTGAAGCAGATAAAATCTGATATAGAACGAATTCTTACTCTTGGTGTCGCCAAAGTGATCGTGACAAATCTCCACCCACTAGGCTGCACCCCGTACTTCACCAGGGGCCGCAACTTTACGGATTGTGATGTGCTTGCAAACATGGGTGCATTAGTTCATAACACAGCTCTGAAACAAGCACTAAGTCAACTCGACAGGACCCAGTCGAACGTACTTTTGCTTGATCTCAATAATCCGTTCTATGACATTGTGTCTCAAGGTGAATTTTTGACCTTTAGATGTCATTTTTTCCATTAATTGAATTTTTTTTTTTTTTGAAAAGCTTTAAGTCATATTATATCTTCTTGCCTAAATTTTCATCAAAACGGTGAAAGGATCTTCTTTTATTTATTTATTTTTCTTTTTGAGAACTTGTTTGAAGGTTTTGGTGCTATATATGCGTGTAATGGTACTACTCAGCATGTGTTTCTTTGTTAATTATGACTTTCCTCTAAGTGCAGTTCGTTACATAATTGTATAATCAAAATCACATTTATTTTTTTGTACTCTTTTGGTTTTCATAGAAGCTAATTAACTTCTATTTCAATTTTGTCAAATAATCTTATGCAGTGAGAGGAGCCAAGAAATTTGACATTACAAGGAGACCTTGTTGTGAGAGCTTTACACCAGACAACTACTGTGGGGAAATAGATGATAATGGTAATAGGAAGTACAATCTATGTACTAACCCTGACCAATACTTCTATTGGGACAATGTGCACCCGACCCAAGCCGCTTGGGCTGCAGTTGCCGAATCGTTTGAAACGACAATTCGTCGATTCTTCTACCAGTAAAGAATTCAGGAGCATGCGTTTATTTCTCCCATTTACTTTTTTCTACGCATCATTGTTCTCTGGTGAGCTAGGCTATATTGAGGAAGTAGATTTATAAGTTTGTACTCTTTGAACCCTTCAATTGTTGCCTATCAATTGAGTATTGAAGTAATGTGTTGTTAATTTGTTCTGTGATAAGAGGAAAAGAGCATTGTTTTGTTACTTGTTTTTCTTATGTTTTTGGACAAGCAAAAATGACGCATTTTTCGGAGTCTTCAGGAGATGTTGGGCCGCAAATGAAGATATCAATCAAAACAAACAGCACACGTGGAGAGAAACTTAGCATACATATATTTCCAAAATAATTTTATACTTTCCTGGAGTCTGGACTCGATCATAAAAGCTTTTGACAAGCTTTTATTTTTATTTATCGCAGTCCTCAGTTCTCTTGGTTAATCACCTCTTTTGTACTATATTTAATAGACTTAAACATGACATGATAATTTTTAAATAAATTTATACTGTATTTTATAAGTAGTAGAGATAATGAAAAATTAAACAAAACTTGTACATTAGAAGTAACCAACAAAAAGAAAAAACAGGATTTTGTTCATGAAGCAAAAAAAAAAAAAAAAAAAAAAAGAACCCAGTAAAAGTTATAAGTTACAACAATTGATGATTCAATTACAACCAGCATCTCTACATATAGATGTAAGCTACACAGAATCTACAGCTAGTCAACTATTCCCGCACAAATCAACCCAGCCTCCATGACACACCAGAACACCCATAGCTACAACAACATGAGATACGAAGTACCTAAGACACCATCAAATGGCGTAAACACTATTGCCATCATGATGAAGGTGCCACTAAATTTCATCTACATTATTTGTTACATTCGGATTTTCATTTTCACTCAATTCATACTCTGATAAAGCATTCATGAATTCACTCAACAATCTCTGCACTTTCCGGTTTGATGCCATTGCAGGGAAAACAGTTTCTTTAAGTAATATGTGCTTCTGCATTCCCTATGAGAAGTTGGCAACAAAAATATTCATTAATTTTAATTTAGAAATTTGTAGTTTCTTGAATAATAGGTTTTAGTTCATTACATAGGGAATGTTCTTAGTAGTTTGCTTAATAATGCATAGAATTATTGGCTTCGAAAAATAAGTGTAGGCATAACTTTTTTTTTTCTTCCCACTTTTTATTGGCTCCACTCCACAATTAAACACTCTCAAGTTTGCAAAATATTTCACAATTAATACTGAAAATATGTGATGCTAGCAACTTCTACATAACATTGGGAACTTTTGAACGTTTCTCCAAACTAATTTTTGGAAGTTCAAAAATATGGAGACTTACAAGCACAAAAGGGTCCCATTGTGAGTTCTTTGGATCAGCAACTGCACCAAAAGTTGGCCCCAATAAGCTTTCACACACCTCCCTTAACCGCAATTCATCTGCCTCTCTGCACAGTCCAATCAAAAAAGCAAAACTCCATGGTTAGTTGAATTCAAATTACAGAGTCACTTCCAGCTTGATAACATTTGGACTAGCTAAATTATGATCGAAACCAAGGCTCATCATTGTAGAAAACCAAAGCTTCTAAATTGCAGCATTAAAGTTGCATTATACAAGTATCATGCTTATATAACATAAACTCATATTATGATGACCGACTGCTATCACTGCTAACCTTCAAACCACTGAGAATCATTAAACAATATTTTAAAAACTTAAAAAGCCATTGTATCTCCCTCCAGCAAACTGCACATGATCACACATAAGCACACAGACATGCACAGAAAAGTGCCAAAAAAAAAAAAATAAAACAATGCAAAATCCAGCTACAGAAATTGGGGGGGGGGGGGGGGGGGGGGGGGGGGAGCACCTGGTCAAGAAGCGAACATAAGAGAGGAGGCACTGCAGGTACTCTTTGGGAGACTCAAGAGCGAGAGCGGATGCCAGCTGTGCCTCAAGATGTGCACGTGTCTGCACCACTTCATCAACTGCCGGCCTTGAAAGAGAAACAAATGTCTTTTCTTTTAATTTATGATGAAAAAACTAGATGTATTTCCCACAAGCAAGAAAAGTCAAATGTATACCCATATGCTCCTCTAATACACAAAATATCCCATAAACCTCTATAGTATCACAACCACCCCTTTTTCTTCTGATCCATGTGGAATAAACAGGAGGAAGAAAAGGGTAATTTTAGCATTTCAAGGATAATATTCTTGCTGCTCTGTTGGGTAGTTCACAAAGCTCCAAAACACCCAGTTTACAAAACTTTTCACAACCTTTTAACATTAGACAATAGGTTGCAAAGGGTGTTCCTCAAAGTTTACAAACTTACCAGTTCATTGAATTAAGAGGGTACCTAAACACATAACACACCAAGCCATACAAAAAAAGGAGGTTTGGGGGGTGTCAAATGTATAGAAAAGGCATAACAGTACTGATGGATCAAGCTGTAATGTATCAAAAGGTTACTTAGAAAAAGGATGTGTATGTCTGAAAAAAGTACAGGGTGAGACCATATGGTCAAGCCGGCAGAAGCATTTATTGAAAGAAATTCATACCTATTCCAAAAATTGCGCCTGCAATTATATCTGCCAACATCAGCCTGGAGTCGGGCCAGCTCACCACTCTTGGCTGAGCTAAAATCCAAAGACATGGCATATTTGGAGGCAGGGAAGCTGTTGTCAGCTATCCTCATCCAGCATTTCATCCCAGGGTTGTACAGAAAAGCATCACGGTTCACTAGCTGTATCAGTGGCCAGCCAGACATCGATATCTTTGCTGATATAACTTTTACTGTACCTGTCACATATATCATTAAATATGAGAAAATTACTGAATATATATGTGGAATGAAGACAGTAAAAGTTGTTTCTTCCTTGCTATTTGTGGTAATGTATCGTCAGGAAGCTAAATGCGAGGGATTACTCATTAAATGAGCCTAAGAAAACCCAGAAAATCACGGAAAACAAGGAAAAGAATGTTTGACCGTAGCAATGCCAATATTGACCGTTTATAAAATCAGTCAATACCATATCTAAGGTAAAAATCCTTGCTTATAGAGTCCCAAATCTCAAACTGCAATCCAAGACAGAGGAAAGAGATGGTTTCTCATTTTGAGTTTTTCCTTTAAGATTTTTTGTTTTCGTACTTCTTTGGTGGCCAAAACAGGAAAAAGATCTTACCAGGAGTTTTAGGTGGGTCTTGGTGGGAGAGGAGAGAGGACAAGGTATCATGGAGTAAACATGACTTGGAAAAGAGGTCCCACAGAAAAATGGCACCCCTCATTGTAACAAGTAGGAGACGCCAAGTCTCGTCACAGTCAATGAAGATAGCACCAGACCCCACCATCATTGCCGGCAGCATCCTTCTTCCGCACTCTGTGTAGACCTACAGTTATGAATTATTTATATTTCACTCAAATTAGAGAAGTTCAACCATAACTGCATATCTATAGCAAGCATCCCAAGTAGTATTCATAACAGATACGATGATAGGATATAATATCTAAACATCCATATAATTCATTTCATGTTTGTATTCATTCACTATCCCATCACAATGCTTATCCGGCTTATCAAAATCATATTTATAAAAACTATGGCTACTGACTGATTGGACTAAAATCCTCAATCCATATCCACTCTGTTTTTCACCCTAAGCAATGCTTCCGACAAACACTAGTAAATCCCTAACACTGAGTTTTCATTGAATAGAGTCAAGATACATACCCATTCTGATATAACATAGGACAGAATGTTTTCCATGTATTCTAGAATATCCCTTATTGCAAAGTTCTTTTATTTTTTTATCTAAACTCCAGACAATGTAATTTACAGAAAAATATATAATGAACTTGAAGGGAAAGAGGCAGAAGTGTATTTTTATGGTAATTGCTATTAGGGAATGTAATTTATCTGTGGCTCTTTCAGCCTTGTTTGGTAAGGTCATTTTGCATTTTGCTAAATTTCTAATTTATTTCAATTACAAATTAAGTAGACAAATTCAAGCTTATCATAAAATTGTTTTAAAATCACATACTAATTAAAATCCACTAATCAAAAGTCTTTGAGGTTACTTAAAGTTCATTAAAGTTTTTCACCTTTTGCTTCGTTGGTGATAGTTATTTGTTAAGATTCATTTGATAACGAAGTATAAAAAACCATTCAAATATTATCTTAGCCATAGATTTTGTAATTTGCAGAAATGCACATAGAAACTGAGAATTGGAAAATGTTTTGAAGAAAAATCTGACAAATTTCTATCTATTATTAATTTCCTTAAATTTTAGATAAGAAAAAAATTGATAAAAAGTAAAAAAAAAAATAGTTTTCTATCAGCACTCGCCATTGTAACGACAGCGTGTTAAATAGTAGAATTGCAGAACCTTGTCATAAAAGCTGAAGAAAAGTAGTGCATATACAAAACTCCATCACCAATAACTAGCAAAGGTCTGTTGAGGAATGAAATATAGAACTAAAATTCATTAGAGTTTATTGAAATGTACCTGCACGCTCCCATCTTCGCAACTGACAGCCCAGAAATTTTTGTTTCCAGCCAAAGCTGTGACTTTACACGAGATCCGATCTGACCATAGAAGCTGCAATCCTTTCTTGCAGCTGATCTGCATCTCCTTACTTAAATTAAACTTACCAGATCCTATAGCCACAATGTCATTGACAGGCTTATCAACCGGCTTTGCCTCGAGAGATCTTACTTCACTGGGCCCACAGTCTTCCTTCTCTTTGATTTCTATAATTAAGCTGGTTGCCACAGCTGGTCCAGAACTAGTACTAGGACCAGAACCTTTATTCTCCACATGTACTGTACCATCGTCCCCGCCTGGGGCCTTTTCAATGATCAAGCCATCACTGATGCAAGCCCTAGCCGTCGGACCTGCACGCAGTTCCTTTATTGGTTCACCAGCCATTCTTTGATCTAGAGCCAAGAAAGATCTACTTGTGCTCATGGTGAGATTATTGTTGTTGTTATTGTTATTATTAGCTTCTTGATTAGATGGTACCCCCACTGCTTCCGGAATAATTCTTTTCCTCCCGTCAGGCCGTCTGTATTCCTTCTGCTTCACTGGGCTAGAAACCCTAACAGGCTTTGGTTCGTTGGCACTAGGCCCAAGCCCAGCACCTTCCTTTTCACCCTCATTTTGGGGTTCTGGAGACTTCTGGACAGTTGGTGCCTGGCTGACAGGTGGAGGCACCTGATTGCCAGGTGTTGTGGCCTTTTTTGGTTTTGTGGAGACAGTTTCCAGCATGAGTTGATGACCAGAGTCTGCATAATTTGTTTGGCGTCCACCCTTTGCATCCCCGTACCTGCTCCGCTTTATCTCATCCAGCTCATCATCTGTCAATCGGTGGCCAAGCTCCTTAACCTCATAATGGAATGTTGCCACTGTACCATCCAATGAGCATGCAAAAAGTGTGTATCCATCAGGGCTCCTGTCACCAAAAAAAAGTATATACAATCAGTTAAGTAATTCATTTCTGTTTTCAGAATTTTTATGTGATCAGCAGGCATAAATGCTTGGCTTATTGAGGCAGAGTCAGAACAGATACCATTGCTATTTTATTATTTATACTAAAAGGACAACAGTGCATGTTTGACTGAGTCCTACACGAATCACTTGGATCTGCAACAGCAACTATGACCAGATTATACCATTCTCTTAATAGCTGAGGCTAAAAGATAGGAAACAATTCTAAAGTTTAGAAATTAAATAGATCCAAACAAATGAAAGTAAAGACTGAACTTAAAATTAACTCATTAAAATAAAACCAAAAGCAGAAGAGCACAGAACCACAAAAGGAAATGAACACCATGATTCATTACCATGATAAATCAACCACACTCTGTGAGAAGAAATGCTTGGCCACAAACAGAGGCCGCGCACTGGCAGTAGTCCAGACAGTGATGGTCCTATCCTGGCTGCCAATGGCAATCACATTGTATGGCTGGAGCTCCTTTGCGCTCCCACCCTTCCCATTGGTCCAGCCTGTGTGGCCTGCCTTAGCTGACTCGTGGTTGTTGGAGGCAAACTTGCGAAACATGGAGTGATTAAACTTGACCACAATGACAGGTGCATTGTGCCCAAGAAAATCAAAGGTGGCCGTCCACTCACCTCTCTCTAAAACTGGGGCAGAGTGGCGTGGTTTTTGGAAGCCATGTGTTGTAGTTATGAAATGACCACATGGCGACCAATGCAGCCGTCTGAAAAAGGTTGACCCCACCTGCAAGATAAAAAATTACTCCATAAGCAAACATGTAACAACGCCATGTGTAGTACCATAACATAATAGTTTCAGGTCATTACATGCCTTCATATGGCAGTAGAAGAGGTACAACTGTCTTTTGTGATAGAGCTGCACTGAACATACATCCTCAGTACTCAGTACAGTCAGGTGTTGAGGTACCAGGTCATTTTATTGAAATCAGACATCATCATATTCCACAACAAAAAAAGTGGGTACCTTTTTGGTTAGAAGTAAGAACAATTTTATTTAACAAACATGTACATACAGTTTTGGACCAGTGGCCCTCTGTGCGGTGGGCCATGCTCCAGTCGCTGGTGTTCCATATAATGACAGACTTGTCATCAGACTGGGTGGCCATAAATGAACCGATGGGGTCCCAAGTGACCCCCTTGACAAGGCTGGAATGGCCCCGTAGCACAGCTGTGCAGATGCCGTTTGTCATGTTCCATATATGGATGGTGTTGTCTAGGCTCCCACTTGCCAGCATCAGGTCATCTGGCGACCAATTCAGATCCACCTACTTTTTTGCATCGAAATCAGAAAAAAAGGATAAAAAGAAAGAATATATGGTTGAATAGGTCAAACCTCTAAAGACAAAATTAACTAGAAAATTAGTTGCTTTACCATAACATGGTGAGGTGCTGACTATATGATATACATAACCCTAAGTCATTACGTGCAAGTAAAAAAGAAGGGTATTTTTATTCTCCAAACAAAAGATAGGGGTTTTCCGCATTTCTGTTTTCAGTAGGTGTGTTTGTGATGCAAGTATATACCAGAAATTGTCCCAAAACCAATAACAACCAATATTAAAAGCCTTGCTATCCACATTATCTTCCTCCTGATTAAATGGAGGGGACACAGGATTTTTATACAAAATGGAGCAAACAATGGAGCCACCTATATCAGAAATTTTAAATATTACCAGATAATATGAATTAGGAAGTAAATAAAATTACCACATCAGCAGTGTGGCCCCGTAGTGTCATGACCACCTTCCAATTTTCGACATCAGGTGGCTCACCACTGCCAAACTCCACAGTAGCAGAACCTGCCTTTCTCTCATGGATCAAGATCATCTGGTCATCAGAGCCTGAGGCCAGAAATCTGCCATGATGGGCCCACCTGACACAGTTGACTGAGCCAAAGTGGTCTCGCACTGTGGCAAGAAGTCTTTGAGGATTGTCTGTTTCTAAATCCTTCCCTATTGATTTCATGTTCCATATCCGCACCTGTAGTATTGAAAAGAGAGAGTGATCTTATTAAAACCGTCGTTGTTAATGTTGCTCTTTTAAAAACTGCAGCGACATGAAGCCAACGTGGTCTCATCAAAGCTCCTCGTTTATTTTACTTTCTAACTTTTTACAAGATTTGGAATTTAGTTGTTTCCTATAATGAAAATATTCAATAACAAAAAGTTCCTTCAGTAGGTTAGAAATGAGGATATGCTCTTGCATAAAGAGTGGCAGATGCTTAATAAATTAGTTCTACTGTTAAGTTTCGAAAATTGAAGTTTAGAAATATTGTGGAACTAAATATATACTTGCAGCTTTCTTATACATTCTCTTTATAATTCACCGTCTAACATTCTATTTGATCATTAAAACTATCCCCATCTACTATAATTGCCACCTTCATTACACCTAATCAAATTGAGATAATATTTGTACCTGGTCTCAAGTGGTCATAATCATTGTGCAATCTTTTAAGCAAGTAAAAGCTATCCCATAAAATGGACCGAATACAGATTTTAAGTGTAGTAAGGGTCAAAGGATATAGAGTGAGCAAAACTAATTATTCTACTAATTTTCATCAGAGTACTGTACTATACGTCAATTCATCTACATAATTATATCATATTAATTTATTGGTAGTCAAATCCAGAATTTCCTAATCCATGCTATAATACCTAGTCAGTATGCAAGGGTCATTTTAAAAATCAACTAATTAAGAAAATCAACATGTGAAGCACAAATACAGATTGCAGAGGTGACCTATATACAATCCTCCAATTAATTTTTGTACACATCGTGAATTTTTTTTTTTAAAATTGAGTTTGTATGACACATTGAAGCTTAATTTAGAAAATGGTACAGATTGACAGTAAGGGGCAAGTATGACAGATGTTAAGCAAATTTGGTTACTAACTCCACCACAATTGAAAGGTAACAGCATAATAAGTTAAACTCAGAAAAAAAAAAAAAAAGTGGATCACAGGAAATTGAACGACTTTTAAGTTGTCATTTGTGAATATTTAACTCACTTTTTAACATAAGCAAGTTGTGATGTTGTAAGAAGCTTAATCAAACATCAAAAAACATAGCTAAATTTCTTCCCCCCCCCCCCCCCCCCCCAAACAAAAAAAAAAAAAACAAAAGAAAACAAAAAAATTGCACTCAATGCCTGAGTCACACTGCAATGTCAACAGCATTAGGCTATTCCAAATTAAAAGAAAACCCACCTAGAACAAAAATAAAAGGATCAGACCTTTTGGTCACCGCCACCAGTTGCAAATCTGAGAGCACCAGGTTGTATATCAATGGAGAAGATTTGTAATCCGTCGTGTCGAATCCAGCTAGGTTTTTCTGTGATCATCTCGCCTCAGAATTCTGAAAATTTGAAAACCTTAACAAGGCTTTCGTCGTAAAACCCTCAGAGAAGTAAAAATCGACGAGAGAAATTACTGAGTAGAGGCAAGTAAAGTAAGGAATTATAGTAAGGAAAAGAAATTAGGGTTTTGGACATGAGAATTTTGGAGATTAGAAAAGAGGAGGGAAACAATAATAAAAAGAACAAACAAATGTGTTAAATACGGCGAAGTTAAATAAAAACTTATTAAAAGGAGATGTTGTGTGTTTGTATTTTATTAGTCGTTTGATTCTGAGAAAAGATATAAAGTGTGTAAAGAGGTGATGGTACTATCTTGATGCCTTTAAGAACCTCTCATCCCAGTTTATCAAACATATTTTAGTTCAGCGAAACATTTACATGTTGCACCCTAGGAATTCAATATATTACTATCTTGTACAGTTATAGGATCCGCTTTAACAATGTGGTGATGCGAAAGAAATATATACAAAAAATCCAAGGTTAAAAGTAATAGGAACATCTCAGTTTATGGTAAGAAACATATACGAACCCTAGATTTGAATCTTTCCCAATGATTGGACTTATATGCGCAGGGGGGAGAAGACTATAGCGAGAGAGAGGTTTGATGGCAAAAAACCTATACACCTACTTGACGCAATTACAATTACTATAGCGAGAGAGAGCGAGAGAGGTTTTGATGGCGAAAGAAGACGAGAATTAAGTGAAGGCGAGCACGTACCAGATCTGGTCGGGGGAGCGGCTGGAAGGGCACAGAACAGATCAGAGGCTCAGAGGGTGAGGCGTCGGACGGTCGGAGCTGCGGCTGCCAACTCCGAAGAGGACGAGCGAGAGAGAGTCTGTGTCCGAACGAAGAAGGACGGGAAAATAATTGCAAGTAAGAAACAAGGAGATGTTGTGTGTTTGTGTTTTTATTAGCCGTTGGATTCTGAGTGGCATTAATCTGAGCTGTCGGATTAAGAAAAGATATAAAGTGTGGGAAGAGGTGGTGGTACTGGTACGGTGGTACCGCGGTTTTGATGCCTTGGTTCAGTTCAGGACCTCCCATCCCAGTTTCTCAAGCATATTTTAGCTCAAGGATACATTTACATGTTGCCTCCTAGGAATTTACTATATTACTATCTTGTACAGTTATAGGATCCCGCTTTAACGGTCCACATTGCTGTTGTGGCACAGCCCAATTTCTTAATCCGGCCCAACTTAACCGGACCGGACCCGTTAACCCAGTTTTTGATTGGATAAATGATTGCCTCCCAACTCTTTTGGGCCTAACATATTTATAGCATTTTCTTTGCAAAAATTTAAGTTGTATTTGTACACATGGAAAATCAATAACAGAAATGTACTAATTGCCCATATACCACATTTTGGTACATGCTACCTAACTTAACCTATCATCGTCAATCGCTATTGGTACCAAAAAACATGTATACAAGACCACAAACATCACAAACACCAAAACAACAGTAAGTAAAATTATAATATCAGGGAATATGTGAAGAAGCAAAATCTTTTCTAACTGCACTTAATATATCTAACAACAAGTGAGAGTTGAATATAATAGGGGCCGCTGCAATTTTAGGTGTTTTATATTTTGCTCTCTGGAGACAATTTATTATATTCGCATCAGATGCATGAATTGGGCAAATGCCTTCTCGATTTAAACCAACTATATATACGTTTCTATATCTATGCTGTGTCTGATTCAACTAAATGCATCCTGTATATTACAAATGATAGGAGTCTACCGTGTAATTTGTGTCCTTTTGAAACTGTTTTATGATTTTGGTCATATTTAATTTAAATCATGGTACAATTAAACAATTAACGGGTTAAACCTGTGCCCAACTTAATAATCGCACATCATTACTCATTGTCGATGTTTTGGCTAGTTGAAATAGATATTTTAAATTATGCACACATAATTTTTTATCACTTATATAGACTATCTTTGGGAAGCCAATAACAGAACTATTTAAAGTTATCAAATTGTTTTACAAGTGACTATATAATTTCAGACTGTATCTAATTAGGTACATGCCCGACCAAGCCGACTTAGGACATAATTAATGACAGTTTCATTCCTTGGATTTTTCTTAAATTTTCATGATGATAATTGCAGCTGTTATCAAATAAGTTCTATTAAACAGAACCCAGCTAATCTATCCTTGTCAAAAGGGTCGTTAAACTGATGTTGCATTACAATTGAATTTCGTCACATCGTATATTACTAATATTGATTACATAGCAATGATTCCAAAGAATACATTAATATAACATTCTAAAACCCTCATAAAACCCAGCTCCTACAGGGGTTATGAGAAAAAGGAACGACGTTGAGTCCTTCCTTTCACTAAAAGAAACCACAACAAAAATTGAAAATATCACCAGTTACAGAAAACAATATAATCCATCTTTGATATACCAGCATATGTTGTTTATGGTAATTCACTTGCGGAGAAACTTCATTACACCAGGAATGTGAATTTGGTGAAAATAGTTGCTCCAGTCTAATATTTTCGCGTCAAAACAGAAAATCTCAGCATCAGTTCGGTTCTTTTCCATCTCAAGCCTCAGTTTTTGCAAGTTCATGTCATCAAATCTTAAATTTAAAAACAAAGCAAAAGAAAAATAATGTTAGCGTTGACGTCAGAAAATAAACTTATCTGTTATGGTTATTTCATTAAAACTTTAAAAATGCAGCTATTTTTAATTCCAAATTAGTATTTGATACATGATTTCAGAATTGCTCCTTCTATTACTTTGACACAGTTTATTAGGAGGTGATAAAGAAAAAATTAGGAACAGTAAGTGGGGGTGAAATGCATACCGTCCTTTGAAAAAGGAATATGGGGCATAGAGGTCAACAAGGAGCATAATAAACTGGAAACGCTGACTTAACTCCTTATATGATTGCGTAAACCGCCCACATGATAGCAAGTTTATCATGTGCAATACCTGAAACAAAGCACCAAACAACTACTGAGTCCAAAAGGCACAAAAATGAAGGACAAAAAGAACTTTGCAATACTTTGGAGGTTTAATTTGCAAATATTTATTTTCTGTGATATCACTGTGTCTTATAGGAACCCTATTGCAAAACTCTGTCTAATACATGAGTTGGCTTGGATCTGCAAACATTAATATGCATCTTGATGAGCCCCAGGAGCACTTGTAACTGCACTGGTAAAAAATAGTAAAATTGTACTAAACCCAAATTGAACTTACATTGTTTCTACATAAAGTCCAAATTGACCATAGGAACCAGTTTACCGGGGACTGGGCTGCAGGCTTTTATGTCCCATTTATGATCAGATTTAATCAACTTAATGTTAAAAATATGGTGGAGAAAATTTTCATTGGTTGGGTGAGATTTGCAGATCACACAAAATTGTCATTGTTAATTCAAGTAATAAAAGTTCTGCTTGTTTTCAATTTGCTAACAAAAATTCCAATTATTGTTATAAACCTTCTAACGATCTAAATAATACAGTCATTAAAAAAGAAAGAAGAAATCAACCTCCAAAGGTAGCTTGTACCGAAGAGTCATGTATGCCTTGAAACCACCAATAGTGTTGAAGAAATGCACTCTTTTAAATCCAATCGTCTTGCCATTTTTTCCTACACGAGGGTTCTCTCTGAAGTAACGGTACCCACTTTGTTCGAATGTTCTAAACAGTATTGGGTTTCTTAGAGAAGAGCTGACATGGTATATTGTCTCGGTATTTTCTCCAGAATGCATCACCATTGCAGCTATCATGGCATTCACCACCATGTCTCCTGGTATCTGCAATCATAGTTCGTTTATTTGTTTCCTACATATTAGGCTATTTCATAGTTGTTTGAATAAAAATATGAATATTTAAATTTCAAATTTTGAATTAAATTTATTAATTAAGGAGGAACTAACCACATCCATAATCTCATTGAGATCTGCCAGGTAGCACGAAAGGTTTCCTTTTGCATATCCAAGTAGAAAGCTATCTATGGTCCTGCAACAGTAACGGTAGTCATTTCAACTTTATAAATGAGTCACAATTTCGATAATTTGCACTCAGAATTAAGTCCTTCAGTTTACAATTTATTACATTTCTAGCATTTTTACAATTGCAAAGAAACTGAAGCAATGTATCTGTTATTAACACTGCCGAATAAATGTGCAGGTCTATAAGCAAATTACATTAGCACTTGTAAATAATGCAAGAAATTATTGATTATTAATTTGTCTCAATATGAACCTATAAATGGATTAATAACTGAAGGAAATAAATGGTACCGGATTCCTTCCATCCAACCAGGTAGGGGATCCTTGTGCAAGCTAGTAATAATAGTAGGTCTTATGATAACAAGAGGTACATCTCCTCTCATGTGATCTAGTACCATCTCCCCCAGTGCTTTTGTGAATACATATGTGTTTGGCCATCCGTATTTTCTTGCTCTGTAAAAAAATAATTCACTTAAATATTGATTGCATTTAATAGATGTTGAAGAAACATCAGTAATTGTGGCTCAGGGCATACATAGTGTGCTCACTGCAAAACTTGTCACTGTTTATGCATGCATGTTGCTATAGGTAGTACAAACGAGTAGTAGGAAACATAACTAGCAGTTCAATTTTGGAACCCATAAATAAAAATAAATAGACAAAATGGAAACAAATATGAAGAGGTTGCTGCCTTCATGTGTGGCATGATAAATGTTAGGCCCTTTCTTGAGAGAACAATTCTAACCTCTTGATGCCGAGTTCTTTCATGACTGTTCTCTCTAACTTTCCTGTACTTTTAAGTGAATCTGTCTCAGATAAATGGAGTTCTTTCTTTGTTTCTTCAACCAATCGGAGCTCTGACTCAATATCTAAGTTTGTGCTTCCATTCAATGTTTCACCCATTTTAAGTGGTTTCTCTTGGATAAGGCCTTCTTGCAATCCAGCAACATATGCTGTTCGTTTTTATTATAAAAAACAAAAAAGGTAAATGGTTTTAAGTTGGAAAAACTTCTGCAAATAAAAAAGCATACCAGCCGAAAATTTCTTAATGCCTACCAGTTGAAACATGAAGAAGCATCTTTAAGTTAACACATTTCTTTGCAAACTCCAAGACATGCTTAGCTCCTAATGTATTAACATCTAGAGAAACGTCATACCTAAGTACAAACAAATAATGGTTAATAACAAACTTTTTTTTTTTTTTTGACAATGTTAGTCTTTTTTATAATGTTGAAAATACCTCTCGTAGAAATTTGTTGTAGCTGCACTGTTAACAATTATGTCTATCTGTTGGAACAAATTGTCCACTTGAGAGCATTCAATTCCCAAATTTTCATAAATGACATCTCCAGCAATTGGAGAAATCTTTTCTTCCATAAACCTGTTGAATTCCTTTCCATGTTTTTCTTTCAAAACTTTGAATAATTCCTTCCCAATCACCTAGTGAAAATTGCAATAAATCTGATGATTAATAATGGTCTCTCCTAAACTTTTACTGTAACATAAATTCAAGTCTATCCTGGAGGACCCATAGTCCCATAGAGAAACTAATAGAATTTTTTATTATGAGATTATATTATTTTTTAGAATAAATAATATGATAATTAATCTGTGCTAAGAATATAAAAGATCAAATGATCCCTACTCTAAAGGGCTCAATTAAGCTATCAAACAGAAATAAATAGTTTTCATTTTATATATGCTAGATGCAACAGCTCGGTAAATGTAAATATGATGGATTTGTACCAAACTTTTTGCAAGGGAAATTACTAAACGTCAGACAGAAAGCTATACTATACGTTACAAAGCTTCTGCAAAACGCTAGTGTTGCTGGAGTCATAAGTATCTCCAATCCTCCAATCCACTTGCTTCAATCAATTTTTGTAGGTGAATATAAATTAAATTTAGAATGAGAAAATTGTGTCGAATAATTGTGCTTAGAAAAAAAATAGGAAATGCTCTGTATGGCCTTCATTGCAAAGGATGCGAACGAATTATTAAAATCTGGCATTAATTGAGGAGATTTGTTTGTGAAAACTAAAGATGAAATAGCAGAATACAATTAATATTGCATATATCGGTTGTTTTCCAAAATAATATCACACCTCACAATAGTAAATACCTTTCGAGAAAGATGTATCAAAATTAAAAAGAAACAAAAGACATTAAATTCTGCATGTGTCCATTCATTTTTGACAGAATTTCCGATACTTCAATGTCCTCTACAATAAATTTAGTTACACACATAAATATCTTCTGTGAAAATTATGTGAAAACGTGCAAGTGGTTCCTCCCGATCCAATAAAAACAAGTCTAGTGGAAAACAGAGCATGCAGTTCAAAAGATTAAAATTTAATTGAAACGACTTAAATAGAGAGAGAGAGAGAGAGAGAGAGAGAGAAGGGCCGGACTGGTAGAAAATTGGGGTAAATTTTTGTAGGCAAGGTTATTCTATCTTGGAAATTAAAAGGGTTAAAATAAACAAATGATTTTTGAAATCAACCATATATACATATGCTTCTTAAAGTTCAAAAGTATCAATTTGATCCAGAATTATTGTATATTGTGTTAAGTTAACCTCATACAGTTAGACTTTCTAAATAATACTCTTTTATCTAGCACCAGTATTAACATTGATATTGGTATGTAAATGCAGAAACAATACAAATGTCGACGCTGATAGTAATTAATATTATTTATAGCAGCAAAGAGAAAATTTATTAACATATGTATCATTATAAATTAATTAAGAAGATTTTCATGTACATCCCATTTTGAATATTTGACATAATTTAGAGGCCAGAGGCTACCATGAATGTTCAGATAATTTTATATTTGATTTGTAGTAATATATTTACTGTGATGTAAAATGAAAAGTTGAAGAATCATAACAATATTTTAAGATTATACAGATAGAAAAAAAAAAAAAAAACAAGCCACCTCAATAAATATTTAATAGTATTTCTAGGTCTACTATTGTGCAAATCTAAACAGAGACAAGATTACAAGATGAAATATATAAAACGAAAGGTAAAAGGTGCATATTTTAGAATGGTCGGAAGTTTGCTGAATCGTCCGATTAAATACAGGTGTCCATACTGAGCGACTTTACGGTGTAGATTTTAGGTGCAAAATGTATTTAAGATTTATTAATTATTAATTAAGGTGGGTCAAGAACAGTAGATACTGAAGTGGTGGGCCTAGTGACAGATCGTAGTCGTACGTGTTACGGACGTAGATACGTACGCAGCACTATTAAGTTTTTTATAGTATTGGATTGGACTAGTGGCATACTTATATTATTTTTTTAGCTCCTAATCAAGTTATTTTATATTGTTATAAATCGTACGTACGAGCATCATTTACCTCAAGTTATTTATAACTATTATCATTATTATTTATTTTATATAAGAATAATGTTTTGATATATAATTCATGTTATAAAACATATAAATTATTTCCGGGTTCTACCGATATATATTATATTTATATCGGACATGTTACCCACAGGTGCGTGATCTTACAAGATTAGGATGCATGACCAATATTTGTTTTTCTTTAATATAAGTAGCTGTCATTTGACTTTAGCCAATACATGGTCTCCCTAATCAATTGAATGCCGCTGGATATCTCAACAACCAGAGTCCCCATTTGTTCATGTAGTAATTACGTATTAATTACACTAAGATATTATATTCGTTCAGTATTATTCGGTCAGGTACCACAAACTGACATTCATAAAGATTGAGAACAGTTGCTGACGCGGAAAGACTTCAAATTAACAACTTTTTATACCATTCGATAGCCAACGAAAATTTTTTAAATTGGTAATTTTCGTCTGAGGTTCTCAACTTTTTTTTATATCACTATTAATTTTATATCAGTCTGAGGTCCTCAACTTGTTCCACTATCCGTTTTGTTTGCTTTTTTCAATTCTCCGATTTTAATGATGTTTTTTTATTTTCTTTTTATTCAAATTAATGTGATGTCTATTACCGCGCGCCTAAAATTAAAATACTTAAATACACACAAAATAAAAAAATATTATTTTTTCAAAAAAATAAGTTCCAAACTTTCATTTAATCATAAATTTTACGTGAGCGGAGAAATCTCAAACTTTTTTTAAATTTTATTTTATCCAAACTATGAGTTGACATATATTCAATTGTTTAATAATTAGTTCATAATCATTTCAACTTAAATAGAAACGATGATATAATTTGAATATGATTCAATGTTTAGGAATTAAAAAAATAAATTAAATTAAACAAAATAAAACGGTCAAATTGGATAAGAGTAGAATCCAGCTCTCTCTCATCAAATCAACCCTTTCCAGAGAGAGTAAACATTTTTTTTTTTTTTTTGAAATAAGAGGCTATTTATTTATAGAGGCTTTAGCCCACTCTGTAAATTAGAGTCTATTCCTCTTCTACTTATTTATCTACTTATTAATAGCTACCTATTCCGCGTCTAGCGGGAATTGAACCCGTTACCTCTAGGATAACGACGGAGTCACTGACCATCTGTACTGGACTCCATATTCCCCAGAGAGAGTAAACATGCTATAAGATGTTTATATATTACCTTTACGCATTTTGTACTGATTTTTTTTTTTAAAGAATAAAGTGTTCAGATGGCCTGTTTAATTCAAAAACGGAAATATTTTCTGAAGTACTATTCTAACATTAATTTATTTCGAAAAAAGAAACATGGAAAATAATTAAAATAGTACACCTTCCTTTACAGTTTATTTTGCATTGCTTCTTCATGGTTTATATTTTTATCTTGTGTATGTTGGCACTATACGTAGTCCAATTTGCCGAACAAAAAAGGATAAAAAAAAAAAAGAAACGAAAACGACCAAAAAATTCGTTCAGATTGTGTTCATCAATCGATATATAGTTCACATTTTTTTTTTCTTATGCACATAAATTGAACCATATAATTTCTTTTTATATATATACACTTGTTTTCCTTATGCACAGAAAGAATAAACCATATACAATATTCTCAATATAGTTCACTCTTTCTGTATATATAAAAATAATGAGCAAGGTTTCAGTGCCACCATTTTTTGATGCCACAACTTTATATTTTATCAATATTTTAAATTTTTAAAATTGAAACGTTGAATCCAAACGTTGATCTTGTTCAATTTAACGAGTGATGCGTTTCTATATAAGTTTTATAAAATTTGAAGTTGATTTGATACTCGATCAAATGGTCAACAAATGAATAAATCTGGTTAATTATGACAGATTAATTCTAATACGTTCATCATTTGGTCACTTGATCGAGTATCACACTGGCTCTAAATTTTATAAAACTTATATAGAAATACATCGCTCGTTAAGTTGAACAAGATCAACGGTTTGGATTCAACGTTTTAATTTTAAAATTTAAAATATTGATAAAATATGAAGTTGTGACACCTTGTGGCACCAAAAATTGTGGCACTTGAAACTTGCTAAAAAATAATTAACTATATATGCATTGGAAAAAAAAAACTTAAATGAAGCAAGCATTTCAGTTAAAATTAAAGATACCCTTGCCTTGAATTTTTAATATGCCAGATTAAAGCCACATTTGTCACAATTTCCAATTTGGTAGGAAAACTTCCTAAACGAAAAAAGTAGTAGGAAAATATTTTACCATGGGGGCTTTGCCAAGACATTTCCACAAACGAAAACTGTCAGTATCAAATTAATTGTTCGCAGCAAATCACCTATATCACTTTCAATATCAAAACATCGACAATTTGTTGGAGTTTTGGAACTAAAATATGCACAATCTCATGATAATTAATGCAATCAATATATGACACCTGTTGATTTGTTTGTTGACCTAAAGAGAATGAAGCACTCCCACTTAAACTTAATTAATATACATTATTTAATATGCTAAGCGTGCGCTGTCACTCTCAATATTATGCACCTTATAATTATCACAAAAAAATGGGGGAAAAAGACAAATTCGTGCATTTATGTATGGTTATATGAAGGTAGGAATTTTTATGTTGTTGTGCATATTATGATAAATATTAGAAGTTGGAATGATATCATACCTCGGATTGTACACGCTGCTTAGCTGATTCGGTATCTTGCGCTCTTACTAGAAGAAAAATTTTCTTTACTTCTGGCTCAACCCTCAGAATTTTCTCCACCAAAACTACGGAAAAATAACAAAACTAAAATTAACAATATATCTTAAAAAATAGATTATAAGTAAATAATAAATGTACTAAGACTGCACACTTAAATAGCTAATTTAACTTCAAACCCAAAATGAAAACATAAGTGTAAACCCCGCTTTCTTCACTTCTTTTTAAACGTTCCTCTAAAAGCATTATTTATTGCTAAGTCGTCTCTTTTAGTACTTAAACCTGAGAGTCGAGCATTTCAGAGTTAATGATAATAGCGAGCTGGTATACAGCTTCATTTTGCACTAGTTTTTTTTTTTTTTTTTTCCATGGAATTTGTCACATCCTTCTTCCTTATTCTTTTTTGTTTTTTGCTTTTTGAGTGGAAATAAGTGTCAAAGCCTTTAATTATCACCATCATGCATCACATCATCATCATCTTTAATTATCATCATCATTATTTTTATCATTGGATAGTAGTTTTGTGTAACAAAAAAGAAGCCATCGAAATGCATAAGAAAATCTAGAAAAGTAACTTGCGCGTAACCCCGGCTTCCCAAACACACCCTAAAACAACAACCCCAGGATTGCTGTTTTCCTTCTTTTTCTTTCCATCCTATTTTATTATTATTATTATTATTATTATTATTATTTTGAGTTGAATATAAACTCATGAAAGTTTAAAATGCACAGACGCATGCTCACTCACATATCATGCACGCACCAAGAAATTTTTTTTTTCAATGCATCAAGAATGCCATGATGAAGGAAACTAAAAAGTTTATCGAAAATGTTCTACGAACCATACAAATTAATGATTCTATATGCACTACCTACAATATTGTATAATGATTGATAATTAAATGAATATATATAAACACTTACCCTTTCCTAGAAAACCAGTTGAGCCAGTGATGAGGACACTCTTTCCTTTGAAATAACCAGCTATGTTGCTTCCTTCCATCAGTCTATGTTCAGTAAGAGCTAGAGAGAGAGAGCGAGAGGAGGAAAAGAGAGATATGTTTGTGTGTTTGAGGAATGAAAGAGAAGGAATGGTTGGGTACTATATATATAGAAGTTGTAAGGGATCGAAGAGCAAATGAGAATACGCGCAAGTTATTACAATGCCAAGCTAGCATAGAGATGGAAGAAGTTTTTTAAGTGCACGAAAAAAAAAAAAAAAAGCCCACTATTTTCACTTTAAAAGTGATTAAAATATTAACCGACCTTAATTCGGACCCGGTGTTTCCAGGACAAGTACATATGAATACTAAGACAAGTTTTCGGCCGCCATATCATCACCATCAAAATCGCGCCATGCATGACATGTATCAACAAATTAAAAGTTGTTTTTTTTTATAACTCCAAATTATACTTTTCTTAGCTTCCTCACGTGCTATTATGTTGGCAAGGTAAAATAAGAATTTAATGAAACAGTTTTCGTGTAAGAAACTAGATTAATTAAGATCTGTTGCAGTAGTCATCATATGCATGGCCTATGTTGGCAAGGTAAAATAAACGACGACTCGACAAAAACAGTAAATATACTACATATATATATACATCAAAATATGAACAGAACAACTAATCAGATTTTGCAAATTTATCGAAAATATAGGTACTTAGTTAAGCTACAAAATTTCATAGGGTGAGCATTTATGATTTGTCACCACCTAGCTCGATCGCTGCAATGAAAATTAAATATCACTTATTCAGTTTTTCCCAAGTAAAGTAAAAAAGTCAAAGGTAAAAAAAGTGCGGAACCAATTAAATCTTCGTTGTTTTTTAGTATGAAAGGGCATGGAGACAACAAGTGTTGAATGAAAGGTATTAATTGTTCATTTTGGGCCATACTCTTGAAATTATTTGTTCGTGCGTCGGTATAAATTTATAGATTCCTTGACATTCTAAGATAAAGAAGGATTATAAGATAATATAAATATAATAGAGTTACTACGTTGTCTTGAAAAATAAAGGGTAATATTCCTGAAATAAAGGAATAATAATTTTTTTAAGGCCGAGCTAGATCCAACAAACAGAATTTTATTAAAAAAATTTAAAAAGATTATAATTACAAAATAATTGAAATAAAGAAAACAGAAGTTAAAAAAGAAGATATCTAAGACACATCTATAATTAAAGACCTATACAAAAAAGAATGGTCATATCGGCAGTTAATGGACAATTGTCTCGACAAGGTGATTATCCCTACTACTTATAAAAATACCAATTAAAAAGTACATCCAATTTTGAGTTCAAAAGTATGTCCAATCCTTGGTTACAAACGATATGGTTCATTGATTATTATAATATAATTGAATCAAGGATGTAAATTTAATTTCAAATTTTTTTAAAAAAAAAGTTAAGCTCTTCACTTAGAATGAAAAGATCATGTATGTTAGAATGGAAAAAACATTAATGCAATTATTTTCATCCTAATATACAATTTCTTTTTTTGTCAATCTGAATTAATGCTAAGAACAAAAAATTATAAAATATAAGGAGACAATTAATGTGAATTTTTTTTTCATTAAATGCTTTGCAAAATTATTGTCATAATTTCTTTTTTGATGATTCTTTAGTTTTTTAAAATTTTACCCACACATTGGGTGGACACATTTGATGATTTTAGTTTATGATGTATATTCATTAATTTTATGTAATATATACAGCAAACAATATATATTCTTATTCAAAATCATAGCATTCCCATCATCAACATCTATTTTGTGAATACTCATAATATTTATATTTGTTTTTTTTTTTTATTTCTCACATGCTATCATATTGACAAAATGGAATTTACTTATTTACTGAAACGGTTCTCGTGTAAGAAGTTGGAATACGATCTATCTTTGCTATCATCATCGTATGCAGCACATAATTTGCGTATAAGTAATCTGCATGTGAACTAAGAATGTTATAATTATGGTGGATCAATGCTTCTTATATACAATGTGCATCACCATTTCGGCTTATTTTATAAATTTTAATCAAAGTTTAAAATGCGGTTTTTTAGTATGATGGTACAGAGTTGATTTAACGATTCGGTGTTATATCGGTGATATAACGGAGAAAAAACGGTGTGTATAAAAAAACAATTATACAACTAATCTATCTTTATAAGTTACTTGAAAATTTAAAATATAAAAAAATAACAAGCCAAAAGGCAAAATAGACAAAATCAAAGTATTAAAAACTAAACGAATTAGGATTTTTGTATGGATTTGTATTCAGCAAAAAGTTTTTTTTTTTGTAAGTTACATGACATGTCTGTTTTGACGCCGCTAAATGCAACAATTTTAAGTTATATCGCCGATTTTTCGAAAATATAATGCAATTGTTATTTCGTGCTAGGTTGTTGTAACATTGATGCGTTTTGCTCCAAAAATCTGTTATTTCAGTCATAACGGTGTTATTTCAGGTGAAATTTAAAAGCTTGATTTTAATATAAATATTTATGATTTTCTTTAAAAAATCATCAAATTATTTAATTATTTAATTTAAAATGGTGCTATTAGGTGGAACATTTTTTTTTTCAAAAACAAAATGTTCCACCTAATAGCACCATTTTAAATTAAATATCAACACTACACTGTATATTGAAAAAAATGATGTTTTGAGTTCGAAACAGTCATGTGGAACAGTGTGTTGAATAAACTATGTTGCTATTTGTACTTGGTTGATGGAATAGCTAGTAGTGGTGAAAGAATAACACAACGAATATTTGTTTACAATCTATCTAAATTTCACTATTTTAAATATTATCACTCTTTATAAAGAAGCTATACGGAAGAAAAACCAAGTTGTTTATCGTTTTAATTCAGATCCTTTGCAAATTAAGTGGACGAAATCATGTATTTTTTTGGGTGAAAATTATAATATGTACTTCTAGGAGAATTTACTATGCTTGGCCTTTAAACTGAAATATTTAATTTCTCTATCTCGTGTCAGAGTGTACGAACGGTAATTTGATACTCGACATTCAATGTAAATTTATTCCTTCTCTTTTTACAAATAAAAAATGGAGATTTATTTTTAATATACAAGCAATTTGAACACCCGTAAGTTCTGATTTGAAGCAATGTACGATTTAAGAAATATACAAAAACAAGACAAAAGCAACCTAGGATATATCTTGCATCTCGTCTGACTCAAAATGTTTATAATTAATTATGATTTCTTTGAAAATCAAATATACGAATGCCTTAAACAGTTGTATTAGTACATCCAATTTCACAATGTCAAGAATGGAGTTCTCCATTTCTTATAAGAATGGAGTTGTCTTGTCCGGAGTCCCTCTGGAAGATGTTGAATGCCTACCCAAAACCCGATAGTGCAGACTGTGCAGTGGCCCAGTTGCCACCACACAGGAATAAGGAAGAATAAAAAGGGCGCGCGCAGTCAAAGAGAGGTCTTGGCCCTTGGGCTCAAATCAATGGACACCTCCTGTGATTCACAGGTCCACCGATTCAATCTGAATGCTACCAAATGGGAATTTTAAATTCATTGAAGAGCTTTACTCTCTACATTCATGGGAAATTGAAGTATCTTTTGTTTGCATCTAGAAAGGCTATTAATTAAATTCAGATGGTTAATTAACTTTTACCAACATCATGTTTTGGAATTCGGACTAAGTTGCTATATCCAATTTCATATTAAATAAGACCCTGAAGCCTGACATGTGGTCAAAACAAACTATCAGGTCGATATCTGACAGCACAATTAATCAATCAGATTTTGCAAATTTATCAAAGGTTCTAGCTACTTAAGTAAGCAACTAGATTATATTGGGTGAAATTTGTCCAGGACCCCTCACTGAAAATGAGATATCCCTTTTCCCAACAAAACTAAGTGAAAAAAATGTCAAAGGTCAAAAAATGCTGAATTGAATCTTCTTTTATTTTTAGTGCTTCCGAAATTGACCACATATATATCACATTGTCAAACTTTTCAATTTTTAGTAAATTGCTTCTCGGTGAATATAAAGTTATATACAGATGGTACAAGGGTTCCTTTCAACTAATTAGAAAGTTAGAAAATTGTAAACTAAACAAGATATATATTATAAATTTTAAATTCTCTCTCTCTTATATAGAGTTTTGTTATGGTAAGTCGCAGCTCACAGAGTCTTCCGTAAGTCGCGATCAAAACTCTTGAATTTGATTCGAAATGATCGATCCAAACTGTCCAATATGATCTCCATATTTAAATTTCCTTGCAGATCAAATATTATATTTTAAAAGTTTTTAAGTATTTTTTGAGAATTTTAGAAAATCACTAATCTAATTAATTATGTACCGTTCAAAAACAACAGCTTTTAAAAATCTGAAAAAAAAATACTTAAAAACTTTGAAAAAAAATATAAAATTTGATCTATAAGGAGATTTCAATATAGAGATCATATTTGACGGTTTGGATCGGTCATTTCGATCATATTCAAGAGTTTTGATTGCGAGTCATGGAAGACTCGGTGAGTTCGTAGCAAAACTCTCTCTGTATATATATCCTTCTGAGAATCGGTAGACTAATTTTTAGCATCCACCTAATTCTATTTGAACGCACACACGAAAGTAAAACAAAGCATTAGTACAATAGTCCAAATTAAATTATGCAAGCAAGATAACGCTCTTCACCAACTCCGATATAATTCATTAGTCGTACACAATTAATTAGCAGTATTTTTATCTTGAACTATGGTAACAAGAATTAATGGTGGGTGACCAACCAGATATTTCTTAAAAGTCATACATGGTGTAGCTTAACCCTTTTAATTTATAATTGCCAACCACCTCACAATGTATAACTCAATATAGTTTCCCTGGCCTGGTTGCATTTTGACGATGACTTTGAAATTGGAGACTTGGAGGTTTGTAATATGCCATGTAGCACCTGTCTTGCATATAAAAATTGGAGATGTCAATCGTTAGCTAACCCCACGTTACAAAGATAAATTTTCTTTATTTTTTTTCCTGTGGTGCATTTGAAGAGGCAGATGATATTCTTAAGAGGGACAGTGTTTTAATTTGATAGTTGTTGTGTGATGGTTAGTTATGGTATAAATCAATTACAAGCTTTAGTTTTAAGGGACAGCTTTAATATATGATTGGGTGCATCATATCAATCAGATATTGCCATTTACAAATATAGAAATGATAGGTCCAACACTTCTGGTAGATCGATGGAGACAATTTAGAGATGTATAACACACATTATTTAAAATAAATAAATAAATAAATGTACAAGCAACAAATTTATTGAATACAATCAAGTTCGGTGGCCCACTAAGAATGCATGCATCCAATCTAAAATCTAAGAAACATGTATTCAATTCTTAACTAGAATTTACTGTAGCCAATTAACAAGAATACAAATGATAGGTCCAACATTTATGTATAACATTTATATTAAAAAAATATATATGTACAAGCAAAGAGTCATGCCATCCATTCAAAAGCTATTAATTTGGTTAGTTATCGCACTCAAAAGAACATTCAAAAGTTATTAATTTAGTTAGTCGAGAGTTATCTTTTATCTTAATTAACAATTAGAGAGTTATAAATTATTATCTTTGTGTTTTGTCTTTTGTGCCATCTCTTATAGTGCTAAGAGATTATTAAGTATGTTTTGGTATTGGAAATATATTCATGGGAGTATTTTTAATGGTTGTTATGAATAGGATAATGTAATAAAGTACTTTTAAAATTTGGAGTTTATTTGATACTCAATTGATACATCAACACATGAACGTATTAAAATTAATTTGTTGTAGTTAATAATATTTTTTTTTTGGAGAAATGCTAGAGTCTAATATATTGGACAAATGAGGTCCATCCAATACAGTCATTCTCACATTTTTAAATTTGAAACGACCGATCCGAGTCGTTCAATATGTTATTCATATTGAAAATGTATAAGAAACCAATTTTTACTTATTTTAAAATTTTTTTTACTATTTTTTGGTATTTTATAAAATCGTTGTTATTGGACGATCCATAACTTTTATATCATGAATTTTCTAAAATACCAAAAATAAGTAAAAAAAAATTAAAAAAAATGTAACAATTATTTTTTTATAAGTTTTCAATATGAATAACATATTGAATGGTTCGGATCAATTGTTTGAAATTTAAAAATGTGAGAATGATTGTATTGGACGGACCCATCGTCCAATATATTGGACACTAGTATTTCTCCTTTTTCTTTTGTCTCTGATCGAGTATCAAATGAACTTTAAAATTTATAAAAATTATATCAAAATTCATCAGTCTTAAAATTGAACAAAATCAATAGTTTGGATTTAAATTTTAAAATTATAAAATATTAATAAAGAGAAGGGTTCTAGCTAGTGCCACAAGTTTAAATTATTATATCTAAATTATATCAACATATTATGTTTGACTAAGATGTGACCTGAATTTGTGGCACTAGAACCCTTCTCAAACCGTTAATATTTAAAAATTCATCAATTCTAGTGCCACAAATTTTTAGTGTCACAAATATCACAACTTCTATTTTATTAATGTTTCAAAAATAAAAAAATTAAACTTTAAATCCAAACCGTTGATCTTGTTCAATTTAACGACCAATTAATTTTGATATATTTTTTATAAATTTTGGAGTTCATTTGATACTTGGTCGAGAGGAAAAAAATAAACGAATGTGATTAACTATAATAAATTGATTCTAACACATTGTGTTGACATATGGATCGAGTATCAAATAAACTTCAAAATTTATAAAAATTATATAGAAATTTATCACTCACTAAATTGAACAAGATCAATAGTTTGGATTTGAAAATTGAATTTTTAAATTTTGAAATATTAATGAAATTGAGAAGTTGTGACATTCGTGGCCCTATAACCCTTCTCTTGTTGGATTGAGTTCTTACTTGTTTCGAGTGATGTATTGTATTATTATGCTTTTTCGTTTCTCTAAATTCCCGGTCGGAACAATGTCACTCTCAGTAGCGAAGTTAGGAAAAATTTAATGGCCCATTGATACAATATAATTCAGATATACAACCTCATTATTGGAATTTCCATGTAATTATCTTGTCAAATTTTCGAAAAGACTTAATTATGTACAAGTGCGGATCTATAGGACAAGTCTAGGCTTGTGCCAATGTTTAGGTTTTCAACAAAGATATGTAATCCGTAAAAAAATATTAATTTTAATAATTTAAATAAATCAAACATAACATGTAAGTGCATTTAAGAAAGATCAACGTGCAGTAACTAAAAAAAGAGGTAAGTTTATCCTGTAGACCTGGTTATGTTAGATAATTTTTACTCCTTTTGTGTTCTCGTTCGAATCTGTCAATGCCCAATTGTTATTAATGTGGTCAAATTAAAGTAAATTGGCAGGTAACAACAAGCACCAACTTTTGTAATTATTATGGATAATACGCTATCAACATATATTTACTCATACCACGAATATTTAAAATTGGACTTGCACTTTTATTAATACATCTCATCTTTTTATCTTAATGAAAACGTAAAAGACAATATTGGTCAGATGTTTTCAAGTACTGCTTTACTATTCCTTTCCATAAAGAAGAACTGTTACGTCTTTATCAAAGTTTTTTCTAAGATGCTTACTCTCCACCTTAAAGATTTACTCTCAGGTCTCAATTAATCCATAGTTCCATACAAAAACGGCAAAAAAAAAAATAATAAATAAAAATAGCGTGCTTATCTTGTTTCTATCAACAAAGCGTGCTGATTTTTGTCTATCTCTGATGTCTAACTTTTTGTCCTTGAAAATTACGGGTTGATAGTTCTTAAGAACGGCTGTAAGATTCTCTCACTTGTAAATATAGTATCTCAAATGAAAGTACTTTTCGTCCAAAATAAGAAGAAAATTTGCGAATTTATTAATTTAAATCTATAAAAAAGGCGGACATTCCGTCATTCCCATGCCTAACATCAAAATCTTCCACCAAATTTTTAAAAAAAATCTAAAAATTTTAGTCATCATAGATCCACCCATTAGGAATAATAAAACCATAAATAGACGGAGATATAAAAAAAAAAAGAGGGAAAATTCCAGGACCTTTATGTTGCTAGTTTTGAAAGAAGGAGAATTTGAGAATTTTGACTTTTGAGGGACCTTCTTTAGGTATGATTAATCAGGAGACGGATTAACTTAAACGACAAGTTAATGCTAAGCAAGTTCACTTAACATGGAAAACTTAGTGAAAAACATCAGACTAAATTAATGATCGGGGCTTATTTTGTTGTGTTCCCGAATTGATTGGAACAGGAGATATACACACTAGAAGACAACTAGACAAGTACCAAACATTAAATAAAAAATCTGTGCAGGAAAAGGAAATTCGATGCAACTCTTCGTAGAAATTCTTTTTCAAGGAAACCAAAGTCCTTCCAATATTATCAGGAAAAGAAATAGTAACTAGAAGATAACATGCATGGGTAGTTTAATTTTGCAGGAAGAAAGCCTTCGTATGTTATCTTTTAATTCTTTTTACCCCCTTGTAATTGCTTTCATCCCCCATGACCGCAAAAAAATTGTGGAAGATCATATAAATCATACGTTTCAGATTTTGTGAACATAGAAATAATAATTGTTAGACGTGTGAGCCGTTAGATTAGGAGAAAAAAATTAAGAAGGAACTAATTACAAAGGTTCCAAACTTTCAGCACTAATTGACAAATCATTAATTTACTGGGCCAGAGGTTACCAGCTTCTATTTGTTTCCGAAGGTTGGCGCTCAATGTTTTTAATGGGAATTGCGAGTTTGCGACCTAAGGATGATTACAGGATTCAAAGAGCCCATCAATGAACCTGCACTATTTTTCCGCCCATTTACTAGAAGTATACATGCAAAAAGGCCTTGATGGCAGGCTGAACGCCTGAACCTATATATGGACTGACACCAAAGGGCAAATTGTCACTCTCCAGTCTCCAAGTATTACCCTTTTATATAATTAGGCTGGATCTATGAACATACTTTTATTTGATCTGCTTAACGATCCTTTATACGAAAGCCCACAAGGCAATATTAATTTTTTACCTTTTTAGCATTGTTTCTCTAGTTATGAAATTTTCGTAATGTAAATCACTTCATTTATCTATTTTCTATGCAATTTTTTAGCTTCAAAGTTTCTCTAGGGATATCAACTAGACCATGAATTCTCTGAATCATTGCTTATCGTTATGTCTTCTTACAAGGAATGGGCAATACGTACCATAATTATGTTATTTAAAAAGTAAAAAAGAAATTCATTTAGTGATTTTCACTACCACATAAATATACAAAAAAATTGACACATTATTGTGTTTAGATTTTTCTAAATGAAGAAAAACAAAATCATATTTTCCCTACACGACCTGTTTCATTACATTGAAACACATTACACAATTTCATTACATCTGTTTTCTCAGTCTCACTGATCCCTTGCGTCAGTTGCTGAAACTTGAAAGCACAACTGACATCTGGACTTTACACCTAATCCCCAAAAACGACTGGTATTATGTGCATATTACAACATAATATCGCTATACCCCAAAAACAAGACCAGTACCAGAACCAGCGCATCTGAAAAACAAAATATAAACTCAGCATGCAACACTCTTATTTTCTCCTTTAAAAGAATACAAATCAAGCACTGCAGAGGTAGACTAGCAATCATGTCAAGCCAATAATATCTGTCCTCCAGTCATATCCTAAAACTTCAATCCGAAATGCGAAAGAGAAATCACATTTGAAGGTAAAAGTGCTGATAGAGTCAGGGGCTTTTTGGTCAAAAAACTTTATTCTTCTCTGTCCATTGAACCAAAGAAAAACTCAAATAAAATAGGCAGACATTTTTCCAAATCCCCCTGTATTTTGGAGAAGTATTTTTTTGTGAGAATTCTGCTTGCCAACCCTGGTAACAACACGATCTAATTTTCAAATGCACCTATAATCCCACAATGGACTAAGAACCACATCTTTGGCACAGTCATAAACATCTTGTCTTAAAAGGACTTGGTTGTAAATTGACCGTTACTAGTCGATTTCTACACTAGTACTCTAATCTTGTCTCACCTAATCTGTCCCTCTTGTTTTTTGAAATGCGACTTTGGAACTTATCCATTCCAAATCTGACACACTTTTAATTCCAAAATATCAATAAAGATGTGATTTAAAGACTTGTCAGCAGACCATTTGTCAAGCCAAAAGCTGGTTATCTCTGAATCTCTGATGACTAATTTCTTTTTTTTTTTTTTGAAGGTTAGTTGGCAAGAGCCAATTAACAAAAGAAAAAATTTATTAATTTTTCTGATAACTAATTTCTTTTGTTGCTCTTTTTCTTTTTCTGCAATTTTTCTTTTCTTGCGTTAATAACTATGTAAATATTTTTTTCTTAACAATAAATTTTTTCCGGTGCGGACCTTGCCCTCACAAAAAAAAAAAAGAAAGGCCAAAAGCTGGCTACATACAGAGCCATCTCCAACTGAAAGAGTTTTCTTTTGTTTTTTTTCCTTTTTTTTTTTTGAAAGAAAGCAAGGCGTCAAGCCCCAAAAGTTTTAAATAAATAAAAGAACTAGGAACCAAAGGAAAAGAAGCGCAGTTTAGAACGTGAACCCGCTAAATAAAGAAAGAAAAGAAAAAGGAAAAAAGTACATAACAGAACACTAAGGCAGAGGAGTCCATATGTAGAGTTCAGAGATCTCCACTTGGAGAGTACATCATCAATCAGAGAATCAGACCGCCTGTCTAACTGAAAGAGTTTAAATCATCTACCTAGATATGCTATTTATATTTGCAACATGCAATTATAAATATATCTATTTGGGCCATTGTGTTTTTCACGTGAGTTACTGTGGTAAGCACAGTATCTCATCCGCACCGTTCGTTTCTCTTCGCTTAATCGCATCCGTCCATCGCAACAACAAAGGCAGAAGCTCTAACTCTCTCTCAAATGCACAACCTCAGTCGAAACCCTCCTCTTCCTCTCTCCATCTCTGATTGCCTCTCACCCCTCTCTTCTTTCTCACTCGCTCCAGCCAAGGACCCGACCTCCATCGAACTTCCTCCTTTCTTCTCCGCTGTCAGTTCCCCTCTCCTTTTCCGCCATTGTTTTGTGTATGGATCAATTTTTTTCCTCCTTTTTTTTCATTTGTGTTTTTTGCTCACTTCAATTTCGACTGAGTATGTCTATTTGTGCTCCTTCTATAGCTCTGACAGTTGCGAATTTTGAATTTCTAGGAGTTTGTGTTAGAATTTTTATGTGGCCTATATTAATTAATTGTAAACCAATTTCATTTATGAAATTTAATTAAAGGGTGCATCAAAATTTGATGAAAATTTTGATGGACCAGATTCATTGTACTTGATCCTTTGGTTGCCTCAGCATTAAATACTCTCAAATCTGAAAATTAAAGGCATCATTTCTCTTAATTTAGCCCTTAAGAAAGTTCAGAAAAGAAGAGAGAAAAAACGCCATTATGTGCCATCATTAGGGCTGAGGAAAACTCAAAGAAGATCAGTGCTTACGCTTCCGCCTAATGTTTCACGATTTCTGCTCTTCATTTTGTAAGTTTTATACTCATGATTTTGTTATTTTATATGAATTACGTGATCTTGACTGCTTATTAAGAAATATTATCATGTTTAAATATTTTTACGTCTTTCATTTGGTATCAGAGCGGTACGTATTTTCATATAAAATAAGTTATAAATTTTTTGTATTCAAACTAGAATTTATTGTAATTTTTTCTTTATTTGCTGAAATTATTTCCAATTTCGTGGATGTTCATTTTCTCTTTGTGTACACATGGTGGGAGATGTTTAAGTTTCTTCATTACCTTACTTCATGGTGAATGATATGTCCAAGGATTAGAGAGGAGTTTCAATACATCCAATGTATTTATTTTGGATTGAATATAATTTAGTCATATAGTTCTAGCCCAAATTATATTTGTACATTAAGTTTTGCAAAAATTTCGCTTGGATGGTTTACATCACGGGAAAGGGGAAATAATGTTATGGCTAAATTATACAGGATTTAGTCCACTAAATATTTTCTCATCTCTTAGCGTTAATACTAATTTTAATGCATGGTACCATTAACTTTATCCCTTTAAGCGTCTCTTTGTACGGGTATGTTTTATATCCTTAACAAATCAAGAAAGATTATATGATATATATTTCCAATAATTTCACACGGGATATTATTTTACTTATGAAATTTTCTTTTATTTCCTAACGTGGGATTTAAATGGAATTTATTTCGTTATTCATTCTTGTAGGAAATATATATCCATTTATATCATTCTTTTGCTATTCAAAGAATTTACCAGTAAAGCATGGCTTTATTTGGTTTTATTTTCAAATTCCTTTCACGTGAGTGGTATGAATATCAAATGGAATTAAGTTACTCAATTATTATTTGATTTACTAAATGGAATATATCACGAAATTTTCATTAGTCAATCCGTATGAACGGATTGGACAAACTGCGAATGATTTTAATTACATGTTTTATATAACCCATTTTGCTCGAGTTTTTTTTTTTTTCATTTACTATTTTAATTATCTGGTCAAATGGTTTATGTAATCAATTGAACATAATGTTCACAATTGTAAATGAAACTACTCGGATTGGATCATGTAAGTATTCATGAATATATTTATTGATATATACATAGTTTCATTTGCACTTATGTATACAAGTGGCCCAATGAAAGTTTGTTATAAATTTTTCATATGAATAATCTAAACCATATTAAGTTACTTTTAATAATTTGGTCATTATCAATTTTAACAACTTTAATTGTAATTACCATTTTATTAAAATTAAGGAAGTGTGAGATGTTTTTGTTTATGCATCACAATATAGTTTTACATTTAATAAATTATGATTAACAATTTGAACAACTTTAATTGTCATTTTAGTTTATTAAGTGAAATTTCATTTATGATTCAATTTGTTTATGCCCAACGGTGATGCAAATTGATTTTATGGAACAACTATTTTGTCAAAACTGAAATTTTCAATTAATAATTTCAGTTTAATGAAGTATTAATCCTCATAGTTGTTTAATTCTATTATGTTATTTGCGATATATTAGTTTATGTATCATTATTATGTTTATATTTAATAAATATTAAGGATGTCAATTTGAACAACTTTAATTGACATTATAGTTTATTAAATAGAATTCTCTCATAGACTTCAATTTATTTCTGCCCAACGGTGATATAAATTGAAAATGTGAAGAACTATTATGTTAGAACTTAGAACTGAAATATCATTTGGCGTTTTATTATTTATTTCAGTTTAATTAATAATTGTTCTTTGATTATGCTATGTGAATGTTAATCAACTACAGTAACCACTTATTTTTTCTGATTTACGGCATTGAATAAAACTAATTATTCCAACTTGAAAAGAACCAATTGAGATTCGTCTTGGTATTTTGAAATTAAACCAGACATTATGAAAAAATCTCGCTGCAATTATCAATAAAGGCAGCGATGCTGAAATACTTTTGTTAAATTATATCTCAAATTTGATGAGTTCATAATCAAGTTTGGATATAAAGAAAATATTGTAGATCAATGCATATATCTCAGGGTTAGTGGGAGCAAATATATCATTCTTATTTTGTACATAGATGATATTTTACTAGTAGAAATTCACATGATGTTATTTTTTTATATTTTTTTTAATGATTAATTATATAGAAGAGTACTAAGTAGTCTATAATGACATCTTCCATTATGCAAGCATAATTTTCGTGATATATTGCAAGGTCACTTATTGTACTTTGTAATGACATGACTGCTATTTTGTTTTTTTAAGAACAACAAATTAAGTAAGTGTCTAATGGATCGACATTAATTAATTTGAGAATTATGTTAACTATAGTAATACAAAGTCAAAGATATAACTATAGTAATACAACATATTAATTTGAGAATTATGTTAACTAATTCTCTCACTCACCCATTTTTCCGGCACAGGTTTGGTTACTAAATTATAATTTTGTTGTATTGAATTATGCATTAAGTTATGATATATGAAGCTTCAATTATGACTTTGACTTTAAATTTATGAAATTTGCTTATTCCTTATATTGCGCATTATGTTTAATTTAAGCAAATTTACTTAAGTGGATCAAATGAATCGTATTAACCATTTGTTGGAAAGAATACTATTTTTATAATTAATAAGGATCAAATAACATTTATAGTTATTTCGATTATATTAGTTTAATTTGGTATTTCTAACTGAACAAGGTTTAAGATTATGTTGGTTGATGAGTTTTTGCTTATATAAATTTTTACCTAAATCCTATCCAATTTTAATCGCAAGCGCACGATTTATCGTTGAGTAAGCCTAGGGTCGATCCTCGGAGACGGAATAATCAATTTCTAAGTTATATAAATCAATCTTAATTAAATCCTAAGTTTTAATAAAATCTTTTTGAAGAAACAATTAACTAAATTAAAATATAAATAAAATCAATTCAGGAATTCTAAATAAATAACTCTCAAAATAACTAACTTGGAGAAAATCTTATTTGATAAAACTAGGGGTTTCTGGTTTCAAACGATTTCTTTAACTTGTCAAAAGTAGAACGGTCCGTTCCATGTCTGGGACGGTCCGTTCTGACTTAGGTTGGCTCCCTGGAATTGGCCGTTCTAGGTTAGAACGCCCCCTGTCGGGTGGTCCGTTCTAACCATGAAACGGTCCGTTCCAGAGGTCAATACTTGTTTTGTCATGCCTTTAAACAATTAAATAAGTGTTTTAAATAGTTTAAATAATTATTAAATCAATAATTAGACTCTAACTGTCGTTCAGGTTAATTACTTTGATTTAAAACGTTAAACTTCTAAATTCCTAAACTTCAACTGTCGTTTCTTGATTTAGGAAATTTAGTTAATCTTTTGGGTCTAGGCAAACTTAATATCTTTCGATTTTAAGTTAAAACTTTAATTTCTAAAGTTCCGATTCAATCTTTCGATCTGTTATCTACCTAAGTGTTTTATTGAAAAGCTTTTAGTTAATTCAATTGATTTTAAATTCCAACTTTCAATCGTGTACTTTGATTGACGAGATAACCAATTAAAACAATTAAGCAAAGCAAATCAACAAAATTAAGCAATTAAATCGCAAAAGATAAATAATAAAACTTAACTTAATTAATTACTTAAAGATTCAACTAAACAAATAACATAAAGAAAAGGTTCTCAACCATAGCCCCTAAAACTAAACTACTCTAACAAATTCATGCTAAAAAGATCAGGTTTCATCAAATAAAAACGCATAAAAGATGGAAAATAAAGTTACAACAGAGATTGCTCAAAATCTTCCACAATTTGTCGCTCTGGCCTGTCTGGGACGGTCCGCCTGAGATTTGGGGCGGTGCGCTCCAGTGAGGTTGGATCGTCCTGGCAGTTGTCTCCTTAGTCGAGTTGAGAGGCTAAAACCTAGAAATCTGACTTCTTTTTTTCGCTTCTGAAGACAGGCCATCGCTTATATAGCTGCTAGAAGGCGGTTTCTAATTGTGGAAGTCGTGGAAACGTGCTTCTAGAAGGTCAGGAATAGAAGAACCGACATGCAGAAATAAGTCTGCTATTTTTGGCAGTGCTGGAAATACTGGAACGGTCCGCCTGAGTGTTGAGGCGACCCGTTCCAGACTTGGCCTTGACTTGGTCTGCTGCATGGGCTGGCTGACTGGTCTGGACGATTCGTCCGACTGGTTGGGCGGCCTGTGCTGGCTGGTCCTTGCTGCTCATGCCTGGTTGTCTGATCTTCTCGGTTGGGGCGGTCCGTTCTGCCGGCAGGGCGGTCCGTTCCAGTGCACATTTCTCCTTTCCTTCGCTGCAATCTTCTGTTGTCGCGCCGCAAAATGTGATGAACACTTGTATTTGGTATTAATTTAGGGCTTAAACCGGTTGGAAATCAAGTATGAAAACCGTACATCAAAATCCCCCAAGCTTGAACATTGCTTGTCCCCAAGCAAAACTCTAGACTTAGATCCCGACTTAGACCTAAATTAATTTCAAATCTTTGTGCTTCTACAAGTTCTAAGGACTCTTTAACTTAATTTAAAAATTGTGACTTTGTTTCAAAGAGCAAATTGGTTAAAAAGATTTTCAATAAATTCAAACCAATTTTTGTTTTGATGACTTAACCTTTCTCAAAACCAACCTAGGGATTTTCGTAGCTACTTTGTCTTAGAATTATTTCTCAAAGCATTAAATCAATTAATTTTTCCAAGTATTTCATCAATTAAAAATCAAGTAGAAACGGGATCGAACCTCCTCAACTCAAATAATTTGGATTAATCCTAAGACGTAGTGCACAAGTTTATGAATTTTTAAACCACCAAAATTTTCGAAAACGCATTGGAGTTTAGTCTAAATTGAGACGGAAATAAGGGTACAAATCCTCAACCAACTTCTCCAAAGTTTTTGGGTTGATACATTTATTTACAATTCCCGGGGCAAGGATTGTTTGCGACAAAGGTCAGCCAGATGAGTGTGGATTTTATTTGAGGTTTTCCTCATTTATTTTTGATGGATCCATTTTTCTTTCCACACAAACCTATAGCCTTCCGCAATGGCCATCGTCAGAGCACCGCTTTTTAGTTCCCCCTTTTTATTTATTTTTTTTGTTGTTTTCTGATTTTTTTTTTTTAATATATATATATTAGAATTTTAAAACTTAAATAAACTTGAAAAACAATGGTTTAATATTTCAAAAACTTGTGCAAAACTTCTTACTATTAATCTAATTTTTGAGTTGAAGAAATGATCTTAAGTGATTTGAAATCGCTCTTTGCCGGCTCTAATCGACCAAACTAAATAACACTTTTGAAATTAATCATCCTAATGATCCAAGAAATTATCTATTGACTTTTTCGCACTAAATCCCTAAGTCAATTCAAGTTGGTTTTGTCAAATTCCTTTAGAAATATTTTTAAATCAGCTCAATTTCATCAAATTACTCCTAAAGCTTAGTCACAATCCTTAAACTTAGTTAATTAATCCCTAAAACTTACCTAAATGCAACATTAAATGATTATAAATGCAATTCCTACATGATATATACAAAGTTCACCTGTCAGTCACATCTGGAACGACCAGTCCTGATCTGGAACGACCCATTGGGGCGGTCCGTTCTGTGGTTGGGACGGTGCGTTCCAAGCACGACTTGCAGTTGAACTTGGGTGCTCTGCCTGGACTGGAACGGCCAGTTCAAAACTGAGGCAATCCGGTGGGACGACCCGTTCTGATCTTGGGACGGCCCGTTCCAATCCAGACAGAAGCATGCAAAATGTAATGAAAATGCAAGTTTCTTAGATAAAAACGCAAATTTTTCAATTTTTCTATCCTACCCCCTCCCAAGCTTATCTAATGAACTGTCCCTAGTTCAAAACAGAAGCAAGAAAGAAAATAAAGGAGAGAAAAATTAGAAAAACTCACAAACTTGGCCTAATTACTTGGTGGGTTGCGTGGAGGCGGTGTCGGGTCTCGACGAGTTTTGGGTAGTGGGTGGTTATAGGTTTGTGCTGGTCCCACTGTCAGATTAAATTGGGGCGGACCATTCCAACTACGGGGCGGTCCGTTCCAGTAGATGTCTGACAGTTTGTGTCCCTCCGTTCTGCCCTTGTCCTGCCCATCCTGATGCCTTGGTCGTGCCGTCCTGTCGATGGGGCGGTGCGTCCTGATCAGAATCTCCCCCAAGCTTGCCTTGGATTGTAGCGTCTTGCTGGCAAGGTTGTATAGTGGAGCGGTCCGTTCGGAATTCGGGGCGGTCCGTTCGGAATTCGGGGCGGTCCGTTCGGAATTCGGGGCGGTCCGTTCCAATCTTCCTGAAACCTTGAAATTCAACAATTAAACTCAAATTAAGCCAAGTATTTATCCTACTCCTAATTTTTTTTTATATTTTTGATTTTATCACTTTTTTTTTTTGTATTTTTCTGTTTTTCAATTTTTTTTTTTTTTTTTTTAAGAAAACAAAAAGAAAGTCATATTTTTCTTTAATCCTTGGGTTGCCTCCCAAGAAGCGCTTTTTTAAGGTCCTTAGCTTGACCCCGTATGGCTACGTCCCGGCGATGGAGGGGTTGGTGAAGTACCAAATCTCTTCAACTCCCTCCCTTTCAATTCCTTTGATGTAAAGCTTGAGGCATTGGCCATTGACTTTGAAGATCTTGTCCGATCTTTCCTCCGCTATATCCACCGCTCCAAACGGGTAAACCCTTTTGACCACAAAAGGTCCAGACCATCGGGACTTCAATTTGCCTGGGAATAGCCTCAAACGCGAGTTGAAAAGTAGCACCAAGTTGCCTTCCTTGAAGTTTCTTCGTTGGATGTGCTTGTCGTGCCACTTCTTTGTCCTTTCCTTGTAGATTTTGGCATTGTCATAGGCGTTGAGCCTAATCTCATCCAATTCTTGCAAGTCTAGAATCCTCTTCTCCCCCGCGGCTTTGTATTCCATGTTGACTGCTGTTGTAGCCCAATATGCCTTATGTTCTATCTCAACCGGCAAATGACATGCTTTCCCATATACTAACTTGAATGGACTCATCCCAATTGGTGTCTTGAAGGCGGTGCGATATGCCCACAATGCATCATCTAACTTCAATGCCAAATCTTTTCTAGTACTTCCCACCGTCTTTTGCAATATGTTCTTGATTTCTCGATTGGACACCTCGACTTGGCCACTTGTTTGCGGGTGGTATGGTGTTGCTACCTTGTGTGTCACTCCATACTTCTTCAAGAGATTCTCAAATTGTCGATTAATGAAGTGTTTACCCCCGTCACTTATCACAACTCTTGGGATGCCAAATCGAGGGAAGATGGTCTTTGTGAACAACTTCTTCACCGTCGCCGAGTCGGCATGCTTGCTTGGAATGGCTTCTACCCACTTAGACACGTAGTCCACTGCCACTAGGATGTATTCATATCCACATGAGGAAGGGAAGGGTCCCATAAAATCAATTCCCCAAACGTCAAAGATCTCTACCTCCAAGATGGGTTGTAGTGGCATCTCTTGTCGCTTTGAGATGTTTCCAACTCGTTGACATCGATCACAAGCCAAAACAAATTCCCTTGCATCCTTGAAGATCGTTGGCCAGTAGAACCCAGCTTGAAAGACTTTTGCTGCGGTTTTCGATGTCGAGGCATGCCCTCCATAGGCGGATGAGTGGCAATGAGCGAGAATTTGGGGCACTTCCTCCCTTGGTATACACCTTCTAAACACCCCGTCCACTCCAAGTTTCCATAGAAATGGGTCCTCCCAGTAGTAATACTTTGCATCGGCCAGAAACTTCTTCTTTTGTTGGAAAGAAATCTGGTAGGGCAGGACACCACTCGCTAAGAAATTAGCAAAGTCTGCGTACCATGGTGCAGGGTCGGCTGGGGCGGACCGTTCTGGAGGGCCGTTCTGCATCTGGCTGGGCCGTTCTGGACGCTACTCCTGTCGGATCTGGGTCGTCTGGATCTGGGGCGGCAAGGTTGTGGGTGGCTTGATCTGGGGCGGCCCGTCCCGATGTGGGGCGGTCCGCTCCATGAGTCCGTTCTGGGTCTGGCTGGACCGTTCCAGGTGCTGAGTCAGGTAGTTGATGCGCGAAGTCATGGCCTGGGGCGGCCCGTCCCAGTGTGGGGCGGTCTGTACCAGCCGTGACTGCCAGCAGTTGTTCATCTGGAAATGAGTCGTTTATCGGCAAGGACCCGGCACCTTTGTCCTCCACTCGCAGCCTGGAAAGATGGTCAGCCACGCTGTTCTCCGTTCCCTTCTTGTCGCGTATTTCAAGGTCGAATTCTTGCAGCAAGAGGATCCATCGAATGAGTCGCGGTTTGGCATCTTTCTTGGAGAGGAGGTACTTGAGGGCCGAGTGATCGGTGTAGACTATGACCTTGGACCCGACCAAGTAAGACCTGAACTTGTCCAAGGCATAGACCACAGCAAGAAGCTCCTTTTCGGTTGTGGTGTAGTTGACTTGTGCATCATCCAACACCTTGCTCGCATAATAGATCGCATAAGGCTTCTTGTCCTTGCGTTGGCCTAACACCGCTCCAACCGCATAATCGCTTGCATCGCACATCAACTCGAAAGGTTCGTCCCAGTTAGGTGGTTGCAAGATAGGGGCAGAAATAAGCGCTTCCTTTAACCTATTGAAAGCATCAACACAATTTTCGTTAAAATCAAATTCAACATCTTTCATTGTTAAATTGGTTAATGGCTTTGCAATTTTTGAAAAATCTTTAATAAAACGCCTATAGAAGCCTGAATGTCCAAGAAAACTTCGAACATCCTTCACGCATGTCGGTATGGTAAGCTTCTCGATCACCTCCACCTTTGCTTGATCCACCATAATTCCTTTTTCCGAGATGATGTGGCCAAGAACAACTCCTTGTTGTACCATGAAATGACACTTTTTCCAATTCAAAACTAGGTTAACATCTTCACATCGCTGCAAAATCTTTGATAAATTAGCTAAACAATGATCAAAAGATGTACCATAAACTGAAAAATCATCCATAAAAACTTCCATGTCTTTTTCAATAAAATCGGAAAAAATTGCCATCATGGCTCTTTGAAAGGTTGCGGGTGCATTACATAAACCAAATGGCATTCTACGGTATGCATAGGTTCCATATGGACATGTAAAAGTTGTTTTCTCTTGGTCAAGTGGGTGAATTGGAATTTGAAAGAAACCGGAATAATCATCTAAATAACAAAAGAAAGAATAATTAGCCAATCGTTCGAGTAGTTGGTCAACGAATGGTAGAGGAAAATGGTTCTTGCGTGTTGCGGAATTCAACTTCCTATAATCCACACACATCCTCCACCCGGTGACGATCCTTGTTTGAATTAGTTGGCCTTCATCATTCTTCATGACGGTTGTGCCTCCCTTTTTTGGTACAACATGAATGGGGCTAACCCATTTGCTATCCGAAATTGGGTAGATGATCCGAGCTTCCAAGAGCTTGAACACCTCATTTCTTACGACCTCGCTCATGTTTGGATTGAGTCTCCTTTGATGTTCAACTGAGGGCTTGTGGTCGTCTTCAAGGAGAATTCGGTGGGTGCAAATGGAGGGATCGATACCCTTGAGATCCTCGATGGAATAGCCAATTGCCTTGCGATGTGCCCTCAACACTTCTAATAGTTGCTTCGTTTGATATGCATTGAGGTTAGCATTGACAATAACATGAAAGGTTTGATCAGGGCCAAGAAATTCATACCTGAGGCTGTCGGGTAATGCCTTGAGCTCTGGCTTACCTTTCTCTGCCTGGCTATTGGGGCGGTCCGTTCCAACTTGGGGCGGTCCGTCCTGGTCGGTGCTGAGGCTCAGGACCTGGCTAACGTCGTCAGCAGACAGCAGCTGCAGGCTGAGACGGTCCGCCTGGATCTGGGGCGGTCCGTTCCGACTGTTTCTGGCAGATAGATATTCAACGGTTTGGATGATCTCGTTGAATATCAGATCTGCTTCCTCCTCTTCAAGTGTGGCCGAGAAGGACTGGTATGCTTGGACAATCCGGGAATTGAAAGTCTCATCAATCATGGCATCCAAACGCTCAACCATGCAAATAGAATCAACATGGTCGGGCATCCTCATTGCCTTTTCAATATCAAACTCGACTATCTCATCCCCAACTTCCAACGTCATCTTGCCGGTTCTACAATTGATTAGAACTCCGGCTGTGGTGAAGAAAGGCCTTCCCAAGATGATGGGAACATCCGGGTCTTCCTCCATGTCGACAACTACGAAATCACAAGAGACAAAGGCATCCCCGACTTGGATGGGCACCCGATCGATCGGCCAACTGCAATGCCATGCGAGTTGGTTTGAGCTCACCCATTCCCATTTGATTGTAGATAGTTTCGGGGATGAGACTCACACTTGCTCCAATATCCAACAATGCCGTTTTGAAACCCGCATCTCCAATTTTGCAAGGGATGGTGAACTTTCCGGGATTCTTCATCTTTGGGGGCATCTTCTTCGTAATCAATGCACTGCACTCACCGGTCAATGCCAAGGTACCGCACTCTTCTAAGCTTCTTTTGTTGGTCAAGAGGTCTTTGAGGAACTTGGTGTAGGATGGCATGCATGTTAGGAGATCCGTGAATGGGATTGTTATCTTGAGTTGCCTTAGAATATCCAGAAATTTCCCATAGTCCTTGTCTTTCCTGGCTTTGGCTAGTCTCTGTGGAAAAGGTACTTCAATGGCACGGTCACTCGGCGATAACCTTGCAGGTCTGCTTTCTGTGGTCGGCTCGACTGGGGCGGTCCGTTCCGACGTGGGGCGGTCCGTTCCAGGGGTCCGTTCTGGTCCAAGCTGGGTCGTTCCAGCAGAGTCTGCGTCCTTGTTGGTTGGGACGGTCCGTTCCGATGTGGGGCGGTCCGTTCCAGGTTGTCCCGAGGACTGTTCATCTGGCATTTCCGGTCCGTTGTAACTCGTTCCACTCCTCAATTTGTGCGTGACGCTTTTGCACTCTTCCTTGGGATTGGGTTCAGGTTGGCTTGGGAACATGCCGGTCTTGGTAAGTGCTCCCGAGTTGGCTTGAGAATCCCCAAGGTTGAGCTTTTCTATGAGGAGCCCAAAATCCTCCCTCATCTTCTTGATCTCGTCATGGACCGAGTAATTGAATCTCCCTTGGTTCTGCATGAAATTCTCAATAGTTCTTTGGTTAAGATTACCTCGGGAGTTGTTGTTATTGATGGGGGGTTTTGGAGCTTGGCTAACTTGTTGTCCAGGATTGGCACACCCGCTAGCGTTTCCATAAGATAGGCCCGGGTGGTTGCATTTGTCGCGGTAAGTGTAGTTGTTGGAGCTTGGGAAGAAGGCAGGAGGGGCGATTAGCGCATTGACTTCTTCAACGGGCTCGTATCTTACGACCAAATGGCATGTCTTGGCCGTATGACCTTCTTCCTCGCAAAATTGGCATTTTTTGGCTTGCTCGGGTTTGGAATTCAAGTTCTTGATCATGGTGGTGAGGGCATCAAGTTGAGATTGCAGGTGGATGGACTTATCGACCTCAATCATCCCTCCTTTCTTCTTGGTACGCACCGACCAATTCGTTTGAGACTGAGCCATGCTTTCGATCAACAACTTAGCATCCCGACATCCCATGTTGAGAAAAGATCCACCTGCAGTTGAATCAATGTTTTGACGAGTTATATCATTCAAACTATCATAAAAACTACAAATTAATCTTGTGTCAGGTATATCATGGTGGGGACACATTCTTTGCAAGTCTTTAAAACGTTCCCAAGCTTCAAACAAGTTTTCATCGTCCTCTTGTCTAAAGGTCATCAATTCCCTAACTATCATGGTTGTTTTGACCCTAGGGTAGAACCTATCCAAAAAGGCTTTGGTTAATTCATCCCAAACTTCAAAAGGTTTGTCATTAAAACTATTCAACCAATCTTCGACTTTATCTCTAAGAGAAAAGGGGAAGAGAGTTAGGCGAATGATGTCGGGATCCACTTCTTCGGGGATCAATGTTGCACAATTCCGCAAGAAGTGTTGCAAATGCTTGTTGGCGTCTTCAAGTGGAGAGCCTCCAAACATGTTTTGTTGGATCAAAGCCACGATGCCTGGATTGTAGAATAAGTCGCGAGTTCGCTCGGCTTTGGGTGGCTTGACTCCAAGTCGAACGTTGTTGGCGGTTGGCGCACCGATCGTCCTCAATGGTCGGTTAAGTTCGGCCTCTTTGGCTGCCTCAAGCGCTCGCCGCAATGCTCGCTCGAGTTCGGTCTCTTCGGGGCGACCCCCGGCATTGTTGTTAACATTGGCTGCCATGGAATCGGTTGAGGTTGTCGGTGAATCGGGTTGTGAATCGCTTAGTTGTCTGTCTGAACCAGTCGGGGCGGTCCGTTCCAGGGTGAAACGGGCCGTTCCAATTGGCGTGATGGGTGACTGCGCTCCAGACGAATTCCTGCTGTTTCGCTGATAAATTAGTCGAAACGGCTGGACCGATGAGCTGTCAACCTGCCTCTCTGTTCGCTCTGCTGAGTCTGGGGCGGACCGTTCCAAAATCGGGCGGTCCGTTCCAAATGAGGAAGGGCTGGGCAGAGAGGTGTTCTTCTCACGTCTCCTTGTTTTCCGAAGGTTGTAGGTGTGGTTGCTGATGGTTAGCTTCTTCTTACCAGCCAGCTCGTGCTCCTGCAAGATTCAAAAACAAGAAAAAGGTGAAAAAAAAGAAAAGAATCTATTTAATATTGAAAAATAAACTTAGAAATCAGCACCGTCCCCGGCAACGACGCCAAAAAGCTTGATGAGTTTTTGCTTATATAAATTTTTACCTAAATCCTACCCAATTTTAATCGCAAGCGCACGATTTATCGTTGAGTAAGCCTAGGGTCGATCCTCGGAGACGGAATAATCAATTTCTAAGTTATATAAATCAATCTTAATTAAATCCTAAGTTTTAATAAAATCTTTTTGAAGAAACAATTAACTAAATTAAAATATAAATAAAATCAATTCAGGAATTCTAAATAAATAACTCTCAAAATAACTAACTTGGAGAAAATCTTATTTGATAAAACTAGGGGTTTCTGGTTTCAAACGATTTCTTTAACTTGTCAAAAGTAGAACGGTCCGTTCCATGTCTGGGACGGTCCGTTCTGACTTAGGTTGGCTCCCTGGAACTGGCCGTTCTAGGTTAGAACGCCCCCTGTCGGGTGGTCCGTTCTAACCATGAAACGGTCCGTTCCAGAGGTCAATACTTGTTTTGTCATGCCTTTAAACAATTAAATAAGTGTTTTAAATAGTTTAAACAATTATTAAATCAATAATTAGACTCTAACTGTCGTTCAGGTTAATTACTTTGATTTAAAACGTTAAACTTCTAAATTCCTAAACTTCAACTGTCGTTTCTTGATTTAGGAAATTTAGTTAATCTTTTGGGTCTAGGCAAACTTAATATCTTTCGATTTTAAGTTAAAACTTTAATTTCTAAAGTTCCGATTCAATCTTTCGATCTGTTATCTACCTAAGTGTTTTATTGAAAAGCTTTTAGTTAATTCAATTGATTTTAAATTCCAACTTTCAATCGTGTACTTTGATTGACGAGATAACCAATTAAAACAATTAAGCAAAGCAAATCAACAAAATTAAGCAATTAAATCGCAAAAGATAAATAATAAAACTTAACTTAATTAATTACTTAAAGATTCAACTAAACAAATAACATAAAGAAAATGTTCTCAACCATAGCCCCTAAAACTAAACTACTCTAACAAATTCATGCTAAAAAGATCAGGTTTCATCAAATAAAAACGCATAAAAGATGGAAAATAAAGTTACAACAGAGATTGCTCAAAATCTTCCACAATTTATCGCTCTGGCCTGTCTGGGACGGTCCGCCTGAGATCTGGGGCGGTGCGCTCCAGTGAGGTTGGATCGTCCTGGCAGTTGTCTCCTTAGTCGAGTTGAGAGGCTAAAACCTAGAAATCTGACTTCTTTTTTTCTCTTCTGAAGACAGGCCATCGCTTATATAGCTGCTAGAAGGCGGTTTCTAATTGTGGAAGTCGTGGAAACGTGCTTCTGGAAGGTCAGGAATAGAAGAACCGACATGCAGAAATAAGTCTGCTATTTTTGGCAGTGCTGGAAATACTGGAACGGTCCGCCTGAGTGTTGAGGCGACCCGTTCCAGACTTGCCCTTGACTTGGTCTGCTGCATGGGCTGGCTGACTGGTCTGGACGATCCGTCCGACTGGTTGGGCGGCCTGTGCTGGCTGGTCCTTGCTGCTCATGCCTGGTTGTCTGATCTTCTCGGTTGGGGCGGTCCGTTCTGCCGGCAGGGCGGTCCGTTCCAGTGCACATTTCTCCTTTCCTTCGCTGCAATCTTCTGTTGTCGCGCCGCAAAATGTGATGAACCTGAAATAAAACTTGCCGGGCTACGGCTGTACCTTTCTACAACCTAAAAATTAGCAAAATAAAGTAAAAACACTTGTATTTGGTATTAATTTAGGGCTTAAACCGGTTGGAAATCGAGTATGAAAACCGTACATCATTGGTCAACCAAGTTCATTTATGAAATTTAATTAAAGGGTACATCAAAATTTGATGGAAATTTTGATGGACCAGATTCATTGTACTTGATCCCTTTGGTTGTCTTAACATTAAATACTCTCAAATCTGAAAATTAAATGCACCATTTCTCTTAATTTAGCCTTAAGAAAGTTCAGAAAAGAAGAGAGAAAAAACGCCATTATGTGTCATCATTAGGGCTGAGAAAAACTCAAAGAAGATCAGTGCTTACACTTCCGTCTAATGTTTCACGATTTCTGCTCTTCATTTTGTAAGTTTTATACTCATGATTTTGTTATTTTATATGAATTACGTGATCTTGACTGCTTATTAAGAAATATTATCATGTTTAAATATTTTTACGTCTTTCAGTTTGTTCTAGGCTTTCTGTTAGATCTTCTGTTGTTCAGGTATGTTGTTCTTCCTCCAACAGAAGAATTTACTGGTAAATTTACAGGAAGCAAATGGATGAACAAACAAAGTACTTTTTTTTAATCTCCTTCCAGTTTTTTCTCCATTTATCTAACAGGTTTTCCTTCTAGCAGAGATGACGTCAACAACTATCAGAAGAAGACGATAAGTGCATCTTGCTCTGATCTGATTAAGCTCTCAACATGGTAAATTTATAATTTTGTCAATTCTGTCAGTTGAATTTTGGATATGGAATTGAATGTTATATAATGGACAAAATTGTAATCAATTTAGTCCTTTGAAAAAAATAACATAAAAAATGGACTGATGCTTAAAAAGCTTCAATGCTTTTATTAAATTAATTAGTTTGGTATCATGTATGTCTAAATGGTTACGAATTAAACTTTTCGAAGCAAAATATCTGATGAAAGCAATAAACAAATGACTTAACCACAAAAGTTTGAAGATTCAGTTTCTTACTTGAACAGCGTGCATTTTAATTTAAATGGTTGGTACTTTTACTTCAATATCTAATAATTATTTATAGAACTAGCTCACAAGGACATGGTGGTTTACCATGCACTGGTGGCTCTAGCTCGTGACAATCTGGCTCTTGACAGGTTTTATTTTTTCTGTCCATGCAGACCTTCTATTACATTTTTGTTGAGATGCATTCTCTATATTATGATCATTTTGTCCTTATAATCGTTACATCCATATCAGCCATCAAGTAACTTGAAGAAGGGTGAAAGCAATTTAATAAATGAAAAGGAATGTTACATCTACAAAGGTTCAAAATATTTTTGTGAAAATTAAAGTATAATCTGTTACAAAGGACAAAGTTGCTGAATATATATTCGATCGTCAAAATTTTGGTTGGATTGACTCTACTTTTTTGTATTTTAGGCTATGACTGCCTTTGGATATGTAGTGTACGGTGTACCATAAAACAAATATATGCATGCCAATCATAAAAGGTTTACAAATTTCTTCATTTCAATGATATTGATATATATTTTCTTTCTACAATCAGAGCACCTCTGGTCAAGTCCAGTAAAAAAGCAAGGTTGATGGCATGATGTTATCCTTTCCATGATTTATGTAATATAATTGAATGGTGGGTATTGATCATGATAGAGGTACTTTCTGCTTATTTGAGGTAATCTCAGTTTTTTATTATTATTATTATTATATTTCTTTACTAGCTGGTGCTATTTGGAGGAAAAAAGTTCAACATCTCTGATGTGATAAACACAACTCAGAAAATTAATATCTTTTTATGTCAATGTGAAATTGCAAGTGAAATTGGATATGTGGTGTTATTAATGTCCATAGGTGAACTAAACTTTTTAGTAATTAGGGATGCATTTTTTCCTATTGGCCATCTCTATTTAGTAATTAGGGATGCATTTTATTTAGAAAGTACTTAGTCTGAAAACTATGGGTTAGCCCTCTTTAGCGTCAGCCAATGTAGTTGTTATGTTTCTTTTCCTATGCTCAATGCAAAATTGCAAATTAGAGACTTACTGTGAAAAGCAAATTAGAGACTTACTGTGAAAAGCAAACAGTTCCTTTAAAATTTGAGTATCTATTTCATTTTTGTTTATTTCTGAAACATTTCCTACAAAATAAGTTCTAAACTATTTTTACTGTTGTGTTGGATTAATATGTTTACGTCCTTTATTTTGTAGGCAACAAAATTTAGAATCGACGAGATTAAAGTGTGAGGATAACAAAGATATTGTTAAGAAAAGAATGATGAAAATAACTTTGAGAGATAGAGAGAATAGAAGGAGAACAAGTAAACACTTTGTTTATTTAACTCTTTGTGGTTCTCCCTTACAACATGGCAACATACAACTCCTTTTATAGCTCTAACATATCAAAACAAAACTCAAAAACATTAAATAAAAAAACAAAAATAGCTGACCACCCTTTACTAAATCGCCATTTTCTTTCTGTAGAAAACCCCAATCAACTTGAAACCTTCACCATTAGAAACTATACTTCAAGAGCTTTCAATCCATAGGTTACACACCAAAAACAACAAACGTTTTCCCTTTCAAAACCTTTCTTTAATTAGCCTTCAGTTCTGTCTTCCAAAGAAACCGTGGAGTTTTATTTTTATTTCTCAACAAATACTAAATTTATTAATGATAATTAAGTTTATAACTCAACACCCCCTCTTAAACTTAATCATCTTTCTATCCTTCATGCCGAGAAGATTCTTAAATTTCTCAAACTTCTTAATTGGCAGCGGTTTCGTGAAGATATCGCCAATTTGATCTTCACTATTCACATGTATCAACTCAATATCTTTCTCCTTCACATGTTCTCTAATGAAATGAAATCTCACATCAATATGTTTACTCCTTTCGTGATGGACATGATTCTTTGCCAACTCAATTGCTGACTTGCTATCCAAATAAATTTGAGTAGCATCTTGTTGAGCAAAATTAATCTCCTTGAGTAATCTCTTTAACCAAATTGCATGACACACACATGTGGCTGCCGCCACATATTCTGCTTCACATGTTGAAAGTGTCACAATCGGTTGCTTCTTTGATAGCCATGTGAAAGCCGTATTGCCCAAATAGAACACAAATCCCGAGGTACTCTTTCTATCATCCATGTCTCCACCCCAATCACTATCTGAATAGCCAAACATCTCAAAGTTGTTAGCGGATGATTCATAAAACAAACCAAGTGATAGAGTACCTTGAATATAAAGGAGAATCCATTTGATGGCTTTCCAATGAGTTGATCTCGGCTCTTCCATGTATCGACTTACTAGTCCGACCGCATATAAAATATCCGGCCTTGTACAAGTCAAGTACCTCAAACTACCAACAAGACTCTTGTACAGTGTTGCGTCGACCACCTTTCCTTTGTCATGCCGAGACAGTTTAACACCACAATCAATCGGTGTGGTAACCGGCTTGCAATCTGCCATATTGAACCTCTTCACAATTTCTCTTGCATATGCCTCTTCGGAAACAAAGAAACCATCATCGCCTTGTTTTATCTCTAGACCAAGAAAATAGGACATGAGTCCTAAATCGATCATCTCAAACTCGTTCTTCATGGCTCTTTTAAACTCATCAATCATCTCTCCATTATTTCTTGTAAAAATTAAATCATCAACATACAAAGCCACAATCAACATATCTCCATTTTTCACCTTCACATAAAGTGCATGTTCATATGGACATTGCACAAATCCGTGTGATTTAAAGTACAAGTCAATTCGGGTGTTCCAAGCTCGAGGAGCTTGTTTCAATCCATATAAAGCTTTCTTTAATTTGAAAACTTTACCTTCATCGTCTTCTTTCACATAACTTAGGGGTTGCTCCACATAAACTTCTTCTAGGATGCCATTGAGAAAAGCTGACTTGACATCCATTTGGAAAATACGCCATTTTGATTGAGCTGCAAGAGATATTAGTAGTCGAATAGTCTCCATTCGAGCCACCGGTGCAAATACCTCTTCATAGTCTATACCCACCTTTTGCTTGTACCCTTTCGCCACCAATCTTGCTTTGTACTTGTCGATTTCACCTTGCGGGTTCATTTTCTTCTTGAACACCCACTTGACTCCAATCGGTTTGTGATCTTTCGGAAGATGAGTTAGCTCCCACGTGCCATTTTTCTCTATTGCACGTATCTCTTCGTCCATAGCCACACGCCACTTCTCATCTTTAATTGCCTCTTCAAAAGAAATATCTTCACCTTGAGTCAAAAGACAAACCAAATGCAACTCGCTTGTCGCCTCGTATAGATCACGAATGCTCCTTGTTCTTTGTGTTCTTGGCTTACTTGACGGTTCATCTTGCATTGTCGATGGAGTAGTTGGATTTGTCGATGTAGGGATTGTGATTGGTCCTTCATTCTCTTTTTCATGCGCCATCTCCTTCATTACGCTCTAATCCCACATGCTTTCTTCGTTCACCTGTACATCTCGACTTACATGAAACTTTTTTGTGTTAGGATCATAAAGTTTGTAAGCCTTAGACTTCTCATCATACCCAACAAAGATCAACTTCATGCTTTTGTCATCCAATTTTACACGCTTTTGATCCGGTACATGTGCATATGCAACACTACCGAATACTTTGAGATGTGCCACAGTTGGTTTTGTACCACTCCAAGCCTCTTGTGGAGTCATGTTTTCCAAACTTGTCATCTCGCACCGATTTAGAAATAAACGGCACAATTGACCGCCTCTGCCCAAAACTCCTTTGGCATGTTTTTTTTATTTTGATCATACTTCGAACCATGTCGAGAATGGTCCGATTTTTGCGCTCCGCAACTCCATTTTGTTGTGGTGAGTATGGTGCCTAAAAAAAATGCCTAATACCATTTTCTTCACAATAACCATTAAATTCATGTGAAGTAAATCCACCTCCTCAATCCGATCTCAAAGCCTTAATGTAAAAACCGCTTTGCTTTTCAACAAAAACTCTAAACTTCTTAAAAGTTGCAAAAGCATCAGACTTTTCTTTTAGAAAATACACCCAAGTTTTTCGAGAGAAATCATCAATAAAAGTTATGAAATATCGATTCTCACCAAATGAACTCGGCTTGATCGGTCCACAAATGTTGGTATGCACCATCTCGAGAGGCTTCTTTGCTCGAAATTCCGCCTTATTTGGAAAGCAACTCCCGGCATGCTTCCCAAGGACACAACCTTCACAAATCTTACTAGGCATGTTAATTGATGGTAAACCATAAACCATATTCTTGCTAGCTATTTCTTTTAGACCTCCAAAATTTAAATGCATGCCATAACCAAGTTTTATCTTCTACACAAGCTTTCAAACATTTTGCTTGTGTATTTACCAAATTCAACTTATACATTCTATTTTTCGCCATCTCAACTTGTGCCAACAAATGATTGTTTTGGTCCCTTAGATAAAGAACACGTCCATTTATGAAACCAAATAACCTCGTTCCATTAATTGTCCCAAACTCAAAATATTGGTTTTTATTTCTGGCACATAGTAAACATTTGAAATAAACCTTTGTGTCCCATCCTTCAATTCAATTAGAATGTTACCTTGGCCTTCCACACGCACTTTGGAAGCGTCACCAAATGAGACATGACCATTTGCTACCTCCTCTATATTGCTAACCATATGCTTGTGGCCGCACATGTGATTGCTTGCACCCGTATTGAGATACCAGACATTCTCTTTTTCGGGAACATTTTCTTTACTTGACAATAACACAACATCATTGTTTTCGGCTTCCTCCTTTGCTACAAAATTAGCATTCTCTTCTACCTTTTTGTCAGAATAACATTCATACGAATAATGACCATATTTGCCACAATTGTAACATTCAACATTGTACCTATTTGATCGGGTACCTCTTCCACGGCCACGTCCTCTACCTCACGAATTGTTGTTATTTTTGTTGTTTCTTTCTTCATTTTCTCCTTGACCACGACTGCGGCCTCTACCGCGACATCTATGGCTCCCACGACCTGTACCTCGATCACCATTACTTGGTTTCTCCTCCTTCAGGGTAGCCTTTGCTTGCAACGCTTCTGCTAGCAACTCTTGTTTCTTTTTCTTCTTCCTTTGCTCGTGAGCCTCCAAGGAACTCGAGAGGTCGTCGATAGTCATCGCTTCTAGATTTCTCGACTCTTCAATCGCACAAACCACATTCTCAAAATCATCGGTTAGCGACCGCAATATCTTCTCTGCCACTCTAGCATCAGTTAGAGTCTCACCATTTCTCTTCAATTGGTTGACCACGGTGTGTACTCTCGTGATGTAGTCGGACACACCTTCTGCCTCCTTCATTTTCATCGCTTCAAGCTCTCCACGAAGTGTTTGAAGTCGAACTTGCTTCACTCAGTCAGCACCTTTGTATGCTTTCTCTAATATGTCCCATGCCTCCTTTGATTTTGTCGCACCTGCAATCTTTTCAAAACCAGATTCATCAACCGCTTGAAAAATAAGATAAAGAGCGGTTTTATTCTTTCATGCGAGCCTCTTTATATAACTTCAAATTAGCAGCTGTCAAAGCGGTTACAGTTGCTGTATCTTTCTCTACAAATGCAGTTTCAACAGCATCCCATGCATCTTGTGCACCGAGTAAGGCCTTCATTTGTATACTCCAATTTTCATAGTTGGTTTTCGTAAGACGAGGTATTGAAACTTATCCAAACGATGGCATGGTGGAGCTTAACATGGCTACCACTTTGTTAAGAAAAGAATGGTGAAAATAACTTTGAGAAATAGAAAGAATAGAAGGAGAACAAGTAAATACTTTGTTTATTTAACTCTTTGTGGTTCTCCCTTACAATATGGCAGCATGCAACTCCTTTTATAGCTCTAACATATCAAAAACAAAACTCAAAAACATTAAATAAAAAAAACAGAAATAGCTGACCACCCTTGATTAAATCGTCATTTTCTTTCTGTAGAAAACTTCAATCAACTTGAAACCTTCACCATTAGAAACTAGACTTCAAGAGCTTTCAATCCATAGGTTACATGCCAAAAACAACAAACGTTTTCCCTTTCAAAACCTTTCTTTAATCAGCCTTCAGTTCTGTCTTCCAAAGAAACCGTGGAGCTTTATTTTTATTTCTCAACAAATACTAAATTTTTTAATGATAATTAAGTTTATAACTCAACAGATATAAAGGATCGGGTGTCTTCGGGTATCAAGAAAAGAAAAAATATGATGTGAATACTTAATTTTTTTACTTCTTTGCCCTTATTTTCATACTCAGATAAGGGAATTATCCAAATATCAGGGTTTCTATATTGAGAGAAGAATTGTTTCTTTGGAATTGTCAGTTTTGCCCCTCTACTTTTGTGTTTTCAATACATGAATATGCTTTACTTTAATCGTGCATGCAATATACTTATTTTGTAAATTATAGTGTGATTTGTTTTGATCATGCAAATAATCCTCTACAACTACTGTAATTTACTGTGTACTTTGTTTCTAATTTGTGTCAGTGTCATGCCAAGCCTTCGTAGAAGGCTATATCTGCCAGAAATGTATGGAAATCAAATGTTTAAATAGCGGATAGCGGATCCATAGCGTACAACCTCTAGTCATTGCGAATAGCGGATTGCGCTCATTTAGCGGCCGCTATGGGATCATAGCGGCCGGGCATGTACAAATGTACTTATTTATACATCATATATATATTTTTAATTACAACTTAAATATCATATTACATTATATGCATGTTATAATAGTTAAATTTAACTCATACACTTTACAAGCCATTATTACAATAGAGAAATCTGTTAAGAAGTGTTTAATTCTATTTTTGTGCCATCAAATAGCAAGAAATCACAACTAAACACAAGGGATCTAGGTTTCAATCACATTCACAAGCATTTCAAGATGAGAGTAGGAAGAATTGTACCTCTCATGAAATCGCATTCATGAGGCTCGAATCCATGGCATGGGAGTCGATGGCGTGCCTTCTCCACCACCACCACTATGGTTGTGCCGCCGGCCTCGAGTCCACCAAGGAGATTAACCACGTTCTCAAGGTATGTGCTAGCACACCCAAGAACAAGCCTAATCCCATTAGCTTTCTCTCTTCTAGCAATTAAATCTTTCATTTAAATGGAGAAGAGAGCTCAACACATGAGCAAAAGAGGGAGAAAAGAGGAGGTTTGTGGCAGCCACAAAGGGGAGGAAGAGAGGAGAGAGAAAGGCTAGCTCTTGGAGCCTCCAAAGGGGTCCTTTTATAGAGCTCAAACCCTAGGAAAAACTTCCCCAAAATTACACCTCTTGCCACCCTATGGCTGGCCACGAATTGGGCCTATATGGGCCACCTCACAATCTCATTTGGGTCTTTAATTCACCTAATTAAAGTCCCATTAGGTTGCTCTATAATTGGGCTATATATTTTCCTATTAAATAACGACCCAATTAATCAATATAACCATTTGTATTGAAATGTGTTGATCTAAAATTAATTATTAACTCATTAATAATTATTTTGGGATTAGATAATGCATTAATTTATTTCTATATGATCTCTTTGACTTAATTAATTATAACGGTTCATAACGGTATATAATTAATTAATCAACTCATCATATTTCCGCAATACTCACTGTTGCGAATAAATAGATAATGCATTGTGTGGTCAAAGTCCTATTTGTGTGACCCTTTGAGGATTTATACTATGTTGGCCATGGAGAATAAATCACTATTTATTTCCAATAATCATAAGCGGTATCTAGCAACACGTTATGATTCCCAATTCGCATAAATAGTGTACCGTTACAATATTTCAATCCTGCATAAGAAATATAAGTATTTCCTTGTCTAATTCTTATGTCACATGATATCATTGTATAATCCAAGATAGGAATGTGTCATTCTTGCAGATTATACATTTCTTGATCTAGAGTTGATCGTCTAGTTTGCATGCATACGATCCAACTCCATCAAGGGGCCCAAACAGATATCATCACTCATTAAATGTATTAATGAGAGACATACGGTTTTCTTGATGAACAACTTTTCCCCGCACAATTCAAGAGAACATAAATAAAGTCCTTATAGCAGCCTTTATCAGGAATCAACGTTAGACGATATTTATTGAACCTATCCTCATGTGAAAAAGGTGAACATCTCAAACTTAGAATCAAACTTACATGAAATAAACAATGACACTTAACACAATCCATATGTTTATTTCATTGGGTCAAGTCCTGTACTATGTTCTAATAACATACACATATGCAATTAAGTTGGTAACTCCTTACGTATGATTTGTAGAACTTAATCATCACTTAACTTGCATACTAATCTTTTATGATAATTAATGTTCCTTGTTAATTATCAAGATTATGGACGATTTAGGTTTATTATTGTCATTCTAATGAATGATCCACAGAGATCTACAATTCAGATCCTCAACCTAAATGATCTGTCAATAATAAACTCTAGGAACAAATGATCAAATATCATCATTAACATAAACTAAGAAAATAAGTCATTAAATATTGACTTCTAGGACATAACTCCAACAAAATCTCATTGTACTTGTTATTGGATCAAGTCAGTCGGAGCTTATATCTCAAAGATACGTCTATAATCGTGATTATATACTAGCAAGTAACAAATTCTGTCGCTATATTTCTCTAAAATACCATTATAATGCATCTATATGTTGCTAATTTTTACTATTATAGTCAACATAAGAAATATAATGCCAAAAATATATATATTTTAAGAAATATTACTATATACCAATGAACACCGCTATAGCGGCACTTTTAGTTTAGCACCATAGCGGTCTACTAAGTCGTATCGCTATAGCGGGGCTATTACGGTCTGTAGCGCCGCTATTTAAATCACTGATGGAAATAAACGAACCAGCTGGACACACTTGATTTCTATGTCAGAAAAAATAACATGTTCATTATGCAACTGGTATTATTTTCTATTTTTTTTTATCTTTTGCTTAACCAATTTTCCTTTAGCATCTTTCATATGGCCCTGTCTAATTATCTAACATTTCAAATAATCTCTGTATTTATGACTGCATAATACCAATCAAAATAATAATATTTATAAGTACTAATTATATATTTCATCTTGAAAATTTTTGTTAGTTGCTTATATTACTGAGAGTTAGTACTTTAATTCCATGATTGTAGAAATGTTTTGAAGAGTTCAATTTTGTATTCATGATACCTTTTGCAATTTGACAGTATTTGAAGCTGGTGTCAAAACAATTAAAAGACTTCATGCACAGATCTACTTCGAGCATGAGAGCTGGACCGGGCTTATAAGGGGTAATTTTGGTAACGTAATCTGAGTTGCTCCTAGCAAATAAGAATTTATTTTCTTGCTCTCTTTTTTTAGCAATACAGTCCTTCATGACCAAAACATCCTCAATTTATTTGAACATGAAAATATAAAATACAATATGTTTATTTTTGTTATTCTTATAAAAGTTTGAGTGAATTTCTTAAGTGAGGAGTGAACAAGAAATTTCTCTAACAAAGCTACATAGGTTTTCTGGTTTTCTTTTTCTTGCAAATAATAAGCCACATAATGTTAGGTTCAGCCAGTTAAATATTAGAAATATTAGGTTTCATTTGTCATTCGGCTAATGTAAAAATATATTGGGTGTATTTTGCCACCAAATGAATTGAAAGGAGCATATGATATGATCATTATTTATGTTTCTGCAGTTATTTGTATTTTACAATTGACATGGCAAACGATTTTTTGACGGCAGAGAAAGGAGAACCGCCTAAATACCAATTCCTCCTTCCATTGTACACTTATCCTTATGAACTGATCAAATTCCAAGTAACCAGTTGGTCTGTCAATAAGATTTTGATTGATTTTAAACATAGCAATCATGGTCACAAATAAGATGAGGAACTTTGTTTCTTATGTTTTAAGTCCAGCCATTGTCATATTTTCGAGAAAATGAAAGCATCCAGATATTGATTTTTTGTTTTAGTAGCAGTCTGAATGGTTTCAGTGTCATCCAAATATTTAGAAGTAAATATTTTCTGGTTTTGCTATTTATTGCCAAATTTGAAATTGTGACACTTAATTTGTTTAATTATCTGGTATTTCAGGTTGCCGTACTAGGATCAAAACAGCTCAGCTACATGTTTAATGAATTATTCGATGCTTTTCTGTTCTTGGACAAAGATGGAGGCGGAAAGCTAAAGAGGAAGGACATGGTTCTTTCATTAAAATGATTTTTACCATCATGAGAAGTCTTCTGGTCATGTGACCTCAAGACGATTTAGTATTGTTGCTCTTCCTTTAAACTTTTCTTTTGAACATTTAGTGCAGACTTAATTGAATTGTCTTTTTTTTTGAAAAAAAATAAATTAATACTTTTAACTATTGCATATAGTATTGAACATTTCTTTGATGCATTAATAAGCTAAAAATGACTAAATTGCCCTTCATGTCATATTAACTCCAAATGACTAATTTGCAACACGAAAAGTCAAGCATCAAATTTAGTTATTTTGTTAGTTGAAGTATACATTTTGTCTTTTTTTTTTTCTTTTTCTTCAGGAGATCATCAGTTTCATGTATATTTATTTCATGGTTTCTCATGGTTAAAAAAATGGAAATAGCGATACTGATAGAGTTGTTATTGATTCCGAAGAGCTGTCAAATTTTGTCCTAAATCACAGCTTATGTCCAAAACTTTCTAAGGCAAGTCTCATCCTAGAGATATATTAGTTCATAAGTTATGCAACATATTTGATATTAGTTCACAAATAATCATTGACAATCGATAGAAAAAAAATGAATCGCGCAACGCACGAGATTAGAACTAGTTAATATATACCCTCAGGTCTCCTTTATCTTTTGGCGAAAATTTCTTTACCATTGAAAAATTGAATATTTTTTGTCAACACCAGAACCGTCCTTAGGGAAATTATATAGAAAGAAAGCATATACATAAGCCTGACAGTAATCGCACTGTCAATAGAATAGTCTCACCACCAAGAATAGTTCATTTCTACTTTTCCAAGACTGAAGATCTTCTAAAAGAGCAAAAAAAATAAAAAATAAAAAGACTGAAGTTATTTTTCAAATTCGTTAGTAAAAAAATTGTCAATATGTCTTAGTAGGCTTTTTCCAATGTAAAAGCAAGCGCACATAATTCATAGGGAAATTTACCAATCAGACCACCTAGAGTAGGAATAGTGTAGAAAACAATTCTGAGTCATCTTTCTATATGTATTCATTTTCTGTGCAAATTCATGCGCATATCTTTGAAACTTTTGTCACCTGCAAAAAAGTACGACTAGCAGTAGCCAGTAGGGAAAAAATAAATAAATAAATAAATTCATCATGTCGGCACCCTGAAAATGAAAACAAAAGGATATATTGTGGCGTCGTGCAAATCAAATACATACAACCATGTGCTTGGTATTTTGATAATATCTTCCTACAACTACGGAATCATTTTATTTGGGCAAGTGGGCATCCAATAAACAATCAAATCTAGAGGATAGACCTATCTCCAGAAAAGAAAACTGCAAGAATAATAATTAAATAGTAATAATAAGAGAGAGAAATGGACATATGCACAAGGGAATCTAATCAGAACACTTTTGTTCTTATCATATGCAAAGCTTTTTATCTGACATCTTTGCTCTGGGCTTCTGGTTGTTATACTTAAAACCTGTCAGAACCGTTTTTATTTTTTCTTAGGAAAAAATGGCTATTAATCTGTAGGCATGAAATAATTTTTCTGTCAACATATTTGTGGGTATATTTTTACAAGAAATATTTCATTATTTAACGAACTTCACTTTTTAGTGTGCAAATTTTAAAACTTGAAATAAAAGCAACAATTTTACAACAACTAATGAAGATGCACAAGCCTGTCGATCAATGTGACTAGAGGGAAGACCAGTGATAATTTAATTTTATTTTGTCACCGAACAGGCATCTGATTGGGTATGACACAGTTCAATATATATATTCTTCCTAGAGGAGTCTAATAAAATTTGTTAACAAAAAAATAATAACATGGATAAACAAAGCCAATTCAAAATTGATTTCTTGCGAATCCTGCTCGTTTTGTTTCCTAAGAGTACAATTTGACACCAGCCTTTTAAGGAGTAATTAATTAATATACATATATCACGAGAAAAATGCATCTTAATCTTATGCCATAGAGTTTAGATGCATGATCTAAACTCAACTAATCACATGTAGATATACCATGTACATTATTGGGGGGGAATACAAAATTACAAAAGCGATCACATGCTCAAGATGAATTGAAAACTTTATCTGTCTAACTCGATGTTATTTAAATTAATTTTTGAAACCCTCTTTTAAATTAAAAAATACCGGTGCCAAAATTGTGCTACTTCTTTAGTGAAATTTTAATTTTAATAGTGATATAGGAGAACATTGCCAGAAAACGTCAATAGAACTACAAGAATTTATTTTTACTTGTTAACATTATCAAAAAATCATCTCATTTAACTTCTTCACGAATTGAAGTTGAGTTGTTTGGCCAATGATTTGACTCTATTTCATCAACCAAGTGATCATTGGTTCAAATCACGAAGATAGCATTCATTTTCAAATTTCTATACAAAAACTTCTGAAAAAAACTTCACAGAGTAAATATTATAAAATTTTTAAACCAACTTCCGAAAAAAATAAAAACTTCTTCACGGATTAAATATTATAGAATAAAATTCGATAATTTTTAGTTTCTTCTGGGAATAAACGGTTAAAGAAAGAAGGAAAAAACCGTCATATACCCCTCAAATCTTCTTCAATCAGTCAAATACCCTTCTATTTTTCAATATTATTCATGTACCCTCCAATCTTCATTTCTATATGCATTTATATATACTTTTCTTAATTTAAATGATTTATTAATTAAGAAAAATTATATCTTTAAAAGTTAGTACCAATATGCCCTTGACATCTCTCTTTCAATTTTCCAGTCTCTGACGATTCGTGTTCCAATATAAAAAGGACTATTATGCAATATGGAAAGATATAAATTTGATATCGAAATATTAGAGCCAAAATAAATAGTCAGAATAGCTAGATCCTATGATGTGGTACTTTTATAAATGACGTTTAATAACAACCATATTAAGCAAAGAGAAGTATTTTTTTATCAGAATCACAAGAACACAAATAGACGTTTCTTGATAATCACCTTTTTTAATAGAACCTGCAATACTTTTTCTGCTTGCATATGTTTTCTTGATAAATCTAACATGAATAAGGTATTGACGAACTCTGAGCTATCAACAACATCATAAATTTATGAAGATGAAAAGCTTCGTTATTTTCTTATTTATTGAATTAGGATTTCTAACAATTTGCCAAAGTGTATTTGTTAGACTAATAATTAGTCTTTCAGATAAACCAAATAAAAGCTCTTGTAAGTGCATGCTTTGTAGGCTGTATGGTCAATCCCTTGTGGGCAAGAACAATTGCAAATTCAAAATGTCGTTTCTTCACAAGAAAGTCAAGGTGCTTCTCAGCACATAGAATGAAATTCATCTTCTCAAAATTCAGGATGTAAACTTTATTTAACCAATAGCTTCATATATAGACGAAGGGGACGCAAGCCTTTTTAGGCTTTTTTTCTCTGACGGAGAAAGCTGAGGGAGAGTGGCAGGGACAATTTTGTACGAAATTTTAAATATTAAATTTTCTGAATTAATATATCATTTAAATTAATGAAAAGGGTAAATGGCTATACAAATAAAGATTAGAAGGATAAATGAACAATATTAAAGAATAGGAGGTATATGACTGATTTCTGAATATTTGGAGGGTATATGGCTGATTTTTTCAAGAAAGGAAGAAACTAATGTGGCTTATGTAAATAAGACCTTAAAGGTCAGAAGACTGATATTGAGCAAGTACCAACCGTGGGACGTATACAAGCAAGACTTACGCACCGTACATATAGTAAGATATTTTAAAAAAAAAAAAAAAAAAAAAACACAATGGTGCATGCACAATAATTCCAAAAACCAAACTTCTAATTAATTAAGGAGCTGTCCAATTATCATATTTTTTACATACAAGGATTAGTGTCAGCTTAGGATTTCAAGCATTGAGTAATGTTTTGACGTTTTGGCATGTACAAGTCATCACTGATGGCACAACATCTCCAACAAGCTTCCATTCAAAAGGCACAGTTTCTCTTTATTTCATTTTTCTTTCTTGAAATGAACAGTAAATAGAGAAGGCATTGTGTCAGTGTCTATACACTGTAGTTTGATAATTTGGCCCACAAAATGGCTACTTGTGTCTCATCCATGTCCGAACATTTTTTTCCCCTTATATGGACATAAGTTGTATGCCTCTTTTGGCATCCACAGACAGAGACAGGCATCCACAGAAAACAGAGACAGAGACAGAAAGACAGCCATATTTCAGAGCAGAGGAAAAAGGGAGAAGAGATAGGTGAGATTGTGTGATGCGCCTTTAAAGATCTGTGTGCCAATCTATTTATGTCTATTATGTGTATTATTGCAACTTTGCAAGGAGTCTTTACAGAACGTGGTTTTAACAGGCTGGAGCTGGACTCCTCATTAGCTTATGTCCTATCCCTTTCTCAATAGAAAATGAAAAAGATCTACAACTAAAACTACAGGCCACATAAAAATTTTCTCTGATGTTGACTTCTCTTAATACTTTCAGCCTCATACTCTCCCATTTCAGTGCTTCCAGTTCCCGATAATGACAGTGCCACTAATCAATTTTGATATAAATTTTAAGGATCTGAAAAGTCCTTTTTTCGGTCTTTGATTCTAGAATCACAATTTTTCTTCAACCCATTTTTCGCCTTATTGTTTATTTTGCTAGACAAATTTTAATTTGGGTGCCTCATAGGTTTATCGTCATTTCCCAGTAAGTTTGATCTTGGTTCCAAATTTAATGGCTTTGTCTTTTATCCTGAGTACTTTTATTTTTGGCAATATTTAAGTTGGCCTAATAGCAAGAGTTTGTCAGACTATCAGTTCACTTTTTGACGAAATTATGTAAATTATATTCACTCCGATTGAATTGAGTTGGCTCTTAAAATGACATGAAATTACATAAATGTCACGATCCGAAAAATGTGATTTATATGCTTTAGAACGCACTCCTCAAAACAGTATTAAATTTCGTCAAGAAAGAACATTATTGTCTACACCTTACATTACTTTTCAGGAAAAAAAAATTAAAATTTATTTTTGACGATTCGATATATCAAAAACAATATGAGAAAATTAGATATAATTAATTACACATTTTTATAATAAGTATACCATGATATAGTAATTACAGAATAATTACTTTAAGCAATTTGTTTAGCATCATCAGATATATATCATGGTAGATATAAAATTACAATAACATCCTATAAAAATTGTTCTCATCAAATAGCGACACTCTAATCAAATTAACGATGACTTTATTGTATTTAATATTATGTATAGGAGACTTGGTCATTAGATAGAGTGACGTAATAGCACAATAACGTCTCCATCTATTTTTAAGTCTTCCTGTATTTTTCTCGATTATATTTTATGATCTATAGGGTTTTTTAAGAGTTGTATGATATTTCATTGGAAGGAATTTATTTGCTTAAATATAAACCAGCATACATCTATATATCATGTTTTAATCTTAATAGAGATATCGTTACTACTTAATATATATTAGCTATTGTCAAAACCAGAGTTGTAAAGTGTAAACAGATCGAATTGGTCAGATTTAATCTAGATCGTCACTTAAAGTCATAGCTTACAACAATTTTTAATTTGTAACTAACCAACCATAAGTTAAAAATAATATCCAAAATTTTTTTTTGTTGACAGTCAGGATTTTGTGAATTTTGGCAAATTCTATCGATAAAATATTTATCATAAAATAATCAAGATCAATAAGTTATATTAAAAATAAAAAGTATATAAAAAATAATGTAATATATAAGAACTAAGAATATTGGTAATCTTCCATTAAAAACTTATTAAAACTGCACAGTTGAAATTAAAATTTTATGGTTTGATTGAAGCTAAACATTCTTAGATTGGTCTATATATATATAGTATTCATAATCGATCACAGATTTTGACGTATCAAAGGCATTTGCGGGTGCATGTTCTAGATTAATAGACAGCGGAATATATATTAAGTAATGCATAAAGTCCAGTCTAAATATATGGGACAATTAATAAATATTGCTCGCATTATTACTTATTTCATAGTTACAATGTTTCGTCTCCTTAATTCCCTATTTCCTTCAAATAAGTCGTGAAAAAACAGACTTTTCATTTTTTTACGGAGTTTTATTTAACGTAATCATTTCATTAATTATGAAAGACCAAACCAATCGGAAATTCTCATATCCAACACGAATGCTGTCAGGGCGAGAAACTCCACCATTAGTGAGAGATTGGAGAAAATGAAGGCTTAAATTAAAAATAAGCAGTCAATGATTAGCAATAATGTCTGCTAATTATTGTTGGAAAATTTTAGTCCTCGATTTTGTCAAAATATGAGAAAAATTTTATAAAATAAATTAATATAAAATTTGTGTTGTTAGATCTGTAAATGCTAAGATGCACGGAGTAATAATATATATATATATAACGACTCAATTCATTTTCCTTATTTCTTTCAGTTCATATGTATAGGTGCTAGTCTATTCGACAGAACCTTATTCCTACTTGTTACTCCATTAATATAAACTAAATAAAAAAATTAACTACGATCGATGCATTTGACAAAATAAAGAATAAAACAAAAATATCGGCTTTGTAATAGTAAAATAATACATTGCTAGAATAAATATTGTAAAATATTGTAAGACAAAATACACTTCTTGAACTATTACGAGACTGAAATGTTGTTTGACAAAATAATAATTCGAAAAGTGTTAATTTTGAGCCTTTTCTCTTCTCTCTTCCGCTATTCCTATGTCTGTTTGAAATATTATTAGGGGAGAGCTATTTTCTTCTTTTGTGATTGGTCCCTTTTTTTTCTTTCCTTTTTTTTTATTTTTTTGGTAAAAGGATAGTGATGTCATTCTATTACTATTGAATATCTATTATATTGTTACAGAGCCCTCAAAGAAGAAAACTGCTTCGATAAAATGCCTGCATACGCACCAGATGGTGTCAGCCAGGATAAGTTAATTTTAGGCAAGTATAGTTAATTTAAATTCAATAATCTGACTTGGCTACCAATTACAATAATATCAATTTGGTCATGGACTCCGGTGCGTATCCTCCGGCAGAGTGCCAACTTTTGATCCGAGCCGTTTGATCCGATCTAGACGGTTAAAATTTTTCGGGCCTATCCTCTAGTATTATGCACAGGGCACCCATTAACCGTTAAGATTAGATCGAACGGTTCAAATCAATGGTTGGCGCAGAGGATGTAATTCTTTTGGACTCATGGTATTAGAGACGATCTTTTACGCTCATAATTATCGTTAACATTCTTATTTGTGTATATATGTGTGTATATATATATATAGAGAGAGAGAAAACATATGGTGCATACTAATTTAATTTTTTTAATATGCTTCAAAATGATCGATTCAAACCGTCCAATGTGATTTTGCTATTATAATATCCTTGTTGACAAAATTTTATATTTTTTTAAAATGTTTTTACTATTTTTTTGGAAATTTTGAAAATCACTAATCTCATTTTTTTCTGAACAGTTAAAAAATAGCAGTTTTTAAAAATCCGAAAAAAATACTTAAAAATTTCGAAAAAATATAAAATTTAGTCGGCAAGGAGATTTCAATAGGGAGATCATATTAGACGATTTGGATCGGTCATTTTGAAGCAGATCGAAGAGTTCGGATCAGTATGCACTGAAGCTCCGGTACATTAGTATGCACCATATGTTTTCTCTGTGGTGTCGTTTGGATGGGTTAGGAATAGGGTAGGAATAGCATAAATTTAGAGAAAAACACTATTTATCGGAATTGTGAGAATTAGCTATTCCGGAAATAGGAAATGTTGTTTGGATGGTGAGTTTGGGCATGTTTGGTAAGGCTCCTTAAGGAGGAATAAGGACGAATAGATGCTTTATTCCACTTAAGTCTCACCAAATAAGACATAATTTAAGTAGCCATCATGAGGAATAAGAGGGAAGAAGCTATGTCAGCTCAAGTGGTGGAATAAGATTTGCTCGCGGGACCCACATGAGGAATAAGAATTAAAAAATTAATTTCCAGAGCTATCATTATTCTCTTTCCCTTCCTCTTTCACCTCTTTGTCTTGTCAAAACAAAAACCCTTTCCATTAACCATTTTCTGCTTCTTATTCCTCACTGTATGTAACCAAACAGAGTATAAGATCTTCTACCTTCATATTACATAACTTTATATAAATTCTTCCTCCATAACTTCTTCCACCTAAATTATTTTCTTACCAAACGTGACCTTTAGGAATAGTGTTGGAAAGTGTGAAAAGTAGTGAGAAAAATGTTATTGGGAAGAGTGTTATTGGAAATTGTGTTAGGAATGGAATTGCCTATTCCAAAACCGTTTGGATGAAAAATTTAGGAATGGAATTACCAATGCCGGAAATAAGGCCTATTCTTGGCCATCCAAATGACACCTATATATATATATATATATATCAGGTAATTACTCCAACCATTCTGACGAAAGCCATCTCCGTACCATCCCATCTTAGCAACTCATAATTTCCTCCGTAACTCTCCTCTCTTTCTCTCTCCATATCAGTGCCTTCCTTCCCTCTCCTCCCTCTCCTCCCTCTTCCTCCATTAGACCAGCACATACTTTTTCTCTCCTATCTATTCCTCCATCAGATTGTTAGAATACGCTAGTTGTGTGAAGATATCTTTTAGTATCAAAAGATTAAGTTTTGTTTTATTGACTTTATTTTATGCGCCACTCTTGGTGCAAACAACATATCTTTATTTTATTTGGCAAGTTAGATTTAGGTAAGATTAGAAGATTCTGATCTGTATCTTAAATTTAGATAGTTTGTATCTTTGAATTGTTCCACCAGAAAAAGCAAATAAAAAAGAAAAAAAACTAGAAAATGGTGCGACATTTTTTGCACCACAAATTTTTTTTCTTCTTCTTGTTGTGTGTTTTACTGGCATCAATCTTCTCAGATAATCTGACATAGACCAGCGCCTCCCTTTCCTCTCCTCCCTCTCCCCTTTACGCCCTCCTTCGAGTGAAAGTCTCTCCCCCTTCCTCCTTCTGGCGATTCTCTCTCTCCTCCCCATTCTGATCTTGTATTTCTTTTGTCTTCTCTTTTTTGTAAATCCTCTGTTTTTTAGTCCTAAACTAATAAGTAAAAATGATCAATTTGTCGCAACAAAGGATCATGTTATAAGTGCATATATTAGATACGATAAGCGATCATGTTATAAATATAAATGATCGGATTTTTATAATAAGGTATCATCTTACAAAACTTTATCAGATATAATAAATGGTCATCTTACAACCATAAATGTTTAATTAAGTGTAACAAAGGATTGCCATATTAGTGCATTTATACATAAGATGTAATAAGGGATCAACTTATAAGCATAAATGCTCAATTAGTTGTAAGAAGAAATCATCTTAATATAAATGTATTGAATGGAGAGGAGCGATCAGAGCGGAGCGGGGCGCCAATACCCAACGCCCTTTCTGTTTTTTGTTAGAATGGTACCGATGGTAAATGAGGGAATCGCACTTATGACACCTGGTTATATATATTATCGGAGTGAGTGGTGGTAATTTTCAGGTGTCATAATTATCGCATTTTTATACATTCGAAAGCTACTGGTAGTGTGTCATAATATAGTTTTGCTTTCTTAAGTATTATTTCATTAATTAATTATAATGTACAATACACTATAAACTGTAAACGCGCGCTCAGTAACTTAATTTACACATATATAGTGATGATAATCATCTCAGGATGGTTCTAATATCATAAGTTTTTGGAGTCACAGAAATTATCGCAACCACATTTTGTCAAATAAAATCTCAAATTTAAAAATTAAAACATCGAGTCCAAAATCATTGATTTTGTTGAATTAAATAAGAAATATATGTTGCCATAGAGTTTTAAAATTTTTTTAGTTATAGTTTAGATCAAGAGGCATATAATGAACATAGTAAAACAAATGTATTATAATTTACTTTATCGTTGATTTGTTGGGTATATGATGTTGTATTCAAAGATGAAAATAGATTTTAACCTTATCAATATCCACCATAAACATTTGCATGGTAACTACTAACTACTATTAATTCATAGAATAATTAAATACATATATATATAATTTCTAAACTCAAGATATTATAGAAGACCTAAATCATTAATTTTCTAGAAAAACTTAAAATATATATATATATATATATATATATATATATATATATATATATATTCTTTAAAAAACATTCAATTATTCAAACATAACGAATCAAAATTAATACCGAACAAGACGAGCACAAGGAAGCCTAATTAAACCCGTCCAAAATATTCTGAATATCATTTACTTTGCAAATTATAGATAGTGCTTAAAAAATTATGGCGCTATTCTCATTTAGAGCTGTCAACGGTACAGCGTTTACCGTTTGCCACCACGTTTCAACCTAAACGAAACGGTTAACGAAAGGATGAAATGTTCCGTTTTCTTAAACGAAACGGTAGACGGAACGCCAAATTATACCGTTTCGACCGTTTCAGTCCAGTTTGAAACCGTTTCATGTGTTATTTATGAAGTGGCACGGTTCACGAAACGGTATTCTGTGCCGTTTCGAAAACGAAACGGTTAACGGAATGAGATTTCGTTCCGTTTCTCTACGTGGCACGCAAACGCACATGGGTCTGCCGTGCAATTATGAGACGTTTGACAGGCCTATTCTCATTGCTGTCCGCCAGTCCCAACCCATATCTAAGATATTAGATAAAAGTCGTGGCTGCTTTGAAAAGTTGCCACGAATAGTTTTTTTTTATATTTTTTAAAATAAATTAAAAATAGCCATAATAATCATTAATATTAGCATGATTTTTTTGGTAAAAAATTATGTCAAGTTTATACAGCGACTTTTTAGGGAAGAAATTACTTATTTTGAACATACAAATTTTTGTCTATAAATGTTAATAAGATTTTTTCATTATATTAGCAAGATTTTTTTAAGAAGAAAATTGTAAAAACCCAAAACTTTTTCTTTTTATTTTTACTTATTTTATTTTATTTTATTTAAAAGTTAAAGCTTAATAATTGTTAAGAAGCTAATTTAATTTAATTAATTTAATTAGCAAAAATCTAATCGTAAATTCCATTTGTAAATTGAGAACGATTTTATTTTGAATCCGTTACAATAATTGATTCCGGCCATTCGAAAAATTTCTCTAAAATACTATTTGCTTAACTATAATTTTATGCCATATTATTTTCAAATTATATATATTTTATGAATTTTATTAGGTTGATTTTGTGTCAAAATTCTGATTTAAATGCTAGAAGAAATGTTTTTCCTAGTTTTCCTTCAATTTGGACCGTTTGATCGAGTTTTGATCTTAGAATTTTTGTGGACCGTTGGATCAAGCCTTGGATCCCTCTTTAGTCTCTCTCTCTCTCTCCCTTCTGTTCCACGCCGAAGGATTTTCTCTCTCTCTCTCTGTTTTCTCCGCCGAAATCATTTCTCTCCCTCTCTCTTTGACCCTTCTGTCACTTCACTGTGCTCGCTCGAACACCCCTCTCTCTTCCCTGGCTGAGAGAGTCACGACTCTCGCCAACTGCCTTGACTTATTTCCCTCTCCTCGTGATACTCCTCTCTCACCTCTGACACGAGAGCTTGACTCTCGCGCGACCTAACCTCTGACCTCACCCGCTCCACCACCACTGTAGCCCGTCCAATCTCCGACCCCACCGCTCGCCTATATGTGAGGCCCCTCTCTTCTCTCTCTGCTCGAGCTGCTGCGATAAGGTAAGAACAGAAAGAGAAAGGAAAAGAAAAGAGTGAGAGAGAGAGAGGTGGAACCTAGGCGATCGGAGTGAAGTCGGAGGTGGTCGGTGAGACTAGGAGGTGGAGCTGGAGTACGTGGAGGCGTTGGTTGTGCTTGCTTTTCCCCTTTTGCTTCTTCCGTTCCCTTCTCTGTTGGTATGAAATTCAAAACCCTAGTTCTATTTTGGGTTGATTTATGTTATGTGGCTGTTGATTTTGCGAGGCTTGCACATATTTGATCTGTGCTTAGTGATTTCTTGAACTGTGCTCTGTGTATTTGCTTGGTAAATCGATTGATTGAGTGTTGGTGTTGTGCATAGCCTCTGTGTGTGACTTGAACTGTTTTTGTGCTTGTTATTGGCTCGATGAAGTTGTAGACTGCTTTACTGAACTGCTATAAGATAGATGTGCTTGTGTTTGGATCCATCTGAGTTTTTAAGTTGCTGTGAAGGCTTGATTAAAGCTATTGCCCAGTATGTCAACTGTTTAGCTGTCTATGTTAAGATTCTGTGCTTGATATTAGTTATTTCACGTTTGATTAGTGTTGCAATGCCTCAAATTCCAACTTATGATTATTGTTGTTGGTTTATGTCTCTGTTAGGTTAGTTTAGTATCAATAATTGATTTCCTATGTTGATTCTTGGTATTGTACTTTAGTTAGACGTTTAGTGTGTTGATTTAAACTGGTTTCTGGTGTTGTGAGGCTTTTTGAGGCTTGTGCTTTGTTGTTTAATGCCTCTGGTACATGGTACAGGCTGGTTCAGGCCTGGTACCAGTCATGGTACCCCTCTGTTACTTGCTGGTACGCTGTTAAGTGTGCCAGGGATTGATGTGTGAAGTTTTCCGAGTTTTAGGACCTTTCTGTAAACATTTTTGAATTGTTTTAGGATCTGTCTACAATTATTTCTGTTACTAGGGTCTAAAGTGTAAGAGTTGTGTAAATAAATTTGATTTAGGGTCCTTAGTGAAAATTGTCTAATTTACTGTTTCGGATCGTGTTTCTGTTCTGTTTGGATCCGCCTGGGTTCTTCCGTGTGGGCTGCGTGGCCTTCTCCTCTGGGCTTTGCCCGATCTGTTTACATTTTCTCTTCTTTTTCGTTCTGTTGGGCTCTGTTATTTGATGCGTGGCCCACCCCTTTTATTGTTGGCTAAGATTTATTAAATGGAATTCTTGAGTTAGATTTTGAGGAAAATAAAACTAGAACTATACTTTTGTGATGGCATATTTTATATTGGCAATTTAAGTCGGATTCTGAGTAAAAAGCTTTTTGGCCGAGAAATTAATCGAGACGGATTCGAATATAAAACGTTGGCTTTTACAAATGGGAAATGATTAGATTGTCCGTAAAATAATTTCAATACAGATACTATGATTTAAACGGACACAGTATGATCCCAAAATATTTCCAAACAAACTTAGTTTCTTCGTTAATCTTTTAAATCGAATTTTATCTTATTTTAGTTGTTTTATCAAAAGTGTTTCATACTTGAGCAAAACACTATTTAAGTATTAACTAAACTTTTCAATTAATTTCCTAATCCAAACTAATTATTGCCACGTCTCAAAACGTCTTAGTTGGACTTTTAGGAGTCGTCAAAAACGCCTTTCTGCACATTAATTTTATAGCTGGAACTTAACAAATTATTCCCAAAAACTAGTAATATAACTTTCCTTCTCAACTAGTTTTAAACGGAACTCTGTCAATTTATTTTTATAAACTATTTAAGTATAATAATATATTTTAATACCGAGTCTCCTTTTTAATTTAATTAGAAGTTAAGTATGGTTAAAGATTTCATAACCAGAACTTGAACTAGTTAAAGGGATATTTGGGGTTTAATCGTTAAATTAGTTTTAACGATATTTTCGTTCACCAGGTGATCAGGCCGACGATCAGGGAGACTACTACTACCCCGAGCGCGAGGACGGTGACGCAGGGCAGGACTCCGTCGACCCTCCAGCAGAGTAGTCGCTCCTAGACCCTACTTTCCAGGTGTGGATGCCTTAGGTTTTGTTTAATCTTTAGTTAGTAATTAGATCAATAATTAACTGTATGCATGTCATGTCATTAACATTAAGTAAACAGTTAAACACATATCATTAACTCAAAACTAGATTGCACTTATAGGATATGCATGGCATATTAATATTAATATGATTAATAAACTTAAAAGTGCCTTTAATCAACACTCGCATCTGGTGTGGATTCAGGATAGAGAGACCGAGTGTGATAAGTTCGTTTTGCCTGGGGTTTCCATTATCGGGAGATTGCACCCAAGCTAAATGCCGGTGGTCTCCTTATGATAGAGATCGTGGGCAACGCGTTTCTGATGATCACTCAGCAGACCGACCGTTAGGCGGTACTGCGGTCACTTGGTAGTCATTTATTATTGATAGGTTGTTGTTATATATATATATGTATATGTATTCCTCTTGTTTCGACTGGACTCTATGGGGTTGTTACTGCTTATCTGATAGACTACCTCTCGATCTCCCACGATTCAATACCGGTATTGACCTACTCCTCGACGGGGGCTGTAGGCTTGGAGCTATGACTTTTATCGAGCTATGATTCTTTTTAGGTAGATCTACTTTAGGCAAGGTCCATGTCATATTGGGATATGTGAGGATTGATTCTGGATTATGATACGCTTAGGATTGACTACTGAGTGTGGGTGTTTGACTCTCGTATAAATATTATGTTATCTCGTATATTATTCCACAAAACCAGATCTTTGCTATTTTACTTGGGCATGTCATGATAGGTAGAACTGCATCATTAACACTTGTTATACACTTAGAAAATTGCATTAATTTATAGGACTTTAAAAGTGCTTAAGTATGGTTTAGTTCTGACTAGATATTAACCAGAACCTTGTAGGCTCACTCTTTCACCACACTGAGTATTAATGTACTCATCCCACATACTTTGATTGTGGAGACAGGTTCGGGTTTGGATGGCTTAGCTGAGGAAGACGTAGCAAAAGACCAAGCCGAACTGGAGTAGTTAGTTTATTTTATCATTGTTAGGATTTTGTTTAGACTTTGGCCGGAAACTTTTGGTGTATAAACGTTTACTGGCCCTTTTGTTGTTTAAACAAACTTATCCTTTATTATATGATTTTATTTGTGATATTATTTCTGTGACACTGTTTATTAGCCTTACGTGTGCACAGTAGATTGTGTACACGTGGCGGGGTTGTCTATCCCGAGGTATGGCTTGGACCAGTACTGGATCAGTACTGGATCCGGCTACACTCGCCCAGCAGTTCTGGACTAATGTGGCCCAACTGGCAGGCAACGGAGCCCCTGCGGCACAGCCGGCACCGGACCCATTTACCACTGCCTATCATGAGTTCCTTCGTCATCCATCCAGGAGATTTGACGGAGGCGGTGGATTTGAGGCCGCCGAGGAGTGGCTGATTTCAGTGCAGAAGACTTTCCGCCTTGCTCGTACCCCACCTGAGCATTGGACGGAGATAGCCGCTACCTTGTTCGATAAGGAAGCACAACATTGGTGGACATCTCAGGAGCCGCAATACCAAGGCGATGGCCCTAGCATTCCCTGGGACTGGTTTACCCAGGTGTTTCGCGCCCGTTTCCTGGGAAGGGCGCAAAGAGCTGAATTGAGGCGCCAGTTTGAGACCTTGACTCAGGGGGACATGTCAGCGCGCCAGTATGGCGAGACTTTCATCCGCCTATCCCGCTATGCCCCTGATCTTGTGGCCGATCTTGAGGCCAGGCGTGACAGATTCATAGATGGACTTGACCCGGCATTGGGCAGTTTGATGGATATTTACTCTGAGACATCCATTGAGTTCCTGATGGACCGAGCCGAATTTCAGGAGAAGAAACTGCTGTCACGAGCAAAGTCAAGGTACGACCGACAGAGGTCCGACAGTGGCAGTGCTCGCAAGCCCGCTTTCCAGCATCGTGGGACAGGAGCACCTCAGAACAGGCCGCCACAGGTTAACCAAAATGCTAACCGCCATTTTTGCAGGCAGTGCAACAGAACTTATTCTGGTCCGTGTGCTCGCCACAGTGGCAGATGTCTCATTTGCCAGTCTCCGGACCATTGGATTGCACAGTGCCCAAGGAATGCGAACCGAGCAACTGGTGGCTCTAGTTCTAGTGGCGGAGGACAGACAGCTGGACCGATCTCTGGAGGATTTGGCCGTGGACAGGCAGATGCTGGCCGTGGCCGTGGAGGTCCTTTTGTGCCCCGTGGCGGTAGCCGCGGTGGTCCTCAGCGCGGTGGCCGTTTTGGCAATGGAGGTCGAGGCGCCGCACATACTGGCCAGTTCGGGCGTGATACCGCTCGTGTCCATGCGACTATTGGAGAGGACATCCTTGAGACCGATGCCGTGCCCGTTGAGGATGAGTTTTATGAGGATGAGCTTATTGCAGGTATGGTTTCCATCTCCGATTGCTTCGCTTACTCTTTGATCGACACAGGGGCTAGTCACTCATTTATATCTCAGAACTTTGTTAATTTAAATGGGTGGGAAACCGAGCCGAGAGACAGAGTTATGTTAGTGCAAACCCCGCTTGGTAAGACCGTTTTAGTCGATCGGGTTTGTAGAAATCTCAGGGTACAAATAGCTGGCCGAAACTTAACCGCTGAGTTGGTAGTACTTGATATGAGAGACTTTGATGTCCTACTGGGCCTTGATTGGCTGACTACCCATCATGCGGTAATTGATTGTAAGAACCACAGTGTCCGGTTTGGAAAAGAAGGAACCGCACCATTTGTGTTCAAAGGTCGAAAACCCGGAACCAGGATCCCTATGATTTCAGCCTTGCAAGTGAAGCACCTGATGTCATCTGGATGTGAAGTGTTCTTAGCTGCTGTGGTGTCGACTGACTCGAAGGCAACAGATCTAGATACTGTACCCGTGGTTCGGGAATTCTCAGACGTGTTTCCAGAGGACTTACCTGGATTACCCCCGGATCGTGAGGTGGAATTCTGCATCGAGTTGCAACCAGGCACAACACCGGTGGCGAAAGCTCCTTACAGAATGGCTCCAGCTGAACTCAAGGAGCTCAAAGTTCAATTGGAGGAACTTCTAGAAAAAGGATTCATAAGACCAAGTACTTCTCCGTGGGGAGCTCCTGTACTGTTTGTGCGCAAGAAGGATGGAACTCTCCGTCTTTGCATTGATTACAGGGAGTTGAACAAGGTCACCGTACCCAACAGATACCCATTACCCCGGATTGATGATTTGTTTGATCAGCTTCAGGGTTCTCAGGTATATTCCAAGATCGATCTCAGATCGGGGTACCATCAGTTGCGGATTAGGCCGAGTGATGTTCCAAAGACGGCTTTCCGCACACGCTACGGGCATTATGAGTTTTTGGTTATGTCTTTTGGACTGACAAATGCCCCAGCATACTTCATGAACTTGATGAATCGTGTTTTTGAGGATTACTTGGATTCCTTTGTTGTGGTGTTCATAGATGATATTCTGATCTATTCCAAGAGTGCAGAAGAACATGAACATCATCTGAGGTTGGCTTTGCAGCGACTTCGTGAGCATCAGTTATATGCCAAGTTCCCAAAATGTGAGTTCTGGTTGGAACAGATCTCTTTTCTTGGTCACATCATCTCCAAAGATGGATTAGCGGTGGATCCTCAAAAGATAGTTGCAGTGACTGAATGGAAACCACCCACTACAGTGACGGAAGTCCGTAGTTTTCTGGGATTGGCAGGTTACTATAGAAGGTTTGTCGAAGGCTTCTCCCGGATTGCGCTCCCTATGACCCAGTTGTTACATAAGGGAGTTAAGTTTGAGTGGACTCCAGCAAGGCAAAAGAGTTTTGAAGAGCTCAAGAGCCGACTTGTGACCGCGCCGGTTTTGGCGATGCCAGTACCTGGAACTGGCTATGTGGTTAATACCGATGCTTCCCGTTTTGGGTTAGGATGTGTATTGATGCAGGATGGTCATGTCATTGCATATGCATCCCGACAGTTGAGACCACATGAGAAGAATTATCCCACTCATGACCTAGAGTTGGCAGCCGTGATCTTTGCTTTGAAATTGTGGCGCCATTATCTCTACGGGGAAAAGTGCCAGATCTTCACTGACCACCAAAGCTTGAAGTATGTGTTCACTCAGAAGGAATTGAACTTGAGACAACGCAGGTGGTTAGAATTGATGAAAGATTATGACTTGGAACTTGTGTATCATCCAGGAAAGTCAAATGTGGTAGCCGATGCTTTGAGCCGTAAGAACCACGGAAATTTGGCTACATTGATCACACAGCAACATGACTTGTTGGAAGATATGAGACGCTTGGATTTGTGGGTTGCACCACATGAGGAAACTGACCAAGTGTCCGATTCAGGTTTGATTTCAAGTTTGGTTGTGAGGCCAACTTTGTTGGATGAGCTTAAGGAAGCTCAGAAAGAAGATGCTCACCTTGAGAAAGTGCGAGCAATAGCACAATCTGGGCAAGAAACTCCTTTCCAGGTTGGAGAAGATGGAGTTTTGAAATTCCGGAATCGGATTTGTGTTCCAGACAATCAAGAGATCAAGGACAAGATCTTGACAGAGGCACATGAGTCGGGTTATACCATTCATCCCGGCGAAACCAAGATGTACCGAGATCTGAAAATCTACTTTTGGTGGCGAAACATGCGCCGTGAAGTTGCGCGATTTGTAGCCAAGTGCCTTGTGTGTCAAAAGGTAAAGGCAGACAGGAAGAGACCTCCAGGGTTACTTCATCCATTGCAGATAGCCGAGAAGAAGTTCGATCGGATCACTATGGATTTTGTTACTGGTTTGCCAAGGACCAAGTCCAAGAAGAATGCAATTTGGGTCATTGTGGATACTCTTACAAAGGTAGCTCACTTCATACCTTTTCGGTTTGGTCTCTCGGGAGAACAGATGGCACACTTGTACATGCAGAATCTTCATAGATTGCATGGATCCCCGGTTGAGATCATATCAGATCGTGACCCTCGCTTTACCTCACGTTTCTGGAAGCAGTTTCAGAATGCTCTAGGGACAACTGTGACTTTCAGTACTGCTCATCATCCTCAGACGGATGGACAGTCCGAGCGTACCATTCAGACACTAGAGGATATGTTGCGTTCTTGTGCGCTTTCTATGAGCGGAGATTGGTCAGATCACTTGCATCTCGCCGAGTTCGCATACAACAACAGTTTCCACTCTAGCATTGGTATGGCCCCTTTTGACGCTCTCTATGGTCAGCGGTGCAGGACCCCGGTGTGTTGGGGACCTACTGGTACTTACCGGCCTACCGGACCGCAGATGATTGAGGAAAGTGTTGAGGTAATGAAGATAGTGCACGAGCGGTTGAAAGCTGCTCAAGACAGACAAAAGAAATACGCCGACCCAAAAAGGCGAGACTTGCAATTTGAAAGAGGTGAGAAAGCCTTGCTTCGGGTTTCACCTAGAAAGGGAGTTACTCGCTTTGGCATAAAAGGAAAATTGGCACCCCGTTACATTGGGCCTTTTGTGATCGAAGAGCGGGTTGGACCCGTTGCTTACAGACTCACTCTTCCATCTTCTTTGTCGGGTGTACACAATGTTTTCCATGTCTCTCAACTTCGGCGGTATGTCCCGAGTGAATCTCATGTGTTGGATGTCGAGCCCTTGCAACTTGAGCGGGATCTGACATACAAGGAGAAACCGCTGAGAATCTTGGACGCGAAGGAGACCAGACTTCGTCGACGCACTATCCGACATGTTCTGGTACAGTGGGAGCACCACACTCCTCGCGAGGCGACTTGGGAGCTTGAAAGCGAGATGCTTGAGCAGTTTCCTGAGTTGTTTGTCTCTTCAGGTTAGCTTTTCTTCTTTTTCTTTTCTTTTTCGTTTCGAGGACGAAACGTCTTTTAAGGGGGGTAGGCTGTAAAAACCCAAAACTTTTTCTTTTTATTTTTACTTATTTTATTTTATTTTATTTAAAAGTTAAAGCTTAATAATTGTTAAGAAGCTAATTTAATTTAATTAATTTAATTAGCAAAAATCTAATCGTAAATTCCATTTGTAAATTGAGAACGATTTTATTTTGAATCCGTTACAATAATTGATTCCGGCCATTCGAAAAATTTCTCTAAAATACTATTTGCTTAACTATAATTTTATGCCATATTATTTTCAAATTATATATATTTTATGAATTTTATTAGGTTGATTTTGTGTCAAAATTCTGATTTAAATGCTAGAAGAAATGTTTTTCCTAGTTTTCCTTCAATTTGGACCGTTTGATCGAGTTTTGATCTTAGAATTTTTGTGGACCGTTGGATCAAGCCTTGGATCCCTCTTTAGTCTCTCTCTCTCTCTCCCTTCTGTTCCACGCCGAAGGATTTTCTCTCTCTCTCTCTGTTTTCTCCGCCGAAATCATTTCTCTCCCTCTCTCTTTGACCCTTCTGTCACTTCACTGTGCTCGCTCGAACACCCCTCTCTCTTCCCTGGCTGAGAGAGTCACGACTCTCGCCAACTGCCTTGACTTATTTCCCTCTCCTCGTGATACTCCTCTCTCACCTCTGACACGAGAGCTTGACTCTCGCGCGACCTAACCTCTGACCTCACCCGCTCCACCACCACTGTAGCCCGTCCAATCTCCGACCCCACCGCTCGCCTATATGTGAGGCCCCTCTCTTCTCTCTCTGCTCGAGCTGCTGCGATAAGGTAAGAACAGAAAGAGAAAGGAAAAGAAAAGAGTGAGAGAGAGAGAGGTGGAACCTAGGCGATCGGAGTGAAGTCGGAGGTGGTCGGTGAGACTAGGAGGTGGAGCTGGAGTACGTGGAGGCGTTGGTTGTGCTTGCTTTTCCCCTTTTGCTTCTTCCGTTCCCTTCTCTGTTGGTATGAAATTCAAAACCCTAGTTCTATTTTGGGTTGATTTATGTTATGTGGCTGTTGATTTTGCGAGGCTTGCACATATTTGATCTGTGCTTAGTGATTTCTTGAACTGTGCTCTGTGTATTTGCTTGGTAAATCGATTGATTGAGTGTTGGTGTTGTGCATAGCCTCTGTGTGTGACTTGAACTGTTTTTGTGCTTGTTATTGGCTCGATGAAGTTGTAGACTGCTTTACTGAACTGCTATAAGATAGATGTGCTTGTGTTTGGATCCATCTGAGTTTTTAAGTTGCTGTGAAGGCTTGATTAAAGCTATTGCCCAGTATGTCAACTGTTTAGCTGTCTATGTTAAGATTCTGTGCTTGATATTAGTTATTTCACGTTTGATTAGTGTTGCAATGCCTCAAATTCCAACTTATGATTATTGTTGTTGGTTTATGTCTCTGTTAGGTTAGTTTAGTATCAATAATTGATTTCCTATGTTGATTCTTGGTATTGTACTTTAGTTAGACGTTTAGTGTGTTGATTTAAACTGGTTTCTGGTGTTGTGAGGCTTTTTGAGGCTTGTGCTTTGTTGTTTAATGCCTCTGGTACATGGTACAGGCTGGTTCAGGCCTAGTACCAGTCATGGTACCCCTCTGTTACTTGCTGGTACGCTGTTAAGTGTGCCAGGGATTGATGTGTGAAGTTTTCCGAGTTTTAGGACCTTTCTGTAAACATTTTTGAATTGTTTTAGGATCTGTCTACAATTATTTCTGTTACTAGGGTCTAAAGTGTAAGAGTTGTGTAAATAAATTTGATTTAGGGTCCTTAGTGAAAATTGTCTAATTTACTGTTTCGGATCGTGTTTCTGTTCTGTTTGGATCCGCCTGGGTTCTTCCGTGTGGGCTGCGTGGCCTTCTCCTCTGGGCTTTGCCCGATCTGTTTACATTTTCTCTTCTTTTTCGTTCTGTTGGGCTCTGTTATTTGATGCGTGGCCCACCCCTTTTATTGTTGGCTAAGATTTATTAAATGGAATTCTTGAGTTAGATTTTGAGGAAAATAAAACTAGAACTATACTTTTGTGATGGCATATTTTATATTGGCAATTTAAGTCGGATTCTGAGTAAAAAGCTTTTTGGCCGAGAAATTAATCGAGACGGATTCGAATATAAAACGTTGGCTTTTACAAATGGGAAATGATTAGATTGTCCGTAAAATAATTTCAATACAGATACTATGATTTAAACGGACACAGTATGATCCCAAAATATTTCCAAACAAACTTAGTTTCTTCGTTAATCTTTTAAATCGAATTTTATCTTATTTTAGTTGTTTTATCAAAAGTGTTTCATACTTGAGCAAAACACTATTTAAGTATTAACTAAACTTTTCAATTAATTTCCTAATCCAAACTAATTATTGCCACGTCTCAAAACGTCTTAGTTGGACTTTTAGGAGTCGTCAAAAACGCCTTTCTGCACATTAATTTTATAGCTGGAACTTAACAAATTATTCCCAAAAACTAGTAATATAACTTTCCTTCTCAACTAGTTTTAAACGGAACTCTGTCAATTTATTTTTATAAACTATTTAAGTATAATAATATATTTTAATACCGAGTCTCCTTTTTAATTTAATTAGAAGTTAAGTATGGTTAAAGATTTCATAACCAGAACTTGAACTAGTTAAAGGGATATTTGGGGTTTAATCGTTAAATTAGTTTTAACGATATTTTCGTTCACCAGGTGATCAGGCCGACGATCAGGGAGACTACTACTACCCCGAGCGCGAGGACGGTGACGCAGGGCAGGACTCCGTCGACCCTCCAGCAGAGTAGTCGCTCCTAGACCCTACTTTCCAGGTGTGGATGCCTTAGGTTTTGTTTAATCTTTAGTTAGTAATTAGATCAATAATTAACTGTATGCATGTCATGTCATTAACATTAAGTAAACAGTTAAACACATATCATTAACTCAAAACTAGATTGCACTTATAGGATATGCATGGCATATTAATATTAATATGATTAATAAACTTAAAAGTGCCTTTAATCAACACTCGCATCTGGTGTGGATTCAGGATAGAGAGACCGAGTGTGATAAGTTCGTTTTGCCTGGGGTTTCCATTATCGGGAGATTGCACCCAAGCTAAATGCCGGTGGTCTCCTTATGATAGAGATCGTGGGCAACGCGTTTCTGATGATCACTCAGCAGACCGACCGTTAGGCGGTACTGCGGTCACTTGGTAGTCATTTATTATTGATAGGTTGTTGTTATATATATATATGTATATGTATTCCTCTTGTTTCGACTGGACTCTATGGGGTTGTTACTGCTTATCTGATAGACTACCTCTCGATCTCCCACGATTCAATACCGGTATTGACCTACTCCTCGACGGGGGCTGTAGGCTTGGAGCTATGACTTTTATCGAGCTATGATTCTTTTTAGGTAGATCTACTTTAGGCAAGGTCCATGTCATATTGGGATATGTGAGGATTGATTCTGGATTATGATACGCTTAGGATTGACTACTGAGTGTGGGTGTTTGACTCTCGTATAAATATTATGTTATCTCGTATATTATTCCACAAAACCAGATCTTTGCTATTTTACTTGGGCATGTCATGATAGGTAGAACTGCATCATTAACACTTGTTATACACTTAGAAAATTGCATTAATTTATAGGACTTTAAAAGTGCTTAAGTATGGTTTAGTTCTGACTAGATATTAACCAGAACCTTGTAGGCTCACTCTTTCACCACACTGAGTATTAATGTACTCATCCCACATACTTTGATTGTGGAGACAGGTTCGGGTTTGGATGGCTTAGCTGAGGAAGACGTAGCAAAAGACCAAGCCGAACTGGAGTAGTTAGTTTATTTTATCATTGTTAGGATTTTGTTTAGACTTTGGCCGGAAACTTTTGGTGTATAAACGTTTACTGGCCCTTTTGTTGTTTAAACAAACTTATCCTTTATTATATGATTTTATTTGTGATATTATTTCTGTGACACTGTTTATTAGCCTTACGTGTGCACAGTAGATTGTGTACACGTGGCGGGGTTGTCTATCCCGAGGTATGGCTTGGTTCGGGGTGTGACAAAAATTTATGTCAAGTTTATATAACGACATTTTATGGAAGAAATTACTAATTTTGAACTTAAAAATTTTTATCTATAAATTTTAAAAAGTTTTTTAAGACATATTTTATATATTTTACATTAGAATTTTTTATATTTTACGTGCTGCAGCGAAGTTGCGACTGTCATCTAGTTTTCATCATCTTGTTGCCATCGTCAGAAATAAATAAAATAATTCTTCTTACCGTACAAACCAATGATAATTGGCCAACAAATTAGCTCCGAATAAAAACAAGCATACGACGATGACGGCACATATGGGAGTAATAGCACAACGACACGTGTACCGTGTCCAATCAAATGTGCAGGGAGAAAAGCGATCCACATGGGCAAGTGCGTTTTCTACTAGATCTCAGCGCAATCTAGTCTAAATTTCCTTTTTCCTTTTTGCTTCGCCGTTTTCTATTAAGGCTGATATTAGTCACCAAAATGAAATTTTTTATGTTTTATCGAACCTAGCATATCTTCAAAGCATGATTTAGTCACAGTGCTTTCTTCTTTTGTAAATTTCGTGTCCATCATGCACGTCCATAGCTACATATGAAAAAGATGTCTAGCACCTGATCAGGAAACCTGAAAAGTTAGTTACATAGAATTAGGATTCTAGCTTGATTAGTTATTTATATATTTGACAGGATGCTGAGACATGCCTGTGGAGAAGCTAATCAAAACCATAGTCTTTTTTTTTTTGATGGAAAGCCCGTAGGCATAATCAAAACCATAGTCTAGGTTCAGGTCCAGATGGATGGACAGTGCTCCTCATTTGCGATTATTAAAAAAATAAAATTATCTCTTAGATTCGCTTATCTGCTTTCATTAAATATCGTGTTGCGCACTACACATGTGGTAGTACAAAAAATTTATAGTAATTTACTACGCCGTATTTTATATATTTAAGGAAAGGAACCACTATTAGCGGGGGTAATGTGTGAGACAACTCACTTTAAACATAATTACAATTTAAAAGGAGGTAATGATTTTGTCGACACCCCTAAATATCAGCAGCACCTCTATTGCGTAAATTAATATATATATAGTCAAAGCATCGATACATTATTTTAATTCTCTAATGTGTATCTTCTTATTACTGACACTTATATCGGTTCTTAAAGCATTATACCATATATACTATACACACCCCATGTTCTAGATGATTGGCATAATTAATTAAGTCCTTAAAAAATTAACTCCTGCAATTAATAATGAAAAACTAATTATTATGTACCAATGATAATTGTAAATGGACGTCTAGCACCTTAATTTACAATGTAGATCTTAGTGTTGTAAGTTTCAATGTAGATATTTTTATATAGACTTTATATATATATATATATGGAGGATGGCTAACGTGCCATCTGTGGCACGTGCCATCTGTGGCACGTGCCACCCATTTTCTATCTACTCTTTTTTTAGAACCAAAATTCAAATGGTCAATCCAAACCGTTCAAGTTGATCACCATATTGAAATACCCTTGGAAACCAAATTTTACATTTTGTTTAGTTTTTTTGCTATTTATTATGATGTTTTCAAATTGGAGGGCCTGACATACTCTGATTATAACGTTTTTTGAAAATATCACAATAAATAACAAAAAATTCTAAAAAATGTAAAATTTGGTCTCTAAGTGTATTTCAATATGGTAAATAACTTGAACGGTTTGGATTGACCATTTGAAGTTTGGATCTTAGAAAATGACCCGATGAAAAATGGGTGGCATTGCCACGGATAGCACGTTAGCCATCCTCTCTATATATATATAGAGAGAGAGAGTTTTGCTATGGTGAGTTGCAACTCCCCGAGCCTTCCGTGAGTTGTAATCAAAACTCTTGGATCTGATTCGAAATGACTGATCCAAACCGTTCAATATGATCTCCATATTGAAATCTCCTTGAAGACAAAAATTTATATTTTTTTCGAAATTTTTAGGTATTTTTTCGAATTTTAAAAACTGCTGTTTTTAAACGGTACATAATTAATTAGATTAGCGATTTTCTAAAAAAAATACTTAAAAATTGTGAAAAAAAATATAAAATTTGGTTTGCAATGAGATTTCAATATGGAAATCCTATTAGATGGTTTGGATTGGTCATTTCGAATTTGATCCAACAATTTTGATTGCGACTTACGAAAGACTCCATAAATTGCAACTCACCATAGCAAAACTCGCTCTCTCTAAATGTATAAGACAATAAAATTTCAATATATTCTTCTTATAATCAGTAGCCTGAATAATTAAACAATAATAAAATTTTACCTAGACCGAAGGAGAACAATTATTTAACAGTTCAGGTTTGCTGTTTGTCTTTTCGAATTAGTAGATGAACTAATATTTAATAAAAAATCAAGTTGTGTTTCATGTACTATATATTTATGTTAGCAAGCCAGTTACTAAGAGCATCATAACGCATAAAAAAATCATGGAACATGATGCATTATATTTGCTTCATTGAAAAATGCTTTAACTTTACGTTCCAATGTACACTTTATCTAAAATTACATCTGTTTGGCGCACTAATTTTAAAGAGTAATGACTTAATTACTCTACTCTTAAATCACTTGCGATGTAGTAGGAAAAGATGTGTTGAAAGGGATACTTGGCGCTCAAAAAATAGATGTTGACATAAAAAAAAAAAAAATTTGAAAAAATTTCCAGCCTTTGGTATTCGCTAAAAATCTTCAAATCTCATCATCATCACTTGAAAAACAAGGAAACAAATTCTCTATCCATACAAAAATGCAAGAATCTGTCTATATAATTAAGATCCATTTTCTTTTATATATATAGGTATAATAAAATAATTTCGTCAACAAGTAAGGTGGGCATTCATACATAAATTAATTTTAAATTGTCGACAATTATAAAAAAGACTTATCTTTAAAATGCAAATTTTACTCTATGTATATCCAACAAATAAACAAGATACATGAGGAACTTGAATTCTTGATCTCTTGGAAGTCTAGTATTCTTGTTACTGAGTCACTAAACCGCATGCGTGCAAGTTTTGTTGTTGAAAAAATAAAACTTGAAATTTTGCAATACTCCAAATAACCGACATTAAAATGAGCCACCTTTTCTCAAGCAACGAGCTATTACGAACATGTGCACGGTATATGGTTAATTTTCTATCGATTTTAATATATATGGCCCACTAGAGTTAACAATACATATTTCTAATAAATCTCACTTCTTAATTAACTCTATCCGGCCGGTGCTGCGCTGTCCTAACATAACACTAAATAATGATCACATACTTTAATATACAAAACTAAACTAACTTAATTACCTTCAGCCACCATCTAACTAACAATGCAACTACTCTTCTATATATATCATTTACCCAATAATATATATAACAAAGGACGCTCCTATAAATGCTATCTTCCCTACAGAGTACAGACCAATCCATTTCAATCTCATCTCCCAAAAATGAATACCACACACACGAGCTACATGTCAACCATTCGTACACTCTACTCCCTTGAACTACACACTTTCTTCCTCCTCCTCCTCGTCTGCCCTCTCCTCCTATTCCTTCTGCTCCTTGTTGTGAAATCTCAAAAGAGATGGTGCAATTGTGCCATCTGCACGGCATATGTGACCTCCTCGTGGGCTTCTGACTATCCCAACCTCTGCGACTGGCTGACGGACCTCCTCCGTCAATCTCCTACACATACCATCCATATCCATGTGCTTGGCAACATCATCACTGCCAACCCCGACAACGTAGAGCACATGCTCAGAAGAAACTTTCAGAACTACCCCAAGGGAAAACCCTTCTCAGCCATCCTCGGCGACCTTCTTGGCCAAGGCATTTTTAATGCAGACGGCGAGAGCTGGCACTTCCAGCGCAAAATGGCGGCAGTTGAACTAAACGCTGCATCGGTTCGTAATTTCACAGTACACATTGTGTCCTCAGAGATCTCAAATCGATTGTTACCTCTCCTGGATTCCATAGCAATAGATAACTCAGAATTGCCAGATGGTGAAGTGATCGACTTGCAGGATGTGTTCCGTCGGTTCGCATTCGATGTCATGTGCAAGGTATCCTTTGGGCTTGATCCAGGTTGCCTCGAGTTGTCACTTCCAGTGTCAGAGTTTGCAAAAGCATTTGACACCGCCTCGATGCTGTCTGCTAGGAGAGGTGCCGCAGCATTTCCATTTATTTGGAAGGCAAAGAGGCTGTTTAATATTGGTTCGGAGAGAGAGTTGAAGAGAGCGATTCAGATGGTAAACTCGCTTGCAAATGAGGTAATACGACAGAGAAAAAATTTGGGGTTCGCTTCAACACATGATCTTTTGTCCCGTTTCATGGGATCGGTACAAGATGACAAGTACTTGCGCGATATTGTGATAAGTTTCATGCTAGCTGGCCGTGATACAGTTGCTTCTACCTTAACCCTTTTTTTCTTGCAGTTGTCAAAACATACACGTGTGAAAAACTCAATAAGAGAGGAGCAAGAGCGAATAGGTTCATGTGAGAAACTCAGCAACATGCAATATCTGCAAGCTGCTTTGTACGAGAGCATGAGACTATACCCTCCTGTTCAATTTGATTCAAAATTTTGCTTAGAGAATGACACACTTGCAGATGGAACCTTTGTTCGAAAAGGAACTAGGGTTACCTATCATTGCTATGCAATGGGCAGGATGGAGGAGGTTTGGGGCAAAGATTGGGCTGAGTTTCGGCCCGAGAGGTGGATACGGGATGACGGTAAATTTTCATTCTTCCCTGAGAGTGCGTTTGAGTGCCCAATTTTCCACGCCGGACCACGCGAATGTATAGGAAAGCAGATGTCACTAATGGAGATGAAAGCTGTAGTAGCTGCTGTAATAAAGAGATTTGATATAGAGGTTTTGAATGGCAACTCGCCAAAGTTTGCTCTAGGTCTAACTGCATGTCTAAATGGTGGTTTGCTTGTTCAAGTTCGTCGGAGAATTCAAACAAAACAATAGTCTCAAGCTTTTATTTACCTTTATTATGTTGTCAACCTAATTGTTTTTAGGTGAAGATCGATGAAAGCTTCACGCAGGAGAGAAGCAAATTGAAAGTTGTTCTCCCATTTTCTTTTTTCTTTTTTTTTTTGTCTTAGCTATAATTAATGGAGAGCCGCTGCGGGTTATCAAACTCATTGTCATCAGTATCAATTGTAAAATATATTGATTTTCATGTAATAAAATTAAATGATTGGAGGCTTTTCTTCCTGATAATTAATATATTATATTCGCATGCGCGCGCATCACTTAAATCTAATTAAGTTCAAATGTTATGAAACAGGTGCTTCTTTTCAAGTAGATATCTATACGATAATGGACCTCGGAAATATATTGATCGTTTATTTTTTCCTCATTTTAACATCTAAAATCTGTTTGATAATTTATTTAAGGTATTCATATTGGTTGAAAGTAAATCAGTTATAGCAACTATAATTTTTTACTTGGTTAATGTTGGATATAGTAGGGGCCTAGGGCACATGATGAAATAATTAGACTAGAGTAAATATTTAATTACACTTATATTACTGCAGTCATTAATTTAAAATTTAATTGTTGTCACAGTAAATTACGTTTCATAACGTGAGAAATACATCTCCTAAATGCATTCAAGTTTGATTAGAGTTCTTTATAGATATTAATTTGAAAATAATTTAAAAAATTTTACCCTTCTTATACAAAAAAAAAATATCCTGAATTCATTTTTTGTTACAATCTCTTAAAAAGTGTGTGACTGACAGTAGATGTGATGTTTGTTTTCTTAGCTTTGTTTGGATAGATTAGAGTTCGGTGTTGTTTTTGGCGTCCAAATGTAGGCTGGACAAGAACATATCATGGATTTGTGTAATTCAAGAAGATTAATTTGGTGGATATATAAATTGGTGTTAATTAAAAGGTAGCAAGCAGTATGCTTTTTCTTTAATAGATTATTTTTGGCATATTCTTTTTCTTTTTCTAAAACATCAATTTTTAAAAATCCGAAAAAAATACTTAAAAATTTTGAAAAAAAACGAAAAATTTGGTCTGCATGGAGATTTCAATATGGAGATCATATTGGATGGTTTGGATTGGTCATTTTGAACTAGATCTAGGAGTTTTGATCGCGGCTCACCGGAGGGTCCATGAGTCGCGACTCACCGTAGCTAAACTATATATATATACATATATATAGAGAGAGAGAGAGAGAGAGAGAGTAAATTTTTCATTTTTGAAATCGCGATATTGAAATCTCCCTATTTTTCATTATATATATATATATATATATATATATATATATATATATATATATATAGAGAGAGAGAACATATGATGCATACTAATGTACGTGCATACTAATTCAAATTTTTTGATTTGCTTCAAAATAATCGATTCAAACCATTCAATATGATTTTGCTATTATAATATCTTTGCTGACCAAATTTCATATTTTTTTTGAATTTTTTTACTATTTTTTTGGAATTTTTGAAAATCACTAATCTCACTTTTTTCTGAACCGTTAAAAAATAACAGTTTTTAAAAATTCGAAAAAAATACTTAAAAAATTCGAAAAAATATAAAATTTACTCAGCAAGGAGATTTCAATAGGGAGATCATATTAGACGGTTTGGATCGGTCATTTTGAAGTAGATCGAAGAGTTCGGATCAGTATGCACCGAAACTCCGGTACATTAGTATGCACCAAATGTTTTCTCTATATATATATATAAAATTCAAACCATCTAATATGATCTCCCTATTGAAATCTTCATGCAGACCAAATTTTTCATTTTTTCAAAATTTTTAAGTATTTTTTTGAAATTTTAGAAAATCATTAATCTAATTAGTTCTGAACCATTCAAAAACAGCAGTTTTTAAAAATCCGAAAAAAATAATTAAAAATTTTGAAAAAATGAAAAATTTGGTCTGCATGGAGATTTCAATGAGGAGATCATATTGGACAGTTTGGATCGGTCAAATTGAACTAGATCTAGGAGTTTTAGATATCTATAATAAGAATATTTTTATTATGTTTCTATAGTTTAATTATGTTCATTTTTGGATATATGGTTAAGACATATTTATCTTTATAAATATAATTTAGTTATTATAGGTAATTTGATTTGATTAAATTTAAAGAGTTTGATCAATTTAAAGAAAAAATTATATGTGTGTAAATATAGTTATAATTATAGTTATCTGAAATAATATGATTAATGTGACTTATATTATGTTTATAAATAACTTAAATAAAAAATATATATATTGTAAAAGATCTGATATTTTTTTTTCTATTTTCAATTGAATGAATTTAATTTATATTTTGTAAACCGAATTAAGAATGGTGATGAAGAGAAATTAAGGTGGAGAGGGACTCTAAGAAACACAAAAGAGATGGAGACATGATGAAAATGAAAATAGGAAGGGGTCACAAAAATAAAAAACAAAATAGTGTGTTGTCAAATTATTATTAATAGATGGTGAACCGAGTCAGTTTTATGAGCAATAACACCTGACACACAATTAGTTACAAAGTATCACATTACAGAAATCAGAAAGAATGCTATTGCACAATTGCACAATGCTTGAAGTGTCGGATGATATTTAACTAAAGGATCCCGACACCCACACATCGTTATTTATAATATTGATATTGATATATATATATTGTAAATCCAACCCAAAGATCTTTACATTTTCATTTTTAATGAAGAGTTAATAATCCTTCCTGTGAGGTTACAATCTACACCATGATCAAATTAAATTTAAAATATAAATAGTCCATATTTGATATAAAGGCTAGGACACTCCTTGTCTATTTAATTAGATGCACTTTCGAAAGCAAAGAAAAAAAATTAAAGTAATAGACATATAAATTCCTCATTGATTTATTCAATTCCTTGGTGATATAATTACATTGTTTATGCTAAAAAACTATAGAAAACTTTAAAACAACAAAGAAACAATGAAAACTGTGATTGAACCATTCATGCAGCAGCTCGGCGCCAAAGGCAAGGGAAGGTCGATCGAGGTGCATGGCAGGTAGCAAGGTGTGCGGTGTACGTATACAAAGTTTGTTCCTATTTCATCTAAATGTTTTTAATTTATTAATAACAGTAAAATTACGTTCTTTTTAATCCATAACCAACAGTCATAGTTACTTACAAACTATTTAATATGTAATTTTTGTAGGTAATCCGGTTATCAAAATGTCTAAATTGTAATAGAAAAATAACGATATGTTATATATAATGAACTTTATTAATAATGCAAAAAGTTAAATAATTCATAACTGAGAATAAAAAAATATAATTAGCAAAGTTCTTGATAACAATCTAATAATAACATTATTTACGGATGCAATAGCACTATTACCAAATTTTAGCATTAACGACATTAAATCTTTATTAATTTAACAAAACTACTTATGTCATAACAATTAAGAAAATATTTCAGAGCAAACGAAATGTAAAATATATTATGTGGAGGGTTTATAAAAATTTAATCCATAGCTAACTAAAAACTATAAATACATTATTTTTCAGATCGATTGAAATGTGAGCTAGGTTGAGAATCTGGACTTGAGCATGTGTATATATATGCCAGCTGAACCTTATATATTATCGTTCAATATCACTTGGGTATAGGAAAAATACAAAGATATTGGACTGTGCCATAACACAAATTTAGAGCAAATTGTCATAGACAATTCAAAATGGGCTATTTTTTGAAATATATACTTTGCAGGCCTTGGTACTTTCTAATTAGCTTGTGTGTGTATGATTATATTCTAGGCTAAGAGAATTTGGATGATTATGATAATTGACTTGGATTTTCATATATCATACATTTTTTTTACAGCTATTAGAACTGCAATTTAATTTATAATTTAATACTCGTTTATATATTTCATAGCAATTTAAGATTACATTTTGTAGAACATGGTACAGCTCGTTTGAAATAGAGCAGAGCACAGTCTTGCACTGAAGAATCTATATTATTTTTCGCACATATAATATGGGAACGGAGTTTTAATATAATATATTTGTCCTATAAAGACAAAACATCAAGGTCTAACATATAGAGCGATTAAAGAACAGTTTGTAGCAAGTACATCTGTAAAGGCATTCAATAAAAAATAAAAAGGCCCAATAGAGGAAAAAGTTAATCTGTTTATTACCGGGCAGGCGAGCACGTGTACAGTGCAATTATTGCTAGGCTGTATAATAGTACATTTATGGTTATTAACTAAATTTGGGCCGCCAATGGATATAATATAACAATTCGGCCCACTATCTCACCTTTTGCAGTTGAAAAGAACCAGAAATTATATACACCATCCAACTAAAAACCATCCATTACCATCCACAGGCCAATTAAGGCTTAATTGGGCTTTTCAGAAGAGAAATTCCGCGTCCCAGGCGCTCCAGAATCCCATTACCGCGCGATGATGTCATCAAAGCGCGTGATGACATCATCAAATGTTTTGGCGCTTCAGCGACCGCATCAATTGAGGTGACGTCAGCAATTTTGACGCGAAGACGACCTCACTTTAGGTTCAACTTGATACCTTAAGGGTTCATATACACATGTTTAAGTGTTCTATTTGTTACGAATTATAAAATAGTCGAAGATTTTATTTGTCCAGTTTACAATGTTAAAGGTTCACCTTTATTTTGTAAGTGTTCAGTTTGTTCCAATGAAGTTAAAAATTTATTTATTTGTTTGACAAGCTAAAAAACATAAGGGTTCAGTTTGTTCAATTTTTTAAAAAATCTCGATATTCATTTGTTCACTTTAAATTATTAAAGGTTCATTTTTATTTTTGTAAGTGTTCTGTTTGTTTAAATAAATTAGTATTAATTTATTTTTTTGTTCAGGTGAAAATAATAAGGGTTCAGTTAAGAAAGTTAAAAGGTTCACTTTTATATGTGTAAGTGTTCTGTTTGATGCATGAAATTTTAAAAAAATATATGTAATGTTTGTTCAGTCATCCACCAATTTTCAGTTAGGTACAATATAGAATACAGTGTATATCTTGACAGTGACACTTGTTCATACAAGAAGATTAACAATATCAGCAGCAAAATAAAAGCACAACATACTACATAGAAGCCTCCACATCACAACATACTACACTAGTTCATACAAGTCAGAATTGATAAAACAGAAACACTAAAATAACAAAGAGAACTTGTAAACACATTTTCATTTGAAACAAAAGAGACCCTCCATGTCAGCAACCCAATCATCACATCTATGAGTAGAGAGAAAACCTGTTACAATTGAATGTAAAGAGATACAAGCTGTTAGCAAGATGATAAAAAAAAATAGTATCAAAGGATGTAACCAGAGTACAAGCATGTCAGGATTCAAAAGTAATAAGAGTACCTAATGACGCAAGATGGAAGCCACTTTGTTGGCAGTATCCTTCAACAGACGTGATGCAAGGATATACTTGTCAACAGAAACATCAATCTGATAAACAGAAAAATAAATAAGTTTGGTATAAAAGGTTATAAATATATATGAAAGTTTCGTGGTACTTACATATCCAATCGGGAAGTCTCTGTTAACTACTTTGCACACAAGTAGCCTAAGCAACTGCAGAGTATTGAAGAATAAATTTGCCTGTTCGTATATACCATCAATCCATTCTATGCGTAGGTCCATGTATTTCCTGTCATTAGCACGCCACGCCAGAAAGTGTCTGAGACAGTTGACATCACTTTCTACCTGATCATTTATGATATCTCTGCTCACACCTGGACAATATATCTCAACAGTGTTTGCTCTCAGGTTAAGTATAGTCATCCACCAATGCTTGTCGTCAAAAGTAGAGAATAGCACCAAAATGTCTGACTCTAGAAATTTTGTCTGTAGCAAATGGCTTGCTTTCTCTCTAATTGTATCAACATTTCCAGTAAACAATTCAATCTACAAAAATATAAATTTATAAAATGTAATTTGAGATATTGAACTGCTCTTTGTTCTGGAATAGCAATCTATGTGAACAGTTATGGTTATTATGTAATCCATTCATACAACTTAGTGAACCAAAAATAATCAGAAGGAAGATCAATCAGTTTAATGATTTTGTTTTCAAATAAAAAATAAAATTAAAAAGTAAAATAATTACTAACAAGCTGAAGTTGATTTATGACATTCCACTTCAAAGCGACATCCACTTCTCTATGGATCAAATCTAGCAAGCAGCAGATAACCTAATTTTTTAGTTAAAAAAATGCAATCAATAAATAATTTGTCCATTTCTGTAGAAACAGTAATAAAAATTTTTTATTATAAAATATAAGACATACGTTTTGTGGAACTATAGTTCTCGTTAAAAACCTTAACTAGTCGTCTGAGGTAACCAAATTGAAGCCACTGTCATAAACAACCTTTGGTGCCTTGCCACTTTGCATATTTTGAACCAAAGCAAGCATGGCATCATTCAGATCGTCAGAGCAATCTCGCCTAACACTAAAATCAAAGTCTCTCCAGAAAGATGCAAAATCTGTCTTCTTCTTTGCCTTCTTACCATCACCTCTATGATTAAAAGGATCTGTATAGGGGCTACCATACCTCTTATTGGACTTGAAAACGCGACCCCTGGTACTTGTTTTTTTCCCAGCCTTTTTTGTGGTTTCAGCCCATTGATCAAAGGTACCACAGATTTTTTCATTTGAGAGCATCCAGAAAAATTGCATTCCTTCAATTGTTTCTGCAAAAGTAGACATGCAGCACATAATAATAGAACAACTCAAAGTTTCATCAATTGAAATAAGGATACAAATATAAATTGAACATTTATTGCATCTAACATAACATTTAACAAATTCACATTATCCCTTAATGTCTTGTAAGAAAACAAATGTACATTTCACTTCATGGAAAAAAGGGAAAAAGAAAACTAGAAAAATGGACCATGATCAAAATGATCATCAGAATCCTTGAAAAATTCTATAGCATCACATAATTCACCAGCAGCCTCAAAAAATCCCGGTGGTGTACTAGGATCGTCCGCTGGTGTACCAAAAATTTTTGGTGGTGTGCCAGGATCGTCACGTTCACTCTCACTACTTGATGTTAGACCTAAATCTAGACTAAATGATGGTAGTGATTTGTCATCCCATTTTGGATGAGGGACTTCGATCCAATGATTGAGGGTCAAATCATTTTGATCAACAGCATGGACCTCTGCAAAAAAGTGAATATTTTTTGAACAGATATCACACCTATTTCAATCAACATGAACCCCTTTCAGTTGTAAATTGACGCTTACCAATGGAGACATCTTTCTGTTTGTTCACTTCACCATGTCCACCGGTTGGATTGAGTGGTTGGGTCTGCCCACTGCCACTACCACCATCCTTCCTTCCATTACCATCGTCAGTATTGGGGGTTTGTGGTGTTGGGTTTGCACTGACAGCGCTACCGCCTCCGCCACCGCCGCTATCCACATCCTTTCCGCCACCATTATTATCCTGATTGTTGTTCTCTTGCTCCTCATTGTTATCGTCATCTACATGATCATAAATGTAAAAATGGACAGTAATGAATAACAGGATGATTTTTGTTATTAAAAACTGAACTCTTATGTTAATAAAAGCATCCATTTAAGCAATAACCATATTAGATAGTAACAATTAAAGGTCAATAATATGTATGTACCTTCTTCCTGTTCCTTTGAACTACCAGATTCGTCAGCAGCCGTCTTCTTGGGAGCTTTTGGTTCCTTTGAACTCCTCTGAACAGGAGCAGCTACTGGATGTGCTTCTTTTTTGGACCTTACAATCCTCTTTCTTTTCTGCCCGGTTACAAGAGGAGGAGGCCTAAGTATCATATCAGGTGTCATCCCCCTTCTCAGCAACTGACGCTGGTTATCATGAAGTGGAGCTGGTTCTTCAACAATAATCTGTCCAGATGTGACGCCATTAAAAACATCAGTGGCTGCAGCAGATGTCATCCTTCTATTAAGGTCCCAGTTATAATACATGGGTAATCCACCTGACATTTTCATGTGCCCATGCCTTAACTGACATCTCTGATAGAACCATACCTGTGTGAATGTAAAATGAACATTTGTGGAAACTATTAGATCAGCACATAAAATAATTGATCACGTTCAGTAATATTTGACAAAAGAATGCAAGAACTTACAATAACAGCTAATGCACAACCTCCAATGCAAATAGACTTGTTATCCTTCTTATTAGGATGACTGTGATCACACGCATCTACCATATGCTGAGTGATAGCCGTATGGACAACCATTGCCCATGCATATTATCGGTACTGTGCAAAATCAGCAGCTACGTGAATTAAGCTCATATCAACCCTCCCACTTGCTGTTGGGAACAGCAACATTGAGAAGACGTAAAGGACCAATAAAGCAATGAAGTCATCAACTGATTGCTCATCATTTTTCTCTAGTAGGATAATCAGCACCGCCTCAAGCTTTTTGTACCCTACATGATTTTTGGGGAAATTAGATTCATTCTCCTCCTCATCTGCCTCTTCTGCCTCCTGAGAAGGTGCCGCCTGAGCATCTTGTTTATCATCAGGGAAGTATTCTGTCTTGAGACGGTGATTGATATCACCAATACGCATCCTCCTCCTTCGTGATACAACTGTAGGAACCATCCCTCCTCACTTAAACCTATTAAGAAATAAAGTAAATAATTAATATTTGGTGTTAACATGCACCCATAAATACAATTTAAATGTAATTATTGTCCTTAAAAAATGAATACTGAATAAAATGAAAATGGATAATAGCTAGACCAAGTGCAACGTCCCGGACAATGAATTTCAGTGTGCAACCGGCAATTACGAAGGCCTTGGCAGTAGGGTCAAATGAATCAAAAATCACTTTGAATAGAGAATTCGAAAGCAATATTGGGGGCATTTCAAAAAAGTGGGCAAAAGGGTGATTGTTCAGTTTCTGGCGATGTAGGTCGGTCATAAGAGGGGCCAATTTTTCTTTGTAAAAGTTGACCATATGTGTCGGCCGACAACGCAGAATCACGTTCTTACCAGCTGTGTAGGAAAAAAACATACTTCAGAACAAATTGAATGACAATTTCAAAATTTGACTTTAAAGTGAACACTTATGGCTTTAAAGTGAATACATATGAATTTAAAGTGAACACATTTGAATTTAAAGTGAACATATACTGTAAAATAAAATATGAGTACAGGAGGAAAAAAAAAAACTACCAGAAGGGAGTGTGGACACATCAGTTCTTGGAGCATTAACTGGCCGATCACTTCTAGCGGCAGCACGTGGACAAGCAGTCCCTGGGAAAATGGTGTGTAACACCAAATGAATCAGATTTTTTAAAGCAAATATTATACAGAATAGAGATGATATTAAATTTTTAAAAGTAGAATGTAATAGATAATACCCCGTGTGTTGCCGACTGTTGTGCCGCTTTGGCGAGTATTACCTCGTGTTGGAGTACGACTTGAAGAAGGTTTGTCTAATAAGTAATGTACAAACATTACAATCAGATTTAAAACTTGAAAAGTGTAACATATGTTAAAAAGGCATAGAACAGTATATGCATTTAGTTCATTGTTGGCAACAAAATGATCCCTTGTAGAAACATTATTATCTCTAATTAAAACTAATTGACCCCTTATTCAATTTACATGTAATAAACATACATTAACCTTTCATAGAACGGTATATTCCTTACTGATCATATAATTGAACAACTAAGGCAGGAAAATGAACAATTAGTCGTGCTATAATGATCAAATTGAAACGAATTGACAATTATATAATACTACTGAACATGTAGTATTGACCATATCTACTCCCTCAAATTAAATAGTAACTCATATGTACTAGAAACTTATAATTCACACATTGTCGGACAACATTATATGTTAAAAATGAACTAAGATGAAATTAACAGATAATATTGACAATAATCAATAATAAATATGAGAAACGATCTAGATATAGTGGGAAACGATCTAGATAAACAAGTTAGGAGGGCTTAGAATCCTTACTTTTTGATAGATCCTTCGAAGCCACAGCCTTCTTCCCCATCTGATCAGTATTATTATTGTTCGGCTGAGGAACCCTAATGCGGAGGTTGAACTTGGCGTGTAGAGTGGTGGAGTGGTAGACTGTGCCGGATACGGAGAGAGAAACTCAAACCCTAGGTTTTGATTTTTTAGAGGAGAGACGGAGAGAGCGAGAGCAGGACGAGCGAGTGAGGAAGAGAGTTAAATGAAATGGGGAATGGATTCCTCTAGTGTTCGCGGAGACATTTATAGCAACAGAGGTCAAAGGACGCTTTATGTGGTCAAAGGTCGCGTAAGTTCAGTCGTATGTATACAATAATAAGGCAACAACATGATCCCTTAGGTAAACAATATTATCCTTAGAAGAAACTAAATCAACCTTTAATTAAATAATATATTAATTGATTCGACAGTTGTTATTTACACGTGGATAACAATTATTGGTCGAAACTTAGTGAACCCTTGTACAAACATTATAATCCTTTGTTAAAACAAGTTGAACCTTATCTAATTTACATAAAGAATGAATGGACACGTGTTTGTTACACGTGCTACAATCAGTTTCATTGCAATATGAAACTAATCCCTTGTGGCAACAAACAGAACCTTTGCCTAGTAACAATGGTAATATGAAACGATAAAATTATAACTAAATTATTTCACAGAGCTGTTTCCTAGTAATTGAACAAGAAATATTTGTGCAGTGTATCAAAAAAATCATACATACAAATCGATAAGATCTATGTAACTATATAGCATTGAGATTAAAGCACGAAAAATCTATAACAATGTTTACATCAACAAGAATTGGGATTACAGCACGAAAAATCTATAACAATGTTTACATTTCAATTCTATGTAACTATATAGCATTTCCTTCAATTATGATATGCTAATTACAGTATAAGAAAAATATTCTTTCCTGCCTAACTCATATCTAACTAAAATTTTATTAGCGGAGATAATGTTTCCCACAAACTCATCAGTCCATCGAGTCTTCCAGCAAAAGCATGATGCCTTGGTTGGAATTGAATTCTGCCCAAAAAAAAAAAAAAAAAAGAACAAGTTAATCCATACAAAATACGTGTCACTAACAGTAAAGTACTGAATAAAAATTACCATTAATTTTGTTGTGACCTAGTCCACTTCTTTTTTGCCTCGTCCTTTTTCTTCTCTAGTGTTGACTTCTTCCTATTTTGTGGAGGTCGACCCCTTTTGTGCCTTTTAAGCGGGTCTTTCACAGAGATATCTTTATCTTCAATTCCAGTGCCGATGTGTTCATTTGATCCACCTTCAGCTCTTATCCCACTACTGTTTTGACCGACACTTTGGGTTGTCTCTGTGACTTTAGCAATGGAAATCATCAATCCATTGAGACCTTCAACAACACAATGCTGGGTGTGTTCATCTAAGGCTGCATAATCGATGAGCCTCTGGTAAACTGGATAAAGGATCAAATGCAGGTTGTTATGGGCGTCCCGCCTTTCTCTTACACTGACGGCTATTGCTCCTTCATTTCAGTAATTTCTCTTAAAGTCTTTACACCATCTGTCCATGATGTACTTCTGTGGAACATGTGGAACATCTTCTTGCTTGTACACGAGCAGCGCATGGCGACACACAAGCCCCTTTGTCTCAAATAGATGGCACTCATAGCTGTAGGTTTGATCTGCACAATTGAACTCAACCTTGAATTCTTTCTCCCCATCATCAACATTATAGACCTTTGTGTTGTCCAACCGTTCAGAAAAGGTAAACTTCGAGTCGACGAGAGCCTTTATTTCGCCCTGGAACTGAATGAACATGTTGTTGGTGTACTTCTCTGAAAATTGCTGCTCAATTGAATTCCATTGAGAAATAAGCCTCGATCGGCCACGTATGCATTCATAGTTCTCATCCGACTCTCTCCTTCTCAACCTTGACAGAGCCAGGTCAAAACACCTTACAAAATTCCTGAAACATGATAACATTAATCTTAAATTAGATTGTTGACAAGCCAAAAAATAGAAGGAAATGGTACCAGTAACAGTAAGATTGTTTTTCAACCAAAAAAACAATGCATAAAAAATGAGAATATAACCAGTTACAACAATGCATTTAATTCATCCCTACATGCATGTAATATAACAATTTTTTACATATAACAGAACCCTTAAAAATAATTAAAACTGGTTTGCAGATATAAAACTGTACTAGAAAGTACATCATGACATATAAATTTAACATATATATATAGAATGGTGGCATATTTTTATGAATTTTTGATTAAATTAAGCACGAATGACATGCTGTACAAGAATCAACTGTTATAAAAGTTGTAGAACAAATTGTAACAGCATTTATACCACATATAATTCATCCCTAAATGCAAATAAAGTACATTACCAACCTAAAATGGGGCATTTTAAGGGAACATGTAACCAAGATCCTTAAAGCCACAAACAGAACCATTATACGTAAAAGCATAACCATTGATTACATAAGCAATTATTGGATAGCGAATAACTGAAGATGAAATTATATTTAAAGAATGTAACCTTAGAGTGGTCTTTGAGTTGACATATTTGTCCAGGAAGGCATTAATACTCTCACTCCTCTGAGTTGATCTCATTCCAGCCCAGAAAAATTTGTTGAGGTATACTGGTACCCACATGTGCCTCATGTCAAACATGTCGGTGAGCCAAACATTATCTGTGAAAAAAATAAAATCGTTATATATTGAAAATTAGACTGAGATAAGCAACTAATTTATTGGATAAATACATGATATGCATATGCACATGAGGTACACATAAATCAATATGTACCTTGCAGCGAATAATGTGTGACAATCAATTCCCATTTGATTTCAAACTCAGATTCCGTTTTTGACTCATAAATGACCTTTCGAAGATCTTTATCGTTGCCAATCCTATTGTCCAATTTGTCAAGGATGTGCCATATGCAGTGCCGATGACGGGTTTCTGGTAATGTTGTAGCTATTGCTTTTTTCATTGCATATGACTGATCTGTTATGATGGTCAGAGGCGCCTTGCCACCCATGCACTCAAGCCAGTTAGTAATGATCCATTCGTAAGTGTCTGCATCTTCGTGCGTCATCATGGCACAACCAAATATTATGGTTTGTCCATGATGGTTAACGCCGACGATAGGTGCTACAGGAAGGTCATATCTGCATTTAATGAAAAAATCATGAATAAATATGACGTTTGCAAAATGGTTCTGCAATAATCAAAATTATATTAACCCTTCATAGCACAAACTGAACATTTATAATTAATAGGATAACCATTAGTAACAGAAGGTACTAAATAGAAGCTATGCATGATCCAACAAATATGCACAATAAAAACAATCAATCCTGGAAAGTGTTGCTGGTGTGCATGATCCAACAAATATGCACAGAAAAACATATTAATAAATATAATGTTTGAAGACGTACTGGTTCACAATGTAGGTGGCATCAAAGGTAATGACATCACCGAAGAAATGATACCAGGACTGAGATGTCGAGTCCGCCCAAAAAACAACATCAAGGCGATTTTCGTTATCAAACCTGTATGAGTAATAGAATTTGGGGTCTTTTTGTTTGGCTTCCCGAAAGTACTGCATCAATGCCTCAGCATCGCCTTTATGGAACTTGCCCCGTCTCATCTTTGCTATCAAATTCCTCCCATCGCGCTCAGTGAAACCACAGTGAAGTGGACCACCCCCCCATTTCCATCACAGCATTGATGTTGGATGCAATCGAAACACCAGCTCTGTCGTTGAGTTCAAGCTGTTTGATTGCCCAATCTTTGATGGTTCTGAAAGCCTTGATTCTATGTGAGTGTTCGGGGCAGAGAGTATGATTATGCTTCTCCGTGACTCCAGTGACAATCCAAACATTTCTGGTTTGATCCAACCTCAAATACATTCTAGCAGGGCAGCCTTGTTTCTCCACTTTTTTGTTTTTGTCAGGTATAGCCTTCTTAGATGTTTTTTTTTTTGTTTTTCCACCCTTTGTACAAAGCACAATAACCCTCTACCTGCCATCCTTGGATGAACCCCGTTTTTTCAGTACATCGAAACCACGGTCATATGCATACCGTAAGTAATACAGGTGACCTGCCTCGCTGGTAGAGAATTCCATTCCTTTATGTGGCGCGGGAACAACAGGCTGAAGAGGTTGCTGATTTGTTGTTTCCACATCAAATGGTTGTTTAACATCCTCAATGGGATCCCCATCTTGATCAGGTAATTCCTCGATATCATAATCACTGATATCTGACCCACTCCAATCGTCAGCAACAGTTTCACCTTGAGAAAACTGGTAGATATCCCACGCAAGCGGCAAATCAAGCCCTATTGCAACAAGAAAAACAATGCATCAACAATGATAATATGGCCAGTTACAACAATGCATTTAATTCATCCCTACATGTATGTAATATAACAATTGTTCAAATCTAACTGAACCCTTAAAAATAAGTAAAACTGGAATGCTGATATATAACTGTACATGAATTAAATAAAAAGAAAGTACATCATGACATATAAATTTAACATATATATAGAATAATGTCATCTTTTAATGAATTTTTTCTTAAATTAAGCATGAATGACATGCTGTACCAGAATTAACTGTTATAAAAGTTATAGAACAAGCTGTAACAACATTTATACCACATATAATTCATCCCTACATGCATGTAATGTAACAATTGTTCACAACTAACTGAACACTTACAAAAAATAAACCATCTGTACCAGAATCAACAGATATAATGAGAACGTAACAGCATTTATACCAAAATGCACTAATTAGTCAAATAATGAGTAATCAGAATCATATTGAGATAATCAATGGCAATATAAACAATGAAAGAACCTTGAATCCGTAATTATTGACAATTCTAAGTAATAGGGCTTCATTTGTACAGTTATCGCAACAAAATCATCTCACAAAAGAGAGATACAACACATAATGAAATTCGTACAATTATCGCAAAAGGTTCATAACTGTCTAACCTGATCCAGACATCTTTGATGGATTATTGAAGTTTTGTAGTCAAAGTCACCAGATCTACACTTCGGAACAATCCTCTAACGACTCCAGACAATTGCTTCAGTTAAATCGCAAGAATTATCTGCATTGAATCCATATCGCAAGAAGAAATCAGTTCAAATAACGTTTTCGATCAAATTCGAGAAAGATTGAAGACGAAATCAGTTCAAATAAGATTTTCGATCAAAATCGAGAGAGATTGAAGACGAAATCAGTTCAAATAAGTTTTTCGATAAAAATCAAGAGAGATTTTAGTAATGTACCAGTGATAATCAAATTGTGTTGGAACCGAGAGAGATTTGGGGCATACGAGAGAGATTTCACCAATTTTGACCTAATATCGCCTCTTTGATCGGCAGTCGAAGCGGAAAGAAACGATTTCGTATAAAACTGAATTTCAAAAAAACGGAAAGAAATGACAGCGAAAGGTGGTTTCCGTGTTTCCTATTGAAGCGGGAAGAGATTTGGGCCATCCGTTGGGCTTGGCGCTGGTCCAGCAGAGGCCTGTGGATGGTATGGATGGTAATCAGTTGGATGGAGAGTAGTAATTACCGAAAAGAACTGAGTAGTCTATTATATATAATAACTAGATGCATAGTTTGCGGCTCCGCCGCAACCATGTTCTAGTTATTTTAATTATGAATTATTAGGTCTTTTTATGAGTTATAACATAGTATTGGAATAATGAATGAATATTAGTAATGAAATAGTCTGATTCGTTATGTATTGAAGTTTGTAGATTATGTATACAAGTAGGTATATATGTGGATAAATATGTACGTATATAAAAGATTAAAAAAAATCTGCATAAAAATATGTAAAAAAGATAAAAAAAAAAAAATCTAAACATATTTTAAAATTTAAATGGGAAGAGGTTTGGTTTCTTATATATTTATTTTGTTTGCAAATAAATATCCCTTTATTATTCTTTTCTGTTAGCTATATTAGCAATTTCATTGTTTCAATTCAAAATTGTATTTTTTTTTTCTCCGACATGCTTTTGCAGGATATTAATGTAGAGTCAAACCTTGAAAGCTATATGCATGTAGTTAGATATTGCTAATCTTCGATAGAAGAGAATCCAATTTTATTTGCATGAAAAAAAAAATAAATCCAAATAAATTGACTAATTGAGCAAATAAATGAATTATTAGAATTATAAATCGCAAGAAGAGAACAGAAACAAAACTATGCAAAAGATTTTTCATGTAGTCATCATCCACATGAGCAAAGTGGTATGACTTAATTTAAAAATAAACCTATAATTTTTTTTTCCCTTAATGAAACTGTAAGGTGCAATTGTATATTAGTCTTGGTATATCTACATTGTAAATCATAGTATTTCGCATTCAGAATTTATAAATGGTATTGGGAAATAAAATTATAAATCGTTTGTCTTAGAGTCGACCGTAATTCAGTTGAAATATAAAGGTAAAATGTTAATTAGTTTTGAAAAGTATCAACAAAATATTTTAAAAAGCCCTTGTGAGAAAATTGATAGTAGTTAAAATTATATGAGAAAAAAATATATTAATTTTCGTTATACTTACCTGTTGGTATTAGAAATGAATTAGAAGCATAAAAAAGGCTCAAATAAAGTTGAAATTATTCTTTTGGTTTTCTTCACTCAGAATTGAAAACATAACAAAAAATAATATATATATTACTAAAGGTCGGTTGAAGAGGGAAAAAATAATTGCGAAATAAGAAAGAGGAGGAAGAAGCAAAAATGACAACAAACTGTACCATTCCCATTTGTTCATATTGGAAATCGGATAGTAAATTTTATTTGTGTCAAACGTTCGCATATATTCCAAATAGAACTCATTCTATATATGCACCATCTATATATTTTTTTATCATACACCAAAAAGTAAAATATACAATATTAATAAAAAAAATATTCAAACTCGTACACCAAACTCATATGGAAATATATACACTTTAAACTGGTTTACATTTACTTTATAAAAGCACAAAAACGCACAATGATAAACATGTCAATATTAAAAAAAAAATCAATGAACCATGTGCAGGTTAATTATGAGGAAATCCTTGCCGTTCAAATCGAAAAGATCCAACGAACCAAAAAAAAAAAAAATTGAAGGGAAAAAAGAAACGGTATTGTAGTTATTGAGTAAAAACCAACCTAAATTTAATATATGTTTAATTAAATTAATAAATAAGTTAATTTTGATAAGAAGAAAAAAAAATACAGCTATCATTTAACATTTGTAACATAAAGAATATAATTAGTATATAATATGTCAGGGTAATAATTTCTGACATTATAATATTCAAAAAGTAGGCACAATAACTATACAATAACTCCAAATTGAAACGTTTTCTTTAAGAAAGCAGAACAAAAATCAAAATCAAAATTGGACTCTCCAAAAAAATTTTTTGCCGGCCAATCTTTCTATGCATGTTAATTCAAATTGGTTTAAATTAACTGTTTATATGGACACGAAAAAAAAAGAGCTCTTTTATTGTGAACTGTTTGTACAATTCTAAAATATCAATACAATATTCATTTTTTTCAATCTCATAGTCAAAATCTAGGTAGGCAAATTAGTATTAAAAATTGGTTCACACTTAACATTAAACATTAAACATTAGCATGAAGAAGTTAACGATAGTATAAGTCGACAATATTTTAGAAAACTGAATTGTACAAAATTATTGAATATACGGAATGGAGTACAAAATAACAAATAAACATACCTGGACGGAAAAAAATCAGTAGAATATTTTGACATAAAGGTGCATGTTAAAACGGGGCTCATAACCCAGTGCTGATAAGTGCAATCAGAGGCTAAGACAATCACGCAATCATATGCTAAAAATGAAAAGAGGCGCTAATTAAAGATTTTCGAAAACAGAAATCTTCCCGTCTGTTCCGTGTGTCTTCCTTCCGCTCACCCTCCCATCTGTTCCCCTTCACCCAGACGCCCCCTCCCACCCCCGCGTCCCTCTCACCCGTGTGCTCCTCTCACCCGCGCGCCCCCTCCCACCCCGCGTCCCTCTCACCTGTACACCCCCTCTCACCCGCGTCCTTTCCTGTTCCTCTCACCTCCTATCGTCTCTTTCTCTCTTTTAATGTCTCATTATCGTACCCTTTTTTTTTTTTCTACATTAGATACTCCATTATAGTTACTTAGTTACTCCCTTATATTTATTTAGTTACTTTCTTTTTCGATATTAGTTACTCCCTTAAATGAACTACACAGTTAAATCTATTACTTATTCCCTTATGCATAAAGTTAAAACCTTAAACAGACATAAGTTACTCCCTTTTTCGATATTAGTTACTCCTTTAAATGTACTACACAAATGTACTACACAGTTAAATCTATTACTTATTCCCTTATGCATATAAGTTACTCCCTTAAACAGACATAAGTTACTCCCTTTTTTTATATTACTTACTCCCTTAAATGAACTACACAGTTAAATCTATTACTTATTCCCTTATGCATATAAGTTACTCCCTTAAACGGACATAAGTTACTTTCTTTTTCGATATTAGTTACTCCCTTAAATGTACTACACAAATGTACTACACAGTTAAATCTATTACTTATTCCCTTATGCATATAAGTTACTCCCTCAAACAGACATAAGTTACTCCCTTTTTTTATATTAGTTACTCCCTTAAATGAACTACACAGTTAAATCTATTACTTATTCCCTTATGCATATAAGTTACTCCCTTAAGCAGACATAAGTTACTCCCTTTTTCGATATTAGTTACTCCCTTAAATGTACTACACAAATGTACTACACAGCTAAATCTATTACTTATTCCCTTATGCATATAAGTTACTCCTTTTTTCGATATTAGTTACTCCCTTAAATGTACTACACAAATGTACTACACAGTTAAACCTATTACTTATTCCCTTATGCATATAAGTTACTCCCTTAAACAGACATAAGTTACTCTCTTTTTTTATATTACTTACTCCCTTAAATGAACTACACAGTTAAATCTATTACTTATTCCCTTATGCATATAAGTTACTCCCTTAAACGGACATAAGTTACTTTCTTTTTCGATATTAGTTACTCCCTTAAATGTACTACACAAATGTACTACATAGTTAAATCTATTACTTATTCCCTTATGCATATAAGTTACTCCCTCAAACAGACATAAGTTACTCCCTTTTTTTATATTAGTTACTCCCTTAAATGAACTACACAGTTAAATCTATTACTTATTCCCTTATGCATATAAGTTACTCCCTTAAGCAGACATAAGTTACTCCCTTTTTCGATATTAGTTACTCCCTTAAATGTACTACACAAATGTACTACACAGTTAAATCTATTACTTATTCCCTTATGCATATAAGTTACTCCCTTAAACAGACATAAGTTACTCCCTTTTTCGATATTAGTTACTCCCTTAAATGTACTACACAAATGTACTACACAGTTAAACCTATTACTTATTCCCTTATGCATATAAGTTACTCCCTTAAACAGACATAAGTTACTCCCTTTTTTTATATTAGTTACTCCCTTAAATGAACTACACAGTTAAATCTATTACTTATTCTCTTATGCATATAAGTTACTCCCTTAAGCAGTCATAAGTTACTCTCTTTTTCGATATTAGTTACTCCCTTAAATGTACTACACAAATGTACTACACAGTTAAATCTATTACTTATTCCCTTATGCATATAAGTTACTCCCTTAAGAAGACATAAGTTACTCACTTTTTTGATATTAGTTACTCCCTTAAATGTACTACACAAATGTACTACACAGTTAAATCTATTACTTATTCTCTTATGCATATAAGTTACTCCCTTAAATAGACATAAGTTACTCCCTTTTTCGATATTAGTTACTCCCTTAAATGTACTACACAAATGTACTACACAGTTAAATCTATCTTATTCCCTTATGCATATAAGTTACTCCCTTAAATTGACATAAGTTACTCCCTTTTCGATATTAGTTACTCCCTTAAATGAACTACATAGTTAAATCTATTATTTATTCCCTTATGTATATTATTTACTCCCTTAAAACAGAAATCGGAATGAAAATCAGAGGAGGGAGCGAAATGGATTACGAGATCAGAGGAAAGGGGTGTGATGTGGCGCGTGAAGGGAGAGGGGGCGTGAGGTTGTGCGGGAGGGTGAGGCTTGAGGTTGCGCGGGAGGGTGAGGGAGATCGCGAGGGTGAGGGTGAGGGTGAGGGTGAGGGTGAGGGAGCGCACGGAAGGTGAGGGTGAGGGAGTGCCAGCGCCTTGATTGCTTGATTGCGCAGACGCTTGATTGCGTTAAGTAATTCTCCTCATAACCATCATCTCCAAAATTTATCATTCCTATCATCTCTAAGATGTGTTTTCCATTTTTAGAAATGCATTTGTAACTTCTTTCTATTTTCGGAATATTTTCCCATCATCCCCTGAGATCATCCCCTCTCTCCCTCTCTGTTACGCTCCCTCCCACTCCCCCTCCATTTCCACTCAGTTTCATTAATAACTATCATAATTATTTTTTTTCCAGAACAACTAGAACAATTAGCATTTTTTTCCAGCACAATTATTTTTTTTTTCCAGAACAACTAGAACAGTTAGCTTACCAACTAGAACAATTAATATTTTTTTTCCAGCACAATTATTTTTTTTCCAGAACAACTAGAACAATTAGCATTTTTTTCAGCACAATATTTTTTTTCCAGAACAACTAGAATAATTAGTTTATCAACTAGAACAATTACTTTACCAAATAGAACAATTACTATTTTTTCCAGCACGATTATTTTTTTTACCAGAACAACTAGAACAATTAGCATTTTTTCGGCACAATATTTTTTTTTTCAGAACAACTAGAACAATTAGTTTACCAACTAGAACAACTACTTTACCAAATAAAACAATTAGCATTTTTTCCAGCACGATTATTTTTTTTCAGAACAACTAGAACAATTTTTTGATGTTTCAAATAATTGTTCTAGTTGGTCGACTAACTGTTCTAGTTGGCCTCTGGATGCTAGAAAATTTTTTCACCTGAAAAAAAAAAACATCTCTGAAAGGAAAGAGATGATTAATTACATTCCGAAAAAAGGAAAGAGGGATGAGGTTTATTTGCATAAATTGTATTCCAAGAAAGGAAAGAGGGGATGGAGAGTTAATGAAGACCTGGGATGATGGGGGTGATGTTATGGGATGATAGAAAGCAATTCTGTTTTTTATATCAATATTCTATTGACACAAATAGAATATTTTGAAAAGTGATTATCAAGTACTTATCTAGATATATAAGTCGGTTATGGAGAATGTAACGAAGAAAATTTAGGAACAAATTATTAACTACCGCAATTTGACAACATGTATAAAGAAGCAACAACCAAATTTATACATGTTGTTAAATTAGGCGGCATTATATCAACATCTACCTTCTCATATCTTGAATATTAATGATTCATCATCCAAAAAAACAATAGACAAAAGGAACGATAAAATAAAGAAGGAAATGGAGGAATCATGATAAAAAAAAAATTACCTTTATTGTGGATGAGAATTTTTTCTTTTTAGTGCAAATAGAAAATGCGTATGAATGTCTAAGCACATTTCTTATTTATAATGAAATATGGCGGTTGGAAAAAAAAAAAAAGGAAAGAAAGATTTGTAAAACTCTTATGGATAATGTCGGCTAATTATTATGGACGGTGCAATATTAGGAAAATGTCTCCATTTCATTTGCAAATTTTAGGCTACATTCACATGTTAATGAACATGATTCATACATATAAATTAAACACTATTTGTACAAAAGAGAAAAAAAATATATAAAAAATTTAATTGGTCTATAATGGACCATGCACATCTTAAAACAAAACTAATTTTAACAATTTCACACACGATATTTAGTTAAACCTGGTATTAATTAAATACCATGAACCATTACATTATTTAATTAATTGAAATATCTCAAGAATTGAAGAACATGTCTATCTATCATAAATACAATAATGCATGGCCCAGATTTAAAGCATCCAATGGCCTAAATTTTTTGTTAGCACCATTTTTACACGCAACTTAATTAGGTTCCCTCCATTTATAAATTGCTAACTTTAATATATATTTAATAATGTGGGGAATCTTTCCGGCTGGAGTGATCAATAATTTTGTGATTATCTCATATTCGAACTAACAATTACGTAATTACTGTTTAAATCAATTTTCTGCTGCTAACAAAATTAAATTCAAGCTAAATCAGTCACAAATAAACTCAAATTGGGCCCGACTCATTCAAAGGATTTATAAATTACAAATGTCGATGCACATGCATTACAAAAATATGAATTAAAACGTCCATGCACATATGAAAAGTTATGATATTTCGATATAATTTTAATTGGCAACAAAAAGATTATAGAAATTCAATGATGTAAATTACTTTTGAACGTTAATTTTTTTAGTTTCCTATTATCGTAAAAATAAAATAAAAGTACTTTATTTTTCTCTTGTGTTTATTGAAATTATTATTATAAGAAATTGGAAAAATTATGCACGACAAATAATATCAAAGTGAAGACACTTGAACTCTCTTTTTACAAAAATAATATAAAAATTATCTCTTATCTCAGAAAAATATCTTTTTTCTTGCACGAATGTCATGCCAGTTGACATATTTTAAAACCAAAAACTGTATTAATAAATTTAAAGGAACCTTAGATATCATTGGACTTTCTGCATAGGTTAACAAAGCAGAACCAGCTGCTAGTGTTACCAAAGTGGGGGACATTCATGCATGTTCCCTTCCACTAAGTACCAGGTTAATAATAATATATAACCAAGCGTGCAAGTTGTTATATATGTAATCATTGTTCTTTTAGCTAGATTTCAGAAAGAATATCATTTGTCAGCATAACAGAGAAGACTTCCATGAGAAAGATTGAACACAAAAGGTATTAATTTCATAGGGGCTATTCGATCGGCCAGTGAAGAAGAAGAGTTGAAGACTCCTTTAGCGTTCCATCCATCTTAATGTTGCCGAATACAAACTTCTTAATTAGTGCGGATTAATAGTATAAAGTTAGTCTTCATTAACATCATATATCACGTCATTCCGTTGGATTAAGTAATTTAGCCTGTCTAGCTATGAAGGCATAATATTAATTTAGACAAGAAAACGTTTAGGCCCTGATCGGAAACTATTATTTCTGTAGGAATCGGAAATGGATTTTCCATTTTTCCATTTTTTCTGATCGGAAACAGTTCGTAGGTGAGAAACAATTTCAGTCGGTAGAATTTGGCGAGAAAATCTCTGTGAATTCCCTCGAAAAATATAGAAATTTGGTGAGAATTCGCTGGCGCCGAGCCTCGTATACTTTCATCGGACAAAATTGTCCCCGATAAAAAAATATCTTTTCTACCGATTTGGCCTTTCTCTCTCCTTTACTAAAGTTACGCTGCTACGAAAAGGAAGCGATCTACTGACCTAGCCATGGCGATCTACGGAAAGGTACTGCTCTCTCCCTCTCTCCTGTACTAGAAGTTTCATGGGATTCGAAAGATTTCTTTCTTTGAAGAAAAAGAGGATAATTCACTGATCAAAAGACGGGTCACAAAGAGTCAAATCGAGGGCAAAATGGTCATGTTACTTAGAGTTGAAATCCATTCCTTTTTCATTTTCTATTGGTTCCAATCATTAGATGTCAATTCCTGTCAATTGTCTAATGAATTCTTTTCTCACGAAATGAAATCAATTCCATATAATGAAGTATTCCGATCAGAGCCTTAGTTTAAGTTTACCTCTAATTAATCCTTAATTGCACTAAGTACAACTATGATCTGAACTTAACTTACTATTTAACCATGTTAATTTCATCTCAGTATTGCTGATTGATTACTCAAGTCTTTCATGTTTCAGTATAACTAATTATATTACCATTTTAGTATTTAATCAAATTATTCATCCAATTCATAATTATTTAGTTTAATTGAAGTAATTTAACAATTCAGTTGATAAAAGTCATTAAATATATGCCCATGTCTACTTCTTTTATATATTAGATCATTTTCTTATGTGGTTTCTGACCCAACATCTAGACACTTATACGGTACTGAAAATAAAACTAAAAAATATAATTATATACTAATTATGCTTGCCTTTGGAGCTTGAATCTAAAAATAAATAAATAAAAAAATACAACTGAATATTTTTTTCTTAATAGAATAGTGATGAGAATTCATCCACTTATGTCAACAAAAAATAAAATAAAATAAATCGATAAAAAAAAAGCACTCTTTAGTTAGTGGTATTTTTAATAAAAAAAAAATTTCCTCAGAAATTTTAATAAGAAAAAAGAAATATTTTTTTAATAAGAAAAAAGTTCTAACTGAAGGATTTCATGATGCGAATCGGGTAATTTTAAAAATTTTATTAACCGATAACATCTAGGATCGTTCTTATTATTGCTAACTTTCTTTATTTTATTTGCATCGCAATCAAATATATTCCTATAAGAAGGATTGTAGAACCATACCTATGATCTTTAACGAAGCTCTATTCCTCTTCGGTTCACCTTGAATCCGAAACAAGAATGACAGTCGAATCCGTGCTAGCGAACTCCCCGTCAACACCTAGCTCCGTCGCCCGTATCTTAATCGATTGCTTAATCGATAGAATATTTTAACAAGTATTTTGAAGAAAAGAATAACAAAGCTTCAACACATGAAGACTTACTTGTTATTCTTAATTTCTGATCTGCTTTTCCTTTAAAACACAAGAAGAAACTTTTCAATTTCATATAGCATTTAAAGCCACTAACCAGAAATTAAAACAGCACTTTAATTTCTGACGTTGCAGCACTAAAACCTTGATAACTCTCTGTAGGAAACTCCAAACGTCCTGAAACTTGGACCATTGGATTCTACACTTCAAGGGCTACAATTTTCATATATCATTTGCCCAGAATGGTTATCGTTTGCTATACTAATTTTCTGTTTAAAGTTGGCTCAAATTCTGACACAAATTTAAGGCCTTCTTTCTTCTTCATTTGTTAAAATAATTGGGCTTGGGCTTCAAATAAATTTATACATTTCATAATAATATTCATATATTATTATAATATGTGAAACTTATATTATCCTTATAATATACACATATTAATAAATTTATTCTTTGCTAGTTAATCACGTCACGTGATATAATTTTCTATTTGTACTTTATTTCATGCAACATGAAACTTTGTACATAGAAAATATATTTCTTGTTTCCCATTCAGTTGGTGTGACCTATATTGAGGATCCATATTATGTTGGCAATGGAATAATTATTTTATTCCATAAACTGTAAGCGGTACTCTAGCATACATTACAGCTACCCAAATAATATAGATGTTTAGCAAATCCTTTTACGAAACACGATCCTTCTAGTAATGTTATTAACATTACTTGTGTCTATTCCTTGCCATATGATATTATGATTATTATACAAAGTAGGACTGTGTCATCTTCGTATTATAATATTTTCTTGGTCTCTAATAAGTAGGATTATATAATTATAACTGCACTTCAGTTATATTGGATCCATTTATAATCTCACTTTACCAAGGGGCCCTTTATAATATCATTCCTCAATTAATGAGTGGCAATTAGCTATTGACATATATATTTTCCTCCTACACAAGTTACATACAAAGAACTATTACTTTTATCACCACTTGCTTCAAATGGCTTTTAATAATAATTACGTTGCATATTTCTTATGTGAAAAATATATCATATCAATCTTAGAATTAACGACACGATAAAAATATTAATGACACAAACACAATCCATATAATATTTTTTATCAATTAGGTCTGTTCAATATATGAAACTTTTCATATACTCGTGTTATTAAATGATAATCCTTTATCAACGTTTACAGAACTACAACGTACTTTTAATCAACACGACAGTCTTATATGGCATATTAGTGTTCCTGCTAATATCCAAGACCTGTGAACATTTTAGAAATATATATTCATTTTATTTAGAGTTCTGTGGTTCAAGACCAAGAGCATCTTCTTGAACACTTCTAAATATGAATATAAACTCATGGAACAAAACGTAATAACATCCAATTCATAAATATAACATATAAAAGTAATCACTATAAGATAACTTTTAGAACACAATTCCAACACTAACGCGGTCCAATATCGCGTACGTTTCGTGGCTCCTAACGCGGTCAACGACTGCGTTAGGAGGTGGATCGTAACTCAGCAGAAATGAAATGAAACAAGTTTGATTTTTTTAACTATATAACAACCCTTTATTTTACTTGTTTGATTTTTTTAACTATATAACAACCCTTTATTTTATGAAAAACATAAAGTTTTCTAACTATAAAATTACCCTTTATTTAACTATAAAAAACATAAATTTATGAAGACAAAAAAAATATGAGAGGATTAAAAAATACACCCATTTTTTTCTATTTCCTAATCCTATTTTCATGATTTGTAAATAATTATTTCTAAATGATGTTCATTGTGTCCAAAAAGAAAATTTTTCATTTGATGTAATTGCTTATTAATGTTATTAGTTCTTTTAATTAAATGTCGTTCATTTGATGTTATTGCTTATTAATGTCATTCATACGTGAGATGCTATTGCTTATTTGTTCATATTTATTTTGTAATCCAAAACCATTACTCGTGTGTCGTAATAATGTTGTCGTAATATTACTCGTGCGTCGTAATATTATTTTTGAATATTGCCTAGAAGTCGCAACAGACAAGCAACAAAAAATAATAAGCAACATAAACTACACATCTATGATCTAAAACATAATAACATACATCACAATATATACAAATCCATAACACACATCACATAAACATACTACCTCCTACGTCCAGACGGCGAAAATCTCTCGCGTTTTCTAATTACTCGTCTCTCTTCTCTCAGCCAAACACGGGGTAACTGACTCATCTCTCGTCTCTCTCTTCTCTCACCCTTCATCTCCTTTTGATTTTATCGATGTTAACCAAAGATTTTTGTTAGGGATGAGTTAAGGTGGATTGAAAAGTAAATTATCATTTTTTAGTCGGCTTCAAAATCGAAAGACAAACTTCCATTGACTAATTTAATGTGATGTACATATTGATTTTTTTTTGTAGAAAACTAATTTTTATATTGTTTGAGATATTTTATTACTATTTAGAATTTTTGAAAGATGAATTTATTTTTTATATAAACATTATTTGAAAGATTAATAAAAATAGTCACCTTTCAAAAATATAAATCCAAAAATGTAAAATTTCTGTATGGTACAAAATTTTAATATAAAGATTGGATTGGGTGATTTGAAAAGTTATTTTTTGTTGATATTGAAGCCGGAAAAAAAAGTGATGTCTTTGTGCCATGGCTCATTCTGTATTATTGTAAAAAATATATATAGATATTACGGGATGTACATATTGATTTTTTTTTAGAAAACTAATTTTTATATCGTTTGAGATATTTTATTACTATTTGGAATTTTTGAAAGATGAGTTTATTTTTTTATATAAACAGTATTTGAAAGATTAATAAAAATAGTCACCTTTCAAAAATATAAATCCAAAAATGTAAAAGTTCTGTATGGTACGAGATTTTAATATAAAGATTGGATTGGGTGACTTGAAAAGTTACTTTTTGTTGATATTGAAGCCGTGAAAAAAAAATGATGTCTTTGTACTAGGGCTCATTCTGTATTATTACGGGATCGAACTTTCATAAACAACAACAACTAAGCCTTTTGTCCCAAACAAGTTGGGTAGGCTAGAAAAGAAATCCAACAAAAGTCACCAAGTCACCGGAAAATAAGAAGTATATGTCAAAAGTAGGGCTAATAATATTAAATATATATATATATATATATATATATATAGAAAAAAATAAAATAGTAGTAGTAGTAGTAATAATAATAATAATAATAATAATAATAATAATAATAATAATAATAATAATAATAAAAACTAGTAGTAGTAATAGTAGTGGGGCCTACACCTAAGCTGTGAGCTAATACTATAACTTACAAATCTAAGACAACGCTCGAACCCTAAAATCGCATCTCATGGCTTCGGCACGTGAATTGCTAGCTTCCATGCGGTCCTATCCAACGCCAACTCCTTAGAGACGTTTCATTCTTTAAAGTCTCTTTTTACTGCTTCTTCTCATGTCAATCTTGATCTACCTCTGGCTCTCATTGTGTTTTCAAAGTGGTTGAGGATTCCGCTATGCACGGGTGCCTCCGGGGGTCTACGTTGGACATGCCCAAACCATCTCAAACAATGTTGGACCAGCTTCTCCTCTATCGGTGCAACCTAACCATATCCAGTATGTCATCATTTATAATCTGGCCCCTCCTCGTATACCCACACATCCTCCGCAACATGCGCATCTCTGCTACGCTCATCTTTTGGACGTGTCGTCTTTTAGTAGCCCAACATTCAGCGCCATACAACATCGCAAGTCTAATTGTCGTCCTATAGAACTTTGCTTTTAGCTTCTATGGGACTTTCTTGTCATATAACACTCCTGATGCTTGTCGCCATTTCACTCACTCTGCTCTTATCCTATGACTAACATCTTCATCTATGTCGCCATCACTCTACAACATCGACCCCATATATCGAAAAATATCTTTCATAGGCACTACCTATCCATCTAAACGAACATCTCCATCTTCTGGTCCTGCCACACTAAATTCACACCTCATATACTCCGTCTTAGTTCTACTAAGTCTAAACCCTTTCGACTCTAGGGTTTGTCTCCACAACTTTAATTTTCTATCGACACCTATATTACTCTCATTGATTAGCACCACATCATCCGCAAAGAGCATACACCAAGGAATCTCTCCCTGTATGTCCATCGTGATCTCATCCATCACCAAGACAAAAATATAAGGGCTCAATGCCGATCCCTGATGTAATCATATTTTAATAGGAAAGTCACTAGTCACACTATCACATGTCCTAATGCAAGTGGCAACTCCATCGTACATGTCCTTGATGAGGGTAACATACTTAGTAGGAACTTTCTTCTTTTCAAGTGTCCACCACATGACTTTCCTTGGTACTTTGTCATAGGCCTTCTCCAGATCAATGAAAATCAAATGGAGATCCTTCTTCTACTCCTGATACCTCTCCATAAGCTGCCTTACTAGGAAAATGGCCTCCATAGTCGACCTACCAGGTATAAAACCAAATTGATTTTTCGAGACATCTGTCATCCGTCTCAAACGATGCTCGATCACTCTTTCCCAAAGCTTCATTGTATGGTTCATAAGCTTTATCCCTCTATAGTTTGTACAGCTCTGAGCATCTCTTTTATTCTTGAAAGTTGGTACTAAAGTGCTTCTCCTCCACTCATCCGGCATTTTAGTCGATCGAAAAATGCTATTGAACAGTTTGGTTAACCAAACTACTGTCACATTTCCGAGACAACGCCATACTTCGATCGGTATGTTCCGAGACAACGCCATTCTTAAATGCATCATGATGTACACTAGACATGGCAGTCGCAGCTTGGAAATTGGAGAGCTCGGATCTCATATCATAGGGGATAATTTTTTTTATATATATTAGGCATAAGCTACCTTAGATTTCTAAATATGTTTAATTTTAATAATTGATACGACTATTTTTAATTTATTTAATAAAAAAATTTATTTTTTATTAAAATCCACATCGGCCACTGTTTTAAATTAATAATATATATGTAGGTTTCTACACATGATTCCATCCGACCTTATACATTACAAATTGATTTGAACAGCAGTGCCCTACTATTTTGTTTACAACTAGCAAAAGTTGTCCTCATACATGGGCAAATAAAAGAAATAAAATAATGTTAGGCAATAAAGATATGTTTCTCAATTTACGTGCTATATAGATAGATATGTTGCTTAATTTGTTTCCTTATTAGATGAAAAAAATCAATATATCTTCTTACTTTGTCCGACGATTGAAATCCAACCACACATCAACAGAAACACGTATTTACATGCTATATCTAATGTGTTAATACCTCTTGGATCCGTGCGAATAAGGATAAAGATAAAGATGAAGATGAACGACAATAAAATAGATGAAGATGAACGACAATAGAATATATAGTTGTATGTTAAAATAATAATAATAATAATAATAATAATAATAATAATAATAATAATTAAATAAATAAATAAATAAATAACTTAATAAATAAATAGCTAAATAAAAAATAAACCTTATACCGAGAAGATGGTACATACTTTAAAAATTGTGTCAGTGTTAAGCATCTACCGTGTAGACATGCATGTTCTAAAAAGAATTAATTTCGGCCATAATGTTTCACGGCCCTTTTTAAAAAATAATAATAACATTGGTAATCATGCCACGTATTGCTCCGACTAATGGAAAACCTAGTTCATTTGACGTTGACCTGTAAAACACTAGATTTTCGAAATTAGGAAAAAAAAATGATCTAATGCTATTATAGAGGTTTCTAGTTATTTTAATAACAGTTTTTAAGTTACAGATTAAATTGCAGGAGTCAAACATGAATATGAATGACTTTAATAGTCTTGCTTTAATTATTATTATTATTTTTTCCCATAAGAACGGATTCAAACTCCACATGATGGAGAAAAGGGATTTAATTTCGAAAACATCAAAGGGTACATCTTCAATTATTACATATTCTTTGCGAAAGAAAAAACTATGTGCCTAAGCAATATAAATTTTCATCAATTGAGCCACATTTACAATATCATTGCAACCAATTAATCAGAAAGAAAAACAGAATTGATAACATCCCGGGGCAGAGCCAGAATTTGGACTTACGGGGTGTTGAAATTCGAAAGTGTCAATATCGAAAAACGACGACAACAAAAATAGTATTTTACTATGAGCAAGGTTCCAATGCCACAATTTTTTAGTGCCACAAGTTGCCACAACTTCATATTTTGTTATATTTAATATTTTTTAAATTCAAACGTCAAATCCAAACCGTTAATCTTGTTCAATACAATGAGTGATGCGTTTTGACATAAATTTTATAAAATTCAGAGTCGGTTTGATACTCGATCAAATGGTCAACAAATGAACGTATTAGAATTAATCTGTTATAGTTAACTAGATTCGATCATTTGTTTACCACTTGATCGCGTATCAAATCGACTTGTGGCAACAAAAAGTTATATTGAATAAAATCAATGGTTTGGATTCGACGTTTGAATTTAAAAAATGTTAAATACTTGTGGCAACAAAAAGTTGTGGCACTCGAACCTTACTCACAATGAGTTATGCCAATATAATGAAAAGTATTTTTTTTTAAAAAAAAAAATAAGAGTTTCGATCATATAAAGAAACTTTGCTTTAAGAGAGAGAAAAAAATAATAACTAAACAAGGCTGGACAAATAATAAAATTGACCTCAAAACTTGTGCATATCTATAGCATGTCCAATAAGTAGTATTCCAATCCTCAAAGGAGTTGAATTGAGGCAAAAGCTTGTTAACAAGATTCAATATATTTAAAAAAATTCGCATGCTTATTGTTTGATTTCCACATTTTTTTTTTCTAATTCTTATCCCTATTCATACTTATAAAAATACCAATTCAAAGTTGTAAAAGTTTTCAACTGGAAATATATCAAATCACTTATATACAATTTGTATCATTGATTTTAGTATATTAGTTATTAACTCCTAATAAGTTAAAAACTTTAGTTTCAAATAAAAAGAGCAAAAGCACTAGATCATAATCGCAAATTTTTATCTTTTTTTTTTTCTGACATAATTTTATTTAATAACTTTCACCTCTGTCGTGTACAAGGTATTAGATCAATGTAATGTATTCTTTCTATTTTTGGAAGATTACAAAGACATTCTTTCTTCAATCAGCGTCCAAATGACTCAAGTTGTCAAGTTATAATATATATATATATATATATATATATATATATAATACAAATTTGTCTACACAAATGGATGGGAACGATTGCTGGTAAAATGATAATGAATCCATTATTAAACGAACCATTTTTCGGTCCTTTGGTGGGGCCCGATTATTTCCTCGGCTATCAAGTATCAACTTTGCTTGAAGATACGAATTACCCAAGTGGCTAGATCTTACGTCGTACAATATAATCTGTATAATGATTATTTACAGGGAGATTGCATGTTTCGGACAACACTAGTCTGAACCGTCCGATCTAATGGGGCCATCCCCTCCTACCACCCCAAAAAAGGAATTTTTTTTTTTCTTTTGTTTTCCTTCGTTTCTGAAAATTCAAACAAAAATCATTCTTTCCAAAATTTGGAAGCAACATATGTTTTCATCCATATTCTTCTACACAATCCAAATTCAACAATATTGTATAGTGAAACTAAAAATTATACAAATTTGCAACATTATGTATTCCTCGAATTTTTTAAAATTTTATATATTTCTTGAAATCAAAATCTATGATGCTCATAATTAAATTATTAGAAATTTTCAATATGAAAAATTTGAAAAAATATAACAGTACAGTTATTAATTATCTTTAGAATTCTACTTCTATGATATGTTTTTGTGAAATGAACTCTCAAATCTAAGAGTGTTACCATTCTTGATAGAGTCAATTCTTTGTTTAAAAGTTTTCAACTTTTTGAAGTAGGAAACTTGAAATATTCAAATTATGGAATTATGGAATTATAAATTCCAAAATTTTCAGTTCTTAAAGTGTGCAGTGTGAAAAAACTTATCATGAAAATTTCAAAATTATGAAGTGAGAGGAAATGAAAAGGAAAAGAAAATGCGGAATGAGTCATTTATTAATGAAAGGGAATTTCATTAAGGTTTTCCATTGAATGAATTACGGATTATCATGCACCTGCTCAATAAATTGATATCTTTTGTACTGCTGATGTAAGATATTCTTGTGAAACGAGTCATTTGGACATATTTCCTGACCAGCCTCATCAATTTCTAAAGTTATATTTTACAGTAAGAGCCGTTCATTGTAAGTTTAGCATTACGCTTTGTCGGATACAAATGTAATCTTAAATTCAACCCGATTACCCGATAACGCAATCACGCCCAATTTCCAAAAGCAATTACTGTGAAATGTATTTTTAACTCCTTCCTTTTCTTCTTCACTCCCGTTTCCTCTTCTCAATTTTTTCCCCTTTTATATCCGGTTTACAGTATTTTCTTTTTCTGGGTTTACACAATTCGCTCTTCCAATTTCTGAGAAATGGCATCGGCCCCGTTCAAGGCGCAGCTCACAGACCTCTTGAACTCCATGTTTGCCATGGTAAAAAAAAAAAAAAAAATTCTATTTCTATTCCTCTAGCCTCTTTAGCGCCTGTTGTCTTTCCGATTTTACCAAAAATTTACTCATTTTTTTCCTATTGCCAATCCTGGTAAGTATATTTCCCAATTTATACAATGTGAGATTCTGGTTTTGTTATTAAAACGTATTTTCCTTCACATTTTTTTTGTTCAAATTTGGATATTTAGGACTTGATTAAAACTAGTAATTGGGGTTTACAGTGGACGTCAGTTTCCTTATCTTTAAATCCAAATGGTCAAAACCCAGTTGTATCATATGTTATAAACTTTGATGGGAAAAGCTCGGCCTTGGTGAAAATTTGAGAAAATTGTATATGTGCATAGATTCTACATTTTGGCAAGTAGAATCCTGAAAGTAAATTTTTGTTGATATTTTGTTTCTCCACTGAATAGACCTTTTGGATCAGTTGTATATTTTATGGGCAGAATTTTCCACAACAGACTTTGTTAACTGAGATTTGACACTTTAAAAAAAAATGGAATAGGATTTTCTGGATGAGCAGTTCAAGGAACTGCAGATGCTGGAAGAAGCAAGTGGCCCTGGCTTTCTAACAGAAGTTGTCACTCTCTTCTGTGGCGATGCCGAGAGGATTATTTCTCAGCTTGATGCGCTGTTGTACGTAGTCACATTGTTACCACTTTTACTCTTTTACCCTTTAGAATCTGGTCTAAGTAATACAAGTTTAAAGAAAGATGGTAGCTTATGTAGATGGATCTACGCTGTTTAGACTGTTGATGTCTTCCTTTTTTTTTCGTTGGATATAGCCTGTTTTAGCAAACCACTTAATTGATAGACTTTAGGCTGTTAGTGTTTTTGATAGCTCTTTCTTTATTTCCGGGCATTCACATTGTGGCAACTGGCAACACTTTAAGACTTTTAGTTATGATTCATTTTGCAATTTGATTCCTGAATTTGAAATTTTGGTAATGAAATTTCTGAACATGAAATATATTTTTCGTCACTATTTGGGGACCATCTGTGAGATCTTCTCTTTGTAAATTTACGCTTTGGCCCTTGTTAAATTCTGTATAGTAAGTATAACATTGCTGTTTCAAATTGTGATTTTGTGTTGTGATTGGTACAGAAATGAGCCTGCTGTTGATTTTGGAAAAGTTGATGCAAACGTGCACCAGCTCAAGGGAAGCAGCTCTAGGTTAGTTTTGTACTCTCCTACGTTTCAATTCATTTTACATTCTGTTGATAATTTACTAGTTATGTGAACCGTCAATGCATAATTTTTTTTTTCCCGACAGTATTGACTTCTGATTGTATGACTGGTGTATAATTTGTTGGAACATATGAATTACATGACTGTCACATAACAGCTCATCAAATTTATAAGCAGCTGGTTATTGAATTCCTTCTGTCTGTCACATTATAGTCTTGTTATAACATAATTTTTTTTAAAAAAAAAATTAATTTGAAAAGTACGAATATAAGCATGTGTGTGCTTCTTAGTATTAAATGTTATCCAATTTTGTTTTCAGATTATATAAGTTTTTAATATTGTTTTTAATTTTAAATGTGCAGTGTTGGTGCTAAAAGGGTAGCATTGGTGTGCATCAAGTTTCGTAATGTTTGTCAGGAGAATGACAAAGAAGGGTATGCCTTGGAACCTGTTCTATTTTTGTTTTCTATTTGCTTTTCTCCTAGATTTTCTTTAGAAAACCATTGAAACGCCAGATGGATTGAGAATTTGATGGACCTCTTCTAATGACTTGTAACTGGAATTTAATCTTTCTAAATTGTAACTGCAACTATTATATGAACAATCAGTAACAATTTGATTTAAGCTAGCTCTCCCCTCAATACCCTGCCACACTCCCCTTTCTCCCGACTGATGGGAAACAACACCCTCTCAATCACAACCCTTCCACACTCTGTTACTCGCCGTTGCACTCACATGGATTAAGTTTGTCCATTGATTCCTAAAATAAAACTTTTATGGAGTTCTTTTTTTTTTTTGGTTTCAATTACGCAAAGCTATTTGATCATAGAGCTAACTCAGTATGATTAATTTTCTTATATGGTTATTTTACAATATTCTGAGATTAGCAGTATGATTTGTGCACGTTTAATGGAGTAGGTGTATAGCAGCACTGCATGAGATTAGGCATGAATTTGATGAGCTGCGCAAGAAATTTCAGACTATGCTTCAGGTAAATTATGTGAATTATTTTCTGTTATAAACATAGTAAGATTTTGAATGTTACTTATATTTTCTTGAAGACAATTGTGCAATATTGAATAAACATTTAAGTAACAATATTTTTAGAATGAATTTCAAATTTACTTTGAAGGTCACAAGCTTGAATTTCAATGACATTAAGACATAATGGGATTGTGATCCTGAATCTAAATTGATTATCTTTTGACTGGGTATTAATGTCGAAAGTTTTTCACAAACCAGTCATGGAGATTTATCCTTCATTTTTAATATTTGAATTATTTTTGTATTAAATTGTCTTATCGCCATTCAAAAGTTGATAAACAAATTTCCTTGCGTAAATTGAATGCAGCTGGAGCAGCAAATCCAAGATCTTGATTCCAAGTAGATGAATTAGGTTGGCAAATTATTAGAATTTTTATTGTTTGTTTAATCAACTGGATATTAATGCTGTCGTTATTTTAGTCTTAAATGTGAGAAATATAATGCATATCTCAGAATTGACTATAGATTTCAAGCGATGTATACCTTTTTGTTGTTCAGAATTGTTGTTTTTGTCAATATCTGTTTTGTTATGATGCATTTTTCGGAGTGTATATGTGTAGATGCTTCGCAAAATGAGATTTCCTTTCAAAGGTTAGAAGAAAAGACTGTTCTGCCATATTTGCATCAAAGCAAATAAAATGTGGACGAAATATCACCTTTTGGATGGATAGAAACGGAGTGTGGATGGAGATTCTTCTTAATATGCTTTAGTCTTAAACGTGTACAAACAGAAGGAAATGTTAGTAAGGATCTTACAAAAGACTGAACAATTCCAAGTCCCAATTATGTGCCTTCAGGAGATTCTTCTTTAACTTGAACAAAGTTCTCAAACACTGATGCTGTCTTCTCAACTGGAATCCCAATTCCAGAATCATCTACCTCAAATATAAGCTCGATAGAATCGGGTTCATTTTGCATAGAGTGAACATCTTGTTGCTTGATTTTTCTTCCGAATTTTCTTAAAATACTTCTTGATATGCTGAAAAGCTTGTGTGAAATAGATAATCCATGATCGCATGAAATATTTGGAAGTTTCACCTTGGGCTTGCTTGCTCAAGCACGGACAACAATTTTTCCTTCTGATGTGAATTTGACAGCATTGCTCAACAAATTGTCCAAAATTCGTTTAATCTCTGTTTGTCCCCTATCACCTTTCCCAATTTTAAAATAGAATAATCACAAGGGTCCCATATCATCTCCAACCCCTTCTTCTCAGCCAACATTAAATGCATCCACGGATTTTTCAATGATATGAGAAATGTTGAATTCTGCTTGTTCTAAATGCATCTTTCCTGATTCCAACTTACTTGTATCAAGTATTGTGTTCAATATATCTAAAAAATAAAATAAAATATTATTATACTTTGCAGTCAATAATGTGTATTTCAGACTAGGCAAACAGATGTAGTGTGAGGCAAAAGAAATCAGTCAAATACTAGCATAGCATAAATACACAATGCAGCTATGCTGTAGAAGAACCAGACACTTTTGGTCCAAAAACTCTTAAAACTCAAATAGCGGGAAGAAAAGCTAAGCTCATTTTTACCCAATTTAGTATCTGATAAATTGAAGGGTGACTACTTAATTAGCTACCCTCGTGGCTCGTGTTCAAGAAGCAAACATTGAAAGAGCCAATTAAAAAAGAAAAGGAAAAATAAAACAATGTATGCACAATAATTATATTGATATTGTAGCTGTTAAACTCGGAAGTTTTTTTTTTTTGCTTTTGAGGATATTGGTTTCACACTGTTTCAGTTTACTCATATATGTGTGTAAATGGTTTCAGGTTACTCATATATGTGTGTAAACTCTCTATGTTGAATACTAGACTACTAAATAAAGGTATATTTAACTGACAGGTATAGAGAGCGAATGATCATTTCTTGGATTAATATAGTGCATGCTTTTATGTTAAGACTGAGCTTCATTGGTTTAAGTCTTTAAGGCATTTTACCCAGATAGGGACGTAACTTTGTGGTTTTTTGTTATAGCAGTCGTTCCTGTTGTCCCATTTTGTTACCTTTTCATACATTGAAAATGGAAAAGAAAAAGGCCAATGATAGAAAGACAAATGGAAAAAAAAAAATTAAAAAATTGGGAACTATTTGGCCAAGTTTCAGCCACTTGCAGGTAAAGATGCCAGAGTTGATCAGTACCAGAACGTAACCTGACAAATCCGTACAAATTCCAACTGTCAATAAGAAACAAATATTTGAACTAACCTAAGAGAATCGATTGCACAATAATTCATCTTCGCCAAGTATGTACCCAAGTCAGAATTTGGAGTAGTCTGAGCCCGGCAAATCTCGATTAACCCAATGATACTATGCAACGAATTGTGCACGTCATGACTAGCCCGTGCAAATGCCATACTCTTATTCATGCTCTTTCTTTCGGCCTGTTGCATCTGGTTTATTAGTTCAGCTTGTAAAATTGCCTCCTGAATTTTTGAACGCGACTTGAAGAAGGTAAACAAGGCCATGTATGATTTTGGTACCTCTAGATTTTGGTACCAGTGCGACAAGTTTTAGACGTAGAGAATTGAGAGAGGGTTGTAATAAACTGCTTTTTTCGTTTTAATGAAAAAAGTGGTGAGCAACTTATGCTCACTTGTTTCAAAAAAAAATAAAAAATAAAAAAATTCGAAATGCTCCGAATTCGATAGATGGGAACGGATTAACAAAACGAGACGAAAGTAAAGAAGGGAAAAGAAGATTTGATATATCTTATGCAGAAGAGGAAATATATTAGTGCCTGGATTTGTCTCTGATCCATATTTGGAAATTACATACTACAATTGAACATCCCATTGTCGTTAAAGAAAGTAAGAATCCAACATACTGTAAATCTATATTTTATGCTAATTAAAATTTTTAAAGATATCTAGAAAACATTCTATTTTTCAACTGTTTAGTTGTAGCATTTGGTTCAACCAAATTTCTTAATTTTTTGTTTAACTATAGCATTTGGTTCAATCAATTTTCAGAATTTTCGTCTCTTTAGTCAATCAAGCACCTGAATTTGCTGTACTTGAATCAACAATTAAGCAGCATCTCGGCTAATTTTTGCATTAAGACAAATGATACATTCTCTTAAAAAAATAAATAAATAAAAACTGGGACTAGAAAAATCAAACCCTTCGTGTCTTCTCAGATAATTATGTGGTCTAATAATTACCAGCAACCGAAGTTGTTAATAGAAAATTTTTTTTATTTATTTGACACAAGTAACGAACTTCAATATTTAGTGGTGCTATAATAAGTTAAATAATACATCCTTATTCATCACAAAATATTTATTGGACACAAGTAACGAATTTCATTCATGTTGTAAACTTCGATATATCTTTCCAAATATAAACTCTCTTTTTCGGAGGTTTCGCCCTCCGAGAAGTGAATGGGACAACCTTTCAGATATCGGACCTTTTAATTAAAAGATGACGAAACAATTTCAGATATCGCTTGAATCTTTCTATTTAATTAAATGCTTTTCAAAATCTTCTAGTAGACTAGTTTTCTTCACACAATAAAAATTTTTTAGACTATAATGCAATTTTATCATTTTTAGTGCAACTTATTTTATCATCTGGCAAAATAATAATGTATCAACAAATGTTAAATATAGAAATTTACTGTCAATTGATCACGCGTAGGTACCTCCATTTATAGAATTTTTTCATTTTTGTGAAGGTTATTTTCTCCAAAATGACCGACTCATGATTTTTGGAAACAACATAATCATGCTTACGCGGCTGTTAAAAAACAATTAATATTAATTGATAGAGTAACCAATTAAAGAAAGTTATTTATGGCAAAGGTAACAAATAAAAAATAAAAAAGCACAACCGACTTGCCTAAAATTGATTTCTATCGTTTCTTTAAAAATACCAATGACCAACATCGCCATGGCAAAGTTGTTTCATGCATTCTCGCAATTTTTCATCCATGGCGCCACCAAGAAAAGATAGAGATTTACCGGATCACTTAATCCACATTCATCTCCTGCCTCGCCTTCCTTACAAGAGTCTTAATAGATTTAAATGTGTTTCTAAATCATTCAATTCTCTCATCACCGCCGATGCACAATTTGCAGCAGATCAGGCTCGCTCGGCACATGCATCGTCAGGGTGCTTTGTGTACATGAGCGGTTGCCGCCTATCATTCTTTCCCGACCCAGCTTTCATCGGTGTCCGTGACCCATCCCTGAGTTTCCTCAACCCGTCCTCTACTGAATCTGAGGTCAAACTAGTTACCTCCACAAATGGCCTCCTTCTTCTTTGTGGAAAATTTAATGGCAGAAAATCTATCTGTGTATGCAACCCTGCCACCGGAGAGGCAGCATTCGTATCAAATGCTGGCAGGGAGAAAAGCTATCGGTCTGAAATGGGGCTGGTTTATGATCCTTACCAATCGCCTCACCGGTTCATCATAGTTGAACTCTTGTTACACAATTATGGTCAGGGGCTCCAGTACCAGTTTGATGTCTTCCTTTCAGATACCAGTGAGTGGAACCGTTCGGGACAGACAGTATACATAGATGGCTCAACTGATGCGGCCTCTAAACCAGTGTGCGTGAACAGGGTAATATACTGGAGTTGCTCAAAATGTCTCATGTGGTACAACACAGAGGCGGATCTAGCGGGGTCCATAACATTGCCAATGATAGAAGGACAGACTCATATAGGAGTCTATCATGGTGATGTCGTGTATTGCCGTACTTGGGATGGCGGGATTGAGGTGTGGAGGCTAACTGGAGGGTCCCATTGGAACAGACTTCATGGGGCGAGTTGGGACAGCATGATTGGTGCATTTGACTTTTGCCATGGCATGCGGTTGCGTGGCAAAAGCCAACCTGAAACGTTCTTCAACCGATGGTCACCACAACCGGTAGGGTTCAATGGGCGGTTCGTTTATTTCGTAGTGATCATTGGGAAGCGTAAAGATAATAGAAAGAGGTTGTTTGGTTGGGAATGTGATACAGGAAGAGTGCAAGACAAAGGTGAAGTAACTGGAGGATGCTACCCGGATAATGTCTTTAATTATGTCAATAGTATGGCCAGAGTGCCGTAGATTTTGAATGCCATTTCTTAATTAGTTCCATTGAAAAATGTTATGCTGAGTTTGCAACTTTGCATTAGCTTTTTGTTTCTTTCCAGTATTCTTAGAGCTGATCATGTTTATCTTGCTTACCGTGTCTAGTTGTATGCAACGTCCAAGTAATTATAATGTAGTTTTTTTTTTTTTTTTAAGAATGTTGCTTTTTTCCCAATCCTTTAGCTGACAATTGTTAATTCGGTCAATTTCTATCAGGTATATATTTTGAACCAACCAATTAAGTGCCACATGTTTATTGCACCATTAATTACTGATATTCACTCAAATCATAGTTCAACAAACAGAGAATCAAGTCCAAAATCAAGGACGCAAATCAAGTAATGAAGCAAGTTTTAAAAGTAATTAATTGCACTTTTCTTTAAGCTTCTGCTTGAAAATTGGACCTCTTTAATTTGGAAACTTGGATGCCAAGTCAACTTTATTCACGCAACAAATAGAAGCATATCTAAAACGAACCCTACTAAACCGAATAGTAGTACTAGTACAGAGACCCATTAATGAAAAGGAAACCAACCGAGTAAATACATCAAGTTTTTAGGTAATATTTTTCGCCTAAATTCGGAATCCACAGTAGACAGTAGTATGCGAAGCAACGATTTTGCTATCAAAATTTAGGCTTTGGGGTTGGAGGGCCCAATTTGCCCAGACACTTGGCCCAGATTATAGCTTTGGAAAAAAATAATTTGAAAGATATGCTAGGTTACATTTGCTGTATGTTCATTACTTTTTAATGCATTTCGATTATATTTTTCAACTTATAATCTTAAATTAAAACATAATCTCTATTTCTTAAAATAATGTATGATGTTTCGTACAATAAAATTTCCTTTCGTATATATGAAGACAAAATAAATACAGCTGACTTTTCTGGCATCATTATAACTAAAGAAGCATGTATGTTTTTTTAGTGAAATTCCTTAGGAGCTGGATATATCTACCTTTCATTCTGTAGAAAGTTTTTTTCTTTTTCCTGTTTTTTTATAAGACCATTTATTTATTGAGGCATAACCCACTCTTTTAAATAGAGTTTATCCATCTTCCGTGTCCAGCGGGAATTGAACCCGTTGCCTCTAGAATAATGGCGGAGTCACTGTGTTGGACTCTCACGTTCATAGAAAGTTCTTTCTATCTGATGTATTATTAGATGAATTTTAATTTTTCAGGCTTATTCAAATTGAGGACCTCTTTCTCCACTTATTTTCGTCTTAAAAAACAGGGATAATAAAAGAATTTTGATAAAAATTAGAGGCATGTTTGCGGTTATTACTAGCTACTGTTATTATTTTTTTTCCCCTTGTGTTACGTGTGTGTAATCCTGTTTCTAGGGAAGCTGTCAAAAACAATAATAATTAGAGGCCACATGCCGGCTGCTTGCAATCTTCCTCCTTTTTAGGTCCCAAATGACCCATTTCAATCTTTTCCAATTTCTCGTCTTTATAATGAAAATATATATAATGATTAATTCTCTCTTCCAATAACACTATTATTCTTTTTCTATTAATCTTCTTATCTTCTACCTAACGAATCCATCTTATGAATTCTAATTAACTTTATGACTGCAAAATATCCTTCTTGCATTGCATTCTGCCTTCATGCTTGGAAGTTGTTTTTATTTTATTTTTAGGTGAAACAATTTGGTTCGAATTTTTTCCGAGTTCTGAGTTGTCGCTTTTATTAAACCCCTCCAATGTTAGAGTTCAAATTTGCTAGTGCCTCTTTCAGTCCGTGCTTTTTATCCCGTTAACACTCAATCATGTGTTGTTAGATTATGACAACAATACAACACGCGCATCAGAACCGAACAGATTTCGGGTATGGATTGGCTTCTTAGTGCACAATGCCTCCAATTCGCTAAAGTTTATTGGTGATAATTAATAAATAAAATATTTCATTACACAATTCAAGATAACAATTCATATTGAAAGATTAACACTTTACTCTCAAATTATATATATTGGAACATTGGCATTGCTTATATATTCTGGGTCTTATTACAGCGGAGATACAGTCTGCTAGGTTATGATGCTGAGATATCCTATATATCGTTCCTGTTCTTTAGAGCGAAAGAAATGGTTCCTCACATGAAATATTCCCTCCTAGCTTAGCTACCTAGCAGTCCATTTCCTTGGTTTTGCTCCTTTCCACTAGTGCGTATGGAAATCATCAGCTGGTTTCATATCTACACCGTCCAAATCGTACCGTTAATTGAGAAATATTTTGACAACCTCGACAATTAATAATAAACAAATATATATATTTATAGTTTGGAAATAAAAAATTTAAATATGACATATATACATATTTTTTACTTAAAAATTGCTTTATCAAATGACCATGTTTATAATTGAAATTTAATACACGACGAATTTATATATACCATGCTAATAATTTTTCCCTATTTTTAAATATTTTACTCCAAAGATGCATTATTAAAATTGTCAACTTAGTTTTTCTTTTTAATGAATCTTTACTCTTTTTTTTTAATTTAAATCAGACAGAATGGGAAGTACTTGTACACAATTTGAACTGTCTAATATGAAATGAATTAATGAAGGGTCCAGATCTATCAGATCCAAAATATATCCAATATACAATTGGAGCGGAACATAATCCCATATCATTTCTCTCTCATCATTTCTTGCTAGCTTTGTTTTTAACGGAAAGGAATCATGTGCTAGAGCCAGGAGAACATCATTTGTTTCATGTGCATTCGGAAAAGACAAGAGAATGCTATCATATGCTGTTAATTTTGCTGATAAGCGCAATACTTCAGCGCGTTTACTTTTCTGACAGCATATCTTCTAGTCTCTTGTTCTTCAAAGTTTCCAACCATGCAGATCAAAGTCAAACTATAAAGTATATACCACTTCCATATTAATTCCATCATCAAATGTCAGTATATAACTATATAATAAATCAATCTATATATTTAGCGAGTGTAACATTGAATTAAATACAACTTGTACATTTAATTAGGCAACATTACATATTAATTAAGCCTACTTGACACAAATTAATTCTTACAAAGATAAATCTAAGAGTTTACATAATGACAACCTTTTAAGGAATATTGGACGTTCTATAATAAGCTAAATAATTAATGCATCTACATAAACCCTATTTATAAAGTCACAAATTAATCTGCTAATTAATTGATCCTAGCAGATCAGTCTGCACCTCTGACAGTACCCATGTCAATTGGTATATATCCTACAGAGAAAGCACTGTTGACAAATATAAATTCTTTACTTGAAGCCAGTGTAGTCATTCCAGTCCCATAGCTTGTCAGAAATGGAGGAGAGAGAACCAGGCTGTGGTGAGTTAAGTGTGAACATTTGAGATTGTGGCACCATAGGGACAAATTGGTTTTGTTGGTTAGCATAACTTGTTTGGTTGTATCCAATAACCCTGCTTAGCTCATCCAACGGAGTCAGGTTAAGAAGTGCTTGTGGCGGTACAAGTGAACTTGTATTGCCATCCTCTTCAGTAGAAGTGGTTGAGCTCAAGGATGCCACCGATGTCGACGAACGAAAGAGGCCCCCAGACAAGTGGTTTGTTTTGTTCCCATGTAACTGGTCGATTTTAGGATTTGATTTCTGTAGGAAAGGTTGTGATGCTCCTTGAGTAGCTTTCATGATTGGCTTCTTGTCGGGGCCGGCTGCTCTTGAGGTGGATGCCTTTGTTGTAGGTGTGAGATTGATTTGCCGGTGGTCATCAATACCGGAACGCTTGTAGACCCGGCACAGGGATATCTCGACCTGCTGATTATAAATATTCAAGTAAATTGATATCTAAAATGAAGATGATAGACAAAAAGAAGAACGAAAATAATGGACAGTCAATTTAAATTGAACTTGGAGAAATAGTATATAAGGGTCGTTTGGATCCCTTGGGAATAGCCTATTCCCCCGAATAGCTAATCCCAGGACTAAATTTTTCATCCAAACGCAATTACCAATTTCAGGAATAGCTAATCCTAGGAATAGCACTATTTCCAACAACACTCTTCCCAACAACACTTTTCTCTCTACTTTTCACACTTCCCAACGCTATTCCTAAACTCACCATCCAAACAACATTCTTAGTCCCGGAATAGCACTCTTCCCACGCTTCCCGAAATCTCACTTTTTCCTTAAATTTAGTCCCAGGATTTGCTATTCCTACCTATTCCCCACCCATCCAAACGACCCCTAAGATTGTAATAAATAAACTGTTTCATTTTATCAAAATGAAACTGGGTGGTGCTCCCACTTTTTATCCAAAAAAAAAAAAAAATGTAATAAATTTAAATCTGGGTGTCATAAATATGGCAAATGCATAATGTAGTGGGATTTCTCTGGAATAATAACCTTTGATTTCATATCACTTATCAGTTCTAGAATCCATTCTATATGATCCAACTCCTATTCATTTAACTTTCAAGGCGGAGTAGAATCAACTTGATTTTGTTGAGTAATATCAATGATGCAAAATTGTTGTTTATTGAAACTGGAACCTAACTAACTTTGCCCATAAAATGAACTTGAAATTAGGAAAAGTCATTTCCGAGAGATCAGGATAAAGAATCTTTAACAGGATGGGTATATATACTTTGATTTTGCTTATAGATTTATGAACATATATTTTGATGTAAGTACTAGAATATTTTTTCAATAGGAAAATTTTGATTCACGTGAGTTTAACAGTACAGTAAAATTATCAAACCCACATCTTTGCATTATCCATAGAATTATTATCCGATGCATGCATAATTCCATAACAACAAAACAAAGAGCACGTTGTGCTGCTTTTTTTTCCTACATTAGTAGCGATTAGCGACTTTGCGGTAAGATACGAATTCAAGTTACTATTGTCTTTACCTTTTTTTCTATTGAAAATTATTGAAGTCACAATTAGCTAGAACAGCTGAATACTGAATAGAAATATATGTCCACATAATTTTCATATTGGTTATAGAAAGCAAATATTATAATACAGGGCTCGTTTGGATGGCACCGGAATAGCTTAATCTTGAAAATAGCTTAATCCCGGACTAAAAATTTCATCCAAACGGAAGTGGGCTAAGATCGGAATAGCTAATTCCAAGAATAACACAATTTCCAACAACACTTTTCCCAACAACACTTTTCTCTCTACTTTTCACACTTCCCAACGCTATTCCTAAACTCATCATCCAAACAACATTCTTAGTCCTGGAATAGTACTCTTCCTACTAGTCCCGTGAATAGTATTTTTCCTCAAATTTAATCCCGAATTAGCTATTCCTAGCCTAATCCCAACCCATCCAAACGAGCCCACAAATAATAGAAGAATGAACCATAAGTTATGAGGTTCTTCCTATAGGTATATATCCGTTGTCTTTACTTCACATTGTATTTTCTGGATTCCTTTTTTGTATTGGTCTAAAGAAACCTTAAACGAAGTTACGGATACAAAACAAGTGATTTCTTGTTTTGTTTGGTGCAAATTAGAATGAAATTAACTAAAAATAATTGCATCTTTTTGCAGAAGAAGATTCTTTCCACTATAAGAAAATGAAGCATAAAACGGCCTACTTGTATATAGTGAATGCAGAATGGGAGAAAAAAGTACGACAGAAAGTTATGTTAAAGCCTTTTAAAGGTCTCTACTCTCTACTCTCTAAAGGAGATTACTTTCTTTACTTTTTGTCAGAGTCTAACAAAAGACATGATTCCCGATGAAAAAATTTCTTTCTTCAAACAAAAGGAAACAGAAGAAGAGAGAGAGAGAGAGAGAGAGAGAGAGAGATGTAATTAAGGTAATCTTAACGGCCGCTGCTAAGATTTTTAAGAAAAAAATAAACGGAGAGAGGCAGGGCCAGGAGATAGAAAGGGAGAGAGAGAGGGGGTGGAGGGGGAGGAGAGAGAGAGAGAGAGATGTAAGATATACCTTATCGAATTTCTCAGTTTCGCTATGAGGCAACCTGTACTCATTCATGATCCAACTGGTTCTTATGCCTTTCGGTGCCTTGCCTGAATAAAAGACTAGGGTTTTCTTCAATCCGATGGAACGGTTATTCTCAACCCTAACCATTCGATCGGCACCAGTCGCCTTCCAATAACCTGAGGGAGTCACACGGTTTGGCCTGTCACCGCTTCTGTACTTGCGATCTCTAGGAACGTAGAAGAACAACTCTTTCTCTCCAATTGCAGCTAATGCTATCAAAAATAAATAACATTAATTTGATATTCAAACATGCTCATGAAAACTGTGAAACAGAAATAGTATATGCTTTAGTGCACAAAATCCTTTCTTTTCAATCATATAAGCTAAATAAAAAACACTAACTAACTAGTTGTTTCCAGTTACAGAAAATTTATTACCTTAAGATCGATCTGAAAGCTATGAAAGAATAAGTATCAGATTTTTCATAAAATATGTGGGGAAAGTCCTAAATAATCTTTGAAATTTTGCAAATAATGTACCAAATAAACAACAGAAACTACTATATACAAAGAAATTTCTTTTTTCATTATACGAGATTTTGCAAATGTAATATAACTATAGCCTAATTGACTCCAATGAGATTCACCTCAATTTATTCTGATGATATTTGTATTGCACTATTGCCTAATTTTGCTAAGTAATTTCAAGCCTAAATAAATAATTTTTCAAATGCTGATGTATTATGTCGGTTTAAAGTGATTAAAAGAATGAACAAAGAAAGAGAAATTCAAAAACAACAGACAATAGAAATAAATATTTCTATCATACCTTTACTAAAATATGACCTAGGTTCAGCCTGAATTATCTCAAAACACATATATAAATAATTAAGTACTTGAATAGAAAGTAAATAGTGGAAATATTTATATGGTGATGTGGGACTAACTAAACAACGAACCAGGCAGCTCCCAAGGGTCGTAGCGGTACAGATCAAGAGAAGCAATTAGCTCAATGTTGAAGTGCTTTCCTTCAACCTTTCTCCTAAGGTAGAATTCAATCAACTCCTCTTCAGTAGGATGAAATCGAAAACCTGGCATGACGAGGTCATGCGTGTGTGCATCTTCATTCTCCTCTCCACCCATAGGCGCCGGCATCACTAAGGCCACAATCCGATGTATCGATCTTGAATCAACCATGAAAACCCTAAAATATGAATTGCTCAAGTTGAGAGCTAACTAGTGGGGGTAGGAGGGATGGATGTAGAACATACGAACATGCGCGAATTAATTGTGATTAGTACTAGATTACTACAGGTATTGGCGCAGTTGCCTCGGCTTAAGGGTTTGCAATCCATCAATCTATTTAATCTCCTCATAAATTTTAGATACAAGTGAATGAAAGGGGAAGAAATGGAATGGAAGGGCTCAATTAGCCTCATGTTTCCTACAGAATGAGAGTTCAGCTCTTCTGTGGCACTAATCTTGTGAGGCATCCGTGTTAATATGGATCTGAAGTTCTCCAATCTTTTGCTATTTATGGTTATGTTGTCTTTGTAATAAGATTTTTTATAAAAAAAATATTTTTATGAGAATTATGTTAGTTTACATTGTTCTTGCACATTCTCAAAACATGCCCATATTTATGTGCGTTGAATCTCAACGAGGCGCCACGTTCTATACATAAATACATACATAGCTCTCTGCCACAGAAGAACTTGACTTATAGGTGGGACCACATTGGATTGGAACTTGGAAGAGTAAAAGAGGGGACAACGACCTATAAAGGAAGAGGGACAGCTTGGCGGTGGAGAAGATTGGCTCTTCTATTCTCCTCTTGATATTTGATTTTTTTATCTTCTAAATTTCTAATTCACCATGCATCTTTGTACTCATCGGTATTTAACAAATGTATTCTTCACAAGATAGCATTTTACCTCTGTTATAAATGAAATTAAACTTAAATTAAAATATATGCCAAATTATTTTAATTTATTGGTTTTAATAGTAAAATTACTGGATGATGTAATGTTTAATATTAAAAAATAATTGTCTTCATCTCTCAATTAATAAAGTGAAATAGTAAGAAAAAAGTATCAAAAGTGAAAATGTTTAGTGCATTATGTTACTTTATTTATGGTGGTTTGACAATTGAAGTTAAAAGAGAAAATAATAAATTACATTAATGCATGGGTGCTTAATAGTAGAATAAGTAGATAAAAAAAACATGTTTAATAAAAAGACTAAAATAACTTCATGTTATATATTAGTAATTTAAATAGTAAGAAAAAGAAAAAAAATTAATTAAGTGCATTGATTTTACTCCACCTATTAAGGTGTATTAATTAACTTTATTCCATCTTATTCTACATTAAGTTAATTTCGTTTGACACATTAAGAATGGAGTATAAGAATTTAGAACAGCCTATAACTCCATGCTCAAAACGATGGGTGCTTGTATTGTAGCTGTACATGTAAACAACACTTTAATTCAGTTCTGTTCGCAAAAGCCTTTCAAATCCTGTTCCTGTTCATACTTGGTAAATATGAATAATTCGATTATAATTACGAGCTTTTCATGGCCCTAATTTTCTTTAAGAAAAAAAACTTTTCATGGAACATTGTGAAAGGTATCATTGTACCACTACTTGGATTATCTCTAGGTCAGATTGTGAATTGTCAGAGATCACCATTGTCTTTTTTCTCATTGTTATATCAATTTTTAGGAGAAGCTTTGTCTGAATATCGGCATAATATTTACCAATCAGAACAAGAAAATCAGACGTGTATTGGATATGTGAAACTTCCTATATATCTCAACTTATCCTTCCAGCTTTTGCAATTTCTAATGATATGAGAAATGACATATTATATACTATAACACGCACAAGGGGAAAGGAGCACATATCCATATTTTTTAAAAAATATTTATAAAAATTACTAAAACAATTAATAGATAGACTGCAGTGCACTTTGAACTCAAAGTGTGTGCGTTTGTTTATAATTATCCAGTCTAACTTTAATAGTTTTGGAAAACTTATTAAAGTATATAAATAATAGTTCTGAATGCATGAGATTAAAATACCGCGTTGGTCAAGTTTATGAAATCCCATGACGACTATTTCGGGTACACATTATACTTTCTCTCCAAAAGATATATATCATTCTCTCTGTGTGTAAAATAAGTTGATAGAGGCTGCTATAAGGTTCTGAATTTTCTGATGTCTCACTCACATATAACGGGAAAAAAAAAAAAGGAGAAAAAGAAAATAAGAGGTCTAGAGCTAATAATTAAGACCGCTTTTTCTGAAATAAACTGGGACCATTTAAGCACGAGTTGAGTGCTCCAAATTGCACCATGCTATTGCTATGTATCACACTTCAATTCACGGCCCACCAAAGCTCTTACGTTCCCAGTTCCACTCCAGCATTTCGACAACTGACACTACTTCCATAACTTTAGTGTTTTCAGACTTTCGGAGTTATTTATTATTATTATCATTATTATTATTATTATTATTATTATTATTATTATTATTATTATTATATATTATTATTATTCTGGCCAGTAGACTCCAGTGAATAATATATGCGCCGTACAAAATGAACAGCTGAGTCATATTCAGCTCAATATATCTGTCTGAAAGTCACAAATTTATTTTTTACGAAAACAAAAAACGGGTACACACACACACACACACACACAAAAGCTGTATATCTTTTATCAGCATTTTAGCAGTTAATTATCAAAACAAAATTCAAATTTTTTTTCCCATATTATCCCATGCAATTTGTGCATGGAAGGTCTAAGTTCTCATCAGTTAATTCGTTTTGATTAATGATCAGCCAAATTTAACAAGCGTGCGCCATGAATCTATAGAAGATTGTCTAGGCTAAAAAAATCATTTTTTACTCTAATAATTAACGTTCATGTTAATTATGTTGTGTAGCATACAATTGCTTTTAATTAATTAATTAATTAATTACATGACAGCATCTGAAATGTGTTCTGATTGTCATATTATCCTAATTTGAAGGCCTTTAAGTAATAAATTTATCTAAATTGAAAATAATTACATAAACTATATATGATTGATTTTAAGAGTCTTTTCATTCCATATGACCGTTGTACAAAACACATAGAATTTTTTAGTGGATAGATTCAACAGATGAAAAGTATGTAAAGGATCAATTTGACTTATTTTTGCTTGGACCCAACAAAATACGAGTCTCTGATCTCACCCCATGTAGAAGGAAAAGAAAAGAAACTAAGATAAACTTAAGTCTACATTCTACAACTTCAACTAGTATAGAAGATAGCGAAATCTTTACCGAGTTTGTCAATGAAAAGGATTGAGTTGGTGAGACTTATACTATGGGATGAAGATACGCACTTTTGAAGAGGATGCTAGAAGAGAATCCAATATTAGTCTCCTTTGAAAAGACTTGAAGCCAAACTCCATTAGTTAAATTTCCTTGTCAATTCTGCTGAGATGTTAATGTTTCTGTATTGAGAATATAAAACATTAGAGCACTTGTATTATAACTAAAATATTTCATAATGAATATTTGAAAAACTTGATAATTATTTACTAACTTGCCAAACGAGCGAGGCACTATAATATCCCTCTTTATAATCTGTACTACTGCATAAGCTTTTTATTTTTCTGATATAACCTTTGTTTAAAGGGCACCAGTCAATCTTTTGTGTAAATCTAATCAACCAACCAGCGCTATCATTTTTTGTAAACAAAAAAAATGAAACAGGTTCAATTGTTGTACCTAGCTATAACAAATGTGTAGATAAAGTAGATTAATTATGCTTCTTAATTTAATTTTAAAAATAGTGCAACCCAGTTCTCAGTACCTCTCATTTATATATGATTCCCCCTCTTCTTCTTTTTTTATACTTTTCAAAAGAGTCCACATTGAACGTAAATTCTAATAGATTCAAAGAAAGAAATTTCTGAATAAAAAAAAATATATACCCCTTTAAAGAAAAAAGAAATTATAAGGACAGTCGAGAATATATTTATATATAGGTTATTACTTTTGTGATCCATCAAAACGTGCGTTTAGCTAGGCAAACATATCCTAAGTAAAATACCTTTTCTTTCCCTTACATCTATAGATTAGCTACAGTTTTGCTGTAACTATCAGAATTTGTCTAGTTTCCCTGAAGTGTATGGAATACAACAGCCGCACTGTGAATAAGTTGTTACAGCTAGCCCTTTGATGAGTTCCCAGACATATATACTTGTTAACAAATAACTCTAGGCTGGCTGATAATTTCTTCCTTATAATTAATATATTAAAAAAAGTTCAAGTAGATTTTCACTATGAAAGATTAAGACAATTATAAATCATTAAGAAATATATATACTCCACAAATATTAACACAAACTTTTTATGTTAAACTGAAATATGCAGTTCTTATCCACTTGAATTGAATTATAAGCTAAACTTATCTACTGTATAATTGTAGTCCTCATTTAGAGTAGTTGTCGATAGTGTACGTTTCAGAATTAAGCCTTGAATAACAATTTTTTAGTGCTTGATGGGATTCTTTGCTAATATTTCTGTTTTGTAATAGCATCAAGTACCCTTATTTGGCTAGCAAAAGATAAAGCAGAGTTTAAGTTTCCAAGTTAAAAACCTTTGGTATATATATGCTAAGAATGTGCGTAGTTTTATTTTCCTTTCATAAAGTCCTAGCTTTAACATTCAATTAGTTAAATCTACATTAGTTAAAGAGTAAGTACTAGATTGATTAGTTACTAGGAGTGAGAGAATTCCCTACTGCATATGTCAAAAGCTCAGTAATCTGGCGGCTATTTAGAAAGGGGATGTAATTGCAGATTCTAAATGTTTTGAAAAATCAGTCAATGCGAGTTCTTCTTCGAATGGTTATCTATAAGGTGTAGTTGTTCACTGATGTCAATTAAAACCTAGTTTGGAGGCATTAATGCAGGACAATATTCTATGGCGCCATTTATGCCGCGACATGCAACTTTCGAATTAATTCTTCGAGCTGATAAAACACGGCATCAACAGTGATTCGTAGAATGTCGACTGGTGCCATCAAAAATATATGTGGCCCCACGATTATTCGTGTAGTTTCATTCTGTTTTATCATCCATATATTTCTATACTTTGATGAACGCCACATATCCATGCGTGGTTACTGCTTAATCATAGAATTTAATACGATTACTTGGTAAAATTAAATTCATCGATATCAACAAACGAAAGAGACGCCACTAGCAGCAGCTGCGATATTGTACCGTTCATTTTCATGACAATACAGCCAGAAAAATTACTTGGATTTTATGGTTTATACTTTATAGTGCTCCTTAATCTAGATTAGTTCTATATTACTTTTCCTTTTTTTTCGTACTTTCTTTTTAATGGGAACCAATGCGGCATATAGATAATTCAATATTAAACCATCCTACACGTTCCTGTTAGATGCAAATGATGTGATATTTGTCATATCTTTCTAAAATATGATATGCATATAATTTGAGAAAATTATCTAGTGTCTGTGTTGTGGTTATAAAAACACAACTAAATATGGGAAGGTTTCAATCATGAATCTGAAGGTTATATTGGTTCAATAACTTTCTGTCCTTTCTCAATATTTTTCTTTTAAATTTCAATTTGGGAAATGCGAATAAAGAAAGAGAGATATATTTCACGCATGCTATTGAGTGTGCATGCGTGCATGGGTGCAAACAGAGAGAAATTGTAAACAGGAGGCCAATTAAAGGAGTAGCGGTGGATTAGGCGCATGGAGAGAAAGAAAGATTAAGTATAGTCACGAGATAAAGTCTTCTTTAATATCACAATCACACCGCCTCTCTAATATTCAATGCCTTTTCATATTAGACTGGTACTTGCCTGGGATCGGTGTATCCATCAGCTCATGCACCAAGAATAGTTGAGACATAATTGGTATTTATCATTATCATTTGCTAGATTGCCAAAGGTTATTGATTGAGCTTCTCATTTTTATTAGAGGTAGAAAAACCGTGAGATTGAATATCGGTACATACAACCTTCAAAAAAGAAAACAAAGAACCAAAAAAAAAAAAAAACAATATCCATACATATTAAAAGTGTGGCTCTATACAGTCTGGAAAGTGGGACCAATCACCGCCAGGTTTATTAAGTGCTGAACAGAGTACAGACCATTAAATAAACATGGATCTGGGATCGCTTGGGACCCACTTACCAGCTCAATTGGCAGTCAGTCATTGGATGAAACTTGGTGGAAAGAAGGTTCAGCTCTGTCAGTACTCTCCACCATTGACTCAAAAAGTCAAATACATTGATCCGACTCCAAGCAATACAATTCCTTTCTCATTTATCATCATGTTCATACATATTAAAGAAGCCAGAGAGAACAAAAGACGACTTTTGTTTGATTCTTCCTTGCCCATCTTTGGATCATTCCGGTTTAATCGACCTGACACGCTACATTTTCTGACAAAGTCAATCGGGTACTGTATTTATGCAAGTAAATTGTTCTTTCACGGACAGATGGACCCCACTTATGTGGGTTGCATGAGTACAAAGACAGAGTCAGAGGTTTTGTTTTTTTTTTTTTCTTCCCTGTTGAGAAAGAGAGATTTCAGTAGACGGTCATGAATTCATGATAAACTTCCAATTTACTTTGGATTAGATCAGAGGATCTAGCTTTAGATCTGATCTACAGCGTTTGATTGAAAGTATACGGTGTAGATTGCGAGGAATTCAATCCAAGGTGGGTCCACATCGGCCATTGGACATGCAACTTGATAACAGATCATATGAGGCCTAAATTCGATTGTGAAGCCCAATTTGTGCACTAAATAATGGGCCGTCTAATTCAATAAGATATTGCAAATTAAACTCATTTCTGGGCCTGTGTAGAAAAACTAAGAAAAAGTTGCTATTTTCTTTCTTTAGCACGTTGTACATGGGTGTGAAGTGTGAAATACGCATAAATCATGTGCTACCACGGTCTCCTTTATGGTTTAATTAATTTTTTCCCACTAATCTCATGCTAACAAAGAGATTCTTTATATTCGTACGAAAGAAGGTACTTATAAATTTCCTTACAACTAAACAGTTAATTGGACAAGAAAGCAAAGTAAAAAAAAAAAAAAAAAAAAACACTATTTTCAAATTCTATTATATATGATATCTCCGAAGTTGTTTTTACCCAAAAAAAAAAAAAGAAAGTAAGAAAAAGAAATGCACAAAAAATATTTTATTGTGAAGCAAATTGTAACCATTTTGGTAAAACGTAGAAGCTACTTAAAGAATTTTTTAGCTAGGGTGTATATTTTTGAAATTGATTGATTTTCTCAGTTCATCGGCTTTTCAAGCAGAGCAGAGAGGTACCACTCATTCATCTCAAATCCCCGATCCAACTTCCGACCGGCATTCCATCTGAGCTGCTTGAAACCGATCCGATCAAATATAGGCACGTACGTGGAGTTCAATTGCGTGCCAATACAAAAGAAATGGTCCAACCAAAACAAGCCACCTGGCCTCAACACTCTGTAAATATCATACAACGCAAATTCTAACATCACGTCAGGGATCCAGTTACTGAGCACGTGCATCGAGTGCACAATATCCAAAGTGTTGTCGAAGAAAGGCAGCCGGTGCGCAACGCTGAGGTGCATTGATATGAGACCCCTCGCTGCAATGAAACTGTTAAAAGGCCCGTCGAAGTTCATCGAAGTGGTAACAATCGTTATATTGCGCTCTGACATTCGAGCTGCAAAGGTACCTGAGCCTCCACCTATGTCTAGACCAATGCGGATTGTGCCTATGTTTGTCACAAAAAAGAAAAACATAAATGGTGTTTTGATATTCAATTACATGTTCTTAAAGATAATTCGTTTTCAAAGCAGTGTAAGACTATCATATCTATAACTTAATTATTTCTTCTTTCAATATTATATTATTATATAATAAAATCTGAATATATTGGACACCTTTCGTATAGTAAGTAATTTAAAACGCATGATATTTAAATATTTGTAAAAACAATCGCTGTTATATGTAATCACGGTGACTTGGGGATTAATAGAAAACCATTCAAATCTTCTATCTCAGACAGAACTTTTACGTATTCAATTCCATGAATCTCGTTATGTTTTTATTATGTTTTACTTTTGGCCAACAAGTTACAAATAAAATTGATTTGGTAAATATACAATATATGTACTGACCTTTTGGCTTCAGTGCAAGAACGGCATCAATAGAGTAATCGAGCTCGCTTGTCTCACGCATCCACCTGTCCTTCTCCCTGCCGAAGAGATTGAAGCAATCTTTGCAATCATAGCTCCCCGGGTGGTTGCCACGGTCTACCAGGCAGGCATAGTTCTTGCAGGTGTAGGGATCCCATGTGATGCTGGTATCGGGTGGGATTGACCAGAGACTCTCAGGATAAGGGTGCGGCTCCACATAACCGGCCGGGGTTGGGGGCTTGCACCGTCGCCTCGGTAATGGCTCGCATCCTTTTAGCATGAGTCTCTGAGCAAAGATGTCATCAGAGAAGCATTCGCCTCCGACGGGATAATCTAGATATTTCTCTAGTTCGTCTTGGAATTTGTGGCAAGCCTGTCCGAGTGTCGGGAACAGCTCATCAGAGCCCAGGTTAGGCGTGAACCCTAGTGGCAGCTTGTGGGGCCCCATTGCAAGTTTCAACTCCTCACTTGGCTCCCGAGCCCACATGCCTGTTTGTTTGTTATTGGAACCTTGGTCAGAACTCTTTGCGTCGGCTATGAGGGTCTCAAGGAGGGAGTTGGCAGTAGAGAGTTGGTTACGAAGAGCTGAGAGCTGGGATTGGCTGTCTGACAGCCGGGCCCGTGTGGTGTTAAGCTCGAGCATCAGTTTTTCTGAGTCCCACACATGGACACTTGGCGTGTATCTCCAAAACTTCACACCAAAGACCGAGCCAGAGCCGGAGAAAAGAAAAATGGAAAGAGCATTTGTAAGTACTAACAGAAGCAGGATTTTAATCTTTGACCTTGTTGCAGCATGTTGATGTGACGGTTTCCGTGACGAATCGTAATCCTTGCTGCCCATGTCTTTGTCTATCTATGCCTCTTTCTCGCTCTAGTTAATCACACGAGAGAGGAAATGGGATGGATGGAGGTGAGAAAGGTGCTTATAATAAGGGAAATTTTGAGTGTGATAAAAGAAATTTGGACTAATTTTGCTTGAGAAGAGGCCAAAGGGTCATGGTCTCATGGACCGATAGATGTGTATAAGTGTATTGCTTCTTGTGTGGAAAGGCGGGAGGTGGGAATTGAAACTATATAAGTGCACATTTTGCAATTCATGTGGCTGGTTTTATTTTCAAAAAGAAATTCTCAGCCCCTCGTGCAATGAAATCTGGCGGTTTAAACGGTCAATATTTGTGGAACTGATTTTGACTTTCGTGACAATTGCATACAATTTTTGGGTTTTCTGCAGAATATTGATGTTGTACACTATGTGGGTAGCTACAATATGCTGATTTTTCTATGCGTCAATTTAAGTTGATGACTTGTTCTGCGAATAAATTCCTCTCGGGCTGCATTTGCGCAGTGCGTTGGAAGAACTGCACTATTAGATGCATTGTTTTTGCCACACAAAATTGCATTGGAATAAAATCGTGTAGTGAAGTACTAAAGCAACGATGAATCAACTGGTCACAGTGTTTAGTGTTATTTAACCCTGTTTCCTCTTTTTTATTTTTTTATATCTCGGTGGTAGTAAACCCTTTTCAAAGCCTAACTTAGAGAGGAGGTTGGATCCATTGCTATATTAAAGAGTAAAGACAGTCTTTAATCCAGTTGCATTTGCAAGAGTAATTCAAGGTTGAACTTTTTGAATCTTCCCTTCCTTAGTAACAACCTAGGGATTGAGTAATCAGTATCTAATGGATCAAACCAGAAGTCAACAATATACCGAACTCAAACTTTAATAAAGGTCCCCGTCCTATCACAATTTGCAATATCTTTCTATAAATAATTAAATACAAATAAAGTGCGGTCGGTTGGCGCGCAGTATAACTACGGGATTCCATGCAATATTTTTTATCGAAAACAAAGGAATCATAGGAATGGTTTCAAAAAATAACTGGAAATTTAAGTTTAGGTTGGACTCAACTTTTTTACTCGGATACTAACTGGCCAGTCTTCTTCACTCTCTGTTCACGGTAATGGCTTATACAACACCCATAGTTTTGTTTTTTTTTTAAAAAAAAAAAATAATTTCATCATTAAGCCAAGCAAAACACATACTAACTATAGTTAGTAACCTTTATAAGTTTCATCAAGAACATTTTGATGTTATATTAAATCAGTGATGAAAGTTTCTACAAAAGTAATAAAAGAATCTAAAATTTCTAAATTATTTTGAACAGTTGTTTAAATTTAATTCAGAAGCGGTTTAAGTAAAATATTGTTCAATCATAGTTCCATCGCACATCCAACAACCCACCAAAAAGAATTTTAAAAGTAGTTCCCTTATGTGAAAACTTCAAAAAAATTAACTACGCGAATCAGGATGTAGAATTTCATTTGAAATTTGAAGGTTTTTTTTCCAAATCTTCACAACAGCTGTCAAAGTGGAATTTGAAGTTGATAATTTTCATTACTTATAAACAAAAAAATGATATTGTGAAATTTTTGTTTGTACTTTGCAGAGGATATTTTTATTTTCATGTTCGGATTATATTTCCAACATTTATTTAATATTAAATTTTTAAATATAAATAACGAAATAAAATTATTAAATATGATCTATATGATTCTACTATTTACGTAAAATCGACCACACCATTAAGATTTTAAAAAAAAAAACAATATGTAAAACTGGTCAGCACTTGTGGTTATTTACAAAACTTTATTAATCAAAACATAGTCGAAATATCATAAATTTTATATAAGAAAATAATACGACAAAAATTTTACATAGAATGATGATATTCTGAAACCGCATGTCATATGAATCATTAAAGTTTTTTTTTTAGAAAAAAAAAAGAGCATAATCAAGACGCTAAAGATGGAGGCATTAAGATCCTCTATACTTTCTTGTCCCTCATGTAACATTATATGTCGTTGTACTCATTCACAGTATCACGGCCCATGCTAAGGCTATAAATGCATAATAATTTGCGTCAAATAAAGATGCTTCACGCATGTGTTCAGTGACCCGAAAAAGAATTAAAAGAGGTCAATTTTGTAAGCTAGACACAAAAAGGTGTGATAAATGTACAAGTTTGCCCTGAATGAACTCTTTAAAATTTTGAAATACAAAAATATCCTTCCTCAAATGTCCAGCTACCAGCTGAAAACAAACCTAAACCTTCAAACCCAAAATATTAGAATCGTATGAATTATAACTGTTCAAGGAAAATATGCCTAAATTATTTTATGTACAGTTGCCCTTTTAAGTACAGTCAACTAAACACTGCATCCAACTTGACAGCTCCTAAAACATTCTACAAGGAATGACAACATTCGAGATGAATCAGCAATTAACCTTTTAATTTCATACTATTCAAAAAAAGCCCTTTGCTTTTCATGACCAGATTTAAGGATCTGGCAAAACATCATCTATGGCAAATATATAAATATTTATAAATTTTGATTACCATCACCGCATCTTATAAGCCCAACCATGTTCACTTAGAAAGGCCTGAACTGCCTCCTTGATGGCCAGATTTGGTACCAATTGGGATGGCTCTAGTGCTTCCCTCGTAACTGGATCAAACTTCCCAACCTATTATTAAAAAATAGTTTAAGTAAAATATAGCTATCCTAAATCTCTACTACTTATAAATGCTTACACGCTAGGTCTAAATAGTAAACAATTGTTTCTGCCGTTGGATCGATTTAATCTGTGGTTAGATATCAATCGCCAGACGAAACAACACTATTATTTGGTTTTTCATCTAATATAGAAACAAATTGAATAATACATCTATTTGTATCGCTGGTAAATTAAGCAACATATTTTTATTGTCTAACATTATTTTGTTTCTTTATTTGCCCACATATGAGGGCATCTTATGCTAGTTATGATAAGGTTATGAGTACCATCCTAACAATAATGAAATTTCACAAGTATCACAATATACCCCCAACAAAGAAAATATTCAATGTAGCTTATCATTCCTCGTTTTTAGCTAAAAATACCTAAAATATCCCTCCAAGCTAACTAGTATATAAGAAATTTTAATAGAAAATTAAGAAGTAATTGGTGGGGCAGCCACGTAGTATCAAGTATTCATGATATATTGACACAATAGAGGTATGATCAAGTGCAAAAGTATTATTTTTACCTTATGCAGATGCTCGAGCAGGACAGCCCTCTCATAAGTGATACCACTTGGGGTTATAACAGGGTCTCGGTATATGTCTAGTGTAATCTTACAACACAAGTGGTCTGGTACCTGCCACCCGAATGATAGAAACATTAGTCTATGAACTTGATACTTCTCTTCCTTATGATTATGCATGCATGCAACAAGAGTCATGGTTTCTGTTATATTCCTTTTGGGTGAAAGGACAACTATCAACAAGCATAGCCACTACCAAGCATTTCTAGAAAAAAAAAAAGTACAACTATCAACAAACAAGCCCTCATCCCAAATGGACACCACACGAACACGCACATGCACAAACACAATATCATCAGAGGCTGAGAGAGAGAGTTACCTCACAAGGAAAATCAACCAAAGCAGCTTTTTTAAAGACCGCCTTAAGCTCGCTTATCTGTTCTAATAGACCCACATCATCAGAACCATCCACACTATGGTAACTCCTAAGAGCATTTTGACATGCTTCCCTATAAAATAAAATAATAAGAAATAGTGTAGAAAACGAGTTGCATTTTAAAAACACCCATGTTTGTCCTTTTTCTCTAATACTTCAATATTACACCCATGTTTGTCCTTTTTCTCTAATACTTCAATGATACATGGTATTTTCAGAAAACATCAGCTTTTACATTGACAATCTTACCCAAAGGAATGTTCTACATTATACATTTCCATATCATTGCAAAAAGATGTTGTGCACAATAATTTTATAATTTCCAAAGGGTGATCAGCTTTAAATTTTTATGGGAATAGGTAACTTGATAGCTCGATCACAAAAACAATATACATATTTTGATTGCTAGATTATGCAATCAAGGATTGCGGACAAAATCATTGCTCAATACCGCAAATCTTAATTGCGATTATTATCCCTGGGATTTTAAACCAGATAGAGTAGGAAGAAAGAAGGAAAAAATAATTAAAAATGTCAACACCACTACCATTGACCCAACAACAGGTGTTTGTACTCCTATGCAAATACCATAAATCATGACATCTTTTTTTTCCCCTAACTAACAGTAAGTAGTGGGCTTTTATTGATTTATTCATTCAGTTTGCCAATCTGAAAGTAAAATAATGCATACTCAAGCTTCTTGAGAGCATCTAGACGTTTTGTAGAAGCCCTTTCCCAGTCCGAGTACTTGGCCTTGGCGAGTTCTTGCCATATCTCTTCTACCATGTAGCTCGCCGGGTGGGCCCCTCTTCCCAGTTCTAGAGACTTAATAATTTTCAATATTTTTATGGTTAGTCATTTATTGCTATATAGAGAATAAGTGACATAATCCTAGATAGTAAATTTGATGTGTTGGTGTGAGTTCAAATAGGCATAAATCTGTTTTTTTTTAATCCCTTTTTTTCTCTTTATTATTTCCTGTAAATCACAATAGTTCGCTTGAGATGGAGCTACACCAAGAGACAAATTGAGAGAGAGAGGGAGAGATAGAAACCTTCTCAAGTTGCTTGATGCCTTCAGCAAATTCCTGCCTGTCCAAAAGTGCCAGGCCTAACATATAGTGAGCCTACAGTATTTACAGAAATGACATACAATTATCTACATATAAATTCTTTAATAGTACCTAGAAAGCTAGAATAAAGAATGATTACTTCATTAAAATTACTTGGACAAAATCATGAATAGAGTTGGAGATCACAAGTTTTGACATATATTGCTTCTGTTCCAAAATTATCTTATTGGAAAATCATTTTCTACAAGCTTCTGGTACCACAGACCTAACTGGTACAGCATTTGATGAGTGAAATATGGATTCAATACTGTTGTACAATTTAATTCCACCAGAAATCAAATTGTAATCAGAATTGAAGTTGAACAATCCGTATATGCCATTGTTCAAGTTCAGTCAAATCTATAACAACAAGTGAAATCATAAGGAGAAAGTATAGAGATTCTACCTTGACAGAATTATTGTCAAGCTGCAGAGCCTTCCTACAATCATCCTCAACTTTTCTCCATTCGCTGCAACAAGGAAATGACTATCTAGTTAAACAGATAAGAAAGGAAAATAGTATGTAAACCTAACATGCTGTTGCCTAAATCAAAATAAGTAGAAAATAACAAGTTAACAATAGGTCAGAATATAAAGAGAGATGAATTACACACTTTCTCTTCTTGTAACACAGTGCTCTGTTGGTCCAGTACACGGCCACATTTGGGCACAGTGCTATTGCCTGAAAATACAACAACCAAAACTATTTTAAATTAAGAAATTGCATTCGCCAAAGTTACCCTACTATATTCGACATAAATACAATTGAAAATTGAGCTATCGTATGGAAGTACAACGCCCAAAATCTATCAGCATTACACATGAACCAAGTAACCCAATTAAATGACAAATTAAAAAATTAGCAGAAGGAGCATGATCCTCAAGAGTGCCAAAACCTAGTAGATTATCCACTGGCCATGCCAAGAGCATAGATTTTGTTAAAAAGTTAATATTATCATCATTTATCAGGCATATGATATAATTTCAGACTGTACTTTCTCAATTTGTATTCATTATCTCTAATTTCTCGTTAATTAATTTCTCCTCCGTCCCAATTCCCTCTAATCAACAAAAACGAAACAATAGAGCTCAAATTAAACCAAAAATATCAAAATTTGAACAAGATTGAAGAGGGAAATAGCAAAGAGGACCTCAGTGTAAGCATCAATGGCGGCACCTAAGCGATCCTTCTTGAAGAAGGTGTTGCCATCTTGCTTGAGGAGCTCCGCCTGCTTCGCCACGCTCTCCGGTACCGGCGCCGGTCCCATCTCAATCTCTCTCGATTTTAGTTTTAGCGTTTGGTGGTAATTAGAGAGAGGAGATTGATTAAAAGAAGAGAAGAAGAGAGAGTTGTGCGACTTGATTTATTGGTATTTATATTTTGGTCTTTTGTAAATTGTAAATCAATCCTAGTGCGAAGCGAAACGCCTCGCTTTCAAACGGAATTCTGTAGAAGCTTCAAATCGGAAACCCAATGGAGCAAGCACAAGCAAATCTTTTTTAATTTTAATTTGCGTGTATACCCTGCCTTCCCTATTTTTTTTTTTTTTTGTATTAAATCATTCATTCATGCATTATCTGGCAAACGAACGATTCGCTGGCTGTATTAATTAATTTAATATAATATATATCCACTTATTTTTGTCGTGACGTAATTTCATGTCCTCTTAATTTATTTGGAAGCTATTTCGTACAGAGGCAACTAGGCAAGAGAAGTTCCAAAAAATATCATTTGCTTTGTTCAAATTTTGAGAATTTCGGGATATATAGAATTTGTATGTATTCCAGCTCTTGAATTTCTTTGGATACTGATTTTTATTTTCCACTCACTCCTTACGAATACATGTATTTGTATCTATTTGGATAAATCAAAATTCCATTGATATTTGTTATTTTTGGAATTTCGATAAAAGAAAAGCAGAAATGAAATAACAAATTTAATTTTGTTGTTTTCAAATTCATTTCGAGAGGAGAAATATATATTCCTGTTAAAAAGTGTCAATATTTGAGTTAAGATTAAAGCTATCAAAACATAATGTAATGCCAAAAGATTCACAAAGATTTTCGAGGAGAATTATACATTGTATTAATATTATATTATTATGCAATAATGAGATGGATCTCACACGATAATGAAGCAGTTCGGCAAAGTTACAAAAATCATTATTAATAATACAAATAATAAAGTTTCAGATAGTATAAATTAACATATATAATACAATCTAAACCAAAAAGACATTTGTCAAAGAAGGTGTTCAATTTTTAAAACGAAATAAAAACTATCAAATAGCATACAATATCAAAAGATTTGCTGAAATTTTGATAGAGGATTGTACATTATAGTAATCAATTTCATGTATTACGGAGCATACCTACGAATAGTCAAGATTTCATATTTTAATTACTTTTTTCAAAATTTAAAAATTCAAATTTTTAATTGATATGTTGATCTTGTTCAATTTAATGAGAGACTTATTTTCATATATGGTTCGATAAATTTAGAGTTTATTTGATACTTGATCTTTAGAAAAAAAAAATAAACAATTTTTATCAACTATGGTATATTCATTTTAATACGTTCATATTTGTCCTTTGATCGAGTATCAAATAAAACTCCCATTTATGAAACTTACATGAAAACTCACAGCTCGTAATATTAAGCAAGATCAATGGTAGTACAAATTAGAAGAGAAAAACAGAATCAATTGACAAAATAACTCTTATATCTTGTGATAGAGATTGAGTTAAAGTTTTCTGGGGATCTCATAAGAAAAATAACAAATGGCATCTTGAATCATTTTTTTATTTAGTTATATAAGACATCATCAATTAGTTTATTTACATTGATTTTACTATATTAAACGCTTCTGCAATTCCTTTGAAGACTGCACAAATGGCTCAACTCTTTCCCTCTTTTTTTTTTTTTTTTTTTTGTTTGAGATGATAAGATAAATAGTTATATACAGATTCCCCATGATTATGCATTAATCATAGAATCGAACCATTTGCAACATAAAATGGCCCACAAGTTTGAAACTCTCAAATTCGGCCTTATCAAACCAGCATGTAGTGCTTGGACCTTTTCGGTATTTTGAAGTTGTTAGACACGTGCCAACTGCCAAGTCATGCTATGCCGACTAACTTAATTGTATCGTAACTGTATTAAATTTATTTGTTCCATCCGATCCGAGTTAATACGATGTGTCAGATCAAATCGTTCCTTAATTAACAGGTTTTCCAGGTCTAAATATAAATCGAATTTTATAGTTCAGATTATATTACTTAAGGTTCATAACTAAGGTTCTTAACAGGTGTTCCATCCGAGTTAATACTACGTGTTAGTGTTGTAGTTACGTAGTTCTGCATAGTTCTTTCACTTAGGCCTGCAACAAGAAAAATGGTAATCGTCATCTATAGTTTTACTATTACTTGTCATTGTTTGAACAAATTGAACATATAAATGATCAAAGTTAACACATATAAACAAATAAATTTTATCATTCTTTTCCAAATTTTTATATTTAAAAAACCATATATCCTCAATGAGGAATGAACAGTGCGCGGCTTTGTTTGTTCTTTGTTGTTGTTTCCATGTGCGGCTATTTATGTGGTGGGTTATGTCGACTATTATTAAATTTTGGAATGAGTTGTTGTATGGAGCTGGTCAAGAATTTAGCTTCAAAAGACTTGTGGCAAGGTGAGAGTTTTGTTGCTTTGTATTTGAATGGACGTTATTCTCTATGCTCATAGGTGGAACATACCTTAATGTGCTGCTTGGTGGTCCCATATAATTTGTGGTCTATCTAATATTAGTTCTGCCGAGTGCATGAGAGTCCATTAGTTGTTGGATGAGATCTGATGTGGCAAGATTCAGGGTAGGTATTTTAATGACTTTAAGTCAATTTTTATTGTTATTATGATCCGTTAAAGGTTTGGTTCCGTTGCGTGGATATTTATGATTGTTATTAAGTGTGTATGCATGTTCTATGGTTTAATATTTAAAAAACCATATATCCTCAATGAGGAATGAACATTGGGCGGCTTTGTTTGTTGTTGTTTCCATGTGCGGCTATTTGTGTGGTGGGTTATGCTGACTATTATTAAATTTTGGAATGAGTTGTTGTATCGAGCTGGTCAAGAATTTCGCTTCAAAAGACTTGTGGCAAGGTGAGAGTTTTCCTACTTTGTATTTGAATGGACGTTATTCTCTATGCTTATAGGTGGAACATACCTTAATGTGCTGCTTGGTGGTCCCATATAATTTGTGGTCTATCTAATATTAGTTTTGTCGAGTGCATGAGAGTTCATTAGTTGTTGGATGAGATCTGATGTGGCAAGATTCAGGGTAGGCATTTGAATGACTCTAAGTTAATTTTTATTGCTATTATGATCCGTTACAGGTTTGGTTCTACGGGCTCCGTTGCGTGGATATTTATGATTGTTATTAAGTGTGTATGCATATTCTATGGTTTAATACAGATCGCCTTCAATATTTCTCTATATATTTGGTTCCCTTAGGGTGTGCTCTAGGATGGGATTTTCGATGGAAGGGGGAGGAAAGTAACGATAGGAATTAAAAAGGTAGGCTGACCGAAGTTTGTTACTCGCTCCACGAAGAAAGGTAGAAGAGGGAAAGGAACTGAAGAGGGTAACGTTAGAGAGAAATTTGTGAAGGGTTTACTCTAGATCTGTACTCTCGATTTGGGAGTAAGCAGTTTCCGGACACCCCTTCCCTCTCTATATTACTTTTCTTTAATGAACGATTTCTGGAGCACAGCCTTATTGTATTTGATGTTCCATCTATGAAACGCCTATTCTAGAAATTCTATAAAAGGTTTATGTAGGGCCCATTTTTTGCTTTTGCTAATATTTTGCTTGGTGCAGTTCTATTAGACAAGTATTACATTTTTTTTTCTTGACAACCCTGCCAAGTAGGTCCCATCTCTCTCTGGTCGTCTACATGCCCGTTTGGTGATTTCTGTCCAAGACTTCTCATGCATATTATTCTATTCAATACTACTTTCTCTTTTTCTTTTGTTCATGATAAGTGTTATTCTTAACTTACATTAATTTTAGACTTAAAAAGAATGTTTACATCATGACATTTTAGTGCATCTCACCTTATAAATCGTCAATTTTGAATTACACCACCAGGTTATTCCATGCATCACATCATATTTAATGTTTTCGTTAATTTTCTTCATAGAAAATATATTATCATCATCCAAAATTTCCCACATACATATAACATACTTCAACGAAAATGTTATTTAATAATTACAATCTATGGTTACATCATATGTAACTGAATAATTTATATAGAACATCAGAATTGTATGTCGCGCCCGAGGCGCGATAGAAAAATTTAGTGCATATTCAACTTATATTTATTGAAATTATTTGTTTGTATGTGTTCACTTTGATCATTTTTATATTCACATTGTTTATGTTATGTATTCACTTTGTTTAAGCGATCACAAAATTATAGATGACAGTAATCAATTTCTAAAAAAATGGTGCTACATATTAAAAGGTTACTTATGCCTATTAAAAAAAGGTTATAGATTCGAAACCGGCTGGGGGCTAGAGTCTTTCATATACATTTAATTTAAAAATAAATTAAGAGGTTTGACCTCTAATTTATCTTTTAAAAAAAGTGTATAATGAAGTCATCTACACTTTTCATTGAAGTATGAAAGTAAGGTTTTCTTGCCGGTCGGACCTAGAAAAGTTTATGGGAATTATTACTCCTAAATCAGATATTAGCTATCATATTTTCATTTGCATCATAATAATACTTTTTTTTTGTCATGCTACGTAGCGGCTACCTAGTTGGAACAAAATTAAGGAAAGAAAGGAAAACAAACAAAAGCTTGAAAACCTAAAGCCTCATACTCGCAGTAGAAATAATAACTGCAATCTGAAGTTTTGCCATCGCTTGAACAAAGTGAACGTATAAAATTTACAAAGTGAACATTTTAATAATTAAAGTGAATACATGCATATAAAAATCCGAACAACAATACAAAAAATAAAATCTAACTCGTAATTAAATAAAGAGAACACATAGATAAACAAACGAGACATTTAAATGAATAAAATGAACAAATAAAAATATGATGGAACAAGATGGCGAGTGGAGAGATGGTAGATAGTACTTTCCTATTATTATTTTTTTATATAAATACTTGGTAGTGACTACCAAGTGAGAGTTACATATACTACACAATAACATACTCAATAAGTCAATATAGCAGAACGTGGGAGTCTTGTACAACGGCCAGTGGCTCCGTCATTTACTTAAAAATAACGAGTTCAATTTCCACTAGACGTGAAAGAGAAATAAAATCTCTATTGACTAAGATATGACTCTTTAAATAAATATCCTTTAATTTTTTTTAAAAAAAAATACACACTATAGTAACTATATATAACTACATGCACAACACAGCAACCGTAATAACCACCATATAAACATTGACTTAGTGAAAAGGGTTATCTCACTAAGCATACAAAAAAAATTGCAAACTTGACTCTATACTACCTTTATGGTCACATCGCTCCCACAACCGCACTACGGTTACACATCACTCGGCCGCACTACATCCACAAGCTGCACACGCACCAATAGCCACGCTACATCCACCATCTACTCATCACATCTCACTCCGGGTGTGTTTGGGAATAGGCCAGATAAGAATAGGAATAAGGAATTGTTTGCCTCCAAATTTTGCCACTTGAAGAAAATGATGGAATTTCCAAGTACACCTGCGAATGAAGGAAATGTTACAGTGAGAAACAAAACTCATGACCATGACCTACTCTTCAAACCGCAGAAAATTCACAGACAAGACGATAAAACCCACAAATACACAAAATAGTTAATTAATTGATTAAATTATGTGAAATATGCTAATGCTCACATGATTAATTAATTAATCAATTAAATATAGGGGACTCAAACCAAAACCCGCCAAATTACTAAGTAATTGGTTAATTAATTAGATTATGTGAAAAATGCCAAAAACTCGCATAATTAATTAGTTAATTAATTATATAAAAAAGATGATGGAAATTATATGATGGTCAAACATTATACATTTTCTAAAAGTTTCGTACCAAATCCCACACCAAAGATCCCACTAAACAATTTATTAATTAATTGATCAGGATTATGTGAAATATGTCAATACCCACATAATTAATCGATTAATTAATTAATTAATCAATTATAACAAAAAATTGCATAATGGTCATACCTTATGCATTTCCCTGAGAATCCATGCCAAATACCATAACTAAATTCTTATGCCATGGCAATATCAACCAAATTGCTAAAAATTAAGCAATATAAAAATTCTTGTATATGAACAGAACCCAGTATGATGGCAACTATAGACGACTCTACGATGGAACAACCAAGCAAGTCTATATGTCTAATACGGGCTTAGTATTGAATTAATTTCGCATATTGGGCCAGTTGGTCGGAATGAAAAACTAAGTTTATAACCATAGCCCGCATGGATTAACTAATTGGGCCCATTGCGAGCCCAGCAAAACTCAGCCCAGTCGAATCAAACTCGACAGCGTTCGTCGCCGACTGAGTCTCGACACAAAAAACACAAGCCCAGCAACGCTCAACTGACTCGATCGAGTCAGCTCCATATTCGACACGTGTCGATTGTTCATTGGCTCGTTCTATGGGACCCTCTTATTTTCTGTTAATGGAAAAAAAGAAAGGAAAAAAAAGGGAGTACTGTACTTCAATGTTTTTAAATTCCTACCGGCCATCAAACCGGCCAGAGGGGCGGTATGGGTTTTTACCGGTTTTACTGGTTTGTTTCGGTTAATACCGGTTTGTGCTGTTTGTACTAATATATATTTATTTAACAAGTCCTCTTGACAAAAGAGGCCGATTGGCCCAGTGGATAGAGCTGATGGCTTGGAGAGCGCCCACCTGGGTTCGATTCACGCACCCAGCAAAAAAATTTGTGTATTTTACTCTTGAGAAAGCACCCAAATGAACCCGTTATTGCGGATATTTCCGAAATATCCGGATTTTGGCCGGGTTTGACCGGTTCTTGACCTACGGGTATTAGGACCCTTTTCCTACCGGATGCTGATCCGAAACCCGGTTTTACCGGAAAAATCCGGTACCCGGTAGGAATTTAAAAACACTGCTGTACTACCTGCAGAAGAAACTCGACGGAACCGCTGGAATTTGCCTCTCGCCGGCGATACACGCCACCGCAACCCAAGCTAAGTGTATCGCTGTGAAGAGAATGCTATCACGACCCCAACGACATCAGACACGGCCACTCTCTGGACCTGCAGTTCGGAGAATTTGAAAATCTCAGTGGTCGAGTCACGAATTGGGAAGACTCACCAAGCCAAATTAGTGAGACAAAGAGCAATCAAATGACCTAGGAAGTTCCTCTGAGACTCGAAGAAGAGGTTTTTGGGGTCAATTTCAACCAATTTAATAAGGAGCACAACCATTATCACTCACCATTAATGGAGGCGTTGAGCTTGGTGAAGCTGGCCTTTCAGGAGATTGTGAGCAAAATGTATGAGAAGGAGGCATGCAACAGAGTCTAGAGTGATTGGAAAGTAACTCAAAAGGAGTCACGGATGCACGAGTTGGCAAAAGCCAAAAATCTCTCGCAACTGGAGGGATCCAGTGGAGAGCTAGTGAAGGGGAAACACAAATGGAGATCATCGCCACTCCTTATCCTCAGCCTACTGCCTGAAAAAAGAAGGTCTATACCTGGGGATGCCTGACGTATGTACTGGGTGTCAAGAGAAAAGAGCCTTGGTCTTATTTCCTTGCCGTTGGATATTGGGAGAAGGGGGGATGGCTGATCTGACTCACCCTCATACCAAACAAAAAAGGGATATGATAAAATTGAAGGATGTACACCAAGCATTGCCATCACATCCACACCCTTGATAAATGACAGCATGATTGAGGGATGGTGAGATGAGACAGAAGTGTGCTTCTTCCCATGGATGCATCAACAAGCCAGAAGGTGATTGAGGAGTAAACTTCCCATGCGTGACACCTTTTCTGCCAAGGGCAAATCAGACATTAAAAGCAACAGACAAAGAATTTGGGGTGTAATTGGGGAATTATAAAGCACAATTTACCCATTCTACCCTCAGAATGTTCTTATCTCATACTGGAAAGAGATTGTTTGTGACTGAAATCATTGAAATCCCTTTGGATATAGAAATAGAGATGATTACAAGGCCACAGCATATGGTACAATTCTCTGGCGCCAAAGAATGAATGTTGAAAGGCACATCAGCCTCAACAGCAAACAGCAGGCTGGCTTAATGGCATTTAATCAAAAGAATTCTGAACCAATAGGAATTAGCAGTGAGATGAAGCTGATTATAAATCAACAGAAGGGTAAAAGAGGAAGTCACACAAATGAAATGTCATTATGAGCTTCTTTAGCCTTGAGTTGAGATGAATGACACTAATTACAGTTTATAAGTGACTCAATTGGCCCCATAAGCCCAGTGAAGTTCATGCCTAACCATGGGACCCTCTTATGTACAGTCTTATGACTACATATAAGGCTACAGAAGGCTGTACCAGCTATTAATATGAGAGTCATTAATAAAACAGAAATGGAGAGGATTAAAAGGATTCTTGGATGCTTATCAAACCTATAGAGCTAGGAATGTAGAGGGAGTGTCATACAATGAACCATCTCTCCCCATACACAACCTACAATGGTCTGGATGTTTGCCACCTGTCCACATGGATAACTGGCGCCCAAGTAATCCCCTTTTCCAAGCACATTCAGTAAAATGATGTAGAAACATGCCATCCAGATGTCACACAACAAGATCCATGGGCCCACTTGTCATATTTATATGTGACTGGGCAGTAGAAAATGGAAGTTAACCAAAACATAGAAAAGTGAGGCGGTTTAGTACCTGAGCATCACAGCTCTCCATCACACATCAGAGCATGGAGAGAATGCCACGTAGCCAAGACAGCTGAAGCAAACCCTAAGCCCCAATGCCTATATAAGAAGAGGCACCAGGAGAGAAGAGACCCCCCCCCCCCCCCCCAATTTTTTTTAGCCGACAGTTGTAATTGCATTTTAGAACCTTCAAAAAGAAGAAGAAAGGTAGAGAAATCATGTATCTGGTTATTCTGTTAAATAAAATCATTCTTTGTGAAGTATTTCTCATTCTCTAAGTGTCTAAACACATATTGCGATTAATTTTCTTTCTGTAGTGTTATACCAAAACTTTTCTAATTAATTGAGTTTTAAGAGGGGGCAACTCAATTTTAAAAGTTCTTTTTTTAGTTCTTTCTCTTTCATTTCTTTATTTTCTACTTATTCCCTGTTTTCTTTTTCTTTCCTGAGACATCATGTTTAAGTGTGACACTTAATAAGTCGACCAGTTGTGTATGCATCCTGGTTTCATGCATGTGAGCAGGTACCATGGTGTGTATATGGCTGTTCTTGAAAAGAAATGTGTATATAATAGCATCTTTAACACATAAGACTGGAATCAGTTGTGCATATGCTCTAATTTCTTGCCTGTGAGCAGGTATTTGGGTATGTGCACAGTTGGTTTCAAACAAAATTAGCATCAGAGATCATTTGCATAATTTCCAGTTAGTGAATTAATCATAGGAATAGTGTATAATAGACTTGACAAATTAAAGCATATAAATGATAAAAAAAAATACAGTAGTAAACAACCATGGACACTGCTGGATTTCTTGCCTGTGAGCAAGTATCCAGTGTGTGTATGACTGGTTAACAAGAAGATATAAAAGATTAATAATGCTGAAATAAAAAAGGTGAAATCTAGTTATCAGTGAGTTGCATTAATAAGTAAATAATGGTGTAGTGGCATATTAAAGTCAAATCAATAGTGTGAGTATAAGGATTTCTTGCCTGAGAGCAAGTATCTGAATATTTACATGATTGTTTATGCATAAAAAGAAATAATAATGAAACACATACAAAAGTACAGTGAAATACTGGTATGGCCTCCTGTACATAAGTGAACTCATGTATGATCAGATTAGCTAAGACATCATACCATCATCCATAGATCATTTGTTGTACCAAGTTTTGAACTCCTAGGATCGCATAACTACGAGTATGTGCTCAAATAGGGATAGAGCTAATAAGTGGATAACAATAATAGAGCAAAAAAAAAGAGGGAATAACAGTCACATGTTTATACTCAGAAAACCTAGCAAGTTTAAAAGATGTCATGACATACATGATTAATTTCAATAAAAGAGAGATTAAGATGCATAATAAGGCTAGAGTCAGTCCATAATGCAAAAGGATAGTTAAAACTTTTCTTAGGTCATTAAATATCTTGCTAAGGGGAGATCTATAATGAAATAAAAAAATGTGTGTGCATAAACAGTAATAACAGTAAATGTACTTATTCTCAGTCCATAGGGGTATAAAAAAAATATATAAAACAAACATGTGAGCAGTACAACAACAGGTTTGACTATTTTTGTTCATAAAAGTATTAACAAGGGCAGCCTGCAAACTCAACCCCATAGTCAATAAGCTGTCATAAGTATTGCATATAATCTGAAAATGTAGAGGTCACGAGTCTATATAGTCATCGTGGCCAGTAGCCAAATCATCAAATAAAGCATGGTTTTATCATGGTTGCATGAACTTGACAAGGCATGAAGTCAGTATGTAGTAGTTACCTAAAAAAAAAAAAATATAATAATATATGTGTAGCACAGAATCTGTATATAATTTACTGTTTTATCTCAAATATAAATCAATATATAGAATAGAAGAAGCATTTGCATTTAATTTATGAGTGAAACCCATAAAACATTTTTATGAATTCAGGTATTGTGGGCTGGGCCTAGAGAAATAAAAGAGGGTATCATAATCCAATATTTATTCATGTTATGGCCGGTTTTACCCCTCTCATAAGACAAAGTAATTTAAAAAAAAAATGATATGCGTCCATATCTTCAGTCAGCAAGTTATTACCATTATTCTGTGCATAAGTCCAATAAATTTAATTAAGTCCCTTAATGATACATGGTTTAGGTATATCAATAAATAAAGCTTAGATTAATGGTAGTAGCACCTTTAGTCGTTATAAGTGCCCAACTTAGTTCTAATAAGAACTCATAAAGGGTAAGTGCAAAGGTAAATAAAATGTTGAAAAATCTTAATCTGTAAAATAAGCCATGAGAACATAGAATCGATGATTATGCTCTTTAGTAGAATAAATAAATATCGAACTCAAAAAGAGATATTCCATGATACTCCCAGTACATGAACAAGTATAATAAATATATCTCATGTCATTAAAAGTTTAATCAAGCAGGTATAAATATACATGATCAATATACAGACTTCTGAAATCACTGATCAATGTCATAAGAGACCACTTTGATGGATTGGTCATATCTGAAATCATGAAGCCGCTGATCAAAATTGATTGGACTCAGTTGACTGTCTTGGCAAATACCAGACCAAAAAAAAAGAGAGACCTCGACACCATGATCAAATTACTGCAGAACAAGAAGCGGAGCTCTAATTGGGATGGTACATAACCCACTGGCATTCATATGACGCTCATGAATCTTCTCTCGGCGAGAACATCTGTCAGGAACCACCAATTCGTCGCCGTCTTAGTCCCCTTTACAGGCCCGATCAAAATGAGGTCGAGACACTCCAAACTGCACAACTCAATTTCAAGGAATCCTCCAGACGACACCTTGATAGTCTCATGATGTGTAGAAAACCAGTGTTTGCCCTCGCGATTGCCGGAACCCACCAGAAGCATGTGACCGGAGTCCTCCAGTTAAAAATGAATTCACGAGCAGAAGAGATGGAACGAGGGAAATAAGTTTCAGTTGATAAGATAGTTGAATGGACTTGGTGCACAAACACGGGCGTAGACCAAGCGTCTAAACTCAACCTATTCGCTGCAGCCCTTCCAGATCCTCTGCGGCATTCTTGGTGTGGCGAGTCGCTGTCGACAGAACACAAAACAGCGACAACCAGAACCAATCAGATTTTTTATATATATACAGAAACTTGAAAAATGCGTTAAAAATAGTTAGAAAGTCCAGAAAATTCTCATGAAATACCAAAATATCCAGAAAAATATAAGGAACATTTTTCTATAACACTTCAAGTTCAAATTCTCAACCAAAAATATAATTAAAGCTAAAGTCATAAAAATGGTTAAAATTAATAAAATGCAAAACACCCAAAAAATTAAATTGTGTCAAATTTCAATAAGAAGGGGTATAAAAGTGCAAGGGTATAAACCCCTTTGACAGCAGGCATTTCAAGATAATTTGAACATCAGGTACTTCAAAACGATAAATTTGGACAGCAGGTACAATCAAGCAGTAACCACCGTTAAAGACCAAAAAATTATACAAACCTTTATGAAATCTGAAAGAAAGGATAAAACAAATAAAAAAAGAGAGAGAGACTAGACCAAAACTCAAGCCCCAGCCTAAAAAGTCCAAGCTTCAAGGCAAAATCCGAAAATGTCAAGTCCCGACTCTAGATTGAAAACCAAACCCAAATTCAGAAAGCACGAACTCAACTTGATCCAGGAAACTCAAAACAAACCCAAAGACCCAGAAATCAAACCCAAATTATAAATTCAAACCCAAATTAAATTCAAAACCCAGAAAATCCAAAACCCAGAAAATCCAAACCCGAATTAAATCTGAGTCCAGAAAATCCAAGTCAAATCCATATCCAGAAAATCCGGACTTAAAAGACCCGGGCATAAATTTAAAGCAACACAAATCCAGAAAAAAGATTCTATAATCCAGGGACCAAACTTTAAATACGTCTGAAAATCAGAATTTGGTAAATTCTAGAACATATGAAGACCAAAGTTTAAAATGTCCAAAGTGACCAGAATTTCTAAACACGCCTTAATACCAGAGTTTAAAATGATTTATAACCTAACTCTTGCACGTCACAGGGCCAGAAGTTCGATACGTCAATAGTTGACCAGAATCGACACACGTTCAAGGACCGGAACCTCTACATGCTTTAATGCCTGAGTTTCCAGAAACGTCTGATAACCTTGATTCTAACATGTCAACAAACAGACCTAAGTTTTAAATACGTTGATAAATTGAAGTTTTAATAGTTGAAACTTTAATATGGTCTGAATACCGAAACTTTACACGTCTGTGTTCGTCCTCTTAGAACTTACAATGCGTATAGTTTGAAGAGAACAAAACAAAAATTACCAAATATATATAAATAGGGTTAATAATAATCATCCAAGACTAAATCTTGGAATTTCAAATATGAATAAAAATGCATTTGCGTCATGCTTCGCATTGCATTATGATATCTGCTCCATTCATGTCACCTTTCGCACATGTCCTTTTAATGTCAAGTGTCTTTTGGTAAAATGCTGGAATGTTAACGGTTACGCCTGATCCATTGACTATCCCGATCTAGAGGTTCTCTTGACTTGGTTCAGAGGTAATTAACAGTAGGGGCTTGCGCCTACTGGAAAAAAAAGGACCTGCAGTAAACAATAAAACTCTCGAGAGGTTCGAAACCACGTCGGTGCCCACATTCCTTTTCAGGTGGGTGTCGATGTTCGAGTTTTGAAACGATCGAGGGGTATCTCGTCCGCAATATCTTTTTCTCCCGCGGAAGTATCCGGTCATTTCCTCCTTCCGAGGATCAGGGTCCAAAAAGGTGCGAGACAGGAATAAAGGGTCGGATTTAGAATCTCGTGTCAATCCTTATTCCTAATTCCAATTCCAACATTTAGTTAGAATTAGAATTGGGCCGGGAATAGATCTCTATTCCTTATTCCCATGGTGTTTGGTTTGGCACCGGAATTCCCGCCCTTAGGAGACTCATCCAAACATCCCCTCCATTATCACACCAAATGTTGCACACTCAGTCCGCATGCACTGCATCTATCAAATGCACTACCCTCTTGCTTATACCGTACCACACGAACGCCAAATAGTTTGTAGTCACCAATCGTTCTACACACCCTCTATGATCACCAAAATGGCTACAGCCACGGCCAACTCTATTGTTGCATTTTCCCTTACATTGCATCTATGATCACCAAATCGATTTTTTATTGTCAAAAAACCTCAACCACCGCTGCAGGTTTGGTGAGAAAAAAAGAAAAGAAAAATGAGGCACTCCTCTTCCTACACCATCAACAAATCCCGACTCTTGACAACGCCAACGATTTCAGACCTAAGGAGAAAGATCAACATAAGAGGAAAAAAAAAATAAGAATAAGAAGAGGGAGAAAGGCAAGAGAGGAGGCCGAGGAGAATGGAGATAACACTTTTTTTTTTGTTTTTTTGTTTTTTCAGCCTCCTCTCTTGCCTTCAGGGTTTTGTTGGTTTTTTTTGGTCGGAGATTTTTCGCTCAAAATTTCAACAGAATTTTTGGTGGCATTTTGTAATTATTTTTGAAATCAAAATCTAATTTCTCTTTCTTATATATATTTTTCTTAAAAATAAAATAAGTCAACGTTACTCATTGCGTCAATATGAACGCTACATATTTTTGCGAACTAACAGTCTAACACCTAGCTTGTATGATCTAGTCTAGATATGCGAATTCAAATTACCGTACCAGCAGACTGGTCAATTTTCAAAATTTATAGTTTAAATAGGTTTTAATATCGTGCATAGCATAGCCCCTCAGTGAACTTTGGATCATGATCCTCACAACTTGCTGAAATTCAAGCAAAATACTCTCCAATGACAATGAACAGTAACACAAGAATAAGTTTCCGTGCAATTTTCTTTTTGAGTCCAAACTTGTAAAATGATATGTCATGGGACGCTAAGTTTCTTTTCGCGACGAATTTTATTCCGGACTTCAATAGTTTTGATAAATATTCACTGAAATTTTTTCTAATTCGTGAGAATTAGCTTCCGACTACTAATCTAACCTAATGAAAATATAGCAATAGCATTGACGAATTTATCGTTATTCAAAGTTGGAGAAGGTGCTCTCCAATTGAAAATTTAGGAACTGGTATATTATAAACGAAACAGTTTAACTTTAGAGGCCTCCGATAAATTACTCAACACATAATAATTTGCTTAAGAATTGTCGGAACCAGTTCCTGAAGGGGAAACCCTGAAGCAGCCGGACAATAAATAAATACGAATAAAAGACAAGAGAGAGAAATTTATATCATTTATTTATACTTTAATAGTTTGAGGATGGGTGCTGAAACGATGCTTTGCGGTCGAATAACGATACATTAGCTGACGCAAAGCATTACGAGAAATTATAGTATTCCGTCATTAATTTTGGGCGCATATAAACTTACAAACGCAAAACAGACCAATGAAATATTGAAATGTGGGGAATATATACCTCATTTTCATTAATTTGCTTATTGAAATTAACTCTGACATGCGAATTATTTTATCATTTGTTTCCGCCACGTGGGATAGACAATAAGCGAGAATTGACTCGACACACAAGGACCAGGGAACAAATGTATATACTTTTTAATTTCAATTTCAAAGGGTTCAATAAAGATACGGAGTTCTTACTGGGTAGCGAAGTAATTGAGTTGACCCCATTTTTTAATATATACAGGATAAAGGATAAACCCCCCATCCCTTTTAGATTAAATATAGACCAGTTCTACTGCTCCGATGAAGCCCTCCAGTGTCCCGAACTACTGGCCCCACAAGTAAGTAGTAACATTTCGATACACCAGGTTCAGGTGTACTTGAATTATGAAAATAAATTCATCCAAAAAATTGAAAAGATAAAACCCCAAATCCAAAAGAGCGCACCCCAAAAGGCCAAAACAAAACCTCGTCTCTCTCTCTCTTTTTCCCTCTCAATTCGCGTCGAACCCTAAATTTCATCACTCCAAGGTTACGCAAAACCCTAATTCATCTCTCTCCATACCTATTCCAGCTGTTTCTGGTGGAGAATCAGGCCATGGAAGGCGCCTACAACTCTCGCACTCCCGAGGAGGTCTTTAGGGATTTCAGAGCCAGGCGAGCTGGCATTGTCAAGGCTCTCACCACTGGTAATTTCTCTCTCTAACCTCGCGTTTTTTGTTAATTTTGTGTGGGAGCTTGTAATTAGTTCGCGGGTTTGAGAGTTGTTGTTACTGTGCTGGAATTTAGGTTCGTGGTTCTCGAGAAGCTTTAGATTATGGGGTTTTAGAAATGGTATGGCTGATCACTTTTTGTTGTCTTCTCGAACTTTCTAAGAGAGTAGAGTGGCGTTGTAAGTTTAGATAGAAACACCAACTAATTGTTCATGAGTGTTTTCCCCCATGCGAGCTTTAGTTTATTTATTTTATGGTTAACAGAATTAAACAAGTGGTGCCAGATAATTCCTCTTTTTATTTCTGTTGTCTGATGAAAAACTATAAATTACATTATTTTCCGGAATTCTCGTGTTTATATTATAATTTCTATTTCAAATGTAAAATGTAATTGTAAGCTCTTTGCTAAAAGGAAGTCTGAATTGTAATTTTTATGTCTTGCAAATGTGCCGTAAAGTCTATTTATTAGGCACACGGGGCTGCTGTGTGTTTTACGGCCTGAATTTTGTCAGGTTGTGTTATTTTTATTCTCCTCGGAGGACTAACTTTTTTCAGTGCATTATTCTTTTGTAGCACTGTTGCCATCTATTGTTGTTCTTATGTTGTTTTTTTTCTGTTTTCTTCTTATATTCCATGTCGATTTGATTTCTATTTGTAATTGTTTTTGCAGAAGTCGAAAGGTTCTACGGGCTCTGTGATCCCGGTGAGTGTTGGATTAATTATTTCAATTTCTTAATTGACATCTGCAAAGATTTGGATGGCTTTTAAGTGCAAATTTATTTTAATTAAGTTTGCCTTCTATGTTTCAACTCTAGCACCTTATTCTAAAAGATGGTTTGGATCAACAGTTAATATTAGGTAAAGCCTGCAGTATGTTAATTTAAATAATTTGCTTGAGCAATGCAGCAGCTTGTACTTGTTCTTGCTCCGGACTCGTACAACTCTCTGTTTAGTTTCTTCATTCATGTGTATTTACTAGGTACGGTCTTGCTTTGTTTCTGCATCCACATGATCACAATCTCAAATTGGCCATGAAATGAAGATTTTCCTTTAATATGTCTGAATATCGTGGTGAATTATGAATAAGCAGGCAAAGCGCCTACTAAGCAATTTTCTTGGAACGTCCTTGTTTATTAATTCTATTCATACAAGGAGATACCTGTTATGCTTGGAGCATGCATGCATTAATTGGAATTTTCATTAAATTTAAGGATCCTAATAATATATATGTGGGGTTGGGGGTGTTGAAGCATTAGATTTAGTACTTGTGGTTGTCCTTTCTTTCTGTATTCCTTTTATTTGTTTTGAGGAAATTTCAGTCCCACTGTACATATTCTAGTAATCCTTTTTTTTTTTTGTTTTGGCATAATAGGCTTATAACATGCATTTCCCTGATAATTACAAAGAAAAGTTTTCTTTCTCTGTATATGGAAATTTTTTCTTGCAGATTAGTTTTCCTCTCTTATTGCCTTGATAATGTTTCAGAGAAGGAGAACTTATGTCTATATGGGCTCCCAAATGAGACATGGGAAGTGAACTTGCCTGCTGAGGAGGTCCCACCAGAGCTTCCTGAGCCAGTTTTAGGCATTAACTTTGCCAGAGATGGTATGGATGAAAAGGACTGGATTGCCCTTGTTGCTGTGCACAGTGATGCATGGCTACTGGCTGTTGCTTTCTACTTTGGAGCCCGCTTTGGCTTTGATAAGGAGTCCAGGTGCCAATCAAAACTGTCATCTATACCAAACTTTGAATTACTTCTGAAAATGTCTAAAGCTCTCTGTCTCCCTCTTTCTGTGCATGTGTTGGTACAAATTTAAAAATTTTGGAGACTGCCAAGAGCACTTCTGTGTTTTTGAGGGTTATGGTTAAAGTTTCTTTAGGTCTTTTGGAACTTTTGGGGAACTTTGTGAATTAATATAGAACTAACAAATTTCCTTGTGTTGATCTGGTGCTAATCTCTTGACTGAAACAGTGAAACGTAATACGAATAAACATTGCTGCACAACTATGGAGTACACAGATTTCAATTAATGGAGCTTCTTGTTATACATGCAAGATTCTCTAGTGCGCATGCCTCTTATACTGAATCCATAAAAAACCTGGGGATGTATTGTTTCTAGTACTTGAACTGCCTTTGGGTTGTTTGGACTTACTTTTTCATCCCATAGTGTTTCAATTGCTTATTTAAGTTGCACTATTTTGATGGATTGTGTGTACAGGAGGAGGCTATTTAACATGATTAATAATTTGCCAACTATTTATGAAGTTGTGACTGGAACTGCCAAGAAGCCAACAAAAGAGAAGACACCTAATAGCAGTACCAAGAGCAACAAGTCTGCTTCTAAGCCGGTATGTATTTACAAATATTCACCTTTCTTTAATGGAAAGTTTGATTTCGCGTCTCTGAAATCCATCCAAGCATTCATTTTTACCTTGAGAAAATGAGGCATTTTTATACAACATATGAAGACTCTTGTAGTAACGTGATTCATTTAATGGAAATAGGTTGTCTGTTTTGACCACTCTTTTCAAAATAAAGAAATGAATAAATGAACATTAGAAATAGAACCTCTCCTTCAATTCAATCTTTTTATAATAATTTGGAGAGTATCAGTGAGGATAAATGTAGTTAGGTCATCTTGTGAAGAAAATGAGAGGGATGATGTGACTATGTTTTCATAGGAGTCTCTCTTTTATTGGGGTTTATAGGTAACTTGTTTCTATGCTCTTCAAATGAGATGTCTTCTTTTGTACTTCACAAGTTGACAGGAATATTTTGATTTATTGTACTGACTATTCGGCCTGTTTTGAATATTTTGATTTTTTATACTGACAGCCACCACGCCATGGAGAATCACACACCAAGCCAGTACCCAAGCCGAAGGAAGAGGATGAAAGTGGGGATGAAGAGAATGGGGAGGAAAGGGAGGAAGAGCAGGGAAGTGCACTGTGTGGTTCATGTGGTACCAATTATGGTACAGATGAGTTCTGGATTTGTTGTGATGTTTGTGAGCGCTGGTTCCATGGCAAGTGTGTGAAGATTACACCAGCCCGGGCTGAGCATATCAAGCAGTACAAGTGTCCTGATTGTAGCTCGAAAAGGGCCCGTGGGGCCTAGAAGTTTGGGTTGATTGGGGGCTAGGGCTTTTGAGTAGGTGAGGGGGAGAAGTGACTAATTGACACATGATCGTTTGGTCCTTTTAAGTGTTTTAATGTTGTGTATGTGTTGTCTGTAGGTTGTATTATTGCGAGTGTTTGTGCTTTGTGGATCAGTAGGTTATTAAGCTTCTCTGACCATCTGTTAGATGAAAGTAATTAGAAATTATGGTCAGAGTGAATATTGGATATGTTTTAAGTTGCAGTTTATTTTACTCAGTTAATTTTCTCTTTATCGATGGGTATGCATTACTCCTGTTTGGTTGGGCTGATAGTTGCATATGACCGTCTTATTTTGTTTTTCTGTCTCAAAGAAATTTGTTGCGGGGTTTCAGTAGGGGTATAGACATCCCGTTGTTGGTTAAATAGTGTTACTCCTACCTGGCATCCAAAATTTCTGAAGAGGAACAATTTTGAGGCAGAAATACTTTATACTTGCCTCCTCAATTGATGTTGGGCCTGATTTCTGTCAGTAAAAATACGATTTGTGTGGCTTACTACAGGTCCGGCATGGATAAACTAATGATTTTGAGCATGACTTTCTGTTACTTCGAATGTTCCAGCTAGGAATATAGAGCAATGCAGAGCAACTCAATAACTTCGAGGCCAGATTATAGTCCCCTCCAAAAAGTAATAAATAAATAATAATAATTATAAAATAAAAAGGCAAAGTCCGACAAGCGCAACTAATTTCTTTTTGTTAATGTTTTTAAATATTTTTTTGAAGATCTGCCCTAGACGAAATTTCACTTAAAAAGAAGAATACCATTACACTTAGCACATAATGATAGAACAGTTCCTGCAAGTACTGAAGCTCAGCTATACACCATCAGCCATCTACTTCTAATTGAGAACATAGAAGAATAAGCCAACGGGCTGTTACAGTTTCAAAAAAAAAAAAAAAAAAAAAAAAAAAAGAAAAGAAAGAAGAAGAACATAGAAGGGACACAATAATCCTAAAAGGGCAAAACTTAAATCTAATCCTAAAGACCATACTAGAAAGAAACATTACATACGAAAGGTGTAATAATCAACTAAGAAACTACGAAGTTCTTATCGAAAGGAAAATTAATATTCGTTTTGATTTTTGAATGGAACTAAGAAGGGGGACTCGAAATTTGCGGCACTCTGGCCATACTGTTGATGTAGTTGAAGATCGGATGCGGGTGCTATCATCCATTTATTCTGATTAGACCTTTGCCTTCAACTCTCCGTCTCACATTCCTAACCAAACATCCTCTCGGTATGACCTTTACACTTCTGCTGCACTGTGAAATGAGAAAACCGTACGTCAAACCCTACCGGTTGTGGTAACCATCACTTGAAGAACATGTCAGATCGGTTTTTGCTTTGCAACCTCATGCCATGGCAGAAGTCAAATGCACCATCATGCTGTCTTAATTAACCCACACCCATTGAGACCCTCCACTTAAGTCTCCACACGTCAATAAGCAATGCTATGTACCCTGCTAAATCTGCCTCTGTGTCAAATCACATAAGACCTTTTGAGCACCCCAGTGTATCGCCCTGTTCACGCACGCAGCCACAGATTCTATGCCCTCTCAATCTGGGCCGCCTATATATATATACCATCTGGCTCGATTGGTTCCAATCACCAGCATCTGACAGAATACATCGAACTGGCATCTTCAGGATTGTGAAACAAAGAGTTCGACTACGAATATCGATGGACCGATAAGTAGTTCTTGTACCGCTAAATGTCTGTCAGTAGTTCAGTACCATAGGCGATTGGTTATCATCCCATCATCACACGATAATAAATTTCTGTTTTTGGAATGTGATGGTTTCAACGCTAATATTATTTCCGTTTTTGTCGCTGATCCCTGTGCATACCCACCCTCTCCCCCAACCCCCATGGATTCGCATCCTCTACCCATCTCTTAGAGATGGGTAGAGTGCCCATCTCATCACGTGAACCGTCTGATTTAATCTCAACGGCTAAAGGAGCCCCGTGCATTCCACCACACCCGAAAAAAATTTTTGGCCCGAAAAAAATGAACCGTCCAGATTAAATCGGACGGTCGTGATGAGATGGGCACTCTACCCATCTCCAAAAGATGGGTAGAGGATACGGATCCCAACCCCCATACCACCTACGCTTGGGCGCGGGTCTAGAGACGTTTAATTAAAACGTCCAGCGGATGTTTTTGGATTGGACCCGTTCGATTTGATCTTGACGGTTAATTTTTTTCGGGCCTATCAATTCTAGTACTATGCACGGAACATCATTAATCGTTGAGATTAAATCAGACGGTTCAGATCTAAAAATGTCCAATAGATGTCCGTCCAGAGAATCTCGTTCCACCTACACTTGCCTCTCTCACGCTCACCTCATGTCGACGTCCCCTAACCTCCTATTCTAGTGCCATCAACCTCTCCCTTCCCAAATTAACACATAACTAATTTTCTTGATTAATATATTAATTGTCAAATAAAATATCTTTCTGGTTATATAAATTAATTATCGTGGATGGTATAGTTATAGTAAAAAAATATTAATTGTCCTTATTAATATGTTAATTGCTCGTGTAAAATAACATAATTGTCCTAGTTAATATGTTAATTGTTATAGAAAAAAAGTTAGTTGTCCTTGAAAAAATATTGATTGTCCTAGTGAAATAGTTTAATTGTTCTGAAAAAAATATTAATTGTCCCTGGTAAAATATTTTAATTGTCCTAGAAAAAAATAGTAATTGTTCTTGAAAAGAATGAGTAGGTGTCAAAGAGGTGGGGGTCGGGGTGGGGTGAGGTAGGGGAGGGAGGAGGCAAGCGTAGATGTCAGGAGGGAAGGGAGTGAGCGATGTTAGGATGGGAGAGGGTGAGTAAGCGCTGAATGAGAGGTAGGTGGATAATGCTAGGTAAGCGCTGGATGAGAATGATGAGATGATGGAATATGTGTGATGATGGTAAGCAATTCTGATAATTAAATAATAAATCATGAGCCAACAACTATATTTCCTAAGCTAAAATTTCCATAACGAATATAATGTTGCATTAGTATTATATAATCGGTTCCTTAATTATGGCGAAAATTGTACCTAATCGATAAAGGAAATTACTTAGAGTCATCCCCTCATTTACCATCCCATACCATCCCCTCTAAAGACCTTCCGTAATCGTCTTGAGAAGGGAATATCCCATCCGATTCTCCCCCCTTCCTCCTCCCTCCTACCTCCGCATTCCTCCCTCCGACCTTCCTTCGTCCCTCTGACCTCCCTCCGACCTTCCTCTCCCCAATCTCCATTCCTCCCTCCGACCTCCCTTTCTCCTTCGGCCCTCTTCCCCCGACCTCCGTTTCTCCCTCCGACCTAAAGATATTGTAATAAGTGATCAACTAATAAGCGAAAATGATCAGTTTGTCGCAACAAAGGATCATCTTATATGTGCATATATTAGATAAGATAAGAAATCATCTTATAAATATAAATGATCAGATTGTTATAATATCGATCATGTTATAAATTTTTGTCAGATATAATAAGTGATCATCTTACAAGCATACATGATTAATTAAGTGTAACAAAGGATCACCTTATTAGTGCATTTGTAAGATGTAATAAGTGATTAACTTATAAGGATAGATGCTCAATTAGTCGTAAGAAGAAATCACCTTAATATAAGCGTATAGGGATCAATTTGTCGCAAATCAGAAGGGAGGTTACAGAAGTGAGACGAAAGAGATGCGAAGTGCCAAAAACAGAAAAGGTGTTTCCAATGTCCTTTTCATTTTTGGTTGGAAATGGTACGAGATGGTAAAAATGAAGATTGCACCTATAACACCGATCAACAAATAGCTAATAAAAAAATTAGAGTAAGATAAACTGTAAATTGAACCAATTCCAATCCTCTCTGACCTGATTCAAATAATTTCATCTAATAGATGACCAAAGAGCTTAATAACCGATCCACATACCAAATACAAAAGTACACAAAAATACAACTTGCAGATAATTCATTCATCATAACATGAAAACACATAATTTGTCATCAGTTTACACCTTTTAAAATCAAACGCCCTTTACAATTTTTATAAAATAAAAAAACCCCTTAGATTCTAGGGACCTTAATTGAGTGCCCCCTCAGAGGTGCAGTCACTACATCTGTACACTTTAATTTGCTTAGATTGGACACATGCGCAATGAAACTAGCGGTGACAATAATCACACATAGTATTATATAATGTTTTATTTAAATAAAATATTTAAATAATGATAAAACCATTCACACATAGTATTATATAATGTTTTATTTAAATAAAATATATTTAAATAATGATAAAACCAGTTTAATTAGGTAAAAAGAGAGAGATGTAGGGTTTACACCTAAGCTCTATCTCTTCTCTTAGTTCAATTATTAAGCACTTGCATCAGTTCTTGCCTGATTAGGTAAAGAGAGAGATGCAGGGTTTACACCTCAGCTATCTCTCTTCTCTCTTAGTTCAATTTCACATTCATTCATCTCTTTGCATTATTAATTGCGTACATAACACTATAGGAACATAATTACATCAAGAATTGTAATAATGGTCACTAATGGCAGTGGGTCTCCTACAGTCAATTTTTTCTTACTTTAGTTTCCTCCAGTATGTTAATAAATCCATACATGATAAAAATTCTTAGTGCTAATTAAGTTCATATATTATATAATGCTTCATTTAAATATTTAAATAATGACTAAAACCATTTTAATATGGGAAACTATGTATAAACGCATAACTAAAAGGAAAAATGCAAAGGTATGTATCAAAATACAACAGAATGTATATAATGTCTTGTGTGACTAATTAACTATAAATATGCAATTATTAAAATATTCCACTTGCTTGAACATGAATTCTTGTGTTGCTTCAATGCTAATTACATTTTTGACGTGCACAAATTGGTGTGATAACTGATAAGTCTACTTGGCTTGTTGCCATGTCAATCTATATAGGATTTTCTTTTTGGCAGAAAAAAAAGAAAAGAACGTCAAATATTTTTAGAAAAGAGAAAAAAAAATGAAAAGAGAACGTTAAAGACATTATTGATGCAGCACAAATTGGATAACTCCGGTTGCCTGCGTGGCTTCAAGTTAAAAAAAAAAAAGAAAAAAAAAAAGAAAAAAGAAAGCGCGTGCGTGGCTCAAATTTTTGTAGGATTTAAAATCGGATTAGATTCAGCACCTTTTAGGTTATTTTCTTAATTTTCTATATAAAAATGAATTAATTTATTCTTTTCAGTTTGATTAAAGAGTCTACAAAATTTCTTTGTCGTTCTGTCCAAAAATTGAAGAGCTTCCCTCCTGTGTATCTCCAGATTATGTTGTCTGCTTTACTTGTGGTCACCTATATGTTACCGAGTCGTTCTGTGTTGGATCATATTCAGTTATTCACCGAGTCGTTCTGTGTCGGATCAAATACGAATCCATACAAATATTATTATAAGGTTCATAACTAAATAAAAATTTCAGGATCCAAATACAAATCTACATGTACTATGTTAGCGGACGTGAGGTAGTAGTAGGAATCGAATCATGTCACAGCTCTTATATGAATGTGTTAAATTAAAAATAACAAAATTACAAGCATGCCATGAATAAGTTAATAATCATGTCACGTTATAAACATACTAATTGAGAATAAAATTTTAGAGGATGGATATTGTGCTTTGTAAATGCGGCAAATGCACTATAAATAAATTAATTGATAAAAGTTAGATATAATAAGGAGCAATTTATGCAACAACAATAAAATTTGCTAACAATTCACATGCCCCTTTTCATATAGAATTCAAATAAATAAGACCTAATTATGGATTTACTATATTAAATCAAATAATTCATCCTTTAGATGTAATATGTTAATGTTATTGCTAAAAAAATTGAATAATACGGGTATGCATTGACAGTCCTGCTCTCAAATTGCAATCCCAAATTTATATTGGAAGGTTTCACCAATCTCCCTCTCTCGATTGAGCCGAGTTCAATATTGCCACAAGGTTGATTCCCTGTTGAACCCTTTCCAATATAATTTTTTAAAAGAAGTACTTCTAGATAACTGCTATCTAATATATTTTTCCAATAATAATTAAAAAATACATCTATTTCCTCCTTAAACTTTTTCCCAAATCTTTACTATTTAATATATTTTTCCTTTCTTTATAAGCTCTGAAATCGCTAAAACTCGGAAATTTTCTACGCCAATCTTGATTCGAGATGTACCATGATTGAACGGAGAGGTTTGTTGTCATTCTTGTTTTTCTTCCCCCCCCCTGTTTGCTATTTGTTTATATGCTTTTATAACATATTAACGCACCTTTTTCCCCCTGTCAGTATTGTAAAATGAACAATACTGAGAGATAATAATGAAAAAAGAAACGTATTCCAAGATATTGCACTTCTATTTGTGAGATATGCTGGTGATGACCAATATATTTGAATGAAAAAAGAAAAAAAATTCTGTATTTAGGTTTTCCAATTTCTCAGATTAAAACTTACTCGTGTTCAACTTCAGGCATCCTGTAGTTTTAATTGTTTTTTGTCCCCGATAGGCCTGTAGTTTTAATTGTTGCTGTGGTTCTATGCAATTTTGTCAAAAGTTCCTCAAATTAGGTTTAACTGCCGGCATGACATCACATAATTGATCTAGGTTTTGCTTTAACATCAATCAGGTCTCTGTCTAATTTTTGGAGAAAATCAGGTGCAAGTGCAATTGATAAAAACAAGTACTAGTATAATTGATAGCACTAGGAGGTTATCATTTGTCAGGATCAATTAAATTAGAATTACAGAGCCTGCTTATTTCCATGTACTGGTATTTCTAGACAACATAAAAAAAAAAAAATTAATTAGCAGGCTTTTTTTTCCCCCTTGATTTTCACATTTATTGTCGTAGTTGCAATCATGTACTTTGCTATGCAATCTGAACTATAATTCGAAATCTTGCACATCTGTCACAGACCCTCCTAAAATATCGTATCATGTTGCATTTATGGGTTCAAACCAAATCAGAGGGATCAGATTGTTAACCATAGTTTTGACGCCTTCCTTTGGAAGCAAAGTTGTTCTCAAATACAAAACAATTCTTATAATTGTAGCTTCAACCAACTGCACTTTCTGGTTTTATTGGTTATTGCGGAGAGTTATTCAAATTTATCTGGCTCTTCTGAACATGGTATTGCTATGCTGCAGGTCTTGCAAGTTGTTAAAAATGGAGGGTGTCAGGAACTCAAACGACATAATAAGTGGTTTACCAGACTCGGTGCTTCACCACATTATGTCCTTTTTGAAGACAAGAGAAGCAGTGAAAACATGCATCCTCGCAAAAAGATGGAAGAACTTGTGGAGGACTCTACCATACCTGCACCTGAATTTAAACGACTTCAGGCTAGAAAATATCAACACAAGTTCCTCTCTCTACTCTTTGGTGAATTTCACCAGCAACCTCCTGCTCCTTTGAGACCCCACTGGTCTGCACACCTTTCAACTCGACTGCCCATGTCGGCTCAATAATTGCGGTGATCAGATAATCAGTGGGTTTGCCCTGTATGCACTGAGGTGTAACCCTCGCGTGCTTTCTCTGCTTGTTCCTAAAGGTGCTGCTCTGCAATTGTGCTACTCAGTTTTCAAGTGCACGTCTCTAGAGGACCTACATTTTGGGCACTTTGACAAGGCGGATCAAATCAAATTGGTGCCAAGAACAATAACACTCCCACATCTCAGACGATTGCATCTTGATACCATGCACTTGGATGAGGATTTTATGGAGAAGATATTCTCGGAATGTCCCAGCCTAACAGATCTGCACCTTGCGTGGTGCGTTTTGATGAATATACGAATGATTCGTTCACAAAAGCTGAAATATCTTGCTCTAGATCGATGCGTGTATGAGGTGGATATGCAGCTGATTGATGCACCTAGTCTCACAGAGTTGTGCATTAACGGTTTAGAAGCCCTTCCGCACAGAATATTCATAACAAACATGCCGTTTCTGCTCAAGGCTGTGGTCGGTTATTGGTCCTCCCAACCAAAGCAAAGTGCTATTTTTCCTTTGTTTTCAAATGTTCAACAACTCGAATTGAAGGGCTGCACAATTGAGGTGTGTGTAATGCTCGGTTTTGTTTGCTACCAAATCAACTTATGTAGTAGCTTCTTTGATTGAGAAAGCATTGCCCCACCCAAAAAAGAAAATAGAAAATAAAATAACAAGAAAGAAAGCATTATTTGATCTGATTGGTAAATAATCTCACATTTCATGCACAAAACCAAATGCATTTGACTCTTGCGTACTGTTGAAACATCAGGTCAGAGACTTAGAAAATACCATGGCAATACTGCTTCAATATTGACTGAACATTTGAACTTACTGACATAACAATTGCTTTCATTAAGTTTACATTTTCGTGGACAAATTTACCACCTGTTGTGTTATACAATTGATTAATTTTTACGAATAGATTACCATAGGCACAACAAGTGGCAAATTTGACAAGATATTTTTCACTTAATCTGTCTTGAGTGATTTAATTCAATTAGTCCCCTTAGAACCCAAAAATAAAATAAAATAATTAATTAGGAGATAAGACATCCTGGTTTTGTTTCTCAGTCAATAAACTGCTGCTGTATTTGTTTTAACAGCATGTTGTTGCATTTTGCTCTAAAAATTAGGCATTGCTAAAGAGAGAACTGCCGACATGTCCAATCTTCCACAAGCTAAGGAGCTTGTATATTGAGGTAAATTGCACAACTGGTGACTTAGCTCTGACGACAGATTTCATTTTGCGACACTGCCCGAAGTTGCGGAAGCTTGTTTTATCGGACGGTACTGATTACTGTTGTGAGGTATGAAACTTGTTATTACACTGGTGTCTAGTTAAAATCCTTTTTGGATATACTAAGGTGTTTTTTTTTTTTTTTTTTTTTTTTTTTTTTTTTTTTTAATCCAGTTCTATTAATACAGTGTGTGATGCAATATGGCCCCGCGCACACTTCACAAAAAGGGTATAACTTTTGATCCGACCGTCGGATCGGGCTGAAATTTTGACAGGAGCTCTGGGACTCAGAGTCCGAATACCAAATTGCAACAAGCTACGGTTTGCATCGTCAGCTCGGATTTGCGATCCGAGTCTTCCTTCATGGACTTTTGGACCTTTCTTTACAATTTGAACAATTTCTAGGGTTGTTTTAGTAATTTTTATGTATTATGTTTTTCTAGGATTTTGTACTTGCTATATAAACAGCTGTCATACTTTCTGGAAGGAGTTATGTTATTTTGAGAATTAAACTTATTAAAAATGGAGAATCTATGTGATTTTCAACAAAAATCTCTCTTTTTCGTTCTTTTCCCATTATCTTTCTCTATCGTTCGTGCATCAGTGTGCAAAATGGCCTGACAATGGGTTGGAAGAGAGAAGGAAGAAGCTGAGAACAATTTTAGTTGTTGGACCTATGGTTTTCGACAAAATAACGGTGCTTCACTTAAATTGTTGTCACAAGGGTAGAAAAACTCTTGAAGATCTGAAGAAGAGAGGGATGTGGAAAGGAATCGGCATGAGATGGTTAATTATAGATGCATAGTTGTGGCTTCGCCGCAACCATGAGCTAGGCATCATTAACAAAATTTTCAAGACATGATCCAGTAACAAACGTAGCTAACAGTTTGCACATATTTATCTTATTATTAATGGAGTTCCGCATAAATTACTATTGCGCGCATACCTATTTTCTGAAAGTTTTTTTTATTTTTTAGGATACACTAGACAGATGGTAGATTTAGTGATGAACTGAGCCTGTATTTTGTTATATCTTGATATATTTTTTCTGTGTTGTTTCATGTGGATATAATTTTAATTTTAACACTCCGTTCAATATCCACAGAAGATGATTTTTGACATGCGGTATGGTGAGTCTTGTTGCCATAGGGGAAAAAAAAAAAGAAGATGAAATATTATTAGGGAAAAAAAATGAAAAAGAAACATTAAAAACAAACACATATATTTGATTTGATGGTATGAAGCAAGAATCGGATAAAGCTAGTGACAGCGTGGCTTTAGTTGGGGGATCCAAATCCTGTGTCGCGCGACACAGGATGTAGCGCGCAAAAAGACAAAATACTGTAGCGTGGGTCCCTCTTAGCCAAGCATTGGGGAGTTCGCCGATATTGGAGAGAAAATGAAGGAAAGGATTAATTCGGGTGTTGCCAATGAGAGTCTGAGCGCATTTTTTTAATATTTCCTTGACGCTTATGCCCTTTAAGAAAGAAGGTCCCTTGTTTCCTCTGGCAATTATATCACATTAAGCTGTCTAAATTAACAAGGGAACTAATTTTTTTTGGCGTGATCTTTCTTCTAAATTGTCACTAATCAATGAATAGACTTGATATTTTCTCTTTTATGTTATCTTCAAATTTTTTTTTCAATTAGAATAGTTTAGGAATCTGAAAATATTTTATTTCTTATCAACATAAGGCTAATCTCGGATGCACCATGAAATAAATGACAAACATTTGTTAACTGAACAATTTGCTACTTTATATCATAATTGCTCCATTTTTATTGATGTATAAATATTAAATAAATAACCTTGAGATATCATTTATTTATAATATTAGAGGAACCTTTTTCAAGGTCGGGTTATGTTCAGTTTTTAGTTATAAACATTTGGTAATTATCAAAATTTCTATAACTTTCAGATGATCAAAGAAGCAAAAAAAAAAAAAAAAAAAGAACAATCCATTCTAGGTGGGTTTTCCAAATACATATTGAATTATATTGGCGGATTAATATATCTTTTGATGTGTATTGAATTATATTCGTTTTTTTTTTTTTTTAAAATTGATGATCATATCTCATGCGACGTTTTCAATATGTATTAACGTAGTGTGGAGAAGGGACAGTTTGGAACAGCAAATAGGAAAATGAAACGTGGTTCTTTTAATTTCCAAAAGTGGATGAGAAGGTGCGAGGGCATATGGGTCAAGAGAATATTAGAAGAATGCTCTCAGTCTAAGATGGGACCCACGGTTTAGGAGTTTTGTCTTTTTATGCGCTACACGGTATACCGCGCGACACTGGATTTCAATTCTTAGTTGGGTTCAGTCCATTCCATATTTCCATTCTCTCAGTCTAAGGAATTGGGTCGCGTCGCATATTTCGCACTCCAATAGATCCGAGCTGTGAATTGTGATGGCGGGAGGAGGAGAAAACGAAAACCTCTCAAAAACCCTAGACGCTTCCGATCCCGGCGACGAGGAGATGCCACCTGCTGCCACGGAAGCCGCCTCATCCTCTGACGACTCTGATTCGGATTCGGATTCGGAGGAGGAAAACGACGAAGCCGCCGATGCACTCCGCCTCCAATCCCTCCAGGAAGCTTTGCGCAACCAGCCCCTCGACTACGATTCGCATCTCCAGGTCGCTCTCTCTCTCTCTCATTCTCCACCTCACTTCCTCCCTTCCTCTCTTATTTACCCTTGCTTTCTGATATGTTCTAGTACATCAACTGCTTGAGGAAATTAGGAGAGATTCACAAGCTCAGAACGGCCAGAGAAGACATGAATAGGCTGTTCCCGCTCAGTCCTACTTTGTGGCAGGAGTGGATTGCTGATGACATGTCTTTAAATCAAGGGTATATTTTAATCATAGCTCATGCAAGTTCTGGCATCAGGGTTTCAGTTCCACTTTCATATAACTTCTACACCTTTTCATTTTTTTTTTTTTTTTAATTTCTGATGGCTAGTGCTGAAGCATTTGCTGAGATAGAGAAGCTTTACGAACGAGCTGTGCAGGAATATTTGGTATGTCCATTTGTTATCTTAAAGAAATTTATCTAGTCCAGGAATTAAGATGAATATTCAGATTTTATTTTCTTTGTAAAATTGTGGATGGAGAAATATTACTTTTGCTAATACTGGTTTGTGTGCTTAGATTTGTTATGAGGTTTTCTTACCAAAATTTGCTCAAATAATTATCATTTTGTTTGATAGTGGTAACGCATATAGGAGAAAATGGGAGGTTTACTTGGGCCTTATTGCACAAGTTTCCCATAAATTATGTTAATATATTATGGATTCTTATTTTTCTTAATTATTTTTTTGAACCAGTCAGTTCCACTATGGTGTGACTACATAAACTTTGTGCAAGAGCATGACACGTCAGTGTCGCAGTGTTCACCTGGCGGTGTCACAAAAATGCGTGAATTGCTTGAGCGGGCAATTACTGCTGCTGGTTTTCATGTAAGTGAGGGGAGTAAAATATGGGAAGCCTACAGAGAGTATGAACAAGCTCTTCTTCTCACTACTGATGAAGAAAACACTAAGGTTGGGTAGCTTCCTCACTTTGTACCTTCATTATTGTATACATACTGATTTACATTAGTTTTTGGCAATTTATACCTGTCTTGGTGATGTCATTTAGAACATTCGGATCACATCGTTAAAAAGAAATTAAAAATTTTTTCATTCAGCCAGAAAAATTTAAAAAAGTGTAACTGCAACTTGTATCAATGAGCACCAGTTGGGCTAACCTTTTATGGTACATACAGTAAGAATTCATGCAACAACCTCTTACACATCTATTGACAGACTATTAAGGCAACTCAGTTTGGCAAATAAGGAAGATTGACTATAGGAACGGAGCTTTGGCACTGTACCTGACTAGTCAAAATCTAGTATATTCTAAACTTTCAGTTTCAGATATATTTTTTCAATAAAGGTATAATTTTCCAACTTTTTTTTGTCTATCAGGACCGCATACGCAGTTTGTTCCATCGCCAGCTGGCAGTTCCTTTAGAAAATCTCAGAACCACTCTGATGGATTACAAAGCTTGGGAGGCTGATCAAGGGAACAGCAATGACATGGATGCTGAGCTGGATGGGGTGCCTCCTAATGTTGCATTAAATTACCAAAAGGCATCCGCAGCTTACAATGCAAGGAAACAATACGAGGACCAATTGACAAGCCCAGTCCAAAGTGAGGCTGACAAACTTCAGCATTTCATGGTACTTGAACTACTTCAAGTTTGTGTATGCATTTCTTATTGTTTTACGGTTTCTTTTTATAGATCTGTGTGCATTTTTTCAAATTTAAGTGTGTTCGACAATTGTTAAATATATTTGATCATTAGAGTCATCTTCCTTTTCTGTTGAGGGCCTCTGAGAAAGAAAATGGATGACCATATCTGCCCTTTTGGACTGGCATGCTAGTCAAACTGATTGATTCTTCAAATAAAATACTAGAAAGAATTATTTTAATAAGAGATTTCTTAAATGTAGATATATTGAAAATATCATGTTTAGTGATTGAATGCTGTACCTTTATTGGAACAGAATTATATAAAATTTGAGGAGTCTAGCGGTGATCCCACTCGAGTGCAGATCCTCTATGAGCGAGCAATTTCAGAACTTCCTGTTTCAAGTGACTTGTGGCTTGGATACACAAACTACCTTGACAGAACATTAAAGGTTTGGCCTTTTTTGTTATTATGTTTCAACTGCCAATTTGTTTATTTTACTAAAAGGAATCTTTTCCTTTAGGTCACCTCTATTTTGAAGAGTGTGTACTACAGAGCAACAAGAAACTGTCCCTGGATCAGTGAGTTGTGGGTCCGGTACTTGCTTTCCTTGGAGCGGACAAAGTCCTCTGAGGAGGAGATTAGAAGTGTATGTTGTATTTCATTTTTTTTTTTTTTTAAACTAACAACAAGAACCATTCGATAATCAATTTTTTTGTTCTATGTGAAAAATGAATTTCACTTTTTTTTTATTATAATTCTTCGAGATACTTTTGTTCTGGTTAATAATACACATTTCCTTCTGCAGGTGTTTGAACAGTCCATTCGATGTGCTTTCCAGACAACAAAAGAGGTAGGGCAACAAAATTAGAACGGTCTTGCAATACAGGTTGCTGATTTGTCTTTTTTCTTTTATCATCATTTTTAGTATCTGGACCTTTATCTGACACGAATAGATGGTTTAAGGAGGAGGTTCTCATTGGATCAGAATGATTTTGACTTTCAACTTATACGCCAAACTTTCATGGTCAGATATCTCTAGCAAGTTTTCTTGACCTTTTTCATCTTTAAATAAACTTTGAGCCACATTTTGATATTAAATAACTTTTTTTAGGATGCATCTGATCTATTATCAGCAGAAATAAGTCCAGAAGAACTACTAAGTTTGCACAAATATTGGGCAAAACTAGAGATAAATCTTGGTAAGGACATAACTGCAGCTCGTGGAGTTTGGGACATCCTAATTAAAAAAAGGTATCAAACTCTCTAATTCTGTAATACTACTATGCAAATTATATCCAACTTTTTTTTTTTATATTTGCCAAGTGGCTGAACACTGATTGAGACTAATAGATGCTGCTAGATTGTGAAATATTCTACAATATAAAGCCCTACCAATCTATTCTTTAGGCAAAATTGGGCCCAAAATCAAGTGGGAACATATTAAGATGTTGGTTACAGTATGTATAAATTGCTCTGAAGTGTTTCCTTGAGATGGGATGTTTAGGTTGTTCTCGGTGGCTTCAAAATAGGCCTCAATATTGGGTTGTCATGGTGTTACGTGGGAATTATCCTCAAAATGTTGTTGATATGTGATAGGAGAAAGGTTTCTTGCAACTACAGGGAAACGTTGGTTGCACCTTTCAAATTACTCTACTTATGCACATTTTGCCCAATAATTTGTTATAGTTGACTTTTTCTTAGTGGGTCCACACTGGAATCACATCAAGGGTACATAGCCATGGAGGTAGAGATGGGTCATATAAATGAAGCTAGAGCAATTTACAAGAGGTGCTATGCCAAAAGGTTTGCTGGTACTGGTTCTGAGGTAAAATTCATGCTCTATATTTTCAGGACATTCATTCTCAAGTTCCGTTAGTGCTGTATTGGTATTGATTAATAAGAGGTTCACAGATCTAGTTGCCCAAGATAAAGTTTCCGAGGAGTATGCTGACAACATTTAATGCAAGTCAGCAGAGTTTATGTTAAATCCATTCAATGAAAATTCTTAATGTGCAGGATATATGCCATGCATGGGTGAAATTTGAACGGGAGCATGGGACTCTAGAAGATTATGACCTTGCTTTGAAAAAGGTGTTAGTTTCAAATTTTCATATATTTCTCTATTTTAATACCTTAATTAACACTGGTTTTTGCTGCTTTATTTTGCTTTATATATTACAACTTCTGTCTTTTTAGATAGAACGAGTTGTCTAAGGGGTTATTGAAATATTGTGTTTACAATGCATAACAAGAAAATTCATATGCACCAAAAGCCTGAAAAATTTGTCAAAACTTCCATTTTGTCCAAAGATGTCCAAAATTTAACTGGTTTCATGGTTTATCAGTAAACGGATTAAAAAGAAAGAAAACATCGTTTTTTTGACGTTTTTTAAGAAATTGGGGAGTGGGAGTGGGAGATATGTTATGATACAGTCTTATGTGGAACATGAGGCATTTTTGTTGGCTTCTCGTCGTGGAATTAAATAATAAACTATGTGCTTTTGATTACATATAACAGGCATATACATTTTTTCCTTTTTATGTTTGATCTCTTACTTATACTTTTGTTTCTTATAATTGGAAAAGGTAACTGCACGGCTTAATGAGGTAATGCTGTTCAAGGCACAACAAGAGTCTAAGGGCAAAGCTGACCATTCTGTAGTTTCAGTAAAGGAAAGCACTAATTCTCCTCTTAAGAGAAAAACAGAACAAAAACCTAATATGAAGGTGCAACCTCCTGCTAAGAAAAGGAGACAAGATGCACCAAAAACTCAGGAGAAGTTTGAGCCTGATCTTGGCAAAATGGAAATAGAGAGCGAAGAACAACTTAAAAAGGAAGAGCAAAAAGGGAAAGAGATCAAGAAACCAAAGGCTGAGTTCTATGATGACCAATGCACAGCATTTATTTCTAACCTAAATCTTCGGGTAAGTTCATTATTGACCTAAGGAAAGAGTACTGTGATGATAGTTTGCTTCAAGTCCATCATAACATTTCTTATAAATTATTGTTGTCTGAGTTTAATTACCATACCCATTTTTCTACCTGATATTCTGAAGGCACAAAACTTTGAACCATTTTCATATGGCATAACTTACCCATCGCTACTGCTAAGTCACTGATAGGAGTTAGCATTGGATAGCCCATGATGTGAATATTTTAGAAACAACACTTGACTAAGCAATTGGACAACAAAAGGCAAATTTTTTAGCAGTAGTTTGTGCCATCTGGCCATAGCATAAGCAGGTACATACAGGTTCCCTTAATATGCTAATTGTAACTGATATGGCACTGTATCAATATAAGTTTTCTTATAAACTTGGCCATTCTCTTCCATTGGGTTGTTTTGACCATTATTTTATTCTTGCTGGCAGAGATGCAACTGCACTTAGGTAACTCCTACATTTTTTTTAATAATGCAGACTAATGAGGAAGACTTGAAGTCTTTCTTTAGCGATTGTGGAGGTGTGACAGCTGTCCGATTGGTCAGAGACAAAGTCACAGGCAAATCTCGGGTTTGTTCTTTTATTATATCCCCTCCTTGTCAGTTTTTTGGTGTTTTTGTTCGTGTGGATGTATAGACATATTACAAATGTTCTAAGTTTGTTTCACACATATGTACTCATACACTCACATGGGTATGTATATAGACATCCAAATTTTTTTAACAACAGTGGCTTATGGCATTGCTGCTCGTTGAAATAGAATACTGAGAGCTATAGATGTGTTCTTCATTGTTGTCAGTAATAAAATTTTGACTGATTTCAAATTTCGCAAAGTTTATATGCAACCTATTTAAAGACAGTAACATACACCTCCCTCTCTCTCTCACACACACACACACACACACACACACACACACACACACAAAAAACTTCATAATTAATTGCATTTTGCCAATAATCAATGACCATTATGGTCCTGGTCCTACCACATTATAGTAAACTTATGAAATTAGATAGTTCCCGGTAAAATTCTGCCATATAACTTGTACAATTGTGATAGTACAGATAGAGAAATGATTGACACATATTCCTGAAATTCTTACTTATGTGGTGTGACAAATGTAGGGATATGCATATGTGGATTTCTCAGATGATCAACATCTCCAAGCTGCAATTGCAAAAAACAAAAAGTCACTTCATGGAGCCAAACTGAGTATTGCTCGCTCTGATCCCTCCAGAAGTAAAAAATCTCGTCCTGGTACAGGTGGTTCCTTTAGGGGCCATGGTACAGGTATGCATATCTTTTGTCTCATTTATGTATATTCTTTTTCTATTTCATAATGGTTTGTTTTACTTGATAATCTGCATATTCTAAGATCTTCCAAAGTTATCATGTTGTTCTATTTGCAATTTATTGTCATTTTGGCCATTTTTTACAAACTGTATTAATGGCATGGTACCTGTCATGACCTGTGCTTGCTCACACCTTTTATTTTGGTTTGTCTATTATTACTTCTCCGGCATATTGTTAATTTTCACCTGGCAGTTTTGTATGTTTGTATTGTAGTAGTGGTATGCTGAACATGACAAAACAAAACTATCTTAGATACCTTTTCTGTTCATAAGTGTTCAAAACTGTGGTAGCCAAGGCGCGTTTGTATTCTAAAAGAAAAAGTGTTTAAACTGTCTTGCCTCTTTGCAGCTAGAAATTTCCCACCAAGAGATGAAAGCAAGTCATCAGAGGTAGGGAGGAATCCTAGCAAAGAGGAGCCTAGCACTGATACTGGTGCGAGTGGTAAAGAGAAAAGAGTCACATTTATGGCACCAAGATCTGTGATGAAGCCTTTAGGCTGGAATAAGAAGGATGGAAAAGGAAATGACGAGGTGAGTGGCGGTGAAGAGCTCAAATCTAATGAAGAGTTCAGAAATCTCTTTTTGAAGAAATGAAAATTCCAGCTTTGCTAAATAGAAAACTAAGGTGTGATGAGATGGTTTTTCTTGAGCACTTGTTGGTTTCTTTTCTCTATCTTTATCATTTTTGTCTTTCGTAAATGAGATCACTTGATCAGTTTTTTAATGTACACTATGTTTTGTATTTATTTTTTTCCAATTCTGTCTTGAACTAAAAGTGGGACACATAGCAGCGTGTTTTTACCGGTGCAGGCGGAGCAGGTAGATTTCATCAAAATAGGCCATGTTTTCATTGATAAAGAACTAGTGCAGGTAGGTACGATTGACGATGATATAATATATTGGGCTATAAGAAAGAAAAATATTGAATCGTTACAATTGAAGTCCTTAAGAAAAACAAGAGCGGCACAAATTGTACCGTCGGAATAAATTTTTCTGTACAGCAAAATATCAAATTATTAAGAAACGGCAAGATATGCCCAATGTTGTAACAAGGTGATTAGACTATGAAACCTCCAAATCCAGCAAAGTTTGCACCAAATCTTCCATATCCTTGCTTCTTGTTTCAAACTCTAGATCAACGGCCTCATCTAAATTCTCCATTTGGAAATTTATCCTATGCACATTTTCCTTTGAAACATCAATTCTCTTCATAACATCTCCCAGTTCCAATTTAGTTGCATTTGATTGTTCTTTCAACTCATCCTCTTCTTCTAAGAAATCATACCGACTCCTCTCCAATTTTTCTAACTCCTCTTCAGCTTCTGCTAGCTCAAATTTGATCTTTTCAATTTTATCCAACTGATCTAAAATTTTAATATCATGCAACTGGCGCCGCTTTACAATTCTCTCTAGCTTACCTTCATGCATTTCCAATTCCTTCTTACATTGTTTTGCCATCTCAATGAATTTTTCGGTGGATTCATTTAGATAGTTTAGTTCATTGGTAAGGCTTGACATTTTCTCTCCCTTCACTGTTTCTCTATCCAAGTTTTGGATCCTTATTTCATTTGCAAGCTTCTTTAGATTGGGAACTAAACCTGAAAGTGAAATTTCAATCCCTTGCCCAATTTGTCGCAGCTCTTCGCTGCTTTCTTCGATTAAATCAGCAGTTGTTAAGGAATTGGGGTTTTCTATCAAGGCATGTTGGATGTCAGTTATGATTGCTTTCACGTAGTTCCACTTGCGTGCTAGTTTCCTCTGTTCAGTTGTTGATAAAGAGTTGTTCAAATCGAGAGACAATATAGTTTTCTTCCTCGGTGGAAGATTTGCAGATTGTGCTCTCTGTATCATACTTATCTGGTTTTCGAGTGCATCTTTATTTGGAGACACCACTTCTCCCCCTACATGTAACAAATAATTAGTGTTAACACAAGATGCAAAAAACTAGCATTTATTTAGGGTTTTGATGAAGTTCCATTCAACTTATCAGAATTAATTTTGTACAAATCTGGAAGCTATAATTTGTATTTGCATTTGAAAAATTACCATGCTGGATAATAAACATTGCAAAGGGAACAATTCCTGCTGCAATTTATGTTGGATAGTAAAAGGTGTTATTTATACCACTACATGTGGTGAATGTACAGAGGGAACTGGGGATTGTTTGAGAAATAATACCAAGTTTTGCTCATGCAATGCCAAATTCAAGAAGCTAAATGTAGTCATATCAACAATTTTGACATGCAAATCAATACAAGCAAGATTATACCGTATATAAATTCATGTGATGGCCCTCTTGAGTGCCCATTTTGAGCAGTCTCTCTTGATTTGATTGCATCTCCATTTGGAACAAATGCCTTCACATTTTCCAACTCCTTTACCTCCAGTTGAGCTGCCGTAGTACTTGCAACTCCACTTCCTGTTCTTTGCACTATTGTAGTATCCATTCCTGTTATGAAAGCAAAGTTTTGATTAATGTATAGGCAATTTATTAGAACAAGTTTGATGCATACAAATCAAAACCTCAAGTACCCAGCATATCCACTACAAAAATCAGAAGTTTGGAAACAAGGGAAAATTTAATCCTCTATCCTTGCACTTTTCTTGAAATGGTGTTCAAACTAGTCTCGGTCCCTCAATTTTTCTGTTAGTGGAAAAAAATAGCAGAGGAACAGTTTGCATTCTATAGCTCAGACTTTGGTATGTCTTTCTCCACAAAAAATATTGGATTCTTATCAAATTTAACATATCTATTGTATGGCGGATCAAGGGTTGTAAGATTATGCTACCTAAAACTAAAAGAATGTGATATATATCCAAGTATGAAAGTTAGTTTAAAATAACTTTATACTGAGAACAATATTATAAATACCATAAGAGATGGCTCTTTGATGTAGATCCAGAGTTCTCCCTGTAATAAAAAAAAAAAAAAAAATGAAATGTGTTATGGAGCCTGGTAGTTCTAATTTGGTTCATAAAGATTGCAATCTTCGATTTTGAATGAGATTGAATCTTTGTCATACCAATCGTGGTTGTTTGATCGTCATTTGGAGTAAAAAATGTTACTGAATGGTTTGACTTCAGGGATTTCATTTTGTTCACAAATTTTGCCACACCGGCAATCTTCAAGAACAGTTCTCTGTTCCATTTCTCTTGTGTTTCTCCTACGAAGCAAAATGAATACTCAGAAATATTTGATTGATATTTCCAATGATTGCGAAATACAGAGAAATTTTCTTTTTTTTCTTTTCAAATTATAAAAGAAGCCGAAGCTGTGGAATGATCTGTTGATATTTGAATTTGATATAACAGAAGTAATTATGTACAGAAAAGAAAATAAATTGAACTTATTTTATATAATATTCTTTTAATCTTTAAAAATCATATGAGAAACTTAAAATGCGAATTAATATAAAGTACTTAGATAATTAAGCGCAAGTGAACCTATTATTTTAGGAGTCATCATAGGAGTAGTTTCCTTCAAAGCTTCTAATATTTCTTCCTCTGAAGTAGGGCTTGGAAGGTCTAACATTGCGCATGGTGCATTCGCTTGATTTGAACCATTTATGCTCCTGCCTGTTTTAATTCTTAGCCCGGACATGACTTCATGATTTTTTATGTTCTGTGCTGAGGTCCTTTCTCTTGCTTCCTTCATCTCCTTCTGTTGATCTGTGATTACATAGTTGTACCAAATTAACAAATTTTGTGTTGATGGGTTTGAAGGTCAAGTGATATTTGGGTCAATCAAGAAAGAAACTGTAGTCACATTGCCAAATATTTGAGTTAAAGTGTACCTTAATGTATATATCAAAACTGAGGTCCAAAATTACTGTAATGTGATTTTTTGGAGTATAATTGCGCAAAAGCATTACCTTCGTATTGTTCCATTGAAAATGGTTCCTTGGGAGAATTTGGATTTGTGTTAGTTAAGCTCAATATGATTGAAGTGTTACGGGTGGAACTCACACTAGAGGCGCCTAATTATAATTAATCATGGAGTATGATGATAGATCTGCAAAATGAGAAAAAAATTTAAAATTTAATTTCCAGGTTAGCAAAGAGTACGTTAAGTTGTGTAAAAGTTGCTAATTTCTTGTAATCCCCAACAAGTAGAAAGTTGTAAATGCTCTCAACTTTAGACATAACATAGTTAATCAAAGAAATAACGTATATTAAGTAATAGCAAAAAAGGAAATAACTATTTGAATTATTTCATTCATATATCCGATCCAAATTATGCTAGAAATGGAAATAATTCAATTGAGAGTGAGACAGACAAACAAAGAGACCGTGGTGGATATTGCAAATGGCAGAGACAATGCAGCTATGCAATTTGCCATGCTCTCACATTTCTCCTTCATAATCTGATCAGGTATTTGAAACTTCAATTGGAAGAGAAAATGTTTTTTGACGTGCATATTTCAATGGTTAGGCTCTGAACCAACGTGCACACCAAACGCCAACATAACACAAAACTATGTGCTTGGTCCTGACACCCAAAAAAGAAAAACAAAGAAAAAAAAAAAAAGAAAAGAAAGAGAGAGAAGGATATTACCTGGACATATAAATACAATAAAATTTTTATTAGAAGATAAATTACTCATGAAGAGGTCTTCATTTATAATTATTGGATTATTGGATATACATGTTGATGAAGCCAAGGTATACGTTTTTCGAGGTACAATTATTATTATTATAAAAACAAAGTATTAGGTTAAAACATAGGTAGACTGCGTAAATGACGCTAAAAAAATTGTATTGTATGGTCCAAAATAAATCCGTAGAACATTTTTTATTATAAAATGCAGCTCGGTCTTGCATGTTTAGGACCGCTTTAATTTATGGCTCTTCGAATGCCTTTTTGTTTTCTTATATACCTCTAGAGATTACTGACACTTCTCCTATTTTTATTGCCAACATCGTTAGGTGTTCTGCATGTCGTCTGGCGACTGGAATGTACTTGATTTGTCACAATAATTGAAGGTACTTTTGTTCAAAACTCTGTAATGTACTTTTCATGACCATCAAAAGCAACGAAAAATATAATGCTCATTCTAGAGTGATTTTTTTTTTAAATGTAGGGTGAAATATAGACCGTCCTTTCAAAATGAATAGCTTGTGATTAATCAGGGCTTAACAGCGAGACTAAAAAGGAAGATATATTTACAATAAAGAATTTCCCAATAGTTGATTCTTCATTTACAAGTTACAATTAAGGAAGATATAGCTACGTCTTTTCTGACAATGATGATAGCAGTTAATGTTATTACTATCTCAGTTTACAAATTATTACAATTAAGAAAGATATAGCTAGCTACGCCTTTTCTGACAATGATAGCAGTTAATTTAATTACTACTATCTCAGTGGCAAGGAATTTTCTCAAAAACCAAAACAGAAAAGGTCAGTGACAAAAAAAATGAATAGCTGACATGATTATGTTAGATGAGTGAAACGAGTGACTAAACATGTACCTTTATCTTATCTTTTTCTTTTCAACATTTGTTAGAGCTATAAATTAAATATGTAAAGTGTAGGAAAGTATGTTAGACAAAAGTCACATCCGATTCAACAACAACAATAGAGTCTTTTATCTGAAATAAGTTGGATAGACTAGAACTTTTTCAATGGTTTAAGGAAAATAGTAGTAGTAGTAGTAGTGATGATGATGATGACTAACGACAATAAATGAAAGCAAAGGCAAAATAAAACAAGCAATGACACCACAAAAATTTTATTGAACGACCAAGCAAAATTCATGTTTTCTCAGACTCAACAATAGAGAAATGAATTAGACTCATACAACACAACCCAACAAGTGAAATGGAGTTACAACATCCCTACAAGAACCTCAAACAAACCACTCCTAATGAATCAACCAAGTGCATTGCTTAATTTGCCGAGGCAATGAGTTTTTCAGCCTCAGCAGGGGTCGGAAGTGCGGGGATGGCACCCTTTTGGGTTGTGCACAAGGCACCGCATGCATTTGAGAATGTTAGTGCTTTCCTTAGCCTCTCCTCGTTCTGTAAGCCAAAAAAGCAGCAAAAAGAGAAACTTGGGAATGAAAACTGATAAATTAGTGTCTTATTAATAGCTCTATACGGCTACCAAATTTCACGAGGTAATCAAAAGGTTCCCAATGAGCACTTCACTATTGAGTATTTGATTTTTGATGGGTATCGATGCAAAAAAATTTTGGTACGTAAAACTTTTTGGTGATAAAAGAGAAGTTAATTTCAGTGAATCAAAGCACATATCCTAATTAAAGTTTTTCAAAGAAATAAAATTATAAAATTAACCTCGAAAATGGAAGTATCTTGTGCAATTGAAACAAGGAGGGCACCGACGAAGGCATCACCAGCACCGGTGGTGTCAATGGTCTTAACAGAGAACCCTGAGACTCTGCCCTTGAAATTCTGTACAACACATACAAGTAAATATTTTCCCTTTTTCAAGATTAAAAAAAAATATCAAAAGGTCAAAAACAGAAAACTTTATAAGTTAACCTTAGTGAAATATCTGCATCCCTTCTCTCCATCAGTGACAATAAGAAGTTTGAGTCCCTCGTACCAAAGGGACAACACATTCTCTTCGTCTTGTGGGTCTTTTTGTGTCAGGAATGCTACTTCATCATCGCTGACCTGAAAATATATATGAAATTTCAAAATAAGTGACATGAATTCATAAACTAGCATCACATGATTTGGGAAGCAAAATGCAATTGTACGTCAGAATGACATTTCTACAAACACCAATGCAGAGTACAAATGAAAACCATATAAATACAATAAAATCCTGTGCAAGAACATGCTCTCTTACCTTGATGAAGTCAGCCTCCTTCCAGATGCTCATGATTCCGTCGCGGGCGGCATCTTCTGACGGCCAGAGGGGCAGCCTGACATTGGGGTCATAAGAGCAAAGGATGCCGGCATCTTTTGCGGCCTTCATGGCAGCCATGTGGGCAGAGCGGCACGGCTCAGAGATGAGACTGATGGATCCATAGTGGAAGATCTTTGCCCTGCGAATGAGGTCGAGGTTGAGCTCGGCCTCGGTGAGGAGCATATCAGCTGATGGGTTGCGGTAGAACATAAACTCCCTCTCACCGTTTGCTTTGAGAGTGACAAAGGCAAGAGCAGTGCGTGCATGCTGGTCAAACAACACACCCTCATCGTTGACATTGTTCTTCCTCAAGATATCGGCCAACATGTGACCGAACTCGTCATCACCAAACTGCATTCACATTAAATCACCATGTTTAGTTCAGAACTGAAATCACGTAAGGAAATTTTTAGTAAACAGTAAAGTAGACAATTTGAAATGGTATAAAAAGTATGAAATTATGAAATCAACTATCAATGTTTAGTTCTGGCCTTGTGGAACAAATTTTACAATTTTTTTTTTTTTTTTTTTTTTTTTTTTTGTAGCTTAGATGAAGTTCGCAACCAATGTGGACGAACCGTAAAGAATGTCAATGAACCATAACTAAATAATTCACTCAAAATTTTCATTTATATAATTATTCATGATTTGGACACAAAATTTTTCAACAATTTGACATTATAATTATAATTGTAATTATAATTATAATTATAATATTAAGAAAAAGGGTAAACGTATTAAGAAAAAATTAGGAGTTGTTACTTGAGAAAGAAATTTTATTACACTACACAAAAGGAAACAGGACTATTTGTTGCAGAGTATCAGACATCTACTTGAGAAAAGTAAATAGGCAAAGACTGCAAAGACGTGATGGCACACTATGATGCAGGGCAGTGATTGGTCCCACAATCAAAGGCCCCACCGTACCAAACGCCATCCAATAATTTTACCCGAATCATAAAAAATAATAATAGCATTACCCACGTGCACCAACAACTTACACTGACAACTGGGCCCCGCTATAGGTTGAAATTTAATGAGGATACCAACAGTTGCAGCCTAATTAGTGCGTTACCTTATTCTTATCCGATCAATTATTTTATCACCACTTGCGTTGATCTTCCAATCTCTACAATTTAGTACCTAATTATCTATATTTATTCCCCTCTACGAACCTGATCATTTGTATTCATCCTAAGTGTTTTATGTTCCAGCCATATTATAACATATCACATGTCAATTTCACGACTATCGAGGAGTGATGTTGGCTTAATATTTGAATAATCATAAGGAAATATCTGAATTTCAATTCGTCGGTGTGGAAAAACAAACGGCCCATGTCAGCATTTAGCAATACCACTACAAGTACTCTTGATAGCTGTACCTAGGTTTTTATTTATAATAAATCTTGAATTATACCGTTGACCGTCGTATAATTCGAGAATATATTTACAACATTTAGTACTACTTTTAAAAAAGAAAAAGCACTAATATATTCATTATTCTCTGCGACATTTTTTTCTGGTTTTGTAAATAGTTCCTATTAATTTTTAAGATTTCTATTTGTACGTACAAAATTTTATCCAGTACAGGTCAGAGCCAAGTCACATGGGAGACTCTCAGGGGGGTTAAAATGGTAAACGTCACCGGATTGATCCCCCAATTGAAAACCTACCACTTTTGTTTTTATTTTTATATCCTATAAATGCCTATTAGGCTACTATCCATCAATAGATAATTTCTATATGGAAATACAGCAAATCAAAACTTTGAAAAAACAAAAAAAAAAAACAAGAACTAAAACTTAAAGCAAATATGGTATGTTTTTAATATGGGATAAAATTTGGATAGCACAATTGACTAAAAATAAGGACCTAGCGACACTGCCGTTAGATACGAATCTGACGGTCCCAATTTAAAATTCGATCTCGGATCAAGTGGATGTACCAAAGTCCAAACCTACCAATAGTTCCTACATAAACACTGTCTAAACGGACTCTACTACAGTCGTCAGATCAGGAGAAGATTTACTTTTACCCTCAAATTTTAATTTTTTACACTAATGAAAATGCTTACTTAATTCACGTACTTTTTGTCTTTTACTCTGCGACACGCAAAGCCTCGTTTGCATTCTAATGAAACATAAACATCTCAAGTTCTCAACAAACAAATACTCGACAGATTAATATATACGCAGATCTGAGACAAGCGAACTCAAACTCTAGCATCTTTGCTTTTTTTTTTTTTCAAAATTTGGATCTACACAATGTGGTTTTATTTTATTCGATTTTACTAAAAGTTCATCACAAGATGTCTTAAATTAATCTACGCCTCATTGATTTGTCAATGGATTAAATTAAAACCTTCTCAACTCAACTGAGAACTAACTTTTTTCACAATCGATCTAGATCCAGAACAGAGAAGAACGAAGAGATCAGAACGTCTAGTTTCCTTTTCCAAGAGTAAGGCGAAATCTCCAGTGAATCATCAAAACTTAAGATCAAAGGGATATTTTTACCTTTCCGACGAAGGCGGAGTGTCCTCCAAGCTTAGTGACAGCGACGGCGACATTGGCTGGAGCACCACCAGGGGCCTTGAGGAATCCAGTCGACTCGGCAAGAGAGACTCCCGCCACATCAGGCACGAAGTCGATGAGCATCTCGCCGAAGCAGACGATCAGATCTTGGCCAGAACCGTTGGTTGCCATTGCAATAGCTTAGAAGAGATTAGATTAGTTAAAGGTTAATAGATTATAGATTAGAGAGAGAGAGAAAGAGATCTGGGGTTTGGAAATGAGAATGGGAAGAGCAAGGGGAGAAGGAGGGTTTATATAGGGATTTTAAATGTCTTTTGGCTCAAGCGAACTCGATTTTTTTGGACTAGCCCTTTTTACTACTTTCTACTTTTTTAGGGGACGTCAGACGTGTAGATTAGATCCTACTAATTTGAGCTTCTATTTTGGAGCTGCAAATTTATAATGCTTCAGAATTGAGAATAAGAGGGCAGTTATTTTGGGAAGTTGTTCGAATCCCTTTTTTACAGGCAAAAATCCGTTACTTTAATTAGTGGATGGATTCTTTTTTGCTTGATTCAAACTATATTTTTTCTCCTCCCGTTTTAAAATGTACTTTATGGGAAAGCATATATCCTTATGGCTATGCTTATTTTATTTTATTTTATTTATAAAAATCCGTTTATATGACTTTTTCCAGATGCAATCCTAAATCTTTCTCCCCTTCAAAGATACTAGCATAAGATGCCCTCATATGTGGGCAAATAAAAAAAATAAAATAATGTTAGACAATAAAAATATGTTTCTTAATTTACCATCGATATAAATTAATATGTTATTCAATTGTTTCTATATTAGATGGAAAACCAATCAAATCCAAAGAAAATGTTTTCCTTCTGTGCAGCAATTCAAAACCGAATTAATTATTTCCTTGTGTGCGCATAGAGATGTGTTGAGACAGATCTAACCATACATTTACAGATCAACGGTATAAAAATTGTTAACAAAAATTGTTGTGACCTTTCTCTAGATGCATTTATAAGTAGTAGAGATAGAGATAGAGATATCTTGTAAATCGAACTATACTTTTAATAGTTTTCTTTAGATAAACTGGTTTTAATAGTTGAGTAATAATCATTAAGAAGAAATTCGTAACTTTGGAGATCCGTTTTTAAATTATTAAGGTGTACATACCAATATGGATTTGGTAAAATAGTATCCCAGTACTATTCTATGCCTTAGAAAAATGACCCCACTAATTTTATTTTATTTTTTTGGTCCATATATAAACCTGACTTCTATAATGATTTTTGAAATGAAAAAAAAAAGAGTTAGATAGTAAATCGATCATATTTCTCTTCTTTTTTGGAATTCAAATTTATAAATTGGTTCATTTTGATATATATGTCGCTTTTCTTTAATAAAACAACCGGAAATTAAAGTGATAAAATAATATTTTTGTTGGCGGTATATATAATTTCATCATTTATATTTTTCTAATTAAAATGGTTTTATTATTTTAGAAAGCTTGACAGTAATTAAAATGGTTTTAACAAATCGAAAGAATTTTTACAATAGATCGGAAGACAAAAATATATGTATAACAAACAAAACCTTTTAAGAAATAATACTGTACAATTATTAATGAGCTAAATAGACGAAGGGCTACAATATAAACTTTAAATCTAATTGGATTAAAGAATCAATTTAGAATGGTTGGACCAGTAATTTGTAACTTCAATAAATATAAGTTTTTTTTGCAAATTTGATAAACATAACTATTTTTCTAAATTTTTCAAGAGGAGGGACTGAAGCGTGCAGCCCCTTAGTTGAAATGCTACTCCATCCTAATATATGAACAAACAATAGCGACATGTAACAGTTTTATGTTCAAAGAAAATGACAAATGTAGATCAGATAGAGATTTGACCTCTTTTCTTTTCCAATCCTATATGAAAATAGCCATAATTTTTTTAAATATAAAAAATTTCACTGAATACATAAACAAAAAAGAAAAGAGAAAAAAATAATTTGGTCAAACATAAGTTTGTGATTATTTCTCCGTAAAAGAACGTGGAAACGGCTCGCACCAACAATGAAATAATTTAATCCGCTGAGCTGGAAGTGGATTAGACCCCACGCCTCAAGTTTTATTTTTTTAACCACAGTTGCACTAGGTCTATATACTAAGTAATGAACCAAAACCTTACTAAATCACAACTACCGAGACGCTACTGCTCCCCAACTCGGTTTTTAGTTTATTAATTTCTATCTGGGCCCTTTGACTATTGTAGAATTTCATTGGTGCGTATATAATTTATTAACTTCATGCATCGTAAGAATAATCTATGTATAATTTTGTAGAAGAAATATAGGCGAAATAAAACAGGGCGAAAAATAAATTCCTCTTGTAATTTTAAGTTTAATTTTGTTGAAGTGAACATTATTGCTGTAAACAGCAGTTATAGGAGACTCAAGAATTGAGAAATGAAAAATAATTAATTATTCAGATTTGAGTGGTTTGCTGAAGAAATGTATTACTTGTTTGCATAATCATTTGAATCAAGGAAATATTTCTTTTTTCTTTCAGTTGAGAAAAAGACATGAAGAGGTGTAGATAGAAAAGTGCACCTTGTTTAATTAGCATGCACGTCTTCGAGTTGTTTTTCAAAGGGCCCACAAAAATATCGGAAGGACCTGGTCCATAATGTACGGTTACTAATAAAATCAAATATATCATAGAAAATTTTTATAGTTTATAGATGGATTGCATATCAAAATTGATGTAAATTTTAGAATCGACTTATGATTTATCAAGTGGTTTTAAAAAAATTACAGTTCAGATCTGAAGGCGTTTGATCTACAACTAAATGATTTTTAAATTGTATCTAAACATATATATTTTAATTTTGGTAATATTTTAACAATTACTGTGGACATAAAATAATTTAGATGACAATATATTTTCAACTATTAGAAATAGGAGTTCACTACGGGTAGTAAAACCACATCGCATTCTTTCATTTTGAAATTCTTAATCACTCTCGATCCATTTCTCCAAAAAAAAAAACAAAAAGAAAAGAAGAGAACTTATCTTATTAATTAGTTTACATGTCGATTTCAATGGATTACACGAGCTCCTTTTTATTTTTTGAATGATTTCTTTTTTAATTTCTGTAATGATCCACGAGCTCCTTAAAATGGGTTAGTATTGAAAAGTCAAGCTTCAGACACATTCATGGAAAAATCTTTTTTAGATAGATTGCATATCAAAATTGATGTAAATTTAGAACTGAAGGTGTTTGATCTACAGCTAATGATTTTTAAATTGTATCTAAACATATATTCTATCTTAACTGTTAATAATAAGTCTGCGGATTTGTTTTTTAATTTTGGTATATATTTTATCATTTATTGTGGATATTAAATATTTTAGATGTCAACATATTTTCAACTCTTAGAAAATATTTTATCATATATTTTAGATGTCAACATATTTTATCATATATTTTAGATGTCAACATATTTTCACTACGGATAGAAAAAACGAGACCTCATGCTTTCCTTTATGAAACGCTTAATCACTCTACATTACTCAAATAAAATTGAAAATATCTTATTAGCTTACAAGTCGATTTCAGTGGATTACACGAGCTCCTTTTTTTTAATATATATATTTTTTATTTTGGAATGACAGACGAGCTCCTTAAAAATGAAAATTGGTTTTAAAGAGTCAAACATCAGACACGTCAATCTTGTGTGGCATTTGTTAAGTTGTCTCACCAAAGAATCGCAGAGATTATTGTGGAAGGCAGAAACAGAGAACAGAAAAATTGAGGTTTCCAGTGAATTTCAACGGAATGGGATCCTCTGGACGTCCATCCTCTGGACGTTTGGTGGACGTCTCGAGATCTGGACCGTCTGATTTAATCTCAACGGCTATAAGGGAGCTCCGTGCATTCCACCACACCCGAAAAAAATATTGGCCCGAAAAAATGAACCGTCTGATTTAATTTCAACGGCTCCGATCAAACCATCCATTGGACGTTTTTAAAAAAACGTCCAGAGGATCCTGTTATACAACGACAACGGTAATGCATTATTCACATTAGATTCGATATTCTATTTAAATAAAAAACAAAAAAAAAACGTTCAACTGGTACTTACTAAAAAAATGTTATTTTAGGATTAGCTTGAACGTGAGAGTCCAACACAGATGATAAGTGGCTCCGTCGTTATCCTAGAGATAATGGATTCAATTCCTATTGGGTGGGTAAGAGGGATAAACTCTATTTCACATAGTGGACTATGCTTCTATAAATAAATGATCTTATTTTAAAAAAATAGGGATTAGCTTAAAAAATAAATATGTTACAAATTGCTCTGACACTTCTCTGCTTTATAATTTTTCATTCTAAACAAAAATGGATTTCAGGATTTGACGTTGGATACATTTAAGCAATCATTTTTTACGGCTGAGATGTTATATTATTATTTGATTTTGATCTCATATTGATGCATCAAGTGAATCCAAAATGACCTAAACCAACACATTTACAGTGATTCAAACTGAAGATGATTGCAATAATCCATTTTATTCCAGCTAACTTTCGGATAAATTATGATTAGATGGAAGAATAATTAAAAAGGAAAAGATGTAGAAAACAAACTAAAGAGGAACAAAACAGAAAAGAATATATGCTACTTAAGTGTAGTCATATCCAAGAAGAGGGAAAACAAAACAAATAATTGATTCTTATTGGTATAAAAGATGAAATCACTGAGAATAGAGAAAAAGTTCGAATCTCCAACTATATCATATTATATCTTTTAAAAGGGAGAAATAAAGGAGGCTTCTCAATGATCTGATTGCTTGAAATTTCATTCAAGTAAATTAAGGATGAGGATAAATATGATATTCATAATTTAGCAAACTATAAATGATAAAAATATGAGGATTTTTACGTTAAAATGAATATAAGATATTATTTCAGTGAAAAGTAAAAATATTCATAGTTTGAAGTTTTAAGGGTATGTGTTCCGCCTTAAATACAATTGAGCATTTTGTGATAAAGTAGGTGCAGTTGGAAGTCGTTTATTTTTACTTGGTAGTTTATGGATTGGGTATTGGGTCTACAAAGGCTTATGAATATAATATTTAATCAGCAATCTGCGGAGTGCTTATTAGGCATGGACTATTTAACCAGAATATATTAGTAACTATTACAAGTTCCTAATGGGTATTATTCACAAATCACAAGGCTGGCATTATGTGCTGGAAGGTCAACATATCAGGCATGGATATAGAGATTGTGCTTCGGAGTTAAAGATAGAAGATTTGGATTCGTAAAAAAAGGATTTTCAAATCATAAGTAAATATTTTGCACAATTCAAGAATATTTCTGTACCAAATTATTTAATTTAAGCTGACCTTCTTTTCCTGCACTGGCTCTAAGAATATTGTCCCAAAGTTTTTTCTTTTTCTACGGACGTTTAAAATTTTGAATTCTCAAAATTTGATTCCTAACTGTTGATCAAGTACTTTTTATAATGAAAGATGCATCCATGAAAATTTTTTATGATTCTTTTAATTTACTCTGTATACTCTTTTAATATATAGCATCATAGCTTGATTTCATGGGTTCTAGTGCCTGACAGGTCCATTAGGTGCACCATTTCAAATCGAAATAATATAATAGAATGCTATTACGGCTAAAACGTTATGCTAAATGCAGTACAGTTAAAACAGAGTATTGAATAGACTATTTTAATATTCTACCAAATTAGAAGAAATAACATGATAGAAATGAAATTGCACATAATAATGAATAGTCTCTTTCTAGTTTTCTCCCACTTGCAAGAAACAAAGAGAAATAAAACTAGAAAAACGGACATAATAGAGGTAAAACATAGTACTGACGGAATAAAAGTAAACGTAATACTAGTTGCTATGTACTATTTCAGAGAAGCTAGATACTAATTAAAATTATTCTCAGGTCCAACAATTTGAATAAAATGACTAATTATGTTATAGTTTTTTCTATAGTAGTACCAGCGAACAAAAGTAACAAATGAGGATAAAATAAAACTAATAGTAATAACAAATCAAATGCAGCTACTATAGCATGGTATTTGAAATATACAATTGAACGTAACTAAATTAAATTAAAATATCTAATCATGTAAAAGCTATTACATGAACGGAATTTATAAACTAGTCTCCTTGATCTACACGACACAGGCACAACTCAGTTATGACATTCCCAGAGCCCTTTGTGCTTCAGAGCGTCAACAGATTGTTGAGCCTTAAGACAACAATCAATGTAAAGGACTTTAACTTTCCGGAAAAGCTTGGGCCGAAAAAGTGTAACTGTTCTCAGCTGCCTGCTTATCCTTGTTTCGTTGAACACATAGTAAAGCGTTGTTGCACACTTAAATTAAAAAGAATAAAACAAGAAGGTATTTAGTACTAGTGTAAAACCAAAAATTTAACTAGAATCACTAGAGTAATTACAAGTTTCATACCTGACAATAGTAATCAAGAGATAAAACAAGCTCCTCCAACTTTGGGCAGTGCCGCACAAATTTTGCTGTCAGAGCTATATCACAAGTTCTGCAATTTAGCTCAATAAACAAGCTCCTTAGTTTGTGGAAGATTGGGCATCCCGGCAGTTCTGTCTCTAGCAATGACTATGTGTACATCAAAATGCATAAAGTTAGAGTTAGTTAAATACAAACAGCAGCTCACTAATTGAAATAAAGCACTTGAAGCAGATTTAGGGGAAAAATTTTATCATGCCAAATTTGCCACTTGCATGCTGTACTGATGGGATGCTAATTAATTGATCCGTAGAACGAAAATTCGTTCAGGAAAACTCAAATTAATTAAATCAAATATACTATCAGTAACTTTAAATGTGTACACCATGTTGAAGCAGTATTGCCACCATGTTTTTACCAGAATACCTAACCTGATGTTTGAAGAGTATACCTGAGTCAAAACGCATACAGTTTTGTGCATGAGTTGTTTGCACCATATTATTCAATTCAAAGGCCAGGTCAACTAATGCTTATAATCACAGAAGCTACTATAAGTTGATTTGGCAGAAAACAAAATTTGAGCATACACACCTCAATAGAGGGGCCCTTCAATTCGAGTTGCTGGACATTTGAAAAGTGAGGAAAAATAACACCCCATCTTGGTTGGAAGGACACATAGCTGACCACAACCTTGAGCAGAGATGGCATGCTAGTCATATTTATTTCATTCGTGATGGCTTCCAAACCTTTAATGCACAACTCTGTGAGACTAGGTGCATCTATCAGCTGCATCTCCACCTCAAACTTGCATCGATATAGAGTTAGACATTTTAGCTTTTGAGAGCGAATCGACCTTATCTTTAAAAAACACCACACCAGGTGCAGATCTGTAAGGCCAGGACATTCCGAGAACATCTTCTCCATGAAATCCTCATCCAGATGCACATTATAAAGACGCAAATGTCTGAGATGAGGGGCGATCATGGTTTCTGGCACCAACTTGATTTCATAATACTGATTAACGTGCCCAAAATGCAATTCCTCCAGAGACGTGCAGTTAAAAACTGAGTGGCACAATTGTGAAGCTGTATCCTCAGGAACAAGCAGAGAAAGGACACGAGGGTTTTTTGTCAGTGCGTAGCAGGCCCACCTGCTGATGATATCGTCATCACAATCGAGAGGATATCGGCAGTCGAGTTGAAAGGTGTGAAGGCCGGTGGGGTCACGATGGAGAAGGAGGTTGCTCACAAAATCCATGAATAAATCAGGGGAATATCTGTTGCTAATATCTAACTTGAAGTCGTCCAAATTCAGGTACAGGTACGGTAGAGTCCTCCAAACGTTTTTCCATCTTTTTGAAAGGATGCATGTTTGCACAGCTTCTCTTGTCTTCAAGAAAGACATAATGTGGTGAAGCAACTTATCTGGTAAACTGCTTATTAAGTTATCTGTGTTCTCGACACCTTCCATTCTTAATAACTTTGAAGTACCTGCAAGAGAGAATAACAAGTTCATAGACAGATAAAATTGAACAATAATGTAGGATCTGAAATAAATGTTTAACTTTGAATACCAAATTATGACATAATAGCAATTATGACAATGGATATGAGGTGGAATCTGAAATAAAGACCAAAGAAAAGCCTGCTAAACAAATTTTTTTCCCCCATGAACTAATATTTTGTTTATGGCCTACCTGACATGGAAATAAGCAGACTCTGTAATTTTGGTTTAAATGGTTCTAACAAATGATAAAGCAAGCTCCTAATGTATCACTTGCAAGTTGCAAGCGATCAATGCTATCAATTACACTTAGTGCTTGTTATTATCAATTGAATATAGACCTAATCACTAAAGTAAAATCAAGACCATTTATGTGATATCATGCCAGCAGTTGAACCTAATTTGAGGAACTTTGGGAAAAATTGCATAGAGGCACAGCGGCAATTGAAACTATAATACCAAAAGTTCCACATGAAAACGTTTCAACTGAGGAATTGATAATCCTAAATAGAGATTTTTAACTCCAAATATACTGATCATCAATATAATATCTCACAAAATAAAAGTACAATATCCTGTCAAAGTTTCTTTTTCATTGAATAAAACTAGGAAAAACATATAAACTATAGCATTGTAACAGAAAAATGAAATAAACCGAAATTATAAGAAACCTCTTCGCTTAACCATGGCGTCTTCAATTCTTCAAGGTGAATTGAAAAGAAAAATTCTCAGATTTAGCAATTTCTGAGATTATAAAGCAGGAAAACAATATTAACCAGTTGGTACAAAATTGATTTTAGAAATAATAATATTGATTTGGAAGAAAGCTTCAGGAGAAGAGAAGTCTTTTTTTGTTGATTACTTTGGGAAGGATCTCAATTTTTGGGTGTGATACGGAACGACGCTCAATTGATCAGAGAGAGACAGAGAGAGAGAGGGACGGTAAAAATTTCCAGTCTAAATTTTTTTTTTTTTTTTTTTTTCGAATACTTGACAGCAGCAATTTCCAGTCTAAATTTGGGACGGCGTTTTGAGGCTACGACAGTCAATGTATATCCGTAAGCCCAATTTAGCATGAATAATCCATAATATTAGATATTTTATTAAATAAAAAATTAGATTTAGAAGATGAGCTATATAATATAATATATATATATATTATTTCATTGAAATAATTTGATTTATGCCATCTCAAAACACTTCAATTCTAAAAATGCCATCATAAAATAGCTAATTCAAAATATACCACCACAAAATTATATAAATTTGATATATGCCATTAGTTTTTCATAAATATAGTTAAATTTCGTATATGCCATTAATTTTCCATCTAATTTTTTTTAAAATGTCCAAAATACCCTTCCCCAATCATCTCTTCCATCTTTTCAGATCTCTCCCAAGCAATCAACAATAAAAGGCAAGAAAAAAGATCAATTGATGGCCGAAGTCACACCGAGCTTTCAAAAATAAGATCAATTGAATCGGCCATCAATTAACTAGTGATATTTTTACAGTGAACCAGTAATGAATTATAGGAATAGATGTTCACACCAAGCTCCTGTGCTATCACTTCTCCTTCCTCAATGGATGCTTGCATTTTTACATCACAGTATAAAATTTCATTTATTTGTCAGATTAAAGACAAGCTTGGTTGCACATTTGAGGGTAAACTGATCTTAATGATGGTAAATTGGTGTTCAATTGAACATCCAAGAAATTATACACACAAAAATAAAATCAGTGCCAGGTACTATCGTAATTCGTAAAGGAGAAAATAGAAATGATGAAATCATTGTCCCTCTCTGTGCGAACCTCAATCCAATTTGTTGTGTTTAGAAATGATTGTCTGCCTCTCTTTTTCATTCATTAGAGAATCAAAATTTAAGAGTCAAAGAGTCTGGGTTTGAGAGCGGGGTGGGTGGGGTTGGGCAGCGCCGGAGATGGGTGGGCGTCGTAGATAGGGAAGTAAATAGCTGAAAGGAGCCGTATTCTTTCTTTTTTATGTTTTGTTTTGAGAGATGAAGAGCTCATTTTGATCGCAACCGTTTATTTCGATCCGACAGTCCACGTTGAGCGATGTCCACTCTAGACATCTTAATAAGATGTTTAGAGGATACGGATCCATAAACCAATACCAGCGAAATTGAAGGCACAGGTGCATTCTACGTCATAGGATTTGTGATAGAAATTGATTTTTTTTTTTTAATGCGCAATTGTATTGGAAGTGATATCAGATTGAGAAATTATTTAACGATTTTGATATATTTAGAAGGGTAGAATAGTCTTTTCAATCAATCAATGGCATAAAACTAATTTGTATAGATTTATGATGGCATAAAACTAAATAGACGTCTTCTAATGGCATATCCCGAATTTCAAAGTTTTTAGAGTGGCATAAATCAAATTGCCCCTATTTCATTTTATTGGTGGTGACCTGAATTAATTGAAAATCAGACAAATGGGGGGGGGGGGGGGGGGGGGGGGGTGTGGATTATTACCAAACTTTGTTGTTGTTGCATAAATTGATTCTTACTGTTTTATATTATTACCAAACTTTGTTGTTATTACCATGATCGTTTGATTGGTGATTTTGCAAATTGACAAATCTAAATTAACCAATCCGATCTATATATTAAAATAGCACTTGTTGGGTTTGCTTTAAAGCCAAAGGAATAAATAATACTAACAAGTGAAATAAGCAATCCAGAAATACTAAAAAAAAACTCGCAGAACCAGTACTGGAACGAAACATTCTAAAACACCGAAACTAAATTCTTGAGCGGAAGCATACCTGATTCCATCGCTATGGCCAGGATCTTGATGTAGAGCATGTCTTACTTTTTTTTATTATTTTTTTCGAATTTTTTAAAATTTGTCATTTTTAGCTACAAATTAGATCTTATAACAATAAACGGATTCAATCGACTGTCGTGCTCTCTTACTCTTGATTCCAAGGCGATTAATAGTTTCGTTAGTTCATATTGACATTCAAAATCTCGTGAAAAGTCTTTATGAACATTTAAATTTTAAAATATGTTGGAGGCAACCCCGTCGATCGCGTCTTATCATAAAAAAATAATAATAAAAATAAATAAATAAATAGAAGTTTTGGTTTTGTAATTCAGGATTTCAAATTGAAATAGACTAAAATTAGCTACGACTGACGGATGGATCCGTCAGCTACGATTGTATTTCAATTTTCGAAGTTCTAACGACTGATTCGAACTGTTCAATGTGTCCTCCCTAATGAAATCTCAATCGAGACCAAATTTTATATTGTCCCAACATTATGAAATTTGAAGTCTCAAATTTTAATTATTCAGAATAATACTCTTCTACCCCTGTTCCATATTGCAATTTACATTACAATAGTATCATTCTTGTACTATTTTACAATCAATTAATTATCAACAGGGAACAACTAAAAGAAAGGCCGGGTAATAATTAACGTGAAATTGTGAATCAATAACTAAAACAAGCGAGCGTTTCCCACACATACATAATTAAGTACTACTTTTTAAAGTTTTTAATTTTTTTGAAGAAAAGGCGATTCCATCATCGCCTGATCCTAAACTTGACAGTTGACGCCAAGCCTCCTCAAGTATTTTTCATTCATGATCTTCCAAACACACACAAAAAAGAAAAGAAAAACTGATCTTCCTGTCAGCCTACTCTCTATTTTGCCTGACCAATGGTGTCAATCATCAGCGTACCAGATTATCCTTTTCTGAGTTATAAAGGGCAAGTCCTTCCCAGATCCCTCTCAGCTTCAGAGCTTCAAGAGTTTTTTTACCCTTATGACAATATTTAAAGTGAAGCACTGTGATTTTGTCGAAAAGCATGGGTCCAAGAAGTAAAATTGTTCTCAGCTTCTTCCCTCTCGTCTCGTTGAACGGATTGCCCAGCCTTGTTGCACACTTTATTAATAAAACGAAAAAAAGTTTTAGTATATCCAAAATTAAAGGACTTAAACTAGAATCGCTAGTGTAATTACAAGTTTCAGACCTTACAACAGTATTCAACGCCGTGCGATAAAACAAGCTCCTTCAACTTCGGGCAGTGCTTCAAAATGAAATCAGCCGTAAGGGCTAAGTCACCAGTTGTGCAATTTAGCTCAATATACAGGATCCTTAGCTTGCAGAAGATCGGGCATCTCGACAGTTCAGTCTTTAGAAATGCCTAATTTTTAGAGCAAAATACAACAAGATGCATTAAAATAAATAAAACAACAGTTCATTGATTGAGGAACAAAACCAGGATGTCTGACCAGTATACCTGACCTGATGTTGAAATAGATAAAACAACAGTCAATATTGAAGCAGTATTGCCACTGCATTTTCTACCAGTATACCTGACCTGATGTTTCAACAGTATGCAAGAGTCAAACGCGTTTGGCTTTGTAAATGAAGTGTTCTCACCACAATTTTTTTATTTTTTTTTTTTTCTTTTGGGTAGTCAGGTAGTGCTTTCTCAACCATAGAAGCGACTACATAAGTTGATTTGATTGCAAATAAAAAACTGAGCATACACACACCTCAATTGTGAAGCCCTTCAATTCAAGTTGTTGAACATTTGAAAAGCAAGGAAAAATAACACCCTGGCTTGGTTGGGAGGACCAATAACCGATCACAGCCTTGAGCAGAGATGGCATGTTAGTAATGTTTATTGCATATGTAAGGGCTTCTAAACCGTTAATGCAAAACTCTGTGAGATTAGGTGCATCAATCGGCCGCATCTCCACCTCAAACTTGCAATGATGTAGAGTGAGACATGTCAGCTTTTGAGAGTGAATCGATTGTATCTTCAAAAGGCAACTCGCAAGGTGCAGATCTGTAAGGCTGGGACATCCCGAGAATATATTTTCCACAAAATTCTCATCCAGAAGCTTGGTATCAAGATGCAATCGTTTGAGATGTGGGAGGGTTATGATTCTTGGCATCAAGTTGATCATATACACTGTATCAAAGAGCCCAAAATGCAAGTCCTCTAGAGACATGCACTTGAAAACTCAGTGGCAAATTTGCAGAGCAGCACCTTTAGTAACAAGTAGAGAAAGGACACGAAGTTTGCACCTAAGAGCATACAGGGCCCACCCACTGCTGATCTGATCAGTGCATTTGATGGGAGCTTCACAGTTGAGTTGAAAAGTGTGTAGGCCGGTGGGGTCACGAAGGAGGAGGAGGTTGCTGATAAAATTTATGAATAATTGAGAGGAAGCCATGCTGAAATTTTCTTGTCTGAAGTCATTCAAATTCAGGTGTAGGTACGGTAGAGTCCTCCACAAGTTCTTCCATCTTTTTGCCAGAATACATGGTGAGAAGTATGATTTCTCGTACAACTCTACCTGAAAATTTGTGGGGAGAAGCCTTAAAGACTGCAGCTTACATACTTAATAGAGTACCCACTAAAGCAACTAACAAAACCCCTTATGAGATTTAGGTAGGGCGCAAGCCTAGCCTAAATCATTTTCGAGTTTGGGGGTGTCCAGCTGAAGCAAGACCTTATAAACCAAATGAAAAGAAACTAGAAGAAAGGACAGTTAGTTGCTATTTTATTGGGTATTCTGAACGATCTAGGAGTTATAAATTTTACAATCCGACAGAACATATAGTTTTCGAGTCAAGTAGTGCAAAATTCTTTGAGGATAATGAGTTTGTGGGGGGAGATATGATAAAAGATAACATTTTTGAAGAAGAATACATGGAAGAGGATGAGACTCAGGGCCAAAGTCCTGGTTTTGTTCAAATTCCAGTTCCCATTAATATTGAAAATACATCTTTTATTAATAGGCAAACTCCACCTCAAATGACTCAAATAGAAATTCAACATAATATTCAGGATACAAATGGACCCGAATCTGACCCAAATTTAGGTACAGCTTCGAGCAATACCACTAATGATTTATCTATGAGTAATTCGGAAGATTGTACTAGTGTTCCTCAACAAGTTGAAAATCCAGTTATTGAAAATTCTCAAAGAAATATAGAACATATGCCAATTAGAAGATCCACTAGAGAGAAAAGATCTACGATTTCCAAAGATTTCGTTTATCTTCAAGAACATGAGTTTGACATTGGTGCGTTTGAAAATGATCCTGAAAATATCAAACAAGCTATGGAAAGCTCTAACTCTAAAAAATGGATAGATGTCATGAATGAGGAGATGAAATCTATGAAAGACAATGACGTTTGGGATATTGTTCCATTGCCTAAAGGTAAGAAATTTGTTGGTTGCAAATGGATATTTAAAACCAAATGAGATTCTAAAGGCAATATTGAAAAATATAAAGCACGTCTTGTTGCAAAAGGTTTCACGCAGAAAGAAGGTATTGACTATAAAGAGACCTTTTCTCCAGTATCATCAAAGGACTCTTTAAGGATTATATTGGCACTTGTTGCACATTTTGACTTAGAGCTCCATCAAATGGATGTAAAGACCGCTTTTCTTAATGGCGACATTCATGAAACGATCTATATGATGCAACCACCAAACTTTGTATTAGGTGACTCAAAGTCTATGGTTTGCAAACTTAAGAAATCTATTTATGGACTCAAACAAACATCTCGTCAATGGTATTATAAATTTCATCAAGTTGTGAGATCGTTTGGTTTCAGATCTAACTTGGTTGATGAATGCATATACCATAAGTTCTGTGGAAGTAAGTTTGTTTTCTTAGTTCTATACGTTGATGATATATTGCTTGCTAGTAACGATAAGAATATGTTGCATCAAACTAAGAACTTTTTATTTAAGAATTTTGAAATGAAAGATCTTGGCGATGCTTCATTTGTACTTGGGATTGATACTTTGGGACAGATCCGAAGGTATTCTAAGACTATCCCAAAGGAACTATATCGAAAAGGTTTTAAACAGATATGGCATGCAAGATTATAGACCAGGAGATACCCCTGTATCAAAAGGTGATAAGTTTAGTCTTGAACAGTGTCCCAAAAATGACTTAGAAAAGAACATTATGAAAGGATTCTCCTATGCCTCCGTTGTTAGCAGCATTATGTATGCTCAAGTATGCACGCGTCCGGATATTGCATTTATCACTGGCATGCTAGGGAGATATTTAAGTAACCCGGGTATAGAACATTGGAAGGCAGCAAAGCGAGTGTTAAGATACCTAAAGAGAACAAAGGACTACATGCTCACGTATCGGAAATCGGATAAGCTCGAGGTCATTGGATATACCGATTCCGATTTTGCAGGATGTCTTGATAGCATGAAATCAACATCTGGTTACATCTTTATGATGGCAGCAGGTGCCGTTTCTTGGAAGAGTGCTAAGCAATCTTTAATAGCCTCTTCTACAATGGCAGCTGAGTTTATCGCATGCTATGAAGCATCAAATCATGGCGTATGGCTGAGGAATTTCATTACAAGGCTGCGAATTGTGGATTCTATCAAGAGACCACTTAAGTTATTTTGTGACAATAATTCAGCAGTGTTGTATGCAAACAACAACCGAAGTTCCACCAAGTCAAAATATATTGACATCAAGTTTTTAATTGTAAAAGAGAGAGTACAAGAAAATGAGTTATGTGTAGAACACATAGGGACAAACTTTATGATAGCAGACCCACTAACAAAGGGATTACCGCCTAAGAAGTTTCATGAGCATGTCACTCGAATGGGCCTAATTCCCATTGTGGATACATAGAAAATGTGGGAGTCTGATTTGTCTTTTGTTTTGATGTTCTATGTTATGTAATTTGTAAACGATTGTTTAATGATTTTATACAAATTGTATTCAGTTTTTATTTCATTATTACTCTCCTTTAAAAGTTTAAGTTTTTGACCTCAAAATTAAGTTAAGGTGACCCAATTGAAAATAGGCACGTAAGATCACATTTTCGTGTAATTTTCAAACTACACGTCCAAATCAGATTCATGTCATTTAATTGTGTTAATAATGTGATCTATGTCGGTTTAGTTACGAATAAAAATAAATGTAACAACTGCCGCTTAGTTCGTTATTAGTATAATTAATGGACAGAATTGTTCAGGAAATATGATAAGTTATTGATAGAAAAGTTGCATGCAATAAGATTTAAACATATGATTAAAAGGTAACACTTGTCCATGTGGGAGATTGTTAGATTTAGAGACGTCTAAATATAACTGATTAATTTGGACTGCGTGTATTATAATTATGTGTTTAATAAACTATCATAAATAAATATATTGTTGCTTAATTAAATGCCTAAATAAGTGATCAATTCTATTATAGTGAGGCATTTAAATATACATATTTCAGATTAGGATTTGGATCCGAAACGTATAGAAAATATGGAGTAATTGATTATAATTATTGATGGACTGATTATAGTTAAATTACAAATAATACTTGTAGCCTTAATTAAAAGCTGAAAATATTAAACTTCTAGAAGGACTATATTCAGTTTTATAATTAAGGAAACGAGACTTATAAGTGGCTGGTTATTTTTGAACCACCAAAGAAAGTAAAACTAAAGTCGGTTAATGTTACAAGTATAAAAGAGGGGCTGGGTCTCCAAGGCTACAACACACAACAATCCAATTCTGCTCCATCAAGAGTGATTATACTCTGTCATAATTCGGTAAACAGAGAAGAGAAAAGGTGTGTTGCTAGTTTTTGGAAGGACTCAATAGCCATAGTTCAACAACACGACGTACAAGACCATAGATACTGATTGAGAGTCAGTTGAAGGCATTAAGAGATGGATTGTAAGTTTTCGCTGCATTATTAATTTATTTCTGCATAGATGATCTTGGGTTTATGATAGAATTGCTTTTGCAAAATTCCTACATGTTCATTTAATAAAACTAGGAAATATGTTAATATGTTATTAAAGCTGCAGCAATGTAACAAAAACAATATAATACACAGAAATATCAGCAAATTAACCTCACCGCTTAACAATGCATGGTGTCTCCAATTAATCTTCAGGTGCGCAGAAAATTTCTCAATTTTAGTAATTTCGGAAGCTATAAAGAAAGGAAAAGTATATTAAAACATCTGCCACTAAATTTACTGTACAAAGATTAACACTGATTTCTTTTCATGAGACATTAGAAGAAGAAGTTAATTCTTTTCATATTTTGGTTAATTTGGGAAAGGATCTGAATCTAAAGAGAGAGAAAACCAGTGAAAGCTTCCAGTGCTCTAAATTTGGGACGGCGATTTGAGAGGACATTCGATGCATTTATAGCCATAATCCGTATTTAGCATGATTAATTTCCATGTTATAATTGTTTGTCAAGACATATGATGCTTGGAGAAGCTCAGCGGCCCGTAAGTCTTTCAAAAAACTATTTGATGGTAGGTCCCATCAGACAGCGAACAGACCAAATTGTGGAGAGGACCACAATCCACAGTCCACAGATGACAGACCCGTGGTGAACAAAACACATCCTGCATTCCGTGCGCCTGTGGAAGAAAGCATTTTATGGCAGCATATGAGGATCATTTCGTATGGCTATCTCAGATCGGTTGTTTTGAAGTAATTATGACCCGCTACGTCATTATATAGGAACAAATAGTTGGAGCTCGAATGCTGACATCATAGCCGCATGATGATAAAGATTGGACGGCTCTCAACCAAGGTGAGAACGTTTATTGGCTGACCTCAATTTATTTAGGGTTAATTTGATTTTTTTAATGTCATTACTAAATGATAAATTAGTTTTATGCCATTATAAAATAGTAATAATTAGTTTAATGCCATTAGTAAATTGGTATGATAATTTTACCCATTTAAATATGCTACTACAAAAATTTAAAATAAAAAATATGCCATTACTAAATGACAAATTAATTTTATGCCACTAGAAATTAGGATGAATTAGATTTATGCCACTGCAAATGTTTGAAATTAGAGAAATACCATCACCAAAGGACAAATTATTTTTATGTCACTATAAAATAAGAAAAAATAGTTTTATGCGATCGGCTACTTAATATGACCATACTACCCTAGTTTTAGACCCCTTGAATTCTTTGAAATCTCTCTCTACTAATGTAAACGACGGGAAAATAGCACATATTAAGAACAAAGAGGATGCACAAAAGTAATTATACAATTCTTTTTACCAAGAAATTACGTGCAAAATTCAAAACCGTATGTATTAATAAGTTTAATAGTTTACCTAGTAGGGAGCAATTCTTATTTATCCTATTTGGAGAAAAAGCGCATAATTAAGGTTCATAATCTTGTATGCAAAAGTTTTAATTTTATATGAAAAGGAAGATCAGACTATTTTTTTTCTTCCTTTCGCCATTAGAGACCAAGGAGGAAGAAGATGGATATTTCAAAAAGGACAATCTGGGAATTTCAAAAAATAATGAGAGATTTTACAATGGCATTTTTAGATTTTATGATGTTTTTGGAGAAAATAATGGCATAGAACTAATAATTATAATGTTGGAGTGGCATAAATCTAATCATCAATTTAACAATGGTATTTTTCAAATTAAGAATTTTTTATAATGGCATAAATCTAATTATTCCATTTATTTATTAAGAACATATGTTGGTTTGGCAATCTTTGACGAAATTTTTTTTAAAAAAAAAAAATGATTCATACCACTTAAACCCAGTTCGAGTCCGGCTTTATAATCAAACTGATCACATCCATTATTGGAATTACACATCTCCATTAGTTTTTTTTTTTTTTTAACTCTTTATTCTCTTCTTTGTTTAACTTTTTTCTCCTTCGACAAATCAACGTCTCTCTTCTTCATCAAATTTTTTCTCCCCTGACGTACGAATTGACGTCCGAGAATGCTCCTGAACCCAAACACTACTAGAATATTGAGTATTAGAGTGGAGCATTAGGGTCGGTAGCCCGACCTTGAAAGTCATTGGCGTTGATATACCGACACAATGCACCCACCCAGATAACCTCGCCGCTAATATTTTTTATCTGCGTCCCCTGAATGCTAATATTCATTTTCTATTAGAAACGTCAATCCTTGCACCCAGATATTACCCACGCGAACTCCAATATCTGCTCTATTAAAAAAGTCAATCCTGTCACCCAGATATTACCCACGCATTACTTATTCCGATTGTCTGGTGATATTTACACTATAACCCATCAGATAAATAAAATTATTTTTTAATTGAAAGGAATTATATTTTCATAATGTAAACAATTTAAAAATCAATTAACTCAAATATCATTTAGTTATTTTACAACATACATCACATTATCCTCATCTAATAACCATAATTAAACATAAGAGTGCAAAATATATCATACAACATACAACGTCAACTAAAATCCACAATAAAATAATAAGACAAAATCATATTCAGAAGTATGGCATTGATCTCTCTCAGCAATCTGCTTATCATGGTGTCGGTCCTACTATGACCACTCCTGTGTTCTTCAAAGTCATTTTAAGACTGGTCTTGTCATGATCTACAATTATATAATTAAAATTGTGATTCAAACTTGATTTCCACAAGGATATACATGATATTTGACTTCTGAATAAATCATACAAAATCACTAAGAAGTGACATTACCTATAAGCACAAAATTACCACATTGCATGCATTTGCCATCCAAAAAATGTATATACTGTCATATTATTTTCCCTTCACCTGAAAATATGGCATCAGCAATTTAACCCGTGAATTTCTATATTAACAATTAAGCAAAAAAAAATAGAAAACAAAACTTCAAGCATCATATCTGGTCCTTGTAAAAACTTAAATTACTCTACAACAACTAATTCGCCTCACAATTTTTTCTTAACAATATACCAAAACAATACAGATCTTTTTATTTATCTAATTCTATTTTCCAAAGGAATATCAAATTCATGAACCCAATAAAAACAAGCTTGAAAATTACCTTATACAGAATCTGTCTAGAGAGGTGTTCTCATTCTTCATAAACAAACTTCAGGAGGCCTACAAAATTTAGAAATAAGATGAATGTGCTCCACAAAAAAAAAAAATCACAATAATTTATAATGTACTTAACAAGAGAATACTTACCATTGTAATATATTTGTATGCCAAAATATTTGAGAACAGCATGTCTGTAGACTGTAGTTGAAACCTGATTAAAGCAGAGATGTAAACTTTAAAAAAAAATAAATAATAAATAAGTAGAGACTAGCTGGAGAGATTGTGCACCTTTGATAATTCATAAATGTAATATATGATGTCAGGATCTGACAAGTAGGGAACAGCATTTTAAAATCCATGTTGACATGCTCAAAAAATGAGGCTTGGTGTCTTTGATTGTCTCTCACTATGTCAAGTAGATTGACTATATTCGGACCACCACACAACTCTTGAAGAATCTTTATTTCCTTTTTTATCTGTTACATTTAACATAGCCATCATAACAATCTCAAAAATACTATTTACTATTACAAAATTGATGCACAATGTGAGAAATTAGTTCAGAACTTCAGATTATGAGATTATGATGATCAGATCAACCAAATTTGGCCCAATTAAACCCTTTATTATGCACACACAACTCAACTTTCCCCGATGAGCCCCTATCAGGTCCTTGATACAAACAAATAAATAGTCAGTTTTAAACAGAGGTTTCAGAAACAATTGCTATTGTACTAGTACAATGTTTTAATCTAAGTTTATTAATCTAAATTCAGTAACAATCTGTATGTACAGATCCAATTCAGCCTTTGCTTTTTCTTTCTTTCTTTCTTTCAAAATTAGTAGATAACAGAACTAATTTAATAAACTACTTATACCCTGACCCCAAATCATTCAATACTTAGTGTAATCAAAATGCCATTTGGCCAAACATGTGGTTTAGGCATGTAATTTTTACTATAGTAGCCTCATTAACCAAGCTAACACAAATTGAAGAAAGTATCTCGGTATCTATAAGTGACACTGACTGAAAATTCAGGTGCAAATTAGTACCAAAGAGGAGCAGATTCAATTTGACCTGAAATTAATGTCTAAATCTTAATAATCTCCTACTCAAGAGTCAGAACTGAAATAACGAAATTGAAAATGTGAGATTAGGCGATGATGAAGTATACCCACATAATTTCTATATAGAATTTACACTATACAAATTTATTATATGTTACTTTAAATAATCTTAAAATGTAATAAGTATACCACTAATTGAGTCATCAAGTGAAAAATCAAAATTTAATCATCAAAGTACAGCTTCCATACCAGCGTCAAGTTAGAGAAGCACTAGCAGCAACTTACCTTCAGCTGCATGCATACAGAGAGAAAAGAGAAAGTAAGGTAGAGGTATTAGGATATAAACTGTAGTATTTACTCACAATAAGAATCTATAATCAACATTGATTTAGTAATGAAAGAATAGTGTCGAGAAATTATATTATATACCAATTTGCATTCTACTCGTTTAAATTATGCTAAGTTGCTGACCACTAACAATTTGTATTATCATGTTTAATAAGTAAACATGTCAGCACCAATTCAATGATCATTAGTCTTTATCAATAGAGCGCTGAAAATGATAAGAAGATAAACAAAGTTAGCAAACGCATATTGGAATAAAAATTCACTGTCATTAGCCAGTTCATTGATTTTCATTTAGCTAATTACAACATTGATCATTAATTGACAACTGCGACAATCAACACTAATGAGAAAAGAAAACCTACATAATACTACCTTATAAATATCAGTATTCACAGGACTCTACATTTGACTCGATAAATGTCTAAATTCAACCATGCAACTTTGAATCAAAAGGCTCAACCATGAGTCAACATTATCAGAAACACAATTTCTCATTTTACAATTTACAAAATCCTCAAATTTCAAGAAATAAATTAATTAGAAATTCTCAATCAATTACATCATTAAATACCAATTAGAAGTAATCCAAGATTTGTCTTAAACTATCTTTCAAAAAAGTAGAACCCAACAGATTAGAGAGAAATTAAAGTGCCAAATCTTATCAGTCGAGAGAAGGAAAAATCGAGAAAATCCTTTACACCGAGCGCGCGACTCCACCTCTTCCTACGTCGTCTTGCCTCACACATGTACCTCCTTCCTCCTGATCTCCACCAGCGCCACTCAGCCCGCTCATGAATCTAGTATAAACTGTCGAAGGGAAGGGAAACGCGAACGGGGAACATTGAGTCCGATTGATATGAGGGAGATTTGGGGGATTTTGAGAGGAGACAGGAGAGTGCTCAGTTATGGACCGATATTGGTGCCTAATTGAGTATTCTACCTCTGTGGAATTCTTCTATGAGAAATCTTGTCGTCCATTTAATATCTTGAAGAATTATAATGCAGAGTATGCATACTCGGTGCAATGAACTTAGATGGGTGGAATATTATATATATATGTGAATAGCACTAAAAAATTTTCGTTGCCGCTGAATTAATTAGGTTAGAAAATTTCATCACGGGGAAAGTTTCACTTTCCCGCTGAATCAATATCAATAACTGAATTAATTTAAAGCTAAATACATCTCGTTGGTTGATTAAATTTGTGTTGCTTTATTTCAATGAGAAGATGTTTATATATGAATAGAAATCAATTAAAAAATAAATTCTCAGTTTGGATAAAAATGGCAATATCGCTATATTATTGAATGATAATTCATATGAATTTGCAATTAAAACAAATTCCATGTCAAATTATACTCTCTTGAGGCAAATCTGAAAATATAATAATAATTTGCAAATTCTGCTAGCATGTTGCATATTACACTTTAAATTTTTGGTTGTTTCTTTAATTGACCGGATATATTGATGTGGAAGAAAATTATTTTTGGATGAATTAGAATTTAATTGTGTTAATTGAGTTAGTTAGTATATAATTTGTTTGCATTATTTTTGGTCATTAAAATTTGTTCATATTAATTGAACTGACCGTTAAATTTGGATGCATCATACTTTTCTTTTTTTCTTTTTTTTTTTTTTGAAAAAAGCACTCCTATATGCATCATACTTATATTATATTTAATAGACATACATTTATGTAATAAACATAAACATTCCTTTAAAAACTTTGTCAGTACTGCATTAAAAAAATTTTGTGTTTTAAATTCAGTACTGCATTAAAAAATTAATTAAAATATAGAAATAAATTGAATTTTAAAAGACAAGGCAAATATGACATAGTTATGGATGACTTATGTGAACGGCCCTCCAAAATTTTTCACCAAAGTTTATATGACGCTGAATTAAAATGTTGTCAGATTTTTTGTGAAATGAGAGGGAGGCCAATTTCACTTTTCCTCTAAATTAATTTCAATAATAACTGAATTAATTTTAATTTTAAATAAATTCATATATCTCGTTGATGGGTTATAAAGTAAAATTACATGGAGGGAATATTATGTAATAAGCCCGCCGAAAATTTCGATTGAAAATTTCAAGTTGTCTAATCTTCTATTGTCATGAACATATTTGAATTGGTGTATTGTTTGAAAATTTGTACTTCTATTTTTATAGAATTATAATATTTAAAATGACTCAGTATAGATATGGAGGAAAATTATTATTTGCGCATAAGAACAATTTGCTTATATTTTCTACTAAACTTTTTTAAATTTTAGTTGTTTGTATAATTGATTACATATTATATGATATTGGAAAAAAAATCATTTTCCTTTCTATGCATTGAGGTCTTTTTTGTTGGAATTTTTACAAATGAAAAAAAATCTAATTTAACTAGTTTAATATATTCCAAAAATGGCGAGTTTTAAAAAATTCAAAAAAATAGTAATAAATTTTCAAAATTTGTAAAATTTGGTTTATTAGGAGATTTCAATATGTAGGTGAGATTGGTTAAATTAAATTTGTCAATTTGTAAAAATTTCGACGAAAAAAATCGCGATGATTATGCTTATATAATTCTAATCATGTCACATAGAGTTATCATATCACGTTTTTATATATAAAAATAAACTCGGTTTCATATAATTTAAAAGTGTTTAAGTTAGAAGACAATATTGTGTATAATTAACATAAAATATCAGATTAAAAAAATTTAAAACATATTCAACGGTTTAATATTGTATAAGAAATATATCTACGATTTTATGGCGTGAAATATTATTAAAGTATTTATACGTTACATTTTATTAGATCCAGTTGGAAATAAAGTATTTATATGTTACATTAATAAAGTGTTTTTATATAGAGGAGGTTCCAATGCCCACATTTTTGTATATCCCCAAATTCCCCAAACTCACTTTATTATTATTTTTTTAAAAATTGAAGTTCAAATATTGAATCCAAACCGTTGATCTTATTTGACATAATGAACGATGCATTTTTATATAAGTTTTATAAATTTTGATGTTTATTTGATACTTGATCAAGATGCTAAAATATGAACATATTAGAATTAATCTATCATATTTAACTAGATTCCTTCAATATTCAATCTCTTGATCAAGTATCAAATAAACTTCAAAATTAATAAAACTTATATGAAAATGCATCGCTCGTTCTCAACGGTTTGGATTCGAATCTTGAATTTTATATTTTGAAAAAGTAATAGAAAAGTGAGTTTGGGACATTTGGGGCATTTAAATTGTGGGCACTATAACCCTACTCTTTTAAATATGTGGATCTCCAAATTCCAAAAGTCCTACAAAAATTTTACTATCATATGATTATACTTTAGATCGTATCTTATAACCACTGAAAAGTTAATTCATATATATGATACAGTGAATAAATACATCTCTATGTTAATAACATATATATCTCCGATTAATGAATGAACATACTCGTATCAAATTTATTACTAAACATATACTTGTCTATTTTATTTCTTTTGTTTATAGCAATATAATGCGTGCTTCTATTTCCATGAACTTTTTTTAATCTTGTTGTTTTGTATATAATGCTTACTTCTACTTTAAATATAAGAAATAAATTAATGTCATACTTTGTACCATATAATTAATAGTAATTATTATTAATAACTAAATTCGACTCATACTTCGTCATATCAATTGTAATTTTTTTAGTAGTAATATATCCCATCTTAGCGTATAGTAAATATTTTAATTATTTTAAATTAAAATAATACTCTTAAAATAAACAAATGATACAAATAGTTGATTTTTAACATCAAGTCACCGTAATTCTTTTATTAACAACGACAATATGTTTACAATAATTTTGTAATTGTACTTTTGCAATTCGTCAATGAACTATTTCTTTATATGGACAAATCATTTTTAAAGAAGACCATTAAATATTACATTCCTTAATAATTGGATGTATTATCAAATTTTAAAGATGCATATATAAATAAATTTAAAAAATACATCAGTACAAATTATGGACATGTACTATTTTTAAAATTTATTACTTTGTACTAAAATTTCACTTCAAATTTTTTAACAAACAAATATCAGAAAATGAGAAAACATCTGAATTAAAAAATATAATGTTGGAGAGATTAACTCGTATTGGATTTATCAAGCATCCATGGACCATGGTTAATACGATTCAGACCCGGTCGCAGTCACCAGCTGCAGTCTTGTGGGCCATATCGAAACAGTTTTAAATTATTAAAGTTCGTACATCCCAACTTTGCACACACTGGCTAAAGCTTGGAGTCATCTTCTGGATTTCATCGGATTTGCTACCTCCTTCTAAAAGTTGTTTATTTTTTTTTTACTTAGCCATTGAACTTCTGGATTTTTTATTCTAGTAATACAACGGTTAATTTGACCAGAAATTTTAAAATATGTACTAGTACTAAATACGATACTAATTAATTAGTACAATAAAAGTGATATGCGTTTTGTAGTACAAATTTGATTTCAAAGCCCAAACATTTTAATTAAGATTGAAAAGTTAGGAAAAAAAAATGTCTACGAGCCAACAAATAAAAAAGTTGTAATTGAGAATTTTTATTTTTAGCTTTTTCTCGGAAAAATAAATATTGAATGAAAAAAATTACATGGAATCCTTATTTTTTTTCAATTCATTCTGATGGCATTTTATAAAAGTAAGCATTCTATGAATTATTTATTTAAGTTTAACACAAATCATATATGGACGTTATTGACCCACCTTTCAACAGCATTAACATACTCCAAGAAAAAAGGAAAAGTAATCCAATATTGAATGCTAATATATCATGGAAGTATTCTATGTCATTGTGCTTGATATGATTGATTTGTTTTTTTTTTTTTAAATAAACAACATCATAACATGGGGGATACGGATAATATTATTTTGTTAATTAATCGGAGCAAATTATTTAGCCCTTACCAACATTAATTATAACTTTACTTTTCTTTAACATTTTTAATTTTTGGAAATCAAAATTAAAATATTCATTTAAAACTCAATTTGGTTTGAGCTGAATCTTTTCAAAAAGAAGGTTGCGAGTTAAGGGAAGAGTTAAAATTAAAAAAATTGATTACGGAATTTAGAAGTTAAGGATGTCAAACAAAATCCATAATAAATAAAATACCTATTTTTAACAAAGAAATTTAATTTGATGTAAATGGAAATAAATATATTTATATATTTTAACTATATTTAAAGATGACAATAATTATAATTTTCAAATAAAAAGATTGAAATGATCTTTAACATTGGTCTTAAAATTATTGGTTAATATAGTTTTAAAATTATATTTATTATTGTTTAAAACTAAAAAAAATTTTTGGCTCATTTCAAACTTAAATGATCATGGTTTTGTAGATATGCAAGGTTAGAAAAAAAAATTTACATATATATAAATTATAACCCATCACTATATAATAATCAAATGAACAAATCAAAATAGAATTTACCCAAATTATACTAAAACTTGCCACAGAGAATCAAATACCTTGGTAAAAGTAAGTCTAGACCCCTAGGACATGTAGCTAATAACTATCTCTTTGGTTTTAACCGGTCGAAAACGAAACAAAATGAGAAAATTAGAAAATAGACACAATAGTGCATCATAAGTACCTTTAATGCCTTTTAGCGCCTGTGTAAAAGGCGCTACCTGCCTGGCCTTATAGCGTCTCTATAAATGGCGCTGTTTTAGTGCTCTTTTTAAAACAAATAATGTAGTTGTGCTTTATTTAAAATTGTTGAGGGATATATCTTATTAAAAAAATCGGTGATATCAGCAAAAACTAATCAAAATAGTATAACTTGAATTAAGAAATAAGAAATGCACACTTGTAATCTCAATAGGCAAGACACTAAGGGCTGAAAAAAAAATTTATTGAATAAAAAAGAACAACTCAAACATAAAAAGAGCATAAGTTTCTAGTATTGTGCAACACTACTAGAATTTCATTTTTCAGGGTGGGTAGGCATAGGACTCGGCATCCATAAATCAAGCAAGGATGCTGAAACAAAATTTGGACAAGAGGATTTATGACTAAGCGTCGGTAGATGGACACAATGTTTTGAATACCCTACAGGCCATCAACCGGTGAGGATGGCGGTATCCGATTTTTCCGGTTTTACCGATTTGTACCGGTTAGTACCGGTTTTATCTGGTTATAGTATAATACAGATATATATATATATGATCTCATGAAACCAAATCTGCTGTCGCGCGACAGCAGATGTAGCGCACGACGTGGGCCGTCTGATCTGAATCTGATGGATAAGGGAGTCCCGTGAATAATACCAGATTGATAGGCCCGAAAAAAATGAACCGCCCGATAAAAATCGAACGGCTCAAAAATGGTGTAGCGCGCTGTCGCGCGACACCAGATTCGGTTCCATGATCTCATGTACAGACCTATAGGACCGCTCAGATCAATGGTTACAACTTACAACTATTGAGTTCCAGGGTGTCCACTAAGTTCGAAAAAGACTAGTAGAGTAGCCCATACCTATGATCATAGATAGACCATTAGACCATTATACCATTGATTCTCCTACCAATGCAACTTTCCTGAGCTACTCAGGCAAGTGAGAAAGCTACAAGAATACAAAAAAAAAAAAAAAAAATCATGAAAGGTCAAATCAATTAGGTACCTACTATGTACGAGGCCCCATGAAATGTACTTGTAATCAATTAAAGGTACAATTGTTTCATCTTCCTCTTTACCAAAAAGAAAAAGAAAATTGAAAAGAAGGGAACGTGCCTGACAAACTTGAGCCAGAATAAAGGATGGGAAGGGTGGAGGCAGAAAGGAAAAAGGCTAGGGTAAAAATGCATTCCAATGTTTCTTGTCTTCTATCTCTTAGCGAAATCAGAAAGAAAGTTAGTAATTTTTGTCTTGAGAAGAGGAACCTAGCGAAAAGGGAACTGAAGACGACAGACTGGTCATAGCCGATACAGCGGTTTTTCCGATTTTTCCGGTTTTTGACCGGTTTTGTCCGGTTTTTGACCAACGGGTTTTATGGATCTTACCCTACCGGATCCTGATCCGGTACCGGTTTTACCGGAAATTTCCGGTACCCGGTAGGGTATTAAAAACACTGGACGGACACGATTTAATAAGTATGGAGATCTATTTGATGCAAAGACGCTAAATTTTTTTATATACCGACTCAAAATAAATAAATTATTAAGTTTTTTGAGAAATTGACCCTCGTCTCCTCTTCTACTCGCTACCCCAATCCTGAAAACCTATCAAACAACATTTTATTTCATAAAAATCGACCACTACTTGGTTCCATGAATCTTCGTACCAGACCATTGGCACTCCTGCATAATCCGACAACCTCATGATAAATTGATCCCAATATCCTAATTACCTAGCTAAACTAATGCCAAAGAAACCCTTTCTGGTACAAATTCGGACCCAATTGGTACCCAAACCCATACCCTTGCTGTACTAGTGTATAGCGGTCCCACCAATCCAGGCCAACGCAACCTAAACTAACCTCACCACTGTTTTCTCCCCATCCCCATGGTGGCACAGAACCTAGTAGCACAAGCCGCGGTGGCCGGAGAGCGCCAAAGGGTGTTAATGGGTACAATCCGGTTGTTAAAAAGCTCCATTAAGGAAAAGAAACCCGAATCACCTGATCCTTCGTTTCGAACCCTCAGGCCTCAGCACCACTTCTAGTCAGATCGTCTGTAACAAGAACCCCGTGAAACTTGTCAGATGTCCGTTACACGTGAACTGCCCAAACAATAAAGGGAAAGAGATTGCGGCCCAGTTGTAGTTTAGAAGAGTACCATGGTCCGGAACCGCGTCCTCAGCAGCGCAAACAAAATCGCTAGCAGCGGACCGTTTTTGAACCGTTGGATGTTTATTGACTGGAATGAACGGTGCAGATTAGTTCGTTCTTTAAAAAAAAAAAAAAATTTACGGAAGCGTTCTGTCTCGCTTCATTCGAACCCTTCTTCCCAGTCCCTTCTCCCTTCTCGCCGTCTCCACCGCCGCTCCTCTTCCATCTCCAATTCCACCACCACCTCTTACTCCTCCAGTTCCACCTCCTGTTCTACCTCCCGTCGCTACCCATCTCCGCTCTTGAACCCTCCTCGACCATCCACGCCTCCCACATTGCCCCAATCTCGATCCCGCTCCGCAGATCGGTCCCGACCCACAAATGGTCCAGCCGTAGTACCGCCTTCTACCGATTCCGGTGCTAGTTTATGTACCACTACTCGAGAGATCAGAGCGGAGCAAAAATGGCGGAGGCGAAAGAGAGAACAGGAAAGAGAGTGATGGTGGCGATAGAAGAGCACGAGTGTAGCCACTACGCGCTTGAATGGACGCTGCTCAACTTGAAACCCACCATCTCCTCTCCTCTTCTCCTCATCACTGTACAGACATTGTTATATTACATACTGGTACATGACCGGATCTGATATCATACTGGTGTAAAGAATCTAAGTTGCCACTTCTAATTTTTCTGACAACTTAATTTTTGAACAAAAATTTGTAGCCCAGGAGCTGATACAGTCGATGCAGGAGCACCAGAAGCAAGCTGCACTGGCACTGCTAGAGAAGGCTAAGGAGATCTATGCGAAGCATGGGGTATGTCCATAAGGCACCTTCTTTAAATCTCTTTCTGTTGTTTCAAAGTCATGTAATTTTGTTTAGGCATTTTTTTTATCGCCTGATTAGAAATATATTTTAGCGGTGTTACTAGGGTTGAATTTTAATAGAGGAGTTTATTCAGTTATAAGCACATGTCATCACCATAAATAAATATTCTCTTGTGTACCTTATACTGTCATTTAAATTGAACCCAATCAGTATCAGTTCCCTCTTTCATTGTTTTGTTCGAACCTCTTTATAGTTGTATAAAGAGATGGGCGAACCCAAAGAAGTAATTTGCCAAGTTGCTGAGAAGCGAAATGTCGAGTTGCTAGTTATGGGAAGCCATGGCCGGGGTGCTGTCGAAAGGTCAATACTTTATTTATATATCTTCCCTCTCTAATTTACTTAAAAAAACTTGGTTTATTTAATTAGATGATGTCACTGATTTTTATACTAGAATTTGCAAATCTTTTATAATAAAAGTCTGTTACTAAAACACGAGACCGTAGTTCACTAAAGAGAATTAAGAGTTCATGAATTGGTACATTATATTTTTAGTTTGGTTTTATACTGCTTTTTATCACAAAATATGGAAGTACAAAATAAGGTAATAGACACATATACCTGCAAGCACTTATAAGGAGTACAACAATAATCATAACCAGTTCATTACAAATTGCAATTATACAGAGAAAAGATTACATTAACTAGTTCATACAAATTACACAGAATACTGTAAACAATAACTAACAAACCCTTACTTGACAGCTGCTGTCAAGGTTTCGAAAAAAAAAAAAAAAACAATAACTAACAAACCCTTTTTCCTACCCTTCACTATTTGTAACAGCGGTACCGGTACTGATTTACTCCAACCAGCACCAGAGCTAATCCAACATTTCTATTAAAATTCCTCTCTAAAATCAAGATATGACATGAATGAGATTTATGTGAGTTGTTGTAACATTTGGGCATTTCATTTGGACACTTCTCTGCCCAGTTTCACAACACTTAATCATCATCATGTGAGATTTCTCAAACATCTGGCTTTATTTTTTGCAAAAAAAAAAAAAAAGAAATTACATAGACATCATTTTAAACTTCATATTTCTTGAGATATTTTAATGCACTTAATCACTTCTTCCACCATAATCACTCCAAGCCGACCAAGCTTCATCGATTGTTCGATATTCCGTATCCAAACGAGGTACAAAATCCTCTTGTTGTTCTTCCATATCCTTTATGAAATTAACATATAAGCAATTAGTACATAGATTAAGGATGTTATTGATTCCATTAAATAGCAATATTCTATTTGGGTACAATAGCAATGAATCTGTAGGTGCACGAGATTTCATATTTTTTCCATGGATAAGTCATCATTTGTCCCATGATATTCATATTTTTTTCATTTTTTTTTTTTTGATAGTGTGCCTTTCGACCAAAATTTCATTAATAGAAAACAAATACAGATTAAGCTACTGGTTTAAGCTACTGGAACCGCTACTGGTTTAAGCTACCAGAAAAACACAGAAACCATAAACTGGTTTAAGCTACCAGAAATCATATTTTTTCGATAAACTGTCACATGAATGAAACCAGTAATTGAGAAATATATGAAAATTCCAGAACTTTTCTTGCTCAATTCCATCTCGTTTGCACTTTACAATTTTCTCAAAATATATGGTAAATGGGAAAAGAATATCCAACGTAAAATTGCAGGCATGATGAAATTAAAGTATAAAACCTTGCAACAATGCAACCCCTGAGAGCCAAGAGGCAACGATTGTGTCACAATACCCATCTTAACAGAAATTCTATAGTATACCCTTCAGATGCAAGGAGGAGGAAAAAGATAATTCGTACCTGGTTTCCTTCTTGGGGGTTTCAAGTGTAGCGGAGGAGGAAAAAAGTGCAAGGAGGCGGAGAGGGGTTGTAGTGCCGTGGAGGAGGAAAAGGTGCAAGGGTTCGAACGGAGAGGGGTCGTAGTGCCGCGCGCGACGGAGAGAAGGTTTTAGGTACGAATTTTGTATTTGTTTTAGCGCGATGGAGAAGGCGAGACGAAGAGCGCCTCCCTTTTCTTCTTTTTTTCAGAACAAAATGATCCGTTCGGATCTTCACCGTTCATTTCCAGTCAAATATATCGAACGGTTAAAAACGATCCGCTGCTGAGGATGCGGATTCGTCTATATTACTCTGATTTAAACAATTTCTTCACGCTGCCCTCGGAAATCCACACTATAGCGGCATTCACCAGCCAAGCACACCCCACCTTTAAATTTCCGATTTTTTTTAATAAGAGATTTGGACTCATCCTTATACGCCATTTACAACGGAGCTATAGGGCCTGGAATATAGCATTTACCGAGGCGCTAATATGGTGATCTTTAGATCTTATTAAAACAAAAAAATAACTGTGCTCCATTTAAAATTCTTGAAGGATTTATTTCTCTTATTAAAAAAATCGGGTAATGTCACCACCTCTTTTTTGTCGGGTTATATTTATTTTTTTTGTTTTTTTTTTTTTTGATAAATGCCCGTAGGCTTATTGCCATTAAAATAAAAGGTACCAGAAAACGGTACAATAACAGCAGACTCAACTACGATACCTGGTGCTTTAAACTAAAAACCCATAACCCATCCTAAAACATTAATTGAAACAAAACAACAACATTAAACTACCCTGAAAACAACAAATAACAAAAAGAAACCAAACAAAAAACTGAACTGAATTAGCACCAGGTTATCAGAAAATTAAGGTGGATTCTCATGTACTCTTTGAAAAAATTGTTCATCTATGCTTCTTTGAATCATCCCATGTTGCTGCAATACCATATGTGGCTGTCCCTATAATTTATCGCATTCCTCTTGGCAAGATTGGCTAAATCATGTGCTGGTCCCACCGTCTCCCTTTTAACATGCTGTAACTCTGCTTGTCTATTTCCCAATTCCATAATCAGATTATGCACTGTTCTGGCAGGTCTCCATGTCGGTAGATCTGCTGTGTCTGCTTGATTAATTGCCAAGACCAAGTTTGAGCAATCAGTGCAAAATTGTACCATCATATGAGTTGGTACCTTGACATGATCATACATATATTCTACTGCTTCTTTGAGTGTCAGGGCTTCAGCATGAAAGGGGTCTTCAGTCTGAAAATAGTGCAACCCTACTGAGTGTGTCTTTCCCCCATCAAACACAACATAAGCGCCTCCTGATCTCCCTCCAACCTGCCATGAAGCATCCACTACCACCTGCCATGCTTGTGCATTGAACTCATATTTTTCTTGTAAGGAAATCCCTTCATTTCTGTATATCACATTTGCCAGCACCGGTTCTGTTCTCAACACTGCATTTATTCTTTGCAACACTTGCTGAGGATTAAAAGCACAATGTTCAATCACAGCCTTATTCCTCTCCTTCCAAATCTCCCACATGGTATTTGCAAAAACTATCCACCCTTCCTCATCTAAATTTTCTATTGCCTGCTTTATTGTTTGCTCTATCTGTAGGGGTAATTCATCTACTCTTATTCCCAACTGCCCAGCAAACCATACCTGCCTAGAAGTGTTACAAAAGAAAAGGCAATGCATCTCATACTCATTTTCTTGAAGACATCTCTGACACATGGGGTCAAAGTTAACCAGCCTAGTATGCATATTCACTGCCAAAGGTAACCCTTTATGTAACAATCGCCATAGAAAGACTTTTACCTTTGGGATTACACGCTTGCATTGCCAAATCAGATTCCAGTCTATCCCCAGTGCATTCTGCTGCAGTTCATCTCCACCAATGATCATCTTGTATCCCTCCTTAACCGAGTATTTGCCATTTTTTTGTCAGCCCCCATATCAGTATATCCTTCTCCTGTGATTGTGTCCTCGGTTTGTTAGGGCCTGTAATTACTTCCTGAATCTGATTTGGTTGGAACAGCCTTTCTAATTCCTGCATATTCCACTGGCCTGATTGATCATCTATCAAAGAGCACACATGTTCCTTTCTATCTGTAGGTAACATATCTTGTTGCACTGTCCACCCTTGAAACCAGGGTTGTGATAATGCTGTTACAGTTTTGCCATCTCCTATTTGCCAAAACACCTGCTGTTTGAACATCTCTCTCATTTTGAGTATCTGCCTCCACATCTTACTACATCCTCCATAACTGTTCGCCTTCCAAACCCACTGTCGGGCAGTATTTGGTCACCCACAACTTGTCTTCTTCTGCCATAACCGACCACACTATCTTCAAAAACAATGCTTGACCAAAACTCTCTAGGTGTTTTACTCCCAATCCACCTTCTTCAAGCGGTTTGCAAATCTTTTTCCAGCTGATGAAAGCCATGTATCTATCTTGACCAGTCTTTCCCCAATTGTTGTATTTGTTGTAGTCTTGTAGAATTGCGGACGAGATAATCAATGGACTGATGTGGTAGTAGTTAGGTAAATTTACATATTTCCACTTTCCTTAATTATTATAATTTATTGCTTTAATAAATGGTACATTATTATTATCGTTTCAACAACAGTAAAAGTTTAATGCTAAATTGTGCCATAATCTCTTCTGTCTTCTATGTCAGGGGTTTATGGAGTTGGGGGAGCGTTGTATGTTCTTTGCCTTGGAACTGTTATCGCATTTGTAATCTGTTGTTAGTTGAATGCTAAGCCTACTGGCATTTCATCGGAAAAAATATAAGTGCCTCTGACTTGTAATTTGGATGCTTGTTGCTATAAGAGCATTGAAAACATAAACAGCAGAATATAGCAATTTGAGCGCATGTTTGAATTTTTCTTTGTTTTTTTTTTTTTTAAAAAAAAAACCATGAATCTGTCATGTCACTGTTTTGGTAGATATTTTTCTTCGGAAAACATCCCTAGTCATTTATAACTTCACTAATACATTAATCTTGGCCGAACATATGGCGTGCTAGGGTCTTGGAAGCATTTTGGCCTCAGACAGCCAATTTTGTTTCGTTTCGTCGTGACATATGATAAAATTACTTCTTAATCATTTATTTAGTGACATGAACCGAAATACCTCATATTAAAACACATAAATGAGTGTGATTAAAACAAACAACATCACAATTTTCATCCAAAAAAAAAAAAAAAAACAACAACAACAACATTAGAATTAAAGCTCAGCAGAGAGAAACATAAGATGACAGGTTTCTTATTTCAAGCACACGAGAAATAAAGCATAGCCAAATTATATTCGTAGTTCAAGCATCTCATAATTATTACGATAGAGCACACACTTATTAAATATAATATCGGCCTTACTGGGTCCCATTAATTGCTTGGCTTTTCCGGTGTCGTCACAAAGGCATCCCCCGAGCTATTTTTTTTTTTTTTAAAAAAAAAGAAAAAAAAAATCAATAAGATGATTAAATCGTGTGATATATATTTCTATCCAACAAACAGCAGTACGGGCCTGTAAGCTGCTTAACTACCAAATTGGAATATATATAGAGAGCAGGCTGGTCTTGTCTCATTGCTATTTCCCTTTAAAATCAATAACGGCAACGAACAATTATATGGCAGAGTCTTGAGTCTTGACCCTCGTATTTGCTTCAAAAAATTATATGGCAGAGACTGGCGACACGAATAATATTTTTTATTGTAAGGAAACCCAAAATAGAAATGACTTAATGGAAAAAAAAAAAAGGCAACACTACAAGTCTGTACGTAGTTAACTAACAACTTAAAAGAAATGCTAATTAAGAACTTACATAATTTTTTGAAACTTCCAGCGTTGATAATTGCTATCATTTCTTAACCATAATATAAGCAGTGCGTTGGTCGAGTCTTCATCGTGCACATGAAGAGCATGAAAGGCTGCTGAACTGTTAGCTTGCATTCTTATTTCGTGGAAGCCAGGTTCCTTTTCATTCTCTGTCCAAAGGAGCGATGAATCCAAATAATTTTGATTAAAATCCGCCAAGTGAACCTGAAAAAAAATTAATCAGTAAATACCTTGTCAATATTTTGAAAACGCACACACGTATATAGAAGGAAGACTAATGTGCTATCGATGACACAGATCGTCCCCGTACCATCAAGTCGTTTTAAAATTTCAAACCGTCAATCCGAACCGTTCAACTTGTACTCCATATTGAAATACCTTCCGAGATCAAAATTTTCATTTATTTAGATTTTTTTTGCTATTTATTATGATATTTCAAATTGGATGACCTGGAATACTCTAATTATAAAGTTTTTAAAAATATCATAATAAATAATAAAAAATCTAAACAAATGAAAATTTTGATATCAGAGGGTTTTTCAATATGGAGTACAAGTTGAACGGTTCGGATTGACCGTTTGAATTTCGAATCTTGAAAAATAGCTCGATGGTACGGGACCCTTCGTGCCACCGATAGCACATTTTTTCGAATTTTTTTACTATTTATTATGATATTTTCAAAATACATTAATTATCATCAGAGTACATGCGCTCTAATTTGAAAATATCATAATAAATAGCAAAAAAATTCGAAAAAAATATAAGTCCGTATATATGTATTTATATGTATATTAGTATATATAGCAAATTAATCAGCTAGGACGTCCTGCATACTCGATATCGTGGGCCAAAACCATGCTTGATCGCTTTTCCTGTGGCTTTGTTAACCAATGCAAAGGCCTGTTTACCGTCTAGATCTTTGACTCCGTTGGAGTAGGAGACATCTTTAATCCATATCTGAATCGAAACATATTAATTAATTAATTATCAGAGGAAACATTATTATAAAGAAAGATAAATAGTAAGTATGGAATCGTATTTGTATACACGACAAGACATACCTGATATATATCGTTCAGATTCGCAGGAGCCAACATAGCAGTTTCATTACGTACGGTCAGGTTGAAGCCCTCTTTCGAGCGGCAGGAGATGGTGACCATCTGTGGGGCGGTTACCTGCTGGACGTCCTTGCTGTCGGAAGCTACAAACTTCCATCGCTGGCTAATGTGGTTTCCAGTTGCGAGGTCCACGACTCTTCCATCATGGATTTCGTGGCTACTGACAACTATGCTATACTCGATTTTGCCTGCCCAACGGATGTTCTTGAAACCCTTGTCTTCATTCCTTGACTCGGTCCAAAGCACTGAATTGTCGTCAGCTTGATAATACTTTACCAGATACATCTAGTACAAAGAAAATTAACAGAGAAATGTAGACATATATCATCATAATTTGCATTTGAAAGGTTATCTAATTAGTTTGCAAATTTGATCAGTAAAGTAAAGAAGAAATATGAATTTTAATTAAAGACTTACGAGATCACTGATTTTCCTCTCATGTTTGATTGCTTCCTTAGTTTTTTTGTTAACCAGAACAAAGGCGGGTTGGCCCTCCGGGTCCTTTGTGGGAGTCTCTTTTTTGATCCATTGCTGTTCCGATATTTATAATCAAATCAGTGTATATATCCACTAATACAGAACAGTGTGTTAAAAACATATATGGAGAGTCATCCAATAATGTGGTTGCTTAACTACCTGGTAAGGATCACGTGGGTCGGCAAGAGCAAGGGCAACCTTGCTGCCACGGGCTGAAAGACAGTAGTTCACATCAGCTTGGTTGATGATCATGAACGTTGTTGGTTGGTTGGTCATGGTCTTGAAGTCGGAGAAGGAGGCAAGTTTGCAGTGTGGTTTGATGAAAGGGTTTCCTTAAGATATGACGAGTGAAGAAGATTTGGAGGCATAGGGGTTATTTATAGAGCTAGAATTGGTGTAGGCGATGAGCAACAAGTTTTGAGATCCTTTTTCTTTTTTTTTTTATATATATACGGTTGCAATTATTTTCATATTATATGGAGATACCCATGAATAAGGACGCTTGAATTTGTTCGATGTCCTGGTACCATTGTGCCTTTATTTGTAAGGATATTTCACTGGGCCCAGTGTTTATTTGCAAGCGATAACAGTCGTATCTTATATGTATGATTTTACAAACGGGATGAGGCTTGTATACACGAGACTGTAGTATATCCATCCTATATAAACCCACGGTATATAGCTAGCTACATATATGGTGAGAAATTTTTAATTATGTGGCTATGTAAAAACAACAAAATTCTGACCAAAATGAACCTTCATATATAGCTAATTAATTAAGGTGTCGTTTGGGATGTATGAGAATTGGTCAATTTCCGGAATTGGCAATTTCATTCCCCAATTTTTCATCCAAACGGTTTTGAAATAGCCAATTACATTCCTAACACAATTTTCAATAACACTCTTTCCAATAACACTTTTCTCTCTACTTTTCACACTTTCCAACGCTATTCCTAAACTCACCATCCAAACAACATTTCCAATTCCCGGAATAGCCAATTCCCACAATTTCTGTGAATAATATTTTTCCCTAAATTTATGCTATTCCTACCCTATTCCTAACCCATCCAAACGACACCTAAGAGAACGACTGGTACCCTAGTCATGTACTGTGGGAGTTGGTAATTCTTTCATCCAATATGCCAGTCATGCACTTACCAATTCCTTTCATGTCCATAGTCATGTAACATAGCAATTCACAATACAAAATTACATGAAAATCATGCACAAATAGCAATATAACATGCGTAAGTATAATAGCATTTAGTCAATCAACATAAACTTAGGACTTAAGTGGAATCCGCACCTATACACTTATTTACCGACCCCTGTTTGCTTAGCGTTGCCGCTGTCTCACCGCTTGGGTCCCCCGCTTCTTGTCCTGCGAAGTCTGATTCACAAGTACAAAACCCTTAGGTTGCAACCTTACATAAACAACCTATAACTCATTCAATTTCGTGGGTAACTCACAAGATCTGGCAATAGTTCGTGGCTGGTTTGCGGTAGAAGCACCGTTTCTACCGCCGCACAGTCCTAAGTTGTTCACTGCAACCACACCGTTGCTTGGTCATGCTACTGTCCTACCATGCCCATGCCTTTTACATGCAAGTGGCCTGTTAAGGCATAATTACAAGACCACTGTTTGCACCGCAATCACACCGTTCGGTTTGTTTCGGTTATGCACTACGCCAAAAATGTAAGTCCGCAACGTTCAAAAATGTAAGTCTGTAATGTTCACCCGCACGTTACTGTAGACCCCGTTGCAAATCCATAGAAACGTTACAGATCTTAAAAATAGGAGTTACAGAATATCACATCTGTAACGCTCAATAGCCATTAAGCGTTACAGAATGGGGGCATCTGTAACGCTCATTAGCTATGAAGCGTTACAGAATATATATATTAATTTTTTATTGTCCCAATCTGTAACGCTTTATAGCTAATGAGCGTTACAGATGCCTCCATTCTGTAATGCTTAATAGCTATTGAGCTATTAAGCGTTACAGATGTGATATTTTTTATTTTATTTTTTGTATTTCTGCCTAGTTCTGTAACGCTTATTATGTAATGAACGTTACAGATGTTGATTAAATTTTTTTTTATATATCGTTGGTACTCTGTGGCTAGTCCAGGTTTGCTAGCCGTACCAACTGGTACCAATGTACCAAAACAGAATACAACAAACATGCATCACATACATAATAGACATGTCATCATACACATATATACACACACATATAAACATGCATCAAGACAAAAACATGCATCAAGTTCAACAAAATTGCATATCAACAATTTTTACAAGTTCAACACAAATTGATCAACTATCCAAATATGTTACCATAGATGAAATGCATGAGTTCATCCACGACTTCTGAAATATCGTCGCTCGAGTACGGAACTCCAATCTGATCAATTTGCTACATTTAAAAACAAACCAAAAATATCATATTAATTAGTTAATTCCAATCGTATCATGTAAACCCTAAACACTAAACCCTAAACCTTAAACCCTAAATCCAAAGTCTATCGGTGTTGGTATTCTAAAACTGTTATTAAACCCTAAATTTCTAAATTTTGAGATAAAGCAATACCTTTGGTAATACTCCGGTTGCCCTGACATAATTCAATACATGTCTCATGGCCAACAATGTGAAATAACCACACTCTGTATTGCCATTTTGTTTTGGAGCCTAAAATTACAATTTAAACAAGTAGTTAGATAAGAATTTTGAAATAATTTCAGAAAAACTAATATGTAAGCTAATCCATAGTTTTCGTACCTTTATTTCGTGCCAGGAGAATAATTTGGCTTTACGTATATTCTTTCCAGTCTTCAGCATCTTGTAGTTTCTATATGCCCTGCATTCAATTTATTCAATTAAATTAGATTATATATATAGCAATTTCCAAAATCTCAAATTATCACTATTATTTTTCTTAAGTTTAGAAACTTACGAAGTGATAAACGGCTTAATAGCTAAGTCTGATATGGGATCGTCGCGAACCAAGGAATCTATGAAGTAAACCTTCTCAGACTTGATATCAACGACGATAACCGTCCAATGGAACCTGTAACACAATTCAATTATTGTTTTGATTGAAACAACTAACAATTAAGTTTAGTAAGATGCTACGTACCCCTGATTATACGGCAAAAGAAAGTATTGACACTCTGGTTTCTCAATGAATGTCCTCTGCATAAAGTCCACGTTAAAATCTGCGTTTTTTTTTCCATGAATCTCCATGTAGAAATTTCGGATCCCACAAGGTGATGCTTTTATCGAACCCAATTTCTTTCTCAAGTTCGATCATCCAATACCTGCAATTATCCAATACTTCGATATATAATTTTAATTGAAATTTGAATATTGAAAATAAAAGCCAAAGTTAGAAAATATTACCATGAGTACATCTTGACCATCGATATACTTAGGCATTCTCTTTTCATACATTCCAGAATATCACCCAAGTTGAAACTGAATTGCACAACGGTGTGTGTACCCCTAGGGTTGCACTCAGGCACTTCAAATGACTCGTCCCCTTTCGGTGTTAACTTCAACACTGTGTATAATTTGCGCTCAGAATAGGAAAGTCTGTCAATAACCGCTTGGTCTAACCGCTCTTCACGCAAAATAATAGATCCCTCACTTGGGACCCTCGCCCTATTGGCATTATCTATTGACATTATCTCTTTTCCTTTCTCCTTCTCCTTCTCCTTCTCCTTCTTCTTCTCTTTCTCCGCATGTGGCTTTGGTTTGGTCTTACTCTGCATTCAAAATAATCAATGAAGTTAGTATTATTAATATTACAAGTACAAATGTGTACGAATAGATTGTGATACCTTTTGGCGTGGCTCTACATCAGATGACGGCCAAGGGAATCGTCCTCCAAAACTCAATCCTAATTGCTTCGTCGACGAGCTAGGAATATACCAGTCTCTGAATTCATCGTCACAATCGCAAAGTTCGATTAACGTTTGATATTTAGTTAGAGGCACACAGTGTACCAGCATATCGACAAATGATGGAAGTGTCAACCCCTTTGCCGCTAAAACACGCTCTCGTGATGAACAATGCAAGTAGAGATCGCATTCAACCAAGTCCTGAAAATTGCCAAAAGATTAAGATCACATCATTATTTACAAATAATGAATAATATCGAAGAATTCATTACTTAATAGAAAATGATAAGATGATATCAACCTGTGCATCACCAGTCGGATCCGGAGGCAAAGTGTTTGAGGCAACACCTCTAGGCATTGTTGAGTCCACCTCGGCCGAAAAAACTTGATGCGGCGTCTGTAAGAATTGCGGCGGTGATTCTGGAACTTGAACTCCGTTCATGAGTAGCCAATTTGTCATCTCTTGTCTCAATTCATTCTTACATCTCTCCGTCACCGCATCCATCAAGTGTGCAATCTGGCCCGGTGTCATACATTCTACATGCACATTTTTTCGAGACTTTCTCCCATATAAATCTATCTTGTTAGAGAATCCAGAAGTGCCTATATATCAAAGGTGTAAGAACCTATATATCAAATCACATTCAATATCAAAATTTAATAGAAAATAACAAATCAAATTGGTGGATTGTGCAATTAAGTACCTTCTGTGCCAGTAGGCACGACTCTTCCCATGAAATACCTTCGGCTCCTAGGTTCTAAGTCGCCAATGACAATGCTAGTGGAACCGACACCCTCCGAATCACCACCTATAGTAATCGTGTCCGTAGGTTTCCACGTACCTTCTTTTCCTTTATAGCCTGTCGAACCCATCCTGTGAGGCTCCTTCCATTTCTCTCTCAACTCTTTCCCCTTTTGATTCCTTTGCTCAAATTCTTCAGTAGTTTTTTTCTCGTAAAACTCATCCCAAACCTGCAATTTCAATCAAAATCATTATCATATTCATTTCAATCACAATGTCATATCAAGTAAAACTCTTCTCGTACCTTCTTTGAGAATGAGAATATGTCCCATGGTTGTTTGGGATTGCTTTTTTTAATGAATTCATCCACGAGCCTACTCCTAAAGGTCCTATGCGATCTGCCCATGACTTTGAGAGCCTTCTCCTTTCCTGTATCATCCTCGATGTTGAACGCTTTCTGAAATTAAAATAGTCAAAAGTTAGTTTCATTTCTTAATTTAATTACGGTTTTAAATTTTCAAAATAGTCAAAAGTAGTTACCTTGATCTCCAACCACATCTCATCTCTCATTTCTTGTGTAACGTCTTTCTTCCAATCATCAATTGTGATTGGCACTCTCAACTTAGCTAGATAAGCACAAAATGTGCCGAATTTGGTGACAGATTTTTTCTCACCAGATGGCACTCCTGCATTGTTAAACTTAATCTTGAAGTTGTGCCCTGAAGCCTTTAGTCACCTAAATTCTTCCATGTTAGTCCTACTTTTTTTTATTACTTGTTGCTGCACTGAATTCTTCTTCTTCCATGTTGGTTTGTTCTTCAACATTTCTTTCCTCTCCAGAAGACACCTATTAAATTGATAAACAGTTTAAACAAGCAATTAACAATAACTTAATAACATTAAACCATTAAACAAGTTCACAAACCATTAAGCAAAGCAATTAACATAAATAACATTAAACAAGCAATTAACAATAACTTAATAACATTAAATAACATTAAACCACTAACCATTAAACAAGTTCACACAAATCAAAACATCAAATTCAAACACGTTCACAAACATCAAACATTAAATCCAAACACGTTCACACAAATCAAAACATTAAAATAGAAACCCAAGCCTACAAGAAACCCTACTTTTCCCCTTTTTCCCCCGCCTCCTTCTTCTCTTCCTCGCTTGGCTCCTCCTCGATTGGTACCTCGTTATCACTTGTGTCCTCCTCCATTGGTGCCTTCTCCCTGCCGTATCCCGACGAAAAACGATGCACAGCCGAGACGACCCTCATCTTGGGACCCGGACCTTTCATTTTTCTACCCCAATGATACCAGCACTCTTCTTCCTCCTTCTTCTCTTCCTTCTTCTCCTCGGAAACCTTCCCCTTGTTGACCTTCTTCGTGTAAGAAATCTGTCCCTTCCCCTTGTTGTCCTTCTTCTCCATCTAAACCCAATAACATAAATATTTTAGAAAATTTTGACATGACCTCCCCTATACCTAGTTATTTTACCCAAAATTGTTAACCCAATCACATATATATATCATATATCCAATCAATAATTAACCCAATTTATCACATATTATCATATATCCAATCAATAAATGCAGATTTATATGAAATAAACAGCCAATCAACAGATTTATTTTATTGTAAACAAGCCCTTAAGATTTATTTTATGCAAACAAACCCTGAACAGATTTATTTTACTCCAAACAAGCCCTTAACAGATTTATTTTATTCCAAACAAGCCCTTAGCAGATTTATTTTTATTACAAATTACAAGCCCTTAACAGATATATTTTTATTCCAAACAAGCCCTTAGCAGAGAAATAGAGAATGGCGCTGTTATGTGTACCTTCAATGCAGTGGCAGAGGTGGCGCTGTTTGTCGAGAGGGTGGAGCCGAGAGAGAGAGCAGAGACGGCAGAGAGAGGCGTTGTCGGAGTAGATCGAGAGTGCCGAAGAGGGGTCGAGGCTGTCGGAGTAGAGGAGCTTGAGACGTCGAGAGAGGCGCTGTCGAGAAGAGGTTTTTGAGAGGAGAGGCGCTTAGGTAGGTTAAAGTCTCTGGAGAACTTAGATTTTTCGAAATCGAATGAGAGAGACAGAAAGGCGGAGAGACGCTTTTCTTTAAAAAAAATTTGCCTTTTGTAACGCTCATTAGGTAAGAAGCGTTACAGATTCATGCCTTTTGTAACGCTCAATATGTAATGAGCGTTACAGATTGGACGAATCTGTAACACTTCTTACCTAATGAACGTTACAGATGCGTTCTAGGAAAATGAGTTCGGCAGAATGTGATGCGTTTCTAGAATATTAATGAATCTTAATTTTAATAAATATAAATATACATTTTAATTTCTGTTTCAATAAATATAAATATACATTTAAATTTCTGTTTCAATAAATATAAATATACATTTTAATTTTTGTTTCATAATATATATATATATTTTACCCTTTTTAATTTCTATTTTTGTGTTAATTAAAATATAAATAAAATATAAATAAAATAAGGAAATTTTAAATATAAATAAAAATAAAAGAAAATTAAAAATGTAACAATAAAAATTACATTACACATGATAAAGCTAAAATAAATAATCATAATTAAGTAAATTTGAACAACGACCTGCAAAAATAAAAGAAATAACCATCTGACACCCACGTAATTTTATTTATACTAGCAAAAGATGCCCTCAAGATGTGGACAAATAAGAAAATAAAATATTGATATTATTTTTGTTTTATATAGAACTTTACATGTTATAGACAATAATGATATGGTAAAATCAATAATTTATTAGTCATTCTTTTTAAATAAATAGCTAATTTAGTAGTAACTTAATCTTTTCTAATAAAAAATCTTGACCTTTTAATTTAAAATTAAGATCTAGACCACTGATCAAATCAAATTACACAAATCAATGGTCCATAATTGATATAAGAATTGTTTACACCCTTTTATATGACATGTTTACTCTTTTTATATGAAATGTTTACTCTTTTTGTTAGGTGCATTTATAAGTAGTAGAGAAGAGATAGAGATTTTAGATTTAGATTTCCGTAAGAACATATTACATTACCTACTCTTATAGATTTTGCCGTTTCGTTGGTATCTTTCTCAAATGTAAAAGCATAGTAGATAGTTCGGTCAATTACAAGTCTATCTAATCCCATTAGATTTAAACCATGGGTCGTAGGAGACAAAACGCCACAAACCGTAAAATATTATTTTTTTGCAGACATAGTTGTCTATGTGCATTGTACTTAAAATAATCACGTCGGTGTGGATCAGTTCGACGATCTTACAGCCAAACGAAACATGCTTAATTTGAGTATTTGCGTATATTTTTTTTTTGGATTTGACTAAATTGTGTCCGGTGGTTAGAACATAAATTTATATATTTTTTAGATAAAAAATTTTCAAGTGTTTCGAATTTTAATTTTTTAAAAAATGTCGGTATTTTTTGTTGTTACGGCTTTCTTAATTTAATTAATCGGGTCACTTTTTGAAGGAATATGTTTAAGAGTAATGCTAGAATCAAACTCTAGCATTACTCTTAAATTAATAAGATGCAATTTATTTTCTTTTGTTAACGTAGAAAGGAATGAACAAAATTGAAAATATGCAATTTTATTTCAATCAAAATCAATATCGGGTTAATGAACCGCAAAATGTTTTTTTTTTATTTTTTTATTTTTGGGGTGTTTGGGGACATGAACCATTAAATTAATTTCTAGCCGGATTTAGACACGACAGTTTCGATTGAACTGGGTTATCAAAAGAAGTGGCTTGGAAGCAAAATTTGCCCAATTATATTATTTTTAAATTTAATTATATTAATGCTTTTATGAAAGTTTTAAATTTTTTTAAATATTATTGGATTATGCTAGAGTCAAACATGTTTGCCATCAAACATAATCTATTATTGAAATTTCAAATAACTGATTGAACCACTCAATTTGAGCTCTATATTACAATTTCTTTGTAAACTAAATTTTATATATTAAATTTGTCCATGACTAATTAGATTGAGAATTTTTTTTAAATTTCAATATATATATATATATATATATATATATATATAGTGAATGGATAAAATACACTGATGTGTACGGATCGTCTCCGTACACATGAGTCGTTTTTCGAGATTCAAAATTCAAACGGCCGATCCGAACCGTTCAAGTTGTTCTCCATATTGAAAAACCCTTGGAGACCGAATTTTACATTTTTTCAAATTTTTTTACTATATATTATGATATTTTCAAATTGGAGGGCCTGAAATACTCCAATTGTAGTGTTTTTTAAAAATATCATAATATATAGTAAAAAAAATCAAAAAAATGTAAAATTTGGTCTCTAAGGGTTTTTCAATATGGAGAACAGCTTGAACGGTTCGGATCGGCCGTTTAAATTTTGGATCTCGAAAAACGACTCATGTGTACGGGGACGATCCGTACACATCAGTGTTCTATATCCATTCTCTATATATATATATATATATATATATATATATATAGAGAATATCTATTGTGAACCATGATGCATAGAAGGCCCCGTGCACCATGACCGTTTGATCGGTAGTTTCGCAAATCGACAAATCTAAATTAACCAACCCAATCTATATATTGAAATCTCATAGAAAACAAAATTTTACAATTTTTGAAAATTTTTTACTATTTTTTCCGAATTTTTTAAAGCTTGCCATTTTTGGACCATAATTAGTGAATTATCATCCAAAAATGACAAGCTTTAAAAAATTCGGAAAAAGTAGTAAAAAAATTTCAAAAATTGTAAAATTTTGTTTTATATGAGATTTCAATATATAGATTGGGTTGTTAATTTAGATTTGTCGATTTGCAAAACCACCGATCAAACGGTCATGGTGCACGGGAGCCTCTATGCATCATGGTTCACAATAGATATTCTCTCTCTATATATATATATAGATAATATCTATTGTGAACCATGGTTCATTTAGGGAAAGTGAGATTTCGGGAAGCGTGGGAAGAGTGCTATTCCGGAAATAAGAATGTTGTTTGGATGGTGAATTTAGGAATAGCGTTGGAAAATGTGAAAAGTAGAGAGAAAAGTGTTGTTGGGAAGAGTGTTGTTGGAAATAGTGCTATTTCTGAAATTGGTAAATGCGTTTGGATGAAAAATTTACGCCATGAATAGGCTATTCGGGAAATAGACCTATTCCCAAACGATCCAAATGACCCCTTAATTTACTATGATTGAAACGTACATGTAATTTGCTTCCTGCAATCAGAGAGCCTCACAATTAGAGGCGGGCAACTCTCTCCCCATTTCCCTTCTACAAGTTCACTCCCTTCATTCCCCTCCCTTCTCGCTCTTTCTGCTAGCCCGCTCCAAGCCTTCCGATCCCTCATATTTGCACTTTCGCTACATCTCTAGGGCTGTCAAACGTCAGAAACGTGTTTCGTTTTTGTTCTGTTTCGATAATGAAACAAAAGTACTCTTTTGGTTCTATTCCGTTTCGATAAATGAAACAATTTTATGTTCCGCTTCTCCATTCCATTTTCCATTGAAATTAGCCAATTTATGTGTTCTGTTCCGTTTTTTTTCGGTAACGTTGACAAAATTAAGTTTCGTTTCCGTTCGTTTTCTGAAAACGCAATTATTTTTTCTTCCATTTCTGTTCCGTTTTAGAGGAAACGAAACGAAAACGTGCGAAACGACAGTATATTGACAGCCCTATACATCTCTTTCTAATTTGGGAAGCATATATAATGTTGTACAATATGCCAACCACCGCACTCAAACATTATTTTCACTGATAAGTGATATGCTCCTCTGTACATGTTACGTTTCAACAAATATACAAGAATTAATACATTCAAAATTCACATCGTTGAACACGAGGAGAAATTACCTAAAAATGGCTTGCTAGTTGCAATAATATTTCAACATATTCCTTCAAAACGTGACCCGATTAATTAAATTAAGAAAGCACGTAACAATAAAAAATACCAAGGTTTGATTTTCTATGTATTTGTTTTAAACTGCGTTTATATTTATATAAAATTTTTCGTATAAAATATTTGAATGGGAGAATTCATATTTAATCTAGCAGCTAGTCCAGGAAGATGCGTATTTAAAATCAGAACTTCATTTTTAAAACATTGAAATTCGAAACACTTGAATATTTTTTTATCTCAAAAAGATGTAAATTTATGTTCTAACAACCGGACAAAATTTAGCCAAATCCAAAAAAATTATACGCAAATACTCAAATTAAGCACGTTTCATTTGGCCTTAAGGCGCACTATGATCGTCGAGCTGATCAACACCGACGTGATTATATTAAGTACAATGCACATATAGACAACTATGTTTACGAAAATTAATATTTTACGGTTTGTGACGTTTGTCTCCTACCACCCATGATTTAAATCTTGTGGAATTAGATATACTTGTAATTGACCGCACTATCTACTATGCTTTTACGTTTGAGAAAGATACCAACGAAACGACAAAATCTATATAGGAGTAGCCGAGTAGGTAATGTAACTGTTCTTACGGAAATTACTAGAAATATATTTAGTAGGGCTGAACAAAGGAAAAATAAAATCCGTCCGACCTGTTTAACCCGTCCAATCTGATTCGTATTTTAACGAGTTTGAATATTATTCTGGTTAAATATGTGGGAGTCTTGTTTCTTTGTGATTGATATATTGGCATGGTATTACAGTCCTGTTGTTGATTTTTCCCATGCACCTCAATTGTCGGGGACCGCGAAGCTTTTTCTGTGGACCACGACACTGACCCTATTGCACAGTTTGTTATCTTTGAGAACCTACTTCTTTCCTTCCAACTATGTCCACTGATGGCAAAGTACCACTTACACCTACACCTCCACCTCCACCGATTGATGCTGTGGTGTTAATCGAAAACCTCAACAATACGCTGGCCAAACTTCTTCTTTAGCAAAAACCAACAAACCCGATTTAGGATGGACTCACTTCTGCTATGACGATTAGACTTGATGGCAAGAACTTCTACATGTGGTCTCAAATGCTAAAGATAAAGCTTGCTGGTAGAGATAAGTTGGGACATTGACGGGTCAATCGGACTACCGGGTCAATCGGACTACCCACAAAGGATGATGAAGAAAGCCGCAAGAGATGGTTAGTAAATGACTCACAGTTAGAAGATTATATGATCAATTCAATGGATCAATCTCTAATAGGTAATTTTCTTCCTTATTCCACTGCAAAAGAAGTTTGGGATGCTGTGTACTACTTATTTTGATGGCAATTGTCACGTCCCGCACCGATGGGTCGTGGGACGCGAGGTGAAACGGTATCTTCTGCATCCACCTGACAGTCCGTCAACCTACGTCGCAACAGAAAAACAAACAGAGTCAGGTACAAACCTCAATAACCGGTTATTTAACGATGCAGCTTCTATATATTTAATTAATATAACAACAGTCAATAAGATTGGATTAATCCACAATACAAATAATATATTTTACGGAGATAAGCAGATTTAGCCAGTCAAACAGTCAGAGTGGTCCCTCCCCGATCTCAGGAGGATCAGGACCGGCCCCTCCCTGAACTCAGAAGGATCAGGGCTCCAAATTCAGATTCAGATCCAATTTCCAAACCAGATATCCCGTAAATATACCAATCACAATTCAAAAAAATATATTCAATATATCAAAACCAAACGATAAATCAATCAGTCAATCAATACAAAATTAAATACAAATTCGATTATCTGATTGAGCGATTCAGAATCCATAGACAAATCAGGACACTATCCAATTCGAATGCCACGTAGACTTGAATTACAATCGGTCGAACTAATCAAATTGCAATCGACTTTTGGTCAATCTCTCTCCTTGTTCAATTTAATCAAATAAATATTTTGATGGAATATGATATGGTTAAATCCGAAAGAGAAAAGGAAACATCAATGATTTTATCTTGTGGCTGCCTAGAGCATAGGATATAAAAGCAAGTTGTTAATCGGTTGGGGAAGGTATATAAAGATAATTGGTGCATGCATAAAAACTAGCCACGTGGGCTCAAGGAGCAGGTGGCAAGAGAATTGAGTCGGCAAAAACATTTGCTCTCTTTTATAATATTCAGTCAAGATCTGTCAAATGGTCCAAGGACTAAATATATATATTTTTTTAAGTTCGGTCAAAGCTGGTCAAAATATCAAATTTTTGGTCAATTTCGGTCAAACTAATCAAAGCGGGTTGGGTGTTACAGCAATGACCTGTCACAAGTAGTTGACCTCAAGAGAAAGATTAATCAGGTTAAAAAAATGAAAGGGTCTATTGAAAATTACTACACACAGTTGCAAGGGTTATTGAAGGAGTAAGACACGCGTAGACCCAACCCTATGAAATGCTCGATTGATATTGACAAACATAACAAGGTAGTACAGGAGGATCGAGTCTTAATCTTTAAAAATGGCTTAGATAACCGGTTGGACCATGTATGAGCAAGTGTCCTTCAAATGCAACCTCTCTCCCCACTGTAGAAGAGGCGTTTGCAATAGTTAGAAAGGAAGATGTCTGCCAGTCGATCATGATTAAAGGAAAGGTCACGGCAATGATAGCAAAAGATGGATCCTTAACCATGAATAAGCTAGGGTTGCTTTGAAGGGTGCACATACTGTCACAATCCAAATCATACTCGAGATCAATGCTTCAAGTTGATTGGATACCCAGATTGGTGGAAAGATCCGAAGTAGAAGAAACAGGGAGAGGTCCGTGCTGTTGTAGCTGACTCCTCTGCGAACCGCAGTAGGGTTTCTTTGTACCGCAGCGGGGGTTCTGTGGGCTGCAGTGTAGGTTCTGCTGAGCCATGTACCTCTAACCCATCTACAGCCATGATGTCTCTACTTCCACCAGCCGAATTTAAAGGAGGTAAATATTTTGTCCATAAAAGATTTTCATGCTAATAATACTGATTGGATCATAGATTTGGGTTTATTTTCTGGAGAATTAAGGGCTGGTTGCCATATGTCCAGTACGTCTTAAGCATGGGTTCTAACTAGCACAAAGTCCCTTCCTTAGCAAAATTCGTAGCTGTATTGTCCATGGCCAAAACAGACCCATATAGCAAGGTTTGAGAGCTCTAGTGCATTAATTTGATATCTGGAACAGTGGAACCATAATTGCATAGCTAGGGCATCGAGAGCAAGGTACGGTGCATGGTTTACACTCTAATTCACTCAAACCAGGCCAAGTAAGTCGTGGCAGGGCTGCTGCCAAGTATAGTTCATGGCTGCCATATACTGTCGTTTCGTTTCCTCTAAAACGGAACAGAAATGGAAGAAAAAATAATTTCGTTTTCAGAAAACGAACGGAAACGAAACTTAATTTTGTCAACGTTACCGAAACAAAACGGAACAGAACACATAAATTGGCTGATATCAATGGAAAATGGAATGGAGAAGCGGAACAGAAAATTGTTTCGTTTTTCGAAATGAAATGGAACCAAAAGAGTACTTTTGTTTCGTTACCGAAACAGAACGAAAACGAAACACGTTTCTCACGTTTGACAGCCCTAGAGATGTAGCGAAAGTGCAAATATGAGGGATCGGAAGGCTTGGAGCGGGCTAGCAGAAAGAGCGAGAAGGGAGGGGAATGAAGGGAGCGAACTTGTAGAAGGGAAATGGGGAGAGAGTTGCCCGCCTCTAATTGTGAGGCTCTCTGATTGCAGGAAGCAAATTACATGTACGTTTCAATCATAGTAAATTGAGGGGTCGTTTGGATCGTTTGGGAATAGGTCTATTTCCCGAATAGCCTATTCCTGACGTAAATTTTTTATCCAAACGCATTTACCAATTCCAAGAATAGCACTATTTCCAACAACACTTTTCTCTCTACTTTTCACACTTCCCAACGCTATTCCTAAACTCACCATCCAAACAACATTCTTATTCCCGGAATAGCACTCTTCCCACACTTCCCGAAATCTCACTTTTCCTTAAATTTAGTTCCGAAATTTCTATTCCTACTTATTCCCCACCCATCCAAACGACCCCTGAGAGAAGACTATACAGCGGGTTTCTACTTCAGACGTATACTAGGTCCATCTTATTTTTCGATCAGGTCTTGTTTGTCCCATCTGTCGACATCTGTGAACATGTATCAACGGCCCAAATTATTATAAATAATATTTAAAAATAAAGTTCTTAATAATATTATTAATATAATTCAAATTTGATAAATGGTAATATATTTTCGGGATTTAAAATTTTAAAATGGACAAATTTCAGAATTCAAAACCCTTATTTAAAAGGTGCAAATTTGTTGTAATAAAATTGATATCAGGGTAATAAACTGCAAAATAAATTTTTTTTTTGCTTGATATTAGGAATTTGAATACTAAATTAGCTTCGATATTTGGAGCCCAAAACCGTAATATTATTTCTAAAATTTAATTCTAATAATGCTATTTAAAAACTTTTAAATGCAATTTAAATAAAAAAATATTATAATTTGGGAGTTTAAAATTCCAAAATGGACTAATTTAGGAGTTGAAAATCCTAATATAAAAAGCAAATCATTTCGGGGTTCATTACCCGATATCAATTTGATTACAAGAATTACACTTTTTTAATTCAATAAATTTTATATATTATATTGTATTTATTCGTAGATAACTCTAATTTTATTATTTTTATAAAATATACAAATTCAATAAAAATAAATATAAAATCTACAAACTACAATTAATTTATATTGTATAATCTATATAATAAATTTTGTTAAAATATATTAAATTAAAAGTAATATTAGAGTCGAGCATTTTTTTTAATTAAGTACACATCATACGTAGACAACTAGGTCTACAAGATAATTAATATTTTACGGTTTGTGATGTTTGTCTGTTACGACCCATGATTTAATTGTAATGGGATTAGGTGTACTTGAAACAGACCGCACTATTTACTATGCTTTTAAATTTTAAAAAGATACTAAGGAAACGACAAACGACAAAACCTATGAGGTAATCCAACCTGTTCATACGGAAATTATAGGGTGCGTTTGGATGGGAGTAGAATAGGGAATAAGCTCCTTATTTTTTATTCGGGTGAAAATCAAACAACACAAGAATAAGGAATTTGGGCTTATTCGGTCCTTATTCATATTCTAACAAAACCTTAGTATTAGAATAAGGAATAAGTAATACATCCATCCCTATTTTCCTCCCATCCAAACACACCCATTATGAATAAGGACAAACGACAAAACCTGGACTTAGAGTGAATAAGAAATTAAAAAATTTGTGTTTTATTTATATTTTTTATTCATATTCTAGGTTTTTGTTAGAATATGATTAAGCATTTGAATAAGTTCAAATTTCTTATTCATATGTTGTTTGATTTCACGCGAATAGAGCTTATTCCTTATTCATCTTATTCAGGGTGTGTTTGGATGGGAGAAGAATAGAGAATTTGAATAAGGATGGGTGTATTCCTTATTCCTTATTCTAATACCAAGATTTTGTTAGAATATGAATAAGGACCCGAATAAATCCAAATTTTTTATTCTTGTGTTGTTTGATTTTCATCCGAATAAAGAATAAGGGGCTTATTCTCTATTCTACTCCCATCCAAACACACCCCAAACGTAAACCAAACATACTCTGTAAATAATATTGATTATGTTTAACGACATGTCATGAAAACTCAATATGAACCTGTCCATCAAACTCAATCGGATTTCAATTGGAACATCCTGATTTTTTTTTTTTTCAATAATGAAATCTCCTTAGGCATTAGGTAATATATATATAAAGTTTAGCTACGGTGAGTCGCGACTCACGGACCCTCTGGTGAGTCGCGATCAAAACTCCTAGATCTAGTTCAAAATGACCGATCAAAACCGTCAAATATGATCTCTCTATTGAAATCTCCATGTAGGTCAAATTTTTCATTTTTTCGAAATTTTTAAGTATTTTTTTTCGGATTTTTAAAAACTGCTGTTTTTGAATGGTTCAGAACTAATTAGATTAACGATTTTCTAAAATTTCAAAAAAATACTTAAAAATTTCAAAAAAATGAAAAATTTGGTATGCATAGAGATTTCAATGGGGAGATCATATTGGATAGTTTGGATCGATCATTTTGAACTAGATCTAGGAGTTTTGATCGCGACTCACCGAAGGGTCCGTGAGTCGCGACTCACCGTAGCTAAACTCTATATATATATATATATATATATATAGAGAGAGAGAATGACTATACTACTATTCATATTAACTGCTCTCGTAGGCTAGATTTTTGGACCGTTAGATTTCATCAACATTCGTGCGAAGATCTGGAGGAATGGTTGAGATTGAGGCGCTGAGCTACTCTGTTAGCTTAAAATTTCCGTTTTCTATCTGTTCACCCTCTCCGGTTCCGCTACTTCTCTATGTTCTTTTCCGTTCCCTCTGTCAGTGCTCCTTTTGTTTCGTCTGAAAGAAGGAAAAAAAATAAAACCCTAAGCTCGCTTTCTCTGCCTCCGCCTTCTCTCAGAGGAACTCAATCAGCACCCCTTCTATCCATCGATCAACCCTAATCTAGGCTCAGGTCTCTCGCAATCGACACCTTTTGGACGAAGAGTACAAACTATAGCTTCAATTGATTCTAGATTCCTCGTTTTCTCGATCTGGACAGGTATAACTCTATTCTCGATCTAGACAGGTTATCCAGAGGTACTTAAGCGCCTCAACTTTTCTTCGTTCTTTGATTTTATGCTGTAACAAATTACGAAATTTTTGCTACAAATTTGAGTCTAGTGTAAATTGGGTCTAGTCTGATCTTGTCCAGTAGTGCAAATGAAATTATTTTGCTCGATATTAAATTAAATAGTTTAACCAACAAAGTTTGCTTAAAAAACTACATTTTTCCTCTGATATCAGTGTTATGGTAAAGACATGCTTTGAAAAACTAGATTTTCCCTCTGATGTAAATATGTACATGTACTAGATTTCAGTGGTATGGTAAATACATGCTTTAAAAAAACTAGATTTCCCCTCTGATGTTTATACTTGTACATGTAATAGATTTCAGTGTTATGGTAAAGAGTGTTATGGTAAAGACATGCTTTAAAATTCAAACACTCAGAGCAAACTGGCATTGGAATGAGAAGAAAGAAACAGGCATGGAGCAAAGCTTAGTTGGAATATATGCCTACTCACTCTTTACTAGTCAGCAGTATATGTCAACAATTTTGAGGGATCATTGCGATAGTGGGCACAGGGTTCACTTTGTTTAGTTGGCAGGAGATCATTTTGTTATTGTATCGTTTTCAATTTGAAGTGAACTAAAGCTTCTATGTCTTCTAATTGTGACGAATTTGTGACATATCATGTAATTAATGTATTTATTGAGATGATTGTGTCATACTGTCATGTGATATTTTAAAATGTTTGTTCAAATGTAGCTGGTCACTTTGGGTTGCTTTGTGTCCAAATGTTTGTTCTTATAATAAGTTGGATGTTATCAAAGCTGTCGTATGCTCCCATCAATCCAAAATCAAAACAGGTAACATATAAATGACAAAGGAAAGATCATTTTTCTTCTTGTAATTGTACAGAATATAGCATAGGACAGTATCGTATAATACAAGCATCATATTGGTCTAGACAATCATCATATCGATTACAATATGCATTAAAGAACAACCATAAAATGAACCTAAAACTTGCTTTGTCACTTGTACCCTCTTAATTTACTACAATAAAGCTGTAAATTAAAGCAACTACGTCTCTCTCCAGTCCAATAAGCTGACATAGTAGTTTCTCCATTATTTTTGGCATCCTTGCCAGAGCTTTGCATATTTCAAGTCAGCTACAAGTTTATCTAAACAGAAATTAACCAAGGAGCAAATTAGTGCTGCAAAATACCTGAAAAAATTTGCGCAACACATAGTCAAGATAGTACAACAAGAATCCTCAAACAAAATGCATAATAAACTTACAAACAAGCATGTCGGCATCATATAATTTCTTCTGAAGTTAAAAATAAAATGCATACTACACAACTCATACATGCTTTCTCAAAATTAAGAAAATGAAACATTTACAGTAAGGGATATACATAATATGTTATTACCAGTAAGGTTGGTTTAATTCACAAAAAGGACCCTGACAACTAGGTTTGTACCAACAATGTGAAAGAGATAGGTACCAAATTAAGTTGAAATGAAAGATCGGTGCAATGATTTGGTCAGATCGGTACCCTGACAACTAGGTTTGTACTAGCACTTCGATTGTGGCCAGATCGGCGCAACAAAACCTAAACTCTAGCTTCAATTGAGTCTGGATCCTTTGTTTTCTGATTGGCACAGAAAAATAGAGCACAATAACATTAATAACAGAATTAAAATATAATTACTCAATTCGGTCATATATTAATTGGTTTGACCTTCAATTGGCAAAGTACAGTAGGAAAAGTAAGGACAAATAGCAATTTCAATTCCTAATATAACTAGTTTGACCTTCAATTGTAACAAGAAATCACTCAATTTCGTCATATATTAACAATTAGACATTCTAAGATAAAAACCAGATATTATAACCAGAATCACTCAATTTGGCCATATATTAACGATAGTCAGTTGGTGAAAGATTTATGGACGGCCTTTTTCTCTATCATGTTCAACAAGCTAGAAAACTGAACCTCCTCTCAATTGTATTTGTTTGGTAGAAAAAAAAAAAGAAAAAGAAAAAAGGAGATAATCCAAAGGTTGGAGGTTGAGAAAACACTCGCTGAAGAATAAGCTTTATACAAAAGGGGGAAATGAACTCTGAAATCGACTAAAGAGTACTACTCCCTGAAGAGTACCTTGTTACTTAGCTAAAGAGTACAGGTTATCAATCCGAAATCAGTTGAAAATCAATTCAAAATAACTCAAATTAAGTCCAAATCAGTTCGATTAAAGAGGAAGATAGAGCTCTAGATACCTTGTTCCGTCCAAAATAGTACTGCTCGCTAGACTGCTGTCACCTAGGGTTTCTAATCCTTCATTCGATAGGTGTCGATGACGGTACTGAGACTAGGGTTTCGAACGAGAAAAGGCGGAGCAGAGGCGAGAGCTTTTTAGAAGAAGCTAGGATCTGGGATTAGGTAATCCCTTTTGTTCTTCTGGGATCAGGCGATGTGATGTTCTTCTTCTTTTTTTTAAAGCTGCGATATGGTGGAACAGGAGTCGAGAGAGGAGGCGAATGTTTTTTGTGAAGCGAGACGGAACTTAACAGAGAGAGGAGACGGAAAACATTAAAGTGAAGAAGGGAGGAGCGCCACTAGCTGAACCGTTGTTTTATATCTTCACACGAATATTGATGAAATCTAACGGTCAAAAAATCTAGCCTACAACAGCTCTCTCTCTATATATATATTTTGAAATTTTAAAAAAATTCTCAATCTAATTAGTCATGGACAAATTTAATATATAAAATTTAGTTTACAAAGAAATTGTAATATAGAGCTCAAATTGAGTGGTTCAATCAGTTATTTGAAATTTCAATAGTAGATTATGTTTGATGGCAAACATGTTTGACTCTAGCATGATCCAATAATATTTAAAAAAATTTAAAACTTTCATAAAAGCATTAATATAATTAAATTTAATAATAATATAATTGGGCAAATTTTGCTTCCAAGCCGCTTCTTTTGATAACCCAGTTCAATCGAAACTGTCGTGTCTAAATCCGGCTAGAAGTTAATTTAATGGTTCATGTCCCCAAACACCCAAAAAAAAAAAAAAAAAACATTTTGCTGTTCATTAACCCGATATTGATTTTGATTGAAATAAAATTGCATATTTTCAATTTTGTTCATCCCTTTCTACGTTAACAACAGAAAATAAATTGCATCTTATTAATTTATAAGTAATGCTAGAGTTTGATTCTAGCATTACTCTTAAACATATTCCTTCAAAAAGTGACCCGATTAATTAAATTAAGAAAGCCGTAACAATAAAAAAATACCGACATTTTTTAAAAAATTAAAATTCGAAACACTTGAATATTTTTTATCTAAAAAATATATAAATTTATGTTCTAACCACCGGACACAATTTAGCCAAATCCAAAAAAAATATACGCAAATACTCAAATTAAGCATGTTTCATTTGGCTGTAAGATCGTCGAACTGATCCACACCGACGTGATTATTTTAAGTACAATGCACATAGACAACTATGTCTGCAAAAAAATAATATTTTACGGTTTGTGGCGTTTTGTCTCCTACGACCCATGGTTTAAATCTAATGGGATTAGATATACTTGTAATTGACCGAACTATCTACTATGCTTTTACATTTGAGAAAGATACCAACGAAACGGCAAAATCTATAAGAGTAGGTAATGTAATCTGTTCTTACGGAAATCTAAATCTAAAATATAAATAAAATTACGTGGGTGTCAGATGGTTATTTTTTAATCACTAAGGACACACTAAACCCTTTCTTTATTAGTTAATCACTGCTGATTAAGGTTAATCCTATTTCTAAATTCCAACTCTGTAGTCCTTGGTGCTGCTGCATCTCAGGGGCAGCGATATGATCTGTTTCACAAAAAACACAACGATATCATTTTCTTTTTCTTTTATTTTGGCATCGGAAAAAAGACATATGGAGACGGAGGCCCTATTTCTCCGTCCTCTTCTCTATTTTTTCCAGAAAAATGGCGACAACCGCATAACGGTTATCCATTTAAATTTGTAATTAATACATAATGTTATCAGCTTTTGCTTTTATATATGCTCATCTATGAGAAAATATTTTTGTACTTTCCAATTGTCTTATTACTATCTATATTTTAATTTTATATTCTCAGAGGTATTTTGTTGATAATTTTTTCTAACTGGCATAGGGTGAATTGATATTTTTTTTCTCCATTTTTGGGTAGTCCAAAGGTTTGTTGCCCCTTAGACTAAAGGGTTGTGCTCTCGCACTGATGAGTGCTTCGCCGTAGCCGCCACTGTCGAAAGTTGCATCAGCTATCGCAAGGGAAGGAATCGCAACCGAGGATGTCATTGGCAATTAAGACGTACATTTATCCAGTTCTCTACCTTGCAGAAAGTCGGAGCAACACTCAGGTCTGGACTTTGTACCGGCTGCAGTTGTCGTATAGGTGAGCAGGAGGATGCTATCATACATTTGGTATGGCCAATTCTAAAATTTCTCTTTTCTAGAATATATTTGTGTGATGATTGTGATGTGAATAATTTCTGTGATTAATTGGTGATCCCATTTATTATAGCAATTCGATGGAATTCCATGAGAATTTTCTTTACGTTCATTGATGGAGGCGGTTCTCACCTTTCATAGCTTTCAGGTCCGTTTTCTCCCACGCTCCCCCTTTTATTTTTCCTATTTTTCATTAATATATCGTCAAATTTCCTTTTTCATGTGTCAGATGTGGTGCTTGGGTTAAATACATATACGGCTTTGAGGAGGATCATGCATGACCGAACCAAGATTTCAGCTCATATGCAGGGGCGGAACCAGGATTGAGAATTGGAGTAGGCGGGAGGCCAAAGTTTGAAATACTAACCTTACACTGTGTTTGGTTGGAAGGGAGCGAGTGGGAAGGAAAGAGAACGGAGGTAAAATTTGGGAGTTCTTTTTGTTTGGATGGAGGAAAACAAGGAGAGTAAATTTTTAACGAGGGGAAGCGTTCTCTTCCAATATTTACTTTTATGTACAAATAATTTCTCCTCCGATTTATTAAAGCATGATCGCTACAAGGCTACAAGCACCGAGTTTAATTGCATTAAAATATTTTTCTTTTCCAGGCTTAACCTAGTTGTTCGTGCTTCTCTCAATATTTCAAATGGAAAATCAGTACTTTTGAGTTTGAGCCAAAAGCAAAATAGCAGAATCTTTGGAAAATTTTATCTTTGGCCATAGTTCTTGCACCGATTGGTACAAAGAATTGGTTTTAGAAATCCAGATTTTGCTTGCATTCTGATTTTCAATAGCAAGCATTAATCATGTGGGTGCGGCTTCATGCCTTTTTTTTCCCCCAAGATACTATATAAAATTTTTGTCTCCATGAGAATTCTTCATATAAAGAACTTAGTATTTAAATGAGAAATTGATTTAAAATATAGCAATTACTATATACTAGTGCACTTGGTTTTCATACGGTACAATTTTTTAACATTGCTTATTTTGAATCATGCGACTTTGGTTAATCCAAGAATTAATTAGTAAAAAAATTACATTTCACCTTGGCTGAAATAATTTATCCAAACAAGAGATAAGAAAGAAAGGAAAATTAATTTTCTTTCCCCTTCATTATTCATCCAAACAAGAAATGTAAAATTATTTCACTTTCTATCCCATCCCTTTCATTTCCTCTTTACATTTTCCTTTCTTTCCCATCCTGTACCATCGAACCAAACATAGTGTTAGTTGATTCTAATAATTCTCTCTGTTCATTAACAAACACTACTGTGTCATCACAAAACAAATCCTTGCTTCATTAAAGTTAAGCTACTGGTGTATGTCTATTGCCCTGTGTATTGCTCTACCAGTAATAAAAAATTACCTTTGGTTACGGATTTTTTACTGCCTTTTTAAGAACCCTTCAAGCTTCAGGTGCTCGACAAGAATATGAAGCCCCTAAATAAAATAATTGAAAATTATTAGAATTCAAAAATTTTAAGATTTAGAAATTAGATATTTTTCCGATTTCTTTTTCTGACTTCTGAGTGTCCACGGCTTGGCTGAGAGAGATGAGACAATTAAATTGATTTGGGTTGGGCTTTGGGGTAGGCCCAGCTATAAGATCCCAATTAAATTTTGTAAACTTGGCGTGTGTTTGGCCCACGCCCGCCACCCCTGGTTCCGCCCTGCTCATATGCAATGTGAGGTTCCCATCTGGTATTGAATGACTGGCTGAAGTGATGCATCAGGCACACATTTCCAATATGCCTAGGTTCTTTTATCTCTATATAATTTTCATCGATTTCAAAATTTCATAATACAGTTAGTTATATGAATAATAAATTAATTTAATAATTTGTTGATGTTATCATTGTTGTAGACCAGCACAATGGCAATGAGTTTTCTGTCAATTATCAGCATAGAAATCTATTTTACATGATGAGATCATACGTTCCATTCCTTATTAAGGTTTTTTTTTTTTAATCGTGTTGTATTTGATTTTAAGGAGAATTAGTTCTTAAAGATCAATTTTGACAAAAAATATGTGATCTCATATTAGGTTGCTGGATCTACTTATCGCTTGATGAGTTCTTACCTTGAGGTGCCTTTTCTTTTTTTGACTTTCTTGCAAAAAAAAAAAGAAAACCTCAAATTCAACCAGGTCAGAAAAATGACAGCTTAAATACTTAAAATAACTAATGACATGGTAACCCTTTGTGATGCACTTATTTATCTATGGACTTGGGATCAATCCAGTACATGATTTAATTATTTAATTTTATTCTTATTGACAAAAATTTCCATGCATAGCATGGATATTCATCCATCAAGAATACTAGCCTTTGGTATAAGCATAATTGTCCTCAGTTAATTTATATTAGCATGGATATCTATCCAACATATAGAGAAGGAATTTTCAATACATATTCTCCATATATAAAAAAAATGCACACTGTGCGCACAAAAAAAAAAAAATGATATTTTCTAGCAGTGATAACCAATTAATTATATTATACAGCTCAATGCTTTAAACAAAACATATGTAATATACAAAGTTGAACCTTCCTAAATTATTTACCAACCTATTGAAGAAAAAATGAAAACAAATAGTTGTGGGAAAAGAAAGTCTTATGTGTTATTGTGTTAGGATTAAACGATATTAGAGGATATCGGCAGTCGAGTTGAAAGGTGTGAAGGCCGGTGGGGTCACGATGGAGCAGGAGGTTGCTCACAAAATCCATGAATAAATTAGGGGAATATCTGTTGCTAATATCTAACTTGAAGTCGTCGAAATTCAGGTACAGATACGGTAGAGTCCTCCACACGTTTTTCCATCTTTTTGAAAGGATGCATGTTTGCACAGCTTCTCTTGTCTTCAAGAAGGACATAATGTGGTGAAGCAACTTATCGGGATTATCAAGTCATCTGTGTTCTCAACACCTTCCATTCTTAATAACTTGGAAGTACCTGGAAGAGAATAACAAGCTCAGGCCAGATAAAATTGAACAATAGTGCAAGATCTGAAATAAATGGTTAACTTTGCATACCAAATTATGACATAATATATAGCAATTATGACAATGGATATGAGGTGGAATCTGACATAAAGACCAAAGAATAGCCTTCTAAACAATTTTTTTTTCCATGAACTAATATTTTGTTTATTTTGGAAATAAGCAGACTCTGTAATTTTGGTTTCAATGGTCCTAACAAATGATAAAGCAAGCTCCTAACGTATCACTTGAAAGCGATCAATGTCATCAATTACACTTAGTGCTTGTTATTATCAATTGAATATGGACCTAATCACTAAAGTAAAATCAAGACCATTTATGTGATATCATGCCAGCAGTTGAACCTAATTTGAGGAACTTTGAAAAAAATTGCATAGAGGCACAGCGGCAATTGGGACCAGCATTCTCTCCAGCCGTTCAAACGACAGCACCATGCTGTCGTTTGTTTTTTTTTTTAAATATTAAAAAATTTTAAAACTCAAATGTTGAATCCAAACCGTTCATGTTGTTAAATTTTACGAGCGATGCATTTTCATATAAGTTTCATGAAATTTGGAGTTGATTTGATACTAGATTAAGTGGTCAAATTATGAATGTATTAGAATTAATCTAACCAGGTTCGTTCATTTGTTGACCACTTAATCTAGTATCAAATCAACTCCAAATTTCATGAAACTTATATGAAAACGCATCGCTCGTAAAATTTAACAACATGAACGGTTTGGATTCAACATTTGAATTTTAAAATTTTTTAATATTTAAAAAAAAAACCAAACGACAGCACCATGCTGTCGTTTGTTCGGCTGGAGAGGATGTGGTTCGGCGGCAATTGAAACTAGAATACCGAAAGTTCTACATGAAAATGTTTTCAATTGAGGAATTGATAATCCTAAATAGAGATTTTTAACTCCCAATATACTGATCATCAATATAATATCTCACAAAATAAAAGTACAATATCCTGTCAAAGTTTCTTTTTCATTGAATAAAACTAGGAAAAACATATAAACTATAACATTGTAACAGAAAAATGAAATAAACCGAAATAATAAGAAACCTCTTCGCTTAACCATGGCGTCTTCAATTCTTCAAGGTGAATTGAAGAGAAAAATTCTCAGATTTAGCAATTTCTGAGATTATAAAGCAGGAAAACAATATTAACCAGTTGGTACAAGATTGATTGTAGAAATAATAATATTGATTTGGAAGAAAGCTTCAGGAGAAGAGAAGTCCTTTTTTGTTGATTACTTTGGGAAGGATCTCAATTTTTGGGTGCGATACGGAACGACTCTCAATTGAGAGAGAGACAGAGAGAGAGAGGGACGGTAAAAATTTCCAGTCTAAATTTGGGATGGCGTTTTGAGGCTACGACAGTCAATGTATATCCGTAAGCCGAATTTAGCATGAATAATCCATAATATTAGATATTTTATTAAATAAAAAATTAGATTTAGAAGATGAGCTATATAATATAATATATATATATAGAGAAAGTTTAAGCTCTATGCACTACGGTGTTTTTCGGGGGTATTTTTGTAAATTGACAAATCTAATTTAACAAATCTAATCTATATATTGAAATCTCGTAGAAAACCAAATTTTACTATTTTTGAGATTTTATTACTATTTTTTATGAATTTTTTAAAATCTGCTATTTTTGGAAACAAACTACTATTTCAACATTCCAAAAATGACAGGTTTTAAAAAATTCGAAAAAAATAGTAATAAAATCTCAAAAATAGTAAAATTTGATTTTCTACGAGATTTCAATATATAGATTAGATTTGTTAAATTAAATTTGTCAATTTACAAAAATACCCCCGAAAAACACCGCAGTGCATAGAAAGCTCTATGCACTACGGTGCATAATAAACTATCTCAATATATATATATATATATATATATATATATATATATATATATATATATATATATATATATATATTATTTCATTGAAATAATTTGATTTATGCCATCTCAAAACACTTCAATTCTAAAAATGCCATCATAAAATAGCTAATTCAAAATATACCACCACAAAATTATATAAATTTGATATATGCCATTAGTTTTTCATAAATATAGTTAAATTTCGTATATGCCATTAATTTTCCATCTATTTTTTTAAAATGTCCAAAATACCCTTCCCCAATCATCTCTTCCATCTTTTCAGATCTCTCCCAAGTAATCAACAATAAAAGGCAAGAAAAAAAGATCAATTGATGGCCGAAGTCACACCGAGCTTTCAAAAATAAGATCAATTGAATCGGCCATCAATTAACTAGTGATATTTTTACAGTGAACCAGTAATGAATTATAGGAATAGATGTTCACACCAAGCTCCTGTGCTATCACTTCTCCTTCCTCAATGGATGCTTGCATTTTTACATCACAGTATAAAATTTCATTTATTTGTCAGATTAAAGACAAGCTTGGTTGCACATTTGAGGGTAAACTGATCTTAATGATGGTAAATTGGTGTTCAATTGAACATCCAAGAAATTATACACACAAAAATAAAATCAGTGCCAGGTACTATCGTAATTCGTAAAGGAGAAAATAGAAATGATGAAATCATTGTCCCTCTCTGTGCGAACCTCAATTCAATTTGTTGTGTTTAGAAATGATTGTCTGCCTCTCTTTTTCATTCATTAGAGAATCAAAATTTAAGAGTCAAAGAGTCTGGGTTTGAGAGCGGGGTGGGTGGGGTTGGGCAGCGCCGGAGATGGGTGGGCGTCGTAGATAGGGAAGTAAATAGCTGAAAGGAGCCGTATTCTTTCTTTTTTATGTTTTGTTTTGAGAGATGAAGAGCTCATTTTGATCGCAACCGTTTATTTCGATCCGACAGTCCACGTTGAGCGATGTCCACTCTAGACATCTTAATAAGATGTTTAGAGGATACGGATCCATAAACCAATACCAGCGAAATTGAAGGCACAGGTGCATTCTACGTCATAGGATTTGTGATAGAAATTGATTTTTTTTTTTTTAATGCGCAATTGTATTGGAAGTGATATCAGATTGAGAAATTATTTAACGATTTTGATATATTTAGAAGGGTAGAATAGTCTTTTCAATCAATCAATGGCATAAAACTAATTTGTATAGATTTATGATGGCATAAAACTAAATAGACGTCTTCTAATGGCATATCCCGAATTTCAAAGTTTTTAGAGTGGCATAAATCAAATTGCCCCTATTTCATTTTATTGGTGGTGACCTGAATTAATTGAAAATCAGACAAATGGGGGGGGGGGGGGGGTGTGGATTATTACCAAACTTTGTTGTTGTTGCATAAATTGATTCTTACTGTTTTATATTATTACCAAACTTTGTTGTTATTACCATGATCGTTTGATTGGTGATTTTGCAAATTGACAAATCTAAATTAACCAATCCGATCTATATATTAAAATAGCACTTGTTGGGTTTGCTTTAAAGCCAAAGGAATAAATAATACTAACAAGTGAAATAAGCAATCCAGAAATACTAAAAAAAAACTCGCAGAACCAGTACTGGAACGAAACATTCTAAAACACCGAAACTAAATTCTTGAGCGGAAGCATACCTGATTCCATCGCTATGGCCAGGATCTTGATGTAGAGCATGTCTTACTTTTTTTTATTATTTTTTTCGAATTTTTTAAAATTTGTCATTTTTAGCTACAAATTAGATCTTATAACAATAAACGGATTCAATCGACTGTCGTGCTCTCTTACTCTTGATTCCAAGGCGATTAATAGTTTCGTTAGTTCATATTGACATTCAAAATCTCGTGAAAAGTCTTTATGAACATTTAAATTTTAAAATATGTTGGAGGCAACCCCGTCGATCGCGTCTTATCATAAAAAAATAATAATAAAAATAAATAAATAAATAGAAGTTTTGGTTTTGTAATTCAGGATTTCAAATTGAAATAGACTAAAATTAGCTACGACTGACGGATGGATCCGTCAGCTACGATTGTATTTCAATTTTCGAAGTTCTAACGACTGATTCGAACTGTTCAATGTGTCCTCCCTAATGAAATCTCAATCGAGACCAAATTTTATATTGTCCCAACATTATGAAATTTGAAGTCTCAAATTTTAATTATTCAGAATAATACTCTTCTACCCCTGTTCCATATTGCAATTTACATTACAATAGTATCATTCTTGTACTATTTTACAATCAATTAATTATCAACAGGGAACAACTAAAAGAAAGGCCGGGTAATAATTAACGTGAAATTGTGAATCAATAACTAAAACAAGCGAGCGTTTCCCACACATACATAATTAAGTACTACTTTTTAAAGTTTTTAATTTTTTTGAAGAAAAGGCGATTCCATCATCGCCTGATCCTAAACTTGACAGTTGACGCCAAGCCTCCTCAAGTATTTTTCATTCATGATCTTCCAAACACACACAAAAAAGAAAAGAAAAACTGATCTTCCTGTCAGCCTACTCTCTATTTTGCCTGACCAATGGTGTCAATCATCAGCGTACCAGATTATCCTTTTCTGAGTTATAAAGGGCAAGTCCTTCCCAGATCCCTCTCAGCTTCAGAGCTTCAAGAGTTTTTTTACCCTTATGACAATATTTAAAGTGAAGCACTGTGATTTTGTCGAAAAGCATGGGTCCAAGAAGTAAAATTGTTCTCAGCTTCTTCCCTCTCGTCTCGTTGAACGGATTGCCAAGCCTTGTTGCACACTTTATTAATAAAACGAAAAAAAGTTTTAGTATATCCAAAATTAAAGGACTTAAACTAGAATCGCTAGTGTAATTACAAGTTTCAGACCTTACAACAGTATTCAACGCCGTGCAATAAAACAAGCTCCTTCAACTTCGGGCAGTGCTTCAAAATGAAATCAGCCGTAAGGGCTAAGTCACCAGTTGTGCAATTTAGCTCAATATACAGGATCCTTAGCTTGCAGAAGATCGGGCATCTCGACAGTTCAGTCTTTAGAAATGCCTAATTTTTAGAGCAAAATACAACAAGATGCATTAAAATAAATAAAACAACAGTTCATTGATTGAGGAACAAAACCAGGATGTCTGACCAGTATACCTGACCTGATGTTGAAATAGATAAAACAACAGTCAATATTGAAGCAGTATTGCCACTGCATTTTCTACCAGTATACCTGACCTGATGTTTCAACAGTATGCAAGAGTCAAACGCGTTTGGCTTTGTAAATGAAGTGTTCTCACCACAATTTTTTTATTTTTTTTTTTTTCTTTTGGGTAGTCAGGTAGTGCTTTCTCAACCATAGAAGCGACTACATAAGTTGATTTGATTGCAAATAAAAAACTGAGCATACACACACCTCAATTGTGAAGCCATTCAATTCGAGTTGTTGAACATCTGAAAAGCAAGGAAAAATAACACCCTGGCTTGGTTGGGAGGACCAATAACCGATCACAGCCTTGAGCAGAGATGGCATGTTAGTAATGTTTATTGCATATGTAAGGGCTTCTAAACCGTTAATGCAAAACTCTGTGAGATTAGGTGCATCAATCAGCCGCATCTCCACCTCAAACTTGCAATGATGTACAGTGAGACATGTCAGCTTTTGAAAGTGAATCGATTGTATCTTCAAAAGGCAACTCGCAAGGTGCAGATCTGTAAGGCTGGGACATCCCGAGAATATATTTTCCACAAAATTCTCATCCAGAAGCATGGTATCAAGATGCAATCGTTTGAGATGTGGGAGGGTTGTGATTCTTGGCATCAAGTTGATCATATACACTGTATCAAAGAGCCCAAAATGCAAGTCCTCTAGAGACATGCACTTGAAAACTGAGTGGCAAATTTGCAGAGCAGCACCTTTAGTAACAAGTAGAGAAAGGACACGAAGTTTGCACCTAAGAGCATACAGGGCCCACCCACTGATGATCTGATCAGTGCATTTGATGGGAGCTTCACAGTTGAGTTGAAAAGTGTGTAGACCGGTGTGGTCACGAAGGAGGAGGAGGTTGCTGATAAAATTTATGAATAATTGAGAGGAAGCCATGCTGAAATTTTCTTGTCTGAAGTCATTCAAATTCAGGTGTAGGTACGGTAGAGTCCTCCACAAGTTCTTCCATCTTTTTGCCAGAATACATGTTTGCACTGCTTCTTTTTTCTTCAAGAAGGACATAATGTGGTGAATCACTGAGTCTGGAAAACTGCTTATTATGTCATTCGAGTTCTCAATAATCTCCATTCTTAACAACTTGCAAGCACCTTCAACAGACAAATAGACATAAATTTAATAACACTCCCCAATATATAACCAATAAAACCAGAAAAGTGTGGTCAGTTGAAGCTACAATTAGAAGAATTCTTTGTATTTGACATGCCAATTATGAGATATCGCATTTGCTTCAGAAGTGTGATGCCACCACAACTATGACGTACAATTTGAATGATGCAACTTTGACAATTGTCATGAACTTCCAGTTATGAAACCATGACGTGTTATCAAAAACAAAAACCAAAGAACCTGCCAGATAAACAATTGGTTATTTTTTTTCATAAACTTTTATATAGTTTGTGGTTTACTAGTACATGGAAATAAGAAGGCTCTGTAATTCTTGTTTAATTAGTCCTAACTCCTAACAAATGATATTCCTATAAATATAACAGTTGGATAGAAACCTAATCGCTAGCTAATGTAAAACCTAGAACAGTATATCATGCCAGTAGTTAAACCTACCTGGTGGGAACTTTGACAAAATTTCATAGAAGCACAACGTTATCTAGATGACAAACTGAGAAATTGATAAACCCAAATTCATTTTTTAACTTTCAATATACTGGAGATATCCTTACAAATAGAAAGTGCAAACTCCTGGAAAAGGTTTACTTTTTTCATTGTCATGTGTCAGTATTGTTCATTGTTCATTTAATAAAACTAGGAAATATGTTAATATGTTATTAAAGCTGCAGCAATGTAACAAAAACAATATAATACACAGAAATATCAGCAAATTAACCTCACCGCTTAACAATGCATGGTGTCTCCAATTAATCTTCAGGTGCGCAGAAAATTTCTCAATTTTAGTAATTTCGGAAGCTATAAAGAAAGGAAAAGTATATTAAAACATCTGCCACTAAATTTACTGTACAAAGATTAACACTGATTTCTTTTCATGAGACATTAGAAGAAGAAGTTAATTCCTTTCATATTTTGGTTAATTTGGGAAAGGATCTGAATCTAAAGAGAGAGAAAACCAGTGAAAGCTTCCAGTGCTCTAAATTTGGGACGGCGATTTGAGAGGACATTCGATGCATTTATAGCCATAATCCGTATTTAGCATGATTAATTTCCATGTTATAATTGTTTGTCAAGACGATATGATGCTTGGAGAAGCTCAGCGGCCCGTAAGTCTTTCAAAAAACTATTTGATGGTAGGTCCCATCAGACAGCGAACAGACCAAATTGTGGAGAGGACCACAATCCACAGTCCACAGATGACAGACCCGTGGTGAACAAAACACATCCTGCATTCCGTGCGCCTGTGGAAGAAAGCATTTTATGGCAGCATATGAGGATCATTTCGTATGGCTATCTCAGATCGGTTGTTTTGAAGTAATTATGACCCGATACGTCATTATAGGAACAAATAGTTGGAGCTCGAATGCTGACATCATAGCCGCATGATGATAAAGATTGGACGGCTCTCAACCAAGGTGAGAACGTTTATTGGCTGACCTCAATTTATTTAGGGTTAATTTGATTTTTTTTTAATGTCATTACTAAATGATAAATTAGTTTTATGCCATTATAAAATAGTAATAATTAGTTTAATGCCATTAGTAAATTGGTATGACAATTTTACCCGTTTAAATATGCTACTACAAAAATTTAAAATAAAAAATATGCCATTACTAAATGACAAATTAATTTTATGCCACTAGAAATTAGGATGAATTAGATTTATGCCACTGCAAATGTTTGAAATTAGAGAAATACCATCACCAAAGGACAAATTATTTTTACGTCACTATAAAATAAGAAAAAATAGTTTTATGCGATCGGCTACTTAATATGACCATACTACCCTAGTTTTAGACCCCTTGAATTCTTTGAAATCTCTCTCTACTAATGTAAACGACGGGAAAATAGCACATATTAAGAACAAAGAGGATGCACAAAAGTAATTATACAATTCTTTTTACCAAGAAATTACGTGCAAAATTCAAAACCGTATGTATTAATAAGTTTAATAGTTTACCTAGTAGGGAGCAATTCTTATTTATCCTATTTGGAGAAAAAGCGCATAATTAAGGTTCATAATCTTGTATGCAAAAGTTTTAATTTTATATGAAAAGGAAGATCAGACTATTTTTTTCTTCCTTTCGCCATTAGAGACCAAGGAGGAAGAAGATGGATATTTCAAAAAGAACAATTTGGGAATTTCAAAAAATAATGAGAAATTTTACAATGGCATTTTCAGAATTTATGATGTTTTTGGAGAAAATAATGGCATAGAACTAATAATTATAATGTTGGAGTGGCATAAATCTAATTATCAATTTAACAATGGTATTTTTCAAATTAAGAACTTTTTATAATGGCATAAATCGAATTATTCAAATCTTTTTACTCCATTTATTTATTAAGAACATATGTTGGTTTGGCAATCTTTGACGAAATTTTTTTTTAAAAAAAAAGAATGATTCATACCACTTAAACCCAGTTCGAGTCCGGCTTTATAATCAAACTGATCACATCCATTATTGGAATTACACATCTCCATTTTTTTTTTTTTTTAACTCTTTATTCTCTTCTTTGTTTAACTTTTTTGTCCTTCGACAAATCAACGTCTCTCTTCTTCATCAATTTTTTTCTCCCCTGACGTACGAATTGACGTCCGAGAATGCTACTGAACCCAAATCAGAATAGGAACCACTTTTAGTCGGCGGTGAATGCGAGTGATCAGAGCTGAAGGCGCCACCCCACTTGATTTGGGCTTCTTATCTAATTTGCTTGTCATGTGTTTTCTTTTTTTTGCCTTCTCCTTTTGGAATTGTAGATTCTATGATCCTCGTTAAATGTCGTATACATGCACTGATGCACACAATTAAAGTAAACAACGGATGTTTGTTGAGTCATTCTTAAATTTTATGAAAAGATCAATATATGCACTTGGTTTAGTTTATAGTGTATAAATATGCTATAATTCGTAGATTGAGTGATGAATTGGTTTGGCCAATTCTATTATCCTTCTTATTTCATTAGACATGCAATTTAGTACTCAATTTCCCTAAAACAATTATCTTTCCCAAATTTGTAACCGAATTTTGCAAATTGGAAACTAAAGAAGGATAATTGTTTAATGGACATTGTGAATTCTTGATTAGTAAACTGTTTCAGGGCATTTGTGAGTACTAGAATTTTGCAAAATGTTTTATTTATAATTGTGAAACAGTGTCCAATACTCATTTGATCAGTACATTTAGACTCACTTGATAAGTATATCCAGCAACGGGACGAATCTATTTTATTTTACATCTAGATGTTATTCTTAAGTCATGCTTGTTCTGAAGCATAATCGATACCATAATTGACAGATGTTATTGGCAAAACATTTGAATTTAATTTCAACCTATATTCATAGTTTTGTGACTGAAGGGGATGAAGGTTGGGGCGGTGGTGACCATTGAAGATGAGTGGTGCAATATCAATAAATTTAGTTTAGATTTAAAGATAAAAATCGTGGGCGAGGGGATGAAAGCCTTAGTCAAGTGTGAAAGTTGAGGCCAAATGGTTGAAAGTCGTGGCCAAGGATGTGAAACTTGTGATTGAGATGAGTGGATGTAAACCGTGGACGAGTGTGATATCCTGAATTTCTACTGTTTTTTAATTTATTTTTAATATTAAATTGGGTGCACTTGTTTGGTTTTATTTTGACTAATTTTTTTGCATGAAATTAATTTTAAACTTACAGTTATTCTGAAATAGAAATATGAAAATTTCTACATTTCTAGTTTGCATTATAAAGAGTTTAACTATATTTCTTATGTTGTATAATTATTTTTTTATGCAAGGAAGTGTGATTTTTTATTTATTGGATGAGCTATTGATTTCTAAAACAGTTTTCCTCCTATCTGCAACAATTTTCCTCCCCTTGTCATGTCTTTCACCCTTGCGCATCCCCTCGGCCACAGCTTTTATCCCCTAGGCTGGCCTCACCCAGGTGGTGTTGTCCGATTACAAATTTCCATAATACAACTAAAATGAATCATTGTTTTCATCTTTTTTGAAATTTTCTGTTTTAAAGCTTAAGGTTTGTTTGGTACAAAATATTCTAATAGATATTAGTTAAGTTTTATTAAGCTAATATATTTTGTTGTACATTCAATCTTTCCTTTGAAAAAAAACTCCTATAATCAATTTTTTCTTAATCAATGACATAATCTGATGATCTGATATAACATCGTAATTACTAATGACAGAAGGAATGATTAAGAAAATAAAAATAATACATTTGTTTAGAACAGACTTGATAAGTATTCCATGTACTAAAATTCTATATTGCAATACTAGATTATTCACATACATGTATAGACGTTCATCTTACAAGGAAATTCACAACATGCAATTTACTTCAGAATTTCAATGGTTGAATTATTTGAAATAATCTACAGACTGGTGAGTCTGATCTAAATTGGGCGCAAGAAAAAAAAAAAATGAAAACACCATTAACTGATGGGTCCATCTCAGAGATGTTCACCTTAAAGAATTCAAGCTTTATGCACACATAGATAACCGCTGCTCTGAATGGTGAGTCCTAACATTTGACGCAAGTTAAAAATAACTGCCCAGAGAAAAAAAAAAGGAAGAGTTTAATTAAAAATAACTACTCCAAATGTTGGAGTAAAGCATAGATTGTTAGTGGCTCCGTCGTTATTCTAGAGGTAACGGATTCAATTCTCGCTAGACGCGAAATAGGGATAAGTTCTATTTTACGAAGTGGGTTATGCCTCTATAAATAAATGACTTTATTTAAAATTTTTATTTCCACTAAAAAGGTTGTGAAATTAAAATTCCTTGAACATATTATTATCACAATTTGCCTTAACCACAAGCGCCGGGGGGGGGGGGGGGGGGGGGGGGGGGGGGGGGGGGGGACGATAATCTTTTTGATGTTCAAGCTTCAATTTTATATGTCAAATTTTCCTTGAAGAATTATAAATTACACAAATATAAAATATTAACATTGATTTGGGAAACATTGAACCTGGCGATTTTATTTCTAAATTAATTAAAATAAGGAAAAAAATTTTAAAAGAACATGATTTTTTTTTATTACAATGAATCACATGATTATCTTACCATCATTTTGGTTTAATTTTTATACGGAAAGTATTTTAATTTTTTTGGATAGATGCATTTCCATCATTGTTTGGAATTATAATATTAAAAAGTTTAACTTCTACCATATTCCTATTTTTCAATGAAATTACAATAAAAATTGACTTTGACATTAACTTCAACTTAACTTCAAACGATAAAAAATTCAGTAAAGAAAAGTACATATTAAATGAATTAATCAATGATATTACGGACTTTCCAGCAATAGTTGATGTCTTTATTAACCAATTCAAGGATCATTTCATTTTGCAAAATCACCAAACATGAAAATGCTTATATGCACAAATTGAAGAATTATATATTTACTTTTGTGTAAAGAAAACACAAAGGATGCTCTAAATAAGCATTATACGCACATTATATGCACATTTTCTATATATAATCCAATATTTTTAAAAGATAAGATCTGAAATATATCATAGACTGTATAAAGAACTAAAATATAGATTATTATGAATAAATGATTTCGAATGAATCCAAAATTACATAAAATGCTCAAATGAAGCTCAAAATTGCAAAATTTATGCATATTTTCTTTATACATAATCAAATATTTTGAATAAGTAAAATTTGAATTATATGGGCACCAAATAAAAAGTTTAAATATAGATTACTATGATCAAATAACTTCGAATGAATCCAGAATCATATGAAATTCTCAACCGATGCTCAGAATAAGTTTTATTTGCAATTCACATGCACATATTTTATGTACAATGCAATAATTTGAATAAGTAAGATCAGAATTATATTCTCGACCATATAAAAGCTTAAATATAGATTATTGTGACCAAATGATTTTGAATGTATCCAGAATAGGTTAAAATGCTTCATTGCTGCTCAGAATATTTTATATATGTATTTTCTATGAATAATCCATTATTTTATAAGTAAGATCCGTATTAAATTTTATACCATATAAAGAGGTTAAATATAGATTATTGTGATCAAATTAGTTCAAAGAATTTAGAATCGTTTAAAATTCTCAAATAATATACACAATAATCTTTATTTGCAATTTATATGCTATTTTAATGTATAATGCAACATTTTGAATAAGTAAGATCTGAATTATATTCTAGATCATATAAAGATTTATATAGATTTTTGCAATCAAAGAACTTTGAATTAATTCAGAATCGCTACTGACTCTCCAAGAAAACTTTATTTGCATTTTATGTGCTTTAAAAGTTATTTTAAAGTATAATGCAATACTTTTGATAAGTATGATCTGAATTATATTCTAGTCCATATATAGAGTTTAAATATATATTATTTGTAATCAAATTACCTCAAACGAATCCAGAGTTGCTTGAAATGTAGAAATGTTTAGAGAATAAGCTTAATTTGCAATTTATATTTGTATCTCCAATGTATAATCCAATATTTTGAATAAGTAAGATCCAAATTATATCTGAACAATATAAAGTTCTTAAATATTGATTATTATATGGTTTCCATCTCCGATTGCTTCGCTTACTCTTTGATCGACACAGGGGCTAGTCACTCATTCATATCTCAGAACTTTGTAAACTTAAATGGGTGGGAAACCGAGCCGAGAGACAAAGTTATGTTAGTGCAAACCCCGCTTGGTAAAACCGTTCTAGTCGATCGGATTTGTAGAAATCTCAGGGTACAAATAGCTGGCCGAAACTTAACCGCTGATTTGGTAGTACTCGACATGAGAGACTTTGATGTACTACTTGGCCTTGATTGGCTAACCGCTCATCATGCGGTGATTGATTGTAAGAACCACAGTGTCCGGTTTGGAAAAGAAGGAACCGTACCATTTGTGTTCAAAGGTCGAAAACCAGGAACCAGGATACCTATGATTTCAGCCTTGCAAGTGAAGCATCTGATGTCATCTGGATGTGAAGTGTTCTTAGCTTCTGTGGTGTCGACTGACTCGAAGGCAACAGATCTTGATACTGTACCCGTGGTTCGGGAATTCTCAGACGTGTTTCCAGAGGACGTACCTGGATTATCCCCGGATTGTGAGGTGGAGTTCTGCATCGAGTTACAACCAGGCACAACACCGGTGGCGAAAGCTCCTTACAGAATGGCTCCAGCTGAACTCAAGGAGCTCAAAGTTCAATTGGAGGAACTCATTAGACCGAGTACTTCTCCGTGGGGAGCCCCTGTGCTGTTTGTGCGCAAGAAGGATGGAACTCTCCGTCTTTGCATCGATTACAGGGAGTTGAACAAGGTCACTGTACCCAACAGATACCCGTTACCCAGGATTGATGACTTGTCTGATCAGCTTCAGGGTTCTCAGGTATATTCCAAGATCGATCTCAGATCGGGGTACCACCAGTTGCGAATTAGGCCTAGTGATGTTCCAAAGACGGCCTTTCGCACACGCTACGGGCATTATGAGTTTTTGGTTATGTCCTTTGGAATGACAAATGCCCCAGCATATTTCATGAACTTGATGAATCGTGTTTTCGAGGATTACTTGGATTCCTTTGTTGTGGTGTTCATAGATGATATTCTGATCTATTCCAAAAGTGTGGAAGAACATGAGCATCATCTGAGGTTGGCTTTACAGCGACTTCGTGAGCATCAGTTGTATGCCAAGTTCCCAAAATGTGAGTTCTGGTTGGAACAGATCTCATTTCTTGGTCACATCATTTCCAAAGATGGACTAGCGGTGGATCCTCAAAAGATAGTTGCAGTGACTGAATGGAAACCACCCACCACAGTGACTGAAGTCCGTAGTTTTCTGGGATTAGCAGGTTATTATAGAAGGTTTGTTGAAGGCTTCTCCCGGATTGCGCTCCCTATGACACAGTTGTTACATAAGGGAGTTAAGTTTGAGTGGACTCCAGCAAGGCAAAAGAGTTTCGAAGAACTCAAGAGCCGACTTGTGACCGCGCCGGTTTTGGCAATGCCAGTATCTGGAGCTGGCTATGTGGTTAATACCGATGCTTCCCGTTATGGGTTAGGATGTGTATTGATGCAGGATGGTCATGTCATTGCATATGCATCCCGACAGTTGAGACCACATGAGAAGAATTATCCCACTCATGACCTAGAGTTGGCAGCCGTGATCTTTGCTTTGAAAATATGGCGCCATTATCTCTATGGAGAAAAGTGCAAGATCTTCACTGACCACCAAAGCTTGAAGTATGTGTTCACTCAGAAAGAATTGAACTTGAGACAACGCAGGTGGTTAGAATTGATGAAAGATTATGACTTGGAACTTGTGTATCAGCCAGGAAAGTCAAATGTGGTAGCTGATGCTTTGAGCCGTAAGAACCACGGAAATTTGGCTACATTGATCACACAACAGCATGACTTGTTGGAAGATATGAGACGCTTGGAGTTGTGGGTTGCGCCACATGAGGAAACTGACCAAGTGTCCGATACAGGTTTGATCTCGAGTTTGGTTGTGAAACCAACTTTGTTGGATGAGATTAAGGAAGCTCAGAAAGAAGATGCTCATCTTGAGAAAGTGCGAGCAATAGCAGAATCTGGGCAAGAAACTCCTTTCCAGGTTGGAGAAGATGGAGTTTTGAAATTCCGAAATCGGATTTGTGTCCCAAACAATCAAGAGATCAAGGACAAGATTCTGACAGAGGCACATGAGTCGGGCTATACCATTCACCCCGACGAAACCAAGATGTATCGAGATCTAAAAATCTACTTTTGGTGGCGTAACATGCGCCGTGAAGTTGCGCGATTTGTAGCCAAGTGCCTTGTGTGTCAAAAGGTAAAGGCAGACCGGAAAAGACCTCCAGGGTTACTTCATCCATTGCAGATAGCCGAGAAGAAGTTTGATAGGATCACTATGGATTTTGTTACTGGTTTGCCAAGGACCAAGTCCAAGATGAATGCGATTTGGGTCATTGTGGATACTCTTACAAAGGTAGCTCACTTCATACCTTTTCGGTTTGGTCTCTCGGGAGAACAGATGGCACACTTGTACATGCAGAATCTTCATAGATTGCATGGATCCCCGGTTGAGATCATATCAGATCGTGACCCTCGTTTTACTTCTCGTTTCTGGAAGCAGTTTCAGAATGCTCTAGGGACAACCGTGACCTTCAGTACTGCTCATCATCCTCAGACAGATGGACAGTCCGAGCGTACCATTCAGACACTAGAGGACATGTTGCGTTCTTGTGCGCTTTCTATGAGCGGAGTTTGGTCAGATCACTTGCATCTCGCCGAGATAACAGTTTCCACTCTAGTATTGGTATGGCCCCTTTTGAGGCTCTTTATGGTCAGCGGTGCAGGACTCCGGTGTGTTGGGGACCTACTGGTACTTACCGGCCTACCGGACCTCAGATGGTTGAAGAAAGTGTTGAGATAATGAAGATAGTGCATGAGCGGTTGAAAGCTGCTCAAGACAGACAAAAGAAATACGCCGATCCAAAAAGGCGAGACTTGAAGTTTGAAAAAGGTGAGAAAGCCTTACTTCGGGTTTCACCTAGAAAGGGAGTTACTCGTTTTGGTGTGAAAGGAAAATTGGCACCCCGTTACATTGGGCCTTTTGTGATCGAAGAGCGGGTCGGACCCGTTGCTTACAGACTCACTCTTCCATCTTCTTTGTCGGGTGTACACAATGTTTTCCATGTCTCTCAACTTCGGCGGTATGTCCCAAGTGAATCTCATGTGTTGGATGTCGAGCCCTTGCACCTTGAACGAGATCTGACATACAAGGAGAAACCGCTGAGAATCTTGGACGTGAAGGAGACCAGACTTCGTCGACGCACTATCCGACATGTTCTGGTACAGTGGGAGCACCACACTCCTCGCGAAGCGACTTGGGAGCTTGAAAGCGAGATGCTTGAGCAGTTTCCAGAGTTGTTTGTCTCTTCAGGTTAGCTTTTCTTCTTTTTCTTTTTCTTTTCTTTTCGTTTCGAGGACGAAACGTTTTTAAGGGGGGTAGGCTGTAAAAACCCAAAATTTTACTTACAAGTTAATTTAATAAATTTCTAATTCTAATTATAATTCCCATTTGAAAGCTAAAAACAATTTTTGTTCGAATCTGAGACGAAAGTTAATTCCGGCCATTCGAGAATTTCCTATAAAGATTATTTGCTTAACTAAGTGTCTTATGCCTGGTTATGTTCAAAAATCTATTTTTTTTTATAAATTTTCCATATTGTATTTATAGCTAAAAATCTAATTTTATTGCTTGGAAATTTGTTTTTCCTAAATTTTCGTTGATCTGGACCGTTTGATCGAGTCTTAATCTTAGAATTTCTCTGAGCCGTTGGATCCTCCTCGGATTCTTTTATCTCATCTCCCATTTCTCTCTCTCTCCCCTTTCTCTGCTTTTTCGCCGAAGCACCTTTGTTGACCCCTTTTTCGCTCGAGTCTCTCTCCCTGTCAATCTCTCCCTCTCTCTCCCCTGACAGAAGCTCGCGATAGTCGCGAGTTCGCTACCTACTGGACCCACCCCCATTGACCTTCCCTCTTTCGCTCGTGCTCTCCCTCTCTCACCTCTGACAGAGAGCTTGACTCTCGCGCGACCAAACCCCCTGACCTCAACCGCTCCATCACCTCAGCAGCACGTCCAATCCCCGACCCCACCGCCTCGCCTATATGTGTCGCCCCTCTCTTCTCTCTCTGCTCAAACTGCTGCCAAAGGTAAGAACAGAAAAGAGAAAGGAAAAGAAAAAGAGTAAGAGAGAGAGAGGTGGAACCTAGGCGATCGGAGTGGAAACGGAGGTGGTCGGCGAGGCTAGGAGGTGGAGCTGGAGTGCGTGCAGGCGTTGGCTGTGCTTGTTTTCCCCTTTCTTCTTCCGATCCCTTCTCTGTGGTAATGGTTGTGAAACCCTAATTCATTTCTTTTCCTTGATGCTTTGAATTTGTGGCTTGTTTATGTTTGTGGACTGAGGCGTTAAAATGCTTAAAGTGGATATGTCTCCTTGATGCCTCAATTTGAAACTGTGCTGGTTTGAGTTATGTGGTTGTTGGAATCTGTTTGTGTATTACTTGCGTGTGATCTGAGATGATAATGTGTGTTTTTGGATTGGGGAAAAGTAATGCTTAGTTTTGATCTGTGAATTGTGGTACTTGGACAATCTGGTCTGTTTTCTTATCTGTCTTGAAACTGAGTTGTGTGCTTTACCTCTGTTGGACTTATTCGGTGTCTGAATGCTTGCTTGTTAGCTCAGTTAGAATGTCTTGTATAAATTTGAACTGTTAATAGGTTTGGTTGTGCTGGTCATTAGTTCACTTGAACTTACTTAGCACTTAAGTTCAATCTGTGTTTGATATTGGTTTCATTAAGTCGGTTAGTGTTGTAAATGCTTGAATAATGTTGTTTCCTTATCTGTTAGTGGATAGATGTCTCAATGATTGTTGTTCTAGGTTATTTCTTGTTTGTTCGATCGGTTCAGTAGCTTGTATTCTTGATTTTAGGATAAATACATGTTGATTAGGCAATATCCCTCTTGTAGTGTGCTTTCTGGGCTGATGCCAGGCTGGTACAGGCTTGGTACCAGTCGGTTTTCTCTCTGTGTGCTTACTGGTACAGTTTTCTTTAAGTCCACGGACCTATCTGTGAACTTTTCCGATTTTAGGACTGTTTCGTAAATATTTTTGAACTGTCTTAGGACTTCTTGGTAATTTATTCTGTTACTAGGGTGTTTAGTGTAAATGTTGTGTGGATATTTTTGATTCAGGGTCCATGTTGTAAAATCTGTGTTGTGGGTTCGGATTTGATCACCGAAACCCGACTTCCTGTGTGGGCTCTGTTTCGCCTGGGCCTTTCGGGCCTGTTTTTCTGCCTTTGTTATTTTCCTCTGAGTGGGCTCTGTTCTTTTCTGTTGGATCCGTGAGCCTTTGGGCTTGTCATTTATTTATGCGTGGCCCATTCTTTTTATTTGTGTTGGCTGAGATTTGAAACCGAATTATATGAGTTGGATTTTGAGAAAAATAAAAGTAGAACTTTCATGATGGCATATTTTATATATTGGCAAATTAAGTGGGATTTTTGAATTAAAGTTCTTGGCCGAGAAATTAATCGAGACGGATTCGAATATAAAATGTTGGCTTTTACAAATGGGAAATGATTAGATTGTCCGTAAAATAATTTTTAATACAGATACTATGTTTTAAACGGACACAGTATGATCCTAAAATATTTTCAAACAAACTTAGTTTTCTACGTTAATCTTTTGAAACGAAATTTATCTTGTTTTAGTTGTTTTATTAAAAGCGTTTCATACTTGAGCAAAACACTATTTAATTATTAACTAAACTTTTCAAATGATTTCCTTAACCAAACTAAATTTGCCACGTCTCCAAACGTCATAGTTGGACTTATAGGAATTGTCAAAAACGTCTTTCTACACATTAATTTTATAGTTGGAATTTAACAAATTATTTCCAAAAATAGCAACTTAACTTTCCTTCTCAACTAGTTTTAAACGGAACTTCGTCAATTTATTTTTATAAACTAATTAAGTATAACAATATATTTTAGTACCGAGTCCCTTTTTAAGTTAATTAGAAGTTAAGTATGGTTAAAGATAACATAACCGGAACGTGAAACTAATTAAGGGATAATTGGGTTTAATCGTTAAATTAGCTTTAACGATAGTTTCGTTCACCAGGTGATCAGGCCGACTACCAGGGAGATTACTACTACCCTGAGCATGAGGACGGTGACGCTGGGCAGGACTCCGTCGACCCTCCAGCAGAGTAGTCGCTCCTAGGCCCTACATTCCAGGTGTGGATGCCTTAGGTTTTGTTTAATCTTTAGAATAAGAATTAGATCATTAATTTAATTGTATGCATATCATGTCATTAACATTAAGTAAACAGTTAAGCACATATCATTAACTCAAAACTAGATTGCACTTATAGGATATGCATTGCATATTGTTAATAATGTGAATAATAAACTTAAAAGTGCCCTTAATCAACACTTGCATCTGGTGTGGATCAGGATAGCGAGACCGAGTGTGATAAGATCGTTTTGCCTGGGATTTCCATTATCGGGAGATTGCACCCAAGCTAATGCCGGTGGTCTCCTTATGATAGAGATCGTGGGCAACGCGTTTCTGATGATCACTCAGCAGACCGACCGTTAGGCGGTACTGCGGTCACTTGGTAGTTCACCATTATTACGGTTAGGTTGTTGTTATATATATGTATATGTATTCCTCTTGTTTCGACTGGACTCTATGGGGTTGTTACTGCTTATCTGATAGACTACCTCTCGATCTCCCACGATTCAATACCGGTATTGACCTACTCCTCGACGGGGGCTGTAGGCTTGGAGCTATGACTTTTTATCGAGCTATGATTCTATTTAGGTAGATCTACTTTAGGCAAGGTCCATGTCATATTGGGATATGTGAGGATTGATTCTGGATTATGATACGCTTATGATTGACTACTGAGTGTGGGTGCTTGAATCTCGTATAATTATACTATTATCTCGTATACTATTCCACAAAACCAGATCTTTGCTATTTTATTTGGGCATGTCACAATAGGTAGAATTGCATCATTAACACTTTGTTATACACTTAGGAAATTGCATTAATTTATAGGACCTTAAAAGTATTTAAGTATGGTTTAGTTCTGACTAGAAATTAACCAGAACCTTATAGGCTCACTCTATCACCACACTGAGTATTCGTGTACTCAGCCCACATAATTGCTTGTGGAGCAGGTTCAGGTTTGGCAGACGTATCGGAGGAAGATGTACTAGAAGACCAAGCCGAGCTGGAGTAGTCTCTTGTGTGTAATTTTTATGGTTTTGTTTATCATCTGGATGGAGATTTTGATATGTATATATTATTTTCCATCCCTTTTTATGTATGATTGACACTACCGTTATTTTGTGATTATTATTGTGCCTATTTGTTTCTGTGACACTATTTTATAGCCTTACGTGTGCACAGTAGAGTGTGTACACGTGGCGGGGCTGTCCATCCCGAATTTCGGCTTGGTTCGGGGTGTGACACATATAAAGATCTTACAAATAGGTTATTGTAATCAAATTACTTCAAATGAAACAAGAATTGCTTGAAATGCTCAAATGATACATAAAATATGCTTTATTGCAACTTATATGTGTATTTTTAAAATGTAATGAAACATTTTGAATAAGTCAGTTCTGTATTATATTCTAGAACATGGAGAGAGTTTAAATATAGATTATTGTGATCAAATAACTTAGAAGAATGCAGAATCGCTCGAAATACTCAAATGATACTCAGAATAAATATTATTTGCATATAATATATATCATCCAATATTTTGAATAAGTAAGATCTCAATTATATTATAGATCATACAAAGAGCTTAAATATAGATTATTGTGATCAAATGAATACGAATGAATCCAAAACCGCTTGCAATGCTAACCTTATGTCTAAAACATGCATTACTTGCGATTTATATGAATTTGTTTTGTTTAATATAATTTCTTTGAATAATTGAGATCTATATTATACTCTAGACCGTATAAAGAGCTTAAATATAGGTTATTGTGATCAAATTACTGCAAACTAAACCAAGAATCACTTGAAATGCTCAAATGATACACCGAATAAGCTTTAGTTACAATTTTTATGCGTATTTTCAATATATATTCATCATATTGAATAAGTAAGATATGAATTATATTCTAGACCATAGAAAGAACTTAACTATAGATTATTGTGATCCAATGGCTTATAATGAATGTAGAATCGCTCCAAATGCTTAAATGATACTCAGAATAAGCATTATTTGCTTATTATATACGTATTTTCTATGTATAATCTAATATTTGAATTACTAAGATCTGAATTATGTTCTAGCCCATACAAAGAGTTTAAATATAGGTTATTGTGATCAAGTCAATACGAATAAATCCTCAACTGATGTTCAAAAGCAGGCATTTCTATTAATATGCATTTTTTTTTAAGTTTATATAATTTTTTTCAATAAGTAAGTTCTGAATTATATTCTATAACATATCAACTACTTAAATATTGATTATTGTGATAAAATGAATACGAATGAATCCAAAATCGCATGCAATGCTAAACTGATGTCCAAAACGAGAGTAACTAGCAATTTGCATTCGTTTTAAGTTTAATGTAATTTTTTTGAAAAAGTAAGATCTTAATTATACACTAGACCATATAAAGAGCTTGAACATGGATTATTGTGATCAAATTACTGCAAAGAATCAAGAATCACCTGAAATTCTTAAATAATATATAGAATAAGTTTTATTTGCAATTTATATGCGTATTTTCAATATGTAATGAAACATTTTGAATAAGTAAGTTCTGAATTATATTCTAGAACATAGAGAGAGCTTACATATAGATTATTGTGATGAAATAATTTGGAATGAATGTACAATCGCTTCAAATCTTCGAATAATACTCAGAATATACATTATTTGCATGTAATACGCATATTCTCTATGATTAATCCTATATTTTGAATAAGTTAGATCTGAATTATATTCTAGACCAGACAAAGATCTGAAATATAGATTATTGTGATAAAAGTAATACGAATGAATGCAAAACCTCTTGCAATGCTCAACTGATATCCGAAAACAGGCATTACTTGCAATTTATATGTGTTCGTATTTTAAATACATAAGATCTCAATTCTAGACCATATGAAGAGCTTAAATATAGGTTATTATGATCAAATTACTGCAAATGAATCAAGAATCTCTTGAAATCCTTAAATGATACATAGAATATGTTTTATTAGCAATTTTTATGTGTATTTTCAATGTGTAATGCAATATTTCTAATAAGTACATTCTGCGTTAAATTCTAGACCATAGAGAGAGCTTAAAGCGTTAAATTATGATTGAATGAGTTAGAACGAATGCAGAATCACTCGAAATACTCAAATGGTATTTAATAAAAATTAATTGTGTATAGTATGCGTATTTTCTATGTATAATACAGAATTTTGAATAATTAAGATCTGAATTAAACTCTAGACCATAAATTCGAATGAATCCAATACTGTTCAATGCTCAACTGATATCCAAAACATGCATTACTTGCGATTTATCTGCGTTCATTTTGAGTTTAATATATTTTTTCTGAATAAGTATGATCTTCATTATACTGTAGACCATGAAAAGAGCTTAAATATTGGTTATTGTGATAGAATTACTTCAAAAGAATCAAGAAATGCTTGAAATGCTCAAATGATACACAAAATAAGCTTTATTTACAATTTATATGCGTATTTTCAATGTTCTATTCCAGATTTTGAATAAGAAAGATCTGAATTATATTCTAGACCATAGAATGAACTTAAATATAGATTATTGCGATCAAATGACTTAAAATGAATGCAAAATTGCTCGAAACGCTCAAATAATACTTAGAATAAATATTATTTGCATATTATATGCGAATGTTCTATGTATGATATAATCTTTTGAATAAGAAAGATCTGAATTATGTTTTGGACCATACAAAGGGATTAACCATTGTGATCAAACAAATACGAATGTATCAAAAACCACTCGCAATGCTCAACTGATGACCCGAACAAGCATTTCAAGCAATTTATGTGTGTTCGACTTATGTTTAATATAATTTTTTTAAAATAAATTATAATTGAATTATATTCTAGATTATTGTAATCAAATGACTTAGAATGAATATAGAATCGCTTGAAACACTCAAATGGTACTTACAATAAACATTATTTGCATATTATATGCGTTCTTTGTATGTATGATCCAATATTTTGAATAAGTAAGTTCTGAATTATATTCTAGACCATATAGAGAGCTTAATATATTTTATTGTCATCAAATGACTTAGAAATTAGAATGAATTCAGAATAGCTTGAAATGCTCAAATTATGCTCTAAATAAATATTATTTGCATATTATATACGTAGATTCTATGTATAATCTAATATTTTGAATACGTAAGATCTGAATTATATTCTAGACCAAATAAAGATAATAAATATATGTAATTGTGATCAAATGAATAAGAATGAATTCAAAAGATTGGTAGTGGAACCTTCCTCCCAATATAAAGTGTATAATTTGAATTATATTCCAGACCATATAAAGTGCATAAATGCGGATCACATGAAAGGCTCAAATGATAAATAGTAAACTTTATTTTCAATTTATATGCATATTTCAATGTTGAATGCAACATTTTGATGAGTAATATCCGAATTACATTCTAGACCATACAAAGACCTTAAATATAAATTATTGTGTTCAAATTACTTCAGATGAATCCAGAATTGCTTGAAATGAAGAAACGATACACATAATAGGCTTTATTAGTAATTTATGTGTATTTTCAATGTATAATCCAATATTTAGAATATGTAAGATCAGAATTATATTCCGGACAATATAGAAATCTTAAATATTAATTATTGTGATCAAATGACTTCATATAAATCTAGAATCACTATAGAAACTTAAATAATATCCATAATAACCTTTATTTGCAAGATTTTGATAAGTAAGATCTGAATTATGTTCTACACCATATAGAAAACTTAAATATAGCTTAGTATCATCAAATTACTACAAATGAATCCAGAATCGCTTGAAATTCTCAAATGATACACATAATAAATTTATTTACAATTTATATGCATATTTCCAGTGTATAATGAAACATATTGAATAAGTGCGATCTTAGTTATATTCTAGACCATATAAAGTGTTTAAATATAGATTCTTGCTAAATGAATTTGAATAATTGAAAATCGCTATTGATGCTCAATTCAAACTTTGTTTGCAATTTATATACATCATTTTGAAGTACATGTATGATTGATAAGTATGATTTGAATTATATTCTAGACCATATAAAGAGCTTAAATATATATTGTTGTGATCAAATTACTCCAAAAGAATCCAGAATCGCATGAAAGGCTCAAATGATACACATAGTATGCTTTATTTGCAAATTATATGCGTTTTTCAATTTAAATGCCGCATTTTGTTTAAGTAAGGTCTTAATTCTATTCTACACCATATAAAGAGGTTAATATAGATTATTGTAATCAAATTACTTCAAAAGAATTGAGAATCAGTTCAAATACAGAAATAATACACATAATAAACTTTATTTGAAATTTATAATTGTATTTTCAATTATAAATGGAATATCCTATATACGGAATATGTAAGATCCAAATTATATTCTGGACCATACAAAAATCTAAAATATTGATTATTGATATCAAATTACTTCAAATGATCTAAAATCACTAGAGATGCACAACTGATGTCCAAAATAAGCTTTATTTGCAATATTTTAGATACATAATATCTGAATTATGTTCAAGACCATATAAATACCTTAAATATAGATTACTGTGATCTCATGACTATGAATGAATCCAAAATCTCTAGAAATGCTGAACTGATGTTCAAAGCAGGATTTATTTGTAATTTATATGCATTATTTTTAAGTATAATATAATATTTTGGATAAGTTAGATCTGAGTTATATTCTAGACCTTACAAAATGCTTAAATACAAATGATTGTGATTGTAATCAAATTACTACACATGAATCCAGAATCGCTTGAATTGCTCAAATGATACTCAAAATAACCTTTATTTGTAATTTATATGCATGTTTTCAATGTATAATGCAACCTTTTGAATATGTAAGATCAGAATTATATTATATACCATATAAAAGAGCTTAAAGATAGATTATTGTGATCAAATGACTTGGAATGCTCAAATGATGCTTGGAATAAGTATTATTTGTAGATTATATGCGTATTTTTCATGTATAATCCAATATTTTTAATAAAAAAAATCTGAATTATATTATAGACCATATAAAGAGCTTAAATATATATTATTTTGATCAAACTACTTTAAACGAGTTAAAAATCACTTCAAATACTAAAATGATGTTATAAATAAGCTTCATTTGAAAATTTATGTGTATTTTCAACATATAATTCAATATTTTGATTAAGTAGATTTGAATGATATTCTAAACCATATAAAAGGGTATAAATATTGTTTGTTTTGATCAAATGACTTGGAATGAAAATAGAATCCCATGAAGTGCTCAACCGATGCTCATAATATGCTTTGTAAAGCAATGTTTTGAATAGCTAAAATGTGAATTTTATTCTAGAGCATATTAAGAATTTACATATATATTATTCTGTTCAAATAATTTTGAATGAATACAGAATAGTTTGAAATGCTCAAATAATGATTAAAATAAGTATTATTTGCATTACAACCTTCAAGCCAGTTCTTCCTTCTCAGGCACAAGAAGGTTTCTTTGTTCTTCCTCTTTCTTTTTTTTGAAGGTCTTGTTCTTCCTCTTTCTTAAGGAGCTGAAAAGATACTATCTCCACTGTTTTAGCCCCTCAATACAACCTGACCTTTTAGTAAAGCTGAATAACATACTACGTACAAGAGCACTCTACTTTCGTTTTCTCGTACCATTTTCTTTTAAAATTCACGTTCAAAGGATATGTCTTGTAAGCAATAGTATATGAATGAAGGGGAAACACTTCCCTTCCAAAATAATTATGTTATACATTCCATCGGTCTATTTTCTTGCTATAGAGGAGGAAGGCCTCTACAAGGCGGGTAATCGATTAGCAACTGAGATAAAATGCAAATGAAGCTCTCTTTCCTGGTTGCATACTTCTTTAGGCCTATTATTCGATCCATTTTTCCTAAAGCTAAGGGTGCTTAAAAGCTTTGGGTCCGGGATATAGATGAATAAGAGGTTTTAATTCCAACGATTATTTTTCAGATTCTATTCTTCGGGCAGGCAAGAAAGCTTCAAAAGCGGTTGGCTATATGCATATTTTCTTTGTATAATCCATTATTTTGAATAAGTAAGATTTGAATTATATTTTAGTCAATAAAAAGAGCTTGAATAAATAACTTCGAATAATAGATTCAGATTGGTATTTGGATCGTCAATATTTTAGTTAGATATGATTTGGCATATAGAGATATTCTAACAGTCAGCGGATCCAATCGACTGTCTTACTCTCTGACTCTGAGCTCAAATCAACCGATCAATCGTTTCATTAGACATTTGGACTAGCAAATAGATCTCATCAATCATATTATATATTTTTCTTTCACGACAATCAGTCCTTAATTTAGAGGCGAAAAATAATACATCTTTCCGCGAAAGTCGGATTAAGAACCCACACTAGTAAATTCGTTATGAACATTAAAAATTTAGAGATAAATTTGTCAAGTTTACCTCATCATATCATCATAATCATAAAAAACATAAAACGTATTTTCGTTCCTTCTACGGCTTTAACTAGTAGTCTAGTACCGAGTACCGACCCGATCCGGCCCATTTTCACTTAAATTCAATAAAAATTGTTTCCACAAATCCAAACCCAAGAGGCATTTAGAATCGTGTAGGCCAACAAGATCAATATAACTTCAATAATTTCCTTAGTTTCTAAGGCTCTGTTTGGTTCATATGAGATTAAGGTAGGATTAGTTATTCAGGATGAAAATTCTTAGTCGTAAATTCTTAAGAATAAGCTTAATCTCAGAGTAAGTTTTTTGTTTGGATGATGCAAGGAATAAATAATGAGTTGTGTCCTTTTTCTCTTTTTTAATTTTTAATCTCACTCTCTTATTCTAACATTTTACAGATTAGTTAATCCGTCTCCAAACCAGAGTAAACCCTTAATCTGGACTGTTTGGATTGTGCCTTAATCGAGAATAGCTATTTACTCCCGAATAACCTCTTATTTCTATCCATCCAAACCAAGCCTAAGTGTCTATTTATCAGCAAACTAAAAAAGGGGGCAAAAAGAAAGTCGCCTAATTAATCTAAGATACTATAGAGATAACAACACATATTTATTATTATTCGTGCATTTGATTAGATTACAATACCTTCAACATTAAATATTATTTTTCAGCTTGTTACAATTATGCTTCACTCATTTACTCAACCACATTGGTGCCCCAACACCCTTTCAATACCAAAGCCACTATAACATAAAACGAATAGTTTGACAGCGTATATATAGTATTATACTGCTAGCCAATGTAACTATCATAATGCAAGCCAAGAATGCATGATATATATATCGACATGCAATCAGACCTACATGGAATCCATACTCATGTATCTCCACATGCGTCAATTGACCTTTCGGCAGTTGAGTCTGATCTCACCCTGGTTACCCTCTTTCAAGTCAAGCTGGCCCATCTTGAGCATTCCCTGTTGGAAGTTGTAGAAGAACATGGCTTGGTTCATGGCATAGAAATTGACAAACATCTTGGTTTCAGGCGAGTTAAAAAGGGTCTGATCTGAGGTCAAAACCCCCTGTGCCTGCTGTAAAGCTCTGAAATATAGATTGTCAAATGTGGTACTTGTCCTGTCGAATGGCACGGTAGTACTGTCACCGGCACTGCACGTACGGGACAATGCCTGCAGAAAATTGGGCTCCGCTGTGGGGTCAGCGTTGTCCAGTCTGTTCTTCAAGGATTGGCATCTTGCTGAACCTATGGTGTGCCCCCCTGCGAATTTTAATATGAAAAATTATAATTGTTGATTCTGGAAGGGTGGAAATGGAGAAATCTCGAGCTTTAATACAACTTTTAATGCCAATTTTTATTATTACATGCAAAACTATTAATCATTTACCAGATAAAGCGACCAATTGAGCCACCGTGAAACCGCGCTGATCAACAAATACTTTCATGAGATCAGTAGTGTTCAGCGTAGGTGGTGGCAGAGCTCTGGTATCTTCTATCCTTGACCTTGTACCGTCTCTTCTTCCTGTCATTATGCCATAGTATGGACCTCCAGCCTACAAAAATGAAACACATGGTAATTGTACTTACATTAAAATAGGAATTCTGGTTTTTTCAATAGGTTAATTAGTAAGTGTTTTGTATCCAGAGTTCCATTGTTTCATAAGTGCTGCTATTGGTTTTCCACAAATATTCTATTATTAATTTTATCCGGAATGTAAGGTTTGGCATAATCAAGACAGTTGTAAAGAATATGCATCATTGTCTTTTATTTTGTGTCCGACATGAAAACCTATACCTAACAAATTCTAACAAAATCCAAGTTTGTATGGGCCCATAAGGTCAAAAAGAACTCTAAAATATATGCAGCTGTAGTATTAGTACCTAATATATGAGTAGGACCTTCACTGTGAGGTGAAGAATAAGCCATATTCTCAAAAACGACAGATCTTAAATAAATGATTTGCATGCATTAAGCCATATTAATTAATTGAGCGGAAAACCATTACCCAAAAGACAGCATCTCTAGCTGCCAGTGCAACCACATCAGCGCATGAGACTGTACCGGGACACCTGGCTTCTAACAATTGCTTTATCTGGTCAATGACCTCGTATCCACGCACACTGCCGTTTGCTGGGGAATCTTTTTCTGATGTACCATCTGTAGCATCGAGTAGAATAGATGCATCACAACCCTATACCAATTAATGCAAAAAAAAAAAAATGGTCATAATTAAACTAATAAACTATATATAGAGCTTTTTCTACTAACATCGAAATGTAAATAGAGTGTGGGTCTTGATCAACACCTTTTCATTGAACATAAATAAAATCCACATACATGGTTTATAAAATGTCTCATTTTATTAAAGGAAAATTTTTTTTTTAAAAAAAAAAGGTTAGTTGGCGAGAGCCAACTAATAAAATTTTATTATAAAATTAAAATTAATATGCATTTTGCCGAAATTTTTGGCAAATGCATCAATCTTGTCTGCTATATACGTAAATTCTCATGTCTAAGCATTATTTGATTAGAACCCACATCCCAGGTATAACTCCATTGAGCCCAGCTACACATGTGAATGGCTATTAATGTATTACATGCACAAACAATATTTGCAATTTGAATTTTCCTTAGGGTATTTGTATATTATTTCTGAACACACAAAGTTTGGTCAGATACCCAGTAACCCGTCTTTATTAAATATTTTTATTTTTTTTTCTTTTTAACTCTACACATTATCACTTTAGCTCGATAGAACATGTTGTCAGAACAGCCAAATTCATGTTAGTATCGTTCAAGTGGCCGGGCACGTGCAAATGGCGCTTATATGACACCCCAATGGCGAACTTAATATATCATATTAATTTTTTATGGCCGGTAAAACCGACATTTTCGTTAGATCATATTCATTTTTTTTTCACAATAAGCGAATTTAATCGAAATAATATATCCAATAACTAATACGAGCCTCCCTATTAAAAAAAAAAGAAGGATTTTTGTAAATATATGAAACGAAACTAACTTGTTCCTCACCTGAACAAAACAGTCATGGAAATGCAATCTGAGAAGCCCAGCTGCAAGGGTAGGATCTTTTTGCAATGCCTGATTAACTACATTTCTAACAATCATCTCAACAAAGGGGCAACTCATGCCATAGTAATTCATGCTTAGTGCATTTGAACCTCTCATCTGCACTCCAATTAAAAGTAACAAGAACAGAGAAGCAATTCTCTTTGCTTCCATCATCTCTAATTAGTTGCTTTCTTTCTCTCTTATTAGAATGCTTCTTGTTACGGAAAAGCTATGAGAGTTGAGCGAGCACAACTCATGGTTTGGAGCAAGAAGAGACTAAAGGTATATATATAGTTGTCCCATGCATAATCGAGTTCTTGATTACAATATCCATTAAAAAGTAGTGTGAATGGAGCCAACAACTTTGAGCACTAAAGAGTTAAATACTTAATACGAACAGCAAAGATTTATACATCGAGATAATCAAATTACTCATTTTAGTGTCAATTCAGGTAGGGAAAAATTGTTTGACTGATCAGTAGTGCCAATATTTTTTTTTTCTTGGCCTACGGGCTTGTTTATTCAGAAAAAAGAATAAAATAAAATTTATTTGTGTTAGTGGTTTAAATAAACATCTCATGACTCGAAACCCCACAACATACATCTTCCATTGCGCATTTTTAGACATTTTTTTTATCTGCTCTAAGTTGAAGTATACACAGCACGATGGTGAAGAGTCAAGATACACCATAGGACTGTACGAAATATGAAATATGCTACCATGTGTGAGACACAATATAACCGTTATTTTAAAGATAACAGGTTCAATTTCTACATGACACAAAAGAGAAATAATATGTTCACCTTGCAAGGTTCTAGAGATATAATATGTTCACAGAAGAGCAAGGTTATTTTTATTAAACTTTATTGTTGTATTTGTTTAACTTATTTGTTATATATGTTCACCTTATTTATTATTTTTGTTTAATTTGTTTTATTATATCTATTTATATTTTTTGTTATTTTTTGGTTCAATTTATATGTTATTTATTTGTTCAATTTATTTTTATTTTTTCTCGAATTATTTATTGTATTTGTTCATTTTATTTATTATATTTGTTCAATTTATTTTTATTTTTTCTCGAATTATTTATTGTATTTGTTCATTTTATTTATTATATTTGTTCAACTTGTTTAGTATATATGTTCAACTCATTGGTTGTATTTCGTTCACCTTATTTGTTGTATGTGTTCACATAATTTATCGTATCTGTTCAATTATTTTTTGAATTGTATTTGTTCACTTTATTTATTTTATGTGTTCAGTTTGTCGAATATTTTTTTTAAGTGGATGGCGTGAATAGTTGGATGACGTATACCAATTTTGAATTTTAAGGAGCAATTTAATTTCCATAACGTATTTGATAGCACAACACAACATGATACAATTTGTTTTTAGACTACTACTTGAGGGTTTAATCTTCAACATATTAACCAAAAAGAACTATAACCAATAATTATCATTTAACTTGTAATCAAATTGTGTATGATGAGTTTTTAACTGATCACGCGTTCATAATATATATAAGTTCGTTGATAATTAAACATTATTATGGTAAAATGGAATCTTTGATAGTTACAATATATTATATAACTGGCGTCCCTAGCTAAAATATATATATATATAATTATAGTTAATAGTATATTATTATTGCTAGTTTCTTTTAACGAAGTCTTGATCATATTTAACCCTTCCTCTTGCAGCATAACAAATCATTAACAAATAACAAAAATTGTTAATTATTTTTTTTAGAATAATGATGGATTATCAATCGTAGAAATCATGATTATAATAGGACACAGAAGAAAATGGACACTTATATCCTTCCTAATCCTAGAAATACATAAATTAGAGAAAAATTGGGAACAAATTGAATATGTCAACCATAGAAATTTAAAATTATATATGCATTTTTTGTTGCCTGAACATTATGCATGCTGATTGAAAAGGATACTCGGTTATCAGGATTTGATTGGTTGTACTCTGAATGTAGTGGGGGGTGGTGGGGAAAAAATTTAGTTGGTTTCCATCATGAAATGTTATATTATCGCCTCCTCATGTCACCATCCTAGGAGGAAGTGGCTCACTATACCACTCTCTTTGGTAAATACATGCAACTCCATTGTTTGTATTGTTGAAAAACAAAAAAGGCATTTTATTATCTTATTACTGAGTAAGATGTGGAGATAAATTGGAAAAGTACCAATTGCATGCGTCTAGACCCCACTTTAATATGACTCCTGCGTTAAGAAGAACAATAAACGAAATACAAAACTTTATTACCGAGTACTATAATCGATGAATTAGTGTAATGTCATACAATATATTTTGCAATAAATAATTTGATTTTAGCACGAAGTTCAGTGTACGAATTTTGATGGACAACAAAAATTTTTATGTATTGGCCTTGATTTTGACATGCTATTATGAATGAATTTGATATATATGCAAAAAATGAGAAGTATTAATTAAACTCTATTTATTGAACTCTATACACAGTCGGCACTTTTTATTATAAAAAAAAACATTTAAAGTCCACATTTAATTTTATTTGCGTAAATTTTCTGTAACTTTAATTTTGTATAGAACAAATATTTTTTTTTAAAAGATACTTGATGAATTAATATAAGTGACATCTGTTGAAGTGAAAATATTATTAAATATAATATTTGTATGTTTGTCTTGATTATTTACACATAATTTTTTTTTATGACGGATTAGAAACTCCGACTTATTTGAGACTAAAGATATTGTATTGTTGTTATTGTTTTTAAGAATAATTTTCATTCCGATAAAATATAAAAAAAAATGAAGAAAAATTAAAGTGATGATGAGTAAACCAACTGGTTTGCAAATTTACACGTCCCACCGGAAACATTCCAGAATGAAGCAAGTACCATTTTTTTTTTGTTTGATTCATACAATCATCATTCATATATATATGCGGGCACATATATATTTATATTACAGAGAATATAAATTTGTGGTGTTATACATATACAAACACAAAGAACAAAACATATGCCTCTTTTCTGGGTCTGATCTGAAATGGTTACGACAACTGATAAGACAATGCATAACAAGCACTGAAATTTTAAACAACCGACTATAAGGTTAGCGGCATCTTGTCCTCATGAATTATGTCTCATCTAAGCCAATTTAGCTGCCATAATGATGTACATTTTACGAAATCGTGTAATTAAAACTTCTGTTCTATCAGATTTGGAAAACTTGCATTAATAATTAAATTGTGATTCGAATCATATAAATTTAGTAGATCTTTTACAATAGCATTTGAGACGTAAACACAACAAATTGAAATGCAAAAATTTATAATTCAATATTTATATTTATTATATAAGCACATAAATATTAACAAAGATGTCAACTTTAAACTAAGATCTATACTAATTGAAATAGACATGAAGTAAATAGAAAGATGTTAGAGTCAAACACGAATACACGATCAGATTTCAACTTTTTAGTTTTAGATGACATAATTAAATTGTTCATTCAAACATGATCATATTTAAATTTTTGAGTTTTAGATGACATATATATTTAAATTGTTCGTTATGTTTTTCATATCAAAATTATCTCAGTCGAAAAATAAATTTATTTATTTTTAAATTTTTTAATATTAATTAGAATTTTAGGGAACCATTATTGTTAGATACTTCAAATAAGAATTCACAAAATTAGTAAAAAAAATATTAATGTAAAATTTTGTTTCCAATGAGATTTCAGGAAGAAGACAACAATGAGTTGTTTGGTTTTGGTCGCTTGAAGTTCAGAATGTGTGAGATCCGATTATATTTGCCAAACACATCCACATTTGACAAAGACATCCGTCAAAAATATTAGACTCGCATTTCTCAAAGTAATAATCCATGAATACGGATATTAAATGAATAACCAACCAACATTGTTGATAAATATGTACATTTTCCAGTAAAGTAAGTACTTTAGAAGAAGTTCTAACAACATAAAATTTAATCGGTAACTTTGTTGAAACAATGCTTTATTAATTGAGGTTCATAATAGATAACAAATAATTGACAAATAGAATAGATAACAAATATGTAAAATATCAAAGAATTTCAATACAATTTGAAAACAGAACATAAGAAACTATTGATGCACAAATAAGAATTTCAACAATATAATAAAACCTAATAACAATCATCCTTCATTTCGAATATAAAAAAATTCTGACTGTCCTCATTATTTTTACAACTTATTTAAAATTAAAGTTCGCATCATATCGTATTATATTTTTCAGATATACATGTAGCAAATGCATAGTATATAAGACAATTAAATTAATGAAACAAGTTTAATAAATATGTACCTATTTAGAGAACCCAGTTGTTGATCTAATGATAAAAACATTGCATTTTAAGTTGAAAGGTCGTTGTTTGAAACCTGGTTGAAGAGTCTCTCTCTCATAAACATTTAACTAAAAATTAGTTGGACAATTTTCACCCAATCTTAAAAAAATTAATAATAATAAAATATCCGTTTAGGTTCCACCGCCAGTTGCACATTAGCTTCTTCGTCGAGTCGTCCACCTATCCTTCCAATTAAATTTGATCCAAAAGAAAATATATCGGGTACGGATTTAAAGTTCAGGACCTCACCACCTAGTACCTACCACGGATTGGTAACGGATGGGACCCCAGACCCGAGAGACCGAGCCACGGGATCTTAACATTTATTTTGTTAGGCACTGCTTGTCGGCATTTTAATCTCTCGTCCGTGAATAACTGAAGAGGATCTACGTATCACTTTTGGACTTTTGGTAGAAACGGTAAATAATTTTCTTATACCAACTGAAATTTAACCAAAATGTCAAAAAACAGTAGGGATTCTATAAATATTTTCAAGAGTCCTTGAATCGAGTTGAGGTTCGCCAGTTTTTTTTTTTTTTTTTTTTTTTTTTTTTTTTTTTTTTTTGTTCTCTCTTAAAAAAACGACATGAGGACGTTGCTTTTTTAAGTTTTTGAACTGCAGCGCATAAATTCTTATGGAGTAGTCGAAAGTCTATGGTATTTTGTAAACCACAATGACACATTTATTTTGGCCTATTTTTTAAAAATTTCAGCCTCAAACGTCGATTCGAACTATTCAATTTGTTCTTCATATTAAAATATTTTTTTAAAGTTTTAAAAAAAATATTATTATTGGAAAAATCCATAATTAATTAGATTAATGATTTTCTAACCATATGAAAAAAAAATAGTTGACCTAAGAAAAATATATATATATTTTAGTTATCATCGAAAAATTAATAGAAAAAAATTGAACGATATAGATTCACCGTTGTAGACTTGGGTTTCGAAAAAGTAACGTGAAGTAAAACAGATGTTTTACTTTTTAGACACAACTGTCAAATTTAGTCGTTTCATACGTCAACAAACTTTACCGCATTGCAGTTGTGAAAAAAAAAAAAAAAAAGAATTCCTTCGGATTAAAAAAGAATTGTCAAAGAAAAGGAACGAACAAGTCAACAGACACTTGCGCATTTATCCCTGTCATATCGTCCTAATCAAATTATCCTTTCATTTACCTTTTATGTATATCTAAGTAAAAATATCGAACATAAATCCAGTTTGACATTTGGTGGACATATGCCACTTTCATGATGAGGCTAAGTTGGGATCAGAAGCGTACAAATGTTAGCTTAATTTAAAAGTATGTACTTAGTGCAGCCGCCATACATCAGCAGTACAAGTATATATTATGGTTTGCTCATTGTTCATGCATTCAACCCATTCTATAGTTTTGCTCTCCATTTACAACCATGTATTGAAAATATTCATAGGAAAAAGAAAAAAAAATTAAGATAATTTAAGATCCTTTATTTAAATTTTCTGATGCAAATGAACATATAAAGTGAGTTTTTTATATGCATGCTTATGCCTGCTGTGACTTACTGAAGCTGTCGACTGAATTCAATAATGTAGCATTGGTATCGTTCTTCTCCATTAGATTCATGAAATGGACATTACACCTATGTCTATAGATACAAAACAAATGCCACTACAGATTTGGTAAATTTGGAGAACAGAACAGAATTAGGATATATATCTTGGTTCCTGATCAAGCACTGCTAGATGGTGGTTGTGTTGATCTCACTAAGTGGAGATTAGATTTTAAAGTAATTATTTTCTTCAAGTGCCCTTGGGCGTGGAAAAAGATTTGACTTGGCATTGGTATTTTTTTTGCATGATACAATGCTGGTACATAGAAAGCGAAAACACTAAATTTTACACTTGGTGGCGGCTTATTTGAGTTCTTTCAGAGTCACCCATTTATTCTCGATTTAAATAGGAAAAAAAATGAGGGTTCTAGTGCTGCCGGTTTTGTCTTTATTAGGACTCTGAGAAATTTTATAACTAAAAGTTTGAATAACAAAATGGGGTGATCTTTAGTGCTTTCCAAATCATCAATTCAATTATACTTCAACTTCAATTTTTAATTTAATTATCTTAAAAAAATTAAAATGTCTGCTACTGATTCAAACAATTAAATTTGACATCGAGACATCAGAATATGCTTACAGTTATACATATCTTATAAACTGTCATTTCCTTGGATATGTGAAAACCGTAGATGCAGGGTAAAAGATACTCTGGATGTTATTTTCCCTGTTAGATCCAAAATATACCAGATATTTATACTGTCATCTAACTAGGGGTGAAAACAGATTGGATATGGATCAAATAATGGTCAAATCAATTCCTTATCCATATAATTCAAATTTGGTCACTCAAGTTTAATTTATCCTCTCAGAACCACTGAATTTTAATTTTGTCCAATTTTAGTCACTATGTTAAAATTCCATCCGATTCCGCCTAATTGATTGAATTGGGTACAAATTTTGAGATTCTAATCAAATGCAGAAACGATTTTCTTCTCTACCCCTTCGTCTCTCTCTAATGCGCTGATCAAAATGATTTTTACTCGGGATTTCATTTCATTTGAGTTGATTTCGTAGGATTTTATAGGATTTCGTTAGACCTAATTACATAGGAATTTCATTCAAATAACATCAAATCCGCTCATTGTGATCAAAAATTTTCCAATGAAATGAAATTAATTGAAATCCCACGTTAAAAAAAAAAGGATTCTGATCAGGGCCTAACTGTCATCTCCATTGGTTCTCTGTACTAAACCAAAGCATTCTCAATATCTCTCTTCAGTACTTTCCGTCCCTCCCTAAATAATTTTAAAACAGGTATTCTCGATCTCTTTCTCAATTCTCCTTCTTTAGTCCTGACCTTGTTGAACATTAATCCATAAAAAGACGGAAAATCATCATTTTATAGAGGATCGTGGGGGAATGAAACAAAGATTTAAGCCCAACAACAATCATGGTTTTCTAATTAGACTGTTATAATGAGTGAAAATTATAACCTAAGCTTATTTATCATCTTGATTTACTTCACCTAATTACCATTTGCTGCTTCATTACCGACTTGTTCAAAGAGTTACTTTTCTATATTTTGAGGTGTAATACTACATCATGTAGTTTTTTATAGTGTGAATCTTGTAAAAGGATAAGATGCCATGGATAGTTTAGGAGATTTCTTATTATATATAGTTTGTATTTTAGACGTTTATTTGATTTTAATAATTTGAAGCTAATTTCATCAGTAGAGAACCAGCAGCAAAATCAAGTTTTATTGTCTTCAATCAAAGCCGTAAGAAAAAAGCGAAACATCACTAAAAAGTAAAAACTAAATGTATCCCCTTCTATTTCAACCTAAATCGAGATCGAAGAACACTAAGCAACAGCCATGGCTGAGAGAGATGACTCGGCCTCCACTAGAAGTCGGTACACCTTCTCTGGTGATGTGATGAAGGCCGAATCAGAGCTGCTAGTGCGCACTTAGCGAGAGTGATTCATACGGATGGAGATGAAGTCGGACCTGCCAAATTGATTCACGTCGGTGATACTGAGCAATTGAAGAATATTGGAGAAAATTGTCTGGTCTAAGATTGCGTGGCAGAAATTAGGTCAAGGTAAACGAGAATTGACCAGATATATATATAGAGAGAGATCTCAGCAATGGACCACTTGAGCGCGTTTGGCCATTAGAGAGCAGATTTTTCTTGGTATCACTCTTTTGTCACTACTGTGGGGAGAGGAGAGTAACATTTGATTCGAATCTCAAAATTTTGTACCCAGTTCAATCAATTAGACCGAATTGTATGGAATCTAACATAGTGACTATAATTGGACAATTTTCTGCAATGTCATCATGCGACATCTATTTGGTCTCGTTTACAGATACACTTCTCACTGCCTTTGCTTGATCTTACTCATATAGGCGACTTCTGGCTATCCCTGAGACAACTTGGCATAAATTCTTTGGATATTATTTGGGCAGCTACTACCTGGAACTTATAGAAGGCTCGCAATAGGCGTATCTTCTCAAACATGGACACCCCTACGGGTTTTCTACTCAAAGATATTTATGCCTGTGTCGACTCTTGGAGGAAGCATGCTTAGTTTTTTCTTTTTTCTTGTATAGTTAGGTTTTAGCATTTTTTCTTTTTTCTTATGTTTTTTTTTTGTATAGTTCTTTGTAAATTTTTTTTTATGATTAATAAAATTGTCAGTATGGTGCTTGCCAACTGACCTTCAAAAAGACTATAATTTGACAAAATCAAAATTTCAGTGGTTATGAGAGGACAAATTAAACTTGAGTGACCAAATTTAGATTATACATGAACTTTACTGACCTCCGAAAAAATTTACTCTTATTTATTGGATTCGAATATGGATACTATGTTCATGTTAAGGGGATACATATAAGGTTCGGATATTGTCGGATTCGAAAACGGATACGGATCATTTTTTAATAATACGTTGTTGATAGGCAATTAAAAAAATAACTTCCATATGAGGAAAAATTTACATAAATATTTTTTTAACGCCAGAATATGTGCTACTTTCACTTTGTCCATTGAACCAAAATAACATATCAATATCTTTTAGTGCAACTGAGCAAAAATTAAACTGGAAAAATAATAAAATCTATCAATTCAACAAAATTGCTCACAATACATTTTTCTTTTGGAATGTTTATCAAGAATAAATATGGTGATATATTCTAGAATTTATAAAAATATATCAAGTCCAAAATAGCATTAGCAGAACTTAGAAAAAAAACTATCAATTGCGGATATTCATTTATATAAACAAATACAAATACTAAGAAATAATCGTATCCTTATTTGATAAATATCCGTATCCTTATTTGTATCTACATCAATATTACTTCAGTATCTGCATCCATATCCGTTCGGATACGGATGTTACTATCTAAATTCGTTATATTGCGGATACGAGAGAGACAGGTGCTTTAGCGGCGCAAATAAAACCTAAGTACTTGGTCTCCCTAGTTTTTTCTGCCCCTCTTATCTGCAATCAAATCAATAACACTCTCGTAGAATTGTATAATGAAACAGACGAAATCATGAAACAGCTCCGTTTCATTAACCGTTTCGTTCTGAGATGAAACTGAGTTTATATTTGCGTTAACTGTTCCGTCCCTTAAATGAAATTGAAATCCTTAACTGTTATCATTCCGTTTCGGACGAAATGAAACGAAATAATGGTCGAAACAACTATCATTTTCACCCCTATGTAAAGCTAACGTGAAATTTGTGGGCCTCTACTTAAACATGGTCTTCATAAACCCACTAAAAAAGCAGAGACCTGCACTTGGTTGAATCAAAGCAGATTTTGTTGGACATCTACAAAAGTGGCCCGAATTAAAGGTGAAATAAAGGGATTTAGGCTCTGCACTTCTGCTGTTCTCTTTCCGATAACAGCCATGAATTTCTTGCAATCAATTACTGTGTTAAATGTTTATTCCTTAAGATGCTAAACCTAAAGGGCTATGAGCCGACTGCTGTTACACACAAGAGATTGAAGCACAGTTTGGTGGTTCTAAAACTTAGATTCGGATTCGATTGATAAACTAAGGAGTTGAATCAAATAACTCGGAAAAAAATCAGAGACACGGATCGGAAACTCAAATTTTTTTAACTAATCATTTTTTAATCTTTTAAAAATCATAAAAATATGAAAAAATTGAGAAAATTATTTATTCAAAAATAATTAATAAAGTAAATATTTAATGAGTGAAAATCAACTATAATATAAAATTATATAATATTAAGTTTTATTGAAAATGAAAATTTTTAACAATCAAATTGAGATTTAATGATTGATACAATATATTCTTAAAAAATATTTTTTTGATGATTATACTTTGATTAAAACATATGAAAATATTAGTTAGAATTGTAGAGAATAGAATTATGGATTTTTCTATGTTTTTAATTTATTTTTGGATCAATAATCATCTTGTTTTAAAATTATATTACTTGTAAGTAATATGGACTGTTTGATAATATTTAAATGAAAAAAAAACAAAAATAGATCCATCTATTTTGTCTGTTCCCCTTCTTGTCTTTTCCGTCCCAAATCGCCTCCCTCCTCCGATAGAGCACAAGAAGAGGCCAAATCTCCTCGTGAGGTGCTGCCATGGTGCTTTTTGCAGCCAACTATCGCGATTTATTCACAGTAGAAACCTTATGCAGTGTCCCCGGTATCCATCACCTCTATCCATGGATGACGACTACCATTAATGGTGTACCTCAATCCAAATCCGCTCCAACTTGCCATTAATTGGATCGTTGGCCGCATAGTCCAAGTCAACTCAGCGAGTTTCGGAACTTGAGTTCTGTCCATATATTTATATATGTTGATACTTTTCTGGGCTTCAACTAGATTATGCTTATGTGCTGGAGTTGATAGTTTTCTGGTCTTTTTTTTTATCAGGAAGCTGATAGTTTCAAGGTTTTTGAAATTTTGAAACTTTTTAAACGAGCTGACGGACAATCGTGGGCTTCCATAAATTGGGACAAAATCCATATTAATTGCAATTTTCTGGTGTTGTATTGGAATGTTCTAATTAAAATTTTCATTTTCATTTCCAATGTTTTAGTTCATTTTTAAATAAAATTAATTTCTTCAATCAACATAAAAACATAATTTATCAGGAATTATATAAAACCATCAGTAAAATATACTAAAAGCTCCACATTTCTTGAATATTTTGAAGGTGCAAGCACACTCAATTAACGCAAACGCAACTTTTAATTACAAATCCATTACATAGTGGTAGGTTTATTGACTTGCGGTAACAATTATATATAACATACTTTCACACGTTCAGGATTTTGCGAAAAACAAATGCATAGTACATCATAGATCAATGCTACTTCACAATAGACAAGCATTCAATTCATATCTTATAATTCCATCAAACCAAATCTTACGCATTCTTACTTAATTAATTGAAGCTAATGGCGTAAACAGGTGACTGATTTGGGTAGAACAACCCAAAATGACGTTCAACCTCAGCACCCGACTTGCCGTTCTCATTGAACATCGCAAAAATATATGTTTCCAAATTCCAGGGTTTCTTTGGTGTGCCTTTAGGAACATGCTTAATCAAATTCTGGTTGTACATCTGTGCATTACCCTGTGTTGTGTCAACCCCTCCATATGACGGCCAGCCGCTTTCTGACACAACAACACCAACCTGGCTGTGTCCGGTCTTCTCAATGGCATAATACACGGAATCGACCATTGCATCAAAGAGATTTTGATAACCATCTTGATTAGGTTTTGTCGATGTAAACAATGCGTAGTCTAGGGGAATTTGATGGCTATTATCTTGGTAACTAAAATAGGGGTAAACATTTACGAGAAGTGGGGCTCCGGTATTGGCAAGAAAATTAATTATGGGTTCCATGTAGGGTTTTGAGAATACCGCATTTTTCGGAGGGGAGGTATTTGTAAATACATCAAATCTCACTGCTGTAGAGACCATGATTTTGCCTTTGAGGCCTGCTGAGCAAATTGCATCATAGATCTTGCTCATTGCCGGGAGTATGCAATTGGCATATTTATCATCCATCTCATTACCGACGGCAATGTACCTATATTGATTATTGCAGCAAATTAAAGTCCATACAAGAATGCTGTATATATATATGTGTTGGTGTGACAAGTTAAATGATGGGGAACAAAATTAACCCTAGTTGAAGTTGATCTATTATTCTGTTTGGGAATCAAATTTTATTTCCAATCAATTTAACACGCGTGGAGTAGTTGTAAAAAAATTATACATTATTTCTAGATATTATTTACATAAAGTATATCATTTCTCAACATTATATATATGTGATTCAATAGATTATGTAAATAAGTTCAATTTAATTCCACAAATATATTACCGACAAACACACATCTTCGTGTTTTTGTGTGATGCGTGTGTGTGTATCATAATAATTTATTGGTTATTATTATAGATAAAGGTTCAATTAATTAATTCCGGTAAAAATGACAATATATACTTGAAGGATATTCCAGGCAAATAAGCCAAAATGTTGTCGTGGACCCATTTGGCTGCTGCAGAACTGTCAGCGAGCTGCCCGAGCAGTTCGTTTGGCACGTCCACCATGACCTCAATGCCGGTGTTTTTGAAAGCATTAAGGATGTTAGGATCAGGACTGTATAACCTCATTGCATGAATGCCGTATTTTTGGTAGAGTGTTGCCACCTCACTGGGTGATGGGAGGTCTTTACCATTATTTCCATAGCAAACTCCAATGGATTCAACTCCTGCAATTACGAAAGACTTGTTATCATCATTATAGAAGTACTGGTTTGCAGTTTGCATGCATGGCGGTCATATATATATAGGTATTCTACTTTTATTTTGCATGAGCAGTACTCTACAAAATGATGTAGAAGGGGGGAGAGAAAGAGAGAGAGACTTGTTGAGATAGCTGCTAGAACTCCAATGACCAACGAGAGGGCGATCAAGGGCAAATAATTTTTCCTTGCCATATTCTTACTCTCTAGGAATAAGAACGAATTAATTGATCTCACACTGTTCATACATCAAAGCAAGCCCCTACAAGCTCTTATATAGAGAGCAGCCAGTTGTACTGTTTGACCAAGCGTTCCAACCCGTTCCTAGAAATGTTAAAATATATAAGAGAATACATATATATATCTGAATAAAAAAATAAATTTCCTTGTATCCTAAAACTGTGGGCTGGTATAAATAATACTAATCTAATTTCTCCTCTTTCAAATTCATGCACCATATTATGTCTTATATATACATAGAAATTAAATCTGCCTTCAAATTAATTGTTAATTCAATTGAAATGAATGATAATATACATACATACATATATATATATATATATATATATATATATATATATATATTACTGCAATACACTATACTTGATGACTCAATTAAGCCTGTTGTGTTATTTCCTCATTTATTAATTCTATGGCAGAAAAACAACAAACGTTATATGATTTATAACTGGGATCATATTATTGTGTCACTATATTTGGATGTGTTAGGAATAGGCTTGGAATATTAATTCCGAGCGTAAATTTAAGGAAAAGTACTATTTCGGAAAGAGTGAGAATAGTGCTATTCCGGAAATAAGAAATGTTGTTTGGATGATAAAGTTGGGAATTGCGTTGGGAAGAGTGTTATTGGGATGAAAAGTAGTGAGAAAAATGTTATTGAAAAGAATGTTATTTCTGAAATTGGACTATTTAGGAATAGTCAAAATTGCGTTTGGATGACACATTTACGCCTATAATATGCAATTCCTGAAATTGGCCTATTCCTAGACTATCCAAACGGCACCATAGGATAATTTCAAGTTATATATATACATTCATTTGCCTATCTCGTACTCTGTTTTAGTCATTATTGTTTCTATACTGTTATTATATATATATGATTCTTAATTTGCCTCAGAAAAACTTTCTTTGGTGCAAACAAAATTAAGTTACATCATGGAGGCTGATAACAGACTAGTTTCGACAAGAAACATAACATGCCACTTTATCATACAGAAGCTAAGAAACATCAAATAAATACGTACGTGTAATAATTAAGTTGCGGTCAACAGACTAGAGAAAATTAAAAATGGAGTAAACTAAGAATGATTAAGCAGGATTGCAACTTAAAAATAAAGAAAAACATATATGGTGGCCTACTTAAAAATGTGATTGCATGCCTGGTAAATGTCTATACTTTGGAAACTTGGCAAATTTGAATACAACGGCATCTACGTAATCAGCTGGAACAAAATGACGTTGCACGGATTTCGCTCAATTCCTCGCTGATCGTATTTTTATTATTTGTAGTTAACTTCAACTTTTGGTCTCAAGGATAAGGTTGATATTTATTTATGTCCTTTTATTTAATTTAGTTTAATTTTCTGAAGTTTACTTATAGATATATATATTCGCAATTTCAAATTATAACCTTCTTGTATTGCCCATAGATGTTTACAATTTCAAATCTTTCCCACTTTGATCGTTATGGGGAAAGGATGTTTGTTATATATGGACCCTGGTTTTAATAAAATTGAAAGTACTATTGTTTTTTTCTTAATAAATAAATAAAAATCTATGTTCTGAAAGTTGTATAATTAACTTCGCTGTATTTCATTAATCCCCACCATATATTAATTAATAACAAACTTGTGCAGAATAACTTATTATGCTTTGTAATTAATTGATTTCTTTGATACAGAAAAAAAAACAAGTAACAACTTTACTCTTAACTTATCAAGAAAATAGAGAAGAAGAATTTGAAGATTTTTTTTATTTTGGTGAGAAAATTAGAGATCGTCCGAGTGAGAATGCCTATTTCTTCGTGTTAAGTTGCATCAGAATAAGCAAGAGAACCAAGACGAAAAAAATGGAATAAAGAAGCGTGACAAGTGGAGAATAAAATTTAATAGTTATTTTTAATGTTGTTTGGATGGAAGAGTGGACGAAACACATCCTGATACATTATTATACCACATTTTTTTTAGAAGAGAAAATAAGATTTCTTTATTCTTTATTACTAAGCAAAAGATGCCCTCAATATGCGGGCAAATAAAAAAATAAAATTTTGATATTATTTTTGTTTCATATAAAACTTTACATGTTAGACAATAAAGATATGATAAAATCAATACTTTAGTCTTTTCCTTTAAATAAATAGTTAATTTGGTAGTAACTTAATTTTTCTATAAAAAGTCTGACCTTAATCTAGATTCTAGACTACTGATTAAATCAAATTACACAAATCAATGGTCCATAATTGATATAAGAATTGTTTAACACCCTTTTATATGACATATTTAATCATTTTATATGAATTGTTTACATCCTTCGTATGCGTGCATTTATAAGTAATAAGTAGAGATAGAGATGTTTAGTTGTGCACACATCCCAAAAAGGGGAAAAAAATTCATTATTATTTGCTTATTTGTCATGGGTGGGGGTGGCAGTGGAAACAAAGGAGCCGACTGTGAATTGTGATAAAATACAGGGAGGAGGCGATATGAAGACAAAATAAAGAGACATCAGACAAGTGTTGTTCTCTCTGTGACTCTGTGCATTGGAGAAGAAGCAACGAGATGGACTATCAATTGAATTGGGCTGTTATTCAATATGGGCCTCACAACTTTTATTTATGTTTTCTCAATCAATCACGTTAGGGTTAGGTTAATCATTTATAGAAATATTATACTTTCCTAGGATTGTAAGAACGAAGAGAAGTATCAATTCAGAAATCAATCAAAGACGGCAGCAGCCATTTATTTTCTTATATCGTTGTTTTCTCAATTTCTTTTCTGTCTTTTTTTTCTAATTATTAAAAAAATCCAAAAATACTTAGTCGGTACATGACATTATTCTTATGCAAACAAACACATTCTTAATTAATCTAGTGTATCATGACCGCGTTCAACTATTCTCTAATAATATAGCGCGCCATCTCACATTTGAACCAAATTGAAACAGACAATTCAGAGTCCATGGCAATAGTGGTCCCACGCTTCGTCGCACATTCCCATGACTGTCTGTAGAGTTCTTAATACTTGCCATATATCTGTGTCGTGTCATGTTCAGATCTTGCATCGTATTGTGTTGTGTCAAAATATTTCACTTATCATATAATACCATGTCTAAATATTATTGGATTGACGCGACACGCTTATAAACAAACAATACCTCGTGTCCCTGTGCCATGTTGTGTCTTCCTTAGACATGTTATGTCACGACATGTTCAAACACATTTTGTACTTTTTATTATAAATATTAATTTATTACGGAAATTAAAATTGTGTTAGATGAAATATATGTCAAAAATTAAGTAAATAATCATACTTTAAAATTAAAGAGAAATATTAATTAATGGTTTTATTTTGGTGTTAATAATATTTCTAAATTTATAGAGTCATTTCATGTCAAGTTGTATCATATTTCATATCATGTTGTGTTTTGTCTAGAAAATCTGTGTGTCTTCTCCTTCATCAAAGTCAGACCGATATGCTTTAGGATACGACACATCTAAGTTCTCATATCATATTGTATCCTTGTCTTGCCATGTCATATTTCCTTCATTTCGTACAGTATCATACCGCGTTTAAACAAGTCATTATTAATATTATTTTTAGGCAAAATTGGATGTAACCCCTCTAATCTTCACCAACCGGATATAACCCCCTCTAATTTCCAAAACCGGATATAACCCCCTATAATCTTCTTAATTTGGGATATAAACCCTTCTGCATAATTTCAATCATATTTTAAATATAAAAAAATATTTTCTATAGATTTGGACAGAAAGGCCCTTACCTATACCCCGTCTCTAATCCCTCCTATCTCTCTCATGTTTCTTTCTTTTTTTTTTTCCTGTGGTCATCGCCAACAACAGGGACCGTCAAACGCTTGAATATTAACACAAACAAATAGCTAAATAAAGTTTAGTAAGACCCAATCAATCTCCACAAATGTTTATTCTCCTTTCAGATTATCCAAAATGTTGTCTCGAATATTAACAAATGGATATGGTTTCTAATTCAGAGGATTTGTATAGCTTGAACCCTTGTGCAGAGGTCATATTCCTCTTACATGTGCATCTTGTTGCGAGGTTGTTTAATTGTCACTCAAAAAATAAGTTTGAACTATAAGATAATGAGATATGGAGTAATTAATTTGTTTATAGATTGTGCTCTGTTTACGGCTCAACTTGGAATGTAATTTCAAACTAAATTAGCTTATGATGTTTCGATTGAGGGTTTCTCAGTTAGCTATGCCGTTTGCATCCCAATGGCTTGATTAATTGTTGGCGATGGTCTCTATTGTTGGCGATGACCACAGAAAAAGAAAGAAGGAAACAAGAGAGATAGGAGGGAGTAGAGACAGGTAAAAAAATAAGGGTATTTGTGTTCATATCTATAAAAAATATTTTTTATATTTAAAATATTATTGAAATTAAGTAAAACGGTTTACATCCCTAATGGAGAAGATTAGAGGGGTTATATTCAGTTTTGAAAATTAGAGGGGTTATATCGGTTGGTGAAGATTAGAGGGGTTATATCCAATTTTGCCTTATTTTTAAAGAATCTTAACTGCACGAAAATTCAGGAACCCATGTTTGTCGCTTACTAATTTTGACTCGCACACACTTCCATTAAATTTACAAATGCCTCCTGTTGACAGATCACAGTTGTGTCCACAAAAGATGCGCAACAGAAGATCCTACCGTTGTATTGTTCCCCGTCTTAATTCCGAGAATTGGGCAAAACAGGGAAAACAGGTTGCCGGTTGGTGTTTGTTTTCAACTTTTCATTAAAGAATATTATTATGTTTTGTTCTTGATCCTCAAGTGCTTGATCTAAATAAAACATTTTAAATGCTATATATTGATATACGTAGAAAAATTAAAAACGCCAAGGTAAACATCTCTTTACATCTTATGGGCCCCACAGCTTTTTTTTTTAAAAAAAAAAAAACATAATCGTACCCTTAGTTGACGTGGTTTTTTATTTTTTTTGACATGATATTGGAAACGATCATTTAATAATTAACTGAATTCTATTCGTTTTGAGACACGGGCTACCTAAATATTTATAAAATGAATAGTAATTAATAAATAGGCTTGAGGGAGGATAATTTGATTTTGATGATATGTGCCATTTAATATTTTATCATTCAAGTCATCCAAATATAAAAAATAGAGTGTCTCCTTTCTCCGCACCTTTTCTCCCTTCCCTTTTTCTTTTCTCCCATGACGTTCTTTTCTTCTCTCGGCGCTCTCTCCTTCCCTTCCTTGATGCTCTCTCTTTCGCTTCACTGGCGCACCTCCTTTCCTCTTTTTGTTGCTCTCCATCTTTCTCCTCCGTCCAGCCTCTTCTCCTCTCCTCTGTCGCCTTCCGTCTCTCTTTTCTTTTTCAATCCTGAGTCTCGTCTTTTCTCCTATCGACTTCACCTCTTCCCCTACCTCAACATTACTCCCTTTCATTTTTACCATGTAGACTTTACCTTCGTAAGATGAACATATACAATAACAAAGTGAATGAATACAAAGATAAGATAAGCAAAAGGTATCAATGTAAACATATATAAAAAACAAAGTGAACATATATAACAAATAAAAATATAAAACAAACAAAATGAACTTGTACAAAAAGAAAAAAAAGAAGATATACATATAAAAAAGTGAATATATATAACAAACAAAGTGAACATATACACTTAATGGATACTTATTTAGTATTGTTGATTCAATAAATATTAGATACTCATTTGTTATAACTAAATGAAAAACTAATCTTATAAGATACTTCCCTAGAAATACTAACTCAATAAACTTTATATACACTTTTGTTACAACAAACTAAACATTTGTGCATATTAAATAATCTCTTAGTATCACAAGTGTTAGGGTATGTAAAATTCTTAAAAGAGGAGGAAGAATGAAAAGAATAAAGGAGGAGGGTGAAAACAAGAAAGAGAATGAGCAAAATGAGAAAAAGGAGTAGGGAAGAAAGATTCAGACGCATTGTAGAAGAGACGGAATATGTGCTATGAAGGAGGGAGAGGGAAAGGACGGAATGGCGGAATGAAGAAGAGAGGGAGGGAAGCGCTGACCGCAAAAAGAAAGAAGGAGAGTGAGGGAAGGGAGACATGGAAGGGAGGGAACGGGAGAGAACGCTTCTAGATGGCGCTGGATGACACTTAAATGAAGGATGAGTGGTAATTTCCAATTTGATTTGTTTGTCTTTTCTCCTCTTTACTTTGTGAATTTTGTACTTTGTTATTTTAGTTAAATGAAGGCTCATCGCATCGCAGATCGCTTTAGTTAAAAAAATATATAAAAAGATAAGCTTGACAGAGATTTTGAATCTTTTCTAAGTTAATTCAAATTAAAACTACATGAGTACTCACCAATGTGATTTGTGAGTTTACCTTCAAAATCTGTATTATCGGCTTCACATCATAAATTTAATTGTCACATCCTAGAAATCTGGCATTGCAGTTTTCCGTCAGGACTTTATATATATTAGAATACTTCCCGAAGCTTAAATCATCCATACAACCCAAACACACTGATACTATATAAAAATATTATTAAACCACAGTTAATAATAACAATTCTCCCACGGATGTTCTGTGGCAAAAAAATGGAATAACCAACTGTATAGTGATTTTATTCATGTTATTAGGAAATCGATTAATTAAACAATATAATTATTATTAAAAAAAATTTGACTTTGCTACAATTATGTAGATTTAATTTAGATACTACATAGAAATTGAAATCTTTGATTTTGGTTAGATTCTCTTGCTAATAGTAATGTGATTTTTATTTAATTTAATTTCTTGATCATACCATATAGTTAATTTATTTTAAATGCTGTTTATTCCTAATAAATATCCAGAAATTAGAATATATTTAAAATAATATTCATATTAGTCCATTACTCAGAATTATTCCCAAAATGAGACGAAGCAGAGGATCTCCTTTGGCAAGTTCCATCAGCTATAACTGGGAGAAGATTACTAAGAACATTCCGAAGGAGATCCTGTGTTTCCTCTTATTAGGCATTTCTGAAATTATTAAATTCAAAGAGATCTAAGAAGTTCGCTTGATATTATAACAGAGAGCATCAGGTTCTTGTACCCTTTTTCCATTGAGATTGTCATTGTAACTATCTTATCAACTATTTTGTTAATTAATGAAATTGTTGCTTCGCCATCGCTAGATCCTTGTAGAATTTTTTAGTTTTTAACACAATCAGTTCCCCGTGCTCATAGTGATAAACCGGAGCTGGAAACAAAAAGATTCGATCGTGAAAGTCTAGTTGGCTTGCTATTTATGTTTGGTTGATTGTGGAGTTCTGATTGATACTCGTTCCATACTTTGCTTATAAATAATTTCATGCAAGTTTTTAACACTTTTTTTATTATCTTTTTATTAATAAAAATGATGCATGCTTATCACGAGCTAGCATTCAATTAATAAAATGTTAAATAGGTTTAAGGAAATCGATGAAGTATTTAGAGAAGAATTAACAAGTAAACTTTAATTCCGTGGTAGGCTTTCCGTGCTTGTACAATCTCCGAAGTCCGAACCTACCAAGGAAAATAACCACTATAGTAATCGCTGCAATCACCTTCTATTTTTTGACTAGTTGGCCCAGAGGAACTGGAACGCTAAGTACCTTCCGTTTTTTTTCTATTATCCTACGCAATGTCCCCTCCCCTGCTCTCCCGTCCTTTTGCTGACACCTTTCCCTCCCCTCTTATCACCCCTCTCACACCGTTCTGCTCAACCTCGTCATCCAGCCACTCCAAATCAGACAAATTATAAATTTTAAGTAGACAATTAAGAGAATTATCTACACAAATATATAGATAAACCTATATTTTACATCTGTTTTACTATTTATTTTGTTTGTCCATATAGTCCTTCGATTTGTGTACCGAACTATATTGTATATTTATCTTACTATTTATTTTAAGTGAATTTTCTCGAATCTGTGTTAATGAGAATAAGATTATTCGAAGAATTTATTTTATAGTGCGACACTGAAGCGCACCTTGCAATACAAATTAGTATTACATTGTCAGTTAATGTTTGTTATTGCCTATTCGGCTATTCGCTGTTCGAATTAATGGCCAATCTAAAAACAATCAAGATGGGTTGTTTAATAATTATTGAAATGCATGTTTGTTATTGCCTATTCGGCTATTCGCCGTTCGAATTAATGGCCAATCTAAAACAATCAAAATGGGTTGTTTAATAATTATTGAAATGCACGAAACCGATACTCATGTAAAAATTGCGTGTACCAAAAATATATAAATTGAAGCTATAGGGAAAAAGGGAAAAAAGGGATATACTGAACCGGCACCGACACGTGTGAATACTCATGTCCATTGCTACATTATAATGAAATAAAGAAAGGACACTTTTTTTTTCTGTTTTTTTGTTTGTTTGTTTGTTTTTTTTTTGTTTTTTTTTTTTTTTATAATACAGTTCGTTTTTAAGGTAAAACGAACTAATTCAATTTAAACGACTGATGCTTTATAGGTACTAGCTATGGGTCCCTACCGAACACACTCGCCGAATATGGACTCAACTCAAGCAATTTAGCAACTTGGACTTCTGGGATATCTCGCTGGTTGATGGTTTCAACATACCGATTGACTTTGTTCCTGTCTCAGGATATAGCAGTGCTGGTGCCCACTGCTCAGCTGATGTGAACAAAAACTGTCCGAACGAGTTGAGGACAACCGGTGGGTGCTTGAACCCATGCCAGGTTTTCAAGACAGATCAGTATTGTTGCAACTCTGGCAACTGCGGGCCCACTACGTACTCACAGTACTTCAAAAACCTATGTCCCCAGGTTTACAGCTACCCAAAGGACGACCCCACAAGCACTTTCACTTGTCCCACTGGAGCCAATTACCAAGTCGTGTTTTGCCCCTAGAAGTATACCACTACCACTCGATCCACTAATAAATACATGTTTCTATTTCTGGCATGAATAAGCTTGATCAGTTGATATGACTATGCCTAGAGAAGTCATGAACTAAATTTGTATTTCTGAATTATATGGAAGTGTTTATTTATCCGTGAGATTTCTATATAATAAAACCTCGTGACCTCGTCCTTTGTTTTATATTTTCTGGGCTTCTGGTGATTTATTTGACGACTATATGCCTGTTGTATGAATTTTGGATATGGCGAATTGTGTATGAATAAGATATGTGACCTTTTTTGAAGTAAATAAGTAAGATATATGATTGGTTGATATCACATACTCTAAACAGTGTAGAATTTAACGATCCAGAAAACCTTTCCCCTCCTCCAATAATTAGAAGGAATATAGACCGGTTGAGATCCATACCATAAAACAAAGTCAATCCGTAGAACTTTCCATCCGTAGAACTTGCCATCCGTAGAACTTGCCAAAACCGGACTAATTCTTTTATATAGACTAAAATAAACTTTTATATAGACTAAAATAAACTTTCCATCCGTAGAACTTGCCAAAACCGGCATCGCAACCTGCATTTCGACCCAAAATGGATCCATTTCGGTCCAAAATGTGACTGCTAGGTGAGCTACACTGGTGAGTTTGATAGCTCTGATCATACGACTTAAAAGTATTTTTTAATGTTACCCAATAAATTACAGAGTGTTTAATGTATACAAAGTCCTTACCTAAGGTAAGATCAAGCGGAAAGACCCTCCTACTGCCAGTTCCGTTCTTCTTGCCATCACCAACCATGCCTCGTCGGCAAGCACAGGACACGTTCCCTATTTCATTGATGCAGCGCCCGACACAAGGGTTCATCTCTGGATACTGACATTAGAGATATCTGCAAACTATTTCTCAATTTGGTCATTAATCGCTCATTCAGACCTCACTTTTATTTGACGTCTCTGTTTTATTTTTTTTTTCTTTTTTTTTTTCTCTTTTTTTGGGGTAAATACTGGTAAACAAAATGAGGTCACCTCTAGTGCTTTGCAAATCATCAATTTAATTATACTTGAACTCCAATTTACAATTTTAAAAGTCTAGTACTAATCAAACAACTCAATTTGACATTGAAACATGATCAGAATATGCTAACGAGTATAGTTTTACATTTTATTATAAAATGTTAAAAATATTTTTTGTATATATATGTGAAAATTCATTTATGGATGGCATAAAATACACTAGATTGTTTTTCCCATTATATCCAAAATAACTAGCCAAAAAGAAGTGTAAAACATATGAAACCTGGGTCTTAAGCATATTCGGCGTGTAGAACTTTACATGATTAGACACTTTTTGAACCGTCTCTTATAGATCTCAGAATTAAAATTAATAATAATTTAAAACACAAAAGAGTTAGTACTCATCATAAAATTCATAATAGTTCATAAATAATTATAGATATCTAAGTAAGCTACTGTTTATCTATATTATCTGAAATAGGATATCAAGTACACAGATCATATCTGTTGACAGTCGCTGTCAACTAAAGTACACGGATCATATATTTATTGACACATTAAGCTATTTATAGTAGGTCTATTGTCTAGGCGATTATAATTAAAAAAAAAAGAAATTAAGCATAAAAAATCATACTGTAATCTTTTCATGATGCCTATCAAAATAAATGAAAACTTCCCTCAGAAAAATTATAATCGCCTTTGTAGTAAATATAATAGTTGTACATTCTCAGTTTCTCACCAAGATATAATTGTTTGCTAGGTGCTTAATTGTTCTGATTGAACATTTAAAGCGTAACTAGAAAAGAAGAAATGATGCATCGAACAACAATTTTAAGATGGTAACTGTTCATGCTGTAATACTGAAAGAATGAACATCAATAATACTATAATACACAGCAGAAAGGAGACGCAAAATCACCCCTATATATAAGTTGTGTGTTCTTTTTGGGCCTCCGGTGATCATGGCCTTCACAAACCCACTGAAAAACCGAGACCGGAGCTTGGTTTAATATCCGAAAAAATTATAACTAACTTTAATTAATTAAGAAATTTTAAAATAATTCATTTTTAATCAAAAATTTAAAAATAACTCCGCAGTTTCGGAATCTGAAATTCCGAAACTAATTCTTCTTAGTTTCGGAATTTGAGATTCCGAAACTAGAATGTCGCTTTCTATATATACGCGGACCCCCTCTCCCCTCACTCTTCACTCTATCGCTTTCAGCCTCTCTCCGCGCGGAAGAGCAAAATAGAAAAGGTATGTTTCTTTCTCATTTTTTTAATTATTTAATTAATTTATTTTATTTAGTTAAATTAGAATAATCAATAAAAAAATAGGAATAATATTCAAAAAATATCAAAAAAATTTATGATGTTTTACTGAAATATTATTAATATTTTACTAAAATATTCCTTTATTACTTTTATTTTACTATTTTGATGTCTAAAAAGTTAAGCGTGCTCTGATGAATTCTGAAAAGTTATGCGTGCTCTGATGAGCTCTGAAAAGTTAAGCGTGCTCTGATGAGCTCTGAAAAGTTAAGCGTGCTCTGATGAGTTCTGAAAAAGTGTCACGTGAATGAGCGTAAATTATCTTCCAATTCATCTATATAAAATCACCAAGGTTCAGCACACAATCAAACCTCTATTTTTTCTCTACAATCGAGAAAGAAAATAGCTCCAACTCCAACAATAATAACTCCGTTCCTCAGACTAATTTTCCCATTACTAAGTATTGGAATTCATTCCTCTATTATACTCTTACCGACCAACAAAAAGAAAGAGGAGAATGGTGCGCAACCTGTCAAAAATGTTCAAAGAATTTTCAATACAATGTGTTTGAAGCGTGGTATGACCTCGAGTTAAGGGCGCACTACCACTGGCACGTAAGTGGCGCGGAGGAAAGAGAACGAAAGGAAAGAGAAAGGCGCAACCGTCCAAAGCAAACTGATTGGTCACAATATTTGCCACGTAAATCGAGCACCGGACAACAAACATGGACACCAATACCAACACCATGGGCTACTGTTGAAAGAATATTTAATTATCGTGGAGATCACACAGTAAACTGTATAAGGTGTGGACAAGTTTTCAATTTCAAAGAAACCATCTTACGTGACCACTACGATGACCACCAGCGCCGTGACAAGGAAGAAAAAGAAGCTAGAAAAAAAGAGGAAAAAAGAATTAAGAAAGAAAAAGAAATGGAAGAGTATCGTCAGTGGGAGCTAAGATATGCAGAATAGTATCGTAAAAAAAAGCTAAAGGAAGAAGAGACGACTAGGAGAAGGAAACAAAAAATTGAGGAATTTGAGAGAATGCAAAGGAACTATGAGGAAGAAAGAGCAAGACAAAGAACAAATGCAAAAAAGTGTATGGCAGAGATAGAAAAGCAAGAGGCTGAGGCAGCTTTCTGGAATGAAGCCGCTCAGTGCGCTGACAACGTCGGTACCAGTAATCAACCCGAAAAAAAAGATGAAGAGGATGAACCATGGTGGGATGAAATTCTACAATATGTAGATAGTCAAGATCTCTAAGTATTTTTTTTTTAATTTAATGTGTTTTATAATATATTATGGTTTAATAATTTAGTTATGTATCATTGTAATGATTTGCAGTTGTTTTATCTATTAGTGTGTTTATCTATTAGTGTATTTAGTATGTTTATTTATTAGTGTTTTTATGTATTTATCTATTAGTGTGTTTATCTATTTTGTTGAGTACTAAGTTTCTTTTTTTTTTTTGGACAATTTCAATAGTAAGCAAAAAAAAAAAAACATACCTCAAATATTAAATTTCATAATTTAAAAATACGAATAAACACAACAAACCTTACAATACAACATAACATCACACGAATAATTAAAACCATACAATAAGCATACAATATAACAAACCATACAATACTACATTTATCGAAGATGTATGCTATTTTGAGCTGACGGATGATTTTCAAAACTAGGTGGAACTATTGGTACGTAACTGAACCACTTGCCTGGAAGATCAATACCTCGATTTCTCTCCACCGTATCGGTAAAAAATTTTGGGCCTCTAACATGAAATTGATTTTCTTCTAGTTTCTTGACTTTAAAAGTTTCGCGGGGTGATGAAGCAACAATAATGAAATTAAACCACCTTCAGTGGTATGTTGATCTCCTAACAAAATAATTCCCGAAGACACGCATCGTGGTTTAGGACCCATTAACACCTAAAATAAAATTTCAATTTCACAACTCAATTAGCCAATTACCATATATTTACATTTTGTAAATAAAATAAATTAAATAAAAAAATGTAAGGTAGCGTTACCAGATGTGATATGAACTTCTAAAAACTTATTTTGAGCAAAGAATAGAATGAGAAGAGAATGGTGGGAAGAGAATGAATTTTGGGGGTTTATATAGAACGGAAAGCAAAAATTATAATGGTGGACCAACACTCAATTTATCAATAATATCGGAATTTACAATTCCGATACTAATTAAAAAATTCAAAATTTTAAAAAAATTAAATTGAAATAATTAAAATGTGCTGAAAAGTAGGTGAAATCACTAGTATCGGAATTCTAAATTCCGAAACTAATTTAAAAAAAAATTGAAAAATATATTTTCGCTCAAAAAAGTGGTTGAAATGTCAGCAGGTTTAGTTTCGGAATCTCAAATTCCGAAACTAGCTAGTTTCGGAATTTCAGATTTCGAAACTAAGCAGAATTAGTTTCGGAATTTCAAATTCTGAAACTGCGCAGTCATTTTTAAATTTTTGATTAAAGATGGATTATTTTAAAATTTTTTAATTAATTAAGGTTAGTTATAATTTTTTCGGGTTTAATATTGCCTCACTGGGCCTATATAGAATCAAAGAGGATTTCGTAACTTTCGTTAATGTCTACAAAAGGTTCTCAAGAAATCTACAAAAATGGCCCAAATTAAATTTCATAAAAAGGAAATGCATCAGCAATTCAGCATCAATTCGACGTGCTTCCTATTTTGACGAACTTGCGGAGTTACGGGTACAAAAATTAACCATTATTTCATATCTACAATTATTTCAGTTTACACTTTATTGACTTTACAGTATGATTAAAACTGATATGTACGAAAAATTTCAGGGATAATTTTGGGAATTGCTCAGGACACGCCCCACTTGCTCAAACACTCCCCCATTTTCTATAAAATGACCAAAATATCCTCCTCTCTCATCTTATTTTTCTCAAATTTTAGTGCTGGAAAGAGGATATTTTGGTCATTTTAAAAAAAATGAGGAGTGTTTGAGCAAGTTCGACGTGACCTGAGCAATTCCCGATAATTTTAAGGTGCAGAGCAGCAATTGAGAGAAACGAAAGATAGTTTTTGCTGAATCAATTTACAGGGTTAGCTCCAAAAGATTATTTCTCTAACATTTTTAACCGAGGACCCTCAAAAATAACAAAAGTACATTTTACGATATAACCCTATGGATATTTATACGAAAAAACAATTGCGAAATTTAAATCAGATAATAGATGATATAGACAGATAGCTTTAATATTCTATATGAGAATAAAATTAACTCAGCTTTATTAACTAATGTGCAGAATATATTATACAAACCACACCAAATTAATATGGGCCGATCGCAAGTCGCAACATACATGCTGGGCAAGACCAACGGCCATTTCTATTGCTTAAAATCTATTCGTTATTATTTTACAAGGACAGTGAAAAGCTCGATTGCAGGGATGGATCGAGAAATTAATTTCTTAGGGGAATCATCTTGGCAGTTCCATGGAAGATAACATGCTGGTCTCTAGGCTATACTGCCTAGTCACTTCTTCCTCTTTTACTGTTGAATGACTTGACTGTCCTGCGATCTCGGGTCCACTTAACAGGGGAATGAGTGCATCTGAATTCGTGTTCGTTAAATCTGGCTCTATTGCTCGTAGAATCCTTTCTAATTCAGTTGCCACTTCCCTCATAGTTGGCCGCTCCTCTCCTTTCAAGCACAAACATTTGTCTGTAAGCGTTCCTACGGCTTCTATTTGTTCAACACCAGCTTCCTCTACTATGTAAGGATCCATAACTTGCATCAGGCTGCCTGAGCTAGCAAGCCTGTTAAAATAAGCCGCTAAACCTTGGATTTCTACCGGTCTCTCATAGGAAATGGGCTTTTCCCTTAACCACAACTCAGCGAGGACAACCCCAAAACTGTATATATCACTCTTCTCTGTTAGCTGATGTGTAGTGAAGTATTCAGGATCTAAGTACCCGAAAGTCCCCTGTACAACCGTTGTTACATGAGTTTGGTCAAATGGCACAGATCTTGATGCCCCGAAGTCAGATATTTTAGCCGTGTACTTCTTGTCTAGCAAGATATTTGATGATTTAATATCACGGTGGATGACGGGTGGAGAAGCAGCTGAGTGCAAATAAGCAAGTGCCCCGGCAACATCTGCCGCTATTTGTAGCCTGTCTTTCCATGATAAAGGTATAGGACCACTGATAAGGTTAAATAAAGTTCCATTGGGTACAAATTCATAGACCAACGATGGAACCTCAGTCTCTAAGCAGCATCCGAGAAGCTTAACAATATTTTTGTGGTTTATTTGCGACAGGATGGTAATCTCATTCACAAAAGACTCTACTTGGCTTGGGTCAGACAGTTTGGACTTCTTGATTGCAACCACTGTTTTATCTTGCAGGATTCCCTTGTAAACAGTACCAAATCCTCCGCGGCCAAGAACTCTGTTCTCGTTGTAATTATCGGTGGCTTTTTGGAGCTGGTCTGTTGTAAAGATCTTTCTTGTTGAATCAATTCCTTTTGAATCATATCTTTGTTTCAGCAAGTAGCCTCCATTTTGTCTAAAGAACTTGGCTCTCATTTTAATTAGCTTTCCTTTTTGGAAACTCATATACCACCAGAAAGTTGCTGTTGTCAATATGAATATAGAACCAAGGCCTAAACCTGGGAAATTGATGAGAACAATATGTTCTTAGCACTATCTTTTAAAAAATCATTGAACATAATGACCCTAAATCAAGCGGATGAAAAATGCACTCTTTTGTTTTATCTGACAATTGTGTAATTGTGTATTTTTTTTCTAGGGTTAGAATGGTAAATGTTTTCTTTACTTTTGTTCTGTACATAATACAGAGTTGCGCATAAGAGAAAGTAAGCTTCCTAGAAATCCATCTCGCTGTTCTGTTATATGAGTTAAAAAACTTTTAGAAATAGTGCAAACATAGCACAAACCTCTTAAAATAGATTAATATCGTTATTTATTATTTATAACTCTGCCATAAATGGCAATAGTTAATGACAATTTTACCATAAAGGCATAAACATATAAATTGATTTTAATTGATTTGTCCCAAATTTTGTAAGAATAAAAAACATTTTCATCATTTTTAAACAGTATAAAAAGTATGACGGATATCTAACTTGTGATATTTGATGACATGCATCCATAATAGTCAATATGAGGAAATAATTGAGGACCTTACATCCGGCTAAGAGACGTGTTGTGATTTGTGAATGTTTAAATTTAGAAAGTTTGATCCATGTTTAATTATCCCAGACAAAAGATCTGAACATTTGTAAAAAGCACCCCATGCATGCGAAAAATCAGCTACCAAATCTCATATATGGATTCGAGTTCCTGATGTAGTTGTATTATTCATAAAAGTTTTCAAAACAACGTGAGATAGACAAAAAAAAAAATAAAAAAAAATAATGATGATGATGATTGTAACTTGTAAACAAAGCCCCTCTTTCATACCCTCGCCTCAAACCTGTCAACATTTGATCAGTCTGCGTTTATTTTGGATACAGGTTTCAAATAATCGAAAAAAAAAAAATCCTCATTCAAGAGAGAGCTAAGTTTATTACCCTTTTTATGACTCTTAAAAGATTAAATAACATATACTTGTATTCAAGTCTTATTAAGGTTTTATGCCCCATATTAATGAAAAGAAAATTATTTTCCTAACTCTACAGAATTTGGCTCTGTTCCTGATCTAATTATGTGATTGTTGAGAAGCAAGGAGTTAGGGACTAGATTGGTCTCTAATTAATCATCACATGTTATTTTGTATAAAAGTCCTCCAACCTTTTTTATTATAAAAAAGGGGTTGCTTGTTTTACCGTTAGAGACTCATAATGGTTAAATATTTTTACCGTTACTTCTAGCCTATAAATAGGCGTGTAAAAACTATGTAAAAATATATGAGATCCAATAATAAAATATCCATTCAGCTTCCCAAAATTTAACATGGTATCAGAGTGATTTGATCCGCAAAATTAAAATCCAAATAAAAAAGAAGCAATAAACAAATCCTTTCAAATAAAACCTTTTCTCAGCCAAAAAAAAGAGCAATTAATCTCAAAATTTGTCCTCAATTCTTTTCCGTCTACTCTTTCCAGGAAATCAAAAACACCCAGAAAATCTCAACCATGACTGAGGCCTCTTTCCCAAAATCTATGGTTGCTCAATTTGAAGGGAGAAATACCCACACATGGGCTCAAGTTGTGACTCGATTCATCGATAAAAAATCAGACCATCACCAAAGAAAATCCAGTTCAATTACAGCCCCAGAAGGGCTCAACCGAAAACCAGAATCAGCAGCAAAAGAGTTTCCAATTTGAAGAAAAAAAGGAACGTGATAAGGCCCCAGGCCGCCCACAAGTAAACCCAAGTGCTATTAAAAGCTTTCACCTCGCCTCGCTCGCTAAAAGCTTGGGGGCAGGTGATAAGGTCCTAAATTACCCTCATGGGAAGCCCAAGCACCAACCTGCCCCTTCTGACCCAGAGGGCAGAGGTGCACAACAAGGCCCAAAAGCCTGGCACGCGGGCCCCATATGCCAGCCCGTATGTGATAGCCCAAGGGGCGACAGAGAAGGGTACCATGGTCATTCCACCCTGCTCCTGCCAGCCAGGAGAGACCGTTGAGGGGGGACAGCGGTTACCTCCATACAGACAGGGTGGACACATCAGCAGACAGCAATACCGGCCTCTGACAGGGCTGACGTCATTGGAAGATTCCTCCATAATAGTATAAATAGGCCTCCATAGGACAGAAGGAGGGTCGGCTCTTAGGTCATTTTTCTAGGGTTATTGTGAATTTTAGCTTTAGTGAAGTGATGTAAGACCGCAATTGAATCATGAATAAAGGGATTTGAGTTTATGTTTTGATATCTTTGTTGTTATCTTTCTAGCATTAAGCTTGTTACCATACTGGATAGTAACAAAAAAGATCATCTTGATCAAATCAAAACTGATCAAGCTCAGCATATCGACTTTCGAAATCCTAAACCTAACCAGGGCCTGAGTGAAGGAGAAAGGGGGAGCGACAACGATAACGAGTGTTGTGACTACTGCAAGAAGCCAGGCCACACACGAGGTCGTTGTTGGATCCTCCATCCAGAGCTCCGGCCGGTTGGAGACCATGAAAGGTCGAGAGGTGACGCTGCCGATGTTTGGCGAAAGGGGAAGTCACACGAGGAAGAGAGTAAGAAGGGATGGAGTCGGATGGATGCAAATCGGCTTGACCGAATAGAGGCAATACTCATTTCACTCGTGGACCAAACTTTCGGCCGAGGTTTAGATAATTCCCATCTCAATTCATTAAATTCTGTTGAAAGCAAAATAGGCCCAGTTAGTCTAATTATTAATGGTGATAACGTGACCAATACCAGCCTAGATAAGACAAAAAACTTGGTGTTTGAGAACAAATGTCTAACCATGGGTTTATCTACCAAAAATGTACCTAGAAATTGTACCAAATGGATACTTGATTCCGGTGCTACCGACCCCATGACGGGAAACCAAAATTTATTACAAAATTACCGTCCAATTAATGGTGACCAATTTTTTACCGTAGCAAATGATGAAAAAAAATCAAAATTAAAGGATGGGGTATGATTAGTATTTTGTCAAAAATTTTTTTACAAAATGTGTTTTATGTTGAAAATTGTTCGGTTAATTTGTTGTCAATTAGTAAACTTTCTAGAGATTTGAATTGTGAAATAATTTTTAAAGATAAAAGTGTTATTTTTCAAGATTTAGTCACCAAAGAAAAAATTGGTGAAGGTTTTCTTGAAAACGGTCCTTATTTTTTAAAAGGTAATAAATTCATTTTCAAAACTAGTAAAAATGAAGATTTGAGTAAACTTTGGTGCAAGCATGTTGGGCATCCTTCCGATAGAGTTTTAAGCAAAATATTTAATTTCACAAATTTAGATTGTAGCAGTTGCGAAACTTGTAAGGTGGCGAAACATACTAGACACCCTTTTCCTATCTCTAGCTCTAAAAGTAATGATTTTTTTGAACTTATTCACTCGGATGTTTGGGGACCGACTCCTATAACTTCTTATAATGACTTTAGATATTTTGTTACTTTCATTGATGATTTTTCGAAAATCACTTGGTTATATTTGATGAAAAACAAAAATGAAGTCTTTTTGCATTTTCAAAACCTTTGTGAATTTTGTTGAAAACCAATTTGAAAAAAAAAAGTTAAAATTTTGAGAACGGATAATGGTACCGAATATGTTAATCAAACTTTTTCTAATTTTCTTAAACAAAAAGGTATTTTACACCAAACTACTTGTGTTTACACCCCTCAACAAAAACGGTGTTTCCGAAAGAAAAAATCGTCACCTTTTAGAAGTTACTAGATCTCTTTTGTTTCAAATAATGTTCCAAAAAGATATTGGTCGGATGCCGTTTTAACTGCGACTTATTTAATAAATAAGTTGCCAAGTGCCATATTAGATTTTAAAAGTCATTTAGAAATTCTTTATGGTAGAAAATTAGATATTAGCCATTTAAGAGTCCTTGGTTGCAAATATTTTGTGCACAACCAAAAAAATGACAAACTTGATTTTACTTCTATCAAAACTATTTTTGTTGGGTACTCTTCCGAAAAAAAGGGGTATAAATGTTATGACCCTAAAAATAAAAAACTTTATATTTCTAGAGATGTTAGTTTTTTTTTAAAATTAACCTTTTTATGCAAACTATAATGAAAATGATGTTATAAAAATTCCTCCAAGTGAATTTATATACCCTTGTGTTACTAACATCGAAACAAATGAGTTTCGAAGAGAATCAAGAAATATTATAGGTGAAGAATCACAAGAAGAAAATGAAGAGAGCGTACCAAATGAAGGAAGTCAAAATGAAGAAATTGAAGAGACCAAACAAATAGGACACATTGAGGACAATGACGAAAATCAAGAGCAAGAGACGACATTGAGAAGATCAAGTCGACAACCTCAACCTTCTACAAGATTAAGAGATTTTGTCACTTATTTGGTACAATATCCAATTCAATATTACATTTCTTATGATAATGTATCTCGTGAACATTATGCCTTTTTAAATTCATTGTCCAAAATTGAAGAACCAACCAATTATGAGGTAGCAAAAAAAAAAAAATCCAAAATGGTGTAAGGTAATGGAAGAAGAACTTCATGCCTTAGAAAAAAAATCAAACTTGGGAATTGTGTGAATTACCAAAAAAGAAAAAACCGATTGGTTGCAAATGGGTATATAAAATCAAATACAATAGCGATGGTACCATAGAGCGGTACAAAGCTAGGCTAGTTGCCAAATGATATACCCGAACTTACGGTATTGATTACCATGAAATTTTTGCACCTATGGCCAAAATGAATACCGTTAGAATACTTTTTTTCATAGCGGTAAATAATAATTGGACTCTCCACCAAATGAATGTCAAAAATGCCTTTCTTCAAGGAACACTTGATGAAGAGGTATACATGACTTTGCCACCCGGCCACAAAAAAGAAAATATTTCTAACCTTGTGTGTAGGTTAAAAAAATCCATTTATGGATTAAAGCAATCTCCAAGGGCATGGTATGGAAAACTTTCTCAATTTTTATTGTCTTGTAATTTTAAAAAAAGTGGAGCCGATTCATCATTGTTTGTTAGGCATAATACCAATGGTACCGCCGCAGTCTTAGTTTATGTCGATGACATAATCATAACCGGTAACAACCAAATTGAAATTGATAATATCAAAAAAGACTTGAAGCACAAATTTGACATTAAAGATCTAGGTATATTAAAATATTTTCTCGGAATAGAAATTGCTCACTCTTCAAAAGGACTATGCTAAAGAAAATATATTTTGGATTTGCTTAAAGAGACCGGTAAATTAGGATGTAAGCCGGCCAAAACTCCAATAGATATAAATGAGAAACTTGATAATGAAAAAGGTGAACCATTAAAAGGCATAATCCAATTTTAAAGACTTGTTGGTAAATTAATTTACCTAACCGTTACAAGACCGGACCTATCTTTTGCGGTAAGCCAAATTAGTAAATTTATGCATGCAACTACAACACCTCATTTAGATGCCATTAATAGAATATTAAGGTATCTAAAAGGTACTCCCGGAAAGAGAATTTGGATGAGAAAAAAATGGTACTAACGCTACATGTGGCTATTCCGATGCAGATTGGGCCAGAAGTTTCGATCGAAAATCGACTACCGGCTATTGCACATTTGTAGGCGGAAATTTAGTCACATGGAAAAGAAAGAAACAAAATGTCGTGGCACGATCAAGTGCGGAGCCGGAGTATCGTGCCATGCCATCCATCACAAGCGAATTGACGTGGATCAAACAATTGCTAGCCGACTTGAATATCAAACATGAAGCACCAATGAAGATGTTTTGTGATAATCAAGCGGCAAGACATATTGTGGCAAATTCCGTTTTTAACGAGCGGACCAAGCACATAGAAGTGGATTGCCACTACATTCGGGAGAAGGTTCAAGCCAAAGAAATTGAAACTCCGTTTGTCAAGAGTAAAAATCAATTGGCGGACATTTTTACAAAATGATTGAACATCAAGACCTTTGAAAATATTAGTTGCAAGTTAGGATTATACGACATCTACAATCCTAACTTGTGGGAGTGTTGAGAAGCAAGGAGTTAGGGACTAGATTAGTCTCTAATTAATCATCACATGTTATTTTGTATAAAAGCCCTCCAATCTTTTTTATTATAAAAAGGGTTGCTTGTTTTACCGTTAGAGACTCATAACGGTTAAATGTTTTTACCGTTACTTCTAGCCTATAAATAGGCGTGTAAAAACTATGTAAAAATATATGAGATCCAATAATAAAATATCCATTCAGCTTCCCAAAATTTAACATTGATTTATTAGATCAATGGTGCATCCGTTTTCCCTTCTGTATGTTAGAGGATATTTGTTGTGCTTTTATAATTTGAAGCGTTATGTAGTATTACCAGTGCATTAAACAATCTTATTTTCTTTTGGAAAAAAAGAAGTTAGCAGAGTTAGGCTAATACTCTGGGGAAAAATCTTCTACTATATATATGAAAAAAGAATAGGAAAAATTAATTTAAAGAAGCTGGGTCATTTTTTTTTTTAATTTCTGAATAAACTGTCTGGTAAGCTTGATAGCTCTGATCATTCGTCTTAGAAGTATTTCTTAACGTTACCAATTAAAGTACAGAGTGTTTAATGTATACAATTCCTTACCTAAGGTAAGATCAAGAGGGAAGACCCTCCTACAGCCAGTTCCGCCCTTCTTGCCATCACCAACCATGCCTGGTGGGCAAGCACAAGACGCGTTCCCTATTTCATTGATGCAACGCCCGACACAAGGGTTCATCTCTGGATACCGACATTCATCAATATCTGCAAACAATTTCTCAATTTGGTCACTAATCGCTCGTTGAAAACTCACTTTTATTAACGTCTCATTTCCTTTTATTTTTTACGTATACTGGTAAATATAATATAATAAGACGCACACTTGGACAAAAATAATCTGGATACAATGGAAAAAATGCATAATTCAGTTCTATAAAAGAATAAAAGATATATATATTCAAAGGCTGGTCGGCCGAGGCCCGAGGAGCCAACAGCAGTTTTATTAAAAGAGAAAAAAATGAATATAAAGTTCTATTAAAAAGATATATATCATAATTAATTAATTTTTAGTTTACGGTATGGATTGAATTATAACGCTACAACTTACAATTTCCCCCAAACTTTTTGTTCTCATAAGTCATAACATCTAACTGGCCAAAAAAATTAACAACCTTACAGTGACTTTTTCCTGCACAAATTCTGTAAAATTTTTGAAAAACTACTATATGTGTTCATGAGATGAGTTTTCTTGTAGAAGTTTATTTAACGAAGTGATGAAGAAAATAAAGATTCAATTTTACCCAAAAAAATTAACAAAAAACTGAAAGTGAGTGAGAAGATTGCTGGGCATGCTAACCCGATGAGTAGGATTTAGTGCAAACAGATAATCATACAAAATGATGGCCCAAATAAATGCTGGATTTTCGAGCTAAAGAAACTAAAAATGCTTTGATTAGTGTGGCGTGCAATTCAAGTTTAGCTTCACCATGTTATTCAGCCTATTCAACTAAGAAGTGGACAGATGAGTATATAAAATCAAATTAGGCCTATTCGCGAAGTGTTAGGTGTAATAAATTTCCTCAGATTGTGGTTTAATTGCTTGCTGTTACTTGTAATAGGGTTTAGATAGCAGGTAGGCACTGGTATCATGGTGGTACCAGTGGTATCATTCTGATTCGAGTGCGGTAGAGGGATGTTGATTTGTGTTCCGTACTACTTTGCTTCTGATAAATGGAAGTTGTAGGCGTTAATGCCTACTTGTTTAAAAAAAAAAAAAAATTAAATAAAAAATAGAAAAATTAGGTCTATTTGCCAAGTAGGGGGTAAATTGAAGAATCAACAGAAACCTATTTTTGGGAAATTATACTATTAAAGAGTTAAGAAATCAATTGCGTACCAGTGCATCCACCTACGATATATGGATTTCCCTGAAACCCCTGGCTACAATTGCAGTAATAACCAGAAATATTATATGATAAATCTGGATCTGAAGATGAATCGTAGCAGTTGCTGTTGTTCGTGCAATTTGATTCATTGCAGCTTCGATTTCCGATTGTCCAGTGGAGTGTTAAGGGCCTGATATATGGATAATAACTTTTGTCTTTAGAAAAAAGATATGACGTGTTCACCTTGGGAAAATAAAAAGAATATCCCCCGGGCCCAGCCTGCCCTTCTAGTTCACTTATGTCGGTAATGAAGGCTATGGAGCAATTTGAAAATCGACCAAATCTTTGACCACTTGTACTGTTCGTAATGCGGTTGAATTCCAAGCCAAATCTCTTCATACCACCAAAAGAAGGTAGGGCGGCATGGCAGCAGCCTAGTCCCATGCAAATGTAATCCTGGTCGTTTATAGACGAGTCGCAAAATGTGACACAGCCGCTTGTTCGTCCATTTATGGCATTGTTCGTAATCTTCAGTAAACCATCACAGCCAACAACTACTAGGATGTTTTCACTGCTCGATAATGTGTACGGAGTTCCTTCTAGGTTCAACAAACTAGAATTATCTTCTATTATTTCAGATCCGTTGTTATCGTAACACCGGTTGTATATACTTCCAATAGCTATAATCAGAGTGTTTTCCCATATAGCTTTCAGTAAGTAAGATTGGTTGTTCCTTGGAAGCAAATAGGCTTCCCCAGAGTCACAGCTCAACTCAAAGCCCGGTAAGGCTCTGCCATGAATGCCAAAAGGAAATGGAATTGAATCACAGGGTTGTCCTTCCCACCAATCAAATGAACAATGAGACCGGTGCGTGAGTATCGCCATTAGCATGAAAAAAAGCAAACTTGATCTGAACGTCATTGTTGCTATCCCTCACTCTCGGTTTGCAAACAAATAATTGATTTTTCAAGCCCAAATAGCCTGATGGTAAGGTTATTGTGGGAAGTGGGTACATTAATGTTAGTATCCAGTATCCACTATATGGTTGGTTTTGATCTAAAGATAAGGCCGAAACACAGACCAAAAGATATGGTCACTATATGATGCTGAAGTACATTAAGTGGTAACTTGTTAAATAGGTCCGATTGGTTGATACCAACTTGTAGTTATAGAACATAGGTTTGGATTGGTTTTGGCGCTTGATAATTCTAGTTTGGTCCTTCTCATTTCCTCAAAATTTAACTAAAATTATATAAACTGCATCACAAGTGCAGAATGAATTTAGAAAACAAGAGCAACACTTTTCCGACTAAAGTTAATATACTGCTTTTTTTTAATATATTTTTCTTATACAATTTTAAGTTGTTACTTCCATAATAATATAATTTTTATTTTACTTGGTAAACGATGCATATCCTATTTCGAAACGAACGTCACAATTAAATTAAAATTATAAGTTAAACACGTTGGCAATAACTTTTCTGTGGGACCAGGATAGGACGCGATAGGGAAGGTTGTGGCAAGCAGAGAATCAACCCTCCACTCAAAATAGGACTGCTTTGTTACTTTGTTTTTTCTCCTTTTTCTTTCTTTCTCTTAGCTTTTGTCTTTTTTGCTTGGTAGTCGCTACCTAGCCTTTCAAAAAAAAAAAAAAACCCTCCACTCACAATAAATAAATAAATAACAGAGAATCAATCAATTAATCAATATCAGGCAAGCAGAGAATCAACCCTCCACTCAAAATAGGACTGCTTTGTTACTTTGTTTTTTCTCCTTTTTCTTTCTTTCTCTTAGCTTTTTTCTTGTATGCTTGGTAGTCGCTACCTAGCCTTTCAAAAAAAAAAAAAACCTCCACTCACAATAAATAAATAAATAACAGAGAATCAATCAATTAATCAATATCAGTCACACAGTATAATCAACTATTTTCCTAAAACACATCACACGGTAATTAAGTCAATAAAAAGTAATTGGTGATGGTAGAAGTGCTAAGTTCTACATAATAAACCAATGGCCGGCAACAACCAAATTCGAGTATTTGACTATTCTAACTTTGAGCATACGGCCATTCAAGTCGGAGTCCTGGACAGCTGCAAGTCTATTTTTTATTTTAATTCATCAGGAATCAAGGGTCCAAGGCGTTTATGATGAATCCTTATCCCGTGCCGCGCGGCGCACCATCCGAGCCGTTCGATTTGATCCGAGCGGTTCATTTTTTTCGGGCCTATTAGATTCACGGGGCTCCCATATCCATCAGATTCCGATCAAACGGCCCACAGAGGTGCGCGGCTCATGTGCCGCGTGGCACAGGATTTGGTTTCGTTTATGATGGACTACGTTCAGAGCTTTTCTGTCTGACTGCGTATCATGAAATGGACTGAGATTAGTTGGGCCATAAATTCCTCTTTTCATTTATTAATGATCACATAGGTTAAGGACATACATTGTCACATTGATGTTGGACTTGGAATAGATCAATATAAAAAGTGGTTTTTTTTTTTTTTGAAATAAGAGGCTATTTATTTATAGAGACTGTAGCCCACTCTGTAACTTAGAGTTTATCCATCTTCTACTAATTATCTACTTAATCCGCGTCCAACGGGAATTGAACCCCTTACCTCTAGAATAAGGGCGGAGTCACTGACCATCTGTGCTGGACTCCATGTTCTATAATAAAAAAAAAAAGTGGAGAGTTGATTCTACGGCCAAAATATCGGCATTAATCTATCTCTCATCAATTATTGCCGACCGTTTCTTATATTCTCTTCCTCTCTGTTCTCTCCTTTATTGGCGATAACAACCAAGCCATCGCTAAAAAATGATTGCATCGTAGATCTATGGCGACCGGAGGAGCAATAGTCCAAAAAATTGCCATACGCGAGTAGTGTGTAAGACGCTGAGTGTAAAGTGCTCTGATTTGTCGGCATCTGAGTGATTTGTCGGCATCTGAGGTATATTTCCCTCCTTTCTGCCTTTCTTTGTTCTTAAATAAAATTGGAACATTTATGTACTAATTTTGTACAAAGATTGTTGTTAATCGTTTGATTTTGAAGAACAAATTGAAGCATTTTCTCTGTTGAAAAATAGGGTTAGTAAAATAATTTGCATAACTGAGGGACTTTTGAGTTTTGATGTTAAGTACTTTCGGTAGAATGAGTAAGGGAAAATGTATCTGAAGGGATCTCAGTGTCAATTTTCTGTTTTTAACTTTTGTTGGGTCTTCAATCTACTTAGTTAGGTCTTCAATTTTAACAGTTAGAATGTGTAGTTTGCAATAGTTAGGTCTTCAATCTACTCTTTTGGGGAAAAAACAGCTTAAGCTAATCAGAGAAATTGCACACACCAAACTATTTCGTATTAATTAATTAATTTTTGTATGCCGGATTGTATTTCTCATTCTGCCCTCCACAATATTTTAATTGATTACTACCTATGTAACATACTTGTGAACTGTGATTATGGCTTTATTGTCTTCTGAAAATATTGATCTGAAATTGATTATGCTTTAATCGAGGTACTGTTCTGCAAAAACAAAGCTATTATGTGATATATTATTATTGAGAGATAATATAGGGTCAAAGCGTCCATTTTTTTCCTTCATTTCTCCTTATTAAACTGAAAATTTGCCGGGAGGCACTATTTTGTAGAACACAACAACACACAGTTTATGGGATATGACCATTAAATACAATAATTTTATTTAATACTTTCTTCTTGAACATTGTCACATTACGTTTTTAATTTTTAATATTAAGAAGTTTTCTCGAAAATTTATTATTCATTGATTTTATTTTGCCATATTTCGAAAATTATATTTTCACTCTATATTTGGATTTGGCTTCTAAAAATTTTGAAAATAGTATTTTGAGCACCAAAATTTTTCTCGTAAATCTAATAAAATTTCTATACATCAGAAATAATCTTTGTGATAATTAATTATTAAATGAGGAAATTTTAACATTAAAGTTTCATGGCCGAACTTAATTATTTGAAGTTTGTACATGTATGGTTCATTCAAATTCTATTTGTATGTGGCCCTTAGTACTATTTTCTCTACGGTCCAATGGTGCTATGGCCCATTTGTGCTATGTACGCATATTGATGAAGTTAAGTATAAAAACATAAAATAAAATATCTGAACCGACTCAACTCTCTCAAATTGCGGCTGGGGATAAACATCAAGTTCAATGACAAATAAAATTGAGACACGTTGAACTCTTTATATATATATTTGGCCAGCTCATTCCTTTCTTACCTGATGAGCGCACCAAAAAGTTTAGGAAAATTCCAATAAATAGAGAACAAGCTTTTAGGATTAAGTTGATATTAGTTGGCAACGTGCAAAGGTCAAGTGAAGGTAAGGCTGCCCTATAATTTCTTATACTCTTAGTCTTTTCATAATTTTCTTTAATTGAATTTCGTTAGCATGATATGAAACTTTTAAAAAGGATAATTAATAATAGATTTTCTAGTCATCATATTTCTTTTATAAACTAAACAAAACATGTTATATTAATTGAATTCTTTTGCAAAGTAGTGATAAGTAAAATTGTGTTTTTTTGTCAAAACGTTATTAAGATACTATCACATAAATTTATGTAATAAAAGTGTTACTAGATAATTAGAGTGTTAAGTTTGAGACTAGTGCAAAGTTATCTTTGAAGCTCAGTATTTGGAGTGCTTTCTTTATTTCTGATTTTAAAAGATCGTTTAATTGAAATTTGGTTTATTGTAAATTTTGGTATTTTAAGTCTCAACTTACTAATTGTTAAATGATAATTAGTGTAGAGACTCAGATAAATAAAGCCCAAAACAGTAAAACATCAAGTTATTTCAGTTACGTTTATATTTCGAAAAATTAATAATTAGATTATATTTTAATCAAGTATGGCTCAATATCAATATTAATCTTAGGATCTGACTAATTCTTTAAGTAGAATTTTAAATAGAATTTATTTTGTCTAGTGTCGGGAAGTCGCTTATCGGAGCCGGGGGTAGCCAATACGATTGAGGATCTGTAGATTGTTGTGCTTGTGTGTTTGCTTCATTTTGCTTTTCAGGTGCGGATTCCACACAACTTGATTACATGTTAGAAATTATTTACTCATAAATGCATTGCATACTTTGAACTGATAATTGCACGCATGTTTGAATTGTATCATTTGGCTTACATTAGTCAATATTATTATTGCATGTTGAGATGGTTCCGAATTGAATGGATTATGATAATTGTTGGTGCTCTTGTACGTTGAAATGATACTGGTTGGGTTGGGCATTGGGGTAGCTCCCTGATGTGCCAGTCTCCGTGAGTAAGCGCTTATATCCGTGGTCTGACAGTGTTCACGTAGTTAGTACCGTTTGCTTATCTTTTTGTTTGAATTAATGGTGAATCTATGGTATCATATACAATATATATTCTATTGTATATTCAGTCTCCTCTGATCAAGGAGAGATGGATCCTTCGGGATAATTCAGTTCAGATTTGATTGATCGATATTGAACCAGCCTTAGTATTAGATAGTTGACCAAGCTAAACCGACACTTTTGTGCTACTATTGAATGTGACATTTCAAATTGATTAAGGTGTCGGGCTCATTTGCATTGCATCTTTATATTGTCATATTAATACATTGTATTATAAAATGTACTGATATTTGTCTTATCCAAATTGTGTGTTTTCTACTCAGTCGGTAAATAGTTCCAAAGCATGTAAGATTGTTCGTGTGGTTGGAACTAAATACCGCACTGAGATAAATTGTATTTATCTCATTCTTTATTTTTTTTGCATTGTTTCCACAATAGTTGTGGGTTCCAGTTTTTGGGCTGAGCGGCGGGCTATGTGGTGAGGAGTAGACTAGTCCCTTTTGGTATGTAACATGTAATATGTATCAATAAATGTATACTTAACTCGCTTGAGACTTTACTTGGCTTGTTAGAAGTCATCGAACTTCTATGTAGACAAATATTTTGTGCTTTTGTATAAATGGTTGTAAAGTAATAATGTGAACTTGTACACACTGAGTGCTATAACAAGGTTATTGAAATGTTATTTAGATAGCTTGTTATGAGTTGTAAACTACATGTTACTTTCTGTATAGTATTAGTAAGCCTTACAGGTGTGTGTTGGCTAACATGCATCTGTGGCGGCTGTGGCGACTCTGGATTCGGGGTGTTATATTTAATGATCCTGGATTTGGGGTGTCACAAATATATTGCAGTGGTTTGCAATAGATTGTGAATATTTTAATAAATTCTAATTGAACAGTCAATAACTAGATATTTGTATGTATGTAGAGTTTTCATACTCACATACAATGTTTGTATGATATTATTCTATGATTGAATTGATAAGTGCTATTCTTAATAATTATTTTTTATCAATACTACATTACAAATTTTCTTAAAAAGACAAAATAATTTAGTGAAAAATTATAATAACATATCTACCAAATATTCAATTTGTTCAGTTTGGCTCTGCCAAAAGAATTTATGATATACAGTTTTAATAATTGGCAATGGCAAAATAACTACCTTCACAGGACACTGCTGTTTACCTCTAATTTTTGCCATATAAGAAAATCTCGACAGTTCACGAGGCAGGGAAAATAGAGACCACAAAAGCATGACGGGTCTAGATTCTCAGAAAAAGGGGTCAATTTTTGACGAAACATGGGCCTGGATTAAAGATGGCATGATATTGATATTAACTAGCTTTTCACACGCGCTTCGCGCGTGAGGCACAGTTATGCAGTAAAGGTCGGGTAATTGAAAGTTATAATTACAGTAAGGAACTATTGTGTCTATGATGACACCATAATAAGAATTTGTGGTTGGGTTAATTTGTGAAGGTTGACTTTCTATTGATATATGATCGGGTGGCGATACATAGTAAAGACTCTCATAAGCATTAATTACATTATATTTGTCATCATCGAGCAAAATATCAATTATCTAAGTTTTAAATTGTTCTCAGGCCCACATCAGGTAAAGGAAACCCATAATCATACATTCCAATTTTCTGTGAAACGTGAGGTTAAAGGAGGTGCAAATACATAAAAAGTATTAGAATTATGAGAACAAAAACTAAATGTGTGCATCTTGGGTAAAACCAATTGTTTTAAGATGTTTCTAAGTTTTACAAATTTGATCAAATTTTAATTTTTTTTTCATCTGCAAATAATCTATAATTGAATACTAATAAAATTGAATAAAATCTTACAAATAATCTAAAATACTTGTCATCAATGGATTTTTCATAATATTTTACCATTCATGTAAATCTGATTAAAAAGTAATTTAAAAAACCATCAAATAATTTAAAAGTTATAATGCAATTTTGTGGAATTCGTAAAATCTGAAAACCATAAAAACTGTTATAAAAATTGGGAAAAAAATTCAATCCCATTGGATTATGTATAATTTTGTAACCATACAAATAAGATTTAATAAAAAAATTAAACTTAGGGAACTCTATTAGCAACCCAATATTTGAAATACTATTCTGAAATTTTGCAGAGGTAAGAAACTATGTAAAATATTGTGAAAGTATAACTTAAAAAAGTTTGTATTATTATATTTTTTTTATAAATTTTTTATCATATATGTAAAATTTTATACAACAATAAATTTCGAAAATATTTGGAAACAATTTAAAATAGAATTATATTTCTTAAATAATATAATTAAACCATCAGATTTAGAAATTCGAAAAGAATATTTCAGAACTCTATAATTATTAAAGTTTATATTACTGGGGATTTCATATTTTTTCAATGAAAGGTATAAATTTTTTATGGTAAATTAAATTAATAAATATCCTCAAATAATTTAAAAAGTGTCGCATATTCTTTATTTCATAAAATTGTATGGTTACATAAAAAAACTCTATGCTGATCATATTTTTTATAATTTTGAGAGCATTTATATAAAATTTCATGCACAAATAAATTTTTAAATTACTTCAAATAATTAAAAACCTAATGACATTTATGAAATTATGAAAATTCAATTTATGAGATGTAAATTTTTTTTTTAAATATTTTGTAAGTCTATAACTATAAAATTTTATATCTCTAAATTCTTCATATATCTTTGAGTAAGCGCGTAAATTTTTATATCCAAATGATTTTTCCAAAGCCTCAAAACAATTAAAAAACAAAATTCTCCTACAAATTAAATTTTATGAGATTCAGAAAATTATTTTAAAAATTTTGTAAGTCTATAATTGAAAATTTCTATATCACTAAATTGTACATATTTTTGTGAGTGTGCACATAATTTTTCATAGCTAAATGAATTTTTAAAATTATTTTAACAATTTAAAAATAAAACTATATTTATCTAAAATTCTTAAATGGAGGGTCCATTAATATGAGAAATGGAGATGACTGCACCTCGAGTGATGATGTCATGATGACATCACCATTTTTACTGTAGAAAAGAGCCCCAACATTGTATTATACCAGCTTTGGTTTCGCGCTTCACGCGATAAATTAGTCTTAAGTTGTTGTTGTGATTATTTAGAAATATGCATTGTTATATATACCTTTTGCTTAATTAGATATGAGTATATTTAGATGAGGAATTGGTGCAGACGTTATTTAATTAGGCTCGATTATATATAAATGAGCAAATACAAATATAGCTCTCCAATCTAATGTGATATGAAACCATATTGAGATTTCTCATACTATAATCATTATAATGACATTCAAAGCACACTATCATTATAATTACATCAAAGCAAGCATCTAACCAAGTCAGGTTATTAAAATCCTTTGTAGATACTCGCTGAATTGAATAGCATATAGAGCCAAAGACGTCCAAACCAAGTAAATCTTTATAAATGTCACCTCCACAAAACCATGCTTCACATTTACCAACTAATAAATAAAATGGCTGAGCATTAATTCACAGTTCGAGTTAGCCCCACAAATGCCATTTTCAGTAATAATTGAAATAATATTTCTCTTTGGGACTGACCATTTGCCTATCAATATTTCCATGACCAGTACATATAATAAAATAGACCACAACATTTAGATGAATGCTAAAGCTGGCTGTCAATAGGTCATAGTCATAACCGAAACAATTTTATATCCAGGTGCACTCCATCTACATGAATAGCACAACTGGCGTATCATGGAGTTAAAGATACCAGTTACTTTAAAACAGCATAGCTATGTGGCCCTCATACCCACATTTATCGTTAATATCATTGCTAGAAATAAAAATGGCACCAATAAACTATAGCGCTGATGCCACTGATATATGATCAAAACAATACTTCTATCTAGTAATTAAATCATATCATTGCATACTGAAACACAGTATATGTACATATCTAATATTCTTGACATAGCGGCATGTGGCTCTTTCAGCCTCTGATCGCAAGGAGATACAATCATACAACAACCAACGCTCTATCAGGCCCTTTATCAATATATGGATCCTGGTATCATCTCTTCTTCTCTTTCTCTCTCCATAGATCCCTTCTATTATCTTAATTAAGAGCATCCTGCCTTGGCACAAATCTCAGGCACCAGAGAAGGAGGTGTGCATCACACCAACATAACCCAATGAATTTGCTAGTTCAGGTTTGTCATTGCTCTTCGGCAACCCGATCCAGTACCTGAATCCAGTAAAAGGCCATTCATCACAAATTACTGGGACCCCCCAATTTTGAAAGCAATTTAACACCACCTAGCCCAATTAAATGTACATAATTATTAGTCTATATGATTTAATAAGGCACAAGTCAGTTTACTCTTTTTAAATAGATCCCACAGTTCATTAACCTCATTGTTGTACTTTCTATAATTAATCTCAAAAGAGCAAATACTGCACATTGCACAAATTAAAGCAAGCCTTTTGTATCAGTTTTGCAAGCACTGTGACATCTCATCATCACAACTCAACATGGTTTTTCTTTAATGTTTTACACAAAGCTAAAACAGCAAGTATGAGCTCAATTACCTTAAAAAGACACCATAGCACCGGTAATTTTTTTTATCACACACTGCTTAGCAGTACCTATATCAACCAAGAGAAATTAACAATCAGAATATAAAAAGCATAAAGCCATGAGTCATTTCATTCAATCCTTTTGACCAGAGTTTGTTAATAACATAAGATTAAGCTTTTAAAAGGACAATCCATAAATAATACCAAGACATCAATTGACTCTACAAAGCATGGCAGAAACCAAAAAAAAAAAGTTAGATTTAATATCATGTCTAAAGCCTATATCAAAGTGCATAGATACATATGTACCAGTAGATTCAACTGCAAACTCAGTTAATATCCTCTCTCCATCATGCAATTGTGCTCCCAAGCACATCTTTCCAAACGGCTGCCACACTTTGATAAATAATATTGCTTGTCACACCACATTTCAAGTGTAGCTTTCTGAGAATACCAAAGATGAAATCTAAATAATTTATAAAAAGTACATGGACACAACCTAATTATTTAAGCTTCTGTTTCTAATCATCCGAGCCTCAAATCCAAGATATTGCAGTTACTATCAACTAAGAATAAGAGCGAAATATGGACCACTACAATAACAAAAAGGGGATCAACTGTATGACACCATGACTGCCCACACAATTTTAATTTTTTTGGGAAATTATTCATTTGACAAACTACAAACTTAAGCCTCAATTCGCTAATCAGGACCAAATTTCAGAACTAACTCTAAAAAAAAGTAATCAATAATTAGGTGAAACAAAATCAGAACTAAAATAAAAAGAAATCAGAACAATTAAAGAACAATTAGAGAAATATTTTGTTAATAATGGCAGTAGGAAGTTGACATGTAAAGATGTAGTTATAATAAAAAATTAAGTGTATTCAAAACTCAATAAAAAAGTATTCGAGGGAGAGAAGAGCGTAAGATGGGAATGCCAAAAAGGGTACTCACCAAGAAGAGGAGGGAAGTTCGCTAGGTTTCCTCGTCTGTCTGCGAGCAAAGAGAGGGGATGAAAATTTTTCGGAGCCATGGCGAGAGAGAGGTGGTCGGCGAAGATCGGTAGAATCTAGGTTTTGAGGCCACCTCAGCGCACCTCCCTCCATACCTCTCTCGATCTGGCATGAAAAATGGGAGGGGATCGGCGGAGATCGCGAGAAAGAGATGTGCTGGCCTGATGAATAGAGAGAAGAGTGTTGTGCTTCGATCAAAAATATGCACAAACTCATAGCTGGTCATAATATTTTACTTCCTATTGTCCTACTCTTAATCAAAGCCCAAAAAAAAAAAAATGGAATAATGACGTCAGCATCGTTACTGTAGAAAATGCTTCCAACGTTGGAGTATTTTTTGATGATGATTGATGATATTAATATTAATGTGATACATCATATGTTGCATTAGTTTAATATTTAATATTCAATATCCATGAAAAATGCGAGACAAATATCATGGGTAATTTCAACGGGATAAGAAACTAGAAGATATGCACAATGATGATAAAAGATTGATTAAATGAATTATCCCATTGAAAATTAAAAAAATTTCATTTAATTAATTTTGGATCCAATAAAAAAAAAGAGAAGAAATAACCATTCAAGATCTCATGAACACATTGATCAATATCATAGCCTTGTTAGTGTTTTTCATGCAATCACATGGAAATGTGACATGTCCATTTATGTCATCAAATGGAGATCCGTGAAAACAAATAATGTGGTGATGTTTGTGTTAGAAAATGCTCATATTTAATTTTTGGATCAATTACAACTAATTAATCACCATTAACAACAAGCAAATCAATAGATCTAGTGCTAAAGCAATCACACATCAAACCAATGAGAACAAGTAGGAGAATTATACCTCTCTTTGTGTAGTAACAAAGAGGCTCGATTCCATGGCATGGGAGTCGATGGCGTGCTTGTACCGCCTCTCCACCACCTCGAACCGCCTCACGTCCACCAAGGAGCCGACCACAAGCTTGAAGGAGTGCTAGCTCTTCTCAAGCTTTTAGCTAATCCTCTCTACCAACTTCTAATTTCTATTAATCATTTAATGGAGGAAGAAGAAGGGAGGAGCTCAACACATGAGCAATGGAGGGAGAAGGAAGAGCCATGGAGAAGAGAGAATTTTCTCTCTTCTCTTTGGTGGCGCACAAGAAGGGAAGGGAAGAGGGGAGGGGTAGATGGAGGCTAGGGTTGGCTCTCTAAAGAGACCCTCTATTTATAGACCACCCATCTCTCATCCACACTTGTAGCTATTTACAAGTATGCCATCCACCCTAAGAGGCCACCTAATGGGCTTTCTTGGGCCATCTTAATAAAAGGCCTTTATTCATTAATTCACCAATTAATGAATCCCCTTTAATTCTCTTTATTCTTCCTTAAATCGGGCCTTTAATTAACCAATTAATTTAGAAGCCCATATAGCTCAAATAAATTAAAGTGTTGAACATAATTAATTATTAACTTATTAATAATTAATTCTTGATTAGCTTATGCATTAATTTATTTCTAACATGATCCATTTGATATAATTAATTATAACGGTTCATAACGGTATATAATTAATTAATCAACTTATCATGTTTTGTATTCTCCAATACAAATAAACAATGCACGTGTGGTCAAAGTCCTATTTGTGCGACCCTATTGAGGATTTATACTATGTTGGCCATGGAAATAAATCGTTATTTATTTCCAATAATCATAAGCGGTATCTAGCAACACGTTATGATTCCCAATTCGTATAAATAATGTACCGTTACAATATCTCAATCCTGCATAAGAAATAAAAGTATTTCTTTGTCTGATTCTTATGTCACATGATATCTTTGTATAATCCAAGATAGGAATGTGTCATTCTTGCAGATTATATATTTCTTGATCTAGAGTTGATTGTACATGTTGGCCAACCAATCCAACTCCATCAAGGGGCCCAAACAGATATCATCACTCATTAAGTATATTAATGAGGGACATACGGTTTTCTTGATGAACAACTTTTCCCCGCACAATTCAAGAGAACATAAATAAAGTCCTTATAGCAGCCTTTATCAGGAATCAACGTTAGACGATATTTATTGAACCTATCCTCATGTGGAAAAGCTGAGCATCTCAAACTTAGAATCAACAACATATGAAATAAACAATGACACATAACACAATCCAAATGTTTATTTCATTGGGTCAAGTCCTGTACTATGTTCTACAACATATACATATGCAATTAAGTTGGTAACTCCTTACGTATGATTTGTAGAACTTAATCATCACTTAACTTGCATACTAATCTTTTATGATAATTAATGTTCCTTGTTAATTATCAAGATTATGGACGATTTAGGTTTATTATTGTCATTCTAATGAATGATCCACAGAGATCTACAATTCAGATCCTCAACCTGAATGATCTGTCAATAATAAACTCTAGGAACAAATGATTAAATATCATCATTAACATAAACTAAGAAAATAAGTCATTAAATATTGACTTCTAGGACATAACTCCAACAATCTCCCACTTGGCCTAGAGTCAATCAATAGTGACCTCTAGCCAATGAAGAATTTAAAACAATGTCATATATCTATATATATACATGTCTCGAACCTCAAAAGATATAATACGCTTAAAGCAAGTTACTCATACGTCCATCACGCATGGATGCACAACTGCATCTCATATACCGCTTAAGGTAGAGGTTAAGTTAGAGTGTTCGCTGTGTCCGCGAACCTATCCAATTTTGTTTGACCCTATATACATATATACTCCTATATATGTGTTCTTGATCGTCATCATGTGAGATCAAATGACATCGTCATAGATCTTAGTTGGATCACCAATTTAATATTGGGTTCTTCAAGTTTAAGCTATGGTTCGAGATGCATAGAACCATATTAGCTTGAATGAGAACTTCACGATCCATACCACATTCTTTCATTGCTTCACAAGTTGCTATATATTTTTGTTTTGGTGACGGAAACGGTTGTAATATCCCATTTAGAACACCTTCTAAATTTACAACACCACATTAAACAAAATATGTAGCTCAATTGTATTTATATCAATCTTTCGAAAACTAGCATCAGTATAACAATTTATATGAGCTTTCTTTCATCTTGTCAGATGAAAAACATATCACCCTTTCTCATAAGATACTCGAGGATATTCTTGATTATTGTCCAAATGTATTTTTCTTTGTATCCAGTTGACAACTGCTTGTCATACTCCTTGGGTACAACACATAGGGGCATGTGCATAAGTATGGCGTACGTAATGAAACTCATAACAGAAGGATGCTCGAATTGTATCGTGCACTCTTCTCGAATTGAGTTGCAACACACCGAGTCGAACTCAAGTGTATGCCATACAACGTGGTTAGACATCCTTTACAGGAGTCTATCTTCTCGTGTAACTAGAACACTTTGTCATTATATGCATATTTTCTCAAATCTGACATCCATCATAATCTATCTCCATAGATTTTGTTTCCTTGGATTTAGGTGACTTGCCCAAGTTCTCAATTGAGTAATCATTCTCCAATGAGATCTTGACAATATTCATTTTCTTAATGTTATTTCCAATTAATGTCTTGTATCTTGTACAATACATGTAACACAATCATGCTCCCACTGACTATCTTGTCTGTACAAGATACCTTTTTGACGAAGTTCAACTCCTTGACTTCCTTTTCGAAATGTTTATTCCAATTTCCACAATACTTGCTTCAATCCATTAATGGATCCTTAAAGCATATATATGTTTCTAACAATACAACAAATCCTCGGTTTGTGTCAAATACACAACAACTTCCTTCATTCAATCGAAGAAGACGGTTTTGATGTATCTTTCCATATATCTATATATACGAAATATAACTATTGTTAGAATGATCTTTATTGACTTATACACAGCTACAAGCGAGAAGCCGTGCTTTGTACATGGTCAACTCGTTATCGACTTAGACATAGCAACAATCATGAACTTGTGCTTTGTACATAGTCGACTTGCTATCCATATCTATCTTTCTTTAAAAGATCCAAATGTTCTAGATGGATCGCTCCTTCTTGAACATCAATCAAGGTCTATACCTTGTTGTTATGTATATGGATTGCACTTAAAGATCATACAGATTCAAATCATACTTGTGGAATTGGGTCTTTCCATCGCTTCTGTATTTATCAACGGATCCTCATATGTCAAGTACGAGGATGTTGTGAAGCCTATGTACTTTTCAGTTTAGGCAATTCACTCTCGTTGATCTTAGTAGGATTGGTGCTTGAGGTCAACAATCTACTTCTACAACATCTTGTAGAGTAAGTTCTTGATCCTAATATATTGCACGAGTTTCTCGAACATCATCTATTCGTGAGATGTTTGAGTATTCTTTAGAAGCGAGCGTGCTTATAAACTTCTTCCTTTCACAACTGCTTGTGAGTTAAGTTCCGCTCAACTCCCACTAAGCACCATGTATGGAGTGACAAGTGTCCTATAAAGGTACTTCTTGTAGTGACGCATAAACTCCTTTAATTCTCACTTTACTCCCACTACTTCTTCTTGAGAATATCATTCTTTAAGATTACGTTATGATGAGCAACAACTACCTTGTTCTTATCATGTTCATAGAAGTAGTACCTTTTGACTAATTCAAGATATCCTACAAAATAATAAGCGTCTTATTTGGGTCCAAGCTTATCAATCAATCGAACCTTGAAATAAGCTTCTCAACACCAAATCTTGAGAAACAATATACCTAGAGATCGAATCTCATAAGATATCTTTCTCAATAGACTTCGATGGAATTTTTATTCAGTGTAAACAATATTGTCCTCAAACACAAATCCCTTACATGAGTTGAATAAGTCAATTTGATTTATTACCGATCGAACTATATCAACAATGTTCGATACCTTCATCCTTGGATACATTTTTCAATGTTCCTCATGGAGCGAGTAGTGAAACGTATTTCATACTCTTTAGATAATATATCAAACTATATGACTTAACTATTTACCATGATCCATCTTAAGACTTTTGCTTTTATTGAATAGTTTTTCAACTTTACTCTTGAAATTCTTTTGATCTTGTCAAAAGATTCATACTTATACCATATCAAATAGATACGTTAATATCTACAATGATCGTTGGTCAAGTGGTAAAGTGTCAACAACCTTTCAATTGCACAAGTACCCAATATACATCAATATGTATAAGTCTTAATCAAGTTACTTGTCCTTTAAACCTTCGTAGTTCAAAGGCGCTTTTGTCTTTTAACAAACACGATTCACATGAATTTCAATTGATTTGCAATCGAATTGATTTACGAGCTCCACGTTACGTAGACTCTCATAATGCGATTCTTGTTTATATTCGACTAAGCGACTATTTTTCATAAAAGTCAAATACTTTATGTGAAGTCTTACATATTTATCATTCAAAATTTGTTTATCTATTTCAAGCAAATTCAATCAAGATGCATGAAATCTTATACACAAATTCATAACAATAAGAGAACAACATTTCTCTATTACAAAACATGATCATCCATCATCAAATATGAAACGGAGATAAGTTTTTGTGAGATGTTTGGAATAAGGTATACAACCTTAAATTCCTAAACAAACTCTTTATTTAGTAAAGATAACTCTACGTATTCAAAGGTAGCGTCTTAGACGTATAAGCCATTTCCAAAACGGAGTTTACTTTACTTGTCTCGAACTTTCTCTTATTCATCATTGCCTACACATTTCATTAAATGCGAGCACATGAACTAGCACCTAATTACTAGTGTGAATTAGAGATAGTGAGATAATTTGAACGACAAATATCTTAAGGTTTAGAACATCATGGTATATCAGACAACCTTTCAAATGCCTCACATAAATGGCAAATGAAACATCTCATGTGACACATGGTCACTAGTGAGGGTCTCAAAGTTTCAACTCATATCTTGGTGAAGTATTCCTTTAATACTTAACCAATTACTTTTAGCACTAACAAGTGTGCGAACAATATATCCTTTTGTCCCGAGAAAGAGATTGCATGACAATATCAACAATCCTTGATATTGGAGATCTTAATATCTCTAGTTGTCAATTAGCTACTCAAACCTTTCGGTTCGCAAGCTAATGAAACATTCATTTCTTATAATAAGAGTCTCTTGGTTAACTCCATTACTCAATCATAAATGATTGAGTCTATATTTACTTTCTCTAAGAACTTCTTCTTAAATGGATGAGAGTGTAGAAGTCTAGTCTAGTCCTTATGAATTCTCCAATTCAAAGGTCTAGAACTTCTAAAAGGATATAAGCATTCGTTTTATTGAATAATTTTCGTCAAAACTAATCAATCATTACGAAGCTATGTTCGGGAAGTCGATGAACGTTTTGGGATTAAACATGCACAAGTTTCTCCCTTCCAAGAGCATGTCTTAGAAATCGGTGTTACTTCTCCAAGTAAATACCTTAGAAACGAGCTTGTTGTTTTTCCAAAGATTGATCGCAACGAAATTAACATATTTAATATCTATAACAATTTCAATTTAAGGTCATTTAGTTTATGCAATGTTTTGTTTATGGAATGATAAACAAAACTCCCACTACATTTATTTAAAGTCCCTAATGTAGTCGGTTTCCAAGATCCTCATTTTCGTTGAAATAGGGGACAGCGTCGGCATGACACCTAAAACAACTAGATAAGGTAGGTTCTCCAACCAATCATATCTTGTCCATATGATTCTTGGTTTGTGAGATATCATAAGTATATCCACAAACTTCGTCCCAACGTCCAATCCGAGTGGGTCCGTTGTAAAGCAACCTCTCTCTATTTGCTCCTAGTAAATCCGATTTACACCCCGACTACAATGATGGACTACGATGTCCGCGTCGGCAGGAATGCATCTGTGATACCCTGAAATTTTTTATAATTATTCTGAATTTTAATTTCTGACTTGGTGATTTAATTTTCTTCTTGATTATTTTATTGGATGGTGATTGAAGAATTATTTTGTTGCTTTATTATGTTTAGAGTTTGCTTCTGAAAATTTAAACCAATTTCATAGATTAAAATATATTTATAGTTTGGTTTTCCCTAAAATTTCATTTGTGGATTATAAGTACTAATTTTAATTATTTTGTTAAAGATTAGTTAATTTGTTTAGAAAAGGACAGATCGGTTTGTATAAAGTAGATATTAGATTTGTAATTTCCTAATTAAGCTTGCTATGGTTCATTCTATTTTGTATCTATTCCATGTGGGGCCTATTTGGAATAATAGTCTTTGGTTCATTGGATTACTCTTGCACCGTGTCCACAAATAAATTAAAGATCATAGAATATTTGGTGAAGCCTTTTCCGTGAAAATGGGATCTGGTTCCTTCCTGCCCTTTTTTCCTCTTCATTTCATCTTTTCCTTTCCTCAAAATTTAGTTGCTCTCTGGTGTCGTTCAAGTAGTCTAGTGACAGAAACAAAGGAATTTGCTCTCTCCATGGTGTCGTTCAAGTTGGGCAAGTGACAGAAACCAAAATCGTTAGGGATTCGAGTTCAATTTTTGCAAACGTCTGATCGATTACATAAAATTGAGCAAGTAAGTTTATCAATTAGAGTTTTACTGCTGTGTTTTAGTGTTTCTTTGAGTTAATTTCGAAATGGCAAATTGAATAAGTACATTTACTATTTTACAGACCACTGTGACCTTACTTCGGATTTTAAGTAACTGTTGTTATTCTATTTCGAATTTGGGCATGAGAATTATTTTCTTTGAAACTAGACTTCCAGACAAGAATTTTGGTATATAGTATGAATTTTTCTGAGATTAGTTGGTATTTTTACATGATTTTCGAAACTAGGACAAGTTCTGAAAACAGCTTTCTGGAACAGACAGACCTCAGTGCGGTTTTTGATTTTTAATTTGTTCTCTGTTTGCATTTAAGACTTGAAACTTATAGAACTGAAAATAGACATCTAGAGGCAGCTTCTGTAATTTTTACAAAATTTTTAGAGATTTATTTGAAGGGTTTCGAGGCATAAACTTTCAGACCAATTTGCTGGCAGGAATTGCTGGAACAGATTTCTGAAACTAGATTTTGTCTGATTTCGAAAATTTATTATAATTAATCCGTATGTCCAAACCTTATGAAATTTTTACAGGAGATACTTCCTATCATGTTTTATCTACGGTTAAATTTTCATTTGATTCTGTTTAGCCGTTTATGAAATAAAAATAATTTTGTAAACTGTCAAAAATGCCCTTCACTGGTACCAGAAATTTGTCTACCCTTCTGATCACCAATTGGTACCACTCTTGCATTGTTCTATATACGGTGTCAAACATGGAGTACTATAATTCTGATGTGTCCTGTTACAACTCTTATATCTTTGTACTTATGCCTCTTTTGAACTCTAATGGATATTAAAGTTTTAAGTGCATTTTGGGTGAAATTTGTAAATTAGGGGCTGTTCTAAATATAAAACTTAAGTTATTTAAGTACATGAAACTTAAAAGGAAATTTTATGTTGTCTAGAGTCAGGAGGTTATGACTTATGAGTTGAAATTTAGAAGCCGTTGACATGAGGGAGGCACTGTAGAGTTAGTTTTGATTGCTTGCTTTTGCTTGGTTTTTACTGCTGTTTAAGGTACGGATTCCACTCGAGTTTTAATTATGTGTGATATATTATTATTAGTATTATGCATCTTGAAATTCATATTTGGGAAGTGATTGAAACGTGGCATTTTTGGAAAGTGGCATTTTGAATTCATAATTTGATATTCATTCATGAGCATATTTTGTGAATATGTATAGTGATGCATGATTGGAAAATGACATATTGAATGGTATCCGATTGAAATGTGATTTGATTGAGGTAAGTACAGCTTGTGTGGTTGAGATAGACACTCGTTTTCAAGTTTGGAGTCGGGGAATGGCCCCCCCGTCTGGCCAGACTCCGGTCATAAGCGCTTATAGTCCGGTACTCTATACGGTACCCAGTCCGTGGAGTGGTAGTGTTCCCAGCTTGCGTGTACGTTTGATGATTTATTGATTGAATGATATGTGAATTGAATTGGTCGGGGTAGGCCCTCATAGAAGGGTCTCGCGACGTGAATGGAATTGGTCGGGGTAGGCCCTCATACAAGGGTCTCGCGACATATTTGATTTTGATGATCATAAAAGAAACCAGACTTGCATACTAGATAGTTGTCCAACGAAATGAGTCGGCATTTGTTATACTTTGATATTTGAATTGTTATGGAAGTGATTGCCGAGCTCACATTGCATATTGCATTGATTTAATTAAATTGATATTATTATGTCTGATTGAAACAAAATGTGATTGTTTTTTTACATGTGAGCTGTCACATACTATTAATTGTTTTTCCAAGGAATTGAAATATGTCAGTTATTATAGTTTGAATTTTAAACGATTTTGAGAAGTATTGAATTTATTTCCTAATTGCATTGTTTGATCGAAACTTTATATTAAATGTTTATTTGTAATAAATATGGATTTGATTTGAAAATTATTTTTGCTCAGTCATGTATCTAGTTCCAACACATGATAGTCAAAACTCAAGTGGCTGGAACTGAATACCGTACTGAGATAAATTTTATTTATCTCATTCTGTGCTTTTTGCATTGTTTCCACAATTGGATGTGGGTTCCAGGTTTCAGATCAAGTGCTGGAAAGCAAGACGAGTAGCAAGCCTTTGGGTACTGTGGTTAGCAACCTATATGTACCAGACTGTTGTAGAATTTATCTTATATTTAAGTAAATAAATCTTGAAATTTGTATTTGATATGCATATTAATTGTGTAAAATCATTATTATATTGTAAAATAAGCATTAGTAAGCCTTGCGGGTGCAACAGGCATCCGCGGCGGGCGCTCTGTCGTGTGCTGTCCAGTTACAGTATTCGACGGGGTGTCACAGATGGTATCAGAGAATGGTTTAACAACCAAACCAGACTAATAGGTTGCGTGAGTGGGGTATGTTTAAAGGGTTATTTTGTATGTAAGCTTGACTTCTTACGATTTGTGCTAGCAGATTAATGTTTGTGTAACTTATTTATAAGTATGATAATATAGAGATGCTTTGTATTTGTGCTTAATCTAATATATCTTAACTTGTTGTTTTGATTATTTCGTTTTTTAGTACAAGGTGATTTATTTGGCTTCAAATAATGATTGTTTAGAAAGTAAATTAGATTCTTAAAAACTTTCTTCAATGACTGTTCTTTGTGTATTGAATAGTTAATTTAAATTGTGTATGTATTGCATAGTTTTAAGTTATAATATTTGGGTTCATAATTTAATTTATTCATTGATTATGGTTGCTTGGTTATTTTATATGTGTTGTAATTTTTAAGATATGTTTTATAGGTTGAAACAATTTATGTGCATCAAAGTAATATGGCTTATTTTGTAATGTTTGAAATGTAAAGTGATTTTTATAAGTGTACAAGAGTTAGTATGGCATGTTAAAAGAATTTTATTTATTATAGTGAGCATGTTCTATTTTATATGAAATGTTAAGGATTTCTAAATTTACTATGATATGCATAAAGTTTTGGAACTTACTTGAGTAAAGATTTTCTTATCTTTTGTTGGCACAAGGATCAAACAAGTTGACTGATCATCAGACTTGTTAATTGAATCTCAATAATACCAGAATTATTCTTACTTCCTTGACTGATCACCAAGGCAGCAAAGAATAATTTTGATATTACCGTGCTTCCCAAAAGATAAGAATTGAACTAGAACTTTCAATATGTTATTAGCTATAAGTCTTGAGCAATGTGGCTTAATTATTGTATGCGTTAGTTTCTCATTCATTCTGAAGCTTTACAAAGAAGTTCGATGGTTGCAAATGAGTTTTTGTCAACTTTATTTTGAAGGTAATAAGTGTTAGCTTGGGTTCGATTTAAATCATTTTCTTTTTACATGGCACAATACCATTTGTTGCAAGGTCTTTTCTGTAAATTCAAAATGATAGTACTTGTTTAAATTTTATTAGGTGTTGTGTATTGCTACTTGCATAAATTTCGAGGTCGAAATTTTTTTAAGGAGGGAGGAATGTGATACCCTGAAATTTTTTATAATTATTCTGAATTTTAATTTCTGACTTGGTGATTTAATTTTCTTCTTGATTATTTTATTGGATGGTGATTGAAGAATTATTTTGTTGCTTTATTATGTTTAGAGTTTGCTTCTGAAAATTTAAACCAATTTCATAGATTAAAATATATTTATAGTTTGGTTTTCCCTAAAATTTCATTTGTGGATTATAAGTACTAATTTTAATTATTTTGTTAAAGATTAGTTAATTTGTTTAGAAAAGGACAGATCGGTTTGTATAAAGTAGATATTAGATTTGTAATTTCCTAATTAAGCTTGCTATGGTTCATTCTATTTTGTATCTATTCCATGTGGGGCCTATTTGGAATAATAGTCTTTGGTTCATTGGATTACTCTTGCACCGTGTCCACAAATAAATTAAAGATCATAGAATATTTGGTGAAGCCTTTTCCGTGAAAATGGGATCTGGTTCCTTCCTGCCCTTTTTTCCTCTTCATTTCATCTTTTCCTTTCCTCAAAATTTAGTTGCTCTCTGGTGTCGTTCAAGTAGTCTAGTGACAGAAACAAAGGAATTTGCTCTCTCCATGGTGTCGTTCAAGTTGGGCAAGTGACAGAAACCAAAATCGTTAGGGATTCGAGTTCAATTTTTGCAAACGTCTGATCGATTACATAAAATTGAGCAAGTAAGTTTATCAATTAGAGTTTTACTGCTGTGTTTTAGTGTTTCTTTGAGTTAATTTCGAAATGGCAAATTGAATAAGTACATTTACTATTTTACAGACCACTGTGACCTTACTTCGGATTTTAAGTAACTGTTGTTATTCTATTTCGAATTTGGGCATGAGAATTATTTTCTTTGAAACTAGACTTCCAGACAAGAATTTTGGTATATAGTATGAATTTTTCTGAGATTAGTTGGTATTTTTACATGATTTTCGAAACTAGGACAAGTTCTGAAAACAGCTTTCTGGAACAGACAGACCTCAGTGCGGTTTTTGATTTTTAATTTGTTCTCTGTTTGCATTTAAGACTTGAAACTTATAGAACTGAAAATAGACATCTAGAGGCAGCTTCTGTAATTTTTACAAAATTTTTAGAGATTTATTTGAAGGGTTTCGAGGCATAAACTTTCAGACCAATTTGCTGGCAGGAATTGCTGGAACAGATTTCTGAAACTAGATTTTGTCTGATTTCGAAAATTTATTATAATTAATCCGTATGTCCAAACCTTATGAAATTTTTACAGGAGATACTTCCTATCATGTTTTATCTACGGTTAAATTTTCATTTGATTCTGTTTAGCCGTTTATGAAATAAAAATAATTTTGTAAACTGTCAAAAATGCCCTTCACTGGTACCAGAAATTTGTCTACCCTTCTGATCACCAATTGGTACCACTCTTGCATTGTTCTATATACGGTGTCAAACATGGAGTACTATAATTCTGATGTGTCCTGTTACAACTCTTATATCTTTGTACTTATGCCTCTTTTGAACTCTAATGGATATTAAAGTTTTAAGTGCATTTTGGGTGAAATTTGTAAATTAGGGGCTGTTCTAAATATAAAACTTAAGTTATTTAAGTACATGAAACTTAAAAGGAAATTTTATGTTGTCTAGAGTCAGGAGGTTATGACTTATGAGTTGAAATTTAGAAGCCGTTGACATGAGGGAGGCACTGTAGAGTTAGTTTTGATTGCTTGCTTTTGCTTGGTTTTTACTGCTGTTTAAGGTACGGATTCCACTCGAGTTTTAATTATGTGTGATATATTATTATTAGTATTATGCATCTTGAAATTCATATTTGGGAAGTGATTGAAACGTGGCATTTTTGGAAAGTGGCATTTTGAATTCATAATTTGATATTCATTCATGAGCATATTTTGTGAATATGTATAGTGATGCATGATTGGAAAATGACATATTGAATGGTATCCGATTGAAATGTGATTTGATTGAGGTAAGTACAGCTTGTGTGGTTGAGATAGACACTCGTTTTCAAGTTTGGAGTCGGGGAATGGCCCCCCCGTCTGGCCAGACTCCGGTCATAAGCGCTTATAGTCCGGTACTCTATACGGTACCCAGTCCGTGGAGTGGTAGTGTTCCCAGCTTGCGTGTACGTTTGATGATTTATTGATTGAATGATATGTGAATTGAATTGGTCGGGGTAGGCCCTCATAGAAGGGTCTCGCGACGTGAATGGAATTGGTCGGGGTAGGCCCTCATACAAGGGTCTCGCGACATATTTGATTTTGATGATCATAAAAGAAACCAGACTTGCATACTAGATAGTTGTCCAACGAAATGAGTCGGCATTTGTTATACTTTGATATTTGAATTGTTATGGAAGTGATTGCCGAGCTCACATTGCATATTGCATTGATTTAATTAAATTGATATTATTATGTCTGATTGAAACAAAATGTGATTGTTTTTTTACATGTGAGCTGTCACATACTATTAATTGTTTTTCCAAGGAATTGAAATATGTCAGTTATTATAGTTTGAATTTTAAACGATTTTGAGAAGTATTGAATTTATTTCCTAATTGCATTGTTTGATCGAAACTTTATATTAAATGTTTATTTGTAATAAATATGGATTTGATTTGAAAATTATTTTTGCTCAGTCATGTATCTAGTTCCAACACATGATAGTCAAAACTCAAGTGGCTGGAACTGAATACCGTACTGAGATAAATTTTATTTATCTCATTCTGTGCTTTTTGCATTGTTTCCACAATTGGATGTGGGTTCCAGGTTTCAGATCAAGTGCTGGAAAGCAAGACGAGTAGCAAGCCTTTGGGTACTGTGGTTAGCAACCTATATGTACCAGACTGTTGTAGAATTTATCTTATATTTAAGTAAATAAATCTTGAAATTTGTATTTGATATGCATATTAATTGTGTAAAATCATTATTATATTGTAAAATAAGCATTAGTAAGCCTTGCGGGTGCAACAGGCATCCGCGGCGGGCGCTCTGTCGTGTGCTGTCCAGTTACAGTATTAGACCACCCATCTCTCATCCACACTTGTAGCTATTTACAAGTATGCCATCCACCCTAAGAGGCCACCTAATGGGCTTTCTTGGGCCATCTTAATAAAAGGCCTTTATTCATTAATTCACCAATTAATGAATCCCCTTTAATTCTCTTTATTCTTCCTTAAATCGGGCCTTTAATTAACCAATTAATTTAGAAGCCCACATAGCTCAAATAAATTAAAGTGTTGAACATAATTAATTATTAACTTATTAATAATTAATTCTTGATTAGCTTATGCATTAATTTATTTCTAACATGATCCATTTGATATAATTAATTATAACGGTTCATAACGGTATATAATTAATTAATCAACTTATCATGTTTTGTATTCTCCAATACAAATAAACAATGCACGTGTGGTCAAAGTCCTATTTGTGCGACCCTATTGAGGATTTATACTATGTTGGCCATGGAAATAAATCGTTATTTATTTCCAATAATCATAAGCGGTATCTAGCAACACGTTATGATTCCCAATTCGTATAAATAATGTACCGTTACAATATCTCAATCCTGCATAAGAAATAAAAGTATTTCTTTGTCTGATTCTTATGTCACATGATATCTTTGTATAATCCAAGATAGGAATGTGTCATTCTTGCAGATTATACATTTCTTGATCTAGAGTTGATTGTACATGTTGGCCAACCAATCCAACTCCATCAAGGGGCCCAAACAGATATCATCACTCATTAAGTATATTAATGAGGGACATACGGTTTTCTTGATGAACAACTTTTCCCCGCACAATTCAAGAGAACATAAATAAAGTCCTTATAGCAGCCTTTATCAGGAATCAACGTTAGACGATATTTATTGAACCTATCCTCATGTGGAAAAGCTGAGCATCTCAAACTTAGAATCAACAACATATGAAATAAACAATGACACATAACACAATCCAAATGTTTATTTCATTGGGTCAAGTCCTGTACTATGTTCTACAACATATACATATGCAATTAAGTTGGTAACTCCTTACGTATGATTTGTAGAACTTAATCATCACTTAACTTGCATACTAATCTTTTATGATAATTAATGTTCCTTGTTAATTATCAAGATTATGGACGATTTAGGTTTATTATTGTCATTCTAATGAATGATCCACAGAGATCTACAATTCAGATCCTCAACCTGAATGATCTGTCAATAATAAACTCTAGGAACAAATGATTAAATATCATCATTAACATAAACTAAGAAAATAAGTCATTAAATATTGACTTCTAGGACATAACTCCAACAGTTTGAGGCAAGCAATAAAAATGAATCAACATGCCGAGTAAAGTGTGCAAGCCAATTAGATTGAGCATTATACGGTTTGTGCTCTAATCATTTCATTATCAAAACAAAATGAAAGAAGTATATGAACGGGCCATATATAGCAATGATAAATAGGCCCAAATGAAAAATGGAAAACAGATCAGTGAAATAAAAAGGAAACTAAAGAGATACAACCCACGAAGGATCAGTGTCTCTTCTCCGAAAAAATTACAACTAACTTTAATTAATTTAGAAATTATAAAATAATTCGTTTTTAATTAATTTTTTAAAAATGACTGCGCAGTTTCGGAATCTGAGATTCCGAAACTAATTCTGCTTAGTTTCGGAATCTGAGATTCCGAAACTAGAATGTCGCTTATTATATATAGCGGAGACCCCTCTCCCTCTCTCTCTCTGTCCCTTTCATCCTCCGAAGAGCGCCTCTTCTCAGGTATGTTTTTTTTTTTTTAAATTAATTAATTGATTTATTTTATTTAGTTATATTAGTTTAATAATAGAAAAAATAGGAAAATTATTCAAAAAATATAAAAAAAATTATAAAAAAAATCAGATTAAATTCTATTATTTAGGATAAATATATTTTAGCAAAATTTTTTTTTTACATGTTGTAATAATAGAAAAAGTATTAAAAAAATTAGGTTAATAATAGAAAAAATAGAAAAAATATTTAAAAAATATCCAAAAAAATTTAAAAATCAGATTAAATTCTATTCATTAGGAAAAAAAATATTTTAGCAAATTTTATATTTTTTACATCTTATAATAATAAAAAAATTGTTTAAATAATTAGGTTAATAACAGAAAAAATAGGAAAAATATTCCAAAAATATTAAAAAATATTAAAAAATCATATTAAATTATATTATTTGTTATGTAAATTAATAATATATATTTTGATATTTTCATATATATTAATAATATATATTTTGATATATATTAAAAAATCATCTTATATTTTGGTTTTCAATGTGCAGAAAATTTCAAACAAGATTCAAGATTGAATTTCCTATTTCAGCAGCATTTGTCGATCGAGGTGAGTATTTTTTATTCATTAATTTATTTATTTTGCATAGTAAATGTATGTAATTTAGAATAGTTTATTGCTTGGTATGATATGATATGATAGTTTTTTATTTTGAATATTGAATATGATTGTCGATTGTGATATGATATGATATGATATGATTGCTTGGTTTGAAATGGGTTTATTTAGGGGGCATTTGGGTAAAGAAATTTTCGGAAACCCTCCCAGTACAGGGGAGATGCTGCCGAAATTTTGTTAGATTTCTGAAATTGAATTTTTTTTTATTAAGTGAAAATGCCCCCGAGAAGAAGAACGTCTCCAGCTTCACAGAGATCTACGAGGCTACGGTCCGATCCTCAGGCTTCTACTTCAGCCGTGCCCGAGGCTACGGACGTCGTTTCCTCTGGTGTTGCTGATGCCGGCGCTTCTACCTCAGCCGGCGCTTCTACCTCAGCGGGCCCTTCTTCTTCCCCTCCTCCTTCTCCTCCTCCTCCTGGTGCAAATCGTCTGTTGCATTTGCAACAAAACCAGCTTCGTGGCCCTGATGTATGTTATTTTATTTTTTTCATTACTATTTGAAAATCAACTTCAAATCAATATAGTCTCTAATTTTTTTTTTCTGATAAATAAAGAAATGGCATCCACTGGTGCACAAGCCGATGATGGCTAGGACTCCTCAGGTGGACCAGCATCTGACGACACTTGGGTTGATCCACGTCGTTCAGCTTGGTCATATGCCTGTGGATCATACGCTTGTGCAGGGTTTGGCCTTGTTCTGGAGGCCGGAGACCCACACGTTTCACTTTCCTCATATCGGCGAGATGACCGTCAGTCTAGAGGTACGTGACATTTTATAAGTAAATTTCATCTTACTTGTGTTATGATTTATATGTATACTAATAGTATTTCAACTATCATGCAGGACGTGGCTTTCTTATATGGTTTACCCGTCACTAGTGGCCGAGTCGTGACGGGTCATTGTCATTTCGATTATATCGAGCTTCTTTCGACATATGCGTTGCCGCGGGACACACCGCAGGAGGAAGTGGAAAAGTGCTTCCGAGAAAAAAATAGAAAGTAAGAAAATTATAAAACTTATTGTGTACTTTATAATAAACTTAATGTTTTGTTCTGACAATAAAGTCGAAATACAGGAAGAAACATTGCGTTAAATTTACGAAGCTGCGAAAGATTTGGAAGGATGTTGTCCTCGACGATGAGGATCAGATTGATAGATACACACGGGCATTCGTGCTAGAGCTTATTGGTTGCACGTTATTTCCGGATGCCACGGGGGACTCTGTTCCGGCTTTTTATCTCGATCTTTTGCGGGTTAGTAGATTTTTATAAAATCTTTATGAGTTCTGTTAATTATTATAATATGTACATTTGTTTTGCCATAATTGACTGCCTGACATAAATGAAATTTGTAAATATTTGTAGGATCTTCGTACTGCTCCCTCTCAGGAAGTGTACAATTGGGGTGCGGCCACACTTGCTGCTTTATATAGAGGTTTCAACACTGCAGCAATAAATAACAGTACAAACATCGGGGCTCCGTGGTTACTTCTGCAGTTCTGGTCGTATGCGCGATTGAGTTTGTGTCGGCCGACGATCACGTATGATTTTAGCGACTGGGGTCTACCATCTATTGATACCTGTGCACCTTACGGGAGGTATGTTTATTGCATTTGAGATTAAATTTTTAAATACTTTTGAATATTTGCAGGAGATGTTCAAATATGTTCAAATATTTGCATTTAAAAATAAGATAACTAAACAAACATGTTCAAATATTTGCAGGAGATGAACTACACGTCACAGATCTAAGAAGTATCAAGGCCCTGGTTACTCATCCGGAATGGATTATGCTCGGGACGTTCTCATGAAGATCAGACCCGAGCACGTCCATTGGAGGCCTTATGACCATATGAGGAGCCTCATGCCTCGTTATGCTCAGGTTTGCAATGAATATATTATTCTTTTACATGTTATAATAATAGAAAATTTATTAAAAAATTAGGTTAATATTATTTTTAAATAATAGTACAAAATTGCATTATATGTTATGTATAATAATAATATAATTTTTTATTTTTTTAAATTCATACATTTTATGCTCAGGTTGATCCGAGCTTGTTTGTTGTCCGTATCCCGTGCATTCATTACTGGATGGTGATGTGGCACTACGCCGATCATGTCATGCACCAGTTCATGCTGTACCAGACAGTGCCGCCACCTCGACCTGAGGTACAATAAAATATATTTTTCACTACTATATTTACTTATTATTACTTAATATAATTTCAAAATAAAACAGGCTTGGCAGAGGACGTCGCAACTGATGGGATACATGTTCACCACCTACCGAAACAGAGACTGGCGTGGCGTTTTCCAGACAGAGGTAGGCATGTGGGGTGACATGGCACAGGCTAGGGTCAGGGAGGAGCGGCCGTGGAGCGATGCTATCGAGGCCACGTATCTACGCTGGCTAAGGGTACATGGGGGTGCGTATGTCGTACATATTCCGGAGGAGACAGAGACAGCTCCGGTTGCCGATATGTCGTACCTTCGCGACAGTCCTTCACACGTGGCTTTGGTGAGTTCATTTTGATGCAATAACCATTCACAATAACCGATTTCAAATATAATTTGATGGCTAACATTGGTTAAACAGGTTAAGCATACTTTGAGAGACGTGCTTCGAGCATGTGCATGGGCGATGAAGAAGGGATTCAGACGTGCTGGGAATATGCTGCTTACTAGTTGCAGCACGACATTGGATCTTGTCGGCGAGCCTCATCGGATACCTCATGTATTGGAGTTGAAGGGTCTTCCGACGGATATCGCATCCATACCTGATACGTCGTCTGACGAGGAGGAGCTTCCGGAGCCCGGTTGGGACGAGCATCGGTTCATGCAGGTATATCACAAACTTAATCTAATATTATTGTGTTATTCTTCTTATGTTCTTCTTTTTCAAAATTATTTTTATAACATTATTACTGCTATTATGTGTAACAGGGTGATTTCAGTTTGTATGATTTTGATTCATTTTTTGATGTTCCGCGCCCTAGCCAGCCGATCACTCAGACCAGACGCTCTCATTCACGACCATCTGTGCCTGAGACTGTTGAGCCTGAGACTGCTGAGCCTGAGACTGCTGAGCCACAGCCTCCACCTCCACCTCCACCTCCACCTTATTCTCAGCCACACCCAGACTACCCCACCCAGCATACTCCTTATCCTCCGTACCAGACTCAGACGCAGTTTGGAGGGGGTCATATGCAGCAAAGTCAGTATGGAGGGGTTTATATGCAGCAGCCTCAGTAGAGTCAGTACCAGACTCAGGCTGATGCTTATTTCCAGACATACGGTATTCCCTTAGATGATGATCCGTTGTCGACTTTCTCTCAGTCGCAGCCTCAGTATCAGTCTCCATTTCCTGGATACAGTCCACAGTCTGGTCATCCTGGGGCATCATCTAGTAGACCTCCTCTATTTTCCACTCCAGTTCCCACTCCAGTTCCTGTGCCTCGTCCCACTCCAGTTCCTGCGCCTCGTCCCACTCCAGGACTTGCTCGCGGCCGACAGCGCCGACAGCCACCAGGCGCATATATTGATTATTCCCCGGAAACGGGGAATTACCGTCGTGATGGACGGAATTAGGATTTTTGTATCTCGTTTTGTATGACATTGTTATGATATTTTCATCTCGTACTTGGTGTTTTTTTATATATCTCGTATTGTGATTTTTATATTTCATATTTTATATATCTCTTTAGTTTTATGCTTACAAAAAATTTTAAAAAAATAACCTCATGTAAAGATTAAACAACTAACTAAACCACACAAAATGTCAGCCACATTAAAATTAAACAAACAGTTAACAAAATACATATAAAGATCACATATGTTAACAAGATGCATAATTAAACAACACAATAGTTTGTCCACAAATAAAGAGGACGTTAAGGCATTCAATCATCTTCAGGAGTGTTAACACTCGGTTCTTCTTTCGGAGTGTTAACACTCGGTTTTTCTTTCGGACCGTCTTTCATCTTTTTGGCAGGAAGCTTGAAAAGTGCCCTGTAATCTCGTACATGTAGTAGTTTTCTTGGTTTTTTTGTAATTACACCATCTTCATCGTCACTCAAAATTGAATTCAACTGCTCCTCGTTTTTTAGTGTTGGAGTATTGTCAACTTTTGCATCAACCTTCGCTTTTCCCTTCTCCATATCTCTCAAAGTTCAATTCAACTGCTCTTCTTGTAAGATATTTTCTGTACATTTTAAAAAAATAATATCAACCTAAACGAATTATCAAATTTTAGTATTAATTTTTCCAATTTTTAAAATATTTCTAAATTATTATAATCCGTCAAAATAATTTTACAACATTTTTTTACATATTATTTATAATATCTTTTAACATGTTTCCAATATTTCTACAATATTTTTACAATATTTCTAAATTATATTATTATTATTATTATTATACATAACAAATAGAATTTTTTCTAATTTTTCTACTATTTTTTTTATTTTTTCTAATATTGACCTAATTTATTATGCAATTTTCTATTATTATATCATGTAAAAAAATTAAAAATTATATTATTAATATACATAATATATAAAGGAATTTTTTCTGATTTTTTCAAAATTTTCCAATATTTTAACAATATTTTTTGTATTTTTTCTAATATTAACCTAATTTTTAATGCAATTTTCTATTATTATATCACGTTAAAAATTCAAAAAATTATATTATTATTATACATAACAAATAATAAAATTTTTTTCAGATTTTTTCAAAATTTTCAAATATTTTCTCTATTTTTTCTAATATTAACATATTTTATCTAAATAAAATAAATAATTAAATTAAAATATAAAACAAAATAAAAACTTACTGATGCTCTTCGGAGACGCAAGAGGCGAGAGAGGAGTGAAATGAAAGGGACGAGGGTGGGGGTTATATATAACGGGCAAATAATTGATTAAATAGTGGTTAAATAGTGAAATAATTGATTAAATAATCATTATGAGCGGGAAATAGCTAGTTTCGGAATCCTAAAATCCGAAACTAGCTAGTTTCTAGCTATTTTCCCGCAAAAATGTCGGCAGGTTTAGTTTCGGAATCTCAGATTCCGAAACTGCGCAGTCATTTTTAAAAAATTAATTAAAAACGGATTATTTTATAATTTCTAAATTAATTAAAGTTAGTTATAATTTTTTCGGGTCTCTTCTCTCCTCTGATTCATTTCAACCGAAAAAATTATAACTAACTTTAATTAATTACGAAATTATAAAATAATTCGATTTTAATCAAAAATTTAAAAATGACTTCGCAGTTTCGGAATCTGAGATTCCGAAATAATTTCTGGTTAGTTTCGGAATCTCAGATTCCGAAACTAACAATCTCAAATTTTAACGATTAAAAAACCTTTTATTTTGTCCTATTATGCTTTGTTTCGGATTTTCAAAATCCGAAACTATCATCCAATTTTTCTAATTTGTCCTTTTCATAGTGTCCTTTTCATAGTGTCCAATAGCCTTCCAGCAGGAATTGAATGGCAGCTATGCTGACATTGACTTTATGGAACGTGGGAAACTGCAGCTTATTTTGTCATACCATTAATGAATCATTATATTGGGCTAAATAGCTTTTGATAACCCATAATTTCTAGCATTTTTGGTGCTACAAAATTTGTCATTTTTTGTGGCAGTCAATAATTTGGTTTTTGCAAGTATAGTGACATGTCTTTTACTTAGAATTTATATCATGGCAATATAAATTGTAACAACTTATGGGATATTGGGAAAATTTTTCTAATTTAAAAAGAAAAAATGATTGCATCATCTTCAGATTTATTTTTTCAAAAAGAAACAGGTACTGTGGATCTTGCCATTTTCATAATGAAAAGATATAGAATTGCTTGAGGTGTCTTCTCATCATTGTTGGATTGTGTTCTTCCTTGAAATTTGTTGTCGCTGATTCCATCTTCTTGTTTTGATAGGGAAAGCTCATTGATAAGGTAACAACTAGCTAGCAAGCAGTCGTTTGTAACACTTGGTAGCCACTACCAAGGCTTTCTTTTTCTTTTTATTTTATTTTTTTTTTTTAAAAAAGAAGAACTAGCTAGCAAGTACCAGACAGCCAAAGTTGGTTGCAAGTAGAACCGAACTACTTGAATTGTTGGATTTCATATGAAACTAAAGTTCACAAACTTATTAGGTACCTGATAGGACAAAGTATTTCATTGGACTTAAATGACTTATATATATAAAATAGCTGGTGCTTGGATAGCAGCAAATGGTACGGCCTTGGAGCACTGAAGTCTGAAGCACTCCGTCAGAGCTGCAATATAACACTTCAAGTAAAATGCACCCAACCATAAAAAAAAAAAAAAAAAAAAAAAACAATGAAGTTGATAACCTTAGTTCTTAGCGTTAATAAAGAACAAAGGGGGGGAAAAAAAGATTGCCCTTTGTCTACAGATGTTGATTTATTATTTAACTAGTATTTTTTTTTTAAAAAAAAAAAAAGTTGGGAGCGCCCCCAGTATCATAGAAACATTTAGCTAGTAATAACTAATATATCTTGAGTGGAAATAAGTAAAGTTATGAAACTTGATTTTCTTCTTTCTTTTGAAAAAAAAATGAAATAACAAGAAGGTACTATTGTGAAACGTTCGTACGTAACATAGTATGTATCACACTATCACCCTTCTTTTAAAGCGAACTCATGCACATTACGAATCAGTAAAATGTAAATAATTTTTAGTTTCGGCGGAGCGCAAGTGCATTTTTGAAGTATTTCAGTAATGGCCAAGGATCGAATATTATATATTAATTATTTCTTAATGATTTAGGTTTTCATGAATTGAAACGGCCGTAATGTGTTTACATTTGCATTGCATTTTTCTTCATGCTACAATGACTTCTAGTTTTCCATTGACCTGATATTATTTTGAAATTGTGCAGATTACATTTCACACAGTAGCTACTCCTCTTCTTCTGTCATAAATGAGTTGTAATGTTGTATATGTTCAAAGCCGACCTTTCTTTTTCACCTTTTATTGAGTTGTCTCGTTTCGGAACCCTCATGTTCTCAGAACGACTATAATATACAGAACAGTAGAACACTAAAAAATAGCTTTAAAGAAAAAGTCTCTACAATTGAGAATTATATTTTTTTGTTAATTAATCATGCGGCGTTCAAATTTGGTTGTAGCTTTTAAACGCTCAATCCGAACAGTTCAAGTTGATCACCATATTGAAATATCCCTTGGAGACCAAATTTTACATTTTTTTTCGATTTTTTTTGCAATTTATTATGATATTTTCAAAAATATTATAATTAAAGTATTTTAGGCCCTCCAATTTGAAAATATCATAATAAATAGCAAAAAAAATAAAAAAAATGTATATTACAAAAAAGAAAAAGAAAAAGACTAGAGATCATAGGTTCGAAGCCTCGTTTGAAGATTCCTTGTGGATGTTATATTACAAAAAAGAAAAAGAAATGAAAAACTATGAGTCTAGACCCCTTTCTTTCTTTTTTAAAAAAATAAATAAAATAGTAAGATGAGTTTTACATATCCTAAAAAAATATTATTTTCTTATAATATAACAAATATTACCATTAAAGGGTGACGGTATGATGTTTAGAATTTTTAATGTTAATTTGTAGTGCATTTTTTTTTTTGTTTCTTCTAATTTTTACAAGGAGATTTGGCGATTGTTATTTGATTAATTCACGAAGCAATAAAAGCTACAAATTGCGTGGTTTCATAATATCACCAATTCACCACACAAATGATCACACTAAACTTTCTTGTGCACAAATTTCATCCAAATGGAGCTCCAAGCCTACAATTGATGCTGCAATCATTTTTTCTTTTTAAATTAGAAAAATTTTCCCAATATCCCATAAGTTGTTACAATTTATATTGCCATGATATAAATTCTAAGTAAAAGACATGTCACTATACTTGCAAAAACCAAATTATTGACTGCCACAAAAAATGACAAATTTTGTAGCACCAAAAATGCTAGAAATTATGAGTTATCAAAAGCTATTTAGCCCAATATAATGATTCATTAATGGTATGACAAAATAAGCTGCAGTTTCCCACGTTCCATAAAGTCACTGTCAGCATAGCTGCCATTCAATTCCTGCTGGAAGGCTATTGGACACTATGAAAAGGACAAATTAGAAAAATTGGATGCTAGTTTCGGATTTTGAAAATCCGAAACAAAGCATAATAAGACAAAATAAAAGGTTTTTTAATCGTTAAAATTTCAGATTCCGAAACTAACCAGAAATTGTTTCGACTGCGAAATCATTTTTAAATTTTTGATTAAAATCGAATTATTTTATAATTTCGTAATTAATTAAAGTTAGTTATAATTTTTTCGGTCATTTCAACAATTTGGCATCACTCGTCAGTGATACATCATACAACACCCGCACGGCCGCACAGATGGCACGCCACCATTGGCCCTTGCACCTGATCCCACACTTCAGCGCTACAAGCCCTCACAAATGGCGACCCCCGATTCGTTCTCTTCCCTTGACCCCACACTTAACAGAAAAAGGAAGTGAAAAGGAAACAGGAGAGAAGGACGAAGCTTCCGCCTTCTGCAAATCCTGTTCCGGCGATCTCCTGCACCATGGTAGGAGTTCTTGATACCGCTAGAAAGCCCATGCCAAGGAGAATGCAAGTACACTAACCTCGCATCCTATGGTGGTCTGAAAGGCATTCAATTTTGAAAGGGAACTCAGAGGCAGTGCAAAGAGGAACGTGAAATTGCTTTAACTGAATCCATTAAAACCTAATTCCTTGCTTACAAGAGCTTCGTGACAGTCCCAAGAGCAGGAATGTGCATTCAATTTGAGCCGAAACCAAACCATGAGTTAAGAACACCAATTGGTGTCATGGCACTGTCAAATGTTGATCAGACATAGATTAACAGTGACCAATGAGTCCAGCTAATGGTTATAGCACGATAAACATTGATTAAGGATGCTACAGAAGTTGAAAACAAATGTCAAAACCATCAGAAATCAAATGGAAATAAAGTTGCTTTCAGCTGCACATAAGAAGTAAAAAAAATGAATTAACTGGATGCTCATGTTCTCTGCCTCCACTATCTGCGTGAGGAGCAAGTGAGCCAAGTGATGTGAAATTGACACGGTCCCACAAGGCAGTAGGCAAAAAAAAAAAAAAAGAAAGGTGCACACAATATTGCAGAGCGGTTTTCTATCCCTTCTGTGTTTTAAATAAACCAGTTCAGCACAACACAAAACCGAAGGGGTCATAAACCAGAAATTAAAAACGAAAGTCTCTGATTGGCTTATACAATGGCCCTCACCTTTTATTCATTTTCCTATTGGCTGAGACTCAATCAGCTTACCATGGTTCAGTCAATTAAAACCCAAATACTATTCAATCTTCTTCAATTTGGTGAATGTCACGAAAATTGAAGGGCGTAAAAGGGAAATCAGCTCACTGCCATGGTCCCCTCCCTCCATGTGCTGCCTCACCATGCCAAGTGAAGAAAAAATTGAGCAAACTTACTCCCCAAAGAACCATACACAGCCACCAGATGATGATCAAATGGTGGAGATGCATCAAGAAGGAAAATCCTCTCCATACAGACCCTAATTGCGCCTCCAACTTGAACTTATCTGTTGAGAAAGCTTTGGAACAGCTTAGTGAAATTGAAGGCACAATATAACTTGCTTGAAGAGTAAGCATTAACCCACAACCGCTGGATCAATTGAAGCCTTTGGATGGCTGCCATGTAAGAGGAACAAGATAAGCAAGGATGTCCCATGGAAACCTTAGCGCCTCTGCCTATATAACAAGCTGAAGACAGAAGATACGGGGACCTTCTCTTCTTTAGTTGAATTGCTATTGCTTCTTTTTCTTAGTAATTTCTGTAAAAAAAAGGAAGAAGAGAAGTGTCAAGTTAAGAAATTTGGTAGGTACGTTTGAGTAAAATCTTTGTAAACCACCTATATTATATATCAATAAAGTGATTTCAATAATTTAATTGATGTTTTGAAGTTTGTTTTCTTTGCTCGGCCACCAAGCCATGGTGTGCTCGAGCTTGCACGTGCATAGCAGATTTTATTTTGCAGAGTCTTGCATTTTGTTTTGTTCACTTTGTTTGTTTTAATATGCTTACTTCTCATTAGAGCTTGTGTTGGCATTAGTGGGTTGCGTGACATTAGACTCCGCATTCACTAGTATCAATCTGAGCTTTGATGAAAGGGATGCGTGTATTAATAAATAATTTCAACAGTAACTGCATTTAAATTGCTCATACTAACATGTTTCTTCATTAGGGCTTGTGTTGGCATTAGTGGGTTGCGTGACTTAGACTCCGCATTCACTAGTGCTAATTCTGGCTTTGGTAGAAGGGATGTGTGCAACAACAAGTGATTTCAATGAAAATTGCATTTGAATTCCTGTAGAGCATATCATGTTTGCATTTGGTCAGGAGTTACTGGTTTTATGGGGTGCGTGACCTAGATTCCGCCTCCATGGACACCATGACAGCTTCTAGCCTCTAAAGTCAAGAATAATAAAACCCCATGTGTTCACATCCTGCATCAAAAACACAGGGTTCACTATTATTTTGCTATAACTGTGTCGTAGAGGTTTAGTAAAAAATATAGTATGATAATTTCTTAGTTGCAACCCGATTTTATAAAAGGGTATTACAAAGCTTTTTTTTTATAAAAAACACTGAACAACACTTGAGCTTTTATGCGCTTTCCAAAACCCGAAGCTGGACATGGTTGTGAGATGCGTGACTTAGACTCTGCTCTCATCAGTTAGTCCAATTTCTAGTTTAGATGGCAAATTAAGGCTCACTTGGCTAAAGTAAAAAAAATAAAGTGATTAAGTTAGGGCCTAAACTGAATTTGCCTCATTGTCCAAAAATGAATTTGAGTTCAAATAAGTATATTACTGTTAGTTGCAAAGTTTGGTCTTAAAAAGGTATGTATAAGTTCCTAAACAAAAATCTATACTTATTTGTATACTATTTGTTCTTTAGTCCACTATGTCTGTGTTATTTGCAGTTTGGTTCATCTTGTGCATTTAGGTATTTCTGAATTTTTTTTTTACTCAAGAGTAGGTTTGAAGTTCTGCATTATAAAACTTATTTTCTAAATAAAACTTTGTCGCTTTGAGTGGTTTGTTTCTGTCAAAAAGGTTGCATTCATAAGTTAAAAGGTTTTCATTCATATTTTCCCAAAAATGATAATCTCGTATCCAGTCATAGGGGACAAGTTGTAGAAACGAAGTTCTTATTTGTCTGAGTGTCGAAAAGCTCTAAAAACATTCCTTTTTTTTTGCATTTCTTTTGCATTACAAAAAGTTCACTAAACCTGGTTATAAAATAAAATCGGTGCATTACCCAGCCCTTTGTCATGTTGCATAATTGCATATATGTGTCATAACCAAGTCGTTAAGAGAAGAGTGCAGTACATGAGTTGCATATGAAGGCATATCAAATACATACCAAAAAATGATGCGGCTTGTTGATGTTTTATTTTCGAACTATGCTGAACCAACTCATGACTCAAATGTGGACTTTCATGACCTAGATAAGATAAACAAGAAGAAGAACTTTGAAATTTAGTAACCTATAAATGTTAACAGAAAAATAAAGGTTTGCTCAAGTCTTACCAGATGCTTCTTAGGCTTAGCTCGATTCCATCAGTCAAGAGAACATTAGTATTAATGAATGCCAAAATCTGTGTGAAATACTTCATTTGTTTGACTGTCTCATGGTGTACCTATAGTCTGGATAAGTATAATAAATGTGGCTTGCACATCTAAAAAATCTCTTCAAAGCTTGATGCCTCCCAATTTCCATTAAACCAAACTAATACAAGCCCGTATAATTGGTACAGTGACATATCAACACCTGAAGTCCAAATTAACATTTCAACAGTTTGGTCATGTTTAAAATCATGGTAATTAAGAAGGATGCTGTTAATTAAAATCAATTTGACCTAGTTTGCTGTTTTGTCAAGACCAAAACAAGAACTGAGATTAAAGTCATGGCCAAATTATCATCAAAAGAAATGCGCACCTTCAATTAACATCACAAGCGATCTCATAGAATCCCCATTATACTTCAAGATTTATCTCTGGTACCAAATTCATCGCCGACGGCCGTGAATTGCCACCACGAGCTGTCGTCAGACCCAACCTAAGATGGAGATGAAGCACTCCAAATTGGGCGACGCAATACAAACTGAAGACACCATGAGAAAGGGGGAGAGGAGACGATCCTGTACAACCTAACAATGGTCGAGACGGTGGCCGGAACACTCGAGTCAACGACGGGTGCCTTTGCCGTCGTCAAGTCAACACATGCGAAGGAGGGAGGCGAACTCGAAAGCGAAAAAAGAAGAACAAACTCGGTGCACATCCTGGAGCATGAACCAAGAGGCTGAACCAACTTAGCCTCCAGCGGCTCTTTTGTTCTTCTGTGGCATCCTTTGGTGTGGCGAGTCGCTGATGACATAACATAAAACAGTAAAAGGAGCAGCCAATCAGAATTTCCCAGAAATACAGAAACTTCAAAAATACATTAAAAATAGCCAGAAAATCCAGAAAATTCTCAGAAAATACCAAAATATCCATAAAATTATGAAGAACATTTTCATTTTACACTTCAAGGCCAAATTCTCAACCAAAAAGAAAGTTAAAATTAAAATAATAAAAGTCCATAAAAATTAAAGGTACAAAATAACTCAAAGTCAGCCCACAATAAAAATTAATAAAAGAGGAAGGGTATGAACCCCGTTGACACAGGTACACCCGACAAATAGGAGCAATAAAATGACGTCTGTCATTAAATCTCTTAAAACCATAAACTCCTAGAACCCAACCAACTCCTAAAAACTAAAACGACAAGCCAGAACCTAGAACCAAAAATCCAGACTCATAATACAAGTCCAGAACTAGAAAATCCAGATCCAGAATATAAGTCCATAACTAGAGAATCTTGATCCAGAATACAAGTCCAAAACTGTAAAATCCAGATCCAGAATACAAGTTCGGAACCAGACAATCCAGAGCCAAAATACAAGTCCAGAGCCAGACATCCCAAACCCAAAATGTAAATCCGGAACCAGGTACTCTAGGTCCAGAAACAAAATCCAGAAAACTCAGACCCAGAAATAGAATCTTAACCCAGATCCAATGACAATCTCCAAAATCTAGAATCCAGGGGCCAAACTTTAAATATGTCTGAAAGCCGGGGTTTAAGTATAGTAAAATAGCCAAAGCCCTAGAATGCAAACATACTTAAGTTCGAATATGCCCAATATATGCAAACTGACCAGAACTTTAAACACGTCCTAATACTGGAGTTTAAAAATGTTTTAATAATCAAACTCTCACACATCACGGGACCAAAAGTTTAACGCGTCAATAGTTGACTAAAACTTAAACACATTTTAATGCCAGAGTTTTCACACGCTAGAATGCCTAAAACTCTAACACGCCAGAGAATCATAGTTTTGACACGTCAACAGCAAACCTAAGTCTTAAACACGTCAGAAGACTGAAGCTTTCACACGTTCGATACATCAAAGCTTCGACACGTCAGAAAATCGAGACTTTGCACGTCTATATCTGTTCCTTCTGGGTCTGTGACTCGTTTTGACCCGGAGTGAGAGGAATCTCGCCGGCCAGATGACTAGATGAAAGTCGACCGATGACCATCACAGGCGTTCTTGTCGAGAGAAGGCATAACACATCTTTACTCGAAACTCGAACTAAACCCCAAATTCTTATATCCCTGGACGACTGAACTCTGACCCAGAATTCCATATGTTTCAGCCTCGGATTCAGAAGTCTGAAGAGTGGCTCCATGCCTAATTCAGCAAAACTCCAGAAGTGTTGAAATAAAAAAAAATGCAGAAAATATTAAGTAATGCGGTTTTAGTGAAGTCACACTCTTTGCACACATAAGCATGCATCATGACAGTTTTCATAGGCATTCATATCATGCCTTTTGCATCCATAGTGCATGTGTTCTCTTCTGATATGTATCCCTTTCTCACTCTCCAATATATATGCATTCCATTTAATGTTAGCCACTTGTGACATAACAAAAATTGACTCCTTGTAAGCTTATCGTGCCTAATCCATTGACTATCACAATCTAGAGGTGCTCTTGACTTGGTTCAGAAGTAATTAACAGTAGGGGCTTGCGCCTACTGGAAGGAAATGACCTGCAGTAAACAATCAAACTCTCGAGAGTCCTGAGACCACGTCGGTATCCTCATCCTTTGTCAGGTGGATATTAGTGTTAGAGTCTTAGGAAGCTTGAGGGGTATCTGATCCGTATTTTTTTCACCCCCATGGAGGTATCCCTAAATCCTATCCGAGGTGCGGACCCAAAAAAGGTGCGAGACAACTGCTTCATACACCGATCTCAGACGAAGCAGTGTCAAGTGGGGATGGCTAATACTGTAAAAAATTAAATTGCATAGAACTGTTAATGTTATAACTCTAGTAAAAAAACAAACCTGAGTTCAAGTAAATCAGTTAACTATAGTGTTTAAAAATTAACTTTCTGACAGATCCCAATATGTAGCACAATGTACTTTTTTTCCTAAATTTGTTTGTAAAGTTATCAAATATATGAGGCACCTGATATTATACATCGGCTTAATAGAAGTTGTACACGCATGTCAGTCTTCCTAACTCCCAGTTAATGTCTTTAGTTCAATGGAATTTCGAAAACTCTCCATTACAAGAATGGTCCAAAGCGGTAAGGAAACCTTGCCTCCAAAGAAAGTTGCTAAACGACTCCGCAATTGGACCGACGATGAAACAAACATCCTGCTTGATGCTATGGATCTGGTTCAAACCGAGAGAGGCCAAAAGAGTTTCAAATTCAACGAGAAACAGCAAGACAGAATTCTCGAGATTTTCAATGAAAAGGTTAAGAACCATCCCTTTGATAAGAGCAACATCTGTAACAGAATTAAAGTGCTCAAGAACCGTTTCAACATATGCTATGAACTAGCATCACTAACTGGTGGATGCTGGGATGACGTTGTGGACCGACCTAAGGCACCATCGAACACCAATTGTGATGCTATGATTCTGGTGCGAATATATCCCAATTATCTTTTTTCTATCTCTTCTTATAAACCAAATTTTATATGTATTAATTAATCACTTTTTTTTATGTTCAATTTGTAGGCCAAGGGTAAACTTGCCAATTTCCTGTCAAAAGGGTCCTTTCCTTGGTACAATAAGATGTTGCTATTGTCGGGTGAAAAACCAATAAGAGGAGATGGGAGTGTTGAATCATTCAATTTGGAGGATCCTTCTGCCTCATTTCCATTACTAGAAGGACCTTTACCAGTCAGTGAACAAGGCAGCTCCGATGAACCTCACAAGCTCGATGATAGTGATGCAGTTGAACAACCTCGCTCAGGAGGTGGTAGGACCAATAACATGGGGAGGAGTGGTGACCAAACCTCTAGAGGTGGCCGCCAGAGCAGTCAGGGTACCTACCCTACATCCCAAGTCTCTGGCTTGAAGAGAAAAAGCGCAGATGAATCAGTCGGTGAACCTCAACTAGGGGGCAGAGGTATAGAGAGAATGCTAAGAAGAAGAAAGTCGAGAAAGATCGCATAGCTGATGCTGGGTTTGAGATTGCCAGAGTTATGAAGGGGCATGTTGATCATCATGTTAATCAGTACAGTAAGAAAGAAGAAGAAATCACAAACTGTCTTGCCAAAATGACAGCATTGGGCATCATTGGTGCCCTTCAAGCCCATCTCATCAGAGATATTTCCAAAGCTGGGGCCTTTCATAGAATGTTTCTTCGTTGGACGATCAATGATGTTGTTGACTACTGTGCCAAGAACAACTTAGCTTTTACTCGCCCGGATCACAGCATATCGAACCGTGAAACCTACATGGATCACAGCACATCAAGCTCTCAAGCCTACAGCCCTATGTTCAACAACTTCCAGACACATGGCTTTCCCAACCAGAACCAAGTCTTTTCCAACCAACACCAAGGCTTTCCCAACCAGATCCAAGACGAGAACACTTACAGTTATCATCCAAACCACCAGAATCTCTGATGGATATGTTTCGAACTTGTTAGGAGTCTAGCAGCAGTGTCAAATTAGTTATTATTTACTATTTATGAATCTTAGTTTGGTTATTTAATTAGGCTAGCAGCAGGTGTGTAATTTAAACAGTAGATTGTTATCTTACCTCAGGGGTCTAGCAGTACAGAGAGCTTTTGACATTTATGTATTATTTATGTAGCTAAGCTTAGCTTAGCAGCAGTGTCTTGACTTTTGTTATGTACCGATAGCGCTAGGACGATCGATTATGTACTTTGAACAGTAGGTTGTCGGCATATTGTACTTGAACTGATGTGTACAATTTGTCTCCTCATTTATGTAGCTGTTATGTACTATTTTGATATTGATGTGTATGTTTATGTAATGTTTATTCTTTAACATTTGTTATGTATTATATAGTTGCTTAAGGATTTCTTCAAGATAATTGAATAACATTGTTGTCTAATTATTTTCAAGCTTTGAAGAAATGTCGTCCGATGAAAGCTCACATGATGAAATGTCCTCTAATGACATGTCGTATGATGAAATATCCTCTGATGAAGACGTGTCGTCCGATGATGCTAACTACTCGAAGAGACGTGAACGCAACAAGCGAGCAGCTGCTTGGTGGTTCAATGCAGCAATGTGTACAGCTGATTCAAGAGAATTAAAGCGTGATAGGAAGATGTCGGGTGCCGAATACATCAGAGAGACATTGCGTGGCAGCGCCAGGGTTGTTCAAGAGATCTATTGGCTAACTCCAGAAAATTCCAGACTTCTGGGTGATGAACTCCTGGCTCGAGGACTTCAAAGTAGGGGAGATTTAATAATCGAGGAGCATGTAGGAATGTTTCTTCAGCTTGTTGTCCAAGGATCTCCCATTCGAAAATTATGCTTCGATTTCCAACACTCTGAAAAAACCGTGTCGAGATCATTGAGAGGGGTATTAGGTTGTTTATTGCGCATGATACCACAATACATGAAATTGCCTGGAGGGGATGAGCCAAATCGTTGATTTGATACTCGATTAAGTGCTCAACAAATGAACGAACCTGGTTTGATTAAATCTAATACGTTCATTTGTTGAGCACTTAATCGAGTATCAAATCAACTCAAAATTTTATAAAACTTATATGAAAATGCATCGCTCATAAAATTGAACAAAATCAACGATTTAGATTGGACAATTGAATTTTAAAATTATTAAATATTATGAAAAAAAATCAAAGGACTGCTCTCGGCAGTCATTTTTTTGACCGCCGAGGATCCTGGTCCGGTACGAGACAAAGACGTGACAGCAGAAAGGAGAAAACTAAAGTCTATAATGGCGTATTGGCGTTGTTTTCAATTTGTAAAGTCGTGATTCTTGTGGGCCTCCGTTAAAATGGGTCTGTCTATATATATCAAAGAAGATGTAATATTGGGTCTATAAAATAGTAACAAAGAGGATTCAGAATTGGTACTCTCCATCCCCTCTTTTCCCATCCAACCCATCCATGGACCAGCACCAGGCCTCTACTGGACCAGCTACAGGCCCAGCGATCGGCCCACCTTCATATATACTTCGAAACCTCCCTTCTCTCTCCACAAACCCTAGCCACAGCGACCCAGTAAGAGAGACGAAAATTTAGCGATTGGCTTCGTTTCCTCTCTCAAGACTTGTGCGACCACTGCTCTATCTCCATCCGCCGTCGGATCGAGTCTCTCCGTCTGGTAAAACCTAGTTTCATGATGCGGTCAACACCTCTTCCGCCTTCAATTCCTTCAAGAACAACTACTCTCGCATGATGGGTTTGTTTCTCTACTTTCTCATACCAGATCTTGATTCATCTCTTTCGCATTTCGTTGATTCGTTGTTTTATGCTCGAGGATTGGTATCCTTAGTGTTCGAACCCTTTTACTGCTATTAGATCCGTTCTAATAGAGATTTTATATGAGAATTTCAAATTTTATATGCATTTTCTCTTTTTTTGTTTTACAATAGAGAGCATTTCTTATACTGGCCTGACAAGATTACTATTTTGTTTGATCTTACGGGCTGCGATCTAATCATCTTATTGTCGGCTTGTCAATGTTGTCTATGAATCTGTAATTTATTACAGGGACACTTCGATTTTTGCACTTTGTTACAGGGACGCTTCTTTCTCTTTATTAAATCCTTCCAAGCACAAAACCATGACTTGTATTCTGATTGATTAGGTGTAGATCGGAATATGAAACAAATGTATGCAATTGTTCATGAACATCTTCTTAATGTTGGAAGCAACAAGATTTGTTGCGTGCAATTTAACAATAACTGGTTTGTTGTTTTGACCAGCAACAAGAGTGGTCCAACACCAGCCATTACTGAATTTGGGGCTTCAATAGACCAATTATTTAGTTGATTCGGCTTTTACCCAGAATCTAGTTGTGCAATTTTTATTTTACCTTGCGCATCAGTGCCAGTGCCAGAGTTCCATTTGTATATTGAACTTTAACCCAGAAAAGTTACCACGATATACACTGTCACATTTTTGAAAGGAAACTGAATTGTTTTGAACGAACCTCATTTTATTGTTTAATTTCAGATTCAAGGGACACGAGAAGCAAATTTCGATTGAATTTACAGAGTTGTTAGTGATGAATTTCGAGTTTACATTCGATTTGTAATAGTTGAATGTAATTTACTGCGTTTGTTGTGGGTTAATTTATGTAATGGATGCTATTGTAAGTAGAATTGTTCAGTTAGTTTCTCTAAGGGATCATCTTATTTCATTTGTATGTATTGTGCTGTTATTAATGGATGATATTATTAATACAATTGTTCAGTTTGTTGAAATAATGGATAGTATTAACATGTTTAAATGAACACAAATAATAGTGAAATCAATTTTCTGCTGCAACTAACTGAACACATAAACCTTTTAGATCAACCTTTAACGTATTTAACTGAACACAAAATTACGAAATTTCTATTTTCAGATGCAACTAACTGAACAAATAAAACTTTTAGTTCAACCTTTACCGTATTAAACTGAACACAAAAGTACGAAAATTCTATTTTTCAGATGCAACTAACTGAACAAATAAAATTTTTAGTTCAACCTTTGTCGCATTAAACTGAACACAAAAAATACGAAAATTTCATTTTCAGATGCAACTAACTGAACACTTACAACTTTTAGTTTAACCTTTGCCGTATTAAACTGAACACAAAAATACGAAATTTCAATTTTCAGATGCAACTAACTGAACACTTACGACTTTTAATTCAACCTTTATGACATCTAACTGAACAAATAAACCAATACATTTGATGACGTCAGCATTCAGAAATTTTCGAAAAATTTTGAAAAATTTTCGCTGACTTCAGCGAGCGCCTTGCTGACGTCAGCGCGCGTAAAAATGAGTCTGAGGCCCATTTCTGGCCTGTGGATGAGATGGATGGGAAAACTGTGGATGGTGCATATCACTCCTGAAGAGGATTTAATTAGCTGACGTCTTATAGCGTACTAAAAGTGGCCCAAATTAAATGTCAACAGGGAGAAAGCAAGAATATGGTAATTACTGTCTACCATCCACCGAATTACCATCCAGCGTCATCCAATTTTCCGCGTGCTGACGTCAGCAAAAAACTTTTGACCAATTTTCGAAAATTTTTTGTGCTGACGTCATCAAATATGCTGATTTAAGGGTTATGTTAAATATTTTAAGGGTTCAATTAAATGTTTTAAGGGTTGAATTAAAGTATATAAGTGTTAAGTTAGATGCACCAATAATTTTTGACCAATTTTCGAAAAAAATTTTGTGCTGACGTCATCAAATATGCTGATTTAAGGGTTTTGTTAAATATTTTAATGGTTGAATTAAAGTGTGTAAGTGTTCCGTTAGATGCAACAATAATTTATTTCACTTTGTATGTTGAATATGATCATTTATTTCTTACGAAATTTGTATACATGTTCAGTCTATTGTTGTAAATGTTCATATTGTTACTGTAAATGTTTGCTATGTTTGTTGTATCTGTTCATTTTGTTTTTTTATTTAACCAGTTTAATTGAACACAAAAACTACGAAATCAAATTTCTGCTGCAACTAACTGAACACATAGACACTTTAAGTTCATCCCTTAACGTATTTAACTGAACAGAAAACACTAAAATTTCAAATTATTGGTGCATCTAACTGAACACTTATACACTTTAATTCAACCCTTAAAACATTTAACTGAACCCTTAAATCAACATATTTGATGACGTCAGCACCAAAAAAATTTCGGAAATTGGTCAAAAAATCTTGCTGACGTCAGCACGCGGAAAAAAAAGCTTTTTTGACCTGTTGGATGGCGCTGGTTCAATTGGATGGTATTGGATGGTTTTTGTTGGATGGTGTATATAATTTCTGATCACCGAAGATCATCTAATTACCACACCCACATGCTCGTTATATTTGGATCAGTAAATTTGCAATCCTATGATGAGCTGAGCATATATATCGAAGGATGAGCGAATCGCCTTTAAAAACCGTTGGATGCGATTCCGTTATGATTTTTTCTTTTTGTTTTTTATTATTATTTTTTTGGGTAAATAATTCCGTTAAAATAACTGCATGTCTCATCTGGGGAGAGACCCCAACCCCACAAGATTAAATATATAACATAGATGACAACATATATAACACCTCCTATGCCTGATGCTGTAGGTTTGAAATCACATAATTTGTTATGTGTCGTTTTCATGAATTTAGTAGCCAGGCAGTCGAAGTCAATCACCAGTCCCTTAATAATAATTATTATTATAATAATAATAATTTGGATAAGCATATGGTCCTAGTAGGTTTTCTTCTTCTTCCAGAGCTTAATTATTGTGCAATTAGATTAGGGGTACCGGTGTTTTGTTTGTTTTTGGTAACTGGATCGTGTAAATTAAACTATTGGGTTCTCTTTTCCCGTAATAGAAAAGTGGTGGTCTGAGACCACTTGTTTTCCAAAAAATAAATAAAAAATTATTGTACAATTTGAAATATTTTGCCTTCTTTAATTTACTGCGTCAAAATGGAAAGAGGAACAACTTAACTGAACAGGAAAATAAAGGGCTGTTTTTGTGCATACTTATTATTTGAAGTTTCAGATATGACTCTATATTATGGAGGCATGGATTCTTTCACTTATGACTAGATAGTAAAAATTTTCTTTAAAAAATAATAAATAACTCTGGTGTTGCATTAGCCACCTAGCCTTCAAGAATTATAAATAAATAAATAACTAAAGTATGAATTAGATTTGCTCCACCGACGCATTTTATCAATATTTTAATATTCCAAAATTTTAGTGCACCGTTTTCCGATCCAAAAACCAAAAGCGAATTTAATGCACAATCAATATTGTTGGTACCAGCTGAAAATTATTGGCGTTAGGATAACCAAAATATATTAAATGTATATGGTTCTGTGAGCGCATATATTAATTAGTATATATGTATCACTCAAACTTCCTCATCTCTCGCATCAAAGTATCAAACCCCTCCTCTCAAAACAAAATGGCTTGGCCATGGCTTACATGCACTGAGCTAATCCTCTATATTTCTTGCCTCCTCCCGTTCCTCTACTATTTGTTCAACATTTACTTAATTTGCCCCTTATCACCAAACTGGCCATTAGTTGGTATGCTACCTTCATTGCTATCCAACGCTTGCAAAAACAGAATACATGAATGGTCGACAAAAGTCCTCCAGTTGACAAATGGCAACTTCTGCTTCAGGGGTCCATGGCTCTCCGGTATGACGCTTTTTATTACCGCTGATCCTGCTAATGTACATCACATTTATACCCAAAACTTTCAGAACTACCCCAAAGGAGAAGAGTATGCCGAGATCTTCGAGATAGTTGGCCAAAGTATACTTACCACGGATGGTGATTTGTGGAGGTTCCATCATGAAAAGCTTTTGTTAGCCATGTCACGAAATTGCTACCGCACATTCATTTCCAACATGACCCGAGAAAAGATTGAGAATTCTCTCCTCCCATTTCTTTCTGATGCAGTAGAGCGTAGTCTAGTAGTGGTAGATTTGCAAGACATGTTGTCACGACTGTCTTTTGACATGACCTGTATGCTCACATTTGGAACTGATCCTGGCAGCCTTTCAATGGAGTTTCCTGCTATTCCATTTGCGCAAGCTTCAGATGATGCAACTGCCACAATATTCTTCCGCATAAGCAGGCCATTGGCATGGTGGAAGCTTTTGAGGTTTTTCAGAATTGGGCCAGAAAAAAGATATGCCGAAGCAAAAGTTGTGATCGATCAGTTCATAGCCGATGCAATTAAAAAGAGAAAACAGGAAATGATTGAAAGGAAACATGTATGCCCAGATTTGTTGTACTCATATTTGTGTGATGAAAATATACCGAATTCACATGAGTTTTTGAGGGACAGTGTTTTAAGTTTTTTGGCAGCAGGACGTGAAAATGTTAGCACAAGCCTTCGTTGGTTCTTCTGGGCTTTGTCTCAAAACAAGCAAATCGAAGAGAAAATTATGCATGAATTAAACTCTATCCGTCATAACACTACACCAAAAGGTATGGTGATTTTTGATCCAGAACAATTAGAAAATTTGGTCTACTTCAGGGCTGCACTTTTGGAAACCCTTAGACTATTTCCATCACTTCCTTTCAGTTTCAGCTCAGTGAAGGAGCCTGATTTACTTCCAAGTGGCTCCATACTAACTCCTGGTATGAAGGTTATAACTTCGGCATATGCAATGGGGAGGATGCAAAAGCTGTGGGGAAAGGATTGCATGGAGTTCAAACCAGAGAGGTGGATTTCTGAAAAGGGCACGTTGCTTCATGTGCCTTCATACAAATTTGTGGCCTTCAGTACCGGCCCGAGATCATGTGTCGGAAAGAGTATGGCCTTAACACAAATGAAAATGGTGGCAGCAGCAATGTTGTATAATTTTCGTTTTGAACTTGTGGAAGGCCACGTTGTTGAACCTATACTTTCAATTGTGCTCCACATGAAGAATGGTCTTATGATGCGAGTTGGAAAGAAAAAAAAAATTTGAATTTCTTTGATGGTGTTTCTGCGCTAATAGAATGCTCGCATGACAAGATCATTTACTTAGTTCGGAGTCGTATCTAATCAAATAATTTCTTGATGTCAGTATGTATTGGGTTTAATTTTAATTTCGATGTAAGAGAAATTCTAGAGTACACACTACACAGTAACGCCAATAGTATGTTCTCGTTTGCATGTAAGGGGTATTATATTTGTACGTTCTCGTCGTGTTAAATTTACGGGAATTATTAAAGCTTGTCCTATTTCTGCTTATCAACCTTCTATAGTAAGTTTTACTAGATCATTTCAAATCGGTCTTTTATTTGTGCTCCCCTCTCACACCCTCACTCACAAAAAGCCAAAGTCAACTACAAGGATATTCGATGCAAACAAATTTCTAATTTTTTGCAAAAGAAACTAATTGGGCACACGAGTTGGTAGACCGATTAGTGTTGGGAACAACAAAAAGTACATTGATAGATAGTAGTTCGAAAATATAATACACTTCTTTTCTATTTTATTGTTTGCTACTGGCCGATTTAACCTTTTTTAAAAAAGAAAAAGAAAAAAAAAAAGGTTATGTGTCCAGAGAGCCCAAAAAATCGGGTTCTGCAGAAGAAAGTCCGATCTTGACATGAGAAAAAGCACCAATTTCTAGTTTAAAGTTGAGTGAAGAATAAGAAATGAATGCTGAAAACACAACCCATTGGACTCTTCAGCCGTATTATCTACATATCGTATTCAAATGCACCGTGCAAGATAAAAGAGCGACAAAAAAAATAATACTGTATCAGCCATATTAAAATTTGTTACTGAGCCCAAGAAGCCCATTGGACTGTGCTCATTTGAGCTGTTGAGCCCCATGATAGAAATAATATCTCGCCTGTGGTGAAAACATGCCTTTATATTTCCAGATGCGAATACAGTAATACTGAGCTTCTTCCTTTTTCCCCTTGTTTTTTCTTTTGCTAAAGATAAATTTAGTTACTTTTGTGTTATGAAAAGTAGTATAGTGGTTAAATTTAATAGTTAGTACTTAATTTTGATCCTAAAATTGAGAAAATTGGATCCATACCACCTCAAAAGAACAAAATTAGAAAAATGACACCATAAAATTTACACTTAGAATAATACCACCCTAAAATCAATTTGTTTAGATATTTGTCACAATTCTTGTATAAATCTATCCCAAACACAATATTTATTTATATTGACCGAATTGCCCTCTTATCTCTAGGGCTGGGTAACGTGGATAACGGAAGTGGAATGGGCCGTTCCGTTTCAGTAAACGGTATGACCGAAATGATTCGTATTCGTTCCGTTTCAACGAAATTCCGCGGAACGGCTATATTTACACTATATTTCACACAAATGAATCACGAAAAGTATTCCGTTTACCGTTCCGTTTGCGAAACGGAATGAAATTTCATTCCATAATATGTTCCGTATGGACGGAACGGAACGGTTTCGCGTATAAACGGTATACCGCGCCCACCCCTACTTATCTCCCACTTCAATCCCACGATTTAGTACCAGACCTTTTCATCATCCCAACCTTCGTCTCCATTATGCCACAAATCTGCCCCAGACCTTCTCCATCATCTTCTTGCCTCTCATCTCTCGAGTTTCTCCCATAAACCTAGCAATGAAACTCGTCTCCTCCTTCGATCTTACTTTTGCTTGTTACGATAGGACAATCAACCATTTTTTTTTTTTTTTTTGAAAATGAGGACCATCAATCATTGAAATCACCATTAGAGAAATAATCGGTGCAACCATTCAATCGCAATCCTTTATATTTTTGTGCTCCTACATCATAATTTATTTAGAATTTTTCCCTTGTTGTGGATGAACTGACAGAATAAAAATTATCAGAAAGTTAACATAGTCTATAGAGAAGAAAGTATGAAATAGTTGCGTGCTCTCTAACTGAAAGTTTACTATACTTTTTTTGATGTATTTCGTATAACACTTAATCTTTGTCCTTCGAGCAAAATCAGACAAATTTTTTTTTTTTTTTAGATAACTTGACAGTGCTGTCAAGGCTGGCAAAAAAATGAAAGTAAATTCCTAAAAAAACTCCCTAAAAATCTGAAAACTGAAAAAAAAAAACAAAAACCTCAGCAGTGCTTGTAATAAGACCTCGCTTCGCTTATCACCCACTCTCTAACTTGGCTCGGCAGTCGTGTTTGATTCCTTAAAATGCGGTTGTTGCATTCGATCCATATAGCATAGAGTGAAGTTGCTAAAATCAGAGATGTAAATATATCATTGCTGCCTTGCTGGACAATTGAAAGGAACAACAAAGAGAGTTAGAGATTGAAGTTCCAGCCCGCAATTTCAAGGAACCAAACAAGCTTGTAAGATCATCAAACAGTTGCATTGCCATTGGGCATTAGAAGAAAAGGTACTATGTTGTTTCAACTATTGAATTCTGGCACATTTTGCAGCCAATTGGGATGGAGAAATGCCGTTTAAAAAGTTGTTATTGTGTGGAGAGCTGTTTTGCGCTAGAAAAAAACAGAAACAATTTGACTGTTGGTGGTACCTTAAGTCACCAAATCAATGTCAATTCAAAATTTGTTTTACCCGCAGTTAATAATGCTTTATATACAGAGGAAACAAAAAATTCACCGGTTGAAGGCCATCGCCATCTTAATTGATCCCGATCAGCATCCATGATAAGTTCATTGGCCAAGTAGTCACCAATTTGTTGAATGTGTAGCTCATGCGGTCCTGGTAAAAATCATGCCAGTTGCTTCGAGCCTGTCTCGACAATAGTGTAGGCTTTGTGGGTTTCAGTTGGCCTGGCAGAAGGTAAGCTAATCGCTTGCCCATCCAATCATCATACCAGAAGGAAATATTTTCACCATTTGAGATTTTTGCAGTAGTGGAAAGTTGAAAAAGGTAGCGCAGTCGACGTATTTCTTTCCAAAAGAAGGAACCCTCTTCATTCTAGAGCATTGGAGGGATGCATTGGTTATGTTTTGAGTATATATAGGATACTGGTAACTCTTGACCAGAGAGAGTCAGGGGCATTATAAAGGTGCCAAATCCACCTGAGTAGCAATGCATTGTTTTGAATAGAGATGTTGAAAAGACCCAAGCCCCCAACTGATTTAGGCATGCATAAATTATCCCACGAGATTAAGTGAGGACTAATTTAAGGAATATTAAGTGAAATTAAGCCATTCAAATCAGACCAGCATATAATGACAAATTAAGATCAAATTAAAAGAAGAATAAGACCATTACACATAATTAATAAAGTAATGCAAGTAATGTTATTATATTTGGGATTGCAAATTAGGAGAGAGAATTCGCTATTTCTCTGATGGGATTGTTACGATTGTCCTGTAGCAACAAGAATAAAAGTAAGATCGGAGAAAGAGAAGCCCAGTCGCGAGGTTTATAGGAGAAGTTCGAGAGACGAGAGGCAAGGGTGCAAATTCGTGGGATAGAGATGGTGGGATTCTAAGTGGAAACGATGGAAAAGAGGGTTGGGATTTGATGGAGAGGTACTGAGCTAAATCGTGGGATTGAAGTGAGAGATACAAGGGTAATTTGGTCAATACATTAAAATATTACATTTGAGATAGATTTGTACGAGAATTGTGGCAAATATATGAATAAATTGGTTTTAGGGTGGCATTAATCTAAGTACAAATTTTGTGGTGGCATTTTTCTAATTTTGTCTTTTTGAGGTGGCATGGACCCAATTTTCCCAAAGTAAAGTCTTTAAACCGTGGTTTTGTCGCCATCACATTTCAGTTGAACAATTGAACCTTCGAAGACCGTCATATAACTTATATTGAGCAAAATTTCCAATTATTATACCATCAATTAAAGACCGTTATATTGAGCAAAATTTTCAATTATTATACCATCAATTCATTAAAAAGAACTTTACTTTTCCTTGAGAATCCTCGTTTTCATACAACCTCAAAAGTATTTACCTCTTCCAAAGTTGTACATTTAACTGTGGATTTAATTACACCAGAGGCATTGAGGTTATGACAGTAGCCATCATGTTTGACAAGTAGATAACACCACGTACATGTCACAATATGATCGGTCTAAATCTCTCTGTAGAAACTAGAAAGGATTTAAATCTGAATTTATCCCATTTTATTGGGTTTTCTTTAAATTCGCCCCCATCTTTTTTTTTTTTGAAGGTCAATTTTTTTTTTTTTTTGAAGATCAATTCGCCCCCATCTAAAGACAAATTTTGTGATGTTTTACGATTGATCACATGGGGAAAAAAAAATTGAACAAAGATCACTTTTATGAATTGGCAAAGGACATGCCGAAACCTTCTCTCTATCATTGCTAAATGAAAGAATCTCCTAACTAAAATAATGTTGTGGTGTGATAGTAACATGCTCTGGGTCGTAACTTCTTAGCTATACCAAAGTCCGTATCAAGGAGGAACAAAAATCAAGGAGGAACAAAAAAAATAATAACTACAAAACTGAAACTAACGAATTACATTCATTAGCTTTATAAAAAATTTTAAAAAAAATGAACCTACGAATACAAATCGTAAATTTGATAGTTATTGCATTCAAAATAATAGGCTTGCTTATTGGCCCGTGAGCTAGCCTCTGCAAGCCTAAAAGGGATTAAAGACCCAACATAAGAAACGGAAAATAAAATAATAATAATAATAATAATAATAAGGAGAAGAAGAGGTGCCTGCCTATTGACTTAATTATTAGGCTGCTCATTTTGTTGTAGAGAAGCTTGTTAGTTGTGTGCATATTATTTATAATCAAGGTTTTAAAATAAAATTTGTGCAGTTTAGTGCTTAGGTAAATCGTTTTAAAACGGTGTAAAACAGTTAAACGGTGATAAACGATTATGCATTATGGCTCAAAAAATTGATTATTCATTTTAATTGGTGATAAAATGGAGCATTTTAAAAGATTGTTCATAATTAATGTCTCAACTATTCTTGCTTAAAAGCATGTATCTGCTTTTTTTGTATTATCTGGTTCCTTAAATTTATATTTTCAAGTTCGGTAATTTACAGTCAATTTTGATAAAATCGATGTCAGTTACAAAATTATTCTTCCTATACAATAGCTGAATAGTATTGCATTAATGTATAATAAAGTATTACAAAGTAGTTGTAAAGAATGTTTTCTTTATGCGGGTTTTCCAATATTGGTATTTTAAAGTAGTGATATATACTTGTATGGATGAAATTAAAACAGAGTCACAGAGAAATATTTTTCACATTAATAAGAATACAAAAGTTTCTTTTCCAAACAGCAGCTTCCCAAAATATACTTAAAATACAACTAGGAGAAAAAAAAAAAAAAAACTATAAAAAAAATTCTGTTGCTTTGGTACAGTCAACTAAACGCCAATTAAATTGGGAAAAACAGAAAAATAGAAAAGAGGACAGATACAGAGCATCCATCCATTTTCTGCACAATTGGTCAAGTTGGACACTGCAGCCTGCAGGCAAGTACTCAACAACTAAATATTTCTCATTTCTCCTCTCTTCTGTCTACACTTGTGCCCTTAAAACTTGACAGTCAAAGACTTGGATTAGAACGTACCATGGTCCGACAAATTGAAGTGAAGCATTTCTTTCAAGTCTCAAGCAATGAGTATTTGTAGGCTTTTTAAAGGGTTCAATCAGTAGTCTCTTCACATAAGAAAAGAAAGGCAAAGGACAGGCCTTAAAGGCACAACTAGAGTAAAGGTAGCATCAAAAGAAATGAAGATTAACAAAGGACAATGTAAACCAATTAGAGGTTGTAGCAAAAATGGAAAAACGAAGGGGACTATCTAAAACCACTTAGAGGTTGTAATCCTTTTATGCCCTCCAAGTTGAAACCAATATTCATGTTCCTAAGTGTTAGGTTATGTCGGTTAAAGAAGAGTACTGAAAGACGGATCAAGAAACATAATTAAGTACGTACTTGCATTTTTGAAAAAAATAAATTAAATTATTTCTAATACAAATAATTGTAAGTACATTTTGCATATTGCAACAAATTAAGTAAATTAACTACATAGTCTAATAAATTATACATTAATTTAGAATTTTAGGTCACAAAATAACATTAGCTATCCTTTAGGTAGACGCAATGCAGGAATCTAAATAACCTGATGTATCTGATATACATCCAATACCAGTGAAAATATCTAGTGTGCTTGCTAGGTTTTGTTGTACATTGCACGATAATTAAATCATACAAAAGTAACAAAACTAAAGCCATTTAGACAAATTACAACTTATTTTCAATTAATCAACCATGTCGACATTTTATATAGAAGGAACAGTTTACCTATTTTTATGAAATAAGTATCGAATTTTGAAACAAAAATCCCATGTCACATATAAGATATATAAGAATCCTATTTCTTTTATTTTTTATTTATTTATTTATTTATTTATTTATTTTGAAGAGGAGGTGAAGTTAACGTGGGAGTCTAGCATGGTCAGTAGTTCTGCCATTAAATCGTGGGTATGCCTCTATAAATAAATGATCTTTTTTAAATAATAAAGTATAGTGTACATATATAGGACTTTAGCTTCAATTAATTGTTTTAAATATTAAAAGATTACAGATTGAAGTTCTCGTAGGCATAAAACACACACAAACACATATTTGTGAAAAATTGGGATCATTAATTCGTATCTATTTATTGGGAATAATTGCAGATTTTATATTTTATTTTTGTTACATTAGTTTGTATTTTTATTTTAGGCTATTCCATGGGCAAAATTTTGCGGTATTTTTGCCCTATTAGACATCAAAATATCTCTACCTGTCATTATAATCGGACCCGATAAGTAGATGGCTAGCAATCTATTTGGATTTCTTTAGGATTAGGTGGGGTCTCATTGAAATGTTTATGCACAGTATGTCTACTTATTAGCCAATGATGTGAGAATGGAACTTCTTTCTGAAATTCTCCAAATTTGATTGAACGGTGCAAAGCTTAGTCAGTACAGATAAACAACTTATTAAATGGAATCGAATTGTACTGACGAAAGGTATTCAATTACATGCCAGCTATTTCTTATATATTACACTAACATGAATTTGTTGCCACAAATTCTGTTAGACAGTGGAGGCACTGTCCCAGTGAGGGACCTATCGTACTAGATAATCATAGTCAAATAATTTTCTTGGATGAAAATTTTACTTCATATATATTGATGTTGTTATGGTGTTATTTCTGTTATTTTTGCTTCTAGTGTTGAACTAAAACACTATTGGACGGTTGAGGAGCATTTCATAAAATCAATGATAATGATACTCAAGTATGACAGCCGCTGTCAACTCTTCTAAAAAAAAAAAAAAGATACTCAAGTAATTTCGACAATCGTGAACAACTGATTTGAAATGACTTAGGTACCATGTGCAAATATTCAAATTAAAAAATATTTAAAATGATTAAGTTTAAGTGATAAACCATTTATCAAACGAGCTGAAAATTGCAGCGACAGGTTTGATGAAATATCAAATATAGCACTCAAATTATATGACTTGATTTCGAAAAGCAATATTATTAAGTTAAAGTACTTATAAAGATAAGGCGTTGGTAATAAATCCTAATTTCTTTTAATTTGGTAATTGATGAAAGTAAGTTCATGGAGGAAACATTTAAAAAAATACTTTTATTTTATTTTTAATGACAGTACTAACAAAGAACACTATCCGGATAAGTCATTTGCTAAAAAGGAACACTAACAAGGTTTTAAGCATATTTACAATGTATGATGACCAAAGTACGTCACCTTAAGTTGATATGTTAATTCACGGGTACCATTATTCTTGATCAACTTGACATTCATTATTGTACTATAAAATGAATCCCACCAAAAATTAAAACTAAAATGACAAAAAGGAGAAAATAATGCATTGCATATTTGCAACTTGCAAATCTTGTATAAGAATCGTAAATGTTGGATGAAAAATTCGAGGCTGTCTCCCACTGTATTAATGTAAGATCATCCTTATCTATAACTACAATGCTTTCCTTATTTAAGAAAATAAAAATAAATTATTGGGAGGGACAAACCAAATCGTCCACATTCTCCCCAGCGTAAGCACAGGTATTAATCAGTGAATGCATGCGAATTTTGATGCATGAAAATATGAACTATATAAAAATATAATTTTATGCACGTAGTCCATTTATATTCTAACATGTATTAAATTTCTTATTGATATCGTCATCAAACTTATTTTGTATTTTATTTATAGTTCAGATTTCTGACATATATAAACATTAGTGTTAGAGTTTCCTTTCCTCTTCCAATCCTTCCCTCCCCCATCCATCCTTTATTAAGATTTTTTGGAGCACAACCTTAGGGTCCACGCAGGGACGAAGCCATGTAGGCTTTGGTGGGTCCATGGACCCACCTAAAAAAGAGAAATTACTTAATATTATACTTGTTTTTAATTTAAACAAAAATCACAAAAAATTAGGGACCCATCTCAAAAATTTGAAGGACCCAGCTGAAAATGTCGTGTTTGATTTGAATTGCATAACGACGCACAAAAAAAATTCATAACGACCCAGGTAGCATTTGTTCATGGCTAATCATCTTCTTCCTTCCTCCCAATGAATCTTATTAAGACAAAACTTATAATAGAATGGAATATTTGGATGAATGATTATATGTACCATATATATACTAGCGTGAATCTCGTGCATTGGGTGATTCATCCATGTAATGTTTTGACACTTCGGATATTATATAAAAACTGCCACTAAAAATCCTAAATATTGTTCCTATAAAAAAAATTCCGAGGACTACAAAAGATCAGAAATATTGTGGTTTAAATAGTGGTCGAACTCTTCCATATTCCTCCCATCTTTATATATCTATAATATCGAAAAATAAGTGTTCAATGAGATTTATAAATGAACTTATTATGCAAATTATGAGAAAATTGAAAATTCATTGGTAATTGTTGTATTTTTTATTGTCTTGACTTTTAAATTATTTTTATATATATTAAATATATTATTTTAGATTTTCTATTGTTATAATATATATTTGATTTCTCATGAATTTTTTAAGTAACATTATTTTAGAGTTGTTTATTTAAAAAATATTATTATAGTATGTCTATATTAGATGTTATATCTTACATATGTTTTCAGTAAAAAAAAAAATTTACGGATCCTGCTGACACGAAATCCTAACTTCGCCAATGGGTCCACGTACGGTTAGCACTTAGCACTTAGCAGGGGTGGTTAACACATTCTCTGGCGGTGACACAAAGTTTGATGACCCTGTCACTTTGATAAAGTCGGAAAATGTGGACTATATATGTAAAATATATTAGCATAATTTTGAGGGTACAAATTTCTGTGAAGATAAATTGAACTCTTTCTATTATTTTGTTTCCATTGATATATATCTTGGAGCAAAATAAGAGTTAAACTTCTCCTAATTACCTTCCGTTCCTTAACTAAAATTGCTTTAGACGCCTTTGGTAGGTCATTAAGGTTTTCTCCAAAATTTTCCTTAGAAGGAATGTAATGAAATGGAAGATAGGTAGGAATCAAATCTTAACCATAAATTGGGCTGACAAATTTTGCAACAATTTTTTATAAAATGTTTCCTCATTTACATCCTTTCATCTCTATTTTCATTCTGGTTTTTTTTTCTTATCTGGAGCGGGTTAATTCCTTCATTTGGACAGGTGTGGGTAGTTTACCCCTCTCTAGCTCTATATAGAGAGTCCAAAGAAGCATAGCTTTAAATTGCAAAAATTGCTTTGAAGTAAAAAGTGTCGATTTTGATAAGCTTTAAATTGGTATTACAGTGACTGTTACCTTTAGGCTTGAGAATTAATAATTAAATTGTCATTTCTGAAATATTACAGCGCTGATATGAGGTATATATATTGCAAGACAATTTGTATGAATTTGCGGTACCCTGGTGGATTAAAAAATAAGGAACAATGGCGAAAGAAATCATTAACTCTAAATTAACAAGATTGTGTATCAAAGAAGAGATTTGGACATTGCTTTATGTGATGTTATCTGGATATTGAATTGCCAACATTTGGCAGCTAATTAAAAAATTTGCACCAGACTTGTTTGTGATTGGTTTATGTAAGAAAGGAATCCGACGTGGATAAATGCAATGTTCTTTTCTGAGTACCTCTACTTAATTAATCATATATTCTTGATGGAAAACAGAAAAAAAGTGCTAACGATTTTTCTCATTAAAAATGTATCATTGATTGATTTGGAAAAAAAAATACTAATTTTTTAAGAAGGCACATTTTAGTTCACTGGAAATTTGTACTAATTAAGCTATCGTAGTATATGATAATATATAGTTAACCGTGTAAAAAAATCTCAACTAATGCACCCAGGAATGATAAGTGTCATTGCTAAAAAAACCATCGCACTCCATCGCTGTGACTAACAGGTGTCTGTTACGAATGTTCAGTTTAATAACCAAATGTGTTCAATTTAATAGTAAAAAATATTTAGTTAAATGTGTCAACTAATGATTTTATTATATAGAGTCACGTGTCAATCGCGTGAGTCTTGGAGAGAGGTGTGCAAGGGACAAATTTAGAAAAAATTTAATTTATACCGAACCGGTTCATGACCCCTTCTAATTTTTTCATGTGTTTTTTGTCCGATTCGTGACCCTTCGCTTGACATTGCACCTATTAAAAAAACTGAAAATAATACTTAATAAATTGAACATTTATATGTAAACATCTGAACATTTGTATTGCGAAATTGAACATTTGTTCTTACTAAATTGAACACTTATACTTATCCAAATGAACATTTTTGCTGATAATATTTATATTTTTTATTGCAACTAACTGAACATTTATACTCAATTAATATAACATTTGTACTTATCCAACTGAACATTTGTACTTACTAAACTAAACATTTGTACTTAATAAAATGAACATTTTTGTTTATAACATTTATATTTTTTATTGCAACTAACTGAACATTTATACACAAATAACATGACATTTGTACTATCCAACTGAACATTTACGTATGAAATAAAGTGCGCTGGATGAGGAAAGGATGTGCTGGTTGAGGGGATCGTTGGCTCAGTGATGGCAACGATAGCATTCCGAAAGATGACACTAATCAAATTCCTAATTAACCTGTTGGATACTTGGATACATGTTATTGAAAAATAAATGTGAAGTGTGAAGGTCGCTTAAGTTTAATTCCTTCACTTGTATTTTTTTCACCGAAACTTTTATTTATTCAATTTTAGTCAAATCTATTTAAACTTTTAATACTTACTTTAACTTCAAATTATAAACTATTTTTTGAAATTATTAGCTTCTAAATTTATCTAGAGTTATAAGCATCACATCAGAGGTTCTTGTACTTGCTTTTTTAATTTCCAAAGTTAGCACTAGCATATAATATTTTAAACTTAAAATATATTAGATAAACCTTGACTGTTTTCAAAAAGTCAAAGAGTCAGGCGACATGTTATAAGGATGATCAAAAGAGGTGTCATGTTTAGCAACTAATGATAAGTTTATTAAAGCACTAACATAACTAATTATTGCCTGCGCCGCCTAAGCTAAATCTGCACTGCTCCAATTTGATCTCATCGTATCGATTTCTCGTTTTAAGAAGATCTTGCAAAAATTAAGCCGGACTATAACTTCAATTTTTTTTTTCTAACCTAAAATCAGCAAATTCAAGTAAAACACACATATATGATATATTCAAAGATAAATTGGAGCCTAAATCAGGTTGGAATTAATGTTTGCATGTAAACCTTGTCAATTATTGAAAAAGATAAATAAAAAGTGTGAAGAGACAAAGTGGTAATGCCTATATTACAAAATGAGAAATGTAGGTGGCTATAAATAACCTGTTTAGCTCGTTGTTAGCGTAATCATTTACACAAATATATAAGACGTCAGATAATTTTCAATGACATTTTTTCGCAAGTATCTACCCAGTTTTATATATATTATGAGGAGGTTCTAGTCCCCACAGTTTTCAAAATATAAAATTCAAAGTTCCAATACAAACCGTTGATCTTATTTAATATAACGAACGATGCATTTTCATATTAGTTTTATAAATTTTGAAATTTATTGATACTTGATCAAGAGGCTAAAATATAAACATATTAGAACTAATCTTTCATATTTAACTAGATTCGTTAAATATTCAATCTCTTGATCTGGTATCAAATGAACTTCAAAATTTATAAAACTTATATGAAAATGTATCACTCTTTGTATCGAATAATATCAATGGTTTGGATTCGAAGTTTGAATTTTACATTTTGAAAAAGTAATCAAAAAGTGAGTTTTGGGGCATTCAAATTGTGGGCACCGGAACCCTCCTCATATATTATATATAATTGACACGTTAGTTCATATTTTCTAAATAAAAAATGTATTATTTATATAGCTTTTTTTATAAAAGGAGCATCACGTTACACAACAAAAAGTCGATCGATGATTTGTATTTTTAATATAACCAAAAGATTTACATGGAATCCCTGCTCTTCTATTGGTTGCGCAAAAGTTTTTGACAGATCGCTTAAGTTCCGGAAATGAACATACTATTAGGAAAATGAAAATACGAATGGTTTTTTTTTTTAAAAAAAAAAAAAAAAGATTCGGCCACCAACTTAACTATGGGGGAACATTTCTGAAATAAATAGATTCGATCATTTTATTATGAAAAAGTGCATAGATGTTGAATTACTTTTCAGCCACAACAATTTTTTTTTTTTTTTTTTTTTTTTTTTTTTTTTTTTCTTTTTGCAGAAAAAGCTTTCCTTTTGCCCCATGAATGGTCCCTTTCAAAATAGAAGTTACAGCCAAAGCTTGTTAACCTGTTGATTATGCTAGAACGATGTTTTGTAAGATTATAATTGCCAATGCTGTTTGCTTTTGGAACATAATACAATTAAGTACCGACCACGGTTCTATATATACATAAGTAGTGAGCTGGGAGGCCTGGAACGTACACATCTATTAAGATGAAAACCTAATTGGATGATTAGAGGGGTGAAAGGGAAGAAGTCAATTTCTTTTGAAAAGTTATTGGAGATACTTGATCGGTCTTGTGTATTATACGTAGCTTGTAGTTGCATAAGATTAGGATGAGTTTGGGTGTTGGGTTCTGTTTAATAATTTGCAAAATTAAAAGGGACGAACTTACGGATCGAGTCAAGTTAGTGTTAAAGTAATTTGGCACTTTTGTGCCCATTTCAATAATCTGAGTTCAAATCATATTCAATTCATATCAAGTAAAATCTCAAATTCAGATATTTTTCTAAAAAACAAAAGGAAATTTTGCGAGGAAAGACAAACCAAAAATATATTTGTTCTAGGCAAACTGAAAGGTACTTCTTTCAAAATCAGATTAAGGTGTCAGTCATAAACTCTTTATGTTTTGGTCAAAGTAACCCAGCAATTAATATTAATATAGTTGCTTTTTATTTGAGTTAGGTCAGATTCGAAAAATGATACTTCGAATTTCACGAGTAAGGATAGAAAACAAACATAATTCTAACCTCTTAGAGGGGATTGACAATATTCTTTTCTCCAGAGATATTATTGTTTAACTTAGTGAACATCTACTATATTGTGGGGAAGGAAAATTCAAATTAATCAAAAAAGGGGTATTTAATAATTTGATTGTTAGTTGGTGGAGGGCCCACAAGACCTTCGAAATATTATTGAGTCTTGTAAAAGCTAATTACTGGTTGAAACTGGATACGACGCGAGACAAAAAAAAAAAATGTTATATACATATAATATAACAAATAAACAAACACAAAAATAATTACTTTTGTTATTTCTTTCAATTACAAATAAAGTTATAAACACTGCTTGTTAGGGATGACTTCATATTTGATTTACTACAACTTATTATACTTTCGGATACATCTTGTATGTGGTACCTTGATTAGAAAAAGAAAAAAGGAAAATGGAAGAGGGACTGACAATAAACAAAGTGCCTTCTAAATTATGTTTTAATATGAGTTAGACAGCTCCTTAGACACCCCATACACTGAAAAAGTTTTAATTACAGCACTTTCAAAACACAATCTCGAACCACTTACTGTAATCATGTTCACTCTCGATACACCACTAATTAAGTTGGTATGCTGAAATTTGAGACCAAGTATGTCACAAATATTTATAAGGGAAACCTTAAATGAACGATTAAAACATAATACAATAATTGTAGCTGATAACTACATTAATTGCCAAATTATGTACGTTATTCTTGTTATGGAAAATTGCTATCATTCTGTTAAAATACATTGGAAACGATATAAAAGAACATTAGATGCTTGATTAGAAGACTATATAATCTTCTTAGGATCATCATTTTTAGCCATACAGCCTTATAATTTAAACAGAGGAAAAACAGAGTACTGACTAGCGATAAAAATAATTATTTAGCATTAGTTCCTTCTTAATATTCAAACTAGAATGCGGACGTGGAACGTTGCTGATAATTTTATGTGTCTAATTAACATAATTACAAGCAAAGAATACTAGGTAGCTGTGGTAACATATTACTATATTGAGAATGATGTTTTACTGCCATGATAAAACATCAATAAAGCAGCATTTAATTTTTGGCCTCTCTTTCTATTTCGTTTGTATTCAATATATATATGCCTATAACACTTTTATCAAGCTAAATGTTTAATTGCAACTGGCAACAACTAATTGTTGCCTGTGAAATTATAACGGTTGCAATATATATATGAAGTCTAACTGAGAAATGAGAAATGACAAGAGCTATAAGATAAAAGTACCTCATCTCTACTACTTATAAATGCACGGATGGAAAAAGTGTTACACTCTATATCTAACTAGTAAACATGTGTTTGTCGTTGGATCGATTGATTTGATTTGTGGTTGGATGTGAATCGCTAGACGAAACAACACTATTATTTAGTTTTCCATCTAATATGGAAACAAATTGAATAACACATCTATTTGTATCGCTGGTAAATTAATCAACATATTTTTATTATCTAACATTATTTTGTTTCTTTATTTGCCCACATATGAGGGCATCTTATGCTAGTATCAAACAAAATAGCTAGAACTACTAATTATCCTAAAATCACTTCCATGTATAAAGTATGAACTTAAAGTCTTTGTTTTTGTTGGAGTTATGTCCTATAAGTCAATATTTAATGACTTAATTTCTTAGTTTATGTTGTTGATGATATTTGATCATTTGTTCCTAGAGTTTATTATTGACAGATCATTCAGATAGAGGATCTGAATTGTAGATCTCTGTGGATCATCCATTAGAATGACAATAATAAATCTAGATTGTCCATAATCTTGATAATTAACAAGGAACATTAATTGTCATAAAAGATTAGTATGCAAGTTAAGTGATGATTAAGTTCTACAAATCATAGGTAATGAGTTACCAACTTAATTGCATATGTGTATGTTATTGGAACATAGTACAGGACCTGACCCAATGAAATAAACATATGGATTGTGTTATGTGTCATTGTTTATTTCATATGAGTTTGATTCTAAGTTTGAGATGTTTAACTTTTCCACATGAGGATAAGTTCTATAAATATCGTCTAACGTTGATTCCTGATAAAGACTGCTACACGGACTTTATTTATGCTCTCTTGAATTGTGCGGGAAAAAGTTGTTCATCAAGAAAATCGTATGTCCCTCATTAATATACCTAGTGAGTGATGATATCTATTCGGGCCCCTTGATGGAGTTGGATCGTATGCATGCAAACTAGACGATCAACTCTAGATCAAGAAATGTATAATCTGCAAGAATGACACACTCATATCTTGGATTATACAATGATATCATGTGACATAAGAATCAAATAAAGAAATACTTTTATTTCTTATGCAGGATTGAGATATTGTAGCAGTACATTATTTATACAAATTGGGAATCATAACGTGTTGCTAGATACCGCTTATGATTATTGGAAATAAATAGTGATTTATTCTCCATGGCCAACATAGCATAAATCCTCAAAGGGTCACACAAATAGGACTTTGACCACACAATGCATTTTCTATTTATTCCCAATAGTGAGTATTGCGGAAATATGATAAGTTGATTAATTAATTATATACCTTATGAACCGTTATAATTAATTAAGTTAAAGAGATCATATAGAAATAAATTAATGCATTATCTAATCCCAAAATAATTATTAATGAGTTAATAATTAATTTTAGATCAACATATTTTAATATAAATAGTTATATTGGTTAATTGGGCCGTTATTTGATAGAAAAATGTATAGCCCAATTATAGAGCAAACTAATGGGACTTTAATTAGGTGAATTAAAGACCCAAATGAGTATAAAAAGTGGCCCAACAAGGGCCCAATTCGTGGCTGCCCCTAGGGTAGCAAGAGGTGTAATTTTGGAGAAATTTTTCCTAGGGTTTCAGCTCTATAAAAGGACCCCTTTGGAGGCTCCAAGAGCTAGCTTTCTTTCTCCTCTCTTTCTTTCCCTTGTGGCTGCCACAAACCTCCTCTTTTCTCCCTCTTTTGCTTATGTGTTGAGCTCTCTTCTCCATTTAAATGAAATATTTAATTGCTAGAAGAGAGAAAGCTAATGAGATTAGACTTGTTCTTGGGTGTGCTAGCACATATCTTGAGAACGTGATTAATCTCCTTGGCGGACTCGAGGCCGGTGGCGCAACCATGGTGGTGGTGGTGGAGAAGGTACGCCATCAACTCTCAAGCCATGGATTCGAGCCTCATGAATGCGATTTCATGAGAAATATAATTTCTCCTACCCGTTTCTCATGAATTGCGTGTGAATGGCCTTAAGCCTAGATTCTATGTGCTTAATTATGTATTTATTGCTAATTGTTGGCTCTAAAATGAAAATTAAACACTTCCTAACAGTTTTCTCAATTTTTCTAATATTCAAATAATTTTATCATGCCTCACCTTTCTGCGAGATAGCATGCAAATCCGATTGAATTCTGATATTATTAATGGAGCTTATTAACATGAAAAATCAGGACTGTCTTATGGGAAAACTAATAAGATAATACTATCATTCTCAAATAGTGTTCTCTTTAAGAATGTATACAGTATTTAATTGGGATAGTTTTTTTTCTAAAATGATACGTCATGAGCGTGTTGGTACGACACGCACGTATGTTGACATGACACGACACGACACGTTTATGGAATTAGCACGACACATGTGTGTCGGCGTGTCATGTCAAAGTCGTGTCGTGTTGGAGACTTTCAAACATTGACACATCTTAACACGACACGAGTTAACACGTGACACGAGTTGAAACGACAAAAAATTAATATTATTTAGAATTTGTGAAATCAATAAATTAATATTATTTAGAATTTGTGAAATTATATTGAGTTTACATTATATATTTAATAACTTTGATTCATAATCTTTTTATTCAATCATTAATTTTTATTTTAATATATGAAATTTCAACCATTTATATATTTTTCTATTTTAAAAATTTTTTTAAATACTTTGGAATGAATGTTTAGTGAATAAATTAAAATGAATTATAATATGACTTGATACGTTTAACACGCCGTGTCAACACGACACGAGCTCTAACACACGCGTATTTGACACGACACGTTTGCAATATCCTAGAAATGAAGCACGAAGTTGGGGAAACGAAGCAAAAAATGCAACAAAGAAATTAACATCTGGCTAACAACCTTTACTCTCATAGGCAAAGAAAAAAAGGACACCTAAGGGTTCTTAGCAATGTCCCATGAGGTTATGCACTTATGCTCCTTGTCTTTATATTATTATAAGGCGAAAATTGAACTTAGTGGAATCACGTCAAGCTTTATGCTCAAAACCACTAGCATCTAAGAGGCATCCCACAAGGTGATGTCTCTTCATGTCTATGTGCACCAAGTGGCACTTTCTCCATAACCTAGCGGCGCAGCAATTGATTTCCATGGTAAAAAGATGTAAAAAGAAAAATTCCTAGAAAAGTTGGGAGGCTCTTTACTTTGCAGCTCTCTTTGTATATCCATAGTTTGTATTTGTGATGTGGAAGATAAAATTATTATACTGCTGCTTTCATGTCTAATATCTAGCTAGGCCCAACCATCATTACTAATAAGTACATATATCGAGTTTATGTGACGACAAAATAATTTGACAAACATGAAACTGACTTAATATTAGTAAAAATTACAATCATTTCAATTATATATAAATTGATTTTTTTAATTTTAATAGATAATATTAAATTAAAATAAAAGGTGGTCTTGTCATTGTATTCATAATTTATAAAGAATTAGAGGTTTCCTTTCTCTCCCCAGCTATGTCACGTTTGAAACATGGTATATCGAAATAATAAAACATGCACTTGCACGGTTTTTTATTTCAAAAAATTTGATTTACTATTATAAATGTCAAATAGATTTTGTAATCAATATATATATCTTTTCAAAATTGTAATATGTTCGGCTTTTTAAGATTAGCCCCGGTCATGTTACTGCGTTTAATGTGTCACGTGCATTATTTTTAAGTTTCTTTTATTATACTCATATTAATCAAAATTTAAAAAATAATGATTTCTAACAATGGTTTATTGAAATAAAATAGATTATGGACATACATTATAAATAATAAATAAATTTATAAAAAAAATGTATATAAACAAATAAGTAAAATCTTATATCCAATTAATTATGTACAGTGGCGAAGCCACGCTGGTTTTGGTGGGTCCAAGGACCCACCTCAAAAAAAAATTTTGCATTAAGATGATAATATTTTGTATAGAAAAAAAGTGCATAATGAGTTAGGGATCCATCTCAAAAATTTGAAGGACCCAGGTGGACAAATTGTGTTTGTTTTGAATCACATAGCGACTGTTGAAAAATTGTATAGGGACCCATATCACATTAGTTCGCGGTAAATAGCCTCCTCCCTCCTTTGCAATGACACTTATTAAGGCAAAACTTATAATATAATTGGAGATGTTTGGATGTGAATGATTGTTTTGTAGCATATATATATTAAAAAAGAAAGATATTCAAAGAGATACCTAATGAATCTATTATGCAAAATTATCATAAAATAAAAATTTATTCGGAATTATTATATTTTTATTTTTTATTGTCTTGAATTATTATTTTGGATATTGGTATATTTTTTTGAATTTTTGTGCTGATTACATTTAATTTTTCATAAATTTTTTATGTTATACTATTTTAGAATTGTTTCTTTAAAATTATTATTATACTATGTCTATATTACACATTATGTTGTACATATATTTTCTGCAAAAAAATTTTATGGACCCTGCTGATATGAATTCATTTCTGACTTCGCCACTGATTATGTACTCAATCAAATATGGTCCACATAATTTTTTATTACGAAACCACATACATAAGGGTATGCACAGTCAATATAAATTTTAGTATTTCAAAGTACTTATCTAGTTAGATGAAGATCTCACTCTATCATTTAATAAATTAATCTATAATAGACAGATGCCGCATTTCATTTTTTCCCCCTTGTCGATCTAAATTCTCTAAAAACAAGTTTCGATCGTTAATATTATTTACAATTATACACCGTATATTGTTTGTGTATCTTACTGTATATACACTCACACATGCTGCCTATACGTATGTAGAGGCAACCACATACAAATTTAAATCCTATTTTAAGATGTTCATGTATGTATGTGCTGCTTTGGTCTCTCTAGTAAATTTACGTAAATTAATATCTTGTCCCCTTTTCTTGGGTTTACATTTTAGGTCTTTTAACAAACGCCCAAACTAATTAATTATTCTACTATCATCATGGTCCTTACCTATAATTTTGAAATGATTCTTCCCAATAAAAGAACCTTGGAAAGATGATATAAGGGCCCATATAAAGTTTTATAAATGTATTAGGAAGGCATGCATGCAGTCTCCCTATTGGATGCACAAAGAAAGGTAAACCGTTGGCATATATAACACAATTGCTTTGAAAAAAAAAAGTACGTAGGACTGTCTATATATGGATATCGCACTGCAGTAATTGCATTTGAGTACTCATGAATTACAAATGAAAATAAATTTATTAATAGATTCAAGTACATCTAATTTATAATACCTACTTGTAAAAAAATTAAAAATAAAGGTTAGAATTTTATCTTCTTAATTATGTCATGTCATGAGGGACGTTTTCATCCGTTTGTCTTTCATTTTCTCGTTTGATTCTGTACGAACTATCCAACATTTTAGTGTTTTATTTTTTTATGAAAATTGCGGATCAAATTTTCTAACTCCTTTTTTTATTTTAAATATCATAAATGATTTTTCAGTTGAATTTTGAACTGTGATCTCACACTCAAGGTGTATTATTCTTTAATTACGATTAAATCAAATATTGGTTGTCCGTTTATATTTTTATTAGCTTACAAACAATGATATCTTGATGGTTCTGTCCACTGCTTCATCAATATGTGCACAAGGCCTACCTTATTTAGTGCATGAAATTCATTAGTACGTATATTGTATATTTGTTTAACAAAAAAATGTATTTTTAGCATTTTATCCTCTATCTAACTTAAAATTCAATTCTTTCAAAGAATCTGTTGTGGAGGATGTTAAAGAGTCCGAGTTATTTGTTAAATTCTAAATTTGAAGAAGGATTAATTAATTTGTCTTATTAATCAGATTGACACTTGAACATTATATGATTTGAATTCGAAAATCCACGAATAACTTGAATAATTTTTATAGAATTGTAAAACACACTTATCATATAATATTCTTAATATGTATTTGTATTATTATAATATCATTATTCAATATTCATACATAAATTTTACTTTTCTATTATGTAAACACTACACATAGGAATCTGAATTAGAATACGAATTCGCATGTGACCACTCTTCTTAGAATTGGATTAGATCTCATGACAGGTCGAGAGAAGGCGAACATTGACGTGTGTACCCATCATTTAACCCTTCAAAAGGAGAATGAGATGCACGTGAAATTAAAACTAAAGTGGCCCCCTGTGGGACCTACAGTACAAAGGCATTCGCTAAAAGATCTTGAACCACTTCTCCATTTTGTGCTGCTGGAAATATCCCGTTTCACCATGCATCTTAGTGTCACTGCAAACGTGTACAAGATGCATGCTTTAGTTAAATTGCATGATCGATTCATACATGCCAAACAACTCAAAATGGAGAATTAAGCCCTTCATTGTGAAAGTGTGGTGTGCACAAGACGGTTTCAAGTACAAATAATCTATATTTAACTAGAGGGTGAGATTAAAATGGAGATGAGAAACAGTAATTCCTATGATGTGGCTTCCACGTTGTGGCGCAGATACTAAAAGTGGATCCCCCAAAATTTATAGAATAAATAGATTGGGTCCGTGCATTCGACATTGACTAGCCAATGCAAAATGCGAATGCACTTATGCACTGAATGCATGAGAAGCTAGCTAGTAGCCTACTACTAGATATAAATATGCATCTAGCTAGGCTGCTTCAGGGTTAAGCAAGGGGCTTGCTTGAGAAAAACAGGAGATGCATATATAATAAAAAATAACATTTTCATCGCATAAAGTGGTTTAACCAAAGTGATTTTCATTAATTGTTGCATATACAAGTCTTTAAACATGTATACTCACATGGGAAATCAATTGTATATATATAGCTAGCTTAAATTTGAATATATAGGAGAACAATATATAATATAGATGAAACTACTAAAAGTGGATATTTCTATGTGGTCCTAATTCTAGCAACTACATAGGCAGTTGCTATTTGTGGGCAACTGAAGTTGATGTGGTCCTTGTTTTATTCCTGCTCAAATTAAGGTTTCCAGGAGATGTATACGTATATTTGACTTGCAACTAGATTAAAATGCATGCCTTGTATGATGATTACATCTATCTTCAAAAATATCACTTTCAGTAGCTTCCACGTGTCAGGAGCCTAAGCCATGAACTTAAAAGAAGCCGGTGGCGGTGCAAATACAAACCATGCTACAGGACAAATTAACAAAACATGTATTATTGATGTGTAAAGAACAAGGAGCCAACATATTCTAGCCAATATATAGATTAGTATTACCTAAACTTTAATTATTTATATTTAAGAAAAGTAGCTAGTGTTCCCACTTTATAGGCCATATAAATGCACATGCATCTGTGAGCTTGTGTTGTTGTGTGAGAACAACATATCAGTAGCAAGTGCTAAGAAATAAGCAACAACCTTGAAGCTAGTTCAAACTAGTGGAAGGGTTGTGTGCGAGAAACACGCAAAAATGGCTCGAGGAAAGGTACAAATGAGGCGGATAGAGAACCCAGTGCATAGGCAGGTCACTTTCTGCAAGCGTCGTGCCGGCTTGTTCAAAAAGGCCAAGGAGCTATCGGTGTTGTGCGATGCACAGATAGGGATCATGATCTTCTCTTCACATGGAAAACTTTATGAGCTGGTCACAAATGGGTAAGAAAATCCTTGTTTTTTTTTTTGACGAAAAATAGGGGTCAAGCCCCTATCTTATCAATAATTTTATAAAAAGAGTAACATTTACAAAAGTGGCATTTAACTAACCATTAAATAGCCTAAAATTAAAAGAAATGATAAGAAAATAAACAAGAATACAGAGTAAAACTATAGCCTAATAACTAGAAAAATAAATTTGTGAAGCTCTGCAGTAGCTTTTGTGGAAGATTCAAATCAAGACAGTAGAGATCACGTATAGGTACACTCAGTGAGTAGTTGTTGTAATAAAGCAGGAGGTTGTTCTGCTTTGTCAGTAAATATTCTCTTGCATCTTTCTCGCCATATGATGAAGAAGACAGTGGCCCAAATCTCTTTTGTTTGTCTTGTTACATTCGTCAATTCTATCAGTTCTGTTGGAGTTTGTGGGAAGGTGGCACCAGTAATTAAAAGAAAATCCTTGTTATATATAGAGAACAACTGTTTCTGGGTAATCATAACTTTAAGTACTTATTCTTGAGATAAAGAACCAAAGTCCTGTTGTTCAACATGGGATACATTTGAGTCCTGAATTTTGGAAGGACCACTTATTTGTTTTTCCTCAATCTAAGATCAGATATTGCGTGAGAGATAGTAATTTGTCTAAGTTAATTGCTGTGCACTTCAAATTTAATTATAATTAAGCAAGCAAGAATTGCCTTTTATAATTGTAATGCCCTGAAATTGTATCTTCATTTTTACTTTGTAAATTAAATACGAAAGATCTATGGATGGGTTGATTGACAAGTACAAGAATGCAAGTGGAGATGCTCAAAGTGAAGGAAGCGAGGCCAATCCCCAGGTAAACAAAAGTGTAATAACTTTCATCTCCCTTAATTTTTTTTTCTCATTATCTGTCTATTATCCTCTTTAGAGTGGGTTTGGTTTGTATGCATTTTGTTTTGTTCACCTTTAATTAAGCAGAATATATTGACGTTCTATATAGGCTGCCTTATTCGATATAGCCATGAGAAAAAGCGCAGTAATTGTAGTCAAACTTGGCACTTTTTTCTAGAATTGCTATATACTTTTTGCTAGAAAGCCTCCATTGCGGAGGAGATAATAATCTCTCATTTATGTCCGGATATATTTGACTACTTCTTAATACTAAGCGAGAATACGCCTTTAAACTTAAAGTACTAGTGAACTTTTTTCTTTTGCACTTTTACTTACCTGTCAGATGTCCAAAGTTTACACTTTTACTCCATGTGAGAGTGAAGATTGTTTAAAAGAATCGAAAGGAAAATATCTCTCAAGATAATTATCACAATATCATTATTATATCATTGTTTTGAAATTATCAAATTAATTTCGGTTTGCATTTCAGGATGCTGAACGAGAAGCCATGATGCTTAAACAAGAGATCAATCTGCTGCAGAAAGGGCTAAGGTTATTTTTCGTTTATTCTCATAATAATATGCTATACTCGGGTTTCCTCAATTTACCGTCATCATTATTCCAAGGTGTTCAATTGCCCATGAAGAGCGGAGATTTTTTTTATATAATATAAAAAATGTCATTTATTTCACGTACCGGAGCTACCGAAGGGTACAAGTGATGTCATAATTTTGTAGGTCATAGCTAGTATTAGCTTACGGTTGAGGTGTAGGTTTTATTATTATTATTATTATTATTATTATTATTATCACTACTTTATATGTATAGTATTTTATTTTTTGTTCTAGCCTATGCTAACTTGAACAAAAGGATAATTAGTAGTAGTAGTTGTTGTTATTTCATATGCATTAAGACTACAAATTATTATGTAACATAGCAAAATGATTATCGATTCAAGATATTATGCATACAAAATCTAATGGAGTTCTCTGATTCAGATTCGGTTATTTACATAAAAACTAATGGAATTAATTCATTCGTGAACTTATCAGATGATTTGGTTTAAATTGGGTTAGGTACATGTATGGTATCCAAACAAATGAACATATGAACCTTGAAGAACTGCATGCCTTGGAGAGGTACTTAGAGATTTGGATGTGCAACATAAGATCCGCAAAGGTACACCATGTTTTCCGTACATTAATATATGTATATATTATTTAAAATATGTGGAAAAAAGCTCGAATCAAATTAATGTTGATTGAAGTAAACTTCTGTTGCAGATGCAAATGATGTTTCAGGAGATAGAATCACTGAAAAGCAAGGTCATGTCTCTTCCTTACCGTTTATCAGGGGGAAAAAAAATTTTGGTACCTTATACAATACGATATGATACCATGCAATACTTTTGTACATAGTTAAGAACAATATTGTTAAAGAAAATTTAAAATGATAGTTTTACTAACAAAGTATCTTCTTTTTTAAAGTAACATGACTAGCTAGCTAGTTCATTTTTGCTTTCTGATGAGTCAACTCATACTACATGCATTATGCGCGCTATGTCAAATATTGTTTATAATGTATGAATTAATAAGATTTTTCTAGTTAGCAAAAACTTCAAAGAAATGTGGTTATACTAGTTAGTGTTAGAAATAAAATATTAAACGTAATAATATTTCTTAATTATCATTAGTTAACATCCAAGATCTTTATGCATTTCATATAAAATAATAAATTCATGAGTTAGAACTTACAGGACTGAAGGGAAGACATCGTTAGGCGGAAAATATGGTCTTCTCCAATTTTCCTTAGTCTAAATGATGGCAGAAAAATAATGGCATTTTCTAATTCTGTCTAATTTTCATTTAGGCGAAAATGAGGATAAAAGGTTGCCAAATAATGACAGATTATTAGAATAAATACTAAGGCAATTGAAGGGATCAGATTTTTGAATGAACATGGTCCATCAGATTTTCCATCAAAATCTGATGCACCCTTCATTAAATGAATTTGGTTTAAAAATTAAATATAGGCCATATTATTTATAATTAATAATATTAATTATAACAGTTAGTTTATGTCTAGTGTCGCTACTAACATAGTGTTTTACACAGGAAGGCATACTGAAAGCCGCAAATATGTTACTCCAAGAGAAGGTATTATACGATTTCTACTGCCTAGTTTGCATGAACAGAAATATGTTGAACATAGGAGGAAGGGAAATTTTAGAATCATGTTACTATGACAACCATGAGAGCAAACCTCAAATTTTATCAAAAATAAAAACGAACTATAATAATAGTAGATTTGTTAACATTCTTGATTAAGTTATTAAGTCAAGTGCTTATCAGACCGGGGAATTATGAGTTTGGTTCCTCATAAAATATCGAAAAAAATTGAAACTCTATTTTTCATATCTTTATCAATGACTAATTTGGTGTCTAACACTTTAACTTTCACCATAACCTATCTATCTAATTCCTAAACAATACGGTGGTGGTTTTCATAATCGCTGCTTATAGAGTTGTGATCAACACAATTTTTCCAACATAAGAAAGACTAAGTATTTCAAAAATATTTAGCAAGAAAAGATATTAAACACTTTGCCTGGTTTGGGGAAAGAATAGATTAAGAAGAATTTCAAATTAATTGATATATACTTATTTTGTTTCTGAAATTTTAACTAATATCAGTTTAAATTCATATAGCAGATCGTAGAGCAAAATGGACTGATGGACACACCGCAGATGCCTGCGACAGAGCAAAATGGGCATTTTGGAGCCCCGTATATTGCCGACATTGTTAACCCGCTAACTGTGTATACTGACTATTCCTATTCCTATTCTGGTTTTAGGGGCTCAGAGATGGGCTATTCCTACTGATGCTAATAAAACCCCTGGGGACATCTGTCTAATAACAATAAAATAGAGGGGCCTAGGTCAATACTATATGTATGTTTCTGAGAGTTGTAGCAGTTCTACTAGTGCTCTGTACAGATATTGGTCCCCCTTTAGCAGTAACTGAGATGCTATTATTATGTATTGATGTTCTCTTTTGTTAATTTGTGAGTCTATTTAGGACTATTCGTTTCATATTGTATCTTAAAAACCAGATTAGTACGGCTGAAGTGCTAATGTATTTGTCTTCTCATTTACTCGTTTTGAATTGTTTATGACCTCTGGCTGTCACTGTCATCATTAATTATATTGAACTGGTTATGAATTCATCTACTATTCTACTCTTTGTATAAAGCATCAATTATTTTAAAAGAAGTTGTCAATATAAAACTGTAATAGTTAATTAATTGCTTAAGAATATCAAATGAATTAACGTGCAGTGGCCTCATTTTTCCCCCCTTGCTTCTAAAGTCCAAACTGTCATGGTGAATTTGCATGGGGTTCTTAGGAATTATATGGTCTTCACTGAAAAACTAAATAAACGAATAAATCAATTCATTGGGCCTAATTAGACCAATCCAGCCCACTATTAAACGTCAAATAGTTCTTTTCCACAACACACATTTACATACAGGATGCAAGCCGCCAGCGGCCATCCATCGTTTAATCTTAACATAACTAGTTTTATTCAATCGAAATACAAGTTATCACATTTCTTTTACACAGCTATCTCATGGCGATTTTTCTGCATATCTACTGCCCCACAATTTCCTCTTTCTTAAAACTCCTTTTTTTTCGGCTTCCAATCACGAAATGCTGCCTATTTATATCAAATCTCATTTAGGCATGATTCGTTCTTCCATACATATATTTCTACTACTTATAAATGCACGGATGGAAAAGATGTTACACTCTTGATTTATAAATGCACGGATGGAAAAGATGTTACACTCTAGATCTAAATAGTAAACAGGTGTATCGTTGGATCGATTTGATCTGTGGTTGGATATGAATCGCTAGACGAAGCAACACTATTATTTGGTTTTCCATCTAATATAGAAATAAATTGAATAACACATTTATTTGTATCGCTGGTAAATTAAGCAATATATTTTTATTGTCTAACATTATTTTGTTTCTTTATTTGCCCACATATGAGGACATCTTATGCTAGTAGAGATTACTAATTGCCTATACAATACAAGTTCCACAGATCATATAATGGCCCAAATCAATTAGCAAATCTAGTATAAGTAACAACTCTTCACGCTGAATTAACAACTCATATATCACACTAAGACAAATGTAAAAGTAAAACAACAGAGATTATTTTTTTTAAAGTCACATCCAAGAACGAAACCAGTATCAGCTCTATATATGAGGCACAATCCAAAACCAGAGAGAAGAAATCAAAAGGTGCTGACTCATGTTTACCATGCAACTGTTTTTACACGGATCCACAATTTATTCAGGAGTAACAACAAAAGGAAATACAGGAATGAGGAAAGCTCCAACTTGACTTCAAGCTTCACGCTTTTTGGCTCCCTGTAATAAAATGGCAATTAAATTTAACTTCTAAAAACCAAACTATAAATTCCAAGACCAGCAAAAGTTATGTTATGTCCATTGTATAAAGACCCATTTACATCAGATGCACAAAATACTGCATATCTTAGTACATATATTGGACAATAAAACATTTAGCTAAATTTATATTTTTGGATATCTCAATAGAAAGCCATATTTTCATACAAGGTCACTCGTAATTTTTTTATTTTTATTTTTTTATTTTTTGAGAATTTTTGCCTACATCCCTACTTTAAACCCTTTCCTACCTGGGGTTTAGAAAAGGAACAGCCTTTGTTAACCTTCATGGAATAAAAGTAAAAGGCTAAAAAATACTCAACACGTTTGATACAATACCGAAGTGTACCACCTCAGTCATACTGCACTTGTTTTTTGTAAATATAGAGGGCACTTCTATTTTCATCTGTATCAATAGAAAGGCTATGTAATTTTTCCTTAATTCCAAGGTAACGGGATATAATTTCTTTGGGTTATAGATTTACACAGAAATCCAACAAGCAAAAGCATGTCATCAAGTAAAACAAAAGACAGCATGCCCAAACTCTTTTTTGTTAGGTCAAGAAAATATCTCAATAAGCAGCTCATGTGAACTTCTAATGCAATGTCACAATAGCAGGAAAAACTTTAAGAGGAAATAGGAGCTAGCAGCCAAAATCCAAAATTTCAACTGAACATCTCCTTTCTTTTAAACTTCTCTAACACTTGTGTCATATTTGAGAGTCACACAGCCCATGGATCAAGTATAAGATATGCATGTTATTAGTCACAAATGTAATGTGTGTGAGTGTGTCTTACTGCAGTAGAGAGGTTTAGATGCACAAAGAGAGAGGCAGAAAGAACGGACCTAGGGTTTTGTCTTCCCACCAATAGAGAAAACGAAGGTTTGCTTGTTGTTTGTCCATTTTGTATAACCCATACCAGTGTTCTGCCACCTCTGACCCAAAGACTGCTCCGCAGAGTGCCCCAAATCCAGTTGCCAAAAGGACACCTTGCACAATTCAAGAGATCAAAATTTCTTTATCACTATTCATTCTGAATACATAACAACAGGATTAATACAACAACAACAACAACTAAGCCTTTTGTCCCAAATAAGTCGGGGTAGGCTAGAAAAGAAACCAACAAAAGTCACCAAGTCACAAATTGAGAAACAACAGGATTAATAAAAAAAAAAATGTTGTAAGCAATTATTTCATGTTCCTACCACTTTTAAGAAAAAGATACATGATTTATGAAACCGTAGTGCTAATATGAAATAGAAAAATCAATCTACCCAAAAAATGACATAAAATTAGGTTAACACATCATTTAGTTTCAATTTTCATTAACAAGCTAGGGTCAAAGAAAGCACGTTAAATGGATTGGAAAGTAAGGAAAGCAACCATGTTATATACCATGAGGTGCCTTGGAGTATTTAAATGCAATGCCTCCCAAATGTCCTGCACCAATCACAGCCCCACCAAGCGCAAACTTCCTCGATTCCCTCAAAGCCTTCAACTGAAAAATTACACCAGAACTTCCAGTTCACAACTCCGCATACACAAATAAAGATAAATTAGATCTACTTTGTACTACTGAGTAGATTAAATTAGTTTGTCATTGACAAGAGATAAAAGGGTCAGCTATTTGTCATTCAATTGATCTAAAAAATTATGTAATATGAGTTCAGATTAAGTTCAAAAAAAAAAAAAAAACCTCCTTTCTAATTAATTAATCAAACACTAATTTACCAAGGCAGCTCACTTGTCATTACCTAATGAATACAAAACAAAACACTTTAAAAAGATCCTTAAAACTAGCATTAAATCAATTTGGACGCTCAACGAAAGAGATTTGCAATGAAAATAGAAACAAAATGAAGGCGAGACCTGAGGTCCATAGACGGGATCGGAGGCGATGAAGTCGTCGACGTCAGCATCGGTCCACTTGGGGAGAGGCTGGTCGCGGCCGTAGGTCTTCTTGAAGTAGTCGAGGAAGGACAAGTTCTTCTTCCAGTGCTCCTTCACCTCTTCGAAGTGCTCTCCTATCCCCATCTCTCTCTCTCTCTCTCTCTCTCTCTCTCTCGATCAATCGATCTCTTTCTTTTCTCTTTCTCTGCGGCGAGATTGAGAAATGGAAAAATAACTCTGTGGACCCGTTGTAAGAGGCGACCTCACTCAACTTGTGCGTCATGTTATAACTCTTGCGATATAAATGGTAGACCATGTCTAGCTATGTTTGGAATGTGTGATCACTGTTTAACCTCTCTTCTTACATTGTAACCGGAGGTTTATCCTAGTCTCAGCTACGCTTCAGCTCGAAACTTTACTTTCTCCCTTCTGTTGGAAATGGAGAGGTTAAAAGAACAGTAAGCCGGTTGGGTTCGACCGGATCCGATCCGATTTCTGACGTGTTCACGGCACGCCCAATTATATGCCAAACATTGACAAAAAAATGCAAGATTCAATTTTTTCAATAGAAAATAATCATTTCTCAATTGTTGCTCTTGTTATTAATCAGGAACTTTTAGCTCCTAAATAAATTAAATTGGTACTAGAAAACCCAGCTTATATAAATTCTCCTTGAGTAACAGCTATTTTGAATTTTCGTGGTTGATGGAGAAAATAATATTAATGTTAAGCTCACTGATTATGTAACCGGGTTAATGGAGCTCCATAATTCAGCTGGGGAATAGTTAATGGTTTAACTGCAAGGCTGGGAAACAAAACCTCAGATAGCCCATAGTATTAGCGAGAATACAACCATCATAGCAAAATACAAATGCATAATGATTGGTATCCCCATGTTTTCTACCGCTGAATGGTAAGACGTATAAAGAAGCCATTTTTATTATTGTTGAAACATGGCAACACTTCTATTGTGGAAATTAAAAAAAAAAAATCTGAAAATACGAATTGTAGGTTGTAGGGTAACACATGAAATGTTTGCATCGTTTAATTGAAAATGCATATATAAGGCAGCCTATGGTCCATTTGACAAAAAGAAAAATCACAATTAAGGTCAGAAAGGATAATCCCAGGGCTGCTTAACATGTGTGATAAAGTCTTTGGAAGTCAGAATGGTGCTGAGAAAAATTAGGATTTGCTTCATTAAGCGGTTGTTTTGTCAGGATTTTGTTTATAGAGTTTAGATGTCTTTCATTAAGTTTGAAAATATAATTAGCTCATACTTTCAGTTATAGTGTTTTATATGACTTGGAATTGTCTTCATTTATTAAAAACATCAGTACACGATTACAACATATAATTATCTGACAGTACACTTTACATGACCTATCTAAAATCAAATTATTTGTACCTATAAAATTAAATTTACTTGTAATGATTGTCAAAACTTATCGAACGAATTGGTTTTAGATAGGTCATATAGAGTATACTTATCAGATCATTTTGTACGAGTTTTTGAATTTCAAGCATTTTCTTTGCAAAAAATAAAACTGTTTTTACCATGTAAGATTTTCAAGTAAGAATAATATGAGTAGAGACCACCTACAACAAAATAAGTGACATATCATGACAACATTTGCTATATCTTAATCGAGTATCAAAATTCAAAATGAACTGCAGATTTTATATATCTTTTATGAATAAATACTCCGTTAAATTAAAATTAATGGTGCAAAATAAGATTTGAATTTAAATTATTAATGTAGTACTAAGTACTATAATGATGCGTTATAAGAAATAGTTGTACCTTTATTTTATTTTTTTTCCTCAAATATGAAAAACTCGGATTGGCATTTGGAAAAGTTCGTTACATGTGTCTCTTGAGGGAAGCACGAATCATCTAATCATATTTTTACTAAGTGCACATAATTTTGCCTTTATGGAGTTAATTTTCCGGTATTTTGAAAACTAGCGCTGACATTTAATTTCGAAATAATTAAGTTGGAGGATCCTATCTTATTTTCAAGAACCAGCACTGACACAATAAAAATATTCGGTTTTTGGGCTTTGGATATGTTTCTTATAATGATGTTAGTCCGGGTTTTCTGTCTCCTGTTTGACCCCATTTTTATCTTCAAAAAAAATAAAATAATCAGCAATAATGATATTTTGGGAGCGTAGCAGGAAATTCGGCATGAATCTTGGCATTTGCAAAAATTTTCTATAACTAATGATGTTTATTATCTCAAAGCAATAATGCTCTTTTTCTCTAATTCAGCTCCGATAAACAAAATGAATAGTGTTTTGACAAAAATATACATTCAATTGATCGGTAATTAGATTTATGGATTGGAAACATTAGACAAAATATTGCTTAAAATTTGATGGAATGATCTCATATGCATGGTAATTGTTAGTTATAGGGTTTAATTTGCCACAATAACAGTAGATCTTCGCAATTCAATTCTGCAAAATCTGTAAATCACAGTTTTATTTATTATGGATATTTGTATCTTTTAAATAGAGATATGTCATATGTTTGAAACTTCGAATAAGACTTGAACAAATTTGTTCAATGGACTTGTTACATTTTAGAAACCCTGAAAATGGTTGCAAACTTTTAATTCGTCGGTTCATTAATTCATGCACAACAGCACAAGTTTACTTTCGGTTTTTTAATTCTGGTTTTTTTATTTGCTTACTGTTAGCATCTTGCTAATTACTGTACTTTAAAAACTTTTAATTTAATTTAAGATAGGGGCTTGACCCCTATTTTTCTTCAAAAAAAATTCATGAACAAGTTCTGCACTGGCAAAATAGCAAATTGATTTCTTTTGTAGACACGTGCATGACTTCGACAAGGAGTTGAAGTTAGCAGCCATGGCGACAATGCGACCTGAGAGTTAAAGGAGGATCCGGACACAACTCTCCGTGTCCACCTTCTGCCCTCCTCTTCGGCACAGCCGAGATTTATGCTTATGAGCCGCTTTGCATCTCTGATCTCTCCTTGTTCCAAGATTTCTGTCAGTTTCTTCACACGTTCTTATTCCAATTTTCAAGTTCCTTGCTTTTGGTGATTTGAATTTTAGTTGGGATGGCCATGCTGCAACGATTGAGCTTGATGGATTGATGGAGTCAGTTTGGCTGAGTAGCTCATTAGGTCTTTCTTTTTTCTAACTAATTTGAGGCTTGGAGTTGTTTCTACTGCGAGTTTTTGGGTCAAAAAGAAGTCTTCTGTCTACTTATTGTGAAAATAAGACCCATTTTATCTAAAGGCAGCATTGCTCAAATCATCCTCTATTTCAGGTATTCCCAGCACATCTTTTCAGAAAAAACTCAGTTGGATGACTATGGGAAATTAAAATGATAAGATATTACTACAATGCATCATAATAAATTGTTAACAAAAAAAAGGGTAATTTTTTTTTCAGCCTAAAATTTTTCTCTGTAAAAACTGTTTTGATACACCAAGGAATTCTTATTCAGTAAAATACAACAGGGTACTAGGTTGAAAATTTACTTCTATGTGCCTCCTTTAAATTTTATTTCCATTTTGTTGTTAATTTAGGCGCTAATGGTGATGTTCAATTGTTCATGCTATACTCAGAGATAGAGGATCACATGCTAAAAGCTTCTCAATCCACTGATGTAGATGCATCTCAGGTCATGCAAATCACGTTTATCAACCTTTATTCTAAAATCATTGTTTTATCAAATTAACTTAAATTATCTCTACAGGGTCCAAGGTGATTGTAGTGGATCCTGCTGACTCAGGCAAGAGTACCTTGTGCAGGATGCTGCTCAAGCGAGCAGCTTAGATGGGCTGGAAGCCAGACTACATGGATATAGATATCGGTTGGGGGTCACTCAGTGGAGATGCCTATAGATGATAGATCCTGTTGAAGGATATCCCTTGGAGATGCAAATGGTTTTTGTAAGAATCTCTTGAACTAAACCCTCACTAAACAGGAAATCTCTTGGAGATCCTGTTTAGCTGTACTATTTTTCTGTCTTTGAACTGTTTTTCTGATGCACATGATTTACAAAACTTTACTTGCAAACTTAGGTTGATTTGAAGATTTTATTTCTTTACTACAAATCATCATTAGTTGTGATTGAGGTCTCAAAAGTTTTGAGATTATTTTTCAATCCTGAATGTCACTTGATAAACAATTTCTTGTTAAATTTGTAAATTATTTTTGAAAATCACCAACAGTTTCTTATAGTGCTTCAGGATAACCTTGTATATTTTTTTGTTCTAGTATGTAGGTTACTTTCTAATATCATCAGCAGCAACTTGTAAATTATTTGAAAGAGATTTATTTAAGAAGGAACTCATTTCAGTTTTTGAAGTAAAGGAACCATCTCTCACGTGCATGGTTTGATGCGAATTTGATATAAAATTTATGCATGCTGAAAATCAGGTTTTCTAGAAATGCTTAAAGGGTGTATCGTAGACATATGGATATTGTGGATTAGATGGGGGCTTTGCCTTAATCCTGATTAAGTTCTCACATAGGCATTCAATTATCAAATTTTGGTTTGTTTTTGTGCAAAACTTCTCAAGTTGAATCCAATATCCTGATGAAGTCCAATTTTTCAGTTGATAATTTGGTTATTGGGTTCGTATTTCATTATATCACTGAATCCAATATCCTTGCTTCCTGAAACTTTGAGATTCTTGTAGGATAAAAATTTGGGTTGATAGGTTTTAACTGCATTATCCTCCTTTTAACAACTGGACCCGGTACCAGTCGGTGCTAGCATTTTGTAGCACCTTTGTTACTCTATGTGCGTTGTTCCTGCTATATCAAGGGTTAAATGATAAACTTGGGATTGATAAGGGCTTAAACGCAAAATCTGAAAAACTGTGGGCTTGATAAGTTATATTGTTGACATGTTGGTAAGTTGATTCCTGGATTACTTTTGGCATAAAAACAGTATTTACTGCATTCAGCAAGTAATTTTTTTCTTGAGCTTTTATTCATAATTTTTTTACCCTTTTGGAAAAATCAATAAAGCATGTCCAGGATAAAGAATAGATCAAGTTTTATTAAAACGAGCAATAGAGTACCTGGGATGAGTCAAATATCAGTTTGATTCTGACAGCGCTTGGCTACTAATTAATTCCTCATTTCTACATCTTAATTGAAATTACATTGAGAAAATTATAAATATGGAATTATGGATATCTCAAATGAAAAAAGAAAATGTTAATCCATGCACCCGTAAAGTCAATTTTTAGGTTGCAATATTATCTGACCTTGCACTTATGGATGGTATAGCTTTGCAGCCAATAGGACCATTAAACACAACCAGTGGTTCCAGAATTGCTAAGGTGGACATAGGTGGAAGCATAGCTAGGACTTATGAAGACACTGCAATATCGCATGAGACTGCTGGTACCAGGTTTCTGGTACTGCAGGATAACCTCAGAGCTTCAACAGTGCTGACTGGTACTGCTGGAGGTCTTGATGTGCAGAATGGTACCTACTCGAGAAGTCCACTGATACAGCATGGAGTCACATCTGAAACAGTCCTAGGATAGTTTAGACACTGATTCTGGTTAGGATGTAATTTAATTTGTATTTTATTCTATTTTACTTTTGAAAGACTTCTCTTTTTCCGTAAATCAGGTTTGTTTTCAATGAAATTGCTGTTTGGCTTTTCACACCCAGCTTCAAAAATAAATAAATAAAAAATAAACTAATTTAGGTGACTGTCTTTCTGTTTAAAACACATACAATGTCTTGGATTTGCATCTGACCCAAAATCAACACAATTACCTCCCAAATTCAGAAAACATTTTTTATTACAGTACATGCGACCTTCTATAGCTCACAAGTCACAACAGAAAATGCTCTCTCTACTTTTTATCTGCTTCTTTATCTCTTTACAACCATGCTTACAATTTGTATGGTCCACAAAGAGTGATAGGTTGGTTGAAGTACGCACAACATGATGATTGGTACAGACCGAGGAGCCCTTGTGCTGGCCAAGTTCATCTTTAAAGCTTCCCTCATAGATAATGGAAATTAACAGCAATGACCTACGTACCTTCATTTGATGAAGAAAATTATTCTCCGTACAGAACAAACTTTTCGTGGGGACCCTCCGGTTCTCCAATTAATGGCTACACAATTGTTGATGAATGTTGTGAGAAACAGGAGGGGAAGTTTTTATCGAGGACATGGTTGCATAAGTTCTCTAATATTCATTTATAATTAGCGTTATTAATTTACTTCTTTGTGTAGTTTTCAGTAATTATATGCTAATGTATATATGTTATAAAATTGAGATCATTTTGTAGAGCTTTTTCGTTGTTTTTTCCCCCCTTTCTTCTTTTGGAATAGAAGTATTACTATTTTCTTAAACTCTTAAAAGTATTTTTCTGTCTTGAGATATTACCCCCATGAAGGACCTGTCTATATAAGCTAATACATATTAGTATGAAGTTCAAGTTTCCTTCGTCTCTGTTTGAAGAATATTCATTTGGCTAAATTATTTTTTATAATTTAGCAAATAAAGCGGAATCATGCATCTCCATTTTATTACTTACGTGTTACCTTCATTTTAAAAAACCTGATTTTTAACGTTGACGCGCGAAGTGTCTAATCTGATATTATAAAAATGGAAAACGATCTATCTTTCGAAACATTGAAGATACATACGTCTACCTACAAATATTTTAACAACTTCAATAATAACTTTTGCATACCCCAAGAGGAGACTTGTTGCTCGTTTCTTAAGAGAGACTTAATAAATTCATTTAATTATATCCTTACAAAATATTTTCAGTTTCAGAAGCATCTCAACTGACGCTGAAATATTTTCTTAATACAATATTGCAATTTGATTAATTGAAGCACACTATAATCCCACTAGTATAGAGAAGATAAAATAAACCACGTCACATACATTACACTCAAAATAACAAAATAATAAATGCATTAATCAAAGAATCTTCAGGTCGTTTCTTGATTTTCAGATAAAAGGCGAACATATGCATGCTTTGCCAACATAATCTCAGCCTCTCAGATTTAGGCGCCGCGTATATTATTCAAATTAAACGACGGATATACTTTAAAAAAAAAATGACGAGAGAACTACTCCATTTGGTATGTTTCCCTGCTCCCCCAGACAAAATTATATCCCTCAAAAGCTCATAACTAATATCTGCTTACGTTTCTTTGCATGCAAATGCATAAAAATTCAACAAGCCATTGCATCTTTTATTTTCCCCCTTTTTGTTTTAATGAATGTACCAATTATATAGAATTAAACAATAAATGAAAACTACAGAAAATTAGAGGTGTGTTTGGGAACCTCATGAACTAGTAATTCATGAACTAGAACTAGAACAAGGGAACCCAAACAAGAAACTAGAACAAGGAACTAGCTAGTTCCTAGTTCTCCCCAAAATTTGGAACTAGAACAAGAACTAGAACTAGCTAGTTCCTAGTTCCTAGTTCCTAGTTCTTGCTACTTGCCAAACATACCACGTTAAGTTTCAGTGAACTATATAAGTAAGATTAATTTTGACTATGTTGATCAAAGCATGCAATCTTGGACGACAGAAATATTCAAAAGAAAATTAAGAACTAAGCGTCTTCTTTGTTATTTTTGCTCTAAGTATTTAACTTTTTACTATGGCCCCCAAAACTTTTAGTAGTTTTTTTTTATTGTTTTATGCAGCTTGAGCTCTTAGGATTGCCTCTAGTCCACACAACAATTCTCTGCTGAGGATGCGATTCATGGTCTCGATCGAATGCAACAGCCGCTGCAGAAATTTTGGAAATAACTAGACAACTTTGTATTTTTGAACAGTCGCCGCAAATTATTTCATTTTGTCCAATTTTTTAGCGAATCGGTGTCATATTAATATATACCTCATTGTGGATGAAACGGAACTGGTGAAATGCATTATTGATAGATAAGGGAAATTGATTATCGCCATCTGCCAATTTACCATCGCGCGCCATCGCTGAGGCGCTCCCTCAGCGGTGGTCTCTCACCCAGCGAAATTTTATTTCATACCTAAATGTTCAATTAGATAAGTATAAATGTTCGGTTATTTGAGTATAAATGTTCAGTTAGTTGCAATAAAATATATAAATGTTATAAGCAAAAATGTTCATTTTATTAAGTATAAATGTTTAGTTTAGTAAGTACAAATGTTCTGTTAATTGAGTATAAATGTTCTGTTAGTTGCAATAAAAAAATACAAATGTTATAAGCAAAAATGTTCATTGGATAAGTATAAATGTTCAATTTATATAGAACAAATGTTCAGTGTACTAGTACAAATGTTCAGGTTATCAGATATAAATGTTCAGTACGACTTTTTGGGTTTTTTAATAGGTGAGCGAAGGGGTCACGAACATGACAAAAAACACATGAAAAAATTAGAAGGGGTCATGAACCGATCCGGTTCAAATAATTTTTTTTTCGATTCTACCCCTAGTGAGCCTCTCTTCAAAAATGATGCGCGATCTATATAATAAACCATTATTTGACGCATTTAATTGAACACTTTCGACTATCAAACTGAACTCATATTATTATTAAACTGAACATTTGTGGCAGATATATGTTCTGTACAGCGATGGCAAGCGATGGTTTTTTTAGCGATGGCAGTTATCATTTATAGATAAGTATTGTGGAATGTATGCGATCTCACTTGAAAAGGTGTATACATGCAGATAACAGGGGTACACGTACAAGCAATAATTAAATAACTAATGTGCAAGTCCAACTAATATGAGCAAAATTCAACAGGTCCCCATTTTTTCCTCTTTAATTATATTATTACAACAAGTCCACACGTATTCATTCATACATTTAAATTAGAAAAATTGGTATAAGCTTGAAAATGCTGCTAGATAGAGTTCACATTTGCACCATCCTCGATAATTAGGAAAAAGATAAGTGTTTTTTTTCCCCCTTCAACACTAAACGAGAATATATGCGAGGTCGGCCTGACATATTTTAATTAACAAACCGAGAACTAGTTACATCTTTTTCTTATTAGCAATATGTATTTTTTTTTTACTTAATTATGTGCAATTTTTTTTTACTTTATTTAAGACTGTCTGTGATTTCGAACTTTGTCACATTGATATATCAAACCCGTACTTTGCTGGTCAACGAGTTATATATAGTCAAATTTAAATAGACTTCTATTTAAGATAGTTGACGGATTCAATGCCCGCGCGCGTAAAGGCATGAAGCAATTTTTTTAAAAGCTGTATGTTACAATGCTGATCCAAGTAGTTGCGGTATCTAACTTCCGTCCCCACATACACACAAGATTTTGGGAATAAGATGCCCCAACCTCTTACTACAAGCTTCCAAAATTTGCGTTGACCATGACCTTTTAATCCATTTTCAATTATTACTATAGAATTTCTTTTGCTTATCACCTAGAGACAATATTTCTTTTCTTTTAAAAAAAATGTTTAGATATCAAAGAAATCTAAGTATTATAGGTTTAGTGGTTTACATATTGCCAAATTAAGTAAGCTTTACTTGTGTGACATCATTAAAAAACATTTCTTACATAATTTTCGGCTCTCAATTTAAAGGAGCAATGATTGTACTTCGTCGATAGCAAAAGATTTGAAGAACAAAACCCAAGTGTATCCGGCTTAAAAAGACAACATTTTTTTGACGAAATAGCCAAAACTCGCAGCTTTCTTGTAGTCATTTCTATCAATTATGTAAATGTGTTAATTAAAAATAAATGATGAATTGAACTAATTTTTAGAAATACGTGTCAGATTATCATGTTACTTGTGCAAATATTTTGTCCTTAAAATTTTTTTTTTTCAAAAATGATTTTACAGGATTTAGGCCGGGTGATAGACCGGGTCTTGCGTTTGAACCTACAGATCTAAAAATAAAAGCCTTTGGAGGTGGTACCAAGAACCAATGTGGCTTATCCCATCCACATTCAGCAACTTGCTATTGTACAACTGTAAATTTAAGTGTGTGCGCAACCGTGTGTGTGGTTGGTTGTTGTTTGTTTTTTTATCAAGTGTAGGCGGTTCCTAGCTAGTCCTCAAGCCAGTGATTGGAAGTTTAGTATCTGAAATTAATTGTCTTTGTCATCTCTAAAAGTTGACCACACTTCTGGTTAATTTTATTTTCCATGAAATTTCTCACATGCCATTGCCAACTGCTGTGCAGAAATCGTTTCAAATGAACTGCGAGGTCTTAATGCGTTGCTGACGTCACCAATGAGACGGGGGCTCTGTCCGACGTGGCAAAGTGTCATTATTAGGCGGTTAAGGATTGGGTTCTAAGCCTGGACGTGGCTAAGTGTCATAACTTGGTGCTAAATGATTATGGTGTGAACATGCTTGGAGTTGTAATTAGTGGGCTCATTAATTTAATAATGCTCAAATTGCCCCTGCTTTTACCAATGAGTAACTCTGTCATGCTTTGAAAAGTGAAAATTCAACTTATTGCCTACGGGCTTAATTATAATCCCCGAAAAAAAAAAACAATTTTATTAGCTCCAAATTTTTATTACAATCTCGTAGTTACTACACTCACTATAAATTCTTCAAATTATTGCCTACGGCCTACGGGCTTTATGATTCCCAAAAAGAATCAATTTATTGACTATAAAATTTTATTACAATCTCGAGTTACTGCTTACTACGCTCACTCATAAGTGCATTAATTGCATGAGAAGAAAATATCTATCATTTGCACTTGCTACTTTAAGACTTTCCTAAATTTGAAGTCAGGTCTTCACTTTTAAAGATTTATGTCACTATTATCAGTTAGTTCGTAGGATCGTTGGCATTAAATCTATTTATTTGCTAATGTACGCACCACCAAGAAACTTAGGTTAATTATTTTCGTAAGAACATCCGACCTATAGGCTATAGATTAGAATTGACTACAAATATTTTGGACGTATTTTTTATTAATTCTGTTCATAGAAGTTTTTTTTTTTCTTCCATTTTTAAATATGACAGTACGTTTAATTATACAGCCGCAACTTCTAATATATACAAATATAAAAAGATATCCAGTTATCTCAACATTATTTTCTCGTGAGTTCTTCCATTTCTTAGGGGATCAAGATCACGTTCAAAATTTAATATTATATTAAGTTAGATTTTAAAAGGAAAGAAAAACGGAAAACAATATTAACTTACCAACAGCGACGAAGTGGGAAAAAATATTAGAACGATGCAAAAGTAATATTGTCGATATCTTTTTGATAGTTCAGATAGACTATGCATTGGAGTGTGATGTATTTTTAAACTACGCAAAAGATATTTAAATTTCACTTCTTATATTTTAACTATCATTCAATCACTTGTCATGGAATACTAATAAAGCTTGTTTGTCAATTATGTTGTTTCTCAAAAATTGTACCTTCCCGTCAGAAATAAAATGAAAATAAATTAATATATTTTGCTAATTTTCTGTTGGAAGTAAGTGATATCAGTTGAAATTTTATGTAAGTAAATGATATTAGTTGCACACCATTAATTAGTTGAAATTGATAGTTCTAAAAAGTGGTTGCCGCTTGTTGCAGCTGTGTACTAGAAAATTTAATTTGGATATTATGGTACTGCTGGTACGCTGCAGCTGTATCTGGTGTGTCTCTCGTGTGATCAAAACTGTTTATTACTATTGGATATTGATCAGTTTTCTTGTTTTCTTAATCAGACAATGTTTCCAACCACATAATTAACATTGTTAAATTAGTGGTCAGGAATCCAGTTTCGATTTATTATATTAATACAAAAAGCATTTCAATCTAGTATGCCCCTTTTTATCGTATATATTATGATATTAAGTTCATTTTTTAAAATTGTTTTTGTCCTTGCTGTCCTTCTAGCATTGACGGTTGGTGTGTTTTGATGCCGCGTGATCATTATCAGATCCCCATCTTAATTCTCAATTTATGATCAAATATGTTATGCAGCTACGCACTGATAAATTTACACGATATAAAAAAAGAAATCTTTAATACTTTAAGACCAATATTACTATTTATCAGATGTACATCTTTGTACTTTAGATTTTTTTTTCTTTTTTTTTTTTTGTTGGAAACAAGTGGGCTGGCACCCACCACTTCTCATTACTACGTAATCAAGAAGTACAAAAATCAGTTTTCAGCAAAAAGAGAAGGAAAAGGTAAAACGGCACAAATCAAATTTATCTCCTATTAGGCAATTTATTATTTATACAATATTCGTTTGTGAATTATTTTAGATTCATATTGAAACATTTTTAATTTGGTTTTTAACCTTATATGTATCCTTAAATGGAACTAAAATTATTTGTAATGATAGTTAAATTTATGTAATTGTTATTTGAAAACAAATCTACCACTATTTTATAACTACAGAACAATTGGCATCTAGACACGTAGCTATACATCTGCTCATTTTTTATTTAATAATCCGTTTCTAACCGAAATCATTTTGTGCAGTTCTAGATGTCTCTGTTGTATTATTTTTCTCTTTTAAATACAAAATACTTGGAGGAAGACGTCTCTATTAGTCAAGTTGACTCATCACCCCATCGAACTGCCATCCAATGGCGACAAAGCAATCCCAACCGTTGATTCATTTCTTAACTCCTTTGATAAAATCTGAGTCGTCGTTTGAGTTACTGGCACTGAATTAACAAAAAAGGAAAAGAAAAAGGTAAGAAGGGAACAAAAAAGTACTAATTAGGTGGTGTAATCTTTCTCTTTGTGGAGAACCTTGCAAATTAAATAAACACAACACACAACAATAAACAAAAGAAAAGACTCTGGGAAAGGATTCTTCTTCGTTCGGTTCATCCCCCTTTCTTCTTCTCCAGTTCACGTCCTCTCTTTTCTTTTCTTTTTTCATTTTGTTTTTATTCTCTCGTCTCCTTCCTCTCTTCGATCTCTCCACAAGCGACAACACCGAGGGGAGAGAGACGCACCGCCACCGGCATCCAATCTCTCACTGCCTCTTCTTTCTCTGTCTCTCTCAGGCATCTCCAGTGCACAGTAAGTCCTTTTCTTTGACTTGATAAAGTTGGGTTCTTTCACTTTTTCCTTTTTGTTGGGTTTGTGTGTGGGGTTAGATCGGGTTTCCATGTTGGGTGAAGTACTGATCTTTTATGGGTTTTTGATGGGTTGGAGCTGGCGCCATTTAGAACAGTGGAGTGAGAATTTGGGGGCTGTTTAGGAAATTAGGGTTGCATCAAGTTGCCTCTTGGTTCATGTTGGTTTTCTTAATTCGAGCAATTAAGGGAAATAACAGTTGCATGGAGCTTCAAAGTTAGATCCTTTGTGATTGTTATACTCTATTTTCTGAGTAACAAGGCACTTTTTAGGGACACATTTGCTTTATCTGTGGCGAATTGGAACTTAATTAGTAAGCCATGGGTTAAAGGAACCTTGAATTTGGGGTATTTGTTGAATTAGGGTATTTTAAAGTTAACTAAAGCTTTAAAAACATTTGTCTTTAGGTGATTTTTGATAGATTCAAGACGAGGGATTCTGATGGTCCTACTCCATGGACATTAAGAAGCTTGCATTCAGCTCATGTGAGTGCTTTGTCTTATTTTGTTGATTACTATACTTGAGAATAGTATTATTATTATTTTTTTCTAGAAACAAAGGGTTGCTCATTGAAGCTAAAAGTATGGAAAAACCCAAAACACTTATAAACAGCAATATTCTGATGGCCTCTTCCTGACCATACAATTATAAACCATGAATGTAATTGGATAAGAGCATGGTGTTAGCACCAGATAACTGTGTATTTTGTGTCTTTTTTTTTAAAAAAAAAAAAAATTCTGTAAACCTATGCACAATATGCTTTCAACTAAAAGGCCTCCTATTTCAGTGTTCCACATAGATGTCTAGGTAGAACTCTGAAGAAAATCTGACTGCTTTCAGTATGGAAGGCTGTGATTGTGTTGAGCCGTTGTGGTCCCAGGATGAGCTCCTGGGGAGGTACCAATACATCTCAGACTTTTTCATCGCGCTTGCCTACTTTTCCATTCCCCTCGAGCTAATCTACTTTGTCAAGAAGTCTTCCTTCTTCCCTTATAGGTGGGTTCTGATCCAATTTGGTGCGTTCATTGTACTTTGTGGGGCCACACATTTAATTAACTTATGGACTTTTTCGACGCATTCTAAAACTGTGGCTGTGGTCATGACTGTGGCCAAGGTATCAACTGCTGTTGTCTCTTGTGCCACTGCCTTGATGCTTGTGCATATAATCCCTGATTTATTGAGTGTTAAGACGAGAGAGCTTTTTCTTAAAAACAAAGCTGAGGAGCTGGATAGGGAAATGGGTCTGATTCGGACCCAGGAGGAAACAGGTCGGCATGTACGCATGTTGACGCATGAAATTCGGAGCACTCTGGATAGGCATACAATTTTGAAAACAACCCTGGTTGAGTTAGGAAGGACGCTGGGGTTGGAGGAGTGCGCTCTATGGATGCCTTCACGAAATGGTTTGACCCTCCAGCTGTCGCACACACTGAGACACCAGAATCCAGTGGGGACCATGGTGCAGATAAACCTACCGGTGGTGAATCAGGTGTTTAGTAGTAACCGGGCAATTATAATACCGCATACCTCCCCCCTGGCAAGGATTCGACCCATGACTGGGCGGTATGTGCCGCCTGAAGTAGTTGCTGTGAGGGTCCCACTTCTGCATCTGTCTAATTTTCAGATAAATGATTGGCCGGAGCTGTCAGCCAAGAGTTATGCAATTATGGTTTTGATGTTGCCATCAGATAGTGCAAGGAAATGGCACATGCATGAGTTGGAGCTTGTTGAGGTTGTTGCTGATCAGGTTAGTTACTTTTGTCTTTTGTATGATTTCAAATTTGGCCTTAGATTTAGTAATGTTCCAGTTAATTTTTATATTCTTTTAGCTCTTTTAGTAGTTCTGTTAAAATTTATAGAGGAACATAATCTAATTTGATTGGAATAAATGGATTTGATTTCATTTGATCGGAAGTTTTTATGTTATTAGACCTAACGAAATCCTAAGAAATCAATTCTAATTAAATGAAATCCCATGTGTAAATCATTTTGACAAAGCCTAAATATGTTTACACTGTTCAGAAAGTTCTACAATTTTGGGAGAATTGTTTATGAACCCAAATAATAACTGCATTATCAAAGGACCCCACTGCCTTTGCTTGATAACTTTTGCTTTGAGATCCTCAAAGTATCTGGAAATCCTTAAAATATGCCTAACATGGGTTGATCCCTAGTCCCCTTTCATGAGAATTCACGGGCTAAGAGAACTAATAATTTTAAAAACCACACCATCTAATATCATTGTTTTATACAGGTGGCAGTTGCTCTCTCACACGCAGCTATCCTGGAAGAGTCCATGCGGGCCCGTGACCTCCTAATGGAGCAAAATGTGGCCTTGGACTTGGCTCGTAGGGAGGCTGAGATGGCGATCCGGGCCCGCAACGACTTCTTGGCTGTGATGAACCATGAAATGCGGACTCCTATGCACGCCATCATAGCCCTATCCTCTCTTCTTCTAGAAACTGAACTAACCCCTGAGCAGAGGCTCATGGTTGAAACTGTATTGAAGAGTAGTAATCTTTTAGCAACTCTTATCAATGATGTGTTAGATTTGTCGAAGCTCGAGGATGGAAGTTTGGAGCTTGAGGTTGGGGCTTTTAATCTCCATGCTGTTTTGAAGGAGGTTTGTGATCTTGCTTATTTCTTTTCTCTTTTTTACATGGGTATTTGCATGCATTCTCATTTTCAGAACCTTATATTACTAGCTAGTCTCAAATGTTCTTAGCTTTTCATTTCTTGCCTTTGTGGTTTCACAACCTGAGGTATATTGAATGCTTGGTTCAAGTTGGGAACTAAAAACTGTGCTGAATTATTTTAATACAATTATTTCATTCTTTCTTTTATGTGTGGCAAATACAGGTTATGAGTTTTATCAAGCCGATAGCTGCTGTGAAAAAGGTATCTGTATCAGTCTTGTTGGCACCTGACTTGCCCCTGTGTGCAATTGGGGACGAGAAGAGGCTGATGCAAATCATTTTGAACATTTCTGGAAATGCGGTTAAATTCACAAAGGAGGGACAAATCTCAATTGTAGCGTCAGTTGTGCGACCTGAAACTTTGAGAGAGTACAGGTTCCCTGACTTCCATCCTGTTGCTACCGATGGTCATTTTTATCTCAGAGTTCAGGTATGTATAGTGCAATTTTTTCTTAATGGCTGGATCTAGTTTCACTTGGTTTCTATCTTTCTACTTACTAGTCTCTTCTTTTTAAGATAGAACATCTCAGTCTTTTTGTGTTGGGTAGTCTGGCGAGGTCTGTATGCTCGGATTAGATTCACCAGTTTCACTTGTCACTCTTACCACTGAATTTTAAACCAGGGTTACTAGTTTTCTTGATACTTGGGTGTGTTTGGGTGAACATGTGAACAAAGAGCAAGGACAAGGAAGTGGGACCCACCCTTGTTCTTGTTCGCTGTTCTCAGTTCGTAAAAAAAAAGGGAACTGGGTACTAGCTGGTTGCTCGCTGTTCTTAAAATTTCTGGGATGTTTGGTTTCGCGCGAGCAAGTTTTGTTCACGAACAAACTGTTCAGATAAGCTGCCAAACACACCCTTAGTGAACACTGACTGCTTGGCACCTGTACAGTTCAGGTTCCATGTACTGAACTCCTTTCTGATTATATGGCTGAAGGACATCTTTTCGAATGGATTGGGTTGCCTTTTCTCTGACAAGTGTTTGATCTGTAGGTTAAGGACACAGGTTGTGGGATAAGCCCTCAAGATATACCTCATGTTTTTACTAAGTTCGCGCATACCCAGATTGGAGGCAACCGAGGTTATAGTGGAAGCGGTCTAGGCCTTGCCATTTGTAAGAGGTAATATCATTTTCAGCTTATGTTAAAGCTTTTTTGCTTGTTGCATGGGCATGGGTTGGTTGAATCACCCACAATGGATGGTAAGAGCAGGGGGACTGATGGGAACAAGGATGGAAACAAAACTAATATAATTTCCATTTAGTGCAACCAGGAATTTAGCTTTACCTAGTCAAACAGTCTTTAAGATTTAAATGAACAATTATTGAGAGGATAAACACAAGGAACACTTCGGATTAAGGCGTCGCATTAATCTTTTGTACCAGATTTGTGACTCTAATGGAAGGGCACATATGGCTGGAGAGTGATGGCCTCGGGAAAGGTTGCACGGCCTCATTTGTAGTGAAACTTGGCACGTGTGACAACAACCCAGCTCTATACCAACAACAGATTTTGCCTATAGCTTGGCCTAACCAATCCGCCACTGACGGCTCCGCTGCATGGGGCCCACCACCGCCACCATCGAAGGATGAGAAATTGATAGTCCCGTCAAAACCCCGCTACCAGAAAAGTGTATAAGTTTGGGAAGCAATGATTGGTTTGAGTAGGATTTTGTCAGTTTTGATGTTTTGATTTGTTGGCTATTGTAGTTGGGGACTTGGGGGGTTATTTATGCGACTATTGTGCAAATAATGTAAAGTCGGGGTCTCTAATTAAGTAGCTGAATTGTAAGACAACAATATTTAATGGTTTCATATTAGCAGAGCATGAAATTTGCCTTGCAATGCTGTATATTTTTATTTACCCTCTTCCAAATAACTATCTTTTCCTACATGAATACATGATATAACTCAAAACAAAATAATGGCAATGACCATTGACCAATGATCGTATTAAAAGATGCACGTGTTATCTATTATTGAAGGAAGGCCTTTCGGCGATTATGGGCTTAGCCCAAAAATAAACTTGTTCCCCAAACCAAACACAAAAACCTTGTTCGCACCTTGTCACTATCATCACTTCCATTATTTGACATGGGGAAGAAGAAAGAGTTGCTGTCGTCGGCGCCATGGCGTGGAGACGACGACGAATCGGACAAGTTCCAGGAAGCGAGGATGAAGGTCACCAAGCAACCCGGATCCGAATCCACCATGCACGTCCACCGCAAGAAATCCTCGAACAAATCGGGTCCCGACTACGACGATGACGACGAACCCGTTATCGATCCCGAACTCCGTTACAGCTTCCAGCGTAATATGCAGGTACCTCTACTCTACTATCTTAGTCACTCTTAAACTCTCTTAATGTTTGGCCCCTGAAGAATTTGGAATTTGCGTTAATACCCCTGAAAGCTGCTAACTTGAAGTAGGTATAGTATTGAGTGGTCTGCCACTGCTTTTCACCTTGCTCGTATAAAATACCTTTAGAGGTGAATGAGGGTTTTTTCCTTTTAGAAAAAACATGACTAAGCTATTTGTTTCAGTACCAGAACCCTTTAACTGACATGTTCTGATAATCTGTATTTCTGTTTATGGTTCCTTGTGGGGGAAAATTTGGTTTGTGGCTTGATTGAAGGTGGTAACTTAATAAGGGCTTGTGCAGTTTTACACTGATACACTAACTGGAGATGTTTTGTGAAAACAGTTCCTGAGGCGGGTGTTTACGGTGGATACGATGGTCAAGCCTCTGCCACCGGCCATGGCATACAATGTTTCCCGCAATATAAACTTCTTCCTTCGCATCTTCACACAATTTTGGGGTATCTTTCTTTTGTTTCTTATTAGTTCTGGGGATGGTTTTGGTTAGCTGTAAATTTACAAAACTACTGGACAGCACCAGAAATCAAATGTATTGATTTTTTTATTTACATCTTGCTAAGGGGATTAAGTTTCATCTTAGGCCTTTGAGTATAATAAAAAATGTTATAAATTAATTGGGTTTGCCCTCCCAGATAGAAGGTTAAGAAATCATGACTCAAAAAATCCCTTACAAATTTAACTAATCACACATCACCTTAGATTTGGTTGATTCATTGGGAAAGATAAATGTTCTTATACCTAGTTCTAAACAGATCGAAATCAATTCTTACTGGAAAGTGTATTACGTGCTTGACAAGTACTCGTATGATAGTTGGCACTTTTATCAAATTAGATGACATTGCAGCTAATAGTGCTTGAATTATACTATGTTAGTTGGCATTTTTTTGGTGATGCATGAGAGAGTACATGTGAATTTGTATACTTCCGTTGCAGTAGAATTTTTGCAAATTGTTGCATTTTTTTTTTTTTTTTTTGCATTTAATCGTTTATGCAATTTTCATTTCTCAGATGAGGAGGGAATTTCAAATGCACAGAAATCACTGGGGATAGGTCAAGAAGATCGTGGTCGCCGTGTTCGTTAGGGCATTGAGATAAGTTGCTAGCTTGATATTGCCTTATCTAGCTTTTGCTTGTTGTTGCCATAATAGCTCGGAAAAGTTGCTAGCTCCTGTGGTTTTTTAGTGTAAAATGATTAATTACTTTTGTTATATTTTTGTGATTTCAAGAGTACCTTTGAGACTGTATACTTCGGCTTCGCAGATTTTTATGTTGATAAATATAAGGTTTTGGGTATAGTACCAGTTGGCCGTGATGAGTATGTTCCAACATAAGCACTGAATTACATTAGCAGTGTCTACACTAAATATGAAATCTTTACTATCGATCAAATTGAGTAACACGACAGTTATACTAAAAACCAGTGCAGCTTAATTGAATTACCCTCACTCCAAAGCCAATTAAGATAATTACCCTAATTTGCAATTTCATCAGGATGACAAAAGACCATTTAAGATTTGAATTGTAGAAGGCTCCTCACAGTCTGTTCTTCCTTTTTCTCTAAAGCAATTCTTGAGAATCAGCAGTTAAGATATTAATATTATAAAATAAAATCAGTATGAATACTTTATTGAAGTGTGTGGAAAGAGTAATATTATGCAAATTTCGTCAAAGGGCGTAAAGGCATATAAGATAATAAGACGACACACTAATCAGTTATCAGTTAACATAAAAATATTCAATACAGAACTTTAATACATTGGCCTTATTAAACAAAAATGCTCAACTTCAACATACAATCTTTCTAATTAAAGAAACGAACACTCTGATTAGTTTTCAGAAACATTATTCATGAAACAAAGAATTCTAAATTTATGGCACAATATCCAGCAATGGCTCAAAACAGAAGCCACTAAAATAGTGGGAGTTATCGTCTAGCAAAGGGAATGGAGCCTTGTTAATAGTCTTCCAAGCGTTGCTGCACATGTCGTATGATATCAGAGCTCGTGAAGTATAAGCTTGAATAAAAACCATGTCGCCGCAGCCCGATGCAATGAATGTTGGATCAATTAATCTCTTGCGGAAACGACTAATAACATCATCTGGTGCTCGCGTTATTTCTTTCAGATTTTTTCCGCATAACTCCCAAATTGCCACAGTATCAAGTATCATAGTACCTTTTTTGGGTATACCTCCAACCATGATCAGCTTCCCATTTAAATTCTGAAGCCTCACACATGTTAGTGGACATGGGATGGTCACCTTTGTTCTAGCAAGAGACTTCTTTTGGCTCGCTTGTGATAGATCATATGCTACGATCTCATGGACGGGTTCTGTGCCACCAACCACCCAGGGGAAATTAGCAATAACATATAGTCTATCGTTGCATATTGCACATGCATCAGCATCACCCCCGCGCCAGGCAACTAACTTCTCAGTATGTAAGTTAACCCAAGAGGATGTCTGTGATTTATACAAGTGGATGTCCACGTAGTACTGGAGTTTGAAATTTATGGTCTCCACTTGATAAGACTTAACCATCGCAACGACATACTTTCTTGAACTGACATCTGTAGAGAGTGTTATAGCGCAATGGTGTGCTATGCCATCTGGAGCCTTTGGCAACAACTTGATCCGGTTTTTGAGGATTGGATTGAATATAAAACCTTTGTCCTGGCTTCTTGCATCCATGAAGCACACAAGGCCTCTGGAGGCCGAGATATATAAATTATATTGGCTAAACAATGTTGATTCGAGCATTGGTATCGGGCTCTCCTCATCATAATTCAGAATATCAAACGGAATCCACTTCTCCTTGTCAGAATTGAATGCATATGTGGCATAGGGCACCTCAGAATTGAACATGAAGTACAACGGCTTCTTGGGTTGCGGAGTATAATCTAGTGGAGGTCGTGAAGCCCATGATTTGATACCTGATTGCCAATTCCTGCAGACAGATTGGCACCGTACCATATCATCTGTTTGGAGATGCGAGAGAATTTTAAATTGCATCTCGTCAGGCAGCACATGCATATTGATAGAAAAAGAAGAGTTTTTATTTATCGGAGGGTAATGAAAATCAAAGTTTTTGGTAAGAGGCTGGGTTTGGTACTCCATTGTTGTGCTGAACTAAATGAAACAACAAGAAATTTGGATTGTGATGGAGAGACACGGACGGGAGAGAGAGAGGCAGAGAAAGGAATGTACAATGAGATGCTTTGATGGAAGCTCAATTTATAGGGAGAATGCCTGCTAAATTAAGATAGATTAAAAAGGAAACTTATTAGTTTTGTTAATTTAGTAAAGACGGTGTGCAGGATATCAGTGTTTTTTCAGCGTTCTGGCATAAATTTGGAAAGAGCAAGTGCTATTTTGAAGGCTACTCCTTCCACCGTATAACCAGCAACCTTTTTAAAATTCAAACATGCTTTCACTTCAATCACGCTGTTAGCCTATCTTGGCTCCGCTCGATTTTTTTTTTTTTCTACATATAGAATCCAAAATTGAGGAGAAGAGAATCTTCCGTGACAAATTCAGATATTGGGCTATTTTGGAAGTAGAAAATATTCAAGGCATCAGGCATGCTGTTTTTAAACCCGTTGCGATTAGAAAATTAATTTGTATCTTTTGTGTATAATATACCTTGTGCACACTGGTATTTTGAGCAACATCAATATGTTGATAAGTCATATTTGGAAAGCCCTCTGATAGCTTCGCTCGATCAAACTTGGTCATGTCTTTTTTTATTGTAGAAAAGGGAGAAAATTAATAATATGCATAAATCAATCTCTATTTCAGACCCAATTGTGTATAAGCTACTTAATAAAATTAGAATTGAACAACCATGTTATGAACTTATGATGGAAGTGTAATCCTATAGCTGCAGCTGCTTACCATTGCTCACCTTATTTAAATAAAAAAATACACGTAAAATTTCCAAAAATAACCTTACTTCACACTACAGATGAAAGAAGAAGAAATGAAAAAAAAAAAAAAGCAATCTACACCTGTCAATATGCTATTCTTTATTGGCCCTAAAACAAAATATGCTATTCTTTATTACTTTTTAGACATGACTATTACCAAAAAAAAAAAAAAAAAACCTTCAACTATTTTAAAATCATATTAACTCAAATTTGCAAAATTGGAATTCGTAAAATCTGAAAACCATGAAAATTGTTGTAAAAATTGGGAAAAAAAATTCAATCCTATTGGATTACGTATAATTTTGTAACCATACAAATAAAATTTAATAAAAAAAATAATTTAGGGAGCTCTATTAGCAACCCAATATTTGAAATACTATTCTGAAATTTTGCAGAGGTAAGAAACTAAGTAAAATATTGTGAAAGTATAACTTAAAAAAGTTTGTATTATTATATTTTTATAATTTTTTTATCATATGTGTAAAATTTTATACATCAATAAATTTCAAAAATGTTTGGAAACAATTTAAAATAGATTTATATTTCTGAAATAATATAATTAAACCATTAGATTTAGAAATTCGAAAAGAATATTTCAGAATTCTATAATTATTAAAGTTTATATTACTGGAGATTTCATATTTTTGCAATGAAAGGTATAAAATTTTTATGGTAAATTAAATTAATAAATATCCTAAAATAATTTAAAAAGTGCCGCATATTCTATATTTCATAAAATTGTATGGTTACATGAAAAAACTCTATGTTGATCATATTTTTTATAATTTTGGGAGCATTTATATAAAATTTCATGCACAAATAAATTTTTAAATTTCTTCAAATAATTAAAAACCTAATGACATTTATGAAATTACGAAAATTCAATTTTATGAGATGTAAAAAAAAATTAAAATATTTTATAAGTCTATAATTATAAAATTTTTTTATCTCTAAATTCTTCATATATCTTTGAGTAAGCGCATAAATTTTCATATCCAAATGATTTTTCCAAAGCCTCAAAACAATTAAAAAACAAAACTCTCATGCAAATTAAATTTTATGAGATTCAAAAAATTATTTTAAAAATTTTATAAGTCTATAATTGAAAATATCTATATCACTAAATTGTACATATTTTTGTGAGCGTGCACATAATTTTTCATATCTAAATGAATTTTTAAAATCATCTTAACAATTTAAAAACAAAACTATTTTTATCTGAAATTCTGAAATAGAGGGTCCATTAATCTGAGAAATGGAGATGACTACACCTTGAGTGATGATGTCATGATGACATCACCATTTTTACTGTAGAAAAGAGTTCCAACATTGTATTAGATATAGATAGATATAGATAGATATAGATGAATAAGTGAATTAATTTAAATTGAAGTGAAAGAGATAAAGTTAATGTCTCGTAAAATGCAGAGGAGTGATGTTGGATACATATTTAGATTTATTGTCAATAGAATGCTTACATCAAGTGTCATGCAATATTGCACACAAATAAATTTACAAATTAAACCTATCTAAAATATTATATTGATCAATATTACATTTAAAATTAAACATAAATGATTATAATTTGCATAAAATACATGTCATTTTGCATAAATTACAAACCTTTGTAATTCCAAACTTATAAAAAGAGTCGTGATTGTTTAGTTAGTGAGATGATCATTTTACTCTCGAGTAGATGGAGCACATATCGGAAGGAGCAATCAAAAATTGAAAACCTCTGCGGCCCAAGAAGAAAACTGTTTGTTTTAATTTGCATCCACAGCCCACTTTGCCATTTTGATTAACGAAGACAGACGGCCGACGCGCGTCTACCCATCTCCGCCCCTCTCTCTCTTCCGATCATCAATCGATAAACCACAATCCGCCACTCGGTGAGCTTCACACTCTTCCTTTCTTCTTCTATTCTCTCTTATTAAACGCTTCATAGTTCAAACTCACTGCTTCTTCGTCTGCTACAAATACAATGAATGAAATGAAGGTCCCACTTTTCATTTTATGCAAGATAAGATTTTGTACTTCTCCACAAACAATAGAAAGGAATTTGGGGGTGCATGGTGGGACTCGTACTGTACCACTATTATGTTGCGCTGTGATTTATTACGATGCATTCTGGTACCCATCATAAAAAAAGCTGCTCTAGTGACCGCCTTCAATGTTGTTTGCTTTTTTTCATGCTTTTCTGTGATCCGTTGTATGTTTTCTTTTAAGGTTTTTCTATCTTCTAGATATCCATAATGCAGTGATTGCTGTACCAATTACTACCTGGTACCCTGGTACTGGTATATAAAAAACTGGTTTACTTATCCTTTAGTACTAGCCTTTGCAATTGCTTCCTTTCCTTTTCTAAAGAATTGTTTTTTTCGTGTTACTGTGCATAAAAATTGTAGAAAGAAAAGACCACATTCCATGACTGACAAGGGGGGAGAAGAAGGTAAGGTGGTCCCCACTGAACCTACTGTCAGATTAGTAGATAAATTGCAAGATCAGTGGCGCAAAACCAAGGAGCATGCTGAGACATACCCGTATGTTTGGGGCTCCTACATCCTCGTCTACAGTGGACTTGGTGCATACCTCACTTGGAGGTGGCGCAAGCTGCGGCGCACTGAGGACAGGGTGCGTGCTCTCCAGGAGCGGCTAAAGAAATTGGTCGAGGCTGATGAACCCAAGAAGCCACCATCTGGGCCATAATGGGTTTTTTTTGTTTAACTTATTTTATCCTGTTTTGGGATACATTTACTGGCATCTTTAGAGAATTGCAGTTATTTTGGTGATGTGAATTTCTCATTAGTTTGCCCTGAGCTGTTTCTTTTAGTTTAGTTGCTAGATGCCTCATGGGTCGAGATGACTCAATTCTACAATCAGTTCTTTTTTGCCCTTTTGTTGAAATTATATTTACTTCAGTGTAATATTGTTTCGATGGGAAGAGAAAATTTGGAGTAATTGCATGATATTGAAAAAGCAGAAATGGAGATATCAATGGCATGGTAATTGGTAAAGCTAATTTTGCTAAGAGATCTACAAAGTTCAATTGTAGAGTTTAATAACATTTGAAGATATTGCAATTTGAAAAAAAATGATATGAAGTATATATTTTGAAAAGAGAGATGATATAAAGATGTTTGATTCCAACTTGCAGTATTGCCTACATGTACCATTTTTTATTCCTTACTGAAGTGTGAAATATTAACAAAAGAAAATTTATTAATAGTTCATGGAAAAGCAGGACTCTGGACTGGAGCCTTTACGATGGCAGTGGTTTGATTTGTTTTGGGCTTAGCAATAATCAAGCTGCTAATTTTATTCACTGGAAATTTTTTTTTTTTTTTTTTTTTTTTACAGTAAATGGAGATGTGATGCTTAAAGTCATATATACTTACAAAAAACGGTAGTAGTAAATTTCGATGCAAGTCGCAATAAATATTATCAGAGCAATTCAGCAGGCTTCCCAAAGACAAAAAAACTTAGCTCTTATTGAAAAAGGCTTCTAATTGAATAGTTTAAGTTACAATTATTAATACATGATAAATAATAGCAAGACATACTTGCATACAGTGAACTTCTATTTTCCCCAAGTATAAGCATGACATGTGAAATGTCACTAGCTAACGAAACATAAAGGTCTTATCCCAATACTAACTACTAATTAAGCGACAATCAAGCCTCGGATTAAAATCATTTCAAACTTCCGGTAGTTTATCATATAACCTAGCAAATCATCCGCCATTCGTTTCATTTTTCTACCCCATCCTTGCAACTTTGTTTTCCAGTTAACGGCGGTGCTGTCCCCGACTTCAAGTTCAGCCTTTGAGAATAAGAAGAGGATAATCAATTACAATAGTTCCATGTTTGTTCCCATGCATATAAACTTACCATAAAACAAGGTAAACAAAGATATCCGTCAATCTGTAATTAAGCTTATGGAATTTTATTTCCTGGTGTTTATAGAACAGATTATTTATAGTTCGAAGGCATTTCATGTATAGTTGCACATAAAACTTCTGGACCAATTCTTATGATTAAATTTGGGGAAAAAATTTACAAAACCATAGGTAAAGTCCGATTAGACAACTGAAAATCAAAACTATTGAAAGAATTTGAAACTATTTACTAGGTATAGATCATACATGATAAATTAATAAAAAGAACGTGCTTGGTTAACCAACCTGAACGCAGAGTCGAAGCTTTTGAACGACAGAAAAGTCGTTCAGAATTAGATCCAAGTACTCATCAACATCTTGATCAGTACCAGAAAGAACAACCTCGGCTTCAATTAAAGATGGCGTGCACAGCACATGATGATAAGATGCCAGCGTAGAGGGACTCCCACAGAAGTTGAAATACACAAGATTTGGAGCATCAATCAAGTCAAAGTACCCGCAATCACACTTGTAAATCATCAACCGTTTTAGTGATGCAGAGGATATAGTAGGAAACAGAGAGAACTCTATGTTGTCGAGCCATAGTTCTTCCAATGCGGGGCATCCTGAGAGAAGCTCCACAAAATGTGCATCATCCAGGCACATACCGTTACCCTCAAGATGTAACTTCTTTAAGCGAGGAAGATATATGGTATCATCTGTTAACTTCTCAAGTTGATGTCTCCCAAGTTTATTTTTATGTATACAAACGGATAGCTCCTCCAAAGATTCATTCTTAAACATTGCCCAGGGAAAATCAGCATCAATATTGGCTTCGACTCGAAGCACTCGAACAGCTTGTTTAATCGCATAGGAAATCCATCTCCAGGTAGATATATTATGGTGTACATTATGAAACTGCACACAAGAGAGCCGAAATGTGTGCAGGTAGGTACTCTCACGGTTCTTGAGCATAGCATCAACAAAATTGCAAAATTTGTGGTGTTCGTCTTCTCCAAATTGACTCAAGTCAAAGTGAAGATAGGGAAGAGATGCCCAAATGTTTCTCCATCTCTTGGAGAGCAAACCTGTTAGCACCACGTCCCTTGTCGTCGTCATCGAAAGCGACATGATATCGTGAAGCAGTGAATCAGGCAGCTCGCTTATCCTATCAGTTGTTGACGTCTGCATGTCTTCAATCAATTTCGTTACTCAATTTCATTATTTTTGTGTTGGAACGAGGCACTATCATATATATAGACTTTTATTTCTCGTAAACCAAAATTTACCAAGTCTAATTTCGGTTGGTTATTGTAGATCGCCAAGCAAATTAGAAAGAAGGATTTCCATTTTTGCATAGATATAATTAGTTTTATGATTTCACCGGAAACATACCATATATACCAGAGTATCAGATTAATGAGTTGGACTCTCCTAGCCGACAATGTTACGATTTCATTTAATGGAAGCAATACAAGTTACCACATCAACAACCAAATTGTCAAGTCTAAAAATGAATTCAGCTAAATTCAGATTTAACGCCAAAAAAGAAAAATTGCATTTGGTGACAATTGTGTTGGGATTATTTCTGCGTGTCGGTTGTTCCATCTATTTTTTTTTTTTAACCACAAATGTCTTAACTTCATTTTTTTAATAAACATATTAGAATAAATCTATTATAGTTTACTACATTCGTTTATTTTTCAACATTTAATCAAATATCAAGTAAACTCTAAAAATTATATATGTTTGCCAAAGATGAGAACAAGCGTGAACAGCTTGTTCACGAAATGCTTGTTTGCAGTTTTTTGTTCTCCAAAATCATGGAACTAAGAACAAGCCCATCTTTTCCTTATTCGCGCATGTTCGTGAGTTGTTTGGCTCTCGTGAACTGCTAGTTCGGCGATGGTGCCAAACATACATGGACTGTGAATGTATGTGGATGCATCTCTTATCAAATTGAATGAGATTGAATCGCACATTTAAATGGTTAATTTTCAAATTAAAATAAAAAAAAATTAATCTTGGTGAAACCAGAAAAACTTGGGGCACCGAACTCCTCTTTTACTACATATTTTATCAAATATTGATGGAAGAAAGAAGCTTAATTCCATATTGTATCTTACAATATACAAATTTATTTCCAACGCATATATAAAACTACAATGACCTTTAAACTGTTAAAAAAATTATATAATAAATGATCATTACATTAACATTTCGTACATATAACTTAGAATTCCAAATTATTTTTAGTTTTTCGTACCAAAGTAAGTTTGTTATATCCAACAGATTGTCAGGTGTCACTTGAAAAAAAATAAAAACAACAACCTTTTATATTTTTCACTTTTTTCCAACTGGATGATCCTCACTGCTATATGATTCAAGTTAAATTTGAGCTGATATATCCGATTGTCATGTCGCAATTTAATTATGAACGATCAATATATAATAAATAATTGAATTCGATGCCTCCTAGCTCTTATTTTATTATTTATATTATGTAATATATAACAAGAAGAAAAAATGTTATGTTTCTCAATTTCAGACATAATTGTCTGATCTCGATTTTAATTTATCGTTCAATTCAATCCTATTACAGATCGGAAAAATTATATATATTAAAGCTTCTTAGAAGAGCCCGTTGGTTAATAGCAACGTGTCACCGAGCAGAAGTACCGTAACTTCTCGACTAAATTTGTAGTGGTCGCCAAAATGATTTATATGTAGTTTGTGCTCTATATTATAAATATAAATATTGTAACATGGTTAGAATGTTAAAAGTTTCACTAAATAGTAAATAGTAAAACTGTTTTTTTTTTTATTAAAATGCTAAGTTTAATATATGGGATGGATAGAATTAATATATATCCGTCCAATATAATTGTTCTCACGTTTTAAATTTCAAAAGACTAATTCGAACCATTCAATTTGTTATCCATATTGAAAATTTAGCTATAAAAAACTAAATTATATATTTTTTTACTATTTTTCAAAATCCTTGCTATTAAAGGGTTCATAATTTTGTATCATGAATTTCTAAAATATTAAAAAAATGGAAAAAATAAAAAAATGTAAATTTTTTTTTTATAAGTTTGTGATATGGAGAAAAATTGAAAGGTTTGGATCGGTAGTTTGAAAATTTGAAGCACCTAACATTTTTTTCCCCTTTCATGTTAATATTTTATTCTGACGTAATTCAAGAAGTATGAATAATTCTTTTATTTAATATATTAGTATGTTACACTTTTAGGCCCAAAATTAAGATTTAACTATATCAAGTAATAGGTAATTATGCACTATCAGTAATTATATTATTAATTAAAAGTCATGGTCCGCTTTTCAAAAGCAGCCACAAATAGACTTTTTTTTTATTTTTTATAATTAGTTTAAATAAATTAATAATAGTCTTACTAATCATTAATAATAGAAAGTTTTTTAGGCAAAAAATTTATATCAAGTTTATATAGCGACTTTTTAAGGAAGAAATTACTAATTTTGAACTTAAAAATTTTTTTCTATAAATTTCAATAAGTTTTTTCATTAATATTAGCACGATGTTTTTTGGCAGAAAATTTACGCCAAATTTATATAGCGACTTTCGTACCAATTAAAAATATTCGTACTAATCATTAATATTAGCAAGATTTTTTTGGGCAAAAAATTTATGTCAAGTTTATATAGCGACTTTTTATGGAAGAAATTACTAATTTTGAACTTAAAAATTTTTGTCTATAAATTTTAACAAGTTTTTTACGACAACTCTTTTATATTTTACATTAAAAATTATTATATTTTACATAGCGCAGCGAAGCTGGGACTGCCACGTCTAGTAATAATGCGGACATTTTGTTGTTGGTCTGCTAGTAGTACATATATCATATCGGCCGATAGATGTGAAATGTCAACTAGTTCCCCAAATTATAATTGCATCCCGGCAATGTGTATAAAATCAAGTGCAATAACTGATGTCTCAATTTTTAAAAGATAATTACCAACAAAAAATTTATCAATGAGTATGTAAGCTTGCTAAATTAGCAATTGTTTTACATTTACCAATATATAGATGAGTAAGCCAAAGAAAGGAAAGAAGAAAAAAAAAAAAAAAAAAAGCGAAGAACTCCATTCCCCTAAGATGGGAGGGGCCGAGGGCGAAGGGACCGACACGGATTTTAGACGAGCTATTAATTGATTTCAAAATAGCATTGTCCGACAGTCACGCGTTCCCAAATTATTACAACTAATTAATAATTAATTAGGTGTTTAATTCTCAATTTCTCATACAACAGCGGGGAATCGTATCCTCTGCCTACCTTTAAAAGGTAGGCAGAGTGCCAACCTCCTGTCTCAAGCTTTAGATTAGGATCCAACGGCGCGCTGATGGGAGAAAAATAACACACTCGATCCCTCTTCTCCGATCTCTCTTAAAAAAAAAAAAAAAAACTATTTTATAAACATCTAATTCAGTGGGACTACCCCAGTAGAAGATGGATCCTGGTCCCTGGATCTAAAATTCTAAATCCATCTTGTGGGACCACCAGTCCACCATGTCAAAGACTGCACGTTTTTTTTCCTCAAATCAACACATCCACAGATTTTATCTTCCCTTTCCCATTTCCAATTCGAAGACACTTCCTCTGTCTCGTCTCAGGTGACTCAAATCGACTTCCCAAAAAATTATAAATAAAAAAAAACGAAACAAAAAGAAAAAGTTAAAGGATTCAGCTCCGACACAGGTCAAGGCCTACCTAGTGTACCTGTTCTGCACATACCATCAATGAGTGTGTTGAAACTGATCAAATCAGGAGTGCATCCCATGCGAGGCATTTTAGCGAGCACCTGAGCTGCCTCCTTAATTTGCCTTGCTGAACATAGACCTTTTGTCACACCCCGACCCGAGATGCTGACGTCGTCTCCGCCACGAGAATGACAAGTCATTCCCGTAAGGCTACAGACAGATAGCTAAAATTTTTTTTTAATTTGTTATTATATTTTCTTGATTTCGGTCCCGAACTTAAACGTGTAAACATGGATGAATAAAGCAAGCTTCATATTATTACACACAGATTATTATACAAGTCTTTTATTTCACCCTCAAAAGTAAAACATTCTGGTGCCTAGGCTTATTATTTTTGTATAACCTAAGGCTGGTTCACTCGCCTCACGCTATATACCTATAGAACATATTTGACAACCACCCCACTTGCCACTTGCTGCCATTTACCACAAGCCCGATTAAGTTCTACAGACTATATTACAAAATATAAACTCTTCCCTGACAAAACCCGAAATCAACATGACTCACGGTACTACAAACAACAACCCAACAACAACCGGCCCATACTAACGCTCCCCGCGTTTACGCTTCCGCGGAGTGATCCTCGGACTCAGGTTCGACCTCCATCTCACGCGGCGGACTCGGAGGAGGAATCTCCAAATACAGATACGCCAAGACATCGGGAAGTTCATCCAGATACAGAGCTAGGGTAGCATTACAATTTAAATTCGGGATATGAACACAGAACTGCAGACAAGAGCACTCAACTGTAGCTATAGACCGTCGCCTAGCACCATTCCTACGTTCCTGGAACCCTCAAAAGAGGCAACAAAAATTCGGATGAGAAATTAATCTCAGTGCGGGTTTTAGTTCCAGTACGCGGCTTCTTGGTACGAACCGGTATCGAAAATAATACCCTTTATCTTTGAAACAATTATAAAATAATAAATCATTGCTTTTCAGGATGTATTTAAAATAAATCAGAATGTTTTGTACCGTAGGCACAAGACGCAATGGTCCGATAACAGGCATACTGCAACATGAGATATGCATCAATTCAAATCAAGCATAAGATATTTAGCACAGAATTTCAACAGAGTATAGTATACACTCAAGCTCTTATCGGCCCAACAGAATCAGAAAGAACTCTTCCCACACCATAGGTCCAACCCTAGGTACAGATTACAGAGGGAATTTCCAGTAATTAAAGCGCTAATAATCCTGGCCGGGTAGGTGGCCAAACCTTACTCCGGAGAGTGATACTTATTGTAATTATGCTTGTACAGACTGATTTAGAATGGTCCGATTTCAATTCAAATCCGATTCTTCTACCACAAAGGATATTATGCAAATTAGTCAATTTACGGAGCCATTCCAGTCCTTTAATATAATCCGACTATTCAAATGATTAACAATCGGAAATTCAATGTCGGAATATATTTCTTTAGTGGAATCAAATGAACAGTTTGTTTCAACATGTGTTTTCATATTTCAGGGATTCCTATCGACTACATGAAATTAGAAATGCATTATCAAAGAATGATCAACATGCAATGCACAAATTTAAATGTACCGAAACCCGAGTTCTAACAAAGATTCCGCGTATCCGCACCTTGCTTGATTCAGATGTCCGGAGGCACTTCAGTATCCGTTCCTGTTTACAAGTTACAGATCAAGTACCGTTAATATATGTTTAACGGGTCCCTTAAATCCGTTTGGTAAACACGATTAAGTCTGGTAACTTATGGGTAACTGGACTGTACGTTTTGGTTCCAAGTCCTTTAATATCGTTATAACTTTCATTTATCCGTTTCAGTGTTAATTGTACGTTTCCTAATATCGAAGATTCATCATCAGAAATAACGGAAATATTTATACAGAAATTTAGGAAACTCAATTAAACTCATCAGAAAATATAAATCAGAAATTAATTGTTTATTATTGCGGGATCAGATAGTCTGAATGATTTGCCACGTATCCGTTCTCCTTTTTGAAAGTCAGACTAAATCTCATCATTTCCCTAAAAAGCCCACACTCGATAGTTAAACTAAGTACATTGTTGCCAAGTCGTTTAGTTTAACAGAAGTCCGTCATTAGCTTTATCTAAATCCGAAAGCTAATTAAAATCTGAAATTATTTTCCGAAATTAAGCCCACAATACAATCTCGGCCTACAGGCCTTTTTTTTTCTTATTTTTCTTTTCTCGGCCCATAAGACAAAATCAACCACAGCCCAACAACGAAACAGTACAACGAAACAGAACAAACAACGAACAGGCGCAACCCAGTCAACCTGACCCAGTTGACTGGACCGCATCGTAACGGGTCCGCCAGAACCAACAATCAGATCCGACACCTACAGTTAGTAAATCCAAACCCGTTAAGTCTAGGTTTATGCACATAAGTCCACAGAATCATTACAAACCCTCAAAATTCACATCAAACCCCATTAAACTTTGTCCAGCTATGCTATGTTATAAAACCGTCCCTAGATATTTACAGAAAAGCCCAAATTAAATTTTTCCTTCGCAAAACCATCCATAACTCAAGCAACTCGTACCAGTATGACATAATTTCACCCCAACACCTTATAATCATCTTGATTATTAACTCAGAACCACTTATAGCCTAATTAGCATCCAACCATTACCCCATTCATAAAATTTTACAAGTATAATGCTATAACCCGAGACAGTATAGAGTATAAGGACATCAAATGCCATTTTCCCCCAATATAAGTTCAAAGCATGCAATTTATAACCCCTAATATCTCAACAGAATTTTGTATAGCAACATATACCCGAACTATGCACATATGCTTGCCTAAGTCATGTATACAGTGGCTACCTTACACAAGATGCTCATTTTCTTATTAGAAGAGCATAGAACAAAGTTTATATACTCTAAAACATGCATATAAGTCAACTTAGAACAGTGAATGCATATATTTACATATAATAAACTAGTTCAACCCTATGCAATAACTATATGCACAGACCTATGGTTTCTTCATGCAACATATATATAGATAAGTATGTAGAAATTACAACTATACCCCATATATGCAGATACTGAACCACATAGCTAATCACATAGTATAAGAATGAGTATACAGTGCCTAAAAGAATATAGTTACTCAAATATATATAGCTTCAGTGTCCTATGACATGATATATGCGTGAACAAACTTATATGAAACTCAAATGCTTCATTATATGTATTAAGACACCACAGTAGCAACTATATGTATCACACTATATCTGAATATGCTAATATATAAGACATGCTTATATGCTAAACTCAAAAACAAGGTGTAAGACAGGGGCTCAGGTCATACAGTATCTCCTATCAGTAAAACATGCATTTTAGCAGTAATGAGACTACAATAATCAACCCACTGACTGTGCAGTTAGCACCTTGTCAGTTAACTAGCTATTCTCAGAAAAATTAGCAACTAAATTAGCACAAGCATCATCAGTATCTCCTAGTTCTAGAATTAGTTAATCATAACATCACTAATAGCTACCAGTATCATCTCAGAATCTAACAGCAATACAGTCATAGCACAACAACAAATCCTAATTCATATTACACATAGCCACAGTTAGCTTACTCATCGAATACGAAATGAATCAAGCCACAGTAAAGAGAGATATACCTTGCCTCTGATCGTTGAGGAATCTCCTCAAAAATTCGAGCACAACTAAAGCTAGAATCAGCGTCAAGCTAATCAAGAACAAGGCAACTTCCATAAACCTAACACTCACGGTAACCAAATCGACATCAATTACTAAAATTGATAACAAGAGTTTACAAAGTAAAGGTAGAAGCATGTTACCGTTCTCCAGCGCCGCCTCAATCCGCCTGTCTCCTCCTCCTATTTTTCCCCAAATCCGAAACCCTAATTTATAGAAACATAACTTACCAGCTAGCCGAGGGAAGAGGAAGAAGACAGGACAGAGAGTTGCAGTGGAGCAACGCATGCTTGCCACGTATTTCACCTCCATTACTCCTCTGACAGTCGCCATCGAGAGAGGAGAAGGAGCACCTGCCTTCTCGTGCAAGCACGGAGAAAGAAGCAGGAGGTGCGAAAAAAGACAGAAGGCATCACTACGGCGCCTCTCGGCTTAGCCAATCACAGAACAACAACGCAACAAAGAAGAGATGGCTTCGAGCACATCTCGAGAAGAAGGGAAGAAGAAGAAGAAAAGAGACGGACAGATCGGAGAAACAGAGAGAAAGAATCGACGAAATTTTCGTCGTTTTCTTTTAATAAATCTCCCTCAGATCTTTTGTGGCCGGATCTCTGTGGCTATTGGTGTAGCAACTGATTAAATAACCTAATTTTTTTGTAAATTAGCTATTTCCTTAATTAACTTAAATAACATTTTCTAGTACTAATTCTTCGTGGCAATCATACAGAAAAATTCTAAATCCCGAGATGAATATTCTCAAACTTCACAACAGAAATTTCCCACAAGTTTTACCGTCAGATTTGATTTTATTATGCAATATTAATAATAAACGATTCTTAATCGATTTACCAGACAATTTCAGGACTTGGTTTACCACACGTCAGTCACTAATGTTACACCTTTTATAAGGAAGCCAAAGATAAATGCATTAATACTGCGTCCGTGTTTCAATGACTGACCAAGCACGCTCAATCCGAGATCGACCGACACGACCCATTCGGCAGAAACAATTGATGACAACCCCAAAAGTCAGAATCTCAGGATAGATGCCTCGGTCCCAAATAAGGTTCAGTCTATTAAAGAGTGAGACGACAATGGAGTAGCTAGGGCGATAGTCTTCGCGCGATTGAGGCGAGAAGAGAAGGACGATAGCGAAAGATTTCCCTCGCTTTCTTTCTCTTTTTCTCTCTCTTTCTCGAATGGCAATCGAAGCAGAGGAGATAAGGTACGAAGTCGGGCAGTTGGGCAGGGAAAGGATTTCAGCGATTTTTCTCCCATCTCTGAGCGAGCCGTTGGATCCTAATCCAACGCTTGAGACAGGAGGTTGGCACTCTGATACGATTCCCCCAACTATGATCCCTTCTTTTTGCATTTGTTAGTTTGAACGCCAACACAAATTGTACCTATCAACTAATCTACTGCTGTGCATAGAAATACTGTGAACTGCCTTCCCTATATATATGCTAAATTTTGGTTGAATGCTTGTCCTATTGTGACAACTTAGTTACAGAAATTGCAGATTTAATTACTCATCTTAATAATAACATATCATATGAAAGGAATTGCGTAAGATAGTGGAGAAAACAAAATGGAATTGAGATTGTCGGGCGCGCGCCGTCGTATGATGCGTTTATGAATGGAAGCATATGTGTATAAAGGTATATAAGAGTGAAGATAGGGAAGAGATGCCCAAATGTTTCTCCATTATTTGGAGAGCAAACCTGTTAGCACCACGTCCCTTGTCATCATCATCGTAAGCGACATGATATCGTGAAGCAGTGAATCAGGCAGCTCACTTATTCTATCCATTGTTGACGTCTCCATGTCTTCAATCAATTTCAATATTTTTGTGTTAGACAATGTCACAGTGTGAAAGGAAAAGGATAACTTAGGCAGCACTATCATATATATAGACTTTTATTTCTCGTAAACCAAAATTTAAATAGGGAATGTCTAATTTCGGTTAGTTATTGTAGATCGCCAAGAAAAATCAGAAACAAGGCTTTCCATTTTTGCATAGATATAATTGAGTTTTACGATTTAACCGAAAACATACCATATATACGAGAGCATCAGATTAATTAGTTGGACTCTCCTAGCCGACAAGTAATAGGTAATTATGCACTATCAGTAATTACTATAATTATGCGGGCAATTTGTTGTTGGTCTTAACTAGTAGTACAGATATCATATCGGCCAATAGATGTAAAATGTTGCATCCCGGCAATGTGTATAAAATGATTAAAATCAAGTGCAATAACTGATGTCTCAATTTTTAAAAGATAATTACCAACGAAAAAATTTATCAATGAGTTAGTAAGCTTGCTAAACTAGCAATTGTTTTACATTTACCAATATATAGATGAGTAAGCCAAAGAAAGGAAAGAAAAAAAAAAATGGTGAAGAACTTCATTCCCCTAAAAACCGGGAGGGGTGGAAGGCGAAGGGACCTACACGGATTTTAAACAGGCTATTAATTGATTTCAAAATAGCATGTCAGACAGTCACGAGTTCCCAAATTATTACAACTAATTAATAATTAATTAGGTGTTTAATTCTCAGTTTCTCATACATTAGCCCCAACTATGATCCGTTCATTTTGCATTTGTTAGTTTGAACTCCCAACACAAATTGTACCTATCAACTAATCTACTGCTGTACATAGAAATACTGTGAACTGCCTTCCCTATATATATGCTAAATCTTGATTGAATGCTTGTCCTATTGTGACAACTTAGTCACAGAAATTACAGACTTAATTACTCATCTTAATAATAAGATATCATATGAAAGGAATTGCGTAAGATATTGGAGAAAACAAAATGGAATTAAAATTGCCGGGCGCCGTAGTATGATGCGTTTATGAATGGAAGCATATGTGTATAACGGTATATCAGAAGGAAAATTGGAAAAAATCAAGGACGCATCATACAGCTAGCTCAAAAATCTAATTTTATTTCTTCAGACAAGATCCTGGTCTTTTTGGAAATTTCACATGAAAAAAAGAGTATTGTGTTTCTAGTTAAAAAAAAAAAGAACACAATATTGAGGGTTTGGAAAGGAATTTTATTTTTTGTACTTTAGCTGTACATATACTCTTTGTAATGCACTTTTTTGAGCTGATTCAAAAATAATATAATTAAAACCAATTTCTCTCTTTTATACGCTGATAAAGTTCCTCCTTCTGACAATCTCTTTTTTAAGACTTGACTCTTAGCTCTTCCCCCTCAAATCAGATCTCTATAGCATGAATTCAAAACAGAACACATAAAAATTACATTCTCCTTGACGGTTACAGATTAAACCCTAGCCGGATCTACTAACTAAGAAGCTTTGTGCATTAACAATTTCAACCCTGAAAAAGTTTAGAAATCACAAAACTAGATGAAATATGTTTTGTTGTTTGATCTCTTTTCTGACCAGAAACATCTAAACTAACTAGTAACAGAATTTGGTTTCTACATCTGATGTTGACTTCAGTCAAACTGATCTAGCTGGTGTTTCCTCAGCTGTTTTACTGAAGTGTTTATCATATTATGATGTGATTTTAAAAAATAAAAACAAAACTGAAGAATAAACTAAATATATATATTTACACAGGATTAATTCTTAAAATTTGAAAATCTTCTTCATATTTTCTTAAACCATTACCAATGCAAAGCACAGCTAGCTAGAATCTTCATTTGATTTCATTCATTTTAATATATATATATATTTATATTTTTAGTGAAATAGATGGTGTCTTCCTGATTCTGTTCAATTTATTCATTCAGTTTCAGCCATTGATTGTTTCTATTAAAAACAAAATAGAATATGTAGATACTACTTCATGTAATATTCAAAAAATAAATTGAGAAAGGAAAAATCGTCCAAAATAATTTAGCTCTGTTGTGACACACTGTTGACTAGTCATTAATTATATATAAAATAATAAAAAAAATCCCTTACTTTTCCTTCAAGAAAGTAACACTATTTACAGCGACTTCCTCTGAAAGTCCAAGATCCAAACCACATCTCTATTTACTAATTAACGAAAGAAAATCAGGACATTGTGACTCGAACCATTATTGGTTTATACGTCACTATATCATCCGTTAAAAAAAAAAAATTTAACCCCGTTTAATTACTATCTGACCCCAAAAAGTACACCAGTTCAACTATCAAACCTTCAATTTTCTGGTCAAACTCGTCGGGCAATGGCCACAGCTTCGTCCTCCTCGTCTGTGGCTGAATCTACTTTCGAACCTGGTGCACCCCCAAGACAATCAAAGGCACCTTTGACACTGCCTTGCTTACCTTTAACTGATCCTTCACCATCTGGCTTCTTGACTGATCCCTCAGAATCAGCCCTTCTACCGGTTACCCATGCCGGGGCTCTAGTTGAGAAGGTTCTCGTAATAAAAGATGGCCACCTATCTGAACGGCCGAATCGAGGGCTCCTAGCAATTCGGCTGCTTCCTTCGCCGCCTACACGGTAACCCCGCCTAGAACTTGCTTCTCCTTGGCGAGGGAATGAGTTGAGACTGCTTGCACGTTTTAATTGTCTCGAGGCTATTATTTCTCTCTTGATATGATCAGGTAATCTGAGAGTGTACTTGTCGACACTCTCCTCTGGCCTTACTGATGCTTCTGGTGGAACTGCGAGAGAATGCCCGGTTGAGTGGGAACGAGGGAATTTTGGCTGCTGCCGCACCGATTTTGCACGCAGGGCCCGCCTCTGGCTACCAATTCTCTCTAGCTCAATTGCCTCTTGCCTCATTTGATCATCGTCATGCTCATCTACGTCAATTACTACCACTGAATCTGGCTGATTTGATGGATTATGTGTCTCTTCCACTTGTGTTGAACTACTCAACTGATCAACACCCTCTTCAGTTTGGTCTGATGGTTGGTTGGGATCAGGAGCGAGGTTGCATCGGCAAACAGGACATGTCACGTGAGAGGAGAGCCATTCATCGATACAATCAGTATGGAACACATGGCTGCACTTGGGAAGAAGACGGATTTTCTCATCATCTTCGAACTCACACAAGCACACGGCACACTCTAGTGACCCCTTTCCAATTTTGTGGTCCTTCACCTCAGAGTAAACCATAATCGGAAAGGTCTCTAGCACGGCTGCCTCAAGACCTCTCTGCCGCCTCGACCGTGCCATCGCATTAGCCAAAGCACCACGAACAGAATTACCGGTGCCACCACTGCCATAGCCCCCGCAATTTCTGATGTAGACAGAGAAAAACCCGAGGAAAAAGAATGCACTGATAAGAACTATGATCAGTATGGCCACTGAAGGATTAAAAGAATATGAATTAGCGCCCCAATAACCATTATTATTGTCGTTTGGAGATGGTGGCGATGATTGCGCTTGTGCTGCCGGTGAAAGTATTGCCAGAACAAATAACAACACGAGACTGAGCGAGTTTCTCTCTCGGGTAATGGCAACTAGGTGGCCTTCCATCTGCCACATTATAAACTTGCTTTTGTTGCTTTAGAGAGAAAGTAAGATAGGAATGTGTTTGTGAGAAGAAAGAAAATGAGGTTCTAAAAAGGAAGTGGTGAGATGGAGGTCTAAAAAGGGGAACTCAAAGCCGTGAACCTTAAGTTGCACGCCAAGTCAAAGTCTCCACGGTTGAAAATTTAGAATGCATGAAAAATTTGAAATATTGGGATGAACCTTGGAGAGTTCTTCCAGTCAAACAACTAGAAAGGTTTCTAGACTAGAGAGAGAGAGAGAGAGATTGATTAATATCAGGACCAGAAGCAAATACTTTCCTTGCCACCGCTTCTGGTGCCTGAATAAGAGGACAATTGTGGCACGCCTATAAACTACTAAAATTTAGCTCAATTGATTTGAGTTTTAGTGATTTCTTTTCATTATATTTTTGGATAACAGAGAGAGTGACTACATAACTATAAGAGGACCGTTACGGATACTATGCGTTTCGAATCTTTTAAGTTAATTAATTAATTAAAAATCATCTAATTACGGATACTTTATGATGTAGGAGTAATCCTATATCTGAATGAATAATTTAAAACATAACGTAAAATAATCTATCATATAGACATATACAAGTTGTTATTTTCGGCTATTTTAAATACCAAGTAGATATTAATTCCAGTAATAATTAGAAGCTCATACTTTTGAGTAGGTAAGGAAAGTCTTTTCATGTGTCATCCGTTCTTAACAAGTCACTTCATGGTTGTTATGTATGCAGTGCCACGTGGCACGAATCTAAGCTGGCAGGCGCCTTATTTAATTGAACCATTTGTCTAAATCCCATCCGGACCATTCTTTCTCGATCGGAGGGCTCAGACCTAACGGACCCAATAATGACATAATAAGACATATATTACTAGAAACGGAACCTTTCAAAGACCGCTGCTGTTGTACAAGTGTTCATGAGGATGCACCCTTGACTTTGAACTCTAATAATATACTATTATTTCGCATTTAATGTCCATTCTAGATAGATTCCTTTTCTAAAATTTCGTTTACATATGATAGAAGCTTCTAAAAAAGTTTTATCCACCCCATGTGGCCATGTCCTGTGCACAAACGGATTGCCTCATTGACAAGTTGAAATTAACCAACCAAATTGCCAAATTGAAAATTACCAGCCAAATTGTCGTCCTAACCAACTGCATGCGTTGATTAATTTAACCTCCTTTAATTTTTTTTTTTTCCATTCAATCATTTGCCCTGTATACCATACAATTCTTTTGGGGGCGTTTGGTTGTGTAGTAAGGGGTTGCATAAGTTAAGGATGCCTAAGTATTTAAGTATTGTGATGTAATGGATGTTTGGTTGTGTAGTAAGGATGAGTAACTTAATGCATGCATATATTCATGTCAGAAGACTAAAATACCCTTAAATTTGAATTAGTATTATGTATTAATAAGACGTTGTGAACTAATTATTGTTAATTATTAATTATTATAAAATTTATTATTAATGATAATAATAAATCATTTTTATTATTATGAAATATAATAATTACTTTTAATTAAATATTATAAACATTATTAATTATTTAACAATAAAAAATTATTATTGATTAATTAATTTTCAATTAATTATTTAATTATGATCTTATTCATAATTATTCTTTATTATTAATTATGTTTTTTAATAATTATTGTTACTTATTAATTATTATTATTTATTAATTATTATTAATTATTTGCTAAATATTAAATATTATTAATTACTAATTATTGTTAATTATTAATTGTTATAAAAATTAATTATATATGATAATAATAAATCATTTTTGTTATTATGAAATATTAATAATTACTTTTAATTTAATATTGTAAATATTATTAATTATTTAATAATAAAAAATTATTATCGATTAATTATTTTTAATTAATAATAATAATTATTATTATTAAATCATTATTATTGATAATTAATATTACTTGTTAAGTCTTATTAATAAATTTTAATTATAATAATATTATTAAATATAATTTTTTATAATTATTGTTACTTATTAAATATTATTAATTATTTTTAAATTATTAATTATTATTATTAATTATTTCTAAGGGGTATTGTTGGAAAAAAAAAATTAAAGGGGATGGGTGCATAACTTATGCACTCTTAAGGCGTCTTATGTAACGAGTGTTTGGTGCCTTAAGGATGCATAACTTAAGTTATGCACCCTTTAAGTCACAAAAAAACGCCCCCTTTATTTTTCCCTCTCAAGACTCAAATTCTTCTTGATCAATTTTCACCAGATTGATGGCTACACCACCATTAGTATTCATTTTCTGGATATGACAAAGAAGTATAGCAATCAATCATCCTCTTAGCGAGCACATCGCACGACTTATTAACCATCTATAAAAAATAGTAACAATAATCCTAATATACAAATGAGCTATTGAATGAGGCAAAATTTGAAAGAACCACAGGCAGAAAATGTCTACGTAACAGATCAGATTCTTTGGCAACTATCTGGTAAAACCTGAGGTAAATAGGAAAGTCCCACACGCCAAGGCAGCCACCAAAAAGAAATTTGGTAATTTCACTGAGGAACTACCTGTAAATATTAATTAAAAAAGGTAAATTAAGCATAGATAGTTGTTTAAGCTCCAATTGCTAAATTATAAGTTAATTTTTAAGATTAGAATATCATGTGACATATCCATATCCAGGTCAACAGATTATCTTTGGACTACATGCATGTTCAACAATCAACAGATTTAACAATTCGAAGAAAACCCTAACAGACTAATCAGACCAGCCCTTTTGTTGCTATATTTTGTCAAATTAATAAATAAGACATCAAACAACGGTGAACCAGTGCCAAACAATTTGGACTGAAAGAACCATGCTTCGCACTCGCTAACAAATTGGTCTCCTTGTGAGAGATGAATGTTACAAACCTTCACTCCAAAAAAGAAAAGAAAAGTTTGATACAGTCCTCTAGAGCTGGGGACCACTATTGCATCATGACACAGAAAGAATACTGCTAAGAAATTAACATGAAACAATCAGGTGGGTACCATTATTTTTTGGTTTATCCTATGGGTCAAGATTTTCCAAGAGGCACAAGAGGTTGAGGATTGGCTAAAGATAGCACGAGAACAAGGTATATAGCTTAAAAAATTATAATAATAGTAAATTAATAATAACAATAATAATAATAATAAGGTTCATGGCGAGTTATGAGCATAAACTTACTTAGAAGAAGGAACCTATTTTTAATATTCCACTCAAAATCCCAGTGCTGCTGATCATTTTTCAGGGTCCAATAGGACCAGCCAAAGGAAGCTTTACTATAAACTTCCAGCTGAGCCCTTCCAAACATCTGATATTGGATTTTAGAGGCATTTGTTACATCCCATTCATTAACCCATTCTCCTGAAAATTTCAGTAAATTAGAACATCACATAAAAGATAGTAGCAATACCTTTAGCAAACTAGGGTTTAATTCCACCTTTCCAAGCATCTAGAATGCAAGTTTATATAAATTCTTTGGTGGAACTGTTGATTTTCGACAAAAAGCAAAATTGGAATCAAAATTCAATAGGGAATTAATGCGCAATACTATAGATAGTACTATCTTGAGTGCGTGGATGACAATGAATAACTGCAACTAGATCATTTATATTCTTCTAGAAAAAGCATGGACATCACTGAGACTGTATCCTCTCAAATTTAAACTCAGTTAGTGTTTTTTTTTTTTTTTTTTTTTTGAGGTATCCAATCAAAGTGTTTCCAGCTAATTACCCGTTCTTGTAACTTATGCCCCAATTTTAAGGTATTTGTAACCACAAACAACAATAAGCAGAAAAACTACCATAATGGAAAAGTTTTCAATCTCAATGACAAGTTATAAAGTGATTCTTCCCTTGTAATGGGCAATTCTGTAATTGTGTTACAATAACAATTGCCTTTAGGACAAAATGATTCCCGAGGTGCAAATGTTCATTTACAAATGTGTACAATTTTGGCTATTGAGAATAGGCTAAAAAACTAAATGTAATTTTTTTTTAGAAAAAAAGAAACCATGAAACCAAATAATAGCATTACCAATGAAAACGAGAGGCCCATTAGCACTGTTAAGCTTCTCCAACTGCATAGCACGGTTATTGTAAATGAACTGAATATTCTGAACCCCAGTCAGGTTATCAAAAGATGGATCAAACAAGTTGTAATAATGCAAATCCACAACTACATTTGAAAAGCCAATATTTGCCTGATACAACTCAATGGGATCTGCATTGCCTATCCTCTGACACATTATGACATATGCTGTGGATGAATAATTTCTGACAATTTGGTATCCCTTTTTGTAGTAAGAAATTAATGTATCTAGCGGAACAGATGCTGCAGACGGCTCATTCAATAACTCTATGCCTAATAGAGCTGTATTGTTTGCATACCTGTACATCAAATAGTGTTAAGAAAATAAAATCAAGCTGGTGAACAGCAGAAGGAAATCCAATCCTGCCTCAAGCATTTAGTGTAACCCAGCTTGCATTTTTTTATGTTTGTCCCTTTTTTTTTGCCCGTGGACTTGTGCTCATGTGTGTGTCCCAGGGAGGGGGTTAGTGGTGGTTTGAGACTAAAACCTTATCAAAAGTAACCAAATAAAAGTAGCAAACAGGTATTCCACAAAGTCAAAAACCCAATCTGTACCAGAACACATAGTACTTGAAGACCTGAAACATAATTGACTCAGAAGTCAGAACACAATTCGAAAGCCCATCATCTACCAATTTCACAAGTAGCCCAATATGACATAAATCAACCATAATTAAGAATTATTTCTTAACCATTTCAGAATAAGAAACCAAACTGACTCAGACATCTGAAAACCAATACCCAAATTGACCCTGCATAATGATCCACCCTGAATCCAGTCAAGGCCTGTGCCCTTTACCAACTCAGATCTAACTGCTTTAATTAGAAGAGCACTGCAGTTTTGTTAAAAAGAGATAATATAACAGGATTTCCAGGTAAATTGTCTTGAGCATGACAGAAAAGTCTTTAAATGATACCTTGCAGATAAAAAGTCAATGACATCCAGAGTTTGTGAAATATAATCTGGTGATGGCCAATCTACCGATCCATCTCTACTTGCACTATGTTCCATCCCATTCTGTGACCCAGGTGCAGCATGTAAATCAATAATGCACTTTATATCATAAGCCCTAATTTTGATATGTTAGATATAAATTAGTACTGACCATAAAAAATATGGACACAAATTATGCTTTGAACTAAATCATGTTGCTAAGAATGGTTTAAGGACTAGACCTACTGTGCCCATGCAAATGCACTGTCAAGCGCAGCCAATGAGCCACCAACAAAAGGGGCTGGCGGATCCGGGTCTTTTGCAATCCACCACCCAACAGGAATGCGCACAGTATTTATCCCACTTTTCCAAAGGAACTCAAAGTCACTTGATGTGATAAAGGTCTTCCTGTGGTCCTTTCCATTAGACAGAAAAAATTACACAACAAACATCATAACATTTTACAATATAAGAATGCACTTGTGCTTAGCAATCTAGATTAGTTTAATACAGTCAACCTCAAAATAAAAAACTTCCAACTAAAGGTGAACTGCCATTACTACCCAAAATAATTAGATGTTAAAATCATGCAAAGCATAGCATTTTGTAGTAATAAAAATAAGAAAACAAAAAAAAAGACAAGGCTGGTATACTCTTGATTGTAATGGAGTAACTTATATGCTTACATTAGTGACACCTAAGACATCTTCTATCGACTGAAACCCTATTTCCATGCTAAAAGCATCAGCAAGAAGAAAGGTTGCAGATCACACTTACTGCTAAGACAGTTTTGGCCTTTTCAGGTCCATACCCATTAGCAAGCTGGTAATCTCCATGCAAATTATTGGATACGACGGTCATCTCAAATGTCGCCACATTATCATCATCCCAACCAGGTTGAAATTGATAATTTGCAACAAGAACATTGTCTGTTGTTGCCTAAATTGTGAAACTTTGGTCAATAATAAATTCATCTTTTACAATTCAATATGTATATAATTGGTGTTCATCATTTGGTCTAAATTTGGAAGTTATGCAAGTGTACTTGGATGTAGCTCCCATTTATAGGCTTGATGTGAATCCTTGATTTGCTTCTTTCAATGAAAAAGGTCTCTGCAGCGCTTGGTGTGTCAGCGTTTGCCATGATCAAACCATTTTCATTGGCTGATGAGAGAAATTGGCCTTGCAAGGTTCGGAATTGGAATTGATTTTCTGATACTCTCCAGAGCTGCAATAAACAGTAGTTAGGTTGTGCTTCATCCAAGAATTTCACATCACAATTTGAATGTGAAATAGCCTCTTGAAACATTAACAAGGGTCATATCAAGTGTGATTTTATTATGTCAATTTAATGAAGGTCACCAGTTACCACTGAATAAGGGGAGTACTGGCATGGTAAATAAGGAGTAATTTAAGTCTAAAAAATGCCACTTAATTATAAGTTGTTGAATTATAAACTGCCCCACTGACATGCATCAGTGTGGCTGGTACATAATGGTGGCACACTGGTAAGCCTGACTGGCATTTGTAATTATTCCCTAAAAAGTTTGCTCAATATCATGCTTGCCTTTATATTTGTACTCATCAAAGATATGCAATGTGATGCATTCAATAAAGCAACCACTTTTCAGAACTAAATTAAACTTAAATAATATATGCCGTACTTGAACCAAGCTCCTCACTAATTTAATGGCAGAACCCCATCTAAAAGAAGAAATAAATTAGGACCTTGAAAGTCTCCCATGCAGAAGCTGAATCCCGATCGACTGTGACATTTGAGCCTCCTCCACCGACAGCACTAATATACTTTTGAAGGGTGACAGACTTCAATTGAACCTGGGTTCCATCCTGTGCAGCACACAGAAAATAAGCTTTATGGCACTATAATAGGAACATGCATAGGAACTGAATAAGAAGTGAAGCATCTCTAGACCTACCAACATATCTCCATTGGGAATTCCATCGAATAATGAAGGTTTGATCCATCCCTCCACCACCAACCATCCTCCCAAATTGACCCCTCTCACCTTGTCAAATGCATCAACTAAATTACCAGAAAAAAATCCACATCAAACCAAGCAAAATTGAACAAAAGCAATGATTACACAACACTATGAAACATTCTGAATCACCTGGTGAGAGTGTTAAAGCGAAAAGAATAGAACATAGCATCATGGGCTCGAGTCGTAATCTTGCAAAGCGACCCATGTCACTATTTGGGAGTACAAGGGAAGAGGTTTTGTTGAAATGGGGACCAATTGGAAGAGATAAGGGTATAAATCATCATAGGAAAGAGACATGGAGAGGGGAGGTGGGGGAGGCAAGAAATCTTCACCTTGTATACTTTGCTTATGCCAAGGGTTATACCAAAGACAGCTCTCTAAGCTTCCGTTTAGTATTTATTAGTGTAATCATAGCATCTGTAAGTAAGTAGTTGGTACGACTAGTATTTATTCAGTATAATAATAGCAACTGTAATATTATTGCCAGTACACTTAAAAGATCTCTGTTGCATCTTGCATACATGTCGGTTCAACCATCAAATACATCGAATATCGAATCAGACGACGCTTCGTCGGAGCAAGGCGAACTCAACGAGCGATTAATCGATAGAATTTCGAGATCACGAGGTTTTGAATTGGACGATTTCCTATTTCGTGCCTTTCCTATTTTTTGGCGGAGATTGTGGAGGAGACGAATGAGTGAGTATTCATTCGAAGGGAGAAATTCTGAATGAAGGGCCCCACCTATAAGAGGAGTGAATAGAGCCTTAGTGACTCGTTACAGGATTTAAACTAGAATAATTGAAGCAGAACAACGCATATTCAGTAGTTAGACGCTTCTGAGATTCCCGCGCCTCGATGGGTCCCACTTATTCCTTTCCCATCTCAGGAACCCTTAATAAAGAAGTAGCTGCTCCTGGTGTCTGTGCACCGTGCACACGATAAAGTAGGCCATTTCTTTATCAGAACGACAAGTTCCTTGGTCCGTACATCGTATTCCAGGTGTAACAAAAGCATACATTATTTGGGTGGGGTTAATTACACCGAAAAAATTATAACTAACTTTAATTAATTAAGAAATTTTAAAATAATTTATTTTTAATCAAAAATTTAAAAATGACTGTGCAGTTTCGGAATCTCAGATTCCGAAACTAATTCTGCTTAGTTTCGGAATCTCAGATTCCGAAACTAGCTAGTTTCGGAATCTGAGATTCCGAAACTAACAATCCAATTTTAATCGGCAAAAGTTTTGTTCTGACACATATTAGCTGCTATCGGGTAGCATTTTATTCCTTGTTTTATTAAATTGTTTGTATTCATGGTACTTTATTTGACTATGTTGTTTTGTTGTTATTGTGGCAGAGTAATCTTAAAATAATATATAGCATAAAAGTTATACCATCATCACCTTTTTTTTTGTTTACTTTGACAAACGCCTCATAATAGTATATGGATTTTTCTACTCAAGTGTTTAATAATTTTTTTGTGGGCTCACTGGTTTAAACAATTATTGTCTGGCCGGTCCTTGTTTTTTAGCACAAAGTAATTAGTACGGATAAATTAGTTGTCATTTAAATTGCTTAACTTACAAAGGTTAAAAATCATTTTAATCTTATCAAAAATTAGAAAAAAGTAAACCCTGTCACCGGACTTATAAAGTAATCATGAGTTCACCCGTCCTTTATAAACAGGTTTAAATTTTCTCATGCAATAGTACCATATATAATCTCACAGTTTAGTTTATATTAATTTTAAAAAATTAAAATTAATTAAATTGAACTTGTTCATTTTCATAAGAGATGTCTTTATGTAAAAACTTTATGATATATGAGTTTATTTTATGTAGATTAAATAGTACAACAAAATAAATATATCATAGTTTACTAGATTTAGTTCTCTATGTCGGCATATCTTTTGTGAACACCAACAAAATTAGTAATTTGAACTAGACATTTAAAAATGAAAAACATGATGTTGTGATATTATACATGCGATATAATCATACAAATAATATAATAAATTCAAATTAGTAAATCTAACACAAACCCTTATATATTATGCGATTGGCTAACAATCACACACTTTCAGATTTATATTGCTTATAAAACTATGGAGAAATATTTTTTGGTTGACCAAAAAATTATCTCCTGGAATAGTTTTAATTCATTCTCTATACAATCAAAAGCTCTAATTATTTTAAGGATACTTATTTATTATTTCCCTTCTCTTTTTTTTTTTTTTGAGAATTTTATCAAATATTTGTTCATCTTGCAATCGAAATACATACATCTTGAGATAAAAATTTGCCCTTGAACCTTCCAAATTTTTATCTCAAGATGTATGTATTTCGATTGCAAGATGAACAAATATTTGATAAAATTCTCAAAAAAAAAGAGAAGGGAAATAATAAATAAGTATCCTTAAAATAATTACAGCTTTTGATTGTGTAGAGAATGAATTAAAACTATTCCAGGAGATAATTTTTTGGTCAACCAAAAAATATTTCTCCATAACAACCAAAAAAAAAGGTGATGATGGTATTACTTTTATGCTATATATTATTTTAAGATTACTCTGCCGGCCACAATAACAACAAAAGAACATAGTCAAATAAAGTACCATGAATACAAACAATTTAATAAAACAAGGAATAAAATGCTACCCGATAGCAGCTAATATGTGTCAGAAATGTGTCAGAACAAAACTTTTGCCGATTAAAATTGGATTGTTAGTTTCGGAATCTCAGATTCCGAAACTAGCTAGTTTCGGAATCTGAGATTCCGAAACTAAGCAGAATTAGTTTCGGAATCTGAGATTCCGAAACTGCACAGTCATTTTTAAATTTTTGATTAAAAATAGATTATTTTAAAATTTCTTAATTAATTAAAGTTAGTTATAATTTTTTCGGTTAATTACAGTTGCAACATGAAGACGTAGTTAGCGCGTCGCTATTATACGGCCTGGACTGGTATTCTAATTTGAGCTAACAATTTAACACCTTCTTTAGCCCAATGAAGACCCATTATGGAGGCCGGAAATAAAATGTGAGTTTGGGCTGCAGGAGAGATGATGCGATTTATGTTACTTCGTTATATTGCAAAGCAACCGATTGGAACGGGAAGAGAGGAAGGAATACTACTGCGATATTACTAAATAGGCAAATTCTATTGTGGACTAAGTTTGATGACCAGACTTAAATTTAGATTGTTTGATTAAAATTATGAACAGAAATGATTAGATTTTAAGCCCGGTTTCAAAATTTCTGTCCATCTTAGAATTACCCTAATACTAGTACAGATATCAAAATGCTAGAGCGTTACTGCTAGATATTACAAACAATGAGCAAAACGACATTCAAAAAATAATAATAAAAGATAATAATACAAATGTAAAACAGAAAATGGAGAAAAAAAGAAAAGAAAAGAAAAGATGAAAAGGTATTTTTTTTTTCTCTCTATTCGTCTAGCTCCATCATGTTAGAACTAACTCGACTTGGGTTTTGATAATTTCAAGCATCCTTTTCCAAGCATTAATTTCTTCAATCTCGGCATGATGAATTGTGTTCATCCATACAATGGCCCTATCTGCAGCTTCTTCCATTAATTTCTTATTTGATGCAGACTGAAAAGGGTTCGTAGCTGCTGCTTTCATATCGTAGGCCATATTCTTGAGAGAATTCAATGCAGCAGCACTGATCATCTTCTGTTCCTCGTCCTCTTTTTTGTAACGAGATGCTGCTTTCACCATTTGTTCAATCTCTTCTGGTGTCAGGCCGTCATTATTTTTACTAGTAACAATCTCGATCTTCTCGCTTGTGCTCGTGTCTTTGGCTATGAGATTTAGAATGCCACTTTCATCAACCTCGAAAGACAGATTAAATTTCGAATTTCCCCTTGGCTTTGGTGTTATGCCAGATAGGTTAAAGACAATCGTGGATGCTATCTCGCATTCCTGCACTTCTATCGAGAAGCTTGACTGGTGATCTGAAAAGGTGGTTATCTGTAGCTCTGTTTTTGCTGGGATAGGGGTATTCTTCGGAATGAGCATATTCATTATTCATTATTGCTCCATCCTTGCTTCCTAACCCAAATGAAAGAGCAGTGATATCTTGGATCTTTAACGTGTAATTCAACTTATCACAGTCACAGTTGCCATTTAAAATAGCAGCTTGAACAGCAGCACCGTATGCAACTGCTTCATCAGAATTCATGCTCTTGCATAGCTCCTTCCCCTTGTAGAAATCCTGAAATTGAAACCATTAAGTTGCACATTAGCTTCAATATATACAGTTTGCATCTTGACAATGTCTTGGTAAGTTTAAGATGCTGTCTGATAGTATAAATTAACTTCTGTTTAATGGTAATATGATTTTACAGTTCGGAAATAGAGTGTTATATATTACATAATACTTGAGTCTAGCAGTTAATGTGGATGACATGATGAAACTTATACCTTAAGAATCTGATACACCTTGGGGATTCTTGTGGATCCGCCCATCAAAACAACATCATCTATGCAGTCCTTGTTCATTTTTGCTTCTTCTAAGCATCTCTCTACACAGTCGATACTTCTTTTGAAGAGACTGCTACTAAGTTCCTCAAAAGCTGCCCTGGTTATTGAACTATGAAAATCATTTCCTTCATCTGAGGCATCAATTTCTACCACAGTTTGAACATAGGTGGAGAGGACTCTTTTAGCCTTACAAGCTGCTCTTAGCCTTCTCAGAGACTTTGGTTTATTGCTAATATCCAAATTCTTCTCCTTCATGAATTTCTTAACAAAGTGACATACCAAGTTGTTGTCAAAATCTTGACCGCCTAAATTAGTGTCACCCACAACAGCACATACTTGAATCGTGCAGTTATTAAGTTTAGCAATGGATACATCGAGATTTCCACCACCAAGGTAAAAAATGAGCAAGTTCTTCGGATCGGGACTCTTAGCACCAACTTTTTTCTGTAAGTAGTAAAAAATTGCTGCAGCAGTCGGTTCATTGAGAAGTTGCATTACATTAAGACCTGCAAGGGCTCCTGCATCCTTTATTGCTTTTCTCTGAGAGTCATTAAAACAAGCTGGGACACAGATAACAGCTTTTGTAACCTTGGAATTGAGATATGACTCTATAATCTCTTTCATCTTTGACAGGACCATAGCGACAACCTCTTCTGGAGCAAAGTTCTTCTCTTCACCATTGTATCTTCACCATTGTATTGAACTGAAACCATGGCTCTATTGTTATTACCACGTACAACACCAAATGGTAGAAAACTTTTGCCATCCTCGACTGTTGGATCTGAGTAGCATCTACCAATCAGACTCTTAATATCTGTAAAGAAGAAACATGTCTTCTTGTTATCGCTTTAAAAGTTTAAATTACATTGTAGATCCAAACAAATAATCAATAATGGTACTGGAAATTGTTAAGAAGCTAAATTTTGACAAGCAAAGTTATTTTTTTATCCACAACTATAGCTTAAATTCTTGAATGCCTGTATTGAGTTACTGCATGCAATTGTTCTTTCTCGACCCTAGCTACCTTATGAATGAGCATAATTGCAAACTTTTCAAGGAGGAAAAAAGAAAGATAGTAAGAGAGGTAAAATTCACACTAAGAATGGCATTTGCAGGATTCGTCATGAATTGCTCCTCATCAACAAGCAGCCGGCCAGCATCAGTGAAAGCCACGCACGAAGAGGTCACATGGAAGCTGTAGTCATTTTCAATAATCTTGACCTCATTCTGACTTCGTCATACTGCTACACATGAATATGTTGTGCCAAAATCTATCCCAATAGCATATTCTCCTGGCTCTTCATGCCTGCTAGACTGCTCCATGGTCTTGTCTAACTGTTCTTTAACCCCACTATGAAGAAGCCCGGAACGCATAAATTTCTCCCTCATTTGATTCCACTTGTTGGGAGTTGAATTTTCTGCTAAACTCTTAATCATAGAGGCCTTGTTATTAACCTTCTCAGCTTCTTTGAAATGAAAGGCCTCCCACGCTCTCTTCTGAGAATCCTCAACATTATTGGTAGTCAAGGTGATGCTGTTCCTCATTCCAATAGAACTCTCAGCCATTACTGTGAGCGTGCCATTTACATCAACTTCAAAGCATACCCTGAAATCACACCCATTTGGAAAAATAGGAGCTCCGGGGAGATCCAATTTTCCAAGTATAATGTTCTCACAAGTCAATCTTCCCTCTGATGCAATAAATAGGAATGATTTATGGGCTTTGGGCCTTGTGTTTCAAATTTACTAGCACCGTAATTTTTTAGGTTAAGGTAAGATTAATTATTTCCTTTTAAATTAATTACCATATAATATTTGTAATTGGACAAGATAAAAAGGAGGCGGCAAAGAAAATAGAACAGAATTTGATAATTGATTTTGTAATTGGCGGCAGCCATTTTTCCATTAAACTGAGAATCTGTGTGATCTCAACCAAAAATCTCTTGCGTTCTTGTTATTCTATCAATCTTTCTCTATCGTTCGTGCATCATTTGGTATCAGAGCACCAGGATGACGGATGTGAATCGTGGTCGTGGTAGAGGTCGTGGTCGAGAAGGTCGGGGTCGTGGAGTCGATCTCGAAGAAGAAGAGCCGCGCCGCCGAGACCAGCGAGATCTAGAGATTGCTGCGATGAGAAGACGGATCCGAGAGTTAGAGCGCCAACTCGCAAAGGCAAGGATGGGCTCTACGAACGGAAAAGAAGGAGAGGAGTTAGAGACCCTCGACTCTTCTGAAGTAGGCACCAACTCTCATCATGGAGTTGTTGCAAAACTGAAGGCTAATCATAGCCAGGACCGCCGAATGAGGCATGGCACAATTGAAAGTGTATTTGAGATTTCTAAAAGTGTTGTGTGTGAAGATGTGTCGTTTGATTCTCCACCGATCTTTGATAAGTATCCCGACGAAGATGATGATGATGATGATGATGTATTTATTGGGATGAGTGAATCCGAGGCAAAGATAGATCCTTTTGAAAGTCCTGCAATCTTTGATGAAGAACTCGTTGATGATTTATTGCTACCCACAACCTATCCTACTACCTTTGAGAAGGATTCAATCTTGGGAATTAGTTCTTTGGTAACAATGAGTGCATTGTTTGAAATGGAAACTTTGCATTTAACTCACATTGAGATCATGAGTTCAGAATATAGTGATCCATTCTTACAACCAAGTCCCATGCTAGCAAATGCGAGGTATTTCACATTTTTTAACAGTCGCAATACTCAGTTTAGCGTTGTTATTGTTCAAATAACAGAGCTATGTGCGAGATTGCCTTTTTGTGGATTACACCACTCAATTCTAGTCTCCCGATCCGATTCGAGCTATGCATCATCTGAAGCAAAGGTTGAAGTTGCAGATTCGAGGACGAATCTTTTCTTAGAGGGGGAGAATGATGCAATAAATAGGAATGATTTATGGGCTTTGGGCCTTGTGTTTCAAATTTACTAGCACCGTAATTTTTTAGGTTAAGGTAAGATTAATTATTTCCTTTTAAATTAATTACCATATAATATTTGTAATTGGACAAGATAAAAAAGGAGGCGGCAAAGAAAATAGAACAGAATTTGATAATTGATTTTGTAATTGGCGGCAGCCATTTTTCCATTAAACTGAGAATCTGTGTGATCTCAACCAAAAATCTCTTGCGTTCTTGTTATTCTATCAATCTTTCTCTATCGTTCGTGCATCACCCTCACCCTCATAAATCTCAACAACAGGTTTTGAGTTGTTGGAGTAATGACATATCCTTTCTGTTCTGGTGGGAATGGTTGTACCTTTTGGAATGAAAACAACCATTACTCCTTCAGGGGACTGAATGCCAAGAGAAAAGGACATTGCATTGAGCAAAAACAAACGATTGCCTCTTCCATATCCCCTCGTACTGATGAGGAAGTATGCTTGAAGTGCTGCCCCATATACTGGAGCTGTTTCTAAACGATTGCTTACTTTTGGCGCCTTGCCTTTGAAATATTGGTTGATATGAGCTTGTAACGTGGGAATCCTTGTGGAGGCACCAACAAGGATGACCTCATCTACCATGTCAGCACTCATCTTGGCATCTCTAAGACAAGTATCAATTGAATCTATGCACTTTAAAAATAGTTCCTTGTTGAGTTCATTAAATGTTTCTGCACTGATAGAAAACTCATTTGGACCGATCATCATTTGTACTGTCTTGCTACCTGAAGACCACAATGCCTTTGCATGCTCACAAGTCGTTCTAAGCTCCCTTACAGAACTTAAATTGTTGCTAACATCCTTGTGTCCTTTACTTTTGAGCAAGTTGACCACATGATAAACCATGTTGTTGTCAAAGTCAGATCCACCAAGGTGAACATTCCCAGCAGTGGCTCGCACAAGGCAGAATTCTTCTTGGAGGGTGATTAGAGAGATATCAAGAGCTCCAGCCCCAAAATCAAATATAAACATGTTATACTCCTCAAATTCACTTCTGGATATAGACTGTGTGCCGGAGCTTTTGGATAGCATCTCTTTGCTATAGAACAAAGCACTAGCTGAAGGAGCATTAATAATTTGCATGAAATTGAGGCCGGAAATCATACCGGCTTCTTTGATGGCTTGACGTTGTTCATAGTTGAACTGAACTGGAACAGTGATCACAGCATTTGTGATTGTGGCTCTGAGGTGTTTCTCAGCATTCTTTATAATTTGTGTGAGTATAATTGAACAGATTTCCACCGGGGTGAATTGCCATAACTTGCCTTTCCAAGATACCTCGACCAGCAACCTATTGTTTTGACTCGCTATAACCTTGAACGGCCACAGCCTCATATCATCTCTGACTGAAGAATGAGAGTACCGCCTACCAATTAAACAAATGACATCTGTTGCATTAAGATCATAAAAATGAAAAAAAGTGTTTCCAGTTAGGACGAGTTGTTTTCTATTTTTTGAATGTTCTGATTTTAATTTGAAATAAGGCCCTTAGGTGAGGTTTCTTATTTTTAAGTCCAAATGAAACATAGAAGAAGAGGTTTTACAAAAATATCTACAGCCATAAATCAAGTGAAAGTTGGCCATGAATTCTACCCAAGATCGATGTACATATTTAATTCACTGTGTAATGAAATAAATAAATGGGGTTTATTGCTGACGAACCGAAGATTGTGTTGGTGGTGTTCTGCATGGCCTGCTTTTTGGCGGTTTTTCCGATAAGCACCCCCGAGCCAGTGAATGCAACATAGGACGGCATGTTGGAGTTACCCTGGTCATCTGGAATTATTCTACAATGTGTGCCGTCAAACAGAGAGGCGCGCGTGTAGGCAGTGCCCAGGTCAATTCCTATGCAAGGCACCTTCCTCCCCTCCTCCATTATCGGATCTGATCTCAATCTCAAATCCTTAACGAAAGAAGATGATTAGTCAAATGCGCAACAATTTTGGTTCTCTCTTCCAGTTGAGTTTTCCTCACGGCAAATTCTGAACTGAGGCTTTTTTGGGATAGAAATGTAAATCTTAGGACAGAAAAGAAAAGGCATGTCCGCCGATGAGGCCATGCAAGACATCTTACGAGTTTACGACTGAGAGTCTGAGACAGAGAGAGGTTAGTCAACTCTCTCACCCGGTCAGATGATAATTAATTAATTAATTAATTGATTAGTAATTAGTAATATCTATTAAGAAACGATCCAATTCATCAGTTAGAGACTTAGAGTTCGCTCCCCCCCAGAAAGACATTAATTCCCATAACAATAATTTCCCAATCAAATTCAAAGTGACGCACGTTTAGTTTATCTTCACAAATTACCGAACAAATTAAAGAAAAACTCGGGTTTGGACCTGACCTGTGAATGCGGTGGTCAATTCGTCTTTAAATTTTGACCGCATGTCCCTAGATACTATAATACGGTCTGTTCTTAATTTGAAATGATTCTTTACTCACCACCAGTTTCGCACTTAAAAACAACTTAATATTAATCACTTCAGCTGTTCAGCACTTGGAAGCACTAACGTTCTTTGTTATTATTATTTGTAGTTTGCAGTACCATACATTGCAACATGAATGCACGTCGCGGTTATACACCTTGTTCGGCCGACTACTATGACGCATTAGATAAGCAGAGATATGACCCAAATTAGATTATTTGTTTGGGCTTAAGAAGAGAAAATGCAAGCAAATTATGGGTTGCAATCATGTATTCAAAAGATCACAAACTCATGAATTCAAAAATATCGAAGGACAACTAATTGGACTATTAGAGGGAAAGAAAAAGACTGTTACAGGCCTACAGCGACACTAATGACGGTATTGTTACAGTGACCAAAAAATGCTCAATCAACGCTACTCAACCCTACCACATTTAAAATGAAAAAAGGATTATAAAGCAAAAAAATTAGAAAGGCATCTTATGGCCCATTCATTTCCTTCGTGAGTTGTAACACCTATCCGACTCTTTGAGATCAAGAGACTGGAATTAAACACCTCCATAGACCTTAGAGATATATCCACTCCTTATGATCAGTTCCTCTTTTCAGAAACGATCATAATGTGTTAAAGTTCCATTGCTGGTTTCCTTGTTCAGAAAAGACTCAGCTCCAAGAGTCTGCAAAAATCACTCGAATCGATCTGTCCATCTCTGTTCCTATCATACTGCTCAATCATGAGCGTGCATGCATTGAAATTTATTCCTTCGCTCATCCCGAGAGTGACGAGTACTCTGTGCAAGTCTCTTGCATCAACGAAGCCGTCTCCATTCTGGTCGAAAACAGAGAAGGCTTCCCTCACCTCATCCAAACTGGGCTCTTCCTCCCGAAACAGAGCAGAGAACTCTTCACACACCTTGCAATAGTCCTGTGTTATATCTCCTTCATTGGTGGTATGTTGTCCTGTTCTAATTTCCTCTATTTCATTTCTGCCGAGTGTAGTATCTGTCGTGGCAGTCTCCATTTCTGGTTTTGTTAACAAACAGAAACCTACCAACCGTGTTGGGTCTGAAATCATGAAGGATTTGATTGCAATTATGCAAAACATGATCAAAGCAATTGGTTTTACGTAGGATTGCTGAAAGAGAGATTGCTTCAACGCCCCAAAAGAATCAGAGGGGAAAGGAGAAAACTTAAATCTTTCCAAATTGTTTGATACAAATTGAGCTGTCTTCATGAGGCCTTTCATGGTTAATTCCCACACAAAATGACATATTGAAGAAAGAAGCATAGAGACATATCTTGGAAAGAGCTTACCAAGGAGGTAATCAACTGAAAATGTGAGGAGAAAGGAAAGAAACTGGTGATGGTTTTTTAACTTGGTCTCGATCCAACGAGTCATGATGTAACTAATGATGAGGAATGAGATCAAAGAAGAAACAAGATCCTCAAGAGAGAAATAAGAGAAGCAAGAAACTACATCTTTACGAAATACATGAGGAAAATATCCCTGTTCGAAACTCGCTCTCCAGAGAAAGAGAAACATCATGTAATGTGAAGTTTCTTTGTACTCCTGATAAGCGGGCGAGTGGGACTAGCTAGCTAGGAACATACGTAATTGTCCACCAGGGGTGTATCTAACGTATATATATAGTTGTTACACAATTAATGTGATAACATTAATTGTCGCCAAATCCTATCACATTAATTGTCGCCAAATCCAAGTATTTTATGATTAACGGTTCTCGTACAGAATAAACTATAAAGTCAAACTTAACTATAAATTAAATATTCAAACGAACAACGAAGTGAAATAATTTCGTATCTTCCTGCATTCTATTCTTCTTCTTCTTCTTTTTTTTTCTTTTTTTTTCTTTTTTTTTTTTGAGGGCCGCTTCCTGTATTATATTCATACAATCAAAAAGTTTTAAAGAGTTCATGTGCGTCATGTGCCGCTTGAAATCATAGTGCCCAAAGATAGGGGAGATTTGTGCATGTTAAGATGTTCTGACTTCTGCGTGGTCTACCGCATGTTGGATTCTGTGACAGGTTTGGCCGATTAAGTAAGAGTACTAGAGCATTTGGGGATGGATGATTGCGTCATTCTCATTCTGCATAATATACTAGTACTTAAGTGTTCTATATATTTTTCGTATTCTATATATTTTTCTTAAGAAAAAAATATTTTTTTTCGTTTTAATAATATATGAAAAAAGTTATTATTATTGATTCTGTAATTACATTTTAATGATTATGATATCGTCATATACATAATTGATATCATACTGGACTCTCATTAAGAAAAACATTTGCTCTGACATGCATATAGTTGGATTCTTGCCTCTTGGATTATATATGTACTTAAGGAAATAACTTTTGTCTTAATTATATTTTATTTTGGACAAATTTAATATAATGTTGAATTCCGTACTTGGTGCACGTGGTCGAAGGACCAAATTTGGAGATCCAAAGCTATAGTCATTAAGTCATATGACTCTGACTCATATAAAGATAAAGCTAATTAATGCTTTTTTTATTTTAGAATTGAACACATTTAATGTAAAAATGTGATAGGAGCAAGGTGTTTAACAGTGTGGTTGAATATTGGACAGGTTTACTTAAAGATGTTGATAGGAGCAAGGTGTTTAGATGGCTTCCACAAAATTGGGAGGAGATTCCAATTCAAATGATGCTACCAGGAGATTTGCTGGGTATGGAAGAGAGAGGTGACAATGATGAAGAGTCTTCAATGGGAGGATTCATACTGGCTGGGCATGACTGATATACAAGAGAAAGAACAAATGCAAAGACAGAGAAAAATCTTTTCTGTTTTTGTCACTATGGTAGCGATGAAGAATGTTGACATTTTCTATCTCAATTAGTTAACTTAGTTTGTAATGTAATCTTGAGAGGTTCCTAAGAGGTGTTAGATGATTAAACGTTGGGGGATTATACTAGGCTAGAAGGGTTACATTACGGTTTAGCTGGGGTTTATTGGGCTTTATTTTGTTTTTGTTGAACTTTTTGTATGCACTTTGTTTCTCTAATGAAACCGGTAACCAAGAGGTTACTTTTTTCAAAAAAAAAAAAACATTTAATGTAAAAAAAATGGAGTAATAAAGAATTGAACACATTTACTGCAAAAAAAAAGAATAATAAAGAACGTGGGAGTCTAGGATAGATGATTAGTGACTTCGCCGTTATTCTAGAGGTAACGTTCAATTTCCGTCGGCCGTCGGACACAGAAAAGGAATAAACTTTGCCTTATAAATAAATACTCTTATTTAAAAAAAAAATGAGTAATAATTTTATAATATAAATTGAATCGAAATTGTTAACGTTGCTATTGTTGCCGGCGATTTTGATATATATCACTATCAGGAATGAGTAATAACAATGACGTCACCTTGAACAAATTAAGTGAAGACACTTGGCAAAATTCTCAGCCAACTATACGTCTATGATCAACCCTTTCTTCATAATCATTCCAACGGTACAAAATTAAGAAACACAAAGAGTAAAGGAGAGCATAAATTAATTAGTCCACGACTTCAGCACTGGAGAGAATAAATTAATGAGTTGTTGATAACAAAAGGTTGCACTTGAAGTATAATGGTAAGAGAGATGCATAGGTCAAAACAAATTAATGCATATGAAAGGTCTCTTTCCGGGAAAATCCTACACTCCGTACGCGTATTGCGCAAGATCCTACACTACCTAGTCTTGTCTTTTCTATTTTACTTAATTTGTTCCAAGGGCTAACCGACTCACCATGTGACACGTTCAAAACATTAACATTCTGAGTTCTTACGGTTAGGGCTGTGAAACGTAGTAAGTGGCAACGGAATGGAGTATTTTGGTTGCCGTGACACTAAAGAAACGATACGATTTCGTCATTTTCTTAACCGTTCCATTTAACGAAACAGTAAACGACATGTATAAAATATACGATTTCAATAAATGGCATGTTTTATTTCATTCTAGCTGCCATTTTATTATCGAAATTCAAAAATTTTTGCTACCTCTAACCATTTCGTAACCATTTCACTTCATGGCAAAACGGCGAAACGGTAGCCGTTGATAGGCCTACAAACTTTCAGGTAAGTAGGAATCAAACAATGCTTCGGCTTCGTTGCTCAAATTTCAAATTTCAAATAGATTATCTAAAGCGTCCAATATGCCATTCGTATTAAAATCTGGCCAGAAATCAATGTTATATTTCTCATCTTCTTTTTATATTTTTATTCTTAAAAAAGCCATGTTATTAAACTACACAAATTCATTTGATCAAGTGGTTTTTTAAAAATCATTAAGTATAGCAACTATATATAGCAAACCACCATAGCAAAATAAAATATGAGTTTTGCTATGGTGAATTGCAACTCACAGAGTCTTTTGTTAGTCGCGATCAAAACTCTTAGATCTGATTTGAAATAACCGATCCAAACCATCCAATACGATCTCCATATTGAGATCTGCTTGCAGAACAAATTTTATATTTTTTTAGAACTTTTTAAGCATTTTTTTTTAGAATTTTAGAAAATCGCTAATCCAATTAATTATGTACCATTCAAAAACAACAGTTTTTAAAAATCCGAAAAAAATACTTAAAAATTTTAAAAAATATATAAAATTTGGTCTGCAAGGAGATTTCAATATGAAGATCATATTGGACGGTCTGGATCAATCATTTTGAATCAGATCCAAGAATTTTGATCGTGACTTACAGAAGGCTATGTGAATTGCTACTCAATCCAGAACGTGGAATATATTATTTTCTCTAAAAAATTTTTTGTTTCGACAAAATTAAATATGTTCCATGTCTCTACATAAAATTTTTTATGTGCTTATATATTATTTATTTGTAGGAGTGGCCGAGTCTAATTTGCATTTGCAAATTCATTTTTTAGGAAATCAGCATGAAATTTTGTGTGTATGTTTTTCAGTATTCGAATTAATTTCTAACTGACAATACTCAAGTCAACACCATTTATGAACAAATTATTCATATCGAGCGAATGATTTTTTAAAATATAACCATAAAAAATTAATTTGTGAATATTAAGATATGCGCAACACCAAAAAAACAATCGAATAATAAGTGAATATTAATGTAAATATAACTAGATTCATTAACCTCGTTTTAAAATTGGAAAAAATTTTGCTGTGCCACTCAAAATTGAGAAAATTAGTTCTGGATGACAAATTTACAATTTCTTCAATTTTGAATGGCATATAAAAAAATTTTCCTTGTCATAAACAAAAAAATAATAATTCAAGTTTGGACCGGTCCCGTGAATCCTGTTGTTAGTTCGTTTTTAACCCATGTCCCTATATAATACGATCTGTTATCAAATTATAATGAACTTTTGATCACCACCAGTTTCGTACTTGCAAACAAGTCAAAATTTAATAACTTCAGTTCTTGAGGGCACTAAAATCAGAAATGATAACTACAATATGCAATTTTGTCGTCGCTTGAATCAAATGAACATATAAATTGGACAAAGTGAAAATTTAAATAATCAAACTGAACACATAAAAATACAAATAAGTTCAATAGAAATAAGTTGAATATGCATATAAAAATATGAATAACAATAAAAAAATAAAATCTAATCCATAATTAAATAAACAAATAAAAAATTCGATATATAAATGAATAAAATGAAAATACAAATGTGCATAGATTAATAAAAAAATAAAATCTAATCCATAATTAAATAAACAAATAAAAAATTCGATATATAAATGAATAAGATGAAAATACAAATGCGAAATCTATGCAACAAGCCAACAAGAATGCACGTAGAAGTTGACCTTATTTGGGCTAACTACTACAACCAGGGCGGAGCCACATATGTTTTGGTGGTCCCTGATAAAAAAATTTACATTAGATAACATTAATTTGTAAATAAAAAAATGTACAATGAAGTAGGGACACATCTCAAAAATTATAAGGACCCAGATAAACAGATTGTGTTTGTTTTGAATCACATAATGATTCCTAAAAAATTATATAAAGACCCAGATCACACATTAGTTCTCAGTGAATAGCCTCCTCTCCTCCCGCAATAAAACTAATTAAGATAAAACTTATAACATAATGGGACATGCTTGTATGAATCTATTATACAAAATTATCAGAAAATAAAAATTTGTAAGAAATTGTTGTATTTTTATTTTTTTATTGTCTTGAATTATTATTTTGGATATTGATTTTTTTATTTTTGTGTTGTAATTATAGTTATATTTAGTTTTTTTTATAATATTTTAATTTATGTTGTTTTAGAATTGTTTATTTGAAATTGTTGTTATACTCTGTCTTTATTACACAGTATGTCGTATATATATTATCAACAAAAAAAATTTATGGACCCAACTGATATGAATTTCTAGCTTCGTCCCTGACTACGACACATTACATAAGCTCAATTATGAGTTTATGACCCAAATTGGATTGTGTTTTTGGGCTTTAGAAGAGAGGATGCGAGCAAAATATGGGTTGCGAACTTGCGATCATGTACTTCAAAGCGAAAAAATTATAAATAATCTTAAAATAATATTAAAAGAAAACAAATTACAAATTAATTGGACTACCATGAACCATGTGTACTTAAGGAAAAAAAAAAGTATTTGTAATGCTTTCACACTCATTATCTAAAAACACCCGGCATAAAATAATAATAAAGTATTATTATTATTATTATTATTGGCGAGTGGCGCTAGTGCTATTTTATCCGGGGGGAAAATATTTTTGGTCTGTCGCCTAATTTTTTTTTTGGCGAGTGCATTAAAATAGTTAAATTGAGGGGGAAATTATTTTGATTCTTGCGCCTTTTCTTTCTTTTTTTTTTTTTTTGGCAAGTGGCGCCTAAGTAATATGTCTAATTCATTAAATATTATTTTGTTTTCAATGAAATTGTTTATATACTAATTTATATTACTAATTATATGTAATAAAATGATAATTATAATTTATTGGGTAATGATAATTATATTACTAATTTATAATACTAAAAATATTGGGTAATGATAATTATAATTTATGGGGTCAAATTAAATGAAAGTTTGAATATTATAACTCTAAAATCTAATAAATTGAATTCCTGTTCATTTTGAACCATTGGATCTTGAGATCAATCCTCGATTTATATGATCCATTGGATCAAAATTCAGACCCCTCTTCTCCGTGGATCCGGATCCTCTGGTCGGCAGAACTGTGCGGACCACCTGGTCGGCGTATGATCAGAGCCGTCCGATTTAATCTCAACTGTTCATTTTTTTCGGGCCAATATTTTTTTCGGAAGTGGTGGAATTCACGAGCTCCCTTTAGCCGTTGAGATTAAATCAGACGGTCCAGATCCTCTGCCGACCATCTAGTCGCCGACCAGAGGATCTGAATCCTCTTCTCCGTTCCCATCTTTTTCGCCTCCAGGCCCAACTTGGTTTTGCTCTAGTTCGACCCCAGACCCCACATCTTCTCCTCCTAATTCGACCCACATTACATACGCAAAATCCTCGTGCAAACCGAGCGCCTCCGTGTTGGTGTTGCTGCCACTGTCTCCTTCTTCTTCAAGGTACACCTCAAAGCACCTCCGTGGGTCCGTCAATTTGATCAATTTTGTTCTTAATTTGCTCCACCATCTCCTTCTCCTTATTCTAAATTTTTCATATGTATTCAATCAAATGACCGTTATAAATTTATCACTTTGAGTTAGCTTAAAAGCATCCAGGTTGGCACCATTTAAAATTACTATTTGGCATGGAAAGACAATATAGCTACACCATTTAAAATTACTATTTTGTTCTTCAACTATCATTGCTAGAAATAAATTACTTTCTTTTTGTAAGAAAAAAAAAATTAATGTATTAATAGGAGGGACAACGGTTTCTATATTTAACAGGTAACATGTTAGGGAGAGGTACCTCTCTAGCGATGTGACTACAGATTGGAGCTGAAAGATGTGTATAATAATTACAATGCAAACGCAACTGACCTTTTTCTCAGCACACTGTAGGTACAACACAATTTCATCCCTGTGATTCTTCTGCTCAATTGTTTCATTTGGTCAATACAAATTCCCTATTCTCTCCAAATTTGTTAATTAAGGAAGGGTTTAGGGGCATAAATTCTAGAAATTTATAATTTGTTAGCTGTTTAATTACTGGTTTTAAGTTGAAAGTGTACTGTTATTGGGGTTCTATGAATTGTATTTAACACAAGGCACTCTTTTGATAATTTTTCTCCATCTTTTGACAATTCTGGTCTTGGGAGTGAGGACGTGCCTTAAGGGCAGCTAGTGGAATGTGAGTATGTGACCACTCTACATGCACAATTTGAGATAAAAAAAACATTTTTATTTTTATTACTAGCTTAATTTTCCCAAAAAAAGAAAAATGTAGCATTGGGCTGATGTACTGATGCCCTATAGGGCTGAGTTTCAGTGACCTGTTAACTCCTTCAACTCAATTTCATAACTGTAATTTGTCTAAGTACTATGTAGTTTTTTCAAATTTCATTGAATTTCATCGCTTCTTTCCGTGCTTGTAGGAACACTAGAATCGAGCGACTCCACATGTCATTTGCTCACTGATTCTTGCTCATTGCTTCTTTCCGTGTTACTGCTACGTAGCGTCTCCTTCTTCTTCAAGGTACGCCTCAAAGAAAATGTTGTGGTCCTTCAATTTGATCACTGATTCTTGGCCACTGATTAATTGTGTCCCAAAAACTTTGCTTACTTTTTTCTAGCACTTTATAGATTCAGGGTTTTGTTTGTTCATAATTTCAACACCTGAGGTCCTTAAGTACAGTTCACACACAATTGGGTTATATTTGGAATTAATTGATCAGTAGGGGTAAATGTGCTGTAGAGTCCAAACAATCAGATGCCAATTTTTTTATCATCTCACACATGTCATTTCACTTTTGCTTCAAGAAAAAAGAGCACCCTTGTACACTGTACGGAAGTACCATTTGTAATTCTCTGTAAATCTTGTAACTCCATTTTGGAATGCTGCAGGTTGAAAATGTCGAGGGATCGCAGCTGGATGTATCAGAAATCATGGAGACATGATCCGTTGCCCTTGCAGAGTTTGTGACAATACAGAATATGAGCCATACAAGAGGAGTGAAGGTTGATAAGCGTCATGGTCTTGTTGAAGTTAACCATACTTCTACGCTTTCTATTTATGAGCCATTTATATTTGCTGTTGATGCCATCCAGGTTTATTACCTACAGTATCTATCACCTAAAATAGAGAGAAAAAATTGGTGGGTTCCTATTAAAACAAAGTCTAAAATTTCACCAAGTTTTGGGTTAAATGAAGAGCTGAAAATTCAGCATCCATTGGTACTGATTTTTTCCAAGAAGATGGTCCCTGTTGCCCATTTACAATTGGTGCTGGAGATGATATTCCAGTGACATTCAACAATGAAGATGATGCAGTGGAACCTTTTTCTGTTGCTGATGTTCAGTATCTTGTGCGACAAATAGAACTTGCTGATCATGAAATTGAGATGTCAGAAAGTGAGAATGAGAGTGAATATGAAAGAGAATTTGACCACATGGACTATGAAGAAGGTGCCGATCATGATGATGTTACAGATTCAGATTCGGACCCCGAATGAGTAAGTCTTGACTATGTAAATTTTTTGAGTTTCTAGTGCTTTTCTGAACATTTCTATCTCGTTTTGTTGCTTATTGTTTTTCAATGGATCTGTGTTCTAGTTGTAGGCAGCGATTTTTTGTCTAATGTTTTTCAATGGAGTTGACATGAGAGTATGAATTGCTCAAATATTTTTCAATGGATGTGTTAGACCTGACTACAAAGAGTATTTATTGAGTTGCTCAATTGTTGTTAGTTGAGGTTGTCTCTCAAGGAGATAAAGCCTTCAGTCATTTATACTGACAATTTATTGACTTTGTGTTTTGCCTATAATTGTACTAAACATTACTTCTATACTTCTGATAAACACAGCTGCAAATCTAAGTGGGGCCCAAGTCCAGGTGCACATCAGAGAGTTCAATGTGGGGCCAAGTTCAGGGGCGCAACTGTTGGAGTTATGTCCTAGAAGTCAATATTTAATGACTTAATTATTTAGTTTATGTTATTGATGATATTTGATCATTTGTTCCTGGATTTTATTATTGACAGTTCATTCAGGTTGAGGATCTGAATTGTGGATCACTGCATTTCATTTAATAGTAAATGACAATAATAAATCAAAACTGTCTATAGTCTTGATAATTAACAAGGAACATTAATTATCATATAAGACTAGTATGCAAGTTAAGCGATGATTAAGTTCTACAAATCATAAGTAAGGAGTTACTAACTTAATTGCATATGTATATGTTACTAGAACATAGTACAGGACATGACCCCGATGAAATAAATGTCTGGATTGTGTTAAGTGTCATTATTTATTTTATCAATGTTTGATTTCAAGTTTGAGATGATTCAGTTTTTTCACATGAGGATAGGTTCTATAAATATCGTCTACCGCTGATTCCTGATAAGGGCTGCTATACGGACTTTATTTATGTTCACTTGAATTGTGCGGGGAAAAACTCTTCATCAAGATAACCGTATGTCCATCATTAGTTCACCTGATGAGTGATGATATCTACTAGGCCCCTTGATGGAGATGGATTGCTTGCTAGCAACTTGTGCAATCATCTCTAGATCAAGAAACGTATAATCTGCAAGAATGACACATTCCTATCTTGGGTTATACAAGGATATCATGTGACATAGGAATCAAAACAATAAGATACCTTTTCTTATGCAGGATTGAAGTATTGTATTAGTACAATATTTATTTATGCGAATTGGGAATCATAACGTGTTGCTAGATACCGCTTATGATTAATGAAAATAAATGATGATTTATTTTCCATGGCCAACATAGCATAAATCCTCAAAGGGTCACACAAATAGGACTTTAACCATACGTCCATTATTTGTTTATTTGTAGTAGCGAGTACTGCGAAAATATGATAAGTTGATTAATTAATTATATACCGTTATGAACCGTTATAATTAATTAATTCAAATGGATCATATAGAAATAATATAATGCATATGCTAATTCCAAATTAATTATTAATATGTTAATAATTAAATTTGTTCAACGTATATTTATTATATTGAGCTAATTGGTCTTTTGTTTAATCAGTTAATTAAAAGCCTGATTTGAGATTAATTAATGGAGTTGATTAATAGGCTAATATAATATGTTATATAGCCTATAATCATACATAAAATTTCTGCAATGAAGGGATAATTTTGTCAAGACAAAATTATGGAAAGAGAGCAATGTTTAGAAATAACAAAATATGGCAACGTTGTTTATGGAAACACCAAGCCCTAGATCTTTTGCCTCTCTCTTCTTATTCCCTTGCGCAAGAAATAGAAGAGCAGAAAATTTTCTGCCCTAGGCGCCTCCATCTTTCTCTCAATAGCTCATGTGTTGAGCGTTAATTTTTCTTCCATGAAAAATAGTTAATCGCGCGAAGAAAAATCAAAAGGGAATTAGCTATCATCTCAAAACAAGCTAGCACTTGTTTATAGACTTTGGTTAATCTTCTAGGTGGACTAGAGGCAGCGAAGGTGCGCATCCATCGACTCCTAAGCAAAGGTCGAGCCTTCTAGTTACGATACTAGAAGAGGTATAATCTCCTACACGTTCTCTTTTATATATTAACTGCTTGAATAACTAGATCCGTTAATCGTGCATGTTAATTACTTATTAAATATTAATAAAAATTAAAATTGCACAAGGACTTGAGTTCCTAACAGTGGTATCAGAGCGCTGGTCGTTATTCGAGTTTTTAATATTTTAAAATCGAGAATTAGTAATTAATTAAGTTAATTAGTGATGTGCATGCTTGCTGTTCTGGAAAAAGCTGTTTTTCTGTCTTGTTGCTTGTTTTTCGTATTGTTAAGCTTTCTAAAAAAATTTTATTTTTTATGGAGGTTGTAGATCTTTGAGTCGTGGTTCTTTTGGCGATGGTATCACTATTTTCTAAGCAGTTGTGAATTTTTAGTGATTTAAACGGTGACGGTGTGCAGATCTGGAATTCTGCTGCACAGTTCTGTTTGTATGGCAAAAAAGGACGTATTTTACAAAATAACTACCTGTATCTTTTTTGCTAGGATTATTCTAAATTTGATGCTCTTTCTGGATATGTGTAATTTGTTGCATATTTCGGATTTTTGGGATGTTCAAATGTGGAAAGAATCGAAGTCGTCAGATCTGTCTTACTGAACAAGTTAGTTGTTTTTGGGCAAACTGAATTTATTGAAGGATTTTTTTAGAAAAGTATTTAAGTGTTGTTCTATTTCGAATTAAGATTCTGTGAAAATTAGTTTCATAATTTTTCAATAAAGTTTGATGCTTCAACTGGGTCAAATAGTTTCGGTCATCAGTCTATTTCAGAACAGGGCTTCTTGCTTATTTGCCTTTTAACTTGATGATATTGAATAGACCTTGGTATTTTTCTTTCCATAGTTAGATAGCCAACTGCATATGCTAGTTTTTCTGTGTAAATTGTTTGCATGAAAATTGCATGTAAGATGATCCTACAGACCAAAAGGTTGAGATGAAAAACAGAAAATCCGATATCGGTGCTTCACGCATGAAATCTGGATTTGTCTTTTTTGATTCTCCCTGATGGTAAGTGATCTCTTCCTGATATTTTTACTGGTAGTTAGAATCATGATGAGGAGTTTTCATGATTTATTTCATAATTTTTGGAGACCGAAAAATTTTGATTTTTCTCGAGTCCCGTTTAATATTTTAATTAGTTAAAATATTATTTCTAATTAATCAATTGGTTGAAATGTTAATTAGAATACTCCTTATATAACCTCGGATTCTGTTTTGAATTGTTGAATTAAATTTCAAAGGTTTAAACAAATAGTTGTAATGTTAAACTTCTTTGCATTTGGAAAAACGAGCGACAAGCATACACAAAGATTCTAATTAATGAAATTAATTAAGAACAAGTGAGCCATGTATATTGTATATGTGCTAACTCGTTTTTGTAGGAGGATTGTGGGTTTCGTATGGCTCAAGATTTCAATGCCTTGTGGTTTGTAATTGTATGCATGTGTGAATGTGTGTAATGCGGCCTTTGGTACCATTAATTAATTTTGATTAATTTTAATGTAACTTGTGAGGCTTGCATGCCCCTAAGGCCTAGGAGGGAATTAGGATTTTTCTACATGTATTTATTTTCATTAATTATAGGATATGATCAATATAATTAGTGGGAGGGCTTGATTTAGATTAGTCTTGCTACATGGAGATGAAGCTAAGACTGATATGCAAGCTGGAGCCATACAAACCCACAACAATGCTTGTGTTTGAGATGCTAATTATGTGAATGTTTGTATGCTATGAAATGTCATAGGATAGGTATGGGTGTATGCTAACACGACCACCAAACAAGAGTCACATAATTGAATAGTCCCAATTAATTTGATTAAGCCGACCGCCCTCCTTCTCTCTATCCCCTTCACGTCGTTTGTCTTCTCATGGCGCGGTCCGCCATAGCGGACGTCATGGTTGCCACTCGGAAGTCGGGGTATAAATAAGATTTGTTAGGAGCAAATAGAGAGATGTTGCTTATCGATGGACCCAACAAGTTTCTTGGACATCGGGGCGAAGTTCGCATTGCGGACCAAGAATCATAAAGTTGTATGATTGGTTGGAGAACCTACATTGTCTAGTTAAGTAGGGTGACGTGCCATAGCAGGCTCTACTTGATGAAAATGAGGATCTTGGAAAACCAACTACATTTGGGATATTAAATAAATGTAGTGGGAGTTTTGTTTATCATTATAAACAAAACATTGCATAAACTAAAAGACCTTAAATTGAAACTGTTATAGATGTTAAATGTGTTAATTTCGTTACGATCAATCTTTGAAAAGAACAAACTCGTTTCTAAAGGTACTTACTTGGAGAAGTAGTACCGATTCCTAAGACATGTTCTTAAAGAAGAGAAACTTGAGCATGTTAATTCCCAAATTCTTTCTCGACCTCCCAAATAAAGCATCGCGTGATGATTGATAGACTTTTGCGAAAAGTTATTCAATAATAAAGCGGATGCCGATATCCACATTTTAGGATCTTTAGACCTTTGAATTAAAGAATTCACACGGACTAGATTGTCTCATATGCTCTCGTCCACTTACTCAAGAAGGAGTTCTTAGAGAAAGTAGATGTTGACTTAATCATTTATGATCAAGTAATAGAGCATGAATTGAGCAAGATAGATTTCTTTCAAGAAGATACATGAATGTTCCATTGGCTTGCGAACCGAAAGGTTTGAGTAGCTAATTGGCAAATAGAGATATTGAGATCTCCAATATCAAAGGTTGTTGTTATTGTCATGTAATCTCTCCTTAATTAATGAAGAATATAATGTTACTTTTCGCACACTTGTTGGTGCAAAAGGTGATTAGTTAAGTATTAAATGAATACTTGACTAAGGTATGAGTTGAAACTTCGAGACCCTCGTGTGACCATGTGTCACATAAGATGTTTCATTTGCCGTTTATTGGCGGTATTTGAAAGGTTGTCCGAAGAACCATGATTATCGTGTTGGAAATGTTCTAACCCTTCGAGAGTATTTGTCGTTCGAATTATCTCGCTCTCTCTAATTCAGACTAGTAACTTAGTACTAGTTCATGTGCTCGCATTTATTGAAATATGTAGACATTGAAGAATTAGATAAAGCTTGAGAATAGTAAAGTAAACTCCGTATAAGAAAATGGCTTATTCGTTTAGGCCACTAACGTTAGATACGTAGACTTGTCTTTACTAATAGAAATTGTAGGTCGAGTACCTTGTTCCTTATATCCTAAAACTTTATCTCTATTCATATGGATGATGGATGATTGTGTTTTGTAAAAGACAAGTGATGTTCTTTTATTGTGGATTTGTTTATATGATTTCATTTATATTGCTTGAATATGCTTGAAATAGATAAACGAAATTTTGAATGACAAATAGGATACGTAAGACTTCACATAAAGTGTTTGACTTTCATGTGAAATAGTCGCTTAGTTACATACATAAACGAGAATCGCATTATGAGAGTCTACATAGCGTAGAGCTCGTGGATCAATTCAATTGCGAATCAATTGAGATATGCGGATCATGTTTGTCAAATAACAAAAGCGCCTTTGACCTATAAAGGTGGAAGGACGAGTAACTTGATTAGAACTTATACATGTCGATGTATATAGAACTATAAGTACTTGTGTAATGAAAGGTTATTGATACTTTACTACTTAACCAGCGATCATAATAGATATGGACGCATCTATTTGATAAGGTATAAGTATGAAACCTTTTGACAAGTTCAAAGGTGTTCAATAGTAAAGTTGAAGAAATCTTTCTACAAAAGGTATAAAGTCTTACAATGGATCATGGTAAATATCTGAGTCATATGATTTGATGTATTATCTAAAGAGTGTGAAATTGTTTCACAATTCACTCCATGAGGAACATTATTTTAGAATAGTGTGTCCAATAATGGAGGTATCGAACATCATTTGATATAGTTTGATCAGTAATAAATCGAATTGACTTAATCGACTCATATTAGAGATTTATGTTTGAGGACAATATTATTTACACTGAATAATGTTCCATCGAAGTCCATTAAGAAAGATATCTTATGAGATTTGATCTCTAAGTACATTGTTTCTCAAGATTTGGTGTTAAGAAGCTTATTTCAAGTTTGTTGATTGATAAGCTTAGATCCAAATAAGGCACTTAATGTTTTGTAGGACATCTTGAACAGACCGAAAAGTACTACTTATACGAACATGATAAGAACAAGGTAGTTGTTGCTCATCATGACGTAGTCTTGGAAAATAACTTTCTCAAGAAGAAGTAGTGGGAGTAAGGTGAGCATTAAAGGAGTTTATGCATCACTACAAGAAATACCTTATGGAAAACTTGTCACTCCATATATGGTGCTTAGTGGAAGTAGAGCAAAACTTTATTCACAAACTGTTGTGAAAGGAAGTGCGCTCCTTCCAATGAGGACTCAAATGTCTCACGAGTTGATGACATTCGAGAATCTCAAGATATAAATGAGGATTAAGAACTTATTCTACAAACCGTTGTAGCAATAGTTCATGAATCTCAAGCACTAATCCTACAAAAGTCAACGAGAGTAACTGCCTAACCGAAAGGTGCATAGGCTTCACAATGCCCTCATACTTGACATATGAGGATACGTTGACAAATAATGAAACGATGGAAGGACCCGATTCCATAGGTGTGGTTTAAGTCCATATGATCTTTAATTGTAATCCATGTATACCAACAAGATACAGACCTTGGTTGATGTTTATGAAGGAGTAATCCATCAAGAATATTTAGATCTTTAATAAAAGATTGACATGGATGACAGGTCGACTATATATAATGCACAGCTTCTTGCTTGTAGCTATGTCTAAGTCGACAGCTAGTTGACTGTATACAAAGCACAACTCTTGGCTTGTAGTTATGTCTAAAGTCAATAAAGATCATTCTAGCAATTGGTATGTTTCATATATATTGATATATGGAAATGTACATCAAACCGCCTTCTTCGATTGAATGAAGGAAGATGTTGTGTATACGATACAAACCGAAAGTTTTATGTTGATGTACTGCTAGAAACATATGTATGCTTCAAGGATCCATTAATGGATTGAAGCTAGTATTGTGGAATAAACATTTTGACAAGAAATTCAAGGAGTTGAATTTCGTCAAAAGCATCTTGTATAGATAAGAGATTCAGTGGGAGCATAATTGTGTAACTAATATTATATAAGGTAACAAAATTGGGAATAACATTGAAGAAACGAATATTGTCAAGATCTCATTGAAGAATGTTTTCTTAATGAGAACTTGGGCAAGATCACCTAAATCCTAGCAAATAAAATCTATGGAGATAGATTATGATGGATGTTAGGTTTGAGCTAATGTGCATAAAATGATATAGTGTTGTAGAAACATAAATGGTGGACTCCAAGAAAAGATGTCTAACCACGTTATATGACATACACTTGAGTTCGACTTGGTGTGTTGCGACTCAATTCGAAAAGAGTGCACGAAACAGTTCGAGCATCCTTCTATTATGAGTTTCATTATGTAAGCCATAATTATGCACATGCCCCGATGTGTTGTACCCAAGGAGTATGACAAGCAGTTGTCAACTGGATACAAGGAAAAACATATTTTGACGATAATCAGGAATATCCTCGAGTATCTTATGAGAAAGAGAGATATTTTTTCATCAGTTAGGAGAAATAATAAAATAGCTCGTGTAAGTTGTTACACTGATTCTTATTTCAAAAGATTGATAGATCACAATTGAGCTACATATTTTGCTTAAAGGTGGTATTGTAAGTTTAGAAGATGTTCTAAACAGGATATTACAACCATTTCCGTCACCAAAGCGAAATGCATAGCAACTTGTGAAGCAACGAAAGAGGATAGTTTGGATCGAAAGTTCTCAGTCAAGCTAATATGGTTCTATGCATCTCAAACCATAGCTTAGTCTCAAAGAACCCAATATCGTATTGAAGGTCCAAATATGATCTATGACAATATCACTTGATCGCATATGATGATGATCAAGAACATATACGTAAGAATATATATATGTATTAGGTCAAACAACATAGATAGTTTCGCGAACACAGCGGAGACTCTAACATAACCTCTACCTTAAGCAGTACACGAGATGAAATTGTTCATCCATACGTAATGGACGTATGAGTGGGTAGTTTTAAGTGTATTATTTTATGAGGTTCAAGACATGTATATATGTAGATATATGACATCGTTCTCAATTCTCCGTTGGCTAGAAGTCACTATTGATTGACTCTAGGCCAAGTGGGAGATTGTTGGAGTTATGTCCTAGAAGTCAATATTTAATGACTTAATTATTTAGTTTATGTTATTGATGATATTTGATCATTTGTTCCTGGATTTTATTATTGACAGTTCATTCAGGTTGAGGATCTGAATTGTGGATCACTGTATTTCATTTAATAGTAAATGACAATAATAAATCAAAACTGTCTATAGTCTTGATAATTAACAAGGAACATTAATTATCATATAAGACTAGTATGCAAGTTAAGCGATGATTAAGTTCTACAAATCATAAGTAAGGAGTTACTAACTTAATTGCATATGTATATGTTACTAGAACATAGTACAGGACATGACCCCGATGAAATAAATGTATGGATTGTGTTAAGTGTCATTATTTATTTTATCAATGTTTGATTTCAAGTTTGAGATGATTCAGTTTTTTCACATGAGGATAGGTTCTATAAATATCGTCTACCACTGATTCCTGATAAGGACTGCTATACGGACTTTATTTATGTTCACTTGAATTGTGCGGGGAAAAACTATTCATCAAGATAACCGTATGTCCATCATTAGTTCACCTGATGAGTGATGATATCTACTGGGCCCCTTGATGGAGATGGATTGCTTGCTAGCAACTTGTGCAATCATCTCTAGATCAAGAAAACGTATAATCTGCAAGAATGACACATTCCTATCTTGGATTATACAAGGATATCATGTGACATAGGAATCAAAACAATAAGATACCTTTTCTTATGCAGGATTGAAGTATTGTATTAGTACAATATTTGTTTATGCGAATTGGGAATCATAACGTGTTGCTAGATACCGCTTATGATTAATGGAAATAAATGATGATTTATTTTCCATGGCCAATATAGCATAAATCCTCAAAGGGTCACACAAATAAGACTTTAACCATACGTGCATTATTTGTTTATTTGTAGTAGCGAGTACTGCGAAAATATGATAAGTTTATTAATTAATTATATACCGTTATGAACCGTTATAATTAATTAATTCAAATGGATCATATAGAAATAATATAATGCATATGCTAATTCCAAATTAATTATTAATATGTTAATAATTAAATTTGTTCAACGTATATTTATTATATTGAGCTAATCGGTCTTTTGTTTAATCAGTTAATTAAAAGCCTGATTTGAGATTAATTAATGGAGTTGATTAATAGGCTAATATAATATGTTATATAGCCTATAATCATACACAAAATTTCTGCAATGAAGGGATAATTTTGTTAAGACAAAATTATGGAAAGAGAGCAATGTTTAGAAATAACAAAATATGGCAACGTTGTTTATGGAAACACCGAGCCCTAGATCTTTTGCCTCTCTCTTCTTATTCCCTTGCGCAAGAAATAGAAGAGCAGAAAATTTTCTGCCCTAGGCGCCTCCATCTTTCTCTCAATAGCTCATGTGTTGAGCGTTAATTTTTCTTCCATGAAAAATAGTTAATCGCGCGAAGAAAAATCAAAAGGAAATTAGCTATCGTCTCAAAACAAGCTAGCACTTGTTTATAAACTTTGGTTAATCTTCTAGGTGGACTAGAGGCAGCGAAGGTGCGCATCCATCGACTCCTAAGCAAAGGTCGAGCCTTCTAGTTACGATACTAGAAGAGGTATAATCTCCTACACGTTCTCTTTTATATATTAACTGCTTGAATAACTAGATCCGTTAATCGTGCATGTTAATTGCTTATTAAATGTTAATAAAAATTAAAATTGTACAAGGACTTGAGTTCCTAACAGCAACCTCACTGGTGCAAACTAAGGTGTTGAGTAACCTCACTGGTTCACTGTTCTATTACTGAAGTCTGGGTTACAGAGTTGCTATTTTTATTGAATTTTTCTTTGGCGATTTTAGAAAATTCAATGTTCTATTATAACTGAAGTCTGGGTACCAAACTCACATGCTTACTGTTCTATGTGCCATATATATGACATTTCTGTCACTCCCAACATGTTAGTGGATCCTCAAAATGTTTCATAATTGGATGTCCTTCTACCGACATGTAGATGTGTTATTCATTTTGTCTCTTTCTTAGACGAAAAATCATAATATATTGTTGTTTCGTCAAGTAATTGATATTTAACCACATATCAAATCGATCGAACTGTAGAAATACGTATTTATAAGTTAGATCTAACGTGTAACACCTCCATTAGTAGAGATAAATTTGATATATTAGTATTCAATAATGAGTAATAACGAAGCCACATTGAACAAAGTGCATGAGAGGTCTTTTTTTTTTTTTTTTTTTTGATGCTAAAGCCCCAAGCAGGGGATCCAAAATCATTAACCAAAGAAGAGTTTTAAGTCACAACTCTGTGACTACAAAAGAAAGCAAAGAAAAAACGAAAACAAGTCTGAACATAAAAACTACCCTATTACAAAGCCACAAGTTTAACAACCAATTCACAAAAGTCAATTGAGACCACACTAAGAGAACTGAGACAACTAAATACTTTTTCCTTCATCATGCCAATCATCAATCGCCCAAGAGATCTTCATCAGAGGCACTCTCCACATGCCCTTCTGAAGTTTCCTGATAATCTGCTTGACTTGCTTGATTAGCTTGATTTGCTTGATTAGTCGGAGTTGTGTTCCTGTCTTCAGCTTCTTCTGCTATCTGAATTTCCCTCTGATTTGCTTGAAACACCTGATATTCCATGCTGTCAGTAGGCCAGAACCTTATGATTCCAGTTGAGGTTCTGCTTTCCAATCCAGACTGATCCCCTGTCCAATTAGAAAAAAGATTTAAAAATATTGTACATTACACTTTGGAAATTTGCTTCCCTTGAATCTCTAAAAATATTATTGTTCCTTTCTTTCCACTGAACCCAAAAAGCTGTTGCTATAAAATTCATAGCAAATACCCTTTTAGTTTTTGGAAGTGCTAAACAACTACTCCAAATGGAAGCAATGTCCCTGCAATGTAATTTAATGTTTTTTGAGTTGCTAACATTAAAATTATCCCAAACTTTACTAATTGTTGGACACTGAATTAAAAGATGATCAGTAGTTTCTAAATTAGGGCAGAAAGGACATTTATTAGGACCTATCCAACCCCTCTTTTAAAGATTATCCTGAGTCAAAATTTTATTTTCTATTACCAACCAAAGGAATAGTTTGACTTTTAAAGGTACCTTTGCTATCCAAACCGACTTATTTAAATCAGTATATACTCCTCCTCTATTTAGAAGAGCATAACTAGATTTAACAGTACAAATACCCTTAGAATCTAATTCCCAAGACACTGTATCATTACCTTCTAAGAAATTATAGTTGTGCAGTAAATTAAAGATAGCTACTTTTTCTATTTTTAAATTTGCTAAAATACCCCTAGTAAAAAATAAATTGGGATTTCCTTTATTCCAAACTTGTGCAACAGTAGCATTTGGTCTTTGAGATTTTTCAAAAGCTAAAGGAAATTTTAAATCTAAGCTTTCCTCTCCAAACCAAATGTCCTTCCAGAACTTGGTGTTACCACCATTTCCTACTATTCTTTTTAGACCAATATTTAGTAAAGGGATAAGGGCATTTATTTCTTTCCAGAAAAAAAAACTTGTGCTAGGACAATTGCCCTTATATTTAGCTAAAACTAAATCCTTCCAAATGAAGGATTGATCTGCAGATGCAAATTTCCAATACCATTTGCCTAAAAGAGCTATGTTCATATCTAGGAGATTTAAAATCCCCCAACCACCAAACTTCTTTCTTTTGCAAATCCTTTCCCATTTGACTAAACTAAACTTTCTTATTAGGTTTCCTTGGCAATGCCCCCAAAGGAAATTTCTTCTAATGGAGTCTATTTTGTTAATAATCCATTTTGGGCACTTAAAGAGAGAAAGATGGTAAAGAGAGAGAGCTGATAATACAGAATTTAAAAGAATTAACCTTCCTCCTAAGGAAAGTAAATTTCCTTTCCAATTATCTAGCTTTTTGTGTATTCTATCTATAAGTACTGACCAGTCAAATTTAGATGGCTTTTTCCAACTTAAAGGTACTCCTAAATATTTCATTGGTAAGTTTCCTACTTTACAATGAAGAATATTAGCTAGAATAGAAGCATCCTCTGAAGAGATATTTAAAGGTACTAATTCTGATTTGGCATAATTAATCTTAAGCCCAGAAATACCCTCAAATGCTTTTAAAGCCCAAGAGAGTTTCTCTATTACTAAATTGTCTGCTTTAACAAAGAGTAAAGTGTCATCAGCATATTGTAAATGAAACACTCTCTTTCCAGAAGGCAGAATGGGTCCAATTCCTTGTAACTGTTCACTTTCTAAACATTTTTCTAAAATTTTTGAAAGACCTTCTGCAGCTAAGATAAAAAGATAAGGTGATGCGGGATCTCCTTGTCTTAAACCTTTTTTGCAATCAAAAGGTTGACCAGCTTTTCCATTAATAAGAACAGAAGTTTGCCCCCTTCTAGAAGCAACTTTATCCAATCTATCAATTTCCTATTAAAGCCTCTTTGATCAAGTGTATTGAGCAGATAGGCCCAATTCACATTATCAAATGCTTTTTCAAAATCTAATTTTAGCAAGAGACCCTTCTCTTTATGGGAATGCACATAATGAATGATCTCTTTTGCAGCAACTACTCCATCTAAGATATACCTTCCTTTAAGAAAAGCACTTTGGTTTGGAGCTACTATCCTATTTAAAACTGGAATGATTCTATTTGCTAGGACTTTAGAAAAAATCTTGAAAATGCAATTGATCAAACTTATTGACCTAAAATCAGTTATTCTGGCTGCTTCAGCCACTTTAGGAATGAGACATAAATTTGCTTTATTAAGAATAGCTATATACAGTCTCCCTGTGAAGAAGTCCTCAAACAAACTTAAGACTTCAAACTTAATAATTTCCCAATATTGTTGGTAAAACAGTATTGGAAAACCATCTGGTCCTGGTGCCTTATCTGGATTCATTTGGAAAACTACTTCTTTTATTTCTAACAAAGTAAAGGGAGATACTAAAGCTAGATTTTCCTCACTAGAAACCCTTTCTAAAGTGCTCCAAACTGAATCATTTAGAGCTCCCCAACAGACAATATTTGTTCCTAACAAGTTTTTATAAAAATCTAAAACATGTGTAGAAATAAGATTGGAGTCTCTTGACTCTCTCCCATTGACTACTAGGAAATTTATAAGGTTTTTCTTTTTCTTAATAGAGGCATATCTGTGAAAGAATTTTTTGTTGGCATCTCCTTCTCTTATCCAAGTAATTCTAGATCTTTGTTTCCAATAAATTGCTTCATTGGCATGAATATCATGTAAATCTTTCTTACTTTTGTTGAAGGAAGCCATTTCATCTTCAGTTAGCACCCTATCTTCTAAAACATCTTCAAAGTTTTTAATATTAACATTTAAAAGTTGTTTTTTATCCCTAATTTCTTTATCTAGATTTCTGCTCCAACCTTTCAATTTATTTTGGAGGACTAGAAATTTAGTCTGCCAGTTGTAGGCTTTATTGTTACCTAAATCTATTTCTGTCCACCATCTTGCAACTTTGGCTGTCAAATCTTCCTTTGACAATCAAAATTTTTCAAATCTAAAATTTGACACATTTGATTGTCTTAAGGTGTTTGACACATTTTCCATCCAATTTTGGTTCACAATGAATCTATCTAAGCAAGCCATCTATCTACAATTACCTCCTTTGGCCCAAGAGAATTTTCTATCCAAACATCTCAAGTCAGTAAGATTGAAAGAGGTTATCCAATTGTTAAAACTAAACATATTTCTAGGGTGAAAAGAAACTCCTACTTTTTCAAGTCTATTCCTAATTGCATTGAAATCACCTCTAATCACCCATGGCATATTAGTATCCTGACTACTACCTAAATACTGTAGCTCTTGCCAAAAGAGTCTTTTTTTTGCATCTTCAATAGGACCATAAACAAAAGTTAGAAGAAATAAAAGTGAATTACTTTTATATTTCACTCTAACTGAGACTGAAAAGTCTTTTATTGTCCAATTCAAAATACTAAATTTGGACTCATCTACTCCTACTAAAATTTCCCCATATGCTCCTTCAGAAGGCTTATAATTCCAAGCATACAAAGGAGAAAACATATCCAGGGTTCTTTTAGTTTCCTGAATAGCAATAATATCAGGTTTAACTAACTTAATATTATCTTTAAATTGCCCTATTTTACTATCACCTCTACTTCCTCTAATATTCCAACAGTATATCTTCATAAAGAAACTAAAAAATCCAAGGAAAAAAGAAAATAAAAACTATCTTAATTAGAAATGCTTAACCTATCTAGACTTCTGGTGATTTCCAAAAGCATATCTATTACTCTAGAGGGTTCAGTATGTCTCAGTAATTGAACCCTTCTGAGTCTTTCTTCTAAATTTTCTCCAAAGGAGATACCAAAATCTTCTAATAGATTAACTATTTGAGGGTCAGTTAAACTACTGACATGGAAAAGGCCTGCCAGAAAAGGTAAGTCTGCCACATCCATATTAGGGTAATTACTTAACATACTACTTTCACAAACACTAATATTTTCACTGTCACTATCTATAATACTGTCATCAGCAGAATGAACTTCTTTAATTGGAAAATCACAGCAATTATTTTCCAGAGAGATTACCTCTAGGTTCTCAATCCCTGAATTTAAGTTGCTTTCTTCCCCATTTAAATTATCATTCCAGTTAACTAAATTACTTAATCCAAAAGCAAAAAGAGGATTATCAAAATTTGAAAAGTCATTTACTGAATGCTTATCTATACTTATATTATCTACCAAAATGAAAGTATCATTAGAGTCATCTTTCTTATTACCAAAGAGTACATCTTTATTGAAACTTTTCTCCACTGAATCTAAACTACTCAAACAAGGAGCAGTATAACTAAAATTTTCATTGCTACTTTCTAAACTACCAATATTTGAAATTAAATTAGAAAAAATAATTAAGAAAAACAGACCTTGATTGTTGTTGATGAGTTCAGGAGCCTGCACCACAATCTCCACCTCATCCCCTCTGTCTTTCTCTGAAATGACCACATTCTCTAGCTGGGTGTGCTTGGTGAAGAGTGTTCTAATGACTGGAGACTTCTTCTTAGCTTGAATCTTCTTGACTCTGACATCCAACTCATCTTTTAGCTTCTTCAGCTTGTTTGCTTTCTGGAGTTGAGCCTGAAGAGCTACATTTCTACTCTCAGCCTTTGCCAGTTTCTCAGCCAGCACTTGTTTTTCTCTCTCTAAAGCTTCTGCTTTCAAAGCTGCATTTCTGCTTTCAGCCAAAGCTAACTTTTCTACCAGAATTTGTTTTTCTTTCTCTAAAGCCATTGAATGCATCATGTCAGTCTTGGTGGGGCCCCCTGGCTCTGTCAGCACCAAAGGAATGTTATCAACTCTTCTATCTGCTTCTGGAGTACTATCCTCCACTGGAGACTGAACAACTGGAGAGTGATCCATTTGCTCTGGAGTAGGCACTCTGTCCATCTCATCTCTTGATGGGCCTGTTATGATGATCCCAGTATCCAGTCCCTATGCCTTCCTTTCCATGGCTTTATCCCAAAGCATTGAAGAGGCAATGCTAGCCCTTTTGGGAATGGTATACTTAACCTTTGGATGCCCTGTTGATCTGAAGGCAGGAATGGAATTGACATTGGTTTTGGAAGCTGGAGCAGAGGTGCCTACTTTATCAGTACTGCCTTGACTAGCAGGGAGTTGACTGAAGCCAGGAGGAACTGATGGAGCCAAAGCCTGAGTGGCAGCCACCTTAACTTTGGTATTGGCTTCCAAAGCTAGAATTGCCCTAGTTGTCAACTGTTTTGAGCCACTAGATTGGCCCCTTTGACTTTCTTTGCTATCCTTTATAGCTTTTTTCAACATTCTCCTCTCTTCTTCTTCTAACCCTTCCATCACCTTATTCTTACCTTTTCCTATCAGATTACTCACTTCCTTACTCACTTGACCCTCAGGAGCTTCATTGATAGAAATTCCCTTTTCCAGACTTCTTCTAGACTGTGCTCTAGTCATCACCCCAGGACTAGGATTACTATTGCCTTCAGTTAACATCATACTTCCCTCTATGGTAGGAGTAGGTCTATTTTTTCTCTTTTTCCCCTTTTCACCTTTCTCCCTCCCTCAACCTGAGTACTGCTAGGTAAAGAAGGTACATTATTAACCCTGGCCTGTTCATGCAAAGTCCAAATCATAGGGGCTATCCTTTTAATTGCTTCAGCCTTTGCTGAAGCTTCCATTTCTTCCTCAACAATGAAATCTATCTTGACTAAATCCACTTCCTCATTGGCCCAGAAAATTTCGTACCAAGCTGCATCAGGAATCAAATCTCTTTCACCCACATCAATTTGAGCCCTTACCCATCTTCCTTCCAGCCTTAACTGATTTGGTTCATCCAGATGGAACAATCTACCGAAGGGTCTAACTATCTGACTTATCCCGTTTCTTGTGCACCAACCATACGGCACATTACAAAACCTAACAGTGTACCTTTGTGGATGAGATCTTGGATCCAAATCTTTGGCTTCTCTGAGGATGTTACAGAACTTTGATCTTGCGTCTGGGTACTTCAGTTCCAGATAGCCTTTGAGAAACATCAATCGACACCACTTGATAGTAGGGAGAACTATCTGATATCTTTCGTCCATCAGCTTTGTTACCACAAACTGCTCAGGCAGGAGCAATTTTTTCATCTCGCAAATCACATCTGCTTGAGAGATTGTATGATCCGCCTGAATCACAATACACCTTGCTAACTCGCGCATTCTCTCGGCGACTTCTTCATCTTCTTTGATCTGGTGTATTTATTTCTCCGTTGGAAGAGAGGAGCAAGAAATCGGAGGAACCAGAGAAGGAGACGGAGAAACTAGGTTTTGAGAAGGAAGAGAAATGGAGGTGGAAGTCGAAGAGAGAGGAGAAGAAAGGATTGAAGTGACAGTAGCCTGCGAAAGGTCGCGAATGCACTCTTTTGTAGTGTGCCCTGTGCACTTACACCTTAAGCAAAACTTTGGATCTCTGCAATCTTTTATCAAATGATCTCTAGCCGTACACTTGTAACACCTCCCTTTCATCCTACGTCTCCAGAGAGCCTTAGTCGGAGAATCAAGATTCGTGCTTCTCCTCCTATTCTGTTCTCCCAGGACAGTTAGTTTGTTGGGTTGACTGGGTTGGACCACCGTCGGCCCATCTCTAATTGCTCCAACAAAATTTGTTTGAGACCGGCTTAACGGCTCAACCGTTTTGGGCTGAACACCGTACAAGCCAATTAGTCTCTTCGCTCTGTTTTCCCACCCCAGCTTTCCTCCCGGTGGGGGCCACTCGTCGGAGTTAGCCAGATTCATCGGCGAAGGAAACGAATTCTTGAAGCTAATCTTGGAGCTAAGTAAGGCGCAATGTATAGTATCGTCTTTCCTTTGTCAATATTAAGGCGCAGTTTTCTTTCTTTCTCAAGTTTATCGAATATATTTTTAGTGGCATGCCTAAAGTGCATGAGAGGTCACCTGACAAAATTCTCATCCACTGTGTGATCATCCCTTTTGATTTAAATCATTCCAATTCCAACGGTACCAAAGAAACACAAAAAATAAAGGAGAGAATAAATAATTAGTGCAAGACTTCAGCCCATGAGAGAATTAATATATGATTTGCTGATAATAATGTTGGACGTGAAGTACAATATATCATACATAAAAGGAGTAGTTGGGGTTGTTGTTTAGAAGTTGTCAAGTCCGCAGTCAGCGATCGAGATACAACCATGCATGTTTATGGGTGTCAAACGTGTCCAACGGCAACAGAACAGGCCATTTCGTTTGCCGTTCCGTTTGCTGAAACGGTATGTTTCGGCGTTTGTGACACCCAGTATTTTAGAATTTTAATTTTTGCATGCTTAATTATTTTAGTTGCTATATAAAGTTATTTTAAGATTTTTCATGTTGAGTAAGAATTTTCTGTTATTTAAGTGGGCCTCAAATTTATTGAAATTGTGCTTAAATCTAAAGTTTAAAAGGAACAAATGATTTTAGAGTAAATGAGGGGCTACTTTGCAAAACTCACCCATTTGTTCTCACTCCTTCTTTCCCACAGCCATTTCTCTTCTCTTTCTCTCCCAACATACCCCACTGCCTCTTTTCTTCTCTTCCCTTGCTCTCAAGCAAACTACACTATTTCCACCTCAAAAGAAATACAAATAAATTCCGAAAAATTCTGGAAAATTTAGAATTGAAGATAGAAGGTGAAGAAGAGTACATGCAAGCCAAGAAAATTCGGATTTGAGCACTATTTTGGTAAGATTTCGTTTTTGCTTAAACTATTTTGGTTTTTAACTAATTTCTGGGGTTTAGCTTGAATAAAGATTTGAAAATGAGATTTTTCTATTAGTATTAGTTGCATGCAAGGTTTCATTAGCTACATTTGTATTTGGACCGATTTGTCAAAGTATTGGTCATGCATGGAAAAGAATTGTGGTTTTAAATGAATTTCGAGTATCGTTAGGGAATTTCAAGTTTTGTATCTATTTGTTTCTGTTTTAAATCTTACAAATAGATTTGGTGGTTTGATTTTGGAACTAAAACTGTATTTTGAGAGAGGATATACTTGCATGAAGATCATGTTGCAAAATTAGGATTTTTGTCGGATTTTTACCGTTATTAAAAAGTATAAGTGAATTTTAGTAATTTGTAGAGTTGCATGTAGTTACGTTCATGTGATTTCAACTTATTTTGCTTTCAAAAGTTTGAAGTTTGAACAAAATCCGACATGTTTCGGGAATTTTCGTTAATGGCATTTATACAAGTGTTTTTATGATTTGTTTGTTAATTTGCATATTTAAGTTGTTGGTTGACTTTAATTGTATTTTCTAGAAATTTTAAGAGTTTAATAGTGATTAGAAGGGTTGGATTAAGCCAATTAGTCACTGGTACAAGTTTAGGATAGTTGTTTGTTGAGTTGGATATAATATCTTAGAATTTCAATAGAACAAGTGGTTGATTATGGTGGCTAAGCAATGTTGGAATTAATATTGTGATTATGTCTATTAGTGTTAAGGAATTTTGCAATAATCTTTAAGTTTGGCTACAAACTCTGCCTATATTTAGTATTTCAGCCAAAGACAGGAATTCGGTCCGAATTCATTCTAATTCGGTCCGAATTGGACTCTCTGGAAATTTCAGCTTCTAAAATTCGGTCCGAATCCATTCTAATTCGATCCGAATTGTTCTATCTGAGAACAGATTTTCTTATGACCATAACTTTGTCATCCGGAGTCCGTTTTAGGTGATTCAAAGACCTTTAGAAAGCTCTTGAAGAGCTCTATAACCTCATAAAAATCATTTGATACATTAGAAATCAGAAAAGTATGGTTTATACCCTAAATTTACTTGTACAATTGTCGTTTGTGTCTAAGTCATGGTAAATCCTAACCTGACCACATAATGAGTCACAATTGGAGTTTGTAATTAGTTTTCCTTGTTTGTTTTTACTTACTTCTTGTGTTTACTACTTGTGTAAGTACTTAGAATAATTTTATTGTATAGATTTGGATAAAGACGTATCGGAACTCGGGGAGACCGATACCACTGGTGGTAACTAGAATTGCTTGTTGTTTGCTTGTGCCTACTTTTGTTTACAGGTGTGGATTCCACACCTATCTTGAGTTATTGTTAGAGCTTATTACTTGCATAGCATATTTGAATTCATTGAATTGCAAGCATATTTGCATTTTACCATATTGTTATTATGATATAAATGTTATGTATGCATATTGAATGGTTATCCGATTGATCTGAATGAAAATGATAAGAATGGTTAAGTACTCTTGTACGGTTGAATGGCACTGGTTTCGTTTGCACACGGGCTAGCTACCTGACGTGTCAATCGGTGTGGTTAAGCTTAATCCGAGGTCTACAGTGTTACGTCTTGAGGTACTTGTTGAAAGTTCGATTTGTCTGAATTGAACCTGGATTATACTCTGATCCCTGCTTCTGGGGAGGAGTAGGTTCTGATCCCTGTGTCTGGGGAGGAACCAGTTGACTGATATCTGAATTTTAGGTCTTGATCCCTGCTTCTGGGGAGAGACTGGTTCTGATCCCTGCTTCTGGGGAGGAACCAAGTGACTTGTGATATTATAAACCAGACTTGCGTTTGAAAGAGACCAAATTGAGCCGGCATTTGCATTGTTACTTGATGGTTGAGATTGTTTTGATAATCAAATGAATTGCCGAGCTCATTGCATTGCATGAATTGTATTTATATATGGACTTACATGAATGTATTTTGTTAATGGAAGTATTATTTGTGATTCTTATCTTAATATATGTATTGCTTAATAGTTGCTTTTAAACTCGGTCGGTAATTAGTTCTGAAACACGTACTCAAGGTTCGTGTGGCTGGAACTAAATACTGCACTGAGATAATTGTATAATTATCTCATTCTCTACTTGTTGCATTGTTTCCACATTGGTTGTGGGTTCCAGGTCTTGGATTAGAGTGGCGCAGCGGAAGCTTGGAGAGTAGTAGGTCGTCGTACTTTTGGTTGGTGTTTAGTACCTTGTGAACCAAACATTTGGTTATGTATTGTGTAATTAGATTGATAATTCAACTTGACATATGTAAAAATAGACCATGAACTTGTACATTTATTGAATAAACTTAATGTGCATTTGTATTTAATGGTGGTTAAGCCTTGCGGGTGCACGGGTGGCAGTGTGCGCTCGCGGCGGCTGCGGCATCCCCCGGTTGCGGGGTGTCATAGCGTTCCGTTATCCATTCCATATGGACGGAACGTAACGGAATGGCTGAAATTCGTCCATTTTTCATATAAACGAATACCGAAATCCGTTCTGTTTTTCGTTCCGTTTTCGAAACAGCTGCCGAAATCCATACCGTTATCCGTTCTGTATGGACGGAACGGACACGAAAAACAAAAACGGTTCTTCCGTTGAAACCCCTATGCATGTTCAGCTTAAAGTGGAAATATCATAAGATTCCACTGTTGGATATATTTTCAGTTGTTAAAGGGATGGATAGGAATTTATTCCTTATTCCGGTGCGAAACTAAACAACACAAGAATAAGAAATTTGAGCTTATTCGGGCCCTTATTCCTATACAAACAAAACCAAGGTATAAGAATAAGGAATTTGGACAAGCATGAATTCCGAAATTCATTATTCTTATTCCTTATTCAACCCGTATCCAAACACACAAATTAAGATCGAGATGCTTAGCGCAAACCAAAACTACGGAGGTAGCTTTCTGGGAAAATCCTACTCCGTAGATTGCGCAAGATCCTATACTAAAACTTGTTTCAGAGTCTAACCAACTCAGTGACTCACCATGTGACACGTTCAAAACATTAATATTCCAATGTTTTCCATTGCGCTTTGTTGATAACAGATATCGTGAAATTAAGGTAAGTAGGGATCGAACAGTGCTTTGGTGTCGTTGCTCAAAGTTGAAATTTCAAATAGATTATCTAAAAGTCCAATAAGTCATTCGTATTAAATTCTTGCCAGAAATCAATATTATATATATATATATTTAAAAAAAACTAATGTTCTTAAACGATAGAAAAATATTTGTTCAAGTGATTTTTTAAAAATCATTAAATATTTAAAAACAAATAAAATATATTTGATTTTCAATGATATTTCAATATGACTAACAAAATGTATGGTTTCAATTTGTCTTTTGAGACTTGAAAATCGATATTTGATCATTAAGCACAGAAGATCAGTATTTTTTTTTTTTTTTTTTTTGGCAACGAGGCGAACTAGCTAGTTCGTGCGCAACCAAACCAGCCCAATCTTTTGGTTTAAAAGCAAAGTGGTAGGCGCTCCCTACTAATTTCTAAAAAAAATCCTAATAAAAAACTAAAATGGATAAGTCACTTGTTTCTAATTTTAGTTTAGAATTTGATCATTTATTAAAAATATAAGAAGTTATTGTAATGATAAGAAGTTATTATAGATAGGAATACGAACTGATTGTATGTGTGTTTGGAAGCATGTGCGCCGAACAAGGAATAAGGATGGGCTTTTGTCCTTGTACGTAGTTCCCAGTTCCATTTGCGCAAATCGGAGAACTGGGAATTAGAGGTTGTTCCCTGTTCGTGGTAGTCAAAATACAACCACAAATACAATCAGTTCGTATTCCTATCTAGTATCTGAGCCTCACTATCAACATACAATGCTATTAAAAACACATATCCAATTACATCACAAGCTTCAACATACGAACCACAAATGCAATCAGTGACAAAAGAATTAGTCAGCAAAAGTAAACACAATGTTTGAAACATTAATGAAAATCAACTACTTGGAACCCTCAAGGAACTAGGTTCAGAGCACCTTTTTCTTTATTTTTTACTAGGATATCAAATTAGTCCTATAAAAAAATTGTGACTCATTGTATATCAAAACGCACACAGGGAGACCCCACGGGTTAAATGTAAGATTGGATGATTTGAACATTTTCAAGATCCTCCATGCAATCCAGCAAAGAATCAACCCTTTGCCTTACTTGAACCCTGCATGGTGTTGAAATTTTAATTTCAACTGTACTAAATTTTAATGTTATATCGTTGTCAATATACTAATTTCAATATACTTAAAATTATATCGTTTTGCTATATAGAAGTGTAAATCTTTATATATAAGAAATTAAGTGTCCATACCTTATGATCAGAAAGTGGAGAATTGGGACAAGATTGCCACAGAGTAAGGTTCTCCAAATTCGGTAATTACTGCCAAAGGCTTGATAAGTAGAATATGTTATCCTTCGCAAAAAATCCACAGAAAGATAAGTTTAAAGGCTGTGGAAGGTTGGCGGATATGATCTGTTTACGTCTAAATCTTGTTGCTCCTACATTTCAACAAAATATACTCTCTTTTAAGTTTTAACAAAATAACAATAATTACCAGTATTTTTTGTGGTAATCGCTCCTTACCATTCAATAGTAAATAATAATTACCATTAACAATATTAATAATAATAACCAAGGAAATTACTCGGAATGATTTTCTAAATAGGGTAAATTGCAAAGTAATGAGGCCGCCGGAAAATACCAAAAACAGTGTAAGAGTCCTCCATAAAACAAAACTGAAAACAACTTGATTTTGAGACTTTTTATTAGAATAGAAAATCATGTTTTGTGTGTGCGTGTTGTGTGTCTCTGAAAAATGAAAAACATAGGTGAACTCACGCTCATGCAAAGGTGAAGCTTTTGGACCATCAGAAGCACACGAAGAGCTCAACAAAAGTAGTCTTGAACTTCTGCAAAATGAAATTGCTGAAGAAGGATTATGGTTGCTTCTAGTAGAGATGGCATGTGCGCTGAGAATGTGGGTGCAATGCAACATGCTTCTCCAGATAACCAAAGCATCCTCTCTTAAGGCATAATTTCCTTAGTCGAGGAAGATTTATTTTGCCGGTCACAATAATGCATTTATATTCCTCTTCCATAAGCAAAGATCTAACTCTACTAATTGCTCGCATTTGAAGACATGCTGATGCCTTAATGAGTAAGATATCTGAAGAGTCTGCCTCAACTCGGAGCACTCGATCGAATAGGACTGCAGAGTGCAATAAGAATCCTTAGCCCAACAATCATGTTATGTTGGTTATTATTGAGTTCTGCACAAGATATCTGAAGAGTGTGAAGCATATAAATCTTGTGGCGGTTGAGCACCGTGGCAACAAAGTTGCAAACTTCTTGGGTTCGTCTTTGAATTGTCGAAAATCAAAGCCTAGGCAGGGTAGAGAGGCCCAGAGACTTCTCCATCTTTTAGAGATCAAGCTTGCTCGCACTGCATCTCTTGCCGTCATCTTTGACACACAACATGATGTGGAGAAGCAACACATCAGGCAAATTGCTCAACCTATCAACCGAAGAAGAAGAGCTATTGGATGCCATGATATCCATCATTTCAGAGTTCTGACCAGAAGGTTGCTTAAAACCCGAAAATGAAATCAATAAATAAAAGAAAGAATTTTAAGAGGAGACATATGACAGCGGTCTGATTTATAATGATTATTGCTAATTTGACTGGTGGTTATTTACTTTTCTTAGTCATCTTGTTAGAATAGGATGGTTAAAATAGGCCCAACAATTTCAAGCAGCAACGCAAAGCCTATTTGGAAATTTTAAAATGACAATTGAAAATATCAAGATGTGTAAAAATATTAATTATGTCCATAAATTAAAGTAAATAGTCTGGATAAAGTATGATCGTGTTAAATTATAATTTGTAAAATAAAATTGTTGATATGTAAAGAGATGCATCTTTTGTAATAAAAAATAAGATGACTAACAGCCATTGAGTTGGAAGATTAGAAAAGTTAAAATCTTAGTTAAACAGCTTTTATGATCCATTTCTCAAATAATGATGAACTTTATCGATTGTCATAATAAGACTCTCATTTCAGTGCATACAAAAGCTTGAACCAGGTGATCTGAGGTCTCTGGTCCGGACAGGTCCAACTGTCATTTGGACTGGTCAGACGTTTCTCTTCTCTTGCCCAAAATCAAGAACTGTTTTGTGTTTCTGTTGATTAGAAAAATATTCATGGAGAACTAGTTTGTAGTTTATTTTAATACAATACGTTGTCATGCATAGTACTGACGGAGTAGTGCTACAATGCTGAATTTCAATTATGGAATTCTAGTAGCTTATTGAAATCTTTTATTGTGATCTAATTAATTTGTCAAAATTATTTTTTTAAAGGAACTTTATAATAGTTTTATTTATAGGAGAAATATGTTGATAATCAAAATCCAAACTCGTCTCATCCAAAACGAAATATGTTTATAATAGTTTTATCAGATTTCTGGCTAATAATCAGACTGGCAATGGAGACACAGCAGGAAGGATTAATTTGGAAATGGCTTTTGCTCCAACCAATGACAGAGAACCTTCTCAAAGACAGACTTCACCAGGCAACCAAGCAGAAGCTGTAACTGGAAGGGGTCCAAATAGCAGGGGCGGAGGGACAAGGGGGTGCGGGACTGGGAATTGTCCCCCCCGTGATTTACATTTTTTTGTGAAATGCATTGGGTTTCTGGGCTAGGATTAGCTAAATTGTACGTATTTTTGTCCCCCCGGTCATTTATATTTGAGCCCCCTCTGTCATCCAAACGCCTAGTTCAAGTTCTTGTAAATAATTAATTATAAACTCTCTACGTGTTTGGTAGATAGATGCTTATTTGATTAGCAATTAATTTGTATTACTATTTCTCTGATTTAGTCGAGCAATATGCTGCAGCCTGCAGGCCTTACCTTTGTCGTTTATTATTCGTATTTCATGGTGGGAAAAAGAGGAGCCAGTCTCCTAAAATTTCAAATTAGGTCCTCAATCAAAACTATATATTATTTTATTCATTCATTATGTATTTCTTTTTTTGTCGTTTATTGTTTGTATTTGATGCTATTGACTCCTGTCAATGCTGTCATCCATTCCGTAAGCAGGACTTCAAAATCTAAACACTTCGCTCTTATACAGTTTTATTACTGATCTACACCCCAAACATTTGAACCCAATTAACAAATCCAGTTTTACTTCCAAAACAACAGTTAGCACAGATACAAAAGCATTTTTAGACAAAATAAAACAAAGTGCAGCAAAATTTTTGCAATGGGGAAATTGGTTGAACCATTAATCTACACCATCAAAAGCGTTTGCAGCATGTCTGGGAAACAATGCATTTGCATTCATTATATTTCTCACAAATAAAAATTTTAATAGAAAACAATTTTGCCCCCCTTATTCCAAAATCCTGGCTCCGCCCTGCCAAATAGAACTGTGTATGACGCTACTTCAGAAGGTCATGTGGAGAGTGCTTCTGATGAAGATCTTCTGGATTAATTTTCTCCATGTTCTTTTTAGTTTCTATTAGTTTTGTTAGCAAGTTGTTTTTGTTCTGGGTCAAGTCTCAGACTGGATCTTTAGTTTGTTTTTTCGTTGGATTTGTTGCTTGTAAGAGTCACTGATGTTACTCAAATATTTTTAGTTTTAATGTTTGGATCCCCTGCTTGGGGCTCTTAGTATCAAAAAAAAATAATAATAATAATAATAAAATAAAAATAAATCTATAGAAAATCTTATTGTGTAAGGTGTTAATTCCAAATAAAAACTACGTTAAACAGTTCGGATGAATTGATCCAAACTTCTAAACTTCAAAGCTGTAAATACGGGCCCGATGAATGCCATACATGATACATGGGCTGATGGGCACATAGATGAAACCTAATTGATTCCTTTTATCAAAATTCGGTAAAGATGTTGTCAGGCCCACTTTGGATTCATTTCAGCCGATATGGGCTCAATTAATGGAGGAAGAGTAAGAAGGGCACTAATTGATTTGCATAATTTCAGTAATCGTTTAGAAAGTTCTATATTTTATTTTCAAAATATTTAGTCATAATATTATGTATCAGTAAAAGAATAAGAAAAAGATTAAAACAAGGGACAGTTCAACTTTGTCAAGGAGCCATTTCGGCTTTTTTAATAGGTCTTTGGTCTTCCTGTTATTTCTTTTCGGTTAATTCAATGGGTCGTTCAGGATTGGTTCAGCTGTGTCCTGTGTGTTTGTAACCTGGTATAGTGGTATCAGTGAATTGTTTTCTCTCTTTTTCAGTCCCGGACTCCCGGGGCAAATAAAAATCTTATTTTTTTTTTTTTAAAAAAAAAACACTGTTTTTGAATGTTTTGTAGGCTGTTTAGGTTACACTTACACACGTAAGCCCAATAAGCTGTGTTAATATTTATCAAGTCAATATATATATATTGACCGACTTCAAGCTAATTTAATTCATTACTTATTTCTAACTACATACTGAGAAACATTTTATTTCATTCACGTTTAACTCGGTCGCAGACTTGCAATTGACATTTATAACTTGAACGTTTGATAAGGTCGAAGTTTCAAACGTCGGAAGTTTTTAACATCGCTTTAATCAGAATCTTTAATTATTCTTATCTTCAAGGGTCTCCTCAGAAATTTCTCATTTCCAATTTTTGAATTAGTCCACAGTACATTACAAATTTCTAAAATTTTCCCCCGATATGGATAAGAACCTTAAACATTATAATAGTTGTGCTTAAAGCTGGATTTTTAATTTAATAAATAAAATCCCTCAAGATCAATAATGGGACTATTATTTATTTATATATAGAGCTTTTCCAATTTTGATTAAGTCTATGTTTGAGCTAGAAATATGCTAACGAATGGCATCTCATATATCCATATACATGCATTCCCAATCTCGCTATGTATTTGTTTTTGCATCTGGATCTGGCATGAATTATTTTTATATCAATATACAATAAGAAACCATGCTCTTTCACTTCGTCATGGTTTTTTTTTTTTTTAGAGAACTTGATAGAGGCTACCAAGTAAGAAACTTCGTCATGATTTTGTTGTTGAATATATATAATATATGCTACCTAATTGCGTCAAAAAAAAAAAAGAATACAAAAATTTCACTTACAAATCTTCCAGCTATTTGAGTGTGTAATCTAAAAAAAAATTAATAATATCATTAGTTTAGGGAAAATAATGTTACCAAGTGTCTACACTGTTGCCTATTAATCTTCTTCTTTTTTTAATAGCAAGCACCAGCCTTATGTATAATTGAATGTTGAGTTGACTAATAATAAAAAGTCTAATGTCCAATTAAGCACTCAATCTAGTATCAAGTAGATGACACAATTTTATATGTTATAATTTTTCACTGCGCAACGAATGGCATATGCGTGATATTCATAACAACATATCTATGACTCGGATGCATATAATGGCGTTTTGCGAAGAGCTCCGTTTTATTAGAAACTTAATTTGGATATAGTCCACTTCGATTGATTTCTTCCGTTTTGATTGTTCTTAGTGGATTAAAATAACAGCTATATTAAATAAATTATTTTATACATAGTAAAGACAAACTGATATCTTAGAATTGGTACAGATTGTGCCCCCAATATATATTAAAATCAATGATATTTATGATAACGCGTAGGAAATTTAATGACCAGCGTTTGTAAAATCTTGCAATATTTCCAATTCTGCATTCATTATTGGCGATATTACAAATTTCAAACTTTTGTCGTTGTGTGAAATCAAAACAATGAACATAGAAAGATTTCCCTCTTCTCACGGTCATAATTGACAGGCATTAATATAACGATATGGGTTTAAAAAATAATAGAAAAGAATAGAAAGAATAGAAAGCAAGAAGAAAAGAAAGTCTTGGCGTGTAAGAAGGTTGACAATCCATTCCCACTAAGCAATTCAATGGAGATTTCTGAGGAAGGAAAGAGACTTGAAAAAGTTAGCACATTTAAATCATGTAATCCATGCGCTCATGGTCTTCGTTTTCCTATAATAACACAAATATCGATATAATTAATTTATAAATTATTGATTTAAATATAATCATATACTTTTGTATTTGGTACTTGTGTATACTAAGTATTAGAATAAATTTGTGAGCTATCTCCAATTAAAATGTAACAATTCACTTTTACATTTTCTCTTGTGCATGGTTGGATTGTACCGAAATAAATGGTGCCCGTTCTCACTTGTACCGCTTTATACTGATTTACTTTTAAACTATGACCGTCTTTAACTAATTATTCAAAGCTAAAAAAGCAGGAGCACATGAATCTTCCCTCTGCACACGAGTGTTGTTGGAAATAAAACCAAATAAACATAACTTAATTATATGTACTTTTTCAGGTGGGGATCCATAAAATTGTGGTTCTCTGACTGACAGTGGGCCCCTCCTTTTAACAGGCCAGTTTCGTTAGGTGTGTCAAGTGCCTGGCTCCTTTCAATGACCTTGCAACGACCCTACAAATCAAATCAAACTCACGAGGAACCCTTTTACAAACTCTTAAATTAGTTTTTGTGACCTCATGCACTTTTAGTGCTATTTTGGTATTGTCTCTATTGTGTTAATTACGCGTGATTACAAATACAAAATCATATATAAATGCATAGCATACAACAAGAATGCTCTTGTTTTAGTTTTCAAATTTTGTATAATCAAATAGCTTCCGGATTTGACATTTTGACTGACTGTACCGTTGTGATCTAAGCTGTCAAGTGTCTTTAATGAAGTCATAATACCATGACACATACCCACAATCTTCCGATATTTAAAAAATATAAATTCTAATTTATTTTCTGATCATGTCCGACATAAAAAAAACTTAATTAATAATAACAAAGTTAGAGTATTAAACTCTCACGAGTTCAAATAAACCATTTCAACAAATAGATTTGGAACTATCAAATATATAATCGATATTATACTTTATTATGCCAATAAATTGGTAATAAATTTCAAAAATACATTTTTGTCGTGTTCATGCATTTTGTCATGAAATATTAAGTTAAAAAAAATCCATCCTTTGTCTACAAGGACATCCAAGCACGAAATTTATCCTTTTCATGCATGTTTGTTCAAGGTTTCTTTATTTTTTATATAAAAAAGAAGGGTACGACCGGTTACTGTTAGTGTCCTTGATTGTGTCCTTTTATCCAAAAGAATTAGTAACTTCAATCAAGCAAAATGCCCTTCGGTAACTAAAAATAGCAGATCAAGTAAATTTTACATACTTGATTTTTGGAAGCAGTTAAATTTTGGTCAAAAGTACTTTTTTGGCTTTTTGCATGCTCATATTGTTTTTATTTTATTACTTTGTGTGTGAAGTGGCGTGACATAGTTACAAGTTACAACTAGATCTCGTTAGACCATTCTTAAATAAAATTATATAAAATATCAATTTCTATCTTTATGATAGTTCGCTAAATTAACATAAGAAAAATCAATATGCAATATATAGCTAAATAAAGTATATTGGCGTTTAAACTACTTATATTAAGCAAAAACATTTCTTAAAAAGAATCCCATACTCATAATTGCCTTCTGTTTTGCGTAATCGATATAATTATAGAATTATACTAAAAATATTATAGAAGATCTCCAAATATATAAAAGATAATCTAATCAGTTGTTGCGTAAATCGTGTTTAAGGAAGCAATAAACGGTCAAGAAAGCTGGGGACTAAAGTACAAAACGATACAAAACATTGGGCATTATTAAAAAGTTTGACTAATTAATATCGATCAGAGCGAAGGGTACACGTGCAAAAGAGCCATTTGTTTTCTTCGAACCTATTTTATTTCTCCTGTTTTTTTTTCGCGTCCGTCCTCTTTCTCTCTCTCTCTCTTCTAAGAAAAAAAAAACAAAAAAAGAACCCTTTCTATATTCTCTTCTATTTACTTACTGTGTTTTCCATTTGTGAGGTAAAAGAACTCCTTTTTTTATCCAGAAATCGCTTGGTTTACAGAGCAAAGATCTCGCCTCTTCGGATTCGCGTTTCAAAGGTGCGACAGTTTTGATCTGATCCAACCCTTTCCTCTCGATTTTTCTCTTCTGGGTATCTGTTACTTGGCAACAATTTAACCACTTTGTAACTTTTTTTTTGGTCGCTATTCAAGATTTTGTTTAATTTTGAGGCTCATTCGAGTTGTGGGTTTTGTTGGATCTCTTATACTGAGTCTCCGAAATCAGAATTGGGGCTAATTTAATGGCAAAAGGAGCCTCTTTGATTTAATTTCGATGCAAACTGGAATTAGGGATGATTTTTCTTTATTTACTTTGATCTCCATAACAGGTTCTTGAACTGAAGAGCCTTTGATTTTGCTTCGGATCTCTCACTTGGGGTTTTAAATTCTTGAACTGCCTAAATTGGGACAACACAGCGCCTCTTCTTGCTATTTGATTCTACTGGAGTTACATTCCAGTACTGGTTTGATCTAACTTATATCTGCGGGTTCTGTCGAATCCTATTTTGGCCTGATTTTGCCTCAAAATTTTACAAGATATGAGCAAGTTGAGCATCCAGTAGGTTTCTCTCTTCAATCCATACAGGGAGGAAAGAAAACAGTTTCAAGAGATAAATTTTGGAGCCTAAATTATTTATATCATGGGCTGTACTAGTTCAAAACAATTTCGGGATCATGGCCTCCATGACGAGCTAAAAATTAAACCGAGAAAAGGATCAAGTAGTTCTCTTAGAAGGTTGGTTAGTGCTAGTTCTAGCAAGAGAAGAGAAGAGTTAGATGAAGAAGAAGAGGGGGTAGTCATAGCAAATGCCGAGAGGAGTAGCTCTCTCCGTCTTATTCCCAAAACCCAGAATAATCACACATCAGTTCCTGTACAATCTGGGGAGGTTGAGAATAAGCCCAGTACTGCTACTGAAGCAACAGGTCATCATAGGAGGAGACGAAGTCGGGCCCATGGCACAGGCTTGGATGATAGGGTGGGCAACAAGATCAATGATGAGGACGTGAAAGAAGAAGGTAAATTGAATTCGAGTTTGAACTCAAATCCCAATTTAAGCTTGAGGAGTGATGTCCCAAATGGGGCGGAGGCTGAGCAGTTGTCTGCTGGTTGGCCCCGATGGTTGACAGACGTTGCTGGAGAGGCAGTTAGGGGATGGGTCCCACGTAAAGCAGAGTCTTTTGAGAAGCTTGACAAGGTTTGTCTCTTAATTTAAATTTTAAAATTCAAAGTTGGTCTGTTATGTATTGTTTGTCATTTTATGATTTACAAGTCTTTTTGAAGTTGGTCAGTGTAAATTTTCCAAAATCAAAGTATAGAACTCATACCAAACCAAAAATCTCCAATGCACATGTTTACACATTAGCACTTAAAAGCACATTGTCATAGGTAAGGGTGTACAATTTTTATGGAGGGTTTTCAACTCCATGCTTTTAATTAGAATTTTCCATTATTAAATGGTGCCAAGATTTTGCTCGAAAATGGCCCAATTTTGCCAGCGTTGATTAGTGTGGTTTTTAGTCCTCTACCAGAATTAGATGGAACATACCTTTTTGTTTGTTAAATATGAATGCTGAAAAAACTTGTTATTTTTCATTACAATTATGCATTGAAGGAGCTCTGGTTGTTGCCATTCCCTCTATCACACTAAGGGTTTTCCTGGAGACAAAATCTGTCCCATGCAAAAACCTAGTGAAATAAAATAAAAAACATACTTGTTTGTCCCATCTGCTATCAACTCCAGTGCACCGTCAATAGTCTTAGCATTCCCGTTTATCTTCAACACAACACAATCTCAATTCAACAGTTTCCTGATTTATGCTTTTTGGTTTTCTTCAGATTGGACAAGGCACATACAGTAGTGTGTACCGGGCACGGGACCTAGAGACGGGAAAAATAGTGGCTTTAAAAAAGGTGCGGTTTGCAAACATGGACCCAGAGAGCGTGAAGTTCATGGCCAGAGAGATTCATATCCTTCGCCGCCTCGATCACCCTAATGTCATCAAATTAGAAGGCCTCGTCACCTCCCGCATGTCGAGCAGTCTTTACCTTGTTTTCGAGTACATGGAGCACGACCTCGCCGGCCTCGCAGCTACCCCCGGCCTCAAGTTCACTGAGCCCCAGGTATTTCTCTCTTATATTTCCATGTTGTAATTTTTAATACATTTATGGAGATTTCTTTTGTATGATTAATTTGATGTCATTTTTTAGGTGAAATGCTACATGCAACAACTGTTATCAGGTCTAGACCACTGCCATAACCGTGGGGTCTTACACCGTGACATAAAAGGAGCCAATCTCTTAATCAACAATGATGGCATCCTCAAAATTGCAGATTTTGGGCTGGCTACCTTTTTCAATCCAAACCAGAGACAGCAACTGACAAGCCGGGTTGTGACGCTGTGGTACCGCCCTCCTGAACTACTGTTGGGGTCAACTAATTATGGTCCTGCAGTCGACTTGTGGAGTGCCGGGTGTATTTTGGCCGAGCTACTTGCTGGGAAGCCTATCATGCCAGGGAGAACTGAGGTATTACATTTTTTAAAGGGTACTTCTGCAAATTTATATCACAGTTGGAAGTATCAAATGTTAAATGCAAATAGCACCTCCCACTTGATGTATAAAATGACGGATTTTATATTAAATCATTCATGGGAATGCCTATCATGCCCCGTAGAACCAACGTAAGATATGATATTGGTCCTCAAAATACAGCTGTAACCGTACACCAATAGGAGAAGCATCTCTTATACACTACGCCCTCATGAAATATGAATATATAATTATGTTGATTTTGAATACAAATTTGTCTTGTCTATTTAATAGGTGGAGCAACTGCATAAAATATTTAAGCTGTGTGGGTCCCCATCAGAGGAATTCTGGGCCAGCCTGAAATTATCTCGGGCTGCTATTTTCAAGCCCCAACACCCGTACCGGCGTTGCTTTAATGATACGTACCGAGACTTTCCTCCTTCAGCTTTGTCTCTCTTGGATCGCCTTCTTGCTGTGGAGCCCAAACTTCGAGGCACTGCTGCCTCTGCCCTTCAGAGCGAAGTACACTATGATTTTCATTTACTAATTAGTTTACTGTTTTTGTTATGTATTGTTTAGTTTTTGTCACACATTTTATCTTTATGGACTTCTCCGTTTAAATGTTTACTTTTATTCATGATATTTTATGCTCATCATGTCTAATGTATTTCTTTACAAATGTCTTTTTAGTTCTTTAATACAAAGCCATATGCATGCCATCCATCAGAGCTTCCCAAATATCCACCCAGCAAGGAATATGATGCCAAACTTCGTGACGAAGAGGCGAGGAGGTATATTCCTTTCTTTTTGAGATTTTTTTTTAAATGGAAAATGCAATATTTATATTAATAGAAATTAGGTCAAGAGTTGTACATTAAAACAACTTTTCAACATCATTTAGTTGGTGATTGACAGGCCACCAAAATTGAATAATTAAATTATTTTTGCTGAACTTCAAAAAAGTAGAAATTCAATGGGTTAGGAAATAAAGTCATTGTCCATAATTAAATTAATTTGGATTGACATTAAGTATGAAACTTTTGTTTAACAGACAGAGAGCTGCTGCTAGCAAAGTTCATGATGCTAATACAAGGAGAAAACAACTACCTGTACCAGATGCTCATGCGGAATTGCAGGTACAGTTCTCATTATAATTGTCCAATTTATATTTTTTGTTGTTGTTGTCCTTAAACCTACTACAAACTGCATTGTTATACTTATGAATATTAATATTGGTATTTTTTAATGTTATTGTTTGTTATTGGTGCTCTGGTTAACCACCTTATATTAAATGCTGATCCCCCTCCCCCTCCTCCCACTTTTTCAGCATCGGCTTGTACAAGTAAATCCGAAGAGCAGTAGTTACAAGTACACACCAAAGGAGGATGGTGCATCAGGGTTCCCAATAGACCCACCTGGAGCAGTACCTGAAAATGGCTTCCCACACCGTGCGGGCCCTGCCATACCTCACCTTGCTCACACCGGCCGCACCACCTCAAACCTCGGGCGGCCATCCAATGGCCAGATGCCAAGATTCAATGGTCCTGATCTAACCTTCTCAGGTCCGATTGGGGTGGGAGCTAGAGGAGGTAATGTCATGAGGCTGGATAGCATGAAGGAGAGTATGAATAAGCACGGGAGTAAGACAGGTTCTAGGTTTAGTAGTTACACGGGTGGCGCCAATGGCATTATGGATTATACTTCACATTTAATGGAGAGGCCATCTACCTCCCATAGAAAGGATGAGCCCGTTCCAAGCAAAGAACCTCTTGTTGTAAGTTTTATTTTTGTACACCTACAATATTGTTAGTTAGCATCCCATATAGTTTGCAGTTTAGTTTACACATCATTGCTTACTTCTAAATTTTACCTACAATATAGTTATTTATTTATTATTATTTTTTTTTGATAAAATATAGTTAGTTAGTTAGCATCCCATATAGTTTGCAGTTTAGTTTACACATCATTACTTCTAGATTTTACCTAGGACCCCACCTTTAACTTAAAAATGCACTCCCTACTTGGCCTTGTTTGTTTTGGTGGAAATGAGGATGATAGTTTGGGCATTAAATTGAAGAAACTTCTAATTTTAAGGGCGTTTTTGTGAATTTTAAAGCTGTATTAATTTGCCAAAAAAATCATCTGTTGCAAGTATGTCCAGTAATATGTTTCTCTCATCATTATTTGAGGTAATTTAATCCATATGCACTTAGAAACAGGAGAATTAACTCTATTTCCAATATTTTATTTATGATATTCTTCTGGAGAACTTTCAATGTTTATTCATCAATTTCTTCATTAATAAACACATTTCAATTGTCTTTAGGTGAATGGAGCAAAGAAGAATAGAATCCACTACTCAGGACCATTGGTGCCAGCCGGCGGTAACTTAGATGAAATGCTAAAGGAGCATGATCGGCATATCCAACAGGCCGTCAGACGGGCCCGCTTCGACAAATCTAAGGTCAAAGGACAGCTTGAGAAGGACCAATCAGAAGCCCTCCTATTTGCCACCCGAAATGGCAGATCTGATCGTTAAGATAAAAGATGGAAAAATTATTGAATTCTAATTCTTATATATTGAAAGAACCACGCTTCCCATGAATTGCGGTGAGAAAAAAGAAAAGAAGGGAAAGTTTAGTATAGGAGATTAGGTGAAATGTGATTGGCCTTAATCGTCAATTGTATATTTTTTGCAGAGCCTGTGATAGGCTCTCTTCCTTCCTCTCTCTCTCTCTCTCTCTCTCTCATTTTATTTTTGTTGTAGAGCTGATAGAAAGGTTAATATGCTATTGAATTAAGTAGCTCTATTGATCGGTAAATACGGGAAATGGATGAGATTTGAAGTGCTTTTACTTGTTATATCCTCTCAAATTTCACACGTCATAGCAATAACGGGAGCGAATAATTTGTTGGGTCCAATTCAATTTTTAGACGGTACCACCTCAAGAGTTGTGGACGGTCAAAGTGTATCTCAGGTCAAAATAAGTATGAGGATAGCTACAGTATATTAAAAAAAAAAAAAAGAGTAGCGTCTTTATACACGTTTATAACATAAGAAACAAAATTGAAAAGATTTTGCATGTCGGTATAAACAATGAAGCATCAAGTTCTCTACGTTTATACTTAAAAACGATATAAATTGTCTTGTTTTAGTTTTAATAAGAAATTGGCTTACTTGGTCCTGGGACCTAGGTGAAAGTGAAATAGGAAATAAAATAAAATAAAATAGTATGCTTGATCTTAGGTCCTGCTGAAATGAAAAGGAAGAGAGGCCAGCTTAAATTTTACTTGCTCCGTAATGTTTTATAAAAATAGATGGAAATAAAGAGTGTGACCTCTACCTTGTGAATGTATATTATTTTTATTCCTTCCCAAAGAAAATGTGGAAAACTGAATAAATTTTGATTGAGAGCTCTGACCTAATTTGCTATAATTGTACGGTTTGCATCTACCCTGTATTTGTTGCATTTATGAGCTTTTTCGGTTCTTGCTTTACATCAAATCCATTAAAAAAAAAAGGAAAACAGCCAAACATATTGGGTTGGGGAGTCAAACAGTTGCATTAAAATCCCTCTTCACTCCGGGTTACTTCCAACCGTTCTCTATCAAATCAGACGTACAAACACAAATAATGAGCTTCACCACTTCAATAATCTACAGTATCTCTTTGTTCCAAATTTGGCTCTCCTGTTCTGCCAAATTTAAGACCATAATCATGTGTCCGAAGTAATTTCCCAGTTCTGCCCTCACCTCTTTTCTTTTTTAACACTGATAAACCCACGTTCTTGTTAAACCATGAAAAAAGAAGACGGTCAAGTCACAGTGGTAGCTGGGTGCTGATACATGTTCATGTTACCTGGGGATAAAAGGAAAGTGTTCGATGAAAAGTCTGAGAAATGTTGCTTGATGGATTTCTCTAATTTAGGTTATTTCAGGTACATAGGAAGAAGTTGCAGCAGGATAACAAGTTGCTAAACCAATGATTAACAGGCATAACTTGGGCTTGTTGTTAGTTCCAAAACTAACAAGTTGTGGGTTAATGTAAAAGTGATGGTCCCGTTTGTTTGTGACTTAAAAGGGTGCATAACTTAAGTTATGCATCCTTAAGTCACCAAACACCCGTTACATAAGACGCCTTAAGGATACATAAGTTATGCAACATAAATAGATTGCATAAGTTATGCATCATCCTATTTAATTTTTTTTCCAACAATACCCCTTAGAAATAATTAATAATATTAATAATAATATTTAATAATTAACAAGTAATTAACAATATTTAATAAGTAACAATAATTATTTAAAAAATCATAATTAATAATAATAATAATTAATTATTATAATTAATAATTAAATAATAATAACGATTTAATAATAATAATAATTAAAAATAATTAATCAATAATAAATTTTTATTATTAAATAATTAATTAAAAGTAATTAATTAATATTTCATAATAAAAAATGATTTATTATTATCATATATAATTAATTTTTATAATAATTAATAATTAACAATAATTAGTAATTAATAATATTTAATAATTAGCAAATAATTAATAATAACTAATAAATAATAATAATTAATAAGTAACAATAATTATTAAAATATCATAATTAATAATAAAGATTAATTCTTATAATTAATAATAATTAATAATATTTAACAAGTAATATTAATTATTAATAATAACAATTAAATAATCATAATTAATTAAAAATAATTAATCAATAATAATTTTTTACTGTTAAATAATTAATAATATGTATAATATTTAATTAAAAGTAATTATCAATATTTCATAATAATAAAAATGATTTATTATTATCATTAATAATTAATAATTAACAATAATTAGGTCACAATATTTTAGTAATATATATTACTAATTCAAATTAAATAATTGAAATTCAAGGGCATTTTAGTCTTTTGACATGAAGATATGCATGCATTAAGTTACTCATCCTTACTACACAACCAAACATCCATTACATAACACTACATAAAAACTTAGGCATCCTTAACTTATGCAACCCCTTACTACACAACCAAACGCCCCCGATAAGATTAAGCTCCAACTGAGAAATCCCAGTATGAAATTGATCGTGTGACATGCATTGTAGTTCAAGCTGGGGGTTAATAAGCAATATTTTATTGGGTTATATAATGCAAAATATGTTGTATAGCCAGAAATGGTTTTGAATATGTGATTTCGGTTTGTCCAAGGTTTACATAATCTGGCCACTAGGGTCTTGCTGTTCAAGTCTCCATTTGATTTGACAAACTTTGTAGGTTAATAATAATCATTTCATTTGCTTCAGTTAATTAGTTAAATTACAGATCAAATGTTCCCAAGAGAGGCGATTCTGGTGACAGATGTAGAGGAATGTGGAGCCCACAGGGAAGTAGATATAACTAGGAGGTACGCAAAATAACTTTTTACTTACTTATGGGAAGGCTAAATTTGGGCACTGCAGCTTATCCAGAGGTTTCAGTAAAGTTTTTTGTTGTGAGAAAGAGGGAATGATAGAGTATTAGAGTTGTACCAGGGAGTGAACCGATCCTGGCTGATCATTTGGCTCATGAACTAGATTATAATTATTACAAACCTCAGCAGATGGATACAAGTGGTAAAAAGAACCAAATGTCTCCAGATGTCATGGAATGAGAGATAAAAAAAAAAAAATGCCTTGTTCCTACCGCAAAATTCCTTGTCTGAAGAGTGGAATTAATGCCTCATGACTTGAGCCATTTGCGCAGGTAATTGTGTCAGTCAATTTGGTGAAGTCCACTTCACTTTTTGTATGGTGGTCGCATGAAGTATTGCATACCAGTGGGTTCATACTGGTACATGATATCCTGCACCCGTAGATTGGGATCTTTCTTTACCATGTTATATAGAGCAGAGATGAGACTTGAATATTCCACGGTAGGGGCAAAAAAAAACTCAATCAGAAAAGAATAACAGAAAAGAGAAGGTAAACGGAGTATCGAGTGTATTGGTGTAGAATACCCTCCCGAGTACTGTGAGAATTTTGTTTGACGATAAGAAGTTAAGAGCATAGCATACTCTCTTTTTCCTTTAAATAAAAATGGAGGCAACTAAAATCATTTTTACAAACAGTTGCTTATGTCGTGCATTTAAGTCTATTTTTTTTTTTTGAAACTTAGTATATTACAATCGTGGAATGGTACCTATAACTGTATATTACAACTAAACTTTATAGGAGGCTGAGTGTATCAACTCATTTGTAACGGGTCATAAATTACTATCTTTTGATATACTTATGTAAATTTTGTATAGTATGGTGAGGAACTAATTAATTACTATTTTTTATTTACTAAGAAAACTAATTACTTTTTTCGGCTTGTTCAAAAGTCGGGGCACTTGACCCAGCCAAACGGGTACTTGTTTATGTTAAAAAAACCGCGTGCTCTCCAAAGTTTTGTCAGTATGCAATGATTTAATAGACGTTTGTACAGTGTAGGAGCAGGGAACCTAGCTGAGGAATGCAAGGTGTTTGAAGAAATACCTAGGGAGGATGATTATTTTTACTAAGCAAAGTAATTACTACTTTTTCTTTTTGTTAAGCAAAATTGTCATATGGGAATTTAACTATAAAACAACAACTAAGCCTTTTGCCCCAGAGCTGATTATTTTTACTAAGCAAAGTAATTACTACTTTTTCTTTTTGTTAAGCAAAATTGTCATATGGGAATTTAACTATAAAACAACAACTAAGCCTTTTGCCCCAAAAGCTCTGTGATGGAAAGATTATCTTATACGTTAGCAAAAGTTTTAACAATATTCTTCTAAAAATATCATTCTACAATTTCTTTTTTGCCTTTTTACGTAGGTCCACAGTGGGAGGTAAAACCAGAGGTCTCACCCTTGTTTCTTGCCATCTGTTAAAAGAATATATGTATTATTATTTTCAAAAAACAAGTCCTTTGTGATTTTATACGGTATTACGTCAGATAATAATGTAAAGAAAGTAAAAAGATAAAGAACACCAGAACACAAAGATTTAACGTGATTCAGTACAATATGTATCTACGTCCACAACACACGCACACCTCTCTTTTTATTATTTTCTGTAAATCTGAATTGATACAATACAAGAAGAGAAAGCATATAAATGGAAAAGATTTCTTGCACATTAAGTCACTCATGACTTGCACACCAAGTCAAGCGTTTCTTGTGCTCCAAGTCTAATGTTTCTTCCTTGCCAAGTCAGGTGTCACATTAGATCCAAACCATGATCTTCTGTGACACCATATTCCAACACTCCCCCTCAAGTTGGCAGGTAGATATTTCGCATGCCTAACTTGCCAATTGCAGTATGAAAGATGTTATTGGACACTCCTTTTGTCAGTATGTCAGCCAGCTGTTCTTCAGTTCTTACATGAGGAATGCCAATAATTTTCTCTTCAAGATTCTGTCGAATGAAATGTCGATCCACTTCAATGTGTTTGGTCCTATCATGTTGCACAGGATTCTGAGATATAGCAATAGCTGCTTTGTTGTCACAGAACAACTTCATCTCCTCGCCATCATAAAGACCAAGGTCTTTGAGTACCCTTTTAATCCACAACAATTCTTGATCACCCTTAGCAATTCCTCTGAATTCAGCTTCAGCACTAGACAGAGCTACTACTTTCTGTTTTTTACTTCGCCAAGTGACCAAATTGCCACCAACAAAGGTGAAGTATCCAGATGTGGATTTCCTGTCAGTCACATCTCCTGCCCAGTCAGAGTCTGTATAGCCCTTAACTTGAAGATGACCATTTTTCTTGAAGAAGATACCTCGTCCAGGGGATCCCTTGAGATACCTTAAAATCCACATAACCGCTTCCATATGTTCTTCACTAGGAGCATGCATGAACTGACTTACCACAGACACGGCATAAGCAATATCAGGCCGAGTATGTGATAAGTAAATAAGTCTTCCCACCAACCTCTGGTACTGGTCTTTGTTCGTTGGTACCTGACCAGGAAGCACTCCTAGTTTCCTATTCTGCTTGGATGGCATGTCCACAGGTTTGCAATCTAGCATCCCTGTCTCAGCTAGCAAGTCTAGTACATACTTTCTTTGAGATAGAGATATACCTTCCTTATTTCGTGCCACCTCTATTCCAAGAAAGTACCTCAAGCCTCCAAGGTTCTTCATCTCAAATTCCTTGGATAATTTTTCTTCTAAGTCTCAGATTCCTTCAGAGTCATCACCTGTGATTATCATGTCATCAACATAGATTATCAAGATAACAATCTTCTCTTTATTCTTCAAAAAGAACAAAGTATGATCTGCATCACTCTGGGTGTATCCATATCCTTTCATGGCACTGCAAAATCGTCCAAACCAAGCTCTCGGCGACTGTTTTAGACCATACAGTGCTTTCTTCAATCTGCACACAACAGGTTGTTCACTTGAGTAACCATATCCTGGTGGAATGTCCATATAGATTTCCTCATCTATATCTCCATGTAGAAAAACATTCTTCACATCAAACTGATGCAGAGGCCAGTCTCGGTTTGCTGCAATGGACAACAGAATCCTGACAGTGTTGAGCTTGGCTACTGGTGAAAAAGTTTCTTGGTAATCCACTCCGTAAGTTTGAGAATAACCCTTTGCCACCAGCCTCGCTTTGTACCTGTCAATTTCTCCAGTGAGTCCATATTTGATTGTAAATATCTATTTGCAACCTACCGCTTTTCTATCTTTAGGCCTTCTTACCAATTCTCAAGTCTCATTCTTCTCCAATGCATCCATCTCTGTCTTCATTGCTTCAACCCATTTTGGGTCACTGAGAGCTTCATTCAGGTTTCTTGGAACATGAGCTGAGGCAAGAACCTTGTCAAATTCTTTTACTTGTTCCGGCATGTGAGACAAAGTCATGAAGTTAGTCATTGCATACCTGCCTTCACCACTTTCATCCGATCGATATCTCTTCGGAGGTATGCCCCTGTTAACCCTGTGAGGCAACTGGTAACCAGGGTTAGTAATAACAGGTTCAGAAACACTTACCTCTGACTCCGGAGTATGGTCATGTGGTGATGGAGAGGACTGTATCATTTGTTCATCTTCATCATCATCTGATGGACCAGAACTATCAAGAGGGTCTATTTCTGGATCAGAAGAATTCTTAATTACCAGTTCTGAATTCGGACCGAAATCCAACAAGTTCGGACCTAAATACATAGTGTCATCCTCTGTTCCTTCTTTGTTCGGACCGAATTGTTCTGAGTTCGGTCCTGACAAAGGTCTAGTATCTCCACTAGTATCTACGTTCGGACCAAAACCACTAGAATTCGGACCGAACTGAGGTTCATCATCTGTCATTGCATCAAACCAAGGCTCATTCTCTACTGTACTCTCCCCCTGAGAATGAGTCTGCTCTTTCAGAAAATACCCCTCATTTTCAATAAAGGTTACATCCATTGTGGTATAAATTTTCCTAAAGGCTGGGTTCATACACCTATATCCCTTTTGACGTTGACCATAACCTATGAACACACACTTTTCAGCACATGGGTCTAACTTTGACCTTTGATGTTTTTGTATATGAACATAGGCTATACAACCAAATACTTTTGGTGGAATCGTAAGAACTGAGGGAATTAAGCAGTACTTTGAAAGTACTTGCAAGGGTGTTTGAAAGTCAAGTACCACAGAAGGCAACCTATTCATCAAGTAAACTGCAGATGTAACTGCATTATCCCAATAAGAATGAGGTACATTATTTTCTAGCATCATTGCCCTGGTCATTTCTAGAATTTGTCTATTCTTTCGCTCCGTATGCCATTTTGTTGAGGGGTGCCCACACAACTTGTTTCATGTATAATTCTATTGGTGTTAAAGAATTCCCCTAATGTTTTGTTGACAAATTTCCTTCCATTATCACTTCTGAAAATTTTAACATTCCTGTCAAATTGGTTCTTTATCATGGTAATGAAAGATTTGATGGCAAGTGGTACCTCATGTTTATGTTTTACCACATTAATCCAAGTCATTCTAGTGCAATTGTCAACAAATAACACAAACCATCTGTTACCAACTTGGGATTCAACCGGAGAAGGCCCCCATACATCAGAGTGAACCAGGTCAAAAGGAGTGGTATTGTCATTATCCAAGTTTCTAGGAAAATGGGCTCGATGGCTCTTAGATTTAATACATACTTCACAATCAAAAGATTCATTCTCAAACCCAGAAAATAAACTTGGATAAAGTTTCTTTAGGTACCCGAAAGAATGATGGCCTAGACGTCTATGCCACATCCAAATCGAAGACTTCCTACTTGAACTTGAGCCAGCTGATAAGTGAGCTCTTCCGGTAGCTATGTCTTCCAAATGATACAGTCCTCCCCTCTTAGTACCACGACCAATAATCTCCTTCGTCATGAGATCCTGAAAGAGACAAAATCTAGGATACATGAGTACAACACAATTAAGTTCTTCACATAATTGACCTACAGACAATAGTCTTGATGAAAGAGAAGGGACCAATAAAGTATTTGAGAGTGTCAAAGATGAGGAAAATTGAACATCTCCAGCCCCTGTGACTAGATAAATTTCCCCATTCGCATTGGCGATCTCAGTCTTCTTTGGGTGAGATTCTCTTATCAAATCATCCTTGTTGTAAGTCATGTGATCTGTTGTTCCAGAATCTATAATCCAAGATTCGTTTATGTTTTGAATAAGGGTCATGGTCTCCAGTAAAGATTATCTACACAAATCTCTTGTGCAGGGAAGATATCAAGTCCAACTGTGCAGTAACTCGCACAAGAAAAAGGACAAATAAAAAAGAACAAGCAAGTCAGTAAGGAATTTTGGTGCGAAAAGGACTAATTTTGGTCCGAAATCGCAGGTCTGGTCAGGGTTTCGGTGAGATAAGAGTTGGTCGAGAATATCCAATTGTGCAGTAACTCGCACAGGGATAAATGATTCAATCTTGTGCAGTAACTCGCACAAGACAAAGAAAATACACAGATCTCAGAATCTACCGCTCTGATACCATGTAAAGAAAGTAAATAAGATAAAGAACACGAGAACACAAAGATTTAACGTGATTCAGTACAATATGTACCTACGTCCACAACACACGCACACCTCTCTTTTTATTATTTTCTGTAAATCTGAATTGACACAATACAAGGAGATAAAGCATATAAATAGAAAAGATTGCTTGCACATTAAGTCACTTATGACTTGCACACCAAGTCAAGCGTTTCTTGTGCTCCAAGTCTAGCGTTTCTTTCTTGCCAAGTCAGATGTCACATTAGATCCAAACCATGATCTTCTGTGACACCATATTCCAACAAATAACCCATAGTTACATGTTTGCTTACGCAATTGCATTGTTTATTTAAGAGGACTTTTTACATTTCTCTCTCTATCACTCAAAGCTCTCCAATTGGACATTACAATCCAAAACAAGGTCTGTTGTTCTTTAATTTAAAAATTCATTGGTGAGCCCTTCTAAGTCTTTGGTTTTTTATTATAGCATGAATACATTCAGGTAAGTTCAATTATTTCTGGAAAAAAAAAAACTAGTTACAAAAAAAATTATGTATTGTGGAGATTATCATTTGATAAAGAAAGATACAAAATTAATCAACACGCTTGTTATGTAGATGTATGCAGTATGTGTCCTTTTCCAATAAGTGGCAATTGCTTTTACAGTGAAAGTAACATTAAAAGGATTCATACCTGATATTGACTGCAGTTCTATAACCAAATAGTTCTTTCTTCAACGCAAAAACATCATGTACAATTAATTTAACTTATTCCACATGGTTCGTTACTTTATTCTTCGGTTTTCATAATTATATAATATAAGCCTTTATATTTCTTCTGTACTAGAATTTTGATTATTGATTTTGTTTCATGTTATCATTATCCATGCTTTCTTAAGTTGCAATGGTCTTAACAAAATGTCTCAGAAGTGACACATCCCTAATTTGACTATCACCTCTTAATCCATCAAAGTTCAAATTCAAACTTGGATAACTCTGTTTGTCAAAGGTACATAGCTCGCTATTACTTTGAACGGCCACTTCTATTCATCACTGGCTGCTTATTTTGAAAAAAAAAACTTTAAAGAAAACTGTCTCCCTCTCCCGTGGTCCTCATTTTGATAGATTCATCAATTTTTTTTCCTTAAGAAAAAAAAAAAAAAAAGTCTGTTTCATTAGCTGAGACAACCACAATTATACAAGTTTTGATCTTTAAAAAAAAAAATAGAAAAAAAAGGAACCTGCAAATGTTAAAGCCCCTGAGGACTTGGATTCAACATTATTACGCCCACTTTGTTGATCAGGCTCACAGGCTGTATATTTTGCTCTTATTTTATTTTATTTTTTTACCCACCAGTGTTGTCTCTGTGAAATCCCTAACAAAAAATATTAAAGGCAAAATGTAATGCCAAAACCTCAGCACGTGTCATCAGTTTCCAGCCTCGAGCAATACAAACCTCTACCTAACCCAATGTACCAACAATTGGTACCGGATTCGTATAATCACAATCTCAACAAAATCTGGCAACAGTAAATCATAGACAAGCAAGCCACAAGACCTTTCTGGCAACAAAGAATAAAAGAATTCTCAGTTTTCATTACATAACATAATACAGTGCATACTAACAAAATAAATAACATTGAACAACACAAGCAGACACAGGAGACTGGTACCAATAAACTAATACCCTAAGACTTTTTCACAAAAGGATAACATTAGAAAAGGTGGTCCACAGTTTCGATTTCATTACAAAATAGGCCTTTCTGATGATCTGATCACCTTACCAACCTTTTCGCTTAAATTTTGTTTAATAAAAATCTTATTTCTTAGTAAGAGCCACATAAAGATCTTAATTTTGCGAGGAAGTTTAATCCATCAAAACATCATGTTTTTAAATCCGACTCCAGATTCAAAAAAAATCTTGAATAGACTCGGTAGTAGAAACTCTTTTTCTATTCCATCTCTCGATAATCTTTTCGTGGTTTGAATATATAAAATAGAAAATTTAACCATCTAACAAGGAAAAAAAAGAAGTAAAGTTCTTTAATCGGCATCAAGTGTTTTACATGTACAGGTAGTTCATTAATAAATAATAATACATAACTCATCATGAGAATTAGCTCTCCATTAATTATACTGTATTTTAAATTAGCAAAGCTGTTTATCCGATATAATCAAATTATAATTAACCCATAAACAAGAGATCATGAGATTTACCTTACAGATGATCATGTGGACCCAAGCTTTTAAATAACGTCGAAATAACACCGAAATAACCGAAATAACGGTATTTTGTACCCAACCGCACGAACGTCATAGAAAAAACACCAAAATAACGTAACGCGTCATTTCCGTTTTTTCGCCGTTTTTTCACCGTTTTTCACCGAAATAACGTACGTTTTAACGGGAAATGATAACATTAAAAAAAAGGCACATATAAAATGGACCCAGAGCGAAAAGAAAGAATGATCAACATTAATGAATTAATGATATATTGATATCATAAGAAAACATGACCCAAATAACACCCAAATAACACCCAAATAACAAACATGACCCACATTTAAGCAAGTATATAATACAATAACAATTTTAGTATCTGTATACAGTCACCGTTATATCACCGAAATAACACCGAAATAATAAATCAACCCCGGACCGTCATACCGAAAAAACCGAAATTTAAACCCTTGTGTGGACCCCACGTCATTTCCAAAATGTGCCACTAAATTATTCGCACTAAAATAACAAAGATGCGTCCCCTTACACACTGTACATTAATCCCTTAAAGGTAATTTAATTTGGGGCATCTGATTTAGAATAGATTCAAAACTCCGACCAGATATGGCGATATGACAATTCAGAATCAATTTTCACCGTGAGACTTTTCCTTATAACTTACTTTTTTTTTCTTTTTCTTTTTTTAAGAAAGAGGAGGATCTTTGCCATCCAATCTTTTTTGTGAAATTATAAAGGTGTATGTTGGACTTGAATCCTTAATTTCTTTGAGGCCAGCACTTAAATTAGATTTATTAGATGTGAACATCGTCGCCACATCTTTGTCTAATAGATATAAATTCAATAAAAAGATTGATTTGCACATAAGATACAATTTTGGTAATGTTTCTACAAAATTTGTGTTTAATTTTTAAACTCGATATAATAAAATCCCTTTGTGGCATGATATAATTAATTAAGTAAACCAAATCGGAGCGAATTTTTTCTAGAACAAACTAAATCATTGTCCTTGTTGAAAAGACAAGGCTCTTTTAGAAAGTGTTATATCTTAACGACAAAGGTTGATAACTTGAAATTAGGTTTAACGGAAGAAAACACAATGCTTTAGTAGAAAGTTATATATCTTTATGACAAAGGTTGTGGACTTGTGGTTGTACATGAAAATCTTGCGCCTGAAATAATTATATCTACCTTTTTCTTCCTCTCTCCTCATGTTGCTTGACTAACTTGACAAGGAAGGGTATTAATTTTCTAATCCTGTGTTGGACATGACCAATGTTAAAGACTTTTCAAGATAATCTATATGATGTTTCCCTCAAAATAAAAAAAATAATTATAAGGGAATGATATAACTTAATTTGTTGGTCAATATCAATGTGTATCTATCAATATCAACGCTAAAACAAAATCTAAGCATGCTTTTTTGTTGACCACCATTACTTTGCATTATCACATCGCAGTACACAATATTGGGAACCGCATCCTCTACCCATCTCTTAGAGATGGGTAGAGTGCCCATCTCTCGATTTCAGCCGTCTGATTTAATCTCAACGGCTAAAGGAGCCCCGTGCATTCCACCACTCCCGAAAAAAATTATTGACCCGAAAAAAATGAACCGTCCAAATTAGATCAGACGGTCGTGATGAGATGGGCACTCTACCCATCTCTCAGAGATGGGTAGAGGATACTGATCCCACAATATTGGACGTTGGGTCACTATACAAAGTTACAAACACATGACCGTTGTTTTTAATGATAAACCAAACAAACACATGATCCTCCTTTTTTTTTGTCCTCTTGTGTTTGTGTTTTGTGCGAAGCGTCGTCAGGAGAATGTAATCTCTGAAGAATTAAACACAATTGTTGACAGGCATTCTAAGAATATATAAAAAAAAAAAAGACGAAACAGACTCAAGTTTCTAGTTTAAAAAGGAACAAAAAGGAAGGATGCGTTATGTTTATTATTTATTTATTGGCAGATACGATAGGACCCGAGATATGATATGATATGATATGGCCTAATTTTCCTTCTCCTTGCACAGCAAGAACAGTGGTTATGGATTCCATCTTGGTATCCTTTGCTGTACTCCCCAATACTGACTTGACTACTGCTCTATTCCGGATGCTCCTGTCTTCAATCTGTTAATGAGAACAGTTTCAATTTTGTATATATGATGTGCATATATAAGTATTAATTACATTCCCAATGTCAAATTTTAAAATTATAAATTGTTTTTTAAATTGTCAAAATTATCAATGTAATCCGTTGTTACAAGATCCCAAACATTTTCAAAAGAAGTTATTGTCAATTACCTTATCATATTTTTTTTTAAAATTTTACCTTTTATTTCTTTGATGTAAGTTGTTAAACCCGCTAAATCCCATTAATTGAGGAGTATATTTGGATGTTTGAGAACACCACTACTCAAAATAATAATCATATTAATAATAGTGGTTAAATCCTGATAGAAAAAATTGTAAGAAAATTCCTCCTCATTAAAAAAAATTCAGTTCAAAAAACCAACTTGTTCAATATTTCCCGTTGCTGGTTTATTCCCCCTTATCGTTGAATTCAGAACTACATGACAATAAACGACTATAAAATGACATAGAGACTTTGACTAAGATGTAGATGTGCAGAACATATATTATTCGTTTTTATGCGATTCTAAAATTTATAAGGGTGCTTGATATGTTTTTAAGTTTATATAACAATTTCAAAGATGCATAGTTTTACAACTAAAAACATCAGTACTATTGTGCATTAAAACTTGTCAGTTGATCTTTTTATTTCTTTATTGTCTTGTAGTGTAAAATGAATTTTGAATTTTATAATTTTCAATAAACTAAATAGTCCTTTTATTAGTATATGATGAGAAAATCAACAACTTGTGTATTTATCAGCACCCAAAATTTTTTTTATTTTTAATATTTATTTAATGAATAGAATTTAACGACAAAACACGTCGTGATTCCTTATAATAAAATACCACAACTTCGTTGCAAAATATCTCCGGGCTGCTAGTTTTGTGATTTTGTCCTTACTGTTAAATTCAACAGACCACTAAATCACATAGATAGTTTGACAAACAAAGTAGATGTACAAAAAGCGACTGCCGACTGCTAGCAAGTTTCCTTGAATTTATTTATTCAACTCTTTCCTAGAGTAATTCATGAAAACATAAGTCCAATCAATGATTGTCGGGTTCGGATCCTATGCTCTTCATGAACTTTGTGTGCACGTTGTTTTACCCAGTAACAGTACACTATTATTTCTCTAATCGGTCGGATCTTCGGACATCTAAACAAAATTAACTTGTAAGATATACATTCTACTAATTTTGTTGAGTTGTCTAAGACACGTTTATCTAATTTTCGAAGTACGAGATATTTCATTTTAATTAAATTATACAAATTTACTTAAGATTTTCAACTATTTTCTTTTTCTGAAGGAAAAGAAAAAAAAAAAAATCAAACCCCTAACGGCCAAACTTGTAATTTATTCGTAAGAAGATAAAAAAAATTAAATCATTAATACAAGAGCTTGCTTTAATAAAAGGAGAACATAATTTGCCTCTTCCTATTTGTCCTTCGAAATTAAAATATGAATCCCTTGAAATTAATATAAAAATGTCCGAAAAGTAATTTCTTTTTGTATTTGTTTCGGATAGACAATTTATTTATTAATTATTATTTTCGTAAAATGCAAATTCATACTGTTTTAAATCGGACGGCTGTAACAATTGTTCGTTATTCTTTTTTTTTTAAAAAAAAAGATAAACATACGGACGCTAGTTTGCTAGATTGACTTTATGATTAATTAATAAAAAATATTCTAATATCAACATAATAATAATATTAATATTAATATTAATAATAATAAACAAAAAGTTTTTTTTATTTGGTTCAGATAGACAATGCTTTTTTATTAATTGTTTAGAAAGTTGTAAAAATTGTTTTAAATCAGACGGTCCGATACTCCGATTTGCAAGAATTGTTGGTTTTTTAGAGAAAAAGAATTGACATGTACGGATGCCACAAAGGAGCTTATGATATTTTATGACGGACACCACTTATCGGACTAAAGATTTAAAACGGGTGATGGATCCAACCCGTCCGCACCCGTTTCTAGAGAATAAATTGCTCTTGTTTACATTGGCGGGTTGAGACCGGAGAGAGAAATAAACAAAGACTCTTCATCTTCATTTATTCTTCTTTCTAGAACGGGAGAATCTTTAAAGAGCGTCTCTCTTTGGCACAGTCCGCCAACTCAATTACACTTCCAACCAAAATATTATTAAAAAAAGTAGAGTTCAAGCTCTACAACCTACGTTCAAACTTCATCTCTCTCTCTTGACACGGAGGTAAGGCTTATTATTTTAAAGTTTACGCAAATTAGTGCACTGGTAATAATTTTGTCCCGTTGTTTTCTGAATTGACTGTTGAATGGGCCAAATATTTAATTATTTGAAGAGGGAAAGAAAATTAGAAGGATTTGATCAGAAGTTGGTTTGGTGATAGTAGATAATTACTAGTTTATAAGAGTATTCTTATAGTGCGAATTATTGCTTGATTATTTCTTTCTTTCCCCATTTTCCACCTCCCTTTCTCTCTCGCTCACTCTGAAAGAGCAAAGGTGAGAATTGAACATCCAATTTTTGAGTTTGTGAAAATTCACCATCTTCTTTTTTTTTTTTTTCTCTCTTTTCCAATGTGGAAATGCTCTCTCTGTGTTCCTCTAATTTGGCCATTTCTAAGGTTTGAAGGGTTTTATAATTATAGCTGTGTTTTTGTTTTTACAGCTCAAGATGGCCATGAATGGGATTGAGAAAGAGGTATCCACTAACAGAAATACTTTTCTTTTTATTTTTTTTTTCAAGTGTTTGGTATGCATGGTATTATAATATGTAATTTTGTTATTTGATCTGAAAGTTTCAAAAACTTTATCACTACTGCCGTAAATTGGTACTGGCACACAGTACTTAAGGCTTCGAACTTGGTACACATTTTTATTTAGATACGTAATGTAATCCTGAATTTCTGACTAATTGTTTTCTTTGTGTAATTCAATTAGGCACAAATTGATACATCTAAGCCCGCATTGATTAGGTGGCAAAAACAGATATATGAAGATGACAAAAAACTAGCTAGTTTCGGCTTATCTACTTTATCAACGCATGAGAAATTGGAGTTTGTAAGTAAAATCTATATACTGCACACTCATATGATATTCTTACTTTGTAGTACAGTTAAATCTCTGGCTTGTGAATACTGTATCTATTGAGTTGCTCTTATTGTTTGAACTTTTTAACAGGGGCCGATGGTTCTTAAACTATGCTATCTGTACCTCAGTGAAACTGCAAATGGCCATGTGAGTTTTTTAACCTGGATTCAAAGAACTTACTGAAATATGGCCTTTCTATTTCTTTTTCTTTTCTTTTCTTTTCTTTTTTTTTTTGTGTAAAACTCCATTTGGTAAACTTTAGTTTCTTTTTTAATGTGAAAGGCTGCTTGTTGGAATCCTTTTAAGAAATGGATGTCTAACCCCTGCATTGGTGTCCCACTTGGTGGCATTGGGTAAGCATGATTTTTGCATAGAAATATTTTCTATATACTAATCTTTAAAACCTTTAATATTAGATATTTTTGCTTATTATTCTTTCCTTTTTTTTTTTTTTTGAGTTCTTAAGCTACATGATTCTCTTTAAAATTGGCTCCCAAGTACTAAAGATCATCAGATTGCAATTTCTACTTGTACCTCAAGGCATAGTTGGAGGGCCTTTTTGCCTGTTAGAATAAAATGTTGGTTATGTTCAGTTACTTTGTAGTAGTTTTTACCAAAGACTTGGTTTAAATGACAGTTCAGGGAGTATAGGAAGAAGTTACAAGGGCTATTTTCAAAATTTGCAACTATTTCCACAAGATTATGAAGAAAACCGAATACTTGCAAATCAGTTTTCTGTGAGTTCTCTTTATTCTTCAAGGGATTTATCATCTAAATATTTACTGATTTGTAATAAATTTTACCAAAATGCTGCAAAATATAATTTCTTAGGTTTTTATTTCGCGTCCCGATGGGAGAAAGTATTCTACAGTATTATCTTCAAAAGACCCTGAAATTAACCCCAAGTAAGCCCATTTTTTCCCTCTATATTATACTTATTAACCTACATTGTATGCCTCTAATGTAACTTCTGTTTCATGTCATTGCAGGAAAATAAAGACTTCTTTTATCAACTCTTGGGACTGGAATCTTAATGAAAAGAAATGCACATACCATGCTCTATACCCAAGGTCATGGACTGTGTATGATGGTAATTCGTTTTTAAAATATACAAAATAGAATTTTATCCATGCTCAATCATTGGAATTTCTTCAAAATTGATCATGATGCATAGGGTCTTAATCAAATCAGAAATTTTTTTATTTTCCTAGCCTTTTCCCAAAACAAAGAGAAGTGACCATTTTGCCCCTAATGTATAAAAGAGGAGAACCCAGAAAATTCTGTTGATATCAGTGAACATGGCTTCTTTGGATGACATCTATTAAAGCCATGACTTTATATCGACTCGTAAGGAAGCTAAAAGCATGTTTCCAAAAAACATTTTTTTGCAAATCACATGCTGTCAGATGAACATGGCTTCTTTGGATATTACTTTTCTTTAGAGATTTTATAATCTATGGGAGCTATCAGAACATTGTATTCTGATAATATGTAACTTTGCTTTCAATTTTTTTTATAGGTGAACCGGACCCAGAAATCAAAATCACATGCCGTCAGATGTCACCCTTTATTCCTCACAATTACAAAGAGAGCAGCTACCCTGTTGCAACTTTTAGTTTTACGGTATTGTTTTACAATTTAAGTAGTACAATTCTGAATGTATCTTTATATTGATAATTTTCACAATTTCAAGAAAATGTGATCAATGAAATTTCAGATATCGAATTCTGGAAGTACACCAGCAGATGTTTCCTTGCTTTTTACTTGGGCTGTAAGTCTATATTTCAGAGATATTTTCATCTTAATATACTTGATATTACTATTGTAATATTGTTTAATGTATTGACACTTTAATATTGTTTAATGTATTGACACTTTCTATCTTTTTTCAGAATTCGGTTGGTGGCAAATCAGAACTCTCTGGAAATCATTTCAATTCAAAAATGAAGTAAGCATCTTGCAATCTGTAGAATGCTAAAATCCTTCATTCATTTCTCTATCTTTTTCTAAACTTTTTATATCTCAAACTTATATTTTAAACTGACACTTGAATATTACCCTGATTATTTTAATAGAGTTCATGATGGTGTACGTGGAGTTCTTCTACATCACAGGTACATTGTGCTATAAGACTATAATATAAAATGCTTAAGTTTATAGTATGGCTTGCTAGTACTATATATGGTTTAAGTCTCTGTAAAACATAGGAAAGGGATAACTGAAATAAACTTGCTTGCATGCAGAACTGCAGGTGAGCAGTCACCCGTAACATTTGCAATAGCTGCTCAGGAGACAGAAGAAGTAAAAGTATCAGAATGCCCCTGCTTTTTAATTAGTGGTAAATCCAAGGAATTTACAGCTGAGTATATGTGGACTCAAGTCAAGGAGGTAACAACCTTTTTTTAAAATATAATCGGGGTAACATATACCCTTAACTGGCTTTATTTGTTTTAAAAAATGTTTTGCTAAAATTACGAACTATATATGTATGATATTTTTTTGGTTAAGTGCGAAAATTAATTTTGAAATATTTGAATTTATCTACAGCATGGGTCTTTCGACCATCTTGGTTCAATTGAACAAAGTAGGCCGTCAGAATGTGGGTCATCAATTGGAGCTGCAATTTCAGCTAAGGTTACTGTACCACCACAAGAGACCCGTACCGTGACCTTCTCTCTTGCATGGGCTAACCCGAGAGTGAAATTTCATAGTGGCACAACTTACCATAGGTAGCAGATACTTTCACTTATTCGTTAAGTCTTGACATACATTTATTGTATAATTCTAACGGTGATTTGAAAATAGACGGTACACGAGGTTTTATGGGACTGATGAAGACATTGCTGCCGCAAATCTTGCACATGATGCTATTTTGGGTAAGATTTTGGTGATATATAATTGTGATAAAATTGTGTTTGAACTTTTGAAGTTGAAACTTCACGTTGATCTTGCTTATATTTTATTCAAGAAGAGGTTAAGGTAATTAGGTATATTAAATAAAATATTATTAAAATATACTTTCTTTGCTTTTTTGGAAAAAAAAATAGAACATAGTAATTGGGAGAAACAAATTGAAGATTGGCAAAGACCCATTTTGCATGATACAAGGCTCCCTGATTGGTATGTATAAATTCAGTATTATTTAATCATATTTTACATTTTTCGTTTCATTGAAGTGAAAAAAAAAACCATTTTCTTTCCATTTTGGCATTTCCTTTATTTTTTTTAAAATTAGACATAAACATAGACTAATAGTTTAATTGCATTAGGTATGTTTTGTCACTCTTCAACCAGCTCTACTATCTGAATTCTGGTGGCGCAGTTTGGACAGGTAAATTGATATTTTTTATTATGCAATAAATTCGCTACTATAAATTACTAAAACAACATGTAGACATCACCTATTGATTATGCAAGTATACCTAACAAGATTCTACTATACAGATGGACTGCCTCCAGTACAAAGTCTTGCATCAATTGAGACCACAAAATTTTCTCTAGACAAAGAGCAGAAGACAACAGATGCAATTTTAAAAAGCATGGCATCAATAAGTGACTCCTTGCAATCTCCAATTGCCTCAAGTGCCGCATTCGGGCCGTTGTTGCTAGGAGAAGGAGAGGAGAACATAGGCCAGTTTTTGTACTTGGAAGGAAAAGAGTACCAAATGTGGAACACCTATGATGTGCATTTCTATTCCTCTTTCGCTCTCTTGTATCTTTTTCCAAAGCTCGAGTTGAGTATTCAGAGAGACTTTGCCATGGCAGTGAAAATGCATGATCCTGAGAAAGTTAGCATTATAACTGGGGGTTATGCCCCAAGAAAGGTACATCCTTGTAATAAATGACAGGATTAGGTTTGATTTGGTAGTTTGTTTAATTATTTTTTGTAACAGGTTCTTGGAGCAGTGCCACATGACATAGGACTAAACAACCCATGGTTTGAGGTGAACTCTTATGCACTTCAAAATACGAATCGATGGAAGGATTTGAACCCCAAGTTTGTCTTGCAAATATATAGGTGATCTTTCCCATTCTTTAATTTGATATTTTGTCCGTTGGTCAATCAGCCTATAGAATGGCTTTGTTATGTTATAAACTCACAAATATGTTGAAATTGGTATTTGTATGACATTTAAAAAAAAGAGAGAAAAACTGGTAATGTCAAATGAGGATTATGCTTGCAATTAATGTTATTCCAGCCTCCTATTTACTGACAGTAATTTTGTATTTGTATGACCTTATCAACAAGGCTTCCCCAAATATACAAATCTAATTTACTAATCTAAAATAGAATTATCCTTAACACAGAACATGTCTATTTTTGCTGCAGGGATGTGGTCGTGACAGGAGACACATCATTTGCAAAATCTGTCTGGCCTTCAGTGTACCTTGCAATGGCCTTCATGGATCAGTTCGACAGGGACAGAGATGGAATGATAGAAAACGAGGGTTTCCCTGATCAAACATATGACATGTGGAAGGCCCAAGGTGTGAGCGCATACTCTGGTGGCCTCTGGCTGGCGGCTCTTCAGGCTGCCTCCGCCATGGCCCGTCTAGTAGGGGACAAGGCATCAGAGGATTACTTCTGGGCAAGGTACCAGAAGGCTAAAGAGTCTTATGCAAAATTGTGGAACGGATCATACTTTAATTATGATAATTCCGGAGGTGAAATGAGCTCGTGGATCCAGGCCGACCAGCTTGCTGGTCAATGGTATGTTTGTATTTGGTTCTCCTTTTCCTTTTAAAAGAACAAAGAGTTAACATGGCTAAAATGTTTGAGATATTTATGCCAAGTGTTATAGATGTAAATGAAGTTAAGATCATTTTATAAATGTCGTGATATAGGTATGCAAGGGCATGCGGTCTCGAACCGATAGTAGATGAAAAGCAAATACATACTGCATTTGAAACAATATACAAATTCAATGTATCAAAGGTGAATGATGGGAGAATTGGAGCAATTAATGGAATAAGACCGGACGGCAACAGTGACAACACAACAGTACAATCAAGGGAGATATGGCCTGGGGTAACCTTTGCTGTTGCTGCGGCAATGATACAAGAAGGCATGACTGAGATCGGGTTTAAAACTGCACAAGGGGCATGTGAAACTATCTGGTCTAGAGATGGCTTTGGGTAAGATTGTGATTCAGACCTCAGCATTTAAATTGTGCAAACAAGAAACATATAAATTAAAGACATTATTTAGACAAAAAAATAATATTTATAGCGAATAATATTTAGTAGAAATAATATGAATTGCTCATGTTAATTTACATACTGTTTTCCTAAATGGACACTCTACATTTGAAATGTTAAAATGTACAGAATTATATATTTCACAAGCCTAAATGATGCTAATTATTTTGTTATAATCCTTGAAAAATCACAGATATGCATTTCAAACCCCTGAAGCATGGACCAAAACAGGGGAGTACCGGTCGATAGACTACATGCGGCCTCTTGCAATTTGGGCAATGCAATGGGCATTATCTCCTCCTAAACTCTACAAAGAAATAGAAATAGACGAGACAGCCATAGATGATTCCCTCAAGCAAGAAGATTTTGACAAAGTTGCAAAATATCTAAAGCTTCCTCAAGAAAAGAAATCGAGAAGTATTCTTCGAGTCATATACGACACTGTTCGTCAGGGTTCCTGAATTGAACACAGTGGCTTGTTTCTTTTCTTTTCTGTTTTTTGAAATAAAAATTGAAAATAGTATAAGTTGAAGCTATGTGACTGCTTCAGATTTTTAAGAAGAGAGAGTGATATAGAATCGCTTTTACAGTATAGTAAATCTCTCTTAGTTTTCTATGTAGCACTAGTATAACTTTATAAAGTGAATTGACTGTGATTTTGAAGATTGTACAAGTGTTCACATATGTGACATGTGTATATTACAGATATACATTATTCTTCTTTTGTCTTTTCATGATAGTGATTTTTGTTTGACAATCTTCAGAATTCATATACTTCAACATTTTTTTTTTTTTAAATATTGTTGACCTTTCGCATGAAATAATGCATTTGAGCCTTCTATCAAGAGTAGTAGTAGTTTTGGGCCTTGATTTGTGTTAAGCCTAACAGTCTTAACAAAATCAGAAATTTTCAAACCTAATCTTTTTTTTTTTTTCTTTTTGCAAGAAATTTAACCTAATCTTACAAAATAACAAGAGGAACATGAGCAAACTGGGGCCAACAAACATGCATCGCTATTGCAATTATTTGACGTTGAAAGTTGCATTCGCTATCACTAAATCCATAAAACAAATTCAGTTTTTGATGGATCCTTAAATACTGAATCCATAAAAAAGAAGTCAGTATATCCAGCAAAATACGACAGAATATACGACAAGAATATTTTTTACGGAGTCTTTATTTATTTTATTGAAAAATAAATAATTTGTCTAGTCTCCCTGCTTCCATTCATAGAACTAAGCTATTTTTTGTACAATTTTTTATGTCCAATTGAGGTGCATGCAACTCAGTCGAGTGGTTCAAATACAGAAATTGTCAGTTGTCAGGGGCTAAACGCAAAGAAAAAGGAACTTTCTTCTACTGCACGTTCACTGAAATGCGGGTCCCAGAGGCTCCTAATTCTCAATTTTATCAAATTATAGTTCTTCTATAACTAGATCATAGTACAGTTTCACGTAGCAATCACATATCTCCTCTTAACAACAAACCGCTACACAAAAGGAAGTATAGTGTAAGCCGCAAAGAGGTATAAAATGAAGAATCGAACCGCTAATATTCCTTTCTTTCAAGTATTTCTCTCTTTCTTTGTTTATTTTTTGGGTTTTCTCTTTTGTATTGTGTTGTATGTTGTATGTGCTCCATTTCGAGGTTTCTGTACAGCACACGCACATGCTCAGCCGTTTCGTCATTTCCCGAAACTTCTCTCTCTTCTCTCTCTCTAGTGATTAGTGAACCTACCATTCAACGTTCCAAATCCATCAATAATTCAATTGAAGAAGACAATCAGAATTGAACAAAGCAACACAGCGACATTCAATCTCCCAATCCAAAACAGTAAGCATTCTCCCCACACAACCTCAATTTCTCTACCAATTTTCTCAATTTCATGCTTTTAATTGCATTTCGTACTTAGCTTCTCGATCGCACGAAATCGCCTCTCTCAATCTCAGGGAAGTTTGCGCCATGGATTCGGAGAAAGAGAAGCTCCAGAATGGGTCGAGCAACTACGTGGACGATTCAGGAGCCTCCACGTCAGCGTCGACCAATTACTCTTCGCGCGTAGAGGAAGAGACGTCGCCAGATTTGTTGAAGAACACGCCTTCGAATATAGCCAGGTTGGAGGATGTGATCGAGCAGTGCAAGGCGCGCCACAAGTACCTCGCCAGAACTAAGAGCCCTTCCGACGGAGAAGATGTGCGATGGTACTTTTGCAAAGTGCCCCTCGCTGATAAAGGTATTTTCTTTTTATTTTTATCTTTCTTTATGCTTACATTAGCATGGTAAAATAGCAATTGGAGATGGTTAAGTGAGAGTACTTTTTTGTTATGTTGTACCTTTATAACATTAGTATTAGTACCCATTTGATACAATTTGCCTTTTCCAAAGGGTATACTTTAATTTTGCTTCTGTGTTCTTTTAGAGAAAAAAAACTTGTTACATTAAAGGGTGTTCTTCACCTACTACTTACTGGGAATTAGCATCAGGGTATTTCTCAATCCATTTTGATATTGACATTTTATCAGCTGAATTGAAACCTTTACCTGTGATTACTGACTTACTTTTATACTTGCAGAGCTTGCAGCAGCAGTACCTCGGACAGAGATAGTTGGAAAAAGTGACTATTTTCGATTCAGCAGGAGGGACTCCCTTGCGCTTGAGGCTTCTTTCTTGCAGGTAAACTTGTTACTTTAGAGTTTTCACTGAATTTCAGGTCTCTATTGTTTGATGTTATACCTTTTGTCTGAATCTCTTTAGCATTGTTAAACTACAGAGGGAAGAAGAGCTGCTCGCATATTGGTGGAAAGAGTACGGAGAGTGTAGTGAAGGCCCAAGTGGGTCCCGCTCCATCAGTAACGATACTGAATCAGATGATTTATACCTAGTCGAGGAAGAACGGGTTGGTGTACCCGTCAAGGGAGGACTTTATGAGGTAAAGAAATTTAGAAGATGAATTAACACAGCATTTTCTGGTTGTGTGCAAATGACACCCAATCATATGAACCTAAGCAATACTTATAGAATTCCATGCTTTGGTATGAATTGAACCAAAAGATCTTAATAACATGCTCATGCAATACAAGCTTGAATCCCGACACCCAAGTCCAACCTGGCTTGGTTTCTAGTTCAACTCAGGGTTAGAAGGGAACATTAGTAAATTTTGTTGTGCTATAGTTGAATATTATTCTGCAAAGCATCTCATAAAATATACTGGTTGTAGTGATCCATGGGGATTCTCTAAACTAAATTTTATATTCTTCTACTAAGGCAAAACCTGATTTTAAGTTTGACATGAAATTTAAAGGTAGATTTGATGAGGAGACATTGTTTTCCTGTCTACTGGAATGGAGAGAACAGGCGTGTGCTGAGAGGCCAGTGGTATGCAAAAGCTGGGCCAGACTGGATTCCTTTGCGTGAAGATGTTGCTGAGCAGCTTGAGCTCGCTTACCAGTGCCAGGTACATTTAGACTCTCACCTTGTGAACTCAAATCTTACTAAGCTAGGGGTAATTGCTTTATAATATCAAGTAATTATTCGAATTAATGTGTTCCCAGGTTTGGCACCGGCGCAAGTTTCAACCGTCAGGGCAATTTGCCGCTCGTGTAGATCTGCAAGGCACCTCACAGGTATGTAAAGCATTTATTTAGGATAGAAACTTTTATTTTTCTTACAAGGGTTGCACTTTCTGTGTGTGCCCTTTCTAAACGTCTGAGTATATTATGCATATCCCTGAAAAGTTGCAAAATTTTTCTATGCTGCCTCCAAAATGTTGAAACTCATTACATATTCCCAAATTTGCTTTTTTCTGTAGTATAAACTTGAAGGTTGTTGATACATATAGTGGTAGCTTAGACATTTTTTTTTTCCCCTTTTTTGGTACACAGTGAGGAACAAGTGCTATACCAGATTATTTCCATCTTGGGGGTATGTGATGTTTCGCATTTTGCTGTGGTAGTAGACATCATATATCATGCCATACATATTAATCTAGAAATTGTGCCTTGTTACTGATGTCTGCATTTTATAGGGTTCTCATGCATTGTTCACTGGAGAAGATAACAATTGGGAGGCAACACTTGTGCATAGTGGTGGCAAAAGCGTCAAGTTAAGGCGTGGTTTCTCTACCTCGGGATCTTCTAAACCAACTCAGGTTATAGAAGTGCATGCTTTTATCATTCCATTTTGTTTTCTACTTAAGCAACTTGCAATACAGACATCATTTCTGACCTCTGAAAACTTATTTTGATATTTTTTACTTTTATTGTAATATATATATATATATTTTTAGGATGAGCTGCGGCAACAGAAAGAGGAAGAAATGGATGACTACTGCTCTCAGGTTTGTTTTGCTTCCTCTTTGTATGATTTAATTTGTAATGGATGACATTTTTTAACATTTTCAATGTTTTGTGCATCTTGATAGGTACCAGTGGGCCATCTAGTATTTATGGTTCACGGTATAGGTCAGAGGCTGGAGAAAGCAAACCTTGTAGATGATGTTGGTGACTTCAGACGCGTAACAGCTAGCCTAGCTGAGAGGCATTTGACACCATATCAGAGAAGTACCCAAAGGGTTCTGTTTATTCCTTGCCAGGTACAGACTCTGAGCCCCTCATGCATTAACTGTGGACACAAACTGACGATAGCAAACATACACACAGATGATGAAATTTAATGTGTTCAACTTTTTTGTGGATTGGTACAGTGGAGGAAGGGTATGAGGCTGAGTGGGGAGAGTGCGGTTGAGAAAATAACATTGGATGGCGTACGGGGCTTACGTGTCGCCTTAGGAGCAACTGTTCATGACGTTTTGTATTACATGAGCCCGATATACTGTCAGCAAATTATTGACTCGGTATGTGCCCTTCTTTTCTTTTTGCTGGTATCCAATTTTTTTTGTTTTTTTTTTTTTGAACAAAAGCTGCCTGAGATAGGCTACCATTAAAAGGAAAGAGTTCAGATACAGTAAAAGAAACGAAAAGAAACTCTGCTTCTTATAAGCTGAAGGCTTATCTCCTAAGAAGAAGCAGGGGCAAAAGAACTAAAGCACTTGCTGGTATCCAATTAAGAATATGTTTTCAACAAGCCAAGTAAGGGATACAAAATCACAAATGTATGCTTTGCACTTTTACGAGGAATGTTGATAGTATGGCTAAAAAGCTATAGCTTGTGTTGGCCCAATTGATCCTCAATTCAACTGAAAAAACACTTCATTAGAAGTCAAACAGAATAAATAAAATGGAGAACATGGAATTTTAGCAGTCCTGAAACCTATCCTTGTGATGTTGATGTAAGATCCATCCTTACTTGGTCGCTTTTCTTATATTTATTTGCCTGCAATCTTAAACTTGTTTAAAGTGACTAATTGAGATTACAAACTTTTTATCTATTGAAAACTGTGAATGTCCTTGATGTCAGGTCTCAAGCCAGTTGAACCAATTATACATGAAGTTTCTGAAGAGAAACCCTGGGTACAACGGGAAGATCTCGTTATATGGCCATTCTTTAGGTAGCGTTCTCTCATATGACATCCTTTGTCACCAAGAGAGCCTCAGTTCTCCATTTCCCATGGATTCCGTGACTTTTGAGCCAGTGAATGATCAAGGAGAAATGGCTAATGGTCCCTGCCAAATTGTTTCTACTTTACAACCTGAGAAGGGTGACAGGGAGATAGGCCGTCATGTGTCATTCTCTGATGAAATTGTTACAGATGGCCCCAGAATAGATAATGAAGAGGCTTCACATGGCCTTGAAACTGAATCGGAAGGTGAACTGAGTGGGAGTACTAGTGCTCTTGGTATGGTTGATAAAGACAAACAGATCTCATCCTTGGAGGAGGAGGTATGCTAATATATAAAAAAATTAAAATAAATAAAAAAATAAAATCGTGGTAGAATCTTGAGTTTAGATTATGACCAATCCGATACTGGTACAAGCCACAGAACAGAAAGGACTAAAATGTCAAAAACTGTATTAAGATAAAGAATTATAGATTCTCAAAAATAGTCACTACCTGGAATGAAATTTCTTATACTACGTTGAACTTGATTTTGCAGTTAGTTATATATAAAAGAAAATCAGTTTTGATACCTTTTATTTTCCTTCTAATGATCTGCTATAATTGTTTGGTACTTTTTAACTGTATAGGTAAAGACCCTTAAAGCCAGAATATCACAACTAGAGAAATTTCATAGTATGACAAGTCAAATAACCGAGACTGAAGATAGCAATCAGACAATACAAGGTATTTGGATTTGATTTTCTTTATTTAATTGTGTGCCCGGTTTTCTTTTTCTTTTTTCTCTTCAAGGAAGTTTTATTTATATATTGGTAGAATAACTAACAATTTCTTGTGGTAAACAGGTGAAGAACCTAAATCTGATAATAAACAATCCATTTTGAGAAAGATTTCTAAGGTGCAAAATGAAAAGGAAAATTGTTACAAGCCATACATAAGATATACCAAACTTGATTTCAAGGTAAGGTAATCACTATTTTTTTTTTTATGTTTATCGCCCTTTCTTAGTTTATGTTTAATAAATTTCTGATGTTTCTTACATATGTAGGTGGATACGTTTTTTGCTGCGGGGTCACCTCTTGGAGTGTTTTTAGCTCTACGTAATGTCCGTATAGGAATCGGTAATGAAACTTAATAGCAATATTTACTGATTTAAATCTTATACCAATGGAACAGGATTCAAACAGAAATATTTACTAATTCAAATCCTATACCAGTAACAGTAACAGTTCTTGTTTCTTTTTGTGAAAAATTTATTTTGAATATTTCTGAAAGAACGCCAAAATATCATAATTATTATTTTTGATGTTTTTGAAGGTTAACATTGTCTTGTAAGAATGTTGTTTTGAGAAAATGATAAACAACATTAGAATGAATATTAACTTTGGTCCTACTTAATAATTAGATGGGAATGATTATAAATTTCTTAACAAGTGCTACATACCTTATTGCACTAACATTCATACGCTAGTTTCTTTGGCAATTTTCTAAAAGGATTAGTATGATAAATTGTTAATGCCCTAAGAACATAAAATAATATGAGAGAGGTATTTAGTTGTTTTGAGAGGGCAACCTAGGAAATTATATCTAAAGATTGTTATTCAGGGGAACTGGTGTAACCACATTATGGTGAATATACATTCATTAGGTAATCTCACTTTTTATTTTTATACTTTATTTAAAGGTCGGGGTCAGGATTATTGGCGAGATGAGAAGATACAAGAAGAGATGCCTTCTTGTCGTCAGATGTTTAACATTTTTCATCCTTTCGATCCTGTGGCTTACAGGTATGATTGATATACCCTGGTTAAAACTAACCAATACCACTTTCCACCCCGCCCACCCCCTACTCCCCTGCTGGACAGGCTATGTTTGGATTGACTAGGAATAGCGAAACAGGTTAGCAACTAGTCTGAAACAGAGTTTGGCATTTGGATGGGTTTTTAGTGTTTTGGAATAGTCAGTAACCCTGTTGTTCCGACATTCCAACCAAAAGGTTGGCTAGCATGTTATCCTTGCTAATTTAACTCATGGTCCAAACACACCCATAGAGAAAGGTACATACACATATATGTAAACACAAAAGTAATTGATTTTTCATGTAGAATTGAACCCCTAGTCTGTGAGGAATATATCAACATTCGCCCAGTTATCGTACCGTATCACAGAGGTGGCAGAAGACTTCATGTTGGATACCAGGTTATTAGTTTTTGTAAATCTTCGAACTATTTCCTTGTTGTTGATGTCATAGAAAAAATATATGAACTCTAATTTACCCAAATTATGGTTTAAATTATTTTCATTACTAAAATTCAGGAGTTCAAAGAAGAAATTGCAACAGTCTCTAATGCCGTGGCTACTCATGTCAGCTCTTTAAAGGTAATAAAAGCATTATTATTGTCCTTTCTTTTTGGTTCTCGATATCATTTATTAGTTAACTTTTTATTTTCTTCGTGAATTAGGAAAAAGCAATCAACGTCCTCCAACCTAAAGGCAAAGAAACTATAGAAGGTATTCTAATAAAGACAATACATATGTTTTCTTTTAATTGTGAAGCTTTAATTTGCTAGCTTTGTATTGACATGGTAAATTGATTATTGTAAAAAATTTAGAAGAACCTGAAAGCTCCCATAAGAAAGAAAGATCATATGGTTCCTTAATGATGGAAAGACTAACTGGTTCTGAAGAGGGTCGTATTGATCACATGCTTCAGGTAATTATTATTCTTTTAAAATTTTTGAAGTCCAAAATAAATTTTTATTGCTACCTCAATCTTTCTCGTTCCCTTCTAATTACCTCTTTTTGTTCTATATGAATATATGAATTATTTTGCAGCACAAAACATTTCAGCACCCCTATATTCTGGCTTTAGGATCACATACGTAAGTAAATAATTAGTATGATTTTTGTTTTGAAAGGAATTTTTATGTTAGTGTGCAGTTTGTTTATTGTTTCTTTATCCATTGTTATGCAGAAATTACTGGAGAGATCATGACACAGCGCTTTTCATTATAAAGCACTTGTACCGAGACATACCAGAAGAACCACCATCAGATAATAGTGAACCCACTAAATTATTTTATGAGCGAGACCCAATAGATGAAGAGACCCCTTTGACCTTTTCTGACAGAGTATTAATTCGCGAGTTCTCTAGAAAAGTCAGGAAGCATCTGAAACAATAGTAAGTGTTCTTTGGCCAAATCCATTTTTATTTGGAAATATTGCCTATTTGATCCTGGAGTACCTGTGTAGTTTCTGCAAAATGTGAAATATATTGTTGCTTTTGATTATGGAAAATGTCACTTCTATGACCCTCTCTTGATTTTGTAAATATATTAGAGCTTCTGGGATAGGGAAAGCTATTGGTATTTGTTTGGAGTACATTGGAAAGGTACTGAGAAGGTGAGATTGTTCAAATAGGCTTCTTGTTTATACTGGACATTTTCAATTGTTGTGTGTTCTTATATTTCTACTGTTCGTGTGCTTATATTTCTACTGTTTCCCTGTTATTCCTCTTTTTGTTGTTGAGTGTGTTTTGGTCCAATCAATGTGGTCTTTGTTGGTACGAGTCCTGATGATATTCATTCGCCCAACCTTCAACAGCATTTGTATCGCCAAAAGAGTTGACCGTCTCTGAACTAGTTAACTTATATGTTACTTTTTTTTTTTTTCTTCAGGTAATTTTTTTAGCAAGGTAATCTCAGTAATCTTCAGAGGCATGCTATACTGCTTGGACTAATGCCTGTTTTCTAATGTACATTTTTTTATTCTGTTGTAAATATACGTACACATAGACAGTTGTAAAAAATGTAGTACATGTTTTTAGGCCAGAGAAAATGGAAAGGCTGGTCTGTGTCAAAGAATTTTCAAGCTTTTGTTTTGTTCTTTGATGGAGCAAGGAGACAGTTTTTGTTAAATCAAAACTGAATATATTCAAATTTTTACTTCATAATTAAGGAAATTAAGTTGTTTTACAAGCATTAACAGTGACTATAGTAAAAGAATAAGGTATATTGACAACAAATTTTTTGACGATTCTGACAATCAACACAACACCTATCAATATTGAATAGCATGTAATATTCTAATATGTTTTTGGTGTGCATTGGAATTTGGTATAATTATAAAGACCAGATATGTTATTTATCAAATGATTAGCAATATCATTTTTTTCAGTTTTAATGTTTTATTGATATTTAATCAATAACTAGGTAATATCTAAATTTAAATGCATTCTTCTCCTTTCCAGAGTGGGAATACTATTTTTCCTCAGTGTTCTGAGCACGAGTCAATGTAAATTTGATTCCATATTTTTTTTAAAAAAAAAAAAAAGGAAAAAACGAATTAATTTACAAAAAAAAAATTGAGATCCTATCTACTAGTCTGATCAATAAACGCGAACTCTCTGTCTAGATAGACGTGAGAAATTACTTACCAAGCATAAACCTCTCTTTCAGACTAGTACAAATAGTACCCTGTTGTTTAATTGCCTATTTTGTGAAAGCCTATACCAGCCTTTTCTTTTTACTTCCTTTTTTATGCATAGCTTCCACTATGTGCATTTTCATAGTTTCGATATTTTTTTTTTTTTTTTGAAACAAGTGGGAAACTCCCCACCGCTTTTCCATTAAAACCATGAGAAAAGCAAACAGCAGAACTATCCGTTACACCCAGTTATCAGCATCAAATCTAAACCTATACTGGTAGTACCACTACTACCTTACTTAACTATTCGCACCCCAATCCAAAATATAGCAAACAATTACATCCCTTAACTGTCCAGCCAGCAATACCCAGATAAAACAATCTAAATGTCAAAATCCAACAAAAAGTATTCAGAGGCATCATTCAGCAAACATCCTATGCTCTCCCATCGTCAATTGCAACGGTAGATGCTCAACTCTTGGCAACAAATCCAACACTTGCGCCTTCAGTCCAGGGTCCCACAAATCGGTCCAGTACATCATCAGAGCATGGAATTTGGCTCCGAGCACCCTCAAGGAGCAAGGTCTCTGCTGATTAAAACAACAATCATTTCGGGTTAACCAAATCACCCACAAAATGGCACACCAACATATTTGAACAGCTTTATGTAGTTTGTTATCTATGAGATGTAGCATCTCAAACAAACTTCTCACATTTGGAGGTGCCTCATCAATACCAAATTGCTGTAGAAACCATACCCATATAGGTTTAATCAGATGGCAATTAAAAAAAGCATGGTCTATAGTTTCCAAGGAGGAACAGTACACACACGACACATCTCCCTCCCAACCTCTCACTGCTAGATTATCTCTGGTGAGCAATCTATCTCTACATAATAGCCAGAAGAATATTTGAATTTTGCTAGGTACATTAATCTGCCAATAGTTTCGATATTTCAAGTAAGTGTTTGAATTTGAACCTGCTAATGCGTGATACCCATTGATTTCTTTAGCTACAATACCATTTTTCTATTTCGGTCTGAATTATCTAGACCACTGATTTAGGTTTGTTCTGATTTATTTCTATTTTGTAAAGCCCTAATTGTTATGGTTTTAGAGTGTAAATGATGCGATGTTTCTTTTTTTCCTATGAGACAATCCATCGAGAAAATTTTCAATCGGTGTTCTCTCCTTACTTTCCTCTGGACCAGGTATGACTATATGACAGAAGATAGAGAAGGTTTTTTTTTTTTCTCTTTCTTTGATTCTACCATCTCCAATGATCAAGGACGATTTAGGTGATAAAGATCTGTGTTAAGGAAAGAGACAAATTGGAAAAGGCAATAAGACGCCGCAACCTTGTCCCTAACACCATCGATAGCCAAACCACTCCTCGGTACTCTCTTCTTCCTTCGTTGGTGCTCTCTGGTCGGCCTATGTGCTCACAGGGTATGGGATGGTGGTGAGTCTGCCAGCCGGTGTCTGTCGTTGAGTGCGTCAGTAGCTTCCTACGATTCGTTCTGGGTTAGTTATACCTTTATTTGTTTGTTAATTTTTTTAATTTGTACAAAGAGATTGTTCTTATCAATTGACACTTATTGAGAAGCGGATGGTAAAAAAAAATTCCTTTTTCTTTCCGCTCAAATTAGAGTCATGCCTTCGCTTATGGTATTCATTCCCCCTTTGATTTTTCTTATTGGTTGTTTGTTGTGTTTAATTGGTTAATGTTGCATGAATGTCTGCATTTGGATATTTTGCAAGTGATGAAAGTGTAAATTTCGTTTACTGTTTTATGTCGATGTATGACTGAGTATTTTGGGATGCCCATTCTGTTTTGTTACTAACTGAAATCGACTCATTCGAAAAAAATCTTACTTCTGTAATTTTTTCAATCAATGAAAATGCAGTATTATTGGAATAAAATCATTTGAATCAAAAGCCAATATTTAAAAAGTTATTTGTGACATAGATATATACATTAATATCTCTTACAAATCTTATTTTTTTCATAAATTAGACAAATAACAATTGTAGTATTGTTTTATTATCTCAATTTGAAGTGAATAGGTATTTGTCTGCAACATCTTCTTTCCTCGCTATTGTCATTTTGGAACCCGCTGATGCTACCCCATTGTAGCACTTGTCGTTATCTCAGGCGCTTGTACGCCTTTCTTTCATCGAACTGCGACATCTCATTTCACTCCTCTTCTAATTTTTTTTGGTATTTTACTGCTTTTCTCTCCTTTTATATTTTTTGTTTTATATTATCTACTTCTTTTATTTTCTTTCGGCAATTAACTGTTCTTCATAGCGTTTTGGTGGGTAAGGCATCCAACCAGCCTACTTTCTTCATTACTTGATAGACAAAGGTTGAGTATTTAATATGAGTCATTCTTTGTTTTAAAAAGTATAACCTCATCTGTAACGTACAGATATTTTGTTTTTGTATAATTTAGCATAATAGTTCGGTGCTTGATTATGTCGTTGTACTTTGGGCATATTACAATCAATGTGAGACAGTCATGGACGAGGTTCAGTGGAGGTGATTATTGTATGAATTTAATTCTGATGGGTAATTTGGTTTCTTAGATTGGGTGTCTATTCCATTGAGCCAATTGTGTCGTTTAAGAGTTCCTATTATGGCTGATGTCAGTGCTTTTTCATCGGTTTCCTGTCGTGAGTGAAGGCAGGCTTGTGAACATTCTTTTGATGGATTGGGTTCACAAGTTGTCACACCCCGAGTCACTTTTAGACGACTCGTGAGTGCATCGTGACAACCCGCCGCATACAATTAATTAATAGCAAATCATATAAGATTTTAAATTATTTGCAACTAAAACTCCAAATCACAAATAATATATTATATGTCCTTTTCAATCTGGTGTCTTTCGGAAAAAAAAAAAAACATAAATTTAGCCAAAAAAATAACAAAAACCTTTTTCAAGGAGTAACGAAAGATCGTAAAATTTTGTTTTACTATACAATAAAAATTCACATCACTTCATCATTTAGAATTATTTTAATATTTTTTTAAGATATACATCACATTTACATACATGAATTGTCAGGTTTAAGATCCCTATCAACTTGGAATGCACTTCTATGTGTACGGTGAACAAGCAGAGTGGGATTGCAGAGCTTCTTCGAATGGCGACTCTTATCATATGGGACGAGGCATCCATGTCAAAAAGACAAGTCATTGAAGCGCTCGATAGAACATTACAGGATGTCACGGACTGCCGCCAACCATTCGGCAGAAAAATTATCATATTTGGCGGCGATTTCAGACAAGTTATGCCTGTGGTTAGACGTGGGACCAAAGCTCAGATCGTCGACGCAACACTGCCGATGTCCCCTCTGTGGTCCTACATAAAGAAGAGAAAGCTGACCCGAAACATGAGAGCTTCGAGTGATCCATGGTTCGCTCAGTTCCTATTCAATGTCAGCAATGGAACCGAGCCCTCGATTGGGAATGACTTCATACGTATCCCTGATGAGATGATAATCCCATACACTACAGAGAAAGAATCTATAGATGAACTAATTGAGACTGTATTCCCCTCTCTCGATGAAAATGGTCATCGAACAGATTACGTTGCTTCTCGGGCAATTCTCTCCACCAAGAATGAGTATGTCGATAGGCTCAACGAACATATGATTGAGACTTATCCCGGAGAAGAATTGATATATCACAGCGTCGATACAGCAGAGGATGACACGCATGGAAACTACCCTTCTGAATTTTTGAACTCTCTGACGCCCAATGGATTGCCGCCGCTCAAACTTAAAAAGGGATGTCTGATCATTCTATTACGTAATCTGGATCCTGCAAACGGACTTTGCAACGACACGAGACTGGTGTGCCGGAATTTCCAAAGGAATGTAATTGATGCAGAGATTGTTACTGGAGGACACGCAGGCAAAAGAATTTTTATTCCTAGGATTCCCCTAAGTCCGCCGGATGATGACTTGTTCCCTTTTAGGTTTAAGAGGAAACAATTTCCTGTGTGATTGTGCTTTGCAATGACAATCAACAAGGCACAGGGACAGACAATCCCTAATGTTGGAGTTTACTTGTCCGAGCCGGTGTTTTCTCACGGACAACTGTATGTCGCGCTATCGAGAGGTGTGTCGCGACAAAATACAAAGCTGCTTATAAAACCAACCGCCAATATCGACCCAGATGACGGAACATGCACCAAAAATATTGTCTACCGAGAAGTGCTACGAAAGAGTTAAGGTAACGAAATTTCATTTTAAAAAAATATTATTTCTCTCATACCACACTCACACATGCACTCAATGTATAAAACTATCTTAATTTTTTTATTATTTTGTTTATTAAATGTTAATAATAATTATTAATTTTTATAAAACAGGTTTCCGTCATCAATGTTCATTACAATTGGGGAGCATGAGCGCTTCAACGTATTGTCATGTTGTATTTTATTTTTTGATCAGGAGATATTATTAAGAAATAATATTTTTTCAATGAATTATTGTTTTTTACTGTTCACATGTCTGCCTTTATTGTTTATTTATTTAAACAGTTCAATATTACTGCTACATTCAGCGTCGATCAAAACAACATTAAAGTTCCTCGAAGAATATTGAAAGTAGACAACATATCGTATCAAATGAGACTTTTCTTTCACATATGATATCGCAGATATCTGTCCACACATTTGGGTGGGCATTGCTGCTAGTATTTTAAAGAGAATTTAAGCCCTTTAAGAAAAAAAATCCCATATGTAGAGCGAGTAGTTCAACAGATTATAAATTCTTGTAGCTCGAATAATAGTATATTTTTAATATCATTATATTAGTTCCAACTGATATACTAGATTACATAAATAAAAAAAAAAAGTTAATAAGCAATTGACGAGGATGATTGCAAGGATTTACTTTTATATAATCAAAACTAAGATGATATTGTAAGTGGTCCGTTATAAATTAGGGGGACAGAGCCCTTGTTTATATTAACATTTAATAGACAATCAGCCGGCCTAACAAATTTATACAAAATAAATAAATAAATAGTGTTCTATCCAATACATTGTAGAATTCAATTATGACTTATCTGTTACGGCACAGATCTAGCTAATTGAAAGCGACAGCAATAAAGCAATACTGATAAATAGTCTCCTCTCGCCAGGAGTAGAGTCAACAAAAAAATAGAATTATAACACCAACACTCACTGCTTTTCCGGGTTATCACGAGCCAGTGTCTCAAATATTGGGGAAGCCGGATCAATGTCAAGAGGTCACTATCTCCTTTACATACATATTCTATTAGAACGAACATGGAGTTTCCAGCATTTTGGCAAAGTCTTTGTATGAATTTCAGCTTAGACAGTAATAAAGATTTTTTTTTTGGAGAAAAGAAAAAAAAAAAACAGAAATGTTTCGATATTACTAAAGACACCAAATTTAATCTCAGATTTGTCTATAAAGCTTATATAGTCCCTAACAACTAAACAGTACTTCTAGATGCATATATGGTAACATTTGGAGATTAATGTTAACATTTGTGTTTGAACCAAAAGAAAAAAAAAAAAGATATGCAATGCACATGCTAAATGATAATAAAATGTCAGAGTAAAAAAAAATATTTTGCTTTGGAAGAATCACGGAGGATAAGAAATAGTAAGCTCAATGGAAGTACTATAAAGCAATTTATCTTTTCTAAAAGTGCTACATTAAACTAAATCTGCTAAAGAAGAAAATGCATCCAAAGAAAGATCAACGCCATCAATGAATGATCCAAGTAACAGAAAAGTAGTAGAAGAAATTGCGAGGAAAATATATGCATCCTCAGAAGAAGCATAGTCGACCGCTTTAGACAGACCGCTTGTTAGCTTTCTTGGCAACACTTGGTCGGTTATACTCCATCATCCACTCAATTATATGACATTCAATCGCCATCAAGATTTCGCATTAAAAAATAGCTCAATAAAATCCTACGCCTGTGTCTAACTGAATGAAGGGTTTACAGGAATTAAGAAAAAAAAATTACCATATTATTACTGCAACTGGTAAAAATATGAATCAACCAACCTATTCAGATGTTTTAAACATCCAGATCAGCCTCTAGAGGAGCACAATATATAATTCCTCATTGTGAATTTTACACCTTGTTTTCTTGATAAAACTTGACTTGGTTAACTTCAGGACCAAACCAATCTACTTTACACTCTTGCCATAATGTATAGTAGATCGGTTAATGTTCTCATTCAGACCAAGAAAATAGTAACACTAATGCAGATAACTCGTACAATTGATTAACTGAAAAAAAAAAAAAAAAAAAAAAAAAAAAAAAAACTTTGTTTAAGAAGAAGGGCCTTAATGCAAGTCTGTCTTCCTTTTATGGCCTAGAATGGTAGCCTTCATCAAGCCCAAATCTCTGACACGCCATTTTTTAAATTCAACCATAGAAGATCTAGCTGCTTCAAACACTAAACATAACAAAAGCAAATTTCAGCTAATTAGGTAAATAAAATTAAAAATCTTGAAACTGAAAAGAATGCTTTTTTCTTATTAACACCAGCCACCTTTTACCAGCAGGCCTTATCATGTTAGTACCATATTTGACTATTGGTACCCCCATAGAATTAAGAAACAGCCAAACCATAACATAAAGAAATAAAAAACCCAACAGTACAAGTCTAGTACCATAGAATATAATATAAAAATAATATATCATAGCTGAATGAATTTGACCACTAACATTGATACTCTTCTTTGGAAAGGCGAAGTACAAATTTGGGGATTGCATTAAGAGAAGCTGTGTGAGATTTGCTAAGCATCTCCTTGTATCGACTTGCAAATGTGTGCCGAAGAAATGGTCCTATACTCTTATCCCCAACCCTACATGCAAAATATATTCCTTCAATATACAATAAATATCAACTATTGACATTTACAACAAAACCCTCACTTTTTTAATCATATGTAAAGATTGGGTGGATTGGAAAAGTGTCCATTAGCATCAGAAACTGTTTATATGAGCCTCAAGATGAATGCCTGTTCAATTTTCTTCCAAAGAACACAGATTTTATTTCTGAATGTTCATGTTCTTGTGAGGATTTCAAAACTGGTATAAGGTTAGTTTTAACATCTAGCAATTGAAGTAGAGCAATTCTCAGTGGATTTCGTAATGTAAATCCTATGCAAGGGGCATTGAAATTTTGAATGGCATAGAGAAAGTTTTCATAATAATTTCAAGAAAATGGAGTCTTTATAGAAAGTGCCATAACAACAGCAAACTTAAATGAACAATGGTTAAAGTAATGCAATAGTAAATAAGGTAGGTAATTGGACTAACAAGGGAAATAGTTTGCATCCAAACTCATAAAAGTAGGGATAACGCGTTCCCAGATCAACACATGCAGCATCTGCTTGTACGTCTTTCTTCATTCTATGTCATTAACAATTGAAAAAATAAACAAACTAAAAAAATTAAACTAACCTTGCATAAGTAATAGAAATTTATTAATCTACAGTTCAAGATTCATTAAATTAATTATGATTATTCAAAAATAAATTATAAGGGAAGAAGGGATAGATGGAATGGGTTGGCAGCTCTCTAGTACCAACTATAAAAATCATATAACAAAGAACTTACAAATGAACTGGTACAATTACCTAAATCAGAACTGCCGCACCCAGTATCTTGTAATTTACTATACAAGAACACAAATTATATCCAGTACCTTGTAATTTACTATGCTGGAATAAAAATTATAAGTTTGAGATATGCTGAAAAACAGATTATAATTTTGTGAAGAAAATAATTACTTTTGACCAAAGCAGGATGGTATGGTAATTGATACAGCTCTTCTCCGACAGAGCTCATGTGCTAGCCAGAATGGAAGGTCTATTTTTGCTCCCTTTTCAACCTTTATGAAAAGAAAAATACAATTCAATTAGACATGAAAAGATCACAAGACTATAACATACCAGAGCCTTCTCTACCTTCTGTTTTTACTTGGTGCTTTATGCAAATTTGGGAGTAGCTCAATCAATGGCTCTAATTAAAATTATGCTGAAACATAATTAAAGAATCAATAACCAACTGTTATGTGATGGCACTGGTAAGTGCCAGCGAGGGATTAGCCCCATTTTTGGTCTAGTGAATAAATTACAAAACCAGAACACAACAGCAATATGCACTACTTATTCAGAATAATGTTCAGGTACAAGCTGCCTAGGGTGAAACTATGAACCAGAAATTACAGTCATAGCATAATTTAATATAGAAGAAAACATACACTATTTGTTTCTGTACCAGGATCAAGTAGACCAACTCCATTTGCTCCCACATGGAAAACAACTGATACAGCCTATTGAAAAATTGCAAAATATCTTAATTTATTTAATATAAGCGAAGAAAGCAAACAGAACATACCCAAAATCATTCTATACCTCATCTTCCATGAGGATGTCGCTGATATCATAATAACCAGGCATTGTACAAGTCGACGCTCCTATTCCTACTAAAAGGCACAAATTAGCAACTCAATATCAGAACTACGAGGTGTCACAGTTCCCAAGTATAAACTTTTGGCTTGAACCAGATTGAGAGACAAAATACGTTAACTTATAATTATAATTATGAGGTGATTTGAGAAATATTGGATAAATTTATTAATCGGGAGAGAGAGAGAGAGAGAGAGAGAGAGGCAGGGGAGGGAATCAAAGAGAAACCTGTAGGTGGGTAAGGGTTTGGAGAGGGGAGGGAGGTGATTTGGGAAGGAAAGCTTCTTTTCCCTCTGCGCTTCAGCGCTTGCGTACCAAAATCTGTTCCCGCCTTTTTTCCCCCCTTTTCTCTTCCCTGTCCGATTCGACCGTGAATTGAAATGAAACTAATTATTGCATCGCACGAATTAGTCTAAGATGATTCTATTAGTCTAAGAGAGAGAGAAAAGCGATGACTAAAAGGGTACTCACTTGGAAGAAGAACGCAAGATGAAGCAGGAGAGGCCCAAACCAAGAGGATGAGGTTTCCTGTGCGGTGAGTTCTCGGTCAATTTAAATTACTGACCAAAGTTTTGACAAATTATGCAACAATCAATCTAAATTATTGGCCAAAGAAGTACAATTAAGCTCCAGTTAGCATCATATAAACTAAATATTAGTGACAGCTTTTATCTAGGTTCAATGAAACTGGAGAGTTGTCTTTTCTTTTCTTTTCAGCGAAAGAAATTGCATGTTCATTGGCTTAAGAAAAAGATTAATTTGGACATTCTAGTAAAGCCAACACATAATGTTGTTTCAATCGACATTCCACTTAAGTAGTTGAAACCTCTCTTTACAGACTACTTGAATTTTTTAAACGGAATCCCCAAAATTGGAGTATTGCACAAATCTACGATTTCATCAAAATTTACAACTCGGGAATAGAAAATGCACAAATTACCTGTGGCCGCTGCTGATTTGGCCTTGACCCCACTAATCCCAACCGGCGATGCTAGGGTTTAGGATTTGTAACACCTTTTACTCTTCGCAGCTGAGCACGGAGTCGAAATGAGAAGTGATAGAAACGGAGGGCGGAGAACCGAGTTGTGGCAGTAGAAAAAAAAGGGAGAGAAGCAGGGCGGCGGGGCGAGTTGCGGAACTAGACGGAGAGGGAGAGTTCTTCAATCTGGTGGAGATCGAGAGAGAGAGAGAGCGCCAATTTTAGGTTTTTATTTTCTTCTTTCGATTGAGCATGAGAGAGCGTTTGTGTCTTGAACAGAGGATGAGAGGAAACGGAGGCAGTCTCAAACGGAAGAGGAACTTAAGGCTGTGCTCCAGAATCGAGTATTAAAGGAAGGGGAAGGGACGGAGAGGGCGGGAGAGGGAGAGGAAGAGGAAGAGGAAGGTGCGGAAAAGAGCAAAGTTACGAACTTTACTCGCTCCGGTGATGGCCAGAGTAACCAGCGAAACCAGCGATTAAATCGCTGTTACTCTGTGTACACCCGGATTCGGGAGTAACGAAAATTGAAGATCTGGAGTAACCGGCGCATCTTACTCCCCTCTCCGTTACTCTCTCGTCTTCGTAGTGGAGCGAGTAAACGGTACGGACTTCCCTTACTCTCCTCTCCTCTCCCTCCGATTTGGTGTTCTGGAGCACAGCCTAAATTAAATTAACGGAGACCCTAGCGCTCCAGTCGTTCAGCGCTTGAAATCTAAGCTGTCCGATTAAATAACTGCACAAATCTGAACTCGATCCAACGGATACAAACACTAAAGCATAAGCCTCCTATGCTTTAGAAAGCATTTTAGCCAATCTATATATATATTTTAACCTTGTAAGACCCCGTGGGGTTGCAAAAAGGTCATATTACCAGACCATTATGTTGTCTACCAAATAGTCTGTGCAAACAAAGCTATTAAAGAGAAAATTTATAACCAAAATGCGACAGAACTCTTAAAATTCAAGTGAAAAGCAACTAATCTACAAAATAGATAATGTATATGTAACTAAATTCTCGAAATTAGTCATTAAGATTGAAATTACCTCTAAAAGGAGTATAATCAGAGGTGCAAAGAAGCTCAGGCACACCGATTTCCCTCTCAAGTTGTAAACGGAACAGGATGAGAGCTAGGGTTTTAGAGAAATGACTTCAATCTTTCATTTCTCAAAAGCAGCAGAGAAGGAAATGAATGGATTGTGAGCTTAAAGAGTTGTAATTACTTGTAAAGGAACTGGGCTTCTGTGGTATTTCTTCAAAACAACGAGGTTACAATTGTAATTTGCGAGTAAAGCAATAAGTGACTCTGAAAAATTTTGGCTCATGTTTAAACCTTTCTATATAGAAGAATATGATGTCACATTCCCGTAGATTTATTTATTTATTATTTATTATTATTTTTTACTAAATATATTTATTGTGCTTGATTTTGAAACTTAATTAGTAAAAAAAATTTATAGGAATTTAATGCGCGTACATTTTTTTTCCCTCTTTAGCTGTATGATTTGTCAATTTGTTGTCTATCAGGAAGCTAAAAGTGACACGTGTAAAAAAATACATTGATAGACAATATGAAAAGATCCTTGGTCATTGCAGAGATAAAAACATAAATTTTATGCATATTTTGAACGATTTTTGACAAATTTAACGTCCCGCGATCCGGATCCATTATTTTGCTAGGAGTGCTGGGAATTGCTCCGCTCACTCCTCATTTGGAGATACACTCCGATAATGACCAAAATACCCTCAATTTCTAAATAATATATTTTTTCCAGTGCAATAAATCAAGGTCATTTTAGTCCTTATAGAAAAAATTTGGGGTGAATCTCAATTTTCAGGCGTGAGAGGAGCAATTCCCAGGAGTGCTATAATACTGACTGTAAGAATCCGGATCCCATATTCCCATACATGTTCAGGCAAAAAGATTACCGTACAATTCTTTCGAAATTACATTTATACCCACTGAAGTTTCCAAAGTTGTTTGTTTTAGGGCAAACATTTTGTCGTGTTGGTCTCAAAGTCAGTCCGACTCTGAAGTAATTCTGACATGCTTCTAAAACAAGAAAGCAGTAAATTACAATTATACCCTACTACTCCGTTATAATTTTAAATTACTTACTAATTTTGGAATCAATTTAATTTAAAATAAGCTTATAAAATATAATTCCGAACTTGAATTTTGTTCATTTCCATTATATCATTTGATTTACATTATAATTATAACTATATAAATTTGCAGAAGCGTGACTTGCACGTGGGAGGCTTATGTTACTGTAGTTAGTACAGTAACAGATCCCAGCCGTTGGTTCTCCGTCGGTTCATCAGAGCCGTCCGACTTTTTCTTCTTTTTTTTCGTTCACCGATCCTTCGAGAGAGAGTCGATCATCTCCTCTCTCTTCCTTTCTCCTCTTCTTCCCTTTCCTCACCATACTCCCCTCTTACGCTCCCACTCTCTATCTCTCTCTATCTGGTGAAGAATTTTAGAGCTTTGGAGCGATTTCCAGCCACCTCTTCGCTTTGTTTTAGGCCAGGTTTTTGTTGATTTTGTTACTGCAGCCCCTCACCTCATCTTTACTCTTCTCTCTCGCTTGAACCCGACACAAAGCCCACTCCGTTTGCGATAGTCGGCGACGACGGCGAGGGTAAGGGGAGCGATTAATGATGGTCGACAGCCCGTCCTATTCTCGATCTCTCTTCCTTTATTTCTCTGGCATCGCCGATGGAGACGGTGAGAAAACTTTAGCTCTGCTCTCTGTAGTGTCTCGAGTCTCTCGAGGTGGTACGAATTTTAGATTCAGTTGGTCTAAATTATTTCCTCTTTGTAGCAATTTCTGTGCCTTTTGCAAAACTTTTTGGCTCCTCCAAAGAGTTCTCTTTATCTCCTATCAGGCGCTGTGCTACATGAGATTTTCTAATTTTTTTGGGCGCAATAAGTTACGATTATTTATTTCTCTCTAATTTCCCATTTTTTTTATTTTTTCCTGAATTTCAGGACCACAAATTTCAGCATCAAGGAAATGATATAGCAAGATTGGAAGTAAATGGAGCATCGAGGCTCTTCTGGTTTTAAAAAAAAATAATTTTTTAAGTTTATTATATATAGCATAGCATTAATGATCCTGTGTCTTTCTCATTTTTTTTTTATTTTACAATCCCTGAGATATAAGCAATTTTAAAAGAAACAATTTGATTATTTTACAATTGCTGATAAGCTTCCTCTTGCAAATTAAGGCATTGAGGATTATGTTGCAAGTTGGTCGTAGTTTTTGCTGAACCTGTAGAGCAGCAAGTATAGGCCTGGATGGTGGACTATCCACTCAAATTGAGGTTGAGCTTGGTTTGTTACAATCTGGCTCTTATTTGCTTTGTAATCGTATTCCTCAAACTTTAGTTGTGATTTCTTTTAGCTGCTTTAGTCTCAATTTTGGAGAAAATTTTTATGGTCTTGGAGAACTGTACATTATAATAATAGTATATATAAAATTAATGTAAAACAAGATCAGAATTTTACTCTCTTTTTGTGATTTAGCTTATCATTGATTTATCAATTGAAACCATAATTATCTCATTCTTCTGCACGCAGGATTCGTTTATTTTTCATCTTTCGTATTTCTTTGCGGCAGAAGCTGTTTAGACGTTAGAAAGCTATTTGTTTATCAAGCAGTGCTCTTTCTGTGCCTGGGGCGTAAGACCATGCTTTTCTTCACATAATTTAGTTTATTAATTTATTAGTTTAATCACTGATATTTGATTCACTTAGTGTCTTAATGTACTGCTTATGTGCCACTAGCTTGCCAATAGTACTGATATACTGGCTCATACCAGCATGTTTCTTTTCAACTAATAAATTTGGTGCTTACAATTCTATATTAATATTAAATCAGTACAGTGGCTTCCACTCTGTTGCATACTTGCATCTACTTATATAAGACTCAAAATTTTTCAGGTTAGAAATGTCAGAAACAATGTTCATTATCTTTATACATTTGTTTATATATTTATAATATCTTCAGAGAATATATTTTTTTTATTTTAGTATTAGGTTTGGTTTTCTAACTTTTCTCTTATCTTAAACATTGCTTGCATATAGAAAATATGTAATTTTAGGGATTAGACACTAGAGTGTGGTGTAAAAATAATGATGAATTAGGTTGTTTGAAGAAGCTTGCGTCAGCCTCAATCTGCCATTTGTGAGGAGCTCCAAAGTATGAGGTAACTTATAATACAAAAAATTATAATAACTGAAGTAATACTTAGTTGTTCCCAATAAAAATAAACATTAGTTTAATGGCGTCAATTACTTTCTTGCAGAAAGGGCTTCAGATTAATCATTTAATGTGTTAGCCAACTTTTTTTTAGTATAATATGTTGTGTGACTCTGTGAGCCAATTTTATTTTGAATTTTGAAGCTGTATTGTACTGTCAAATGAGAAGCGTGATATTGCAATTCTAACTGCAGTGGATGGGATCATGATAATTCTGGTAGAAGCTAGATCATATGTTTGATTTTTATGGTTAGCAATTTTGGAGCTTTTTTGTTTGATTTTCGTTTTTATGTGTTTTGGAAGATGATTAATGGGAGGTTTATAACAGTTATGAAGATGCTGGTGGCAACGTATAATTTGTTATTTCCATTAAGGATTTGTCAACAAGGTAGACCATGGCAGCTTGCGCCTCTTTCTTGCTAAAAAGTGGGGTGTGGTAGATTCCTCTCTCCATTTAATTTTTTTGTTTATGAACTCAAAAGAAAGCTACACTAGCATAGCAATGTTTCGATGGAAATATTAAATTAGGAATGATACAAACAATATTGTTTATGGTTGGTTGCATGGCTTATTAGTTGTGTGCTTGGTTCATTACTTGATTACATTTCATGATGCTTCTCTTGATGCATAGTTAATGCACAGTTGCTACTTTTGTTAGTTTAAGGTTAGGCTACTTGGTTGGTACAATACTGGTATTCATTTGGTTGGCTAAAATTTAAGCTGCACACTTGCTTTCTTTGCGAGACATTTAGCACATGTTGCTTTCTTTCTACTCATCTAATTTCTAATTAAGCCAGATTATTAATGTGGTGCTGCTAACTTACTATGCATTTTGTTAGTGCAATGCTGGTGGGCTTTGTCTCAACATTGGCCTTCTTATTTAATAAATTCAGGGTCTAATTTACTGTGCAAAGATGACGGTGATTTGCAAAGGTAATGCTTCTTCTATATTTTGATTGATCACTTGGTTAAAATATTGCTTGATGCTCATGGAACTCAAGTGTCTGATTTTTGTGCTAAGTACTTCATGACAAACGAATGAAAGTCTACTTATATTTTTTTTAATAATGAACGATTTTTTTTCCCTACATTATGGTTAGGTTTGGGCGTTTATTTGGTATGACTAATTTACTGCGGTACTATGCAGGTTGTATTTTTGTATATCATTTGCATAAAACAAAAGTGTTTCAAAAGCAGAAAAATTACGGTATTATAGTATGTTTCATTGATTATTTATTGTTTTTGTGTTCTGCTTTCTCATCGACTTAAGGAAAAAATAGTATGGGAAGGGAAAATTTCATGTATATATATGACTAAAGTTTTTGTACAAATATAAGCAATTTATCAACCTCCAATGTATTTTTTTTTTCTTTTCCTTTTTCTCAGTTTCTGTTTCAGATATCAGTTATACTGGTATTAAAAGTTATGCCGCATGTGCATTGGTTGGTTTGCAAAAATATGTCGCGACAATGTGAAAGAGTAAACATTTGTAATTTCATAAATTTAAATACTCTATGAACAATTAAACTTAGTCGTGTGTGTAATATTGCTTATCAATAGAACCCCCCAAAAGAAAAAAAAAATACCATAAGCTTTGGGGAAAAAAAAAATAGTTCGCGCAACGCGCGAAAATAGCACTAGTTGTTCAATTAAAACATATTTTCTGATTAACAGACTAAGGCCTCTCATAAGGTATGCTTATAGTTTTAATATAAGGCTTCTTATCATAATTTTAATGTTTCAGACGAGGAATTGGTTTCCTTAATGAAAAATATACTTATGTAGTATTTGTTTCCTTCGCTATTGTATTAATATCGCTTATAAGCCCCTGTAAGCCTGCTTTTAGTATGCATTCTACCATTACTGAGAAAAAGCACATAACCTTTTAGGCATATTTAGACCCTTTTCATGCTAGACAGCTGTGTACCTTTAAGACATTCTGGGAAAAAGAAATTACTGCAAATTTTACGAAATTACATTTATACAAGTTGTCAAAGTCGTTGTTTGTCTTTAGATCCCTGAACTAAATCTGACATTGCTAGAAACTTTGGAAAAAAAAAAAAAGAGTTACATCTTTACCCTAATGTACTTTTTTTAGTTATTAATTTTTTAATCATGGAACTTAATAAGCAAACAATTGCGAAGCTTGAATTTTGTACATTTTCGCATGTCTTTTTTTTTTAAAAAAAAAAATAAACAGTGAACTTACAGCGTTCTATAAATGGGGTTAAATGCAGTTCCTTTTTATTATGTACTTATTAAGCGAAAATAAAGATTTTTTACTTAGGGTGTCGCTAAACTATTTTCTTTTGCAAAAAAATATAATTTAGTAAAAAATGGATTAGGCATCTTTTTAAAAGGTGTGAATTTTAAAATAGCGAAACCATCCAACCAGATTAGCAGAAATATTAACCAACAGGACATTAAAACCGAGATCAGACTTATTGTAGAGCACCTCAAATAATTATTTTAATTGATAGCATTTCCTTTTGTTGAGTTGTATTGTTTTTTCCCTACTAGAGTGCTGTTTTAATTCCGAAAGTTGAGTAGATTTAGGTTAAGACCATGTGTTGACCTATAATCAATATTGTTCAACTGTAGCTGTCCAGGGTGGATCGAGAAAAATTTTTAGCGCACAATTATAATATAATAAAATTTTAAAAAATAAAATAAATAATGAATTTAATAAACAAAGTTATTCTAAACATATATAATTGAAATATTACAAAATACATCATCTTTTTCATAAATCTAGTCATTTTTTTCATGATTTTTACTTCTTTATCGATCACCAAAAAACACAAAAAAGTTTTTAAAAAAATCTAATTCTAATTTTCTAATGCAATTAAAAATCCTTTGTGCGACTTCATTGTTTGAAATTGATCGGTCTCTAATTTACTAGCCAAAATTAGATCTTAAACTGCCAATGTAAATAGTTTACAACACAGCTTAGGATTGGATCACAGGGATGGTTATGCGGACAAAAAGATTAGAGGGGTATACATCAAATTTTCCCTAGAAATTTCTGTTTAATGTGCACGAAAGAAAAGAAAATTTGGGCATTCTCGTCCAATTTTTTTAAGAAATTAATTTTAAGGTTTAGAATACCAAAAAAAAAAAGTCAATAAGGGTAAATATCTATTATAAGTATGATTTGAAGGGTAAATATCTCATATTAAAGATTAGAGGATAAATATTCAATTAGAAACGATCAGAAGGATATACACCCAATTTTCTCTTAAAAGAAAAAAGTCATCTTGTAAGTACCGTAGCTTTTTACCTTCAGAAAAAAACAAGTGCAACAGGTTCCTTTCCTAGCCGCAGCGCGAACAGACTTGAGACGTGGCATGTGATATTTTTAATTTTTTGGTCAAGTTTTGCTGTAGTACAAGCTGTGTAACAAAATTATGATTATTAAATGGCAGATCCTATTCATTTAACTTGTCACTGAAATGGCCTTCGTTGCACCACAACAACATATTTATTGCTAGAGTGGATCATCGAGCTTCGCTCGATACATGAATTTTTATTGTATTAATATTATAAATGATAGAAAAAATACTAATGAAGTAATAAACTTTAATTTAAGCCGAAAGAAAAAATGAGATTGCACATAAACTAAAATTTTAACTGAGATATTACTAAGGAACAATGAGATGGCACACCATTATAGTCATTGATCAGCAACAAAATATATAATATATAGAGAGAAGGCATGGAAAAAAAATATTATCCTCAAAAAGCATGTATGTTTCAAAAAAAAATACAATATTTTCTAAATATACTATGTATTAAAAGGAAATTATTTGCAGTTTATATCTGAGGAAAAAGCTAACCCAATTATAAATTATAAATATCAATCGATCAACATCAGCATATCAACATAAAAAAATAAAAGAGAAAAATATGATTGCAACATGGTATCTTTTAAGAAATGATATTTTGCGACAAAACAAAGCACCGTATATATATATGTACTCTTAGTCCAAAATTTATGTTGGACATATTATTTTGAATAAATATCACAATCATATCAATAAGATATAAATACATTAAAATAATATGTCCAACAATATTATCTCATAGAATGAATTTTGAGTTTTCCAAATATATGTCCAACATAATTTACAATATTTTTAGCTTAACTATTACAAATTGACAATGAAAATGAAAATAGGAAGGGGTAAAAAAAAATCAGAAACAAAATAATGAACTGCCATATTATTGTCTGTCGGTGAAGCGGGTCAATTTTATGAGGAATAATACCCAGTACACAAATAGTTATAGATTATCATGTTACAGAAATAGGAAAATTGCTCTTTCACAATACTTGGAGTGTCGAACTACATTTAACTAAACGATTCCAACACCCACACATCTTTATTTATAATATTGATGATAGTCCGTCGTAACGGGCGATCTGAATTCATTTCCACTCATTCCGGCCATTTGAAAATGTTTCTGATTTTGATTAAATTATGTCTAAGGTCTTAACTTGCCAAAAAGAATAATAATAATAATAATAATAATGATATCACATTTATATATGAGAAAATTTAATATACACCATAGTGCATAGAATGAAGTAACAAGGATTTTTTCGGGGTATTCTTATAAATTAACAAATCTAATTTAACCAATCTAGAGAACCAGCTCTTGGTCTAGTGGCAAAGAGCAATGCACCTTGAGTGAAAGGTCGCAGGTTCGAAACCCGGCTGGGGGGTCTTTCATAGACATTTAATTTAAAAATAAGTTGGGAGGCTTGACCCCCAATTTATCTTCAAAAAAAAAAAAAAAAATTTAACCAATCTAATCTGCATATTGAAATCTCATAGGACACCAAATTTTACAATTTTTGAGATTTTATTACTATTTTTTTCGAATTTTTCATAACTTGTCATTTTTGGAATGTTGTAAATAGTAGTTTGTTTCAAAAAATGGCAAGTTAAAAAAATCGAAAAAAATAGTAATAAAATCTCAAAAATTGTAAAATTTGGTGACCTATGAGATTTCAATATGTAGATTTGATCGGTTAAAAATGGGTGCGTGAGTGTGGGTTGAGTGCCTACGGGAAGTGATAAAAAAATAAATAATTGTTGATGTTTGGTGGTGAAAAAGTAAAATCATTTTCCTTCCCTCTTTATCTTTTCCTACACTTTCCATTAGTATTTACTATTTTAGGTATTTAAAAATTTAAATTTCGGTGAATTCAAAGTTAATGAACCTCTTGAGGTAAAATAAGTGCGACGGAGTAAAATATGATTTAAATTGCCTTACTTCATTTAAATTACTCCTATTTGGTGAAGCGAAGTAAGAATTCGATCGTAAAATCTTACTTTTACTATGGACCAGACATTAATTTCCTCTTTCTCATATTCAAATATGATAACCTGGTCTTTTTATCTTCTGAAATTATAATAGGGTGAAAATTCATTGATAATAATTAATTTAATAATCTTGATAATATGTTTACAAAACGTATAACTTTGATATAATAAAGAGTAATGAGTTTCTGAACAAGGTTGTGCATCTTATAAATAAAGCAAAATGGGATGATATTGCCTCGGCAATAAAAGTTATTGTTTTTTGTTTATCACAAAGAGACTATTACTACTTTTATATCATTGTTTTTTTTTTAAATAAAATTTGGGATACACAAAATTATATAAAAATTCCTTTTTACAAACTGGGAAGCACGGTGGGATAACTCATCTTTGAAAGTTGAAACTAGTGGCTTTATTTGTTGATCCTTTCTAGCACGGCAAAAACAAAATCTAAAAATAGAAGGATAAAAGGTTTGTTAATGTAAAATAAAGTATAAAATTAAATCGTTCTCAAACAATTGAGGCAACAAGGAATATTTGGTGCGTGGATGGAGGTCAAGAGTCAATTACGTATTACTCAAGAAACGGAACGAAAATTGTGTGTTTCGTTAACCGTTTCGTTTCGGTGACGAAACATATTTATTCTTTCGTTAATCGTTTCGCAATGCTGAAACGGTCGAAACTACGTAATTTACACAGAAAAAAACAAGTTTCAATTTTGTTAACCGTTTCGCTAAACCAGACGAAATAGAAATTTATTTCATTAACCGTTTCGCCTGGATGAAACGAAACGAAATAGCGGTGCGGAACGAAAAACTTTCAGCCCTAATAGCGCGTTGGTTAAAGACCACGACTGACGACTTGAGATATCATTTGTTGTTGGCCCCACATACTAATTTGTATATTTCAGTCTTTTACTATTAAAAAATTTAGGCCTCAATTTTGTAAGATATACGCTATTCGTATATGTACGACATAAGCTAACTGATTTTATTTTTTTGGCATAATTTAGACATATAATTGTACCCCAGTATGTGTTTACTGATTTATTAAAACGAAAATTGGCAGATTCAAATATTTAGACATATAATTCTACGCCAAGGAGTTTAACAATTTTCTCCTTAATTTATCTCATTGTTATTATTTTTCCTCAATTATCAAATATTAACAATGGCAGATTCACACTGAAGCCCCGCCACTTATTTATCGTTGCAATTTTCCTACTTTTTTATTTCGTCACTCCATGTTTCCAAAACTTGGCAGACTCTTTCGTGAGTTATAATAACTTCGGTGCTAATTGTAATTATAATTAATTCCGGGTTACAGTGCAAAATTTCCAGTCGTCACTAGTAGTAGCGACTGTGGAGTGTAACTGTTTCGTTAAGTCATATCGATTGCATGAAGTAATCTCCTCTTATTAGTAGGTAATCAAAAGCCATGAGTTGACGAGAGCTAAGCTTGGTCCAAGATTTACATTGTAGCACGCCTCGTTAACTTGACCTCTCTCTCTGTCTCTCAGTCTCTCACACTCCAAGCAACTTAGTTCTTCCTTCCGATCAAGCATTTACGCATGAACCAAAACCCTCCTCCTCCATCCTAAACACCACCACCACCCATAACTCTTTCGATTTTGTCACAAAGAGCACAAAGGAGAAAGAAAAAGAGAGAGGAAGAGAGGAAGAGAAAGAGATCTTGAGTTGTCAATGGCACATCAACCTTCCATTATCTCTCAAGATGTCTCACCAAGGTTGAATCTCTCATCTATTTCAATATTTCTCTCTTTAGTTTAATTTTGATGTGTGATTGAATGTGGAAAAATGCTCGAATCAACACCTCTCCTTTGATTTCCTTTTGTTTTCGCTTTGTTTTTGGACAACAAGTCCAGATCTGAACGCTCTCAACTCACATTGATCGATTTCATATAGATTTGATTCTATTAGGGTATTGTTAGGTATTCCCTTATAGTTAACTGTTTCAAGCCTATTGGGAGCCTAAAACTTGAAAGTAATTTTATAAAATTAAGATGTTCAGTTGTTTTACTGTTTTTTTTAAGATCTAATACTTGTAGTTTTGTACTTTAGTAGTCTCATTGCTAACTAAATTTTGCTATGTTTGAGATTAGGATAAATTATTTTTTCATATAACTTGAGGGCATTTGGCAACACCATAGATTAGTGGAATCAAGGATTAAAATTAGTGCTTTTGGCAATTGTAAGTTGACAAATTAGTTTATTAACCTATAAGTTAGACTAACCTTATACATGCCAAACTCCCCCTAAGATTTTTAGTTCTTTGATTTTTTTTTTGTTTCTATTAGGATATTGCTCTTGTGTTTGTAATTGGTTACTTTAGTGACTAATAATTTGGGTTATGTGAGGGTATAATAAAGTAAAGGAAGCGTGAGAGTGTGGATAAGAATTATTCTCTTACTCCTCGCTTTGTCTTACTCCAAAACATAATCCGGAAATTTATTTAATCCTAATATCAGAAAGTGCTACATTTGGTGTGGTTATTTGCTTTATTGTATTATTATGATCTGATCTGTGTTGACTTTTGGGTTTGGTGCTGATTGCTGAATTAGTGTTTAATTCTTCTACTGTTATATCAGCACATTATAGCTTGCCAATTTAGAAGCCTTGGTAGGTTAAGTGTTTTTATCATTAGGTCCTTCATATAGTATATAGTACTATATTGCGATAAAATCAACAAGGAGAAGTGTTCTGCTCAATTTTTGGGACAACAAGTCATCATCCGTTTATCTCACAGCACCTTTTCGAAATCTGGATTCCAAAAGAGAATCCAAATGTCGATCTTAATTTTTTTCCACAACTGATGGTGATGCATTTAATTCTTGAGTTCACATAGAAGATTGAGAGGCAAAATGACAAATCCACTGAAGTGTTAGTTTTAAGGCGTACGTTGTATAATTAACTTGATTCATTTTTAATCTTTTATAACTAAATGAAGTAAAAATTTATTAATTTTAAGGTACATTTACCTCTTTTGATGAAAGTCAAGATCAACGGATTGGGTTCATCATTTAGAGTTTCTAATCTGAAAAGACAAGTTGTGGCTAATTTATGGCAGGCACAAAGTTAACAAAGTGCAATTCAAAAATCTGTCCAAGTTTTTTATCTTTTGTTTTTCTCTGGCAACTTAATTAAAACTAGGTTATTTTTTTTTCTATTCAGCAAAGATAGAATGGAGAAAGAGACCATGATGCAGGAGATGCCATGCAAGATCTCAAGCATACCATTATCTAAAAATCTGAAGTGGCAGTCGATCTCAGCCACCCGTAGTTGGCCCCCTGGATGCAGCCACTCTCCGCCATCTAAGATTTATTCTCATTGCTGCCAACCCCAACCACTAGATGTCAGCATGATCCCTGATTTAGATGAAGAAAAAGAAGAGGGTGAGATAACCCCTGTGGAGATGTCATTTGAAGAAGAGAAAGCCGGTGCTGGTGTCGAAAGGGGTGAGGGCCACACAGGAGAGCCTCTTATTGCTGAGGAGCATAATGGTAAATCTGTACTGGAGAATAACGTTGCAAATTATCTCCCTCATCATCATCTCTCACCAAGGTAGAATCTATCTCATTTCTGTTAATATTTCTCTCTTAAGTTTAGTTTACATGTGTGCTTGAATCAGCCCCTCCCCCCTGGTCTCTCTTTCTTTTTCTCTTTCTCTATTCTATTTCTATCATTTTCTCTCTGTTCTGGACAAGAAGCCTAGATCAGAACGCACTAAACTCAAATTGATCGAATTTTCACTATATATGATTCTGTTAGGATATTCTTTAGAGTAATCTAATCCAAGGCTATTGGGAGCCTTGAGCTTGAAAATCATTATTTTTTTCTTGATTACTTTCATAAAACTTTAGACGTTTAGTTGTCTTAGTGTTTTCTTTGACGATCTTGCACTGATAGCTTTCTACTTTATTAGTCTAGTTGCTAAATATTTTGGCTATGTTTGTGACTGGGGTAAATTCTTTTCTTAATGTAACTTTATGTTTCTATTTCTTTTTTTTTTCATTGGGAATCATGCCATTGTAGTTTGTAATTAATTACTTTAGTGACTTCCTTTGGGCTATGTTTTATCGTAGAATAAAGTGTATGAGAGTGTGGATAAGAATTATTCTCTTATCCCCAATTTTGTCTCACTCCAAAACATAATCTTGATTTTTATTTTATATCACTATTAGATAGTGTTACATTGGTGTTGTTGTTTGCTTGTTGTATTTGGTGTTTGCTGTTTAATAAGTGTTTAATTCTTCATATAGTCTTTAGGGTTTATCCCTGGTAGGATAAGTGTTTTTATTGTTATGTCCTTCATACAGTGTATAGTACTAAATTGTGATTAAATTAACAAGGAGAAATATTCTGCATAATTTTTGGTGCTGCAAGTTATTGTCCTGTTATTTCACAACATCTTTTCAGAATCTGGAGTCTAAAAGAGAATCCAAACTGTTGATGTTAATATACCTCTACTGATGGCAACTCGTTTAAACTCAATTTCATTGCATAGAAGATTAAGCCCAAATGACAAACCTAGTAAAGTGCATTTGTTTGAAGAAAATTGATTCATTCTTAATATTTTATGGAATGAAGCAAAAATTTATTAATTTTAAGGTGCACATAGCTCTTTTGATGAAGGTCAAGATCGACAGATTGGATTCATCTTTTGGAGTTTAGTTTTGAAAAGAAAGGTTGTGATTAACTTATGGCACACTACATGCACAAAGTTAACAAAAGAGCAGTTTGTAATTCTATCTAAATTTCTTATGTTTATTTTTTCTTTGGCAACTCAATTAATACTAGTTTAAATTATTTTTCCTATTTAGCAAAGATAGAATGGAGAATGAGATCATGATGGAGGAGCTGCCAGGCAAGATCTCTAGCGTACCATTGTCAAAAAATCTGAAGCAGCGGTCAATCTCAGCTACCAGTAGTTGGGTCCCTGGATGCGATCACTCTCCGCTGTCTAAGATTTATTCACCTTGCAGCCAACCCCTGTCACTAGGTGTTGGCATGACCCCTGAATTAGACGAAGAACAAGAGGATGGTAAGATAACCCATATGGAGGTGGAGTTGTCATTTGATGAAGAGCAAAATAATCATTCTTCAAATAAAGTAGGTGTTGGTATCGAAAAGTGTGAATGCCCTGCAGGAGAGCCTCTTGTAGCTGAGGAGAAAAGTGGTAAATGTTTAGTAGAGAATGACAGTGTGAATAGTCAATGGTGGATGAAGTCAAAGGCGTATCCGCCCCCGAAGAGAAGGGCTGTATCTGCAAATCGGAGGTACCCGCCAGGCTGTGGTCGAAATCCAGATTTTTCTGTGGCTGATTTTGACAGTAAAAGATACTGCAAGAAGGCAGATGGTATGAATGCAGCTGTTTTGGGAAAGAATGCAAAAGTCGTTTCAGATGGTGTTGGCGGTACAAACAAGAAAAGTAAGGAGATTGGTGAAGCTGGTGTAATGGGTTCAGTGAATGGTGCTGGGTTTAGGCATATCGAGGATAAATATGTTAAGAATGATAGGTTAAAGGGTGAAACTTCTAATTTGGAGTCTCATGCCAAGTTGGTGAGAGATTCAGAGAACAGAGATGTTAGTTCTGCGATGGTAAAGGGTGTGGGTAGAGAAACACTTGAGAAAATAGCTGAGGAGAGAGATGTTGATGGACTAAATGTGGATAACAAATTCTCCTCATGTGCAAAGCTAGACAGAGTTCACGTAAAGGGTGTCAGTGTGGACAGAAACTCCACTTTAGATTCTGCACAGAAAAAGGGGGCGAGGCCAACTAAGATAAAAATTTTATACAAGGGGAAAAAGGAAGAAGCATTTAAGGCGACTGTTCCTTCCACTGAGAGCCCGGTTGTCAGAGCCAAAGAGAGAGGCTGTAGCAATAGACCACTCGCCATCAAAAAGTCTCCCATGAAAGTCATCTCCAAGAAATGGGTTGGCATGAAGCGCCCCGTGAGCCGCTTCAACCCCAGTTTCCCCAATGCTGATAGGTGTGAATTGGCAGATGAGGATCTGGAAGAGTGTGCTAGCCATGCGATTCGGCAATCCCGAAGTTGTCCCTCTCAGGTCCCATTTAAGAACTCTGTTCGAGCTCAGAAAAGCATGCTGCAAGCTAGTTCCAGTGAGCATAATGTGAACCAGGACAATATTGCCTATTTTGGACCCAAGAAGGCTGTTAATAGACCCACTGACCCAAGGGCTAAAGTGAAGAGGTGCCTGCGCCTTTACCAAATGATATACCGAAATCTGTTGCAAGAAGCTGAATCTGGTAAGAAGCCTCCAGATATGGTACGGAACAGAATTGACCTGAGAACTGCTGTTATTATGAGAGAAAACAAAGAGACGCTAAACAGGGGCGAACCAATTGTGGGTACTGTGCCAGGGGTTGAGGTCGGAGATGAGTACCACTACCGTGCCGAGCTCTCTATTTTGGGCCTCCACCGGCCTCCCCAAGCAGGCATTGACTATGTGATTAGGGACGGCGAACACATAGCCACCAGCATTGTTGCATCAGGTGGTTATTCAGATGAAGTAGAGAGTGAAGATCTGTTAATTTATACTGGTGCTGGAGGACAGCCGACTGGGAAGCCCGGTCATACCAAGCCTCAGGATCAGAAGCTAGAGAGAGGCAATCTTGCTCTCAAAACAAGCATAGACCTGAAAAATTCAATACGGGTCATACATGGGTGGAACACTAATAACGCAGGCAAGCCCATGATGACCTTTACCTATGATGGGCTCTATAACGTCGAGCAGTACTGGTCTGATGAGGAAACTTATGTGGTTAAAGGAGTGCCGATGAAGGCACGTGTGTTCAGGTTCCGGCTGAGGCGGCTAAAAGATCAACCTGAACGGAACTGGTCCAAATTAAAAAGAATGCAGAAGTCGAAAGTGAGGGAAGGACTGTGCTCAAAGGATATTTCTCTACGCCAAGAAAAGCTGCCAATCTGTGTTGTAAATAACATTGACAATGAGAAACCACCACAGTTTCAATACATAACCAAGACACTGTATCCATCCTGGTACCAGAACAGCCGGCCCAAGGGATGCAATTGCAAAGGTCGGTGCTCTGACATGGAGACCTGCTCCTGTGCAGTTAAGAATGGGGGCCAGATGCCATTCAATTTTAACGGAGCCATTGTTCGGGCAAAGCCACTGATATATGAGTGCGGGCCCGCATGTGGGTGCCCTCCATCATGCTACAACCGGGTCAGCCAGAAAGGCATCAAGTTCCCTCTAGAAGTATTCAAAACCAAGGAGCGGGGCTGGGGAGTGCGTTCTCTGTGCTCAATACCTTCAGGCAGCTTCGTGTGCGAGTACACCGGGGAGCTGTTGTGGGACCAGGAGGCAGAGCAGAGGGAGAACGATGAGTACCTGTTTGACATAGGGCACAACTACGATGACTCAGCACTGTGGGAGGGGCTGCCGAGTGACATGCTTGGCATCAGCAATGGAGGAGGGCCTGAGGGGGTCAGCTCATCAGAGGGGGGTAAGCAGGAGGGTTTCACCATAGATGCACGAGAGAAAGGGAATGTGGGGCGATTCATCAACCATAGCTGCTCCCCTAATCTGTATGCACAGAATGTGCTATTTGATCATGATGACAAGAAGATGCCACACATCATGTTTTTCGCAGCTGAGAATATTCCCCCTCTGAAGGAGCTGACGTACCACTACAACTACATCATAGGTTCAGTCCAGGATTCTGATGGCAATGTGAAGGTCAAAGAGTGTTATTGTGGGACGTCAGAGTGCAAGGGGAGGCTCTATTAGTTTGGCATCTCCTGTACTTTGTGTGTGTGTGGGGGGGGGGGGGGGGGGGGGGGGTTGCGCGAGGTATGCAATACTTGTCAATGTTTCTTAGAAATACGACTGATGCGATGTTGTTCCAACTGTGGGTAACTTCGCGTTGGTGACCTTTAGTCTGGATATTGGAACTTTCTGTGAGCAACATATGCTGTTAATAGCCTCTTTTTTGAAAGGCAATTTAACTGGTTCGTTTCAGGTGCGTTTCATTTTTGATGATATGATTTAGCTCTGTTGGGAATTTGGTCACTGACCAACTAAGATGCTTTGTTTCATCAATGATTCTGTACTTTTGCATTTGTTTTGTACTGCATTCAAGTATTTTTGAGACAGTTTGATAGATGTACATGCATATTTTGGGAAAGAAAATGCAACAAAGGGTTTGATGTTGAATAATAATAGATTTCAGTTTATGTTTTGTCAAAGTAAGATTCTCATTGCAAGTTTAAAGGAATTTGTGTGTAAAGGCCAAGGCATATTTCTCCTTTTTGCTGAAGTTATTAGTAGTGCGAAGTTTCTTGGATTTGCCCATTCGCATGTACTTCCGTAAATTCTGGATAAATTACAAGTGCAAAGTTTCTTGGATTTGCCCATTTGCATATACTTTTGTGAAACCCGGAGAAACCTCAAATGATCTGTTAATAAGAGAAAAGTCAGCTGGTTACTAACAAAAACAACCTGTACTTTCTTATCTGAGTTGGAACTGTACGTATTTCCTGAGTTGGAATTGTATTTTCGGATGCAAATTTGTCGCCAGTTTTGCTTGTTTTCTATTCAATTAACTCTGCATATTTCATGACCTTGGTAAGCTCTCAAATGTTGCTGATGGCAATTAGTAAAATCTAGTGACTTATCAGATGGAGTTTTAAGAAATCCTTTACCAGCTTTCAAAAGAAATCCTTTGCCAAATTGGACACTTTCAGTCTGTGTGCTTCAGTGATTAACAATTCTGATTTTGTGCGCTATGGAGGGCGTTTCTTGGGAAAAGATCTCAATGAAAGGCATCAGTGAAAAAATGCGAGGCATATATAATTACTGACAAAAATACTGTAATATTTCTTACTCTTTTGCAGTTAGTTTAGCCTGTAGACTGAGCAGCAGCAGCATCTCAATATTCTTGTACAGATATTCCTTTTTCTCTTCTTTTCGTTTTGGAAGAATTTTATATCTCAGCTTGCATTTGATTTCAATTTCATTATAATGCTGAATTTCAAACACATTTTGATCTTTTCAGTTTGAATTCAAAATGTGCCATATTTAATTTGCCGCAATCCAGCCAAGTTCTGATTGAATTGGAGCAAGTCATGATTGTAATTAACATTAATGGTAACGCAGTTGTCATCCCAGTTGTATATCCTGGTTTATAAGAATGAAAAGGATATAATAGTTATTGGGCTCAAAATACCTTATATATCTTGTATAATTATGATTATCCAAACAAGAAAAGGAGAGGTGGAAGGGTAAGAAAGGTATTATTTTACCCTTTCCAGTGGTGCGCAGATTCAGCCAATCTTAGGCATTATTTGTATTTGTATATATTAATTAAGTAATTAACTATAAATGAGAAGAGAGAGACTATCGTCTCCTCAGCTCTCCTCTTAATGAATAGTACTTACATCTACCTAACATGGGGAATATTGATTTTAATGTTAATTAAAAAAATTATTGGTAATTATTTCATGCAACTTTATTTCACTTTTCATGTGTCAGCTTTTTAATCCGTTTGTGACAAAATAATACTTTCTGAAGGTGACGTTTGCATTAGAAGTGGCGTGTTTGTTATGCTGTCTTATGATGTATATAAAGTATAAACAATAGCGAAAATAAAGAGATGTTCTTTTCTTTTCACAATCAGATGCCTATGTTGATATACTCATATACTGACAAGAAAAAGACAAAGCTGAGACTCCTATGACGGTTTATATGCTCATTAAATGAAACAAAAACGGGGGTACGTAACTCTGGTTTAATTTTGCTTTTTGTTGTAAAGCTATGCTTCTGGTTGATTATGTCAAATAGAGTTTTCTTATTAGCGATTTGTATGAGAAGAATAGACAATTAAGGGGCAGTTTAATTGCTGGAGCTGGTTAACACCCGTTGTTATCGGGTTGGAAATCTTTTGGATCCAAATGAAGAATTTAATTAGGCAGTGATGGGTACGAGGGATGCAGGAGATTTTTTGTTGTGGATGAGTGGGGAGGGATAACGTCATTATTTGACCCCATATAAATATGGAACTTGTTTCATTATTGACCTTTATATCTACAAACTAATTATTTTAATGTAACTATTATATAAACTAGGGTTGGACATCGAGCTTCGCTCGATATAGTATTTTTTAAAAATAATTAAAAGTTTGATTTTTGTTATATAATTTTATTTATATATGTTAATAATAATGTTAATGTATAATATATCAACATGAACATGTTTTAAGAAATGATCAAATTAATTGATGCAAATAGATTATAACAAAGTGTTTTAACGGGTTCAACAGAGAAAAAAAACTTGATCCAGATTTGGATCCATTAAGAAAACCGAGCTTAATATGTAAACAGTTCAACAAAAAAAAAAAAGCAATTTCTTTTATCTAAACAGTTCATATATTAAGAAAAAGGACTTCTTTAAACATCAGTTAGATTTGCTTCTTCTTCTTTTTTTAATTTTAATTTTTGTAAGAGAGACATTTTATTGTAATTAGTCAATTCTCCTTTATTCTTGGTGTTGAAACCTGTTTAGGAGCAGGTCCATATGACCTATTTCTTTAGTTGAGGTTCAATATTTTTTATTATTTTATTTTCAGAATTAATTTATTTCTCTCATGGTTAATGACACTGTGTGTGTTTCAACATTAAGGTTCTACTTGTGCTATGCTTGATATATAGTAGTTATATTTATTCAAAACTGTAAGTTTAGACTTTTAGCAATTGAAACATAGAGATTGGATTTTGAGGTCAATTATTGAAAAGGCGTTTATTAGAAAGATGATAGAAAGATATATGAAAGATGGTACTATTCAATTTGGAAGATCAAAGTAACAGCAAAATTGTAAGTTTATACTGGTATGGATCTGATAAGTTCAATGATCAACTGGTCAAAAAAAAAAGTTCAATGATCAATCCTTATCGAGGCATTACAAAAATGATTTTGATTTTTTTTAATAAGTGACATTTTGTGGGTAATATGGAGATATAGGAAGCGATGCTCCATCAACAATTTCACCTCATGTTACTATTAGATATATTGGTTCACTTATTGTATCACTAATTCACTATTAACCGTGCCACTTGATGGAAGAGCTGATGCCTAACTATGCAACATTACCATGGTGGCTGGAGCCAGAGGCAGAGATGCAGGACACATGATTGTGATTTTTTTTGTCCTAATTTGTAAATAGATAACTGAAATTAATCAGGATTTCCTAACTAAAACTTCAATTTTTTCTCCTAATATCAACAATAAAGAATGATACTCAACCCGATAGTACCGTACTTTTCGCAAACATCCTGTATTTCGACAATATCGTTGCAATTAAATCTGGAAAACATCATATCATTAATTAATATTGTAATAAGATTTATGAGCAGTATGCAGAAATATTACTGTAATATTGCAATTAATCCTTTATTTCATGTATCTTATAATCAGTGTAAAAATGGTAACCTGCATAGGCTCAGCCCAAATTTTCCTACAAAAATATATTACAATAAATTAACAACTAAATACATTTACTGCAAGATACTTTTACAAAAGCAAATAAAGACATAAGATGAAAACATACCCTTGTATTGTTTCCACATAACGGAGCCACATGCCAATACAACCGGTTTACCATTTGACCTCTCATGCGCACCAATAATATCAAGCTTATCATGGCGTTGGAGCACAATTTACTAATAAAAATACTAATACTAATACGTGTAAAAAGGAAAATCTCCTTACTTCTTTATCCAAGAGAAGAACATTCATCGTTCAAACGTTTCCAGTCGTTGTATCCACAACTTCCCACAATTTCAGGACTCTAGCATGGATAACACCTTGTGTGCATCCTGTAAGTTAGTCATGAAATCGGCAAAACAGTAGTGATGATAGCTTGGGATAATAAAACTAATTATTCAAGATCTTAAGGAACGGAACCAAAAAAAAAAAAATTAAACTGAAAATATATTTTGGACAGCAACTTGTGACTATTCTTACAATTGATAGGACAAACTTAAAAAGGGATAATCTCTGCAGTAGAAGCCAGAGACATATATAGATAGATAAAAAAAGATAATGGAGAGTGTGAGAGAATGACCGTTTCAATACCAATTTAATTTTTCCAGAAACATTATAAGGGCAATAAATCAATCATTGCCTGGGAAAAACTGCTATGAATCACATTTAATACAAAAGAATAACGGCATCAGTTATGAATGGATCTCAGACTTCAATTTCGTTAAAAAAATAAAATTAACGGCAGCAGTAATAAATCACAATATATCTAAGAATACTAAGTTATAAATTAATATTAATAAGGACACATAAACTAACAGAAAGCTTTGTTTTTAATAATTTGATAGTAAATCATTCAGGAGAAACTTAAAAGAAGACATATTCTTGCATTTCAAAAAAGGCAAAAATTAAGTTCTTATGAACTGTGCAGAAAATTTTCATAGAAATTCATGAAATATGTTTAATCTAGCTAAGAGATTAAAGAAAACAACAGGCAGTTAAAAAAAATGAACCAAAAAAAATTAATTACAAAAAATTGTTAAAAAACAACAAAGCTTGTATTTTGAAAATGAAAAATGAAGGACTATGCAGAAAGCTTTCATAGAAATCCACAAATTATGTTTAATCTAAGAGATTAAAGAAAACAAAGGGACGCTAAAAAAATGAAGCAAAAAAAATTATAAATTACAGAAAGCTGTTACAAAAAATAGTAAAGCATGCATTTTGAAAATGAAAAACAAAGGAATGTGCAGAAAGCTTTCGCACAAATCAAAGAGTTTCGGATATAATAAAGGTGAAAGTATTTTAAATCCTAATTGCGTGAAAATAATCAACCCATATTTGTCGTAGTGACGTAGTCTAATTACATGAAAATCAACTTATGTGCTGCAATCCATGGTTCAATATACTCCATGACACAAATTTCTATTGGGATCCATTAACATAAATCAAGACATAATACCTGGAACCCAATATTCAAATCTAGAAATTTCATGCTTTGACTTCAAAAGAATAAAATTAATAGTTGTTCAAAAAACAAAAGACAATAAGATTATGACAAATATCACCTTTCAATATAAGCATAGCACGCCATTTGGATTTTTTTTCTTTTTTGATTCTCAATTTTAATCGGCTAGAAGTAAAATAAGTCACGTATTAAGAAGAGAGAACACATTCGAAAGGGATAAATATCTAACCAGAAAAGTAAAAATTCGCCTACTTTATCCACCATTCTTTCATTGAATCAAATAAAAGGCAGATAAAAGAAAATCTCAAAAATAGATAAAGAAATTGATTGACTCCAATAGATGCTCATCAGGAAAAAACTTTTAAAACTCATCAGGAAAAGGAGCGAAAAAACTGGGCTACTGAAGAATTAACAAAAAAAATCATAAGAAAATATATAATTATAGAATGGAGAGAAGTAACTCCAAACTTTTGTCAACAGATGGTAAGGAGCCCATTTTCCATGGAGTTGTAGTGCGGTTGGGATGAAGAGGCTTATTTTATGAAGATTTCAAATTCTGGCGGATTTATTGGAGATGCAGAGGAGGAGGAGAGGGGACATAGTGGCGGCCGTGCAGGTCGGAGAGAGAGGAAATGGGGAGAGGCGCTGTAGGAGAATGGGAAGGGGCCTGGTCCTCTCTGATCAACAAACATATAATCCAATAAAAAAAGAGATGGTAAAAGGAAAGGGACGGAAGGTACCGAATAATTGCGATGCCAATTATTGTCTCACTGATGAAACGGGTCATACCATTTAAGAGAAAGGCAACAACATATCTTTCTACAGAGTCCAAATTTCACAATTAAAAAAAATTACTTACCGCACTAACCAATGAATGACAAAAAAGTTACCGTGTCTGTTCATAATTAAAAAAATATTTTCGACACCCACACAAATTTAGCTATATTTTAGATTTTAGATTTTAGATTTTAGATATCAGCATTATGATGCTTAATCCCATCCAAAATAAATAAAATAAAATAAAAATTCTAGCTCTGCCCACTCGAACCGCCAAATATTAAGAACATTTAATCAACCAAAGGAAAAAAAAAAAAAAAAAAAAAATCTCCATCGACAACTCTCAATGTTTAGTCAGACCGATGTTCTAATTAAAGATGCATTATCTTTCTCGTGTGCACGAATATATCTAGCAAAGACATTGCAAATTAAAAATATGCAACTTATAAATATTTAATATTAAAAATATTGGTCTCATCTTTAGTTAAAGTACCTAACACAAACCATAAAAAATGGACTAAAATCTTTACAAAATATATTAGATTTGAAGGGATGATCAGATCATTATCATGATACATACAATACGCATGCTTATTTAGACTTTTGGCTTTGATACTTTGTGTTGACCACTTGACCATAAAACGACCGGCGTTCAAGCTTACGGTATAATGTTAACTTGACAGTGAATTTTAAGCAATTACAAAGCGACAGCAATTATTTTGATATATTATTCGAACAAATTCCTACATTTAACCAAATAAATATACATATACTATTGGCTTCCTCCTCTCAATTAACACACGTCAGATTTTTAATTGATAAATTAATTAACTTCAAGTTTTTTAAACCGTGGGCCAATACAGAGGTCAATTAAAGCTTTGGAGTTTCGGGTCTCGTCAACTAAAAAAAAATAAAAGGAAAATAAAAAGGAGCGTTTCTAGATATCTAACAGCACGGCTACCTATAGTGCCCAAATTTTGTTTTATTAATATTTTATTTCGTAAATAAAATGTAATAATTAAAATCTATTATAACTTGAAAGTATTTTAGACGCAAGACAAAAAAAAAATTTCGTACCTATTTCCCCTCTGTATCATTTCAGAATGAAACAAGAAAAAGAATAGACAGAACTAAATTTTTGTCTATAATCCATGTATAAAATGGGAGAAAATGTTTATATCTTTTAATAAATAATAGATGTAATTAAATATCTATTAGGCAAGATATTATTTAGTATTATTAAACAGATATAACCTTATAGTGTTGTTAATTAATATACATTCCAAGGCTTATTTTATTAGGTAATTGTTTTGCCATACTGGCATCTCCAATTCTCATCACATGATATAAATTTGTAAATTGTCGAATTAATTTCTGACTTTGAAAGACAGTGAGAGACTAGGTGGCGATTAACATTTGCGGAGGCTGAAAGGAGAAGAGGGTATTTCCGTCAATTAACTACATATATAGATAATAGTTCGCTATTATATAAACAAAGTAAACTCGGCAACCACACTATGAGGGATAAATTAGAAAGAGTTGAAAAAGTTAAATAAAAAAAAGATAAATATATTGAAGTGTTCAAGGATTATAAAAATAATAATAATCAATAGAAATAGGAAGGGTATATCAATCCATTTTCTAATTAGAACTTGTACGACATTAAGCCCACTGACAGCAAAAATAGATGAGTCATTTTCATGAGCAGCATCCTTTTTAGATAGAAATATTGTGTGCTTGTGTGTAAATACAATAGAAAAAACTAATATTATGCGCTTGCGACCATAGCAAAATGGACACAGTCGCATACGTAATTGTTCGTGTGTTTTGAATTAGATTTTGCTACGTTCAAAATTTTAAAATGCATCTTCATATGCTACCACACATGCTTATGCAGGACAGAAATACACACATAAGAGTTTGCAACATTTAAGGATTAGAGGCTTTAATTATTGATATTTTCTAATCAATATTATAAATAAAGATGTGTGGGTGTCGGGATCGTTTAGTTAAATGTAGTTCGACACTCCAAGTACTGTGAAAGAGCATTTTTCCTATTTCTGTAACATGATAATCTATAACTATTTGTGTACTGGGTATTATTCCTCATAAAATTGACCCGCTTCACCGGCAGACAATAATATGACAGTACATTGTTTTGTTTCTGATTTTTTTGACCCCTTCCTATTTTCATTTTCATTGTCAATTTGTAATAGTTAAGCTAAAAATATTGTAAATTATGTTGGACATATATTTGAAAAATTCAAAATTCATTCTATGAGATAATATTGTTGGACATCTTATTTTAATATATTCATATCTTATTGATATGATCGTGATATTTATTCAAAATAATATGTCCAACATAAATTTTGGACTAAGAGTACATATATATATATGGTGCTTTGTTTTGTCGCCAAATATCATTTCTTAAAAGATACCATGTTGCAATCATATTTTTCTCTTTTGTTTTCTTTATGTTGATATGTTGATGTTGATCAATTGATATTTATAATTTATAATTGGGTTGGCTTTTTCCTCAGATGTAAACTGCAAATATTTCCTTTTAAAACATAGTATATTTAAAAAATATTGTATTTTTCTTTTGAAAGATACATGATTTTTTAATATTTTATCCATGCCTTCTCTCTCTGTATTATATATATTTTGTTACTGATCAATGATTAGAATGGTGTGCCATCTCATTGTTCCTTGGTAATATCTCAGTTAAAATTTTAGTTTATGTGCAATCTCATTTTTTTCTTTCGGCTTAAATTAAAGTTTATTACTTCATTAGTATTTTTCTATCATTTATAATATTAATACAATAAAAATTCATGTATGGAGCGAAGCTCGATGATCCACTCTAGTTAGACATATAAGATTGGAAAACTATCTCTAACTAAAAAAATGTTAGGAAAATAAACAGGAGCGTTTCCAGATATTCAACAGCACGGGCACGGCTACCTATACTGTCCAAATTTTGTTTTATTAATATTTTATTTCGTAAATAAAATGTATTAACTAAAATCTTTATAACTTGAAAGTATTTTAGTCGCAAGACAAAATTTTTGTCGTACCGATTTCCTCTGTACCATTCGAGAAGGAAAAAAGAAAAAAAAAATACATAGAACTTAAATTTTGTCTATAATTCATGCATATAAAATGGGAGAAAATTTTTCTATCTTTTATAAATAATAGATATAATTAAATATCTATTAGGTAATGTACTATTTTAGTATTATTAAACAGATATAACTTTTTAATGTTTTAATTAATATACAACCCGAGACTTATTTTATTAGGTAATTGTTTTGTCATACTGGCATCTCCAATACTCATCATATGATATAAAATTGTAAACGGTCTTATTCAATTCTGAAATTGAGAGAGAATGAGAGACTAGGTGGCGATTAACAGGTGCAGAGGTTGAAAAGAAAGAAAGAAAGAAAAAAAAAAAGAAGAGGACATGAGAGTATTTCCGTCAATTATTTTCTTAATTACAGATATAGATAAATTATGAGTTCAGTATTATTTAAACAAAGTAAACTCAGCAACCACACTTCGAGGGACAAAAGAAAGTTGAAGAGGTTAAATAATAAATGAGATATATATTGAAATGTCCAAGGATAAATAAGAAAACCAATGAAACTGGAAGGGTATATAAATATTAACCCTTTTTCTAATTATAATTTTTTAGACAATAAGGATCACTAACAGCAAAATTAGATGAGTCGTTTTCATGAGCAGCAGCCTTTTTAGATAGCAATCTTTATATGAATTTGTGTAAATTCAATAGAAAAATAACATTATGGAGTTGCGACCATGGCAAAAATGGACACACTCGCATACGTAATTGTGCGTGTATTTTGAATTAGATTTTGCTACGTTCAAATTTTAAAATGCATCTTCACATGCGACCACAGATGCTTATGCAGGTCAAAATCACACTTGCAAAATTTAAGCATTAGAAGCTTTAATTATTAATATTTTTTCTATTAAACATATAAGATTGGAAAACTGACTCTATCAATCAATAAATTCTAAGATTATATATTTACAGATTTTTTTTATTTTGGACTAAAATTCTTAAAACAATTTCAATTAAATTGTAATTTGTAATATATTGTCAAAATCGACATCTTTTAGAATGATTTGAATACCATACTGCATGTGTATTTACATACCACGCACGCGCTATGTAGTGGCCAACCGCATGCATATCGAGAAGACGAGAACCGAATTTCAAAAAAAAATAATAATAATAAATAAAGAGTCCGCATCCACTAAGAATATATATATAAAAAAATATTTGAAGATTTGGCAACATAACTAAGAGCTTAAATGAGAATTAAGAAGTAGATATGCATGAGGTCTGCTAGGTTCAATCTTCGTAATCGTTGATGTCAAATATTAACAAATATCAGAACAAATCAAACAATCCTAATATCCTCAACCGCAAATTTTCTCATTAAATAATAACTGTCTAATTTAATCAATATTACCAACTAAATTATTTTAATGCACTAAAATATCACCACATAGTAATTTTTTTTTTCTGATATTTAACACTTATAAGAAAAGAGAGACAAATTTCTTGAGAGCGAAGAGAAATGAATGCGATTGGCAAAAACGTGTGCTTATAATTTGTGTATGAAGGTACTATATTATATTTGTTGACGGAGCAGACGTACAATATTCAATTTCTTATTTTTTTTATTACTGCTTTATGTTTTTTAGGTACTTACATGAAATAAATATATTTTTTCCTGAATGTTCTGAACTAATTCGGATTAGGCCATCGGAGAGTGACAGTTTAAAAAGTAAAAATAATAAAATAAACGAAAAAAGTGGGATGCTCAAAATATTTTCTATGCTCGAGGTGCTTGTTTTGGCATCGTACACCAATACATTCCATAAGGTTCGATATGCGTTGATATGATTATGGTATATAACCTTTACTCCAAAATATAATTTGAATCGATGACTATTGTTCTGTCAAAAATAAATTTGAGTTAAAATTATATGTTAATATATCGTGCATATATTTATTCTATTATCACACATCATATTTTGGTTATTTTGATACGTTTCGAGAACAAAATTTGTCAAAATCAAATTTAAATTGCAATGGAACGTTCTTGAATCAAGTTCGTAGATAGAAAACCAAATTACAAACAAATGAGTTGGTGTCACACTAATTCCTTATACACGAACAGTATTATGATCTTATTTTCATCGAATATTATGCATTTTATCCTTTTATTATTCGTCTATAATGTAATTTGCACTTGATTTTAATTATGATTTGCATAATTACTTGCTACTTGAAACATGCAAATCAGATTAGAAAATTAAAATTAATCATTTACTTTCAATTATTATAACTACATTATGGCAAGAATTACTTGACTTGATTGACAAAGATATCCTTCCCCCAACTCAATTGCAATTTGATTCACTTCTCAAATTTTCTGCACCGAATGCAGCCAAAAACTTTACCTTAATTCAGTGTAACAAATTCTGCAATGGTACTTCCGCAACGCATTTCTACGACTTCACACCAACATCTAATATTGTTAGCTCATCGTTTGAACTTTGAACAGAGAAAGACGTATCACACTTGGGTATAGCCAGCCAATGAGATATCTAAATAACCATTAGTAAAATATCGTAGAAATAATATGTGACAGTTTCAGAAACCTTTAATGGCCCCGGGAAAGTATTTATATTAATTTAGCTGTTTTTTGTGCGAAAGAAACCCCAAAAAAGAAAAAGACAAAGCATCTGTAATCTCTCCTCTCTGCTTCACTCGTGCCATTTCTCTCTCTCTCTCTCTCTCTCTCTCTTCAGATAATTCGATAAACAAACAAAGAAGAGAGAATCGAAACCAAACCCAACTCAAGACACACATTCGATATGGCAGAGGTGGTTGATCTAGACGAGTGGGAGCTGCTCAGTCCCAATTCCTCTTGCAAAAACGAATTCGAGGAGGATGATGATTTCGCCTCCTTCGATTACTTCTCCAAGGATTTGGAGCGACGAGGTGAGGTTTCTGATTCTGACAAATCAGCTAAGTTTGATTTTGGTGAGGTTATGGGTACTGAAGTAGGAGATTGTTCGGGTGAGAATTTGTTAAAATCATCAACCCATTTTGATTCTGATCAAAAGGGGCTTGGTGTTGTTACTGATCGAAAGGGACTTGATTTAGCGTGGGGATTTGATGAAAAGGATGTTAATTTTGTTGGAGAGAATCCGATTAATTGCAGGGAACAGGATTTAGTGGAGGAATTAGGTTTTGGAGAATTGGAGGTTCTGAATGAGTTTTATTGTAATCAAATTGAACAACATTTAGAGGGGGAAAGTGAACAATTTTATTCAGAGAATTTGAATAACAGTGTGTTTCCTTTTCAAGGAATTGATAATTCCGATTCGGTTTTTGCAAGTGAACCAAATAATAGTGAGGTTCTTGATTGGAGAAGTCCGAAAGCAATATTTACTGAAGTGAGAAAGGAAAAGGGTGGCTTCTTTGGTATGGAAATGAGTTTTCAAATTGATCATTCCGATGGAGATTGTTCAGAGTCGAATGAAATTAATTCTGGAACAAATAGTTCAACTGATAGTTCCTTGAATTTAGCTAAAGATCCAGAGAAACAAAACATGTCTTTTGATGAAACCAAACCCAAAAGTACTGAAACTGAAGCGAAGGCAGGAACTATAGATGGAGCAAAGGGAGAAAAGGTGGTGTTGGCTTGGTGGAAAATACCAATAGAAGTGCTAAAATACTGTATATTTGGAGTAAGGCCTGTTTGGTCCATTTCTATGGCAATGGGATTTTTAGGATTTGTAATGTTTAGTAGGAGCTACTATTTGCACAGGATGAAACAGAAAGATAGTAGCACCAGACCACCAGTGAAGGTTCATTTTGATGAGAAGGTTAGTTCCTTATATCTCTTGTACCTCTTTGAAGTTTTGTGTGCATTACTAGATTATAATTTTCCTCTTCTAACATTTGTCATGCACTGATTAGGTAGTAATGCATGATTTGTTTTGTTTAGTTGAATATTACATTGCCTGGATAAATACAAGTTGATATGTTCATTTTTTTTTTTTTTGAAAAAAGTTGAGCGCCACCCAGTTTCATTATGTAAATGAAACAAAACAAGTTCAATGATATGTTCGTTTTAATGGGTCAATTTGCAAAAGTTTAGAATGGTTCTTTTCTTGCTTCCCAACTAACAGAATGTTCCTTTGTCCATTGGCTTGGTAAGGTAAGTTGCTTGCCAAGGATTCCTGTACTATTAGTGCAAGCTATGGCAACCAGTCTGGTCTTCTACATATAATATATAATTTGAGTTAATTGCCAGTTTGCCACAGAAGTAAATCTATCACATTCCACCTTTTATGAAAATTAACAAGTAAAAGAAAGTAATTTCTCATAAATTAACGTTTAATTGTTTTTTTTTAATGGAAAATAGAAGAGAGCTGTGATACAGACTAGAGCAGCACGGCTGAACAAAAAAGTGAGCTTGGTTAGGCCAGATCCTATACTACGGACTCCACTTACTGCTTTTGGTGTAACTCCTTTTCCGGCAATGAGTAGCTTTCAGTGGGCCCCATGAGTCGCTTCTCTTCTTTTCTGTTTAATTTTAAAATTTAGTACATTTTAATTTTTCATGAATGCAATAGGCTAATAGTAATTAGAGTGGAGTAAATATTATGCTCACACAATAATTTCTTGGAATATTTGATTGTATATAACTAAGATATCTTTCTGAATGTACTTATCTCTTTTCACATAAATCTTTTTATAAATTAGATATTGCTTCCTTGGATGCGGTCTTCTCTTTGAACCTTTAGTTTATCCCTAAAAATAAATCTGCAATGGAGCTGTGTCTAGATAAGGCTTTCGGATGTTGTCAATTTGAATATATTAATTCGTCGTTTCCAGGTCTTGTGGTATACTATAATTTTTAGAAACTTAGGTGCATTGAAACTTGAAATGGTCCCGTCTATTAAAACTGCAGTTTAACTCTGCTATTTATAAAAGCACATAAAAAAAATAAATCGGCGTTAATTCCACCCGAATCCATTACTGTAGTTAGCACTGTTTGATTAACAGTGAGGCTAACAGGTGGGTCCCTGTTAGATAAAGATAGATCAATGAGATTTTCTATGATAGTTCAACCAAAACTCAAACACGAATAAAAACAATCGTCACAGAGGATCCGATATCGAACTCCAGCTATGTGGGCGGGCTCCATGCGAATTTCATAGTGAGTAATGAATTTTATCAGAATTTTCTATGATAATTAGGGCAAAACTCAAACACAACTAAAGAATAATTGTCACAGTATCTAATATCAAAATCTAGCCATGTGGTGGGCTCCACCCGATTCCTATGCAAAAATGTGTTATGGCTTTTTTTCGTTGATTTTTCCTTAAATCCAATAGCATATGATATAATAATAAATTTAGGATTATCATTATATTTAAAAATATGTGTAACTTTAATGCAATATGTTGTATACTAATATTTATATTATATTATATTTTTATTGTTCACGCATATCTATTTTTTTTAATTATTGTTCGGATATGATATTAAACTTATAAATAATGTTTAAAAATAAATATTGCATAATATTAAATATTCAAATTTATGATTAATGCTTATTTCAACATCTACATTTTTATCTTCTCATCTATTGAGCTTACAGTTCAAAAATAAATAAATAAATTCCCAAACCTATGTCGCATCATCCTATTTTATTTATTTATTTTTTTTTGCAAAAAATAATCCAACAAGTAAATCAAATATTACATCTAATTATAATTGCATCATCAATAGTTCTTTTAATCCAATATTATTACTTTATAATGATTATATATTGTCAAAAAAATTTTGCACAAACAAATAGTAACTAAAAAACAATATAGATTGCGCAACGTGCGAAAAACAACTAGTATAGATTAAAAGGTGTAAACAATCTCTATAATTAAATATGGACTATTGATTTTGTTAATCTGATATGATCTACGGTTCAGATTTAAATATCAGATAAAGAATTGCCCTTTTGACTGAAACATCCAATGTCGCTAGGTGAAATTTCTATTGTCTCCTGCGCTAAAGCGCTAGGGTTCGATTCAGCATCTTCGCGTTTTAAGGCAATAATTATCAAGTATATTGAACACGTCAAGCTTGGTTATCACTTTATTAATGGGGCTGATAATGCATTACGCTATCTCCAAAATACCAAACTTACAATGAGGACATTCTACATGTTGCACTTCGATTCAAACTACTTAGACGACATGGGTTTAATGTTTTCACTGATAATCTACGATCCGGTGATATAGATCATCAAAAATAGGAATTAGTGAATTACATGAGAAAATTTATTAGACTCTTAGCTGGAGTTATGCTCAAAGCACAGGAACTTTTTTCTGAGGAGTTTGGTATTGACTAGGATCTCCCTATCAACAAAAGTGGTACCTATGGTTTTCCCAGTTTCGACAGTATGAAAAAAAAGTAGGATTCTCCTCTATGCAAAAGGAGTAAACCACGGTAAAAAACGACTACTCCACTTTTACACTTAGGATTTAGCTACTTTTGTCACAAAAGACTTTAGTTAGAAGAATAACTTTAGTTAAAAGCTCTATTCTTCAGCATATGGTTAATTTGAAATGTTCAATTGATCTTAATCAAATGTTTAAACAGCGGACAGCGGATTCATAGCTGACAACCTCAAATCATAGAATATAACAGTCATTAGTGACCGTTATGGGATTATAGCGAGATGTACAAATATACTTGTTTATTACATCGAATATATTTTTTATTTAAAAATTAAATATCTTATTACATTATATATATATATATATATATATATATATTTTAATAGTTTAAATTAATATATGCATACAAATATGCATACATTTTATGCAGTTTATATATGCATACATATAGTTCGTATATGCAGACATTATATGCATACATCATATGCAAAAGATATATTTGTCATACCACTAACTACATATATTGATATATATGTCATTAATTTTCATTATTTTAGACGCCATAAGAAATAAAAGGCTAAAAATAGATATTATATTAGATGAGGCTATTTCATTCGTAAGAAGTCATCTCAAATCAAAGTAAATCATATGGATTCTACATTAGAGAGGCAAGAATTGCGGGCACTCAACATAACATGCATAGGATGGTGCGGAGAGCCGGCGTAATGCTTTCTATTGAAGAGTACATGGAGATGAAGACAAGAAATTATAGCTTACTAAATCTTCTGATGTTGTACTATATTTTGCGCAACGTACCCATTTAGAAGAGTTAAATGACCTTTTTTTGTTAGTTTAATCCGTTGAATTGGTTTAGTACTTGTGTAGTAGGGTGTAGAATGGAAAAATAGCGAGCTAGTTATTACTTATTAGTATAGCTATTGGGTCTTGTTTTGAGATGTTTCAATTAGTATTTGGTATCCATACTATTATTGATGTTGAAAATGGTCCATGTAAGATCAAGTATAAAATTCACATGTGTGATCCAGAACATGTAATTTTGGGATGAGAAATTAAGAAAATCAATTAAAATGCGGTAGCCACTTTTTTTTTTTTTCCTCTTTTTTCTTTCTCTTTCACAAACACACAAATTTTAAATTTGAAAACTAAGGCCAACTATGCCAACATAAGTGGCAGGGTTTAGATTGGAGTGAGATTTCAGTGAGATTCATCCATCGAAGTGAAAAATAAAAAATAGATGTTGTTGAGAGTCCATGGCGATGCAAGGAGACACATGGCCAATGCGACATGGGTAATTAGTCTTCGATGACGAGGACTACGACTATTGGAGTATTATTATGAAAACTCTCTTGGTCTCTGATTGGTGGTTTTCATGTATTTACTTTAACCCAATTTAGGACCCAAATTATACTTGAATATATATATATATAGTGGATGGATAAAATACACTCAGTGTACGGATCGTACCCGTACACCCGACTCATTTTTAAAATTCAAAATTCAAACAGTTAATCCGAACCTTTCAAACTTGTTTATAGAGAGTAATTGAGTTGACATGTAAACACAGTTAGGATTTGGAAACCGTAGTTAAATAATTAATCTAAACATTTATCAAAAGATTAAGTAAAATGCAAGTTCATTGCTGACTAAAGCGGTTCACTTGAATGTCTGGCGGCTTGTTAATTTGTGCCACTCAGCAGTCCAAACGAGTCAGTAAGTGGTCAGCGTCCCAAGTTATTCCTATCGGATCTCTACGAGAGTAAGCGGACAGCTGGTATTGGGAATAGACTAAAGCAGTAGCATACTTGAAACTCGTAAGCCTTTTAATCAAAGTTCAATCCCTCAAATTGATCAGATAATGTCACACCCCGATAATCGAATTAAATTCACTCAGAAGTCAGATAACTGTGACAATTATATGGATAAATTCTATAAATTATAACGAACATTTCTATGTTCTCAGTTCAGAAAATTCCACAATTTTTACTGTTACTTTAATTTATTTTATCTAATTTCTTGATCGTACCATTGAATTTAATATAATATACTTATTATCAGACATTTAGGACTTGGTTTACCAGACACAGTCACTATCGTTACAGATAGTTTAGGATTTAATTACTTTTAACAATTTCAATTAATTGTTAGTTAATCAACTAATCTTTCTCTCTAACTTGTATTTTATTTTTTTTAGGGCCACTCTTAACTTGTATTTTTATCTAGTTAATTAATAGATTAAAGCTTGGTAATCAAATACTTTGTCTCTGTAGTTCGATGTCGAAATACTCAAGCAATAGTCGTATGCTTGCGACCTAATAGATATATTAGGACATATATTTAAGAGCATTGAAGACACATCAAGATTTTTTATCTTATCTTCACTTCATCTTGGTTTTTCTCTCGTTGTACGCTGAGTCGCTAATAGAAAGACGATTAAAGAGGCAACCTGCTAGTAAGTATAGTTCTAGTTCGAGGCAACCAAAATCCTTTGAAGACGGAGCCTCTCGGACTCGGATCCTCCGGTCGGCAGATAAGTGCGGACCACCTGGTCGGCACGTGATCCGAGCCGTCCGATTTAATCTCAACGGTTCATTTTTTGGGGGTCTACCAATCATGTCTATTATGCACGGGGCATCCTTAGCCATTAAGACTAAATCAGACGGTCCGGATCAATTCGGACCTATGTTGCACGGGTGCGGGTGCGGGTGTCGCGTCGGATTCGTTGCGGGTGCGGGGATGCGGCATTTTTCAAAAAACTCGGATACGGCAGTATATATAAAATAATAAAAATAATAATAGATAATATATTTTTAATTAAAAAACTAATTTATATATATTACTAGTATAATGTTATTACCATTATATTATAATCTTTTTTATATTGAGAAATTTAACACTAAAATATAATTTTCTATAATCAGAGATAGATTTGTCCATTTGAAGGCGCAATGGAGATAGCAATGGAATGAGGATGCATGGTTTGTCCGGTTTTGAAGTTGTACTTTAGTCCCACATTTAAAAAGCTACTATATTTTGGAAAGTATATATACACTAGGTTAGATGCCCGACATAAATTGCCCAATTATAGCTGTGTACGCGGCTGTGTGCGTGCCTACGCGGAGGTTTGCTGGGCCTCTGCTAGTCAGATAAGCGACACGTGGTGCAAGAAGAATGGTCGACACGCGTGTCGGAGCGAATCATTGACCGAATCCGACGGTCAAATTAAATAAAATAATCAAATACGCCAGCTGGCGAATCCGGTGCGTATCGCACGCGAATCCGCATCGGATACGCGTCGGACACGGAATACGGCGCTAAAATAGCGAATCCGCGTAACATAGATTCGGACCAAGTAGTCTGCCGACCAGAGGATCTGGTTCCGGAGCCTCTCAGCTTTATTATGCCAAATGGCTGGCGTCGCCCCTCTTTTTCTTCCCAGCCGTGTGGGACCAAGCTCCCGATATCTCTTTGAACCTGCAATTCGTCCCTATAAATAAAATCTGCAATGGAGCTGTGTCTAGATAAGGTTTTTCAGATCTTGTAAATTTGCGTATATGAATTCGCCATTTTCCAGGTCTTGTAGTATACTAAAATTTAGAAGCCTTAATGCATTGAAACTTCAAAACTGAAAAGTAATTAAAGCGATTTTATAGCAAAATGTTTTTCTCTGAACGTGCCCAATTCAACCTGATAACTTCTGGACTTCTGCTGAATAAAGGACTTTCTAGTAATGGAAAATCGAACAAAGGACCTTGTTGCAAAATTGCTCACTTAAACCCTTCTCTCCCTTCTGACACTCTCTCAAGTCTCAAACCACTAGGGTTTCTCTCTCCAGTCTCCAGCAATTCCCACAACCAAGCAATAAGCATGGCCTTGTACCGCCACCTCCTCCGCCGCCTCCGCCACATGCATCCTCATATCCCCTCCCCATCCCTTCCTCTCCGCCTCGTCCCCACTCGCCTCTTCGCCTTCTCCTCCGCGGAGGAGGCCGCCGCCGAGCGCCGAAGACGCAAGCGTCGCCTCCGCATCGAACCCCCACTCCACGCTCTCCGCTCGCCTTCCTATCCTCCAGCCCCTCGCGATCCCCGCCTCCCCGACTCCACCTCCGCTCTCGTCGGCCCCCGCCTCTCTCTCCACAATCGCATCCAGTCCCTCCTCCGCTCTGGCGATCTCCACTCCGCCTCCTCTATTGCCCGCCTTCACACTTTTCAGCTCCGCCCTCGCCCCACTGTCTTCACTTGCAATGCCCTCACTGCCTCCTTCCTCCGCAATGCCCGCCTTGACGACTCCATCACTCTCTTCCACTTCTTCTTTCGCCAGAACAACATCGTGCCCAATGTCGTTTCCTATAACATCCTCATCAATGCCTTGTGTGATTCCAAGAGGGTTGATGAGGCTATGGATATTTACAAAGAGATTTTGGAATCGGCCCCGTTCTCTCCCTCTTCTGTCACGTACCGGCACTTGACCAAGGGCCTGGTCGATGCTGACAGAATTCAGGAGGCTGTTGATTTGTTGCGGGAGATGCTCCATCGGGGACATGGAGCAGATTCCATGGTTTACAACAACCTCATCAAGGGATTCCTTGACAGGGACAATTGGGACAAGGCACGCGAGCTGTTCGATGAATTGGCTGAGAGGTGTTTAGTGTATGATGGAGCAGTGCACGCTACTTTCATGGAGGCGTATTGGAAGAAAGGGTTGGATAAGGAGGCAATGGAGAATTACCAATCTTTACTTGACAGAAAATTTAAAATGAGCCCAGCCACTTGCAATGTCTTAATCCAGACTTTACTTGACCATGATAAGAAAGACGAGGCACAGACGCTTTGGGAAGACATGTTAGACAACCATAAACCTCCCGGTACCTTGGCGATTAACACAGAGACTTACAATATCATGGTTAACCAATGCTTTAAGGAGGGGAGGTTTAAGGATGCCATTGATGTGTTTCACACGCCTCCATGCAAGCCGTTGATGATGGATGTGGGTTGCTTTAACAACATTATTGGGAAGCTTTGTGAGAATGGTTTAATGGAAGATGCAGAGAAGCTGTTTGAGGAGATGGATAAGAAGTCCGTATTGCCTGATGTGTGGACCTATACTTATTTGGTTGATGGTTTTCTTAAAGAAGGGAAGACAGATGATGCGATGAGGTATTATAAACTTTCTCTTGGCAGCAATGAGAAAAATAGTTTATTTCTTGGCATTGGTGAGAATAGTAGTGGCATTTCTTCTGGTTCCGGTGATAACAATACTAGCAATTCTCCGAGTTTTGATGAGAATAGGGTTACTGCTGAGAATAATAACATATCTTCAGGCGCTGGTCAGATCAATAGCTTATTTCTAGGCTCCAGTTGGAATAATGGCCCCAAGTTAAACGTGCAATTCTTCAATAAACTTTTTGTGGGTCTGGTGAAGGATGGCAGAATAAAGGACGCCTTGGAGGTGTATGGGAAAATGCCTGAGAAGGAAATTAAGCCAAATGAAGAGAGTTACAAAACCCTAGTTAATGCATTGTGCAAGGACGGTGACTTGGATCAAGCACGGGAGCTGATGCGTGATATGGTACGAAATGGTGTCGTTGCTGGCATAGAATTCAAGGAATCGATATTAGAGATATTTAAAGAAGCAGGGAGAGGTGATGAGATTGAGTTAGTGTTTAAGGAGAGGGTGATTTCAACTGGCCCAGTTCTCGGCCAGACTGATTTCAGTGGACCTGCTCAAGCCCGTACCGGTCCTAGGAGAAGCTCACCTAGAGCTGGGGAAGGTGTTCCTCAGGCTCAGCCTGGTTTCAACCTGCCTCAAAGGCAAGCCCGATCTGGCCCAGCTCAAACACAACCCTATATCAACACAGTTCAAAGGAGATCCAATTTCATTCCACCTGAATTGCCGCCTACTTTCAATCCGGCACAAAGGCAACCTGGTATAGGTGCTGTTCCAGGACAGAATTGGAACAACAATAATCCTAATCAAATTTTTGGTCCAGATAGGTTAAGTTCTCACTCTAATGGATCTAGTTTCAGACAAAGTAACCAAGGATTTGGCCCACAAAATCTGCACTCTCCATTTTCTGGTACTGCTGCCCAGCCAGGGCTTGGTCAAGTTTTAAAGGAGTTTGGTTCCTCCCAAGCTAATCTTAGAGGTGGTTCACATTATCCCCAAAACCTTTCTGATAATACTCAGCCTCAACGAGGATTTGATCACTCACAAGCGCAGAATAGCTTTAGTCCTATACCTGGTCAGCCTGGAATTGGGACCAAGCATAATCAGTCTGGGTTTGGCCACCCTAATGTTCAAAGTGGATTCGGATACAATCAGGATCAACCGGGGTTTAGTGCATATGGTGCCCAAAGGGGATTTCGGGCTAATCAGAGTCAGCCGGGGTTTGGTTCCTATAATGGTCAGCCTGGGCCTGGTGCATTTCATGGTCAGAGTGGATTTGGGTCTCCTCAGGGTCAAGCTGGCTATGATGCCTATGAGAATCAAAATGGATTTATACCCTATTATGGTCGACCTGGGTTTGGTGCCTATAACAATCAAAGTGGATCTGGGTCCAATTATGGTTATCCGAGATCTGGTGCACACAATGTTCATAGCGGATATGGGTCTAAGCAGGGTCAATTCAGTAATGGTGGTTTTGATGGTCAATCAAGCTTTGTTCCATCCCAGCAGCACGCGACTTGGAAAGAGACATTTAGATCACCTCAAAGCGAATCCCCTTATCCATTTCATGGTTCGTTGAAATTAGGCCATGAACAAGAGAATCCTTCAGACTTTGGTTCCAATCAACCTGACCCGCTTGCTATGGGTTCACAACGTTATTGAACTACATTGTGATGGTGTGATTTGAGGATTTCATTATTGAATAACTGTAGGTTGGTTTTAACTTACAGTTGGCCCCTTTTTGCCCTTTTAGATATACAGAATTTTTTCTTTTTACTGATAGAGTTAAACGTGGTAAGAAGAGTTGTAAAGTTATTTTTGATGAGGTGCTGTGTCTTATATTTTTCATATCGATTTGTAATATGCACTATGGTGTATTGCTATTTAATTTTTAGTACTAAAGTACTAATAGCTACTTGCTTGCAAATTAACTTGCATCATGGTCGGTGCTTATTATGCTATCTGTCTAGTTTGAATGTGCTACTTCATTTGCAGTCGTCAATCTTTCTTTTTTCCTCAATTTTCTTGCAAAAGGCTTCTGAGGAATTGTCAGTTATCACTTATGAGAAGTTGAGAACAGTGATTGTTTTTCGTGATAGATGGGCAGAAATGATTTTGGAGCTGTGGACAAATAATTGTGGGGCTTAATGCTTTATTATTATTATTATTTTAAGGGGCTTAAATATATCTTTTTGGAATTTCAAGCAGCAAATTCAAAATAACTATTTCATTCTATTCCAATAACGTTTTGCTAGAATAAAGTCTAAATTTCAACTTGTTTTGTTACAATTCTTCTGGTAATTTACACTGTTTGTTTTTTGGGTAAGGGATGGGAAGGAAAGAAAAATTAAAAAAGGAAGGGAATGGAAATAGGATGGAATGGAAACTTATTTACATCTATCTGTTTGGTTTATTAATGAAAGGAAAGAAAAAAAATTTATCTTCCTTTCTTTTCTCCTATTTGGGTGTCCTCATTAAACAGAGGTAAAATATGACTAATTAAAAAAAAATGACTATTATGACCTTGGACTCCTTTGTTCAGACCAAACTCGAAAATAATAGAAGCGTCAACCAAGACGTACAGGCACTTCTAATCTGATCAACTCGCGACAATTTATAATCTGATGGATATGAAAAATGTACACACATGATGAAAATGTAATCTTCAGGCTTTTAACTTTTTGTACTTAGTTTTTTTAAAACTTGAATAGTCGACAAAAATTTCAGAATCAACAGCACCCCAATTTGTACAAGAGATAATTATGATAATGTTAACTGAAACATTTATAAAATCAATCGTTCCAATACTCCAAGTGGGCCGAAAATAATTTCCATGTAAAATCAATTGGAGCTCCTTATTCTAGCAAACCAGAAACGTATGGAAACTGCTCAATACCTGATTCTATATACCTCCCAATACCCACCTCTGTACCGCTCAATACCTGTCTTTGTACCAGAAACGTACAAAAACATGTAAGCTACTTATTCATGCACAACAAGTCCACATTACATCTAATTCTATAAACCGCCCAATACCAGCATTTGTACCAGTTGAGTAAAGTATTACAAACATCTAAAATGCTATACCAATTCAGAGCAACTCAGCTCCAGAGTACAGAAACCTTATTATCACATTGTAGGTACACAAAAATAAGCAAAAAGGTCCTCCAAAAAAATGTAAAATAAAGAGAAGAACAACTGAACAACTAAACCTTTATAATGTAACTACTGAATTTTTATTATCATCTAACAAGCACCACATTAAAACTAAGTCTATAAACCATACAATGCAAAAATTTAAATAAAGAACTTATTGCATAACATGAGATTATTACTTGTACCAGATAATCATCTTTCAAACTAAGATTGATATAAATTTACCTACTGAACTTTTATTGCTAACTAATAAGCACTTTATCACAAGCAAAACTAATAAAACTTCAACCTATTACACAGGTAAGCCTTCTTGCCTTTCGCTGCCATCCTCCTTAGGACCTACAAATATTACACAAACATTAATTTACTATTCAATATCAGTTATTCAAAAGACCACTACAAATCATGTATAATTTACCTAGGTAGTATGCGCAAGAGATAATCCTTTCTTTTTTCCAAAGGACACCCTAGCAATGCTTCAACCTCCACAGAATTTTTAATCAAGAAACTATAAGCACTCATTTCCATGTTAGAATCAAGATTTAAAGCAAGGACCGCATCCCAAATTTCTGTTGCAGGTACTGCAAGTTGTGAATTATGTGCCTTCACAATTGCCTCTGTAGACTTCATGATATATTCACCTACTCCTTGGATTCCTTTCAGTATTTCTGCTTGGATTTCTTCCTTTGTGGCTTTGTGCGTCTTCCTTCCTTCTCGAGAATTCACGTTGTCATTTTCAAGATCTCCAAGTGCTGCTTCATTCCTTGATATTAAGCGATCAATCTCCGATATGACATCTCCCTCTACTTGGTTGTCCTCTTGTGCCAGGCGCTGCATCATTTCTTCTGGTGATTCAGAAATGTCCCCATTAGCCCTATCCTTTCCATAGAGTCTCTTCAGTTTGTTATAATGAAGAATAGGCTTGTTCTTCCAGTCAGCTGCTTCTGGATGATCCTGACAATGAACCATTAGTTAGCATAATTAAAATATTAATACATTACAAACCATTACTTAGCACACATAAAGTAAGGTGATATTCTGCCATACATATTGGTGATAGTTGTCAGAGCTCATATTGGTGATAGTTGTTGGAAGGTGATATTCTGCCATCATATTTATGTGCAGGTCTTCATGTGATTTTGGATCTAACAAGTATAATGCTACCATGGTTAAAGCAAGGTGAACAAGAACTTAAATTATATTGTGAGGTCATAACACCAATGAAGGTGATATTCTGCCATCATATCACCAATGAACATCATATCAAAATGTCCCTGGTCAAGAACGCATAAATGTACTTAAATTATATTGTGAGGTCATAACATGTGTGTGTGTGTGTCATAACAATCTAATTCATACCTTAATCAGGTCATCCTAGACACCCGAATCAGCTTCGATCATGTGTGTCTCGGCATTCCAACCGAATCCACTAATATTCCTAAAGAGGTCATAACATGTCCCAAAGCCCCTCTTGATGTATTTCATGCGATTTTTCACTTTTTCTTTATCTATTGGTTTATCTGGAAATGCTTCTTTTAGCTCTTTCACAATTTGGTCATAAGCATGAGATGTGAAAGTGCCTCCATTACGGTTTTTGAGCTCATGCTGATGCACAAATGCATCAACTAATGCCTCGTCCATCATGTGTGTCCACACTAGAGACTCTCCTACCCCCACTAGTAACATTTGGACTTGAGTTTGCATTTCTTTTTGTCTTTGCCATCTGAAATCTATATAAAAAGTAAACAAATTAAAAAAAAAAAACTTAGTTGATAATGGAAGTTCAATGATGTAGTATATTATAGCCAAAGTACACTCAGAATTATTTTCTTCCTGTATAATCAGAACTATATTCAGCATATGTATTTCTGGGTACACATGCTATGTGGTATCTCAGTATCTGACATAGTTTATAATTATATTTCTGGAAGTGCTCTACTAACAAATTTATAGTGCTCTACTAACAAATTATGCTTTTTCTTAAAAATAGACAAACGACATTTAAACTGGATCAGAAAGCCCGTATAAAATTACATGAATGAATTGGTAGCCCAACAAATCTCGCCTACCCTTTCCGTCTAATCTTAATATCTTATGCATATTCAAAATAGCAAGATTATATTTTCCCTTTATATTTGATTTTATTACGTTATTTGATTTGAAAAAGAAAAATTAAATGTATAAACAAATAATCTCTTGGTTCTATGCAATTCGTATGAAAAATTCTAAACTGATTGATTTTTAATTTTATTACTCGTTTTGAGCAGACAAGTGTTATAAATGTTAAATATAGATTGAAACGGTAATTTAACAAAAATCTCTATAATATAACTAGGAAATGTCAGTAATTCAACGTTTAACTGGGGTAAAATTGCCTTTACAAATGCACAGGTGTGTTCGGAGCCGTACAGAACACCTCATCAGTCATCACCAATTCACCACCTCCAATAGGCAATAGAGCCGTACAGAAGCAACACGTCACCACTCGCCACCGGGAATTGCTCAGGGCACTCCATTAGTTCATTACTTCATTTGCAAAACACTCCCAATTCAAAGTGAAAAGACTTAAATTATATTCAGTTGAGGGTATTTTAGCACGCCATTTTTTTATTTCAGCTAAGCCACTCTCAAGCGGTTCACTCAACTCTCAAGCGTGCGAAAATGGCGTCTCCTCCGAAGCGACGACGACGCCTTTCTCCCGCCTCAGACAAAACCTTCTCTGCTTCCGCCACAGCCTCTCTGGAAATGGATCGCTCTCTCCAATCCACTCTGGCCATGGCCATGGCGGACCCTTCCATTGCGATCGGACTCTCCCTAGAGCGCATCCTCGACTCCATCCCTCTCCACTCCGACAAAGACAACCTCGTCCACGGCGCCATCAACCTCGCCTCTTCTCTCATGGAAGCTGCCATCCGATCCGCTCGTAAACTCGCCACTTCTCACAATTCATCCGTCTGGCCCCTTCCTAATGATCTCACCATCAATGTTAGTTTGTACGATTTCTTTTTCTTTTTGTGGCTATTTTGCATCGATTTCAGTTTGATTATAAAATAATTATTGTTTCATTTCATGAAGGTGTTCGCCAGGTTAGATACCCAGAGTCTTTGTTTCGCAGCTGCCACTTGTATGCTCTTCAGAAGATGTGCATCCGATCCTGTGTGCTATGCAAATATTGATTTAGCAAGGTGTGCTGATAAAGTGACCGATCCAGTAGTCTCTACTATGATACAAAGAGCTGGGAAACATCTCCTGTCAGAACCTTTTCTACCTTCATCTCTTTCATTTATTTTTTGTTTAAAGGCATTTTTGTCGACCATATCAGGAAGCGTTTTCCAGGCCAGTTACTTCTTTACAGTTATGGGTCCATACAATTAGTTGTATAAGTTCTGTAAGAGGCCTCTTTGAAATAAAGTTGATCATAAATTGTGAATTCTCATAAAGAACTATGGATCTTAGCTACTCTACCTGTAGCTTGTGCAAATGTGACTAACTTGATTGATATATTTTGTTTTATATGTGTTGTTGGTTACTATTGCTATTTAATATTTTCATTCCCTCAAAATTAGGTCAATCAAGCTTGGTAGTTTGCCCGAAAATGAGAACAGATTGGAAAATTCTTCTCTTACAGTGTCTTGCCTTGCTGCTTTGAAATCTGATGGAGGGGCTCCTGGGTATTCACCTCTCACATACATATCCTTATTAGACTTAAATACTTTCTGCTTGTGTCATAAGTGTAATTATTTGCTTTTGTTTTTTTATTTTTACATAATTCAAGGTTGCTTTTACGAAAACTCCATTTGTATAACCTTAAAGTGGGATGGGGCAACCTGTGCTCAGCATTGTCAGCATGCAAATCTCTTTCTGAGCTAGAAATTGTTGGAATGTAAGCTAACCACTTAAAGCTTCCTTTCTTGTTTTCTTTTCCCCTTTCGGCTCCCTTCTGTTAGTAATAACTTATATTTTACTTGCTTAACAGAAATTATTGGTTTGTCCATATATTAAGAACCATCTTCGAGCACTGCCATTCAATTGAACGGATATGTCTTGACACCTCCGGCTTTTCTATGCCCATAATTGGAGGGCTTCCCGATTTAACTTCTGGTAATTTTACAAAATCATGAAAAACAAAAAATATCCACTTCATGGTTTCAATAGTTTGAATGCTTTGAATGTTTATTTGTCAGGCTTTGATGGCCAAGTTGATGATCTAATAAAAAATAGTCCTCTCCTATCGTCTTTGGCTCTCAGAGGGTGTAGAATTAGGAATGATCTATTGTCTGTTCTTGCTAAGGTAACTTCCTACTTTGTATCTCTCTCCTCTAATTATCTCCAAGTTAATTAATTAGGACCCATAGAAGAAAATGGTGTTACATGTAGTTACAGCTGCATCTCAATCTTTTCTGTTTTAGGGAGCACGTGGTTTAAAGTCTTTGGATCTTTCAGGTTCTTCCAGATTTTCAGGCACCTTTTTAAGGTTTGGTTTGTCTTTCCTATTCCTCTTCTTATTAAGATGTTCATCGTTTTCAATTTCCTCTAAACTTGTTGCTGAAGCGGCAGAACACAGATTTTGCCATCACCGACTCTGAATCTTTAAAACAGCTATACTTATCTGCTCTGGGCCTTAAAAAAAATACTTATTTATCCAAGGGTTTGTAATATTCAACTTAAATAACAATTTGACATTTGATGCAAAAACAAATTGCGGTATAATATAAATTACCACATGACCAGAGTTTCCCAAGCTTGAGATCTATAATAATGTCTTTTTTTATTTTGCTTTTCTTTGCTCCCAGGGGTTATGTTTCAAACTCCACATTATAAAGCTACAAAAACCGTTTTATGTTTACTGATATTTTTTAAAGCTTCTGTTGCTAATAGCAAACTAAGTGAGTCTCTCTTAAGTTGATGATAACACAGGGCCTGCTTGCATAAACCTGTATAATACTTCATTTATGTATTCATCTTTCGCATAATTCTAAAAAAATGCTTGCTGCTAGGGGTCTTGGTAATGATGGTAGCGCCAATTCTCTGGAGACCTTGATTCTCCGTGATTGTATGCATCTTGGAGCAGTAAGTAGTCCATATGACAATGAAAATGTCCATGCCTAGTCTTAAGGAAAAAATTGATGTGACCTCTGCTTCATTACAATAACTGTATAGCAAGGGAATAGCATAATTGCAATGGACTTTAGGCATTGCAGGATTGGATATTTCTCTTGCTTTATACAGTGAATGGAACATTTCTTTTTTTATAGCTGTTTATCAATGTATGAATATATACAAGGAGGTTTGATATAGTTATGGCAAAAACGTATCAGTAGAAATGCAGAAGCATTTATAATGCATAATCCTTATTTTCTTGCGTAGGAAGAAGTCTCTCGCTTTCTGTCGGCTGTTTGCCATGGAGGTTGGAAATCTTTAAGATATGTGGTAAGAACCACCATTGCTGTACTCAAAATAAGATTGACAATATTAATTATCATAATTCGTGCTTGTTGTGTTTAGTTTTTTTCTTTATAACAATGGGCTGTAGAAGGTGCTAAACCAAGATCAGTTATGGTATACATTGTATTTATGTATTGTGTGTAGGCGTCAATGTTGGTTGATTCTGATACATGTAGTGTACTTGCATGCAAAAATCAGGCCTTTCATATTTACTTTAATACTGGAGCATATAAATTTTGTTTTTAATTGAACCTTTGGTGTGAACAGGATATCTCGAACAAGAAGGGTCTTGTGGTTCCCTGTGGACCCGGTGGTTTCCGTACACGAGGGTAATGCAAATGCGCTATCAATATGAGTATTTAAGTAATAATTATGAATTATTGTTTTTTATAAGTCTAGCCTACCCTAACTTGTTTAGGAATAAAGGCTTTGTTGTGTTTGTTGTTGTTGTTGTTATGTTTTCTATAAGTCGGTGAAGGCATAACCATAACCTGGCAATAAATCCCCAAAAATAAATAATTGGCTGGGAAAATTGGGAAAGTTAACAAGGGCTAAATATTTGATCACTGGTAAAATACTCGGTTTCCTATGCTTCTTTTAGTACATTCTATGTTGCAGTGATATGATACAAATAATGTGTTTGATACAACATTGTTATGGCATTGACCAAAGTACTGTGCCTAGCCTTATCTGTTGCCACTGTCATGATAATTTTTTTTTTGAGAAGTATTATGATATGAAAGCTGGTGCGTCTAGTATCTTTTCTATCATACCTGTGTCTGTTTCAGATACTTGTCTGAAATGGCAGATTGTAATGTTTATCTGACATTATTTGATGGCATGATATGTACCTTAGCTCTAACCAATTATCAATTTCCTTCTTGCAGTGCAATGGAAGTATCACAGGTCTTACGGGAAAGACCTGACCTGCAATTGATAGCTGATTATCCTCCTATTAGATGCTTCAATGGTGATTTCTCAAATTTTCCTTCCCATTCATCCAGCAGCAGTGATTCAGGTTTATCTTCCTCGGATGATGAGACCAGTTCTAGTTTACCAGGTAGCGATGATGAGACTAATTCTTCATCAGATAACGAGACTAATTCTTCATCAGATAATGAGACCAGTTCTTCCTCAAATGACGAGGTTTAGCTATTTTCTGAAGTTCCCTACTCTAGCTCATGTAGGGTTCAGTTGCCATTGAAGCTTCCTTTTTCCAAACCCATGCAATGGATGTTTAAGAAAATAGAACATGAATGTCTTGACAGCTTTTGTCAAGTTATCCAGAAAAAAAAGAAAAAAAAAGAAATAGAATATGAAGTGCCTTGGATTTTGTAGACTGGTCTTGATCAGCTTTTCATTTTTGATACGTCTGCCTTGTAATATACTGGTTCATGGAACAACAAGGACAATGTGCAGCGTCAAATAGAATCAGCTTTACATCTGGCATAACAATAGAGTTTAACAACGCCGACGATGGGGACAACAAAGAGCTGATTTTGCACAAAAAAATAATGCATCAATTCAGAATGGCTTACAGATAGGAAACGATGCTTTCATTCAAATATAAAATAAATTGACATACTATGCACAACCATCGTAGCAGATGTAAATCTAGTTATCAAGTTAAGCAACTATAGACCAAAGTAAAATTAACTTATCTATTTTATTTACTTTTAGAAAAAAGAAAACTTAAATCCACGACTTTTCTTCTCTACTATTACCTAGCGGCGTGGCTTCAGGAGTGGCATCTCTTGGAGTAAATGCGGTTCAACCTACATGGCTACATCCGAAAGAAAGTTAGAAATATCATTAAAAGAATCGTGCCATTACCTACAAACCCATAAAACGTATTTTCATTCCAGCATCCACCGGACATGCCTAAAATTTGATGAGAGCTAAATGCTACTAGCTAACGACTACATTGACCAATCCCAAAGTATACGTGAGATGATTACATGACTCTTAACGTGCTATATATTTTTTTTATAGAGCATAAATCAAGGCTGCTTCTGTCTTAATTAGTTTTGTTGGGTGGGAAATGACAGACGGATCTCATTTCTTCAAAAAAAAAAAAAAAATATATATATATATATATATATATATATATATAAATAAATTTGAGAAAATGCTAATTTAAGGGACCATTGCTGACATGAGCAAAACTTTTTGAGTCAACATGAAACTAATAATATATACTATCTAATATATCTTAATCTTACCTACATGCCTAGTCCTTGTGCAAGCAGCAATTAAAAACGTAAATGAAAATGACATGTTTTAAGTCTTTGGCAACAATTTGAAATTTGCATTACTGCGGGGTATAACACATGACAGCTAGGCATTAAACAAGGTATGACAACTATTAGTCAACTTTATGGTTGATCATATTCATACATAATAACATGAACAACTGTCAACCAAAGAATGAGGGGGGAAAGGGGAAATAATTTTCTCTTTTATCGAGGAATGAAATAGAATAAAGAAAACAAAAAAAAAGAGGGGGAAAGAAATAAAGTTTTCTTTATTGGGGAATGTCTTATTGTCCGTCCTGGTTTCCTTAAAAATAAATCTAAATATCTTAGATTTAAAAAATTGATATCCGAAAGGCATACGAGGTGGATATATGTGTTTAGTTCGTTGAAAAAATATTTTCTATATATATGCCGATGAATATATCAACTCTAAACTCGTCTTGTTGGACCTGTCTGAATTCATAAAATCAACATTTAATTTTTCGGCATGATATATGCACGAATTGCAACAAAGTGAATCTTAAGCAATCCAAACTTGAACCTATGAATGATGTGGACGAGTGGTCTACTGGTGTGAAGATAAACGGTGATGGCCAGCATGATTGAATTCAGAATGAGATTATGATTGAGAGGTTCAATCTTAGTTCTTATTTGGGGACATCGGCAAGGTGCTGAGGCCAAATATTGACGTGACATCCAATGTCAAAAATATATTATATTTTCAAAGAACATGTATGAACGACAATGTCATATACTCAAAATAATTGCAAAATTTGCGCCCCACCAACATAAATATTTGTTCATCCTTGTAAGTAACGTATATCAATTGATATATTATTGGGTATCAATGAACGGAGGCATGTTCTGAGAATATCCACCAACTCATACACAGGATCAAACAACCAATATCTAGCTACTTTCATATCAGATACATGCCAATTATGTTTGATAATAATAAATAAACAAAAAATAGTTAAGGGGCAGAAAGAAAAAAGGTAAAAAGATTCCTTCCTATCATTATCTTTCACTACTCCAAATGAATAATGAGTCGCTATTCACAAAGAATTAGTATCGCATAAGGTTCCTCAAAACTACAAAATTAAATTAAAAAAGAAAACAATAAGGGCATTGTACAATCCTATGTCAAAATTCTAACACTGTTGAAGTCAGATTCATCAACGGCTCAAGTGCGCTCGGTGCGAACTTTCGTGCAAAAAGGTAGCAGACTGAGGTTGGCCTCCCGTTGTACAAGCAAGAGCCGTTATTCCTGATCGACTGTATGAACTCAACAGTGATATTGACTGCTCCATACCGAGCAGGGTGGGGCCCACCCCTCGACCAGTCAACCCAAGTCACAGTGCGGTTCGAGTTCAATTCCCCATAAAACATGTGCAGGAATGTTGGTATGTAGTGCTCATCTGGGTAGCACGATGGCCGACAAAGCTTTCTAAATAGCGAGTAGTACTTCACATCAGACAAGATATTCACGGCCAATTCCCGGCTGAGCTCAAACCACTCAGAGCCCTTGCGCCACTGGTCGAGGGTGATGTGTGGGGCCATGCGACGGTTATACCGCCCCTCACATTGTGGAGTCTCGATGAAGTAAGACTCAACATAGCTCTGAGCTGAGTTGATGAGGTACTCGTACACTGTTGGGAAGTTGAACACAGGGATGCATGATTCAGACAGGAGCACAAATCGCTCATTTGAGTAGTCAAGAAGTGCATTCGCTAAAAGGCGCTTCTCGGCATCTACTAGGGTTATTGAGCCCCATGAGACCTCCTGAAAATTCAGCAAATAATAAACTGGATTGTTAATTATTTGTTTACAATTGTTGGCATTTTTAAATGCTGGTGAATTTGCATCTTAATTGTGTTGGGAAATGGCAGCTAAGATTGTTTATTCCTTTACAGAGAAGGAAAAAAGGAATTTTGACCTTTCGAGATGTGTACCTGACCTAAAGTTTGACCGATTTTTTCTCTTTTTTCACTTAATTTTATATCATTATATTTTGCTGTTTTCCAGAATTTTAGTGTAGGTGTTATACCTTAAGTACCTGAAGATACAGAAAATACAAAAACTTAACCTAAATGACTGCCCTAACCATCAACATGAGGTGATCGTTAACTTCTTAAAGAGATTTGCATAAAAATGTTAACTAGACTATAATATTGTTACCCGTCGCTAATATTTTGGATAGTTATGACATGAAAATGGAACTCTCATGGAAGCAAGATATTTAGTTTTCTATAGCAAGTCAGTCTTCTCTTAACATAAGCAATTAATATGATAGTTTCTTTGACAGCTCGAACAGCATAAGAGAAGAAAGTCACACCAAGTAGCATGTTTTTTATTTGGGCCCACATGTCTAGCTTATATCCAAAAACAAACATGCTTAGACATGTCCAAATGCAATCTCTTATCAGATTCAAGGCTCAAATTTTGTATGCTAAATAATAGAAAGGCATACAAGGTTTCAATGGAGATAGTTAAAAAGATAAATTCGTATTAATATCAATTTTAGTCTTTTTGATGATGTAGTACTGATTTTTTGAATATCTGGGAAAGATGGTGTGTTACTGGTTTTAAATATCAATTAGAAGATAAATTAGTCCTATCCAAAATTAACCAAAGTTTTGAAGACTTTTAACCGTCTAAAAGAAATATGACCAACAATTCAGAATTCGGACAACAAACAAAAAATATCAATTTCTTAGCTTACAAAGGAAGTTATATTTGACAGTAACCAAACATTGGTCATAGACTGAACTTAGCTATGTGGTTAGAGACTTAGAATTAGAGGGATGGACCATGACTAGAGAAATACAGTTGTTTTACAATAATGCCAGAGTTATCTTAGCCAGCAATGCAATATAGTGTGATTGAACCAATTAAAGATAGAAGATAGAAAAACACACCTCACTCGGTATTTGACGACCATAAAAAGCTGAATCCTTCGACACATTGAGTCTATAATCAGGCAGAGTATGCACATAAACAGAATAAAGACCGGCATGTCCCTTGAAGAAACGGTCCCACAGAGGAGCGAATGGAAGCGGGCCCCGTGTCATGAACAAGAAAGCCACCTTAGGCACCCTGTTGAAGGGGAACTCCTCCATTTTTGGCACGAGAGATGCTCTCCAGTACAGCTGCTGGTCGGTCATGGTATGCATCAGATTGGAGGGTTTTACAAAATTTTTGAAATCCATGCAATCCTTTTCACAACTTGAGGTGTACATGGTAGAAGGGAAGAAGAGGTCGGTTTGTGAGTTGTAATACCGGCCAAAATGTGCACTGATCGAGAGGCCAATCACCACACCAGCCATGAAAATAACCAAAATAGTGACAAGTTTTACCAGGCCGATTGACCAGTCGTTTCTCGGTGTAGAAGGGAAGTAATCAGGGATTTCCTCCTGGGATTTGAACATCGGTTTTGAATCTCCCCACATGGTGAAATTGGGACTTTAAGTTATCTTACTTGATCAGAGCTTGGTTGGGATAATTTATGGAGAAAATGGATAAAATTGGGTTACTTTAAGTATCCAAAAAAAATTCAGCCAAAAAGAAATTAGCAAAGGAATTCTGGGTTAATAATTAAATAAATGAGGTAAAGGGGTCTAAAATTAGATAAACTTAGATCTGGAATAAGGAACAAATAAAAGTAGAAATAAAGAGATAGAGATACAAATCGGGCAGTGGGAAATTAGCGCGAAAGAGAAGCAAAGCTTCGAACTTAACACACTAAGAAAACCCCGCTTCTCTAATATAACAAAAATCCAGGATTTCAAACCTTTCTAAACTCACCCAAAATGGAGATATGATAACAGAATCCCCACAAACCGCGCCAAATCCAGGCGGAAACGCAACAATCGCGTCGACCCAACTCCTCCCAAGAGAACTCGATCGAGTTCTCAAAGTAAGAAATCAGACAAACGACGAACTCGCAGCCAACACTACTTTTCCTTGTCTTTTTTTTGTTTTCTTTTGATGATAAGTGGGGGAAGAGAGAAGAGAGGCTATTTGTACAAGAAAAGAGAAGGACCGAATAGAAAAAACGCGTGGAATTAAATAATTTAAGCAGAGAATTTTGCCTTTTACGTGTTTCTCCGCTCGGCTAGCTTTTCTTTTCTTTTCGACAAACTTCTCTCGAGACGGAGTCAGGTAGAAGCGACGATGTGGTGGCGTATCATTTAATGCATACATAAAATGGAATTCAAGACTTAATGCGTGCACCGACTCAGGATTGAAGTGAAGTGGCTGAGCATACATAGAATGGAATTTAACATGGACCAATTAATAGGAAGCATGAATGCATGATGATGATGGCAATAAAACGGCTTTAAACTTGGTACAATATAGTGCCATATCTTACGCTTTAATAAGCCTTTAACCGAAAAAAAAAAACAAAAATCTAATTGTAAAATTTGATTAAAATATGTATATAGTGATGAGGAACGATTACCTAATAATTATTTAATTTGATAATTTTGAGAGTTTTAAAAAGATTGTTTATTTTAAAACTCAGTATTGTAAGCATGATCTAAATGATGCCTCCTATCTTATCAGTAAAATATTATGATCTACTTTTATTTACCTCCCTAATTTTGTTTTTTTTTATAAGCGTAAGATGAAATGTATAAATTAAAATTTTTTATTCGGTTTCTATTTATCATTTTTCAATTTTCTGATTTTCTCAAGAATATAATTTGATTTTAAGGAATGTGGAGATGAACTCAAATTAGGGATATAAAAGACTGTGAATTATTTAAGAAGTCAACTCAACAAGATTGTTATGTCTAAATGTCTTTGACCGCATAAAAAATATCCCAAATGATTTCAATCCTTCAGCTGGTCAAGTAGATCAAGCACAAAAATTCAAATTCATTGTCTTAAATTTTTTTTGGATATATTTGAAGGTTAAACACGTTTTATCTTCTTAGTGTCTTAAGCTCATACTAGATTTACTAAATCAAATTTGACTTGGTTATTCTAATTTTACCGATTGCTTCACAATTTTACATATTTAAGAAATGTTTATCATTGGACTTCAGATACAGGGTCAAAACGGTGTCAAAATAGCAGAGTTTCTTCATAGTTTAGACAGTAAATAGTAGACCAGGAGCAAGCAAATTGTTTAGAAAAGCTAAGGAATCCTGAAATGATACCTGTGGCCACAGATAAAAAGACTTGATTTTAACGTTACCAAATTGGAACTAATAACAACCTACCACTACCAGGCTACCACATAACCTAAGCATCATTGGAAGGTCCAATTTTGGATGATCACGGAATTGGTCTCGTAAATTTTGGGAATCTTAGACTAACTGAAGGGTGCTTTTGAAAATATTCAATCTTCATTGGAGGCGTTTGAGAGATATTTTGAGCCTGGGATGACATGTGCTGCTTGGTGGTCTGCTTCAAAAGACGGTTCATTGTCTTTTATTCTTTATTTTATATTACCGTTACTATTTAAAATTTTCTCGTGGACCCACCTCGTATCATGGGTTTTCTATGGCACGAGATAAAACATCAATCGATGTTTTTAATATCTCTTTTTTGCATATATTAAAGACATGTGATATTCGTCAGGAAGGAACCATAACTCTCTCGAATGTGTGCCTAATATAATTATAAAAAAAGGATAAATTTAAACCAAAAGCGATATTAATTTTCATTATTACCAAACAAAAAAAATACAAGGTTTTATTTATCTAGACTAGAAAAGCAATACATGCACAAAGAAAAATAATACTGAACTTAAAAAATAGTGGTATTCGTCGGGAATGGAATTTCAAAAGTACTTTATCGTTAATACATAAATTTTCACATTCTCGTTATACGAAAAATATTACCATTCAATCTTATATAATCCAATGATTATAATAGCTTTCAAAAACAGTAAAAGGGAGATCACTAATTATATTTTTTTATAATCATGCAGCTTCGAATAGTTCTTTATCATTAGTAAATGTTGATATAATTTTTTTTTAAATCGTAATCATTAACGAGTAGATGCTTATTTACGGTTTCGTGTTTCCAAAATGCATTTTTCTGATACAAAGAAAATACTTAATATAAGCAAGACGCATGGTTGTCACACGAAAGAAATTCATATTTCATCGGCCAGGGCAGGGAACAAAGCTAGCTTTATTTGAAAGGAGAATATTTTTTCCATTAACAAGCGCTTGAGTGGGGCTTAAAATACTCTACTTGGTTCAACTACTCTTTGGGTCATCCGAGTTGTACCCTAGTTTCCGCCATGACACGTGGCATTTAAATTAAATGTCTTGCACGGACCAAGAAAAATTTGTATTTATCATTTATGTATTAGAAAATTTCAAGTTTCAAATAAACTATCGGAATATCTCGATATGTTATAATTCACAAAATAGACGATACGTAATATGCTTTATAAATTTTAGGTAACATCTTTTTTGGTGCTTTAATTAATTTCGAGAGATTAGTTAATGTTATAATTCATTCTAACATTATTTTAGCAAGCTTTTTTATACTTAGTTGTTATGAAATTCATATCAATTGTACGTGCTGCACAAATAGTAAAATTTATGATATCCATATCTAGTTCTATGAATTGTGAACAAAACAAAAGTGTGTGAAAGGAATTCTTTTAAGATGAGTAATCAGTACAACCAAAACAATATGGAAGTTGATCGGGTAATTGCTAATGAGAAAATTTAATGATGATAATATTATTGTACTTTTTACTAAAACATTATAAGCAATAAAAAAATTAACTAAAAATGTAATGCATTAGAACAAGATTATTATTATTTTTTTTTTTAACATGACAAATCACTAAACTCAAATCTGAAACCATTTTAGATATAGCATTATTCCTACAATTACAACCTAGTAAATTTGAGATTTTTAGGTGTGCTTTTCATGTATCTCTATCAGTTCCTATATTTTATCTAGGGGAATTGGGTGTCTCGAATGGCTGGTAAACTAATTTGTTCCTTAAAAAAAATGTTGAAATTTAAACTCCAAGAAATATAGAAAAATTGAGCTGTTATGTTTCTATAATAGGTGGGTGTAACGGTCATGACAGCATTTCAGGCGCTCCTAATGCCCAACTGTGTCTAGCTAAGCGGTTTCGGGTTGCACACTTGCATCCGGGTCCAGTACAGCCAATAGTCAACCCATTTCAAATGTTACTTCCGAAGTTTATTCAGTTCAATTTATATCGAATTAAATTTATCGAACCAATTTTTTCATTGGGCTTGCACAGATGTAAAATAGACGTGACTGAATAATTCATCAACTGATTTATAAACCGGACTAAATACATCAAACTTTAATGCATTTAACTAAAATTATGCATTAATTTACTGCATAAATAAGTTTAATTTATAATTATAATTACATCTTATGCTGGCCCTTAAAAAACTATAATTATATCTATTATCTTGATAAATTATGTATCACATAATAGCAGAATTTTTATTAGCATTTTGGTTGATTTGGTTTGTTCGGTTTATTTTATTCGGAATAAATTTGATTCAGTGTAAACAAAATCAACTAAACTAACCATTTAAACACCTTTAAATTGTTTTGTCGAATTGTTGTAATCGAAATTTCTGAATAGATGGTTAATCACTATTTTAATGAGTTGTTGTATGACAGTCAGTGAATAAAATGTTGATTTCAGTGACTAAATATTTTCATGTTAGAGAAGCAAAATAGCAATGTGAAAAATATTCAGAAAACCAGATATATTGTACTTGAAGTTCAATGCACCTTCTGAGATGCATTTGGTGCATCGCCTAGTGGATGGACGGGGCATTGCACAAACATAAATTGTATAATTTTGTTATTCATGCTTTATGGAATACTTTTAATTTGTTAAAAAGAAATCTATCGAAATATAAAAATTGCAGTACGATGTGGCCATCGATTCGTCTATAGTCTCTACGGCCGACTAAATGGTTCTCACGGCCACAACTTTGTGCTACGCTATTATTTAAAAAAAAAATATTAAAACAAATTTGTACTACACCGATCTGCACCGGGAAAGTATGCATAAGACACCTTCTTTAATAATAAAATTTTACGCAAAAAATGACATTTTACTACATACGGTTTTAATAAATTACACAGGAGCCATAAAAAATGCATTTTTTTTTCCTTTAGACCTAAAATATGTTTAAGATATAAAAATATATTTTTTCCCTTCTTAAAAAATTAATATAATCTTATACGAGTTATTTGGTCTCCATACAGGCAATGTTCTACTTATATGGGACTATTCCAATGTCAATATCGCAATTCACAACTCTACCCCGCCCCAAAAAGACCAAAATAAATAAGTAAATAAATAAAAAGAGAAATAAAATAACGGGGAAAAAAAAAAGACGGAGCTGACTTGTTGAGACTAATTGCCAGGTCAAGAAAGTCTCAGGACTTGAAACTAAAACTGTGCATTGACCAGACTGTTTGATATGCATCCTTAATTTCTCCTTTGAACAGGTCCCTTTTCCAATTATAAGCGCTATATATTATGCAGCATTAATTTCACTTATGCCTGCTCTGACCTTTTCTCCTTTCCGCACAGACGCGTATATGATTTTTATTTTCAATTCAATACAGTAAATTACTCCATTGAAGTTTCCCAGATTATGAAACTTATTACTCGCCGACTAATTCAAACACATTCTGCTACTTTCATTGAATGATCAAGTGACATAAAAAATTTTTGCTAATTCCCAACCTTTTTTCCTCTGATATAACTTCAAGCGCGTTACTTGGGAAGAAAATCATTCTTAAATAAAAGAAACAATAATATGAGTTAAAAATCATAAAAGTAAAATTATATATATTTTACTGTAGTCTTTTTTAATATTGTGTATCAAAATAAGGTATAACCTGAAAATTAATTGATTATTTATCAAGCGGTTTGAAAAAAAAAATGGTGATTTAATTTTTATCGGCATTTGACGAGTGACGAAATAATTTTTAAATTATTCTAACTCTTATACACGATCGCTCCAAAATTTTATTTTCTGGGTTTAATTTTATCAACTATTGTTGTGATTGTCAATGTTAATCCTTTTCTTTAAATTTTGGTACCGTACAAGATATGAATCAAATAGGCGGGGGCAAAGCTTTTAATATGACCACCGCCTCCTTTTTTTCGAAAAAAAAAACAAAGATGTACTAGGTCTCACTGCAATATCCACTTTTCTTATCTTTTCTTTGTTTTTTGATTATCGTTAACTTACATTATTGGCTTAGTAGTAATTATTTTTGTAAAATTACAACTACATTGAAAGATAAACCAAGCCAAATGGCTTTTGAAGGCTGAGTAAGATGAGATAGATAATGTTAATATTTAAAGACAGATAATAATTTTATTTTATACTTTTCTCAAACAAGATTTATACAAGTTGTGCAAACAATATTCAAATTCAATAGTCTCTACACAAAATTGACATACTCACCGGTGATTCAAGCATATTGTCATAAAATAAACTAGAAGTTAACTATGTGTATATTTTAATTAAAATAAAAATTGAAGCCGGTGACTAGTAAAAAATGACTATGATTGATTTGATAACATTGCTGACTTAAAATCATATGAACCTAGAATACTCGACACATGCTAATTTTTATAATCAAATATTACAAATTATACATTCTTTAACAAAAACATAATCTATGTAATGTTGCAATTATCTATTAAAATTTTTTTAAACAAGCAAAATGTTTTAGAATTAATTTTCAAATCTATTTGAAATTAGTTTTCTCTCATATCTTAGAAAGATGCTAATTAACATATCGTCGGTACCAGTTACAAAAATAAGAAATCTAATAACCTCAAAAAAGAAACAGCTGTCTAAAATAATTTGGCGACGTTTATATAATCACGTCGGCGTTGGAAGACATTTTAAATAGTAGAGAAAAATGTTCATAGCGAAGATATTTTATTGCATTGTGATTTGTGAATCTGTGCCGAAACTGTAGATTTTGTATGGCTAGTGATGGACCCACATGTACAGTACAGTACTAGTCGTGCACAGTCGTGCTCTTCTCCAATCCAACCAAAGATAATCGGTTATATGGGCCTAATATTTTATTTTGGAATAGATTTCTCCTCAGTTCAGACGGCCCGTTCTAACTAGACCAAATAGTTATTTGGGTAATTGGGTAGGGTCGGAATTTATTTATCTACCTACCGTTAGACTGCCAGGATAGTAAACCAATAATTGTGGGCCGAGCTCAACTCTTATATTAGAGTACAATAATTTTTCTGTAATTCAGACAGCCTGACCCAATTAGACCGGACCTATTAATATTTTTTTTCCTTTCGTAGCAAGACATGTAACATGTTCTCGAATAACTAATTTTGAATTAAATTACGTAATTGTCAACGATTGACCGTCGGTGCTACACCGAGGAGAGGAGAAAGGAGAGAGAGAGAGAGCGAGGAAGGTAGATCTACACCTCGAGGAAGTGAGATGGACACCAAGTGATAAAGATACTAATTGGCTAATTGCTCCTGGTGGTTTTTTACAATTTTTGTGGTTTTCTGAAACTATAATCACGCCATGCAAGCTCACAAGGTGCTTATTCAACATATTGAATCCACTTTTTTGCTTGAAATTAGTGTGTTATCTTGTTCTTTTATTATGCTGGTATCTGTAGCAGTCTATTACTGAACTTAAATGGGCCAAATACAGACGTTCGGCTGTAATTGTCAATAGTATTTGTCTTAATTGGTTTGGATTTATTTTGTTTATTGCGACATATTGCAACTTTGCAAGGATAGTTAAGCTTTACAAGTATTGCTTCTGTTTATTAAAAAAATGTACTGGTACAGGGAAGGTGGTATTCCTTTGTTGATTTTGCCTATTTATTACAGATAACATATATTGAATGCTGTGGAGCTAAGAAGAGATGATTGGCACTGTCAACTGCAGTTGGAATTGCATTGGGTGTTTTCCCTTTCGTGATATGTTAAGCAAACAGGGGTGACAGTATTTCTTGCGGTGTGGCCGTAGCTGTACTTAGAAAAATAATGGTGCCATGCACCAACTATCATGCTTGCAAATTTTGATCCTCTTTGGATCTGAAACAGCAATCTTGTAATCTCTTCTCTAGCTCCCTTACATTTCACTTCTCCACATCTTTCTAAATCTAGCTCGTGTTTCACTTACCCAAAAAAGAAAACAACTGGTGAATGTTTTGGATCTCTAAGCTCAGCCCATAACATTCCAGATCTGAAAAAGAAGGTAACTCAATGATTAACATTTTTTTTTGCTTATTTTTCATTCATCCATATTTCTCCATTTCTTGCATTTTGATTGAATTAAGCAAAAGGGAAGAAAAATGAAATAATACAAAAATCGCTGTAGATTATGTCCTTAGGCAATCAAGGTCTAAATCTGGTCAAATTGGCTAATACCTATACAATCCCATTTCATATACTATGTTCATTTCACCACAAATTTCTATTTTTATTTTTATTTTTTTTAAGTTCTAGAAAATCTGAACATGGCTGAATATGGTACGTATGCATTGATATCTTCCCTTATCAATTTGGTGGCCAACTTGTTGCCCGAAGCAAAAGTTACATACTCTTCACCGTCATCCTCTTCATCAGACCAAGCACTCGATGCACGTGGTGTCGAGGCCGATTTGAAGAGGCTGATGAGGATGCTAGAGCGAATCAAAGCAGTCCTCTGTGATGCAGAGCAAAGAAATATCCGAGATCAATCAGTAAGGCTTTGGCTAAAAGAGCTCAGGGAACTAGGGCTTGAGGCAGAATATTTACTTGAAAAGTACATGTATGAGGTGTACCAGGCCCAGGTTAGGGCTAGAAATTCTTTTGAGCTAGGTCACATCAAGGGAGAACTTGATGTGAGTAATGTTTATTCTGTTCAGATTCCTTATGACACGGTAGATCGTATAAGAGACACTAAGAGTAGGTTTGAAGAGATAGCAAAGGATCGAGAAGCCTTGTGCTTGCAAGAGGAAGACGCACCCAGGAGGTGTCCTAGTGAAAGACATTATACTCCTACTAGCCCTTTAGTAGTGGGGCATAGTGTTTTTGGTAGAGAGGATGAAAAAGTGAAGATAATAGATTGCTTATTTTTAGATTATCACCATGGAGAGGTCATTTCAGTCCTTCCAATAGTAGGTAAGGGAGGGATTGGGAAAACTACCATGGCACAGCTCGTCTATAATGATAAGCTAGTGCAAGATTTGTTTGATCTGGTAGGATGGGTTTACGTCTCAAATGACTTTAATATTGAACGAATCATCCAAGATATAATTGAGTCTTTTACAGGAACTCATTGTTATCTAAAAAGCCCAACTGCTTTGTTGGAAAGACTCGCAAACAGAGTTAGAGGGAAAAGAGTTTTTCTTGTGCTAGATGATGTGTGGAACGAGGACCGAAGCCTTTGGGAATCATTGCGTATCCCGTTGATGCTGGCAAAAAAGGCCACCATCTTAGTCACCACTAGAAATATTTCAGTTTCTCGCATCATGCAAACAATGGACCCTTTACAGTTGGAATATTTATCAGATGATAAATGTTGGTTGTTATTTACTCATTATGCATTCCAAGGCATAGATCCTGCTAGTCAGGATAAGTTGGTGGAAATTGGTAAGAAAATAATTGAGAAATGTAGTGGATTGCCTTTGGCTGTGAAGTCAATTGCTAGTCTTTTAAGTCACGAGGAAGAACTGCACAGTTGGATGGAGATTTTACATAGTGATTTTTGGGAATTAGATGTTGGAAATGAAGTGTTAGCACCACTTCAAATAAGTTACGTGCGCCTTCCCACATACTTAAAACCATGTCTTTTGTTATGTTCCATGTTTCCTAAGGACCACGAGTATAGCATGAATCTCATGACTAGATTATGGATTGCACATGGATACATTGAACCAAATGGAAGAAAACAAATAGAAGAGATTGCTACTGATTACGCAAAAATGTTATATGAAAGGTCATTTTTTGATGACTACAACATTAAATGTGATTTGTATGGTCTTCCTAGTGATGCCACTTTTAGATTGCATGATATGGTGCATGATTTGGCATGGTTAAACTCGAAAAAGACATGTTGTTCAGTTGAACGAAGTAAGCAACCTTTTATTTCAAAAGAAGTTCGCCACCTTCACCTTCACGTGCATAAAGAACTGTGCGAACTACCTGACTTTCTTTGCTCAATTAACATTCGATTTATGCAAACACTTGTTATGAGACATTATTCGTGGCCTCGTCCCATTCATAGGAAGGGTGAAGATAAGAAACAATTTAGTTCAAATAATCTTTTAACATTAGAGCACTTAAGAGCCTTGGACTTGTCATGTGAAGAAGTTCTACCCTTTTTCCTAGGAAACCTGAAGCATCTACGTTATTTTGCTCTTGGTCATGATGAATTTGTTTCACAAGTTCCAATGCAATGTATATTTTCTTGTTATGGCCTACGGATATTGATCCTTGATATCAAGCATATCCATATGAAACTAGAAGGAATAGGGAACCTTGTTAACTTAGAATTTCTTCAGCTTTCCATGTCTTTAATAGAATTGCCTGCATCATTGGGTTGGCTCAAAAAGTTGAGGGTATTAGAGATTCATGAGCATACGGGATACCGTAGGAAAACTTTCCTACTACCAGAGTGCATTGGAAATCTTGTGGAGCTACACAGAATTGTGATTATTTCCCGTCATTTACAGGAACTGCCCGAGTCATTATGTAAGCTTACGAACTTGAAGAAGCTGATCCTCCAAAAGTGCATTCTAAAGAAGCTGCCTGAAAACTTTGGAAACCTAACTAGCCTTCAATTTTTGTTCTTGGGAGAGTTGCACTACTTTCCACCAAGTAGTACAAAGCTCCTTCCTTGGTGCACAATGAATATTTGCAATCTAATTACACAACCTGACAACAATAATGGTGCTGTTGGGTGGTTAAAGGAGTTTAATGATCTCAAAGGAACTCTTATGATTCAAGATATACGCAACATTACGAGCATTGAAGATGCTAGAAATGCTGACCTCATTAGTAAGCGTAATCTTGAAACATTGTCATTACTCTGGGACAAAATAGATTATGTAAAGAGTATCTGGAGTGAAAGGTTACACAAAACACTATGTTTTTGGGAGGCATTTCTATCGGAATGCCAATTGCCTCAGGATTATTCAGCAAAAGAGGGTATAATGGGAATTTCAATTGATTATTCCAAAAATTGTAAATCTCTTAGCGAGCAAGATTTCAACATCCTTGAGAATTTTCAACCCCATCCTAACCTCAAGCATCTAGATATAAGTTCTTATCGTGGGTTACAGTTCCCCACATGGATGGGAGATCCGCTTTCATGTGCTTCACTTGTAAAACTCTGGATAAGAAGTTGCTGTCATATTAGTTCACTTCCTTTAGGCAAGGTGCTCTCCTTGAAAGAATTGTACATAGATGATTGTGGCAAATTACTTCATTTGGACAGGGAATCACTGCCATCCAAGCTGCAGCACTTGACCATTTGTTATTGCAACTCACTGATTGAAGTAGAACTATTTGAATTGCTGGCTAAATTGAAAGTACGTGCTTGTAATAGGCTCAAATCGTTGTCAACGGTACACCTGAATATGCAGGAGGCAGCTTCAGAATCATCTCTGTTTTCTAAAGATTGCTATCATTTTAAACCATCCGAGAAGTTGATGAGTTTTCCTTCGCTCAAAGAACTGACAATAATAGAATGTCCAAATTTAGTTATCAGATTGAATCAGCTAGTGCTAGCAGAAGATTGTAAAGTTGACATTTGTGATTGCACGAACCTCAAGGACTGGTGCAATCAACACAACTTCAATCATAAATCAGGTATTTTCATTTAATAAGCTCGAACAAAACATGTGTGATTTAATTTCTGGTCGTCCTTTTTAAGTTTACCAACTGACAATAGTGTTTTCTTTTTCACATATAAATGTTTTTTATTCTACTTTTCTATGGTCAGAATGTAACCTTTTTCTTTATACAATCTTTTAAGTTCTTCATTGGAAATTTTTCATAAGGTATGATTTTGAAAAAGTGAATTTAAACCTTTCATATTGATTGACTGATATGCTATAATTTATGTAGCTTCTTAATTTTTCTGTTTTTTGAAATCAGATGACGACTTGAAGCAAAGTAGAAAGTGGCCATTGTATGATTAACACGAATATGGTAATGAATAGCTTTTGTTTAGTTCTTATGAAATTTATACATAGGTTCACACAATTGGATAGCCATGCATGGGCAGAGAACACAAATTATTAAGGAGTCTCAACTAATTTAAAGTCTATAAGTTTTTTTTTAATCGATGGAGAAAGTTACCCCTAATTAATTTTCCTTCTTTAGTTCTTAATAGTCCGTTACGTTATGAAATGATCAATGTTGGTTTCTTAAAATGGAGAGACCTATTTAGAAATATCTAAAATAATAACTCAAAAGAAAACATGTTTAGACTATCATGTCATCAAAATTTAAGCCTTCTTTGACTAGGAACTTAATTCTAAACTAGGAAGGAATCCAGACGCATATATTCTTTAACCATTTAGTATGAAGAAACATCTCAACAAAATTTATTATTCTTATGTTTGTCATAAAGGTGATAGTAATGCATCATTAAATATTTCAACATAATATCTTACATGTAAAATTGATTTACCTAGCAACTATAGCCAAAACTGAATAACATATAATGTTAATAATTACTACTTATTTGTTCGCTAAAATCTTTATATATGTTGACTACAATTGGTTGGAACAACAATGAGAGAGTATAGAACTCCTAGCTCACTCTACGGATAAATATGTTTGTTTCTTATTTAAATTTTTCAGTGGCAAGAGATGTAAGTTGAAATGAGGAGATGGAAGGGACTTGTGATAAGGAAAGAACGATAGCAGATGATAGAGATCAAATTGGTAAGCAATGCTGATTTACTTATTTCCATTGGTGCAATTCTAATTATTGGCTTAAAAACACACATAACAATTATCAAAATTGTATATAATTCATACCTATTAAGAGAAAGAATCCACATGTGGTGTGAGAAAATTGGTCAGTGAGCCTATGGCAAATTGCCTTGAGCGAGTGAAATAATTTCCCATTTTCATTTCAATATTCTTTCAATGCTTGATTCAAATTCTATTTTTGCTGTACATTTAATTATCTTTTTGTATGAATAAGTTGAAGGCCTCCTTGAAGCTACGAACAATTGCTCTTTTGATGAAAAAGGATTTGGGAAATCTGATGATATTAAAGACGGGCCGAAACAAAAATTCCCCCATTTTCCATTACAGGAGACTTCAGATTGATTTGATTATCTCCTAAATATAATACTGATCATATTTATTTTTGATGATTTAGATGTGGCTTCTGGGTTGCATCGAGAAAATGGTGTGATTTTAATGTAATTTGAGATTCTCTTGGCAGATTTTTTTTTTTAATTACAGGATTAATAATTGAGAACAGAACTTGAAATTTTATGATGAGAGAGAGAGAGAGATCCACTAGACCAAATTTGATTACAGAACGCAGAGTGAAAGGGGAGGCTTGTCAGAGCTAATTTTTGAAAATCTTCTGAATCCTCACTCCTCAGGGCTTCTTCATTCATCCTTCCTTTTCCAGTGAATTGTTCTCCACGAATCTCAAGAAGATCATATGTCTTAATGACTGCTACAATATTTGACGACTTTGACTCGTGGATAACACTTATGGCCTTATTTTATTTAGGCCCCTTTTGCAAAATAAACCTTTAATTCTTCTTAGCTCCTTGTAAGATACTATGTGCTAGAATTTTCAGTACTGGTTCCTTTATATATTGATTGTCCAAATGTTAGTTACATGACTTTTGTGATGAAGGCTTTTGAGGAGCGAATCAAGAAAGAAATTGGAGTTCAGAGACTAAGAGGAGAGCCTGAAGAGCCAAGGTGCTGTTGCAGAATTTAAGAAACTTAAAAATTCTATTTCAATATTCCCATGTACAATCAAATTGATCTATTTTATCTCCATCTGCCAATAATGTTTATGTATTGTGGTTCATAAATTCACAATTCATACTTTTAAGGTCTTAAGTCAATCGTTTCATATTAGGCTCATGTAAAGAACTTCAAGCCATACAGTATTATTACTGCAAAGTCCTTGCTAGAGTAAATCATCTCGATGCCAAAAATAAATACTTCCTAATGACATTTAGAAATGATGAGATCAATCTACATAAATTTTATGTCCAATCCTCGTTCCATATATGGTTCTTATCTTCTTTATGTAACTGAGAGCGTGGCTCATACTTTTACGAGAAGAAACAATTATGACACCGCCTGTGTAGTGCCAACTATTTTATGCTAAATTGATTTATTTGTACGAACTAGATGAATACTTTTCCTGTTAATATGGAAAGTCAACTGGAGGAGGATAAGAAATAGAGAACTGGAGGACTGGAGGAGATGCTGCCAACTGATACTAATACAAATTGAATCAGTCAGAAGTAGTCGTCCTTAATTTTTCTTGATTCTATTTAAATACTTCTGAATGGTTGGGAACTTGGGATTAATCACTCCGAGAGAAGCGAGAATACATACTTACTGATGTTATCGTTGATTCTTTTTTTTTTTTTTTTTCAAGGGCCCTTTTATCTTTCCATTTTCCCCTTTTTTTCTCATTTTATTGTGATTTCTCGTCAGACCTATGCATAAATCTGTCAAAATGTATAGATGAGAAAAATTATCAAATTTGTTCCAATTTGTAATCGAGAGTACAACAGAAAAAGCGAAAAATAAGAGCAAATGAACAAATAAGATAAACATATTTTCTTCTATTTGTCAAACGGAAATATCTCTTTTTCACAAAAAAAAAAGATTTGTCAACTTTTGCTTGAACAAGAAAGGCATATTTGGAAGGCTTTCATGTTAGCTCCGCACCCCTCCTTTCTTATATTTAGATTTCTTGGTTAATTATTTTGGTTAAGCTCCTTTTTTTTGTGTGTACTTGTTATTCTGGTTAATTCTAATTTTTTGGGGTACTTCAACAATTCAGTTAAGATAATAAGAAAAGGATTGAAGAAGCATACGATGAAAAACTCAAAGTATTCCTCGTAAGTACAGTTTTTGCCAAATAATATATTAAGAGTAAATACAAAGAGGAATTACAGTTGCATACATATGCCAGTACTAGTATAATTAATTAATAATTAGATTTTGCCGGATCCTACTAAATTGCCGGTTCAGGTCAGAACTGTACAAATAATTTGCCTCTTCCCTTGCTAAACTTTTTGAAGTACCAAATCTGAAAGTTACTCGTTGAAATTAAATTAATTATTCGCTCATTGTTAAGTAAAATGTATACATTTTTGTTTAGGGACCAATTTCCAAATCTTTTTTTAACCAAATCAATTCAAATTTCTGTTGAAAAAGTGTGAAAATCCCAATTTACTCTTCAATTACTTTTTCATGGGAAACATTACAATTGTTTATGCCGAAAAGAGTTATTCTGCAAAAAGCCCAAAGCGTTGTTGCCATTTGTTTTAAGAAAGAATTGCAAGTTGCAACAAATAAAATTTGCAAGTACTTTTAATCAAGTTTGGGTTGCTGTAAGAATAATAACTTCAGGGTTTAGGCTCTTGCTCAGGTTACGTGAATCAAGAAAGGGCTATTTTAATTGTTAATTTAAGTATTAGGCTGTGTTTAGTGTATGATTGAGCTTTGTAAGAAGATCTGGAGATTTACTAACAGTAGACAGCTCAAGAGTCGAGACAAGATTATTCCATTCGTGTGATGTTGCAAGCAAATGGAAGTTTCTATTTACTGTTCTTTCTTCCTCAAAATTCTTTACAAATTACACAAATAAGTAGGAATATAGTAAGCGTCGTTGACTCATTCTAGAGGGAATAACCGAGTAAGAGCCAAAATTGATTTTGATAAGTTGAGGGCTTTCCTGAAAGGTATCCTTTCTTTTTTGCTCATTATTTTTTCTTCCCCAGAGAAGGAGATGGAGAGATCAAAAGCAAGAGAAGAGAAAGAAGAGCACACTGGGCATTATACATATTAAGATTTCAATTGGACCCTCTTGTTATTGCGAATTTCATTGTGATGGGATAAGTCCAGTCTATAACTATTATGTTCCGTAGCTATTTGATTTTTGCGTGGCTTTATTTCGCTAAATGAGAATTGAATTTTGTCACTTTTTAAGAGTCATTTGAAGAACATGTACTTATTTCTTTTTCTTTTTTTGTAACATCTGAAAAAAAATATATGATTTGTCGTAGACCTAAACCCTTAAATGTATTAAATGAACATAAGTGGTTATTTTTAACAGAAGCAGTTTATGAGATTTCTCTGTAAGAAATTGTCTCTCACTTATAACTCAATTTGCAAGCAAGCTAAAGGGTAGAGGTTCCTCGTTCCAAAAACTATTTTTCATGGGTTCAGGTATGGGTCCATCTGTCTACATCATGTATTCACAAACATTTGTTTGGTTATCTGTTTTCACTTTTTCTCGTAATCTAAATTCTACAAATATTTTACTTGCTGTCTGAGGTAGTAAATGTGTTCTGGTTTTCTCTTCTCTAATTTGCATTAGGACTGGTTTAAGAAATGTTTTAAGCTGGCTTTTACCTCTGTATCCCTAATTCCCGGCAATGGCCTATATTTATTTAGACTGTATAACAGGAAGCTGTTGACCTTTCATAGATATATATATATATATATTGCTGGTATCAATTCATTATCATCTGACACATGTTACTGTCCTGAATTGGCAGTAAAAGCAAAACTCGTGTTTTTGTAGGACTGCCAGAGAAATGCAATATCTTACACAAATAATCATTCATGAAAAAATGATTAAAAGTGCAGCACCTTATTCAAACTGAGAAAGCTTGTAATTTCAATTTCAAAAGAATAACGCTCAGGTATGACCTCTGTCATTGGTTCAATCATGCCAAAGTATCATCAAGCGAAGGACGCATGTTCAAAACCCCACTAGAAGGCCCCTTGTAAGATTAAGTTGGAAGTCTCGGCCCCAATCTTTATCCAAAATAAAGTTGTCATACCAAAGTACAAAATAATCCTTCATTAATTCTCAATTAAGCGTACTTTTGCTTAATTTAGCATAGTTTTTCACTTTGCCAACTGTTTGAGTCCAAATAATCATCGACTATCCTGATCAATTCAAGGAAGTAATCATTAACTATTGCGATCAGTCCAAATAATCACTTTCTGTTCTTAGGGGAATGAAGATGGTAAAGGACTCGATGGGCTTGAGTTTTATATACAGAGTATCTCATGAGAAGATTGTTGAGGGACTTGAGAATTCCCAGCTCAGCGTCAGAAAACTTGTAATTTAAAAAAATATATATATTGTCAAATTAAAGCAACCTTATGAAATCTAGAATTATCAAGATCATTTAAGGAGCAACTTCCAGGAGGTAATTGGCTGCATAGACTCATGTTGAGAATTGTACTATTCTAAATTTCTAATGAATGCATTTGGACAAATATGCCCCTGAGCTAGAAAACGATGATTTCATTAATTACTAAACAAATGTGCCCCTAAGTTCTATTGGTATAGATGAAATTGTAACTCTATGAAAAGATGATCTTTCGTTCCTCTTATTTAAATACCTTATATTTCTAGTAAAGAAACAAAGTTACACCAAATATATATGCACTAATCATAGCTGAGAAATTGTTTCTTGAGATTATTATGAGCTACTGGTGTTAATTTTCACCTAATTAACACCTTAAACTTGATAATTCGCTAATCCAGCTTGTCCTTTGTGTTCTTCTTCATATTATCTATTTGGTAGTGTGTGAGTATTTAATCCTTTATTTGCTATTTAATCTCTTATGAATAATATAAGCATTTTCTTTTCAAATTTTAAAGTGAGAAATTAATATATTTGACGTGATGTTCTTGGAATATTATATACTTGCAAATTAGTTCATATGATATCCCATTGAGATGCCTTCAATTTTTTTAATCTATTATTCTTCATCTGAGTACGACATTTTATACTACCCAGAGATAGTTGAAAGGATATCTCCATTACATGAGGGTATCCTGGAAGTTGAACGGATTCATGGCACTGAGCTTTCAGATGTGCTACTGCTACCAAATATATCTTTTTATTTTAGATATATGGTTCTACTTGCTACCTACTCTAATTGTTATTGAGGGATATGATTTGGCAGCCTACGCACCTATGGAAAATTGTGAGATTTTCTTTGCCAACCATTTCAATTTTCAATAAATTTAATTTACTTATCCTTCTTGTTATTAGTTTATGCTATTAATTACCGAATTTTTTTTTAAGGTACTTACATGGGATCAAGTTAACTCTCTCTCTCTCTCCCCACCAGCCATCATACATATTTGATATTTCTCAAAATAAACTCAACCTCTGGGTTATTCATTGTTCGTTACTCCACATCTTTCATCTTTTCTATTTCCTTCATAAAACTCTGAAAATTTTACTACTGCAGTCAGACCATCACTCAGATAAGCATACATAGCTTCTCTAATTGCTTCCATCTCCACGTCCTTTTAAATGTTGTAGCAAAAAAAAAGGCACCTAATTCCGCCCTCAATTAATCCAATCACATTGACTATCTTGCATTTTCATTTACCCAATTAAGAGAGGGAAAAAAAAGAGCTAGCAATGGCTGGACTGGAAGCATTGATAGCACCCCTTCTAAATTTGGTGGCCAACTTGTTGCTTGAAGTGAAGAGTACCTTCTTTAAGCCATCATCCTCTTCATCAGCCCTCACACCTGATTCACTTGCTGTTGAGGCTGATTTGAAAAGGCTGATGAGATTGCTGGAGAGAATTACAGCGACGCTCTATGATGCTGAGGAAAGAAATATCCGAGATAAATCTGTCCAGCTTTGGCTCAAAGAGATCAGGGAACTAGGGAATGAAGCTGAATACATCCTTGATGAGTATATGTATGAAGTTTACCGGGCCAAGGTCGAGACTAGAAACACATGCAGGCTGAATAACACCAAAGAACATCCTGAGGAGACAGCTGTTTGTGCTGTTCAGATCCCTGACGGCATGGCGGATCATATCAGAGAAATTAAGAATAAATTTGAAGAAATAGCAAAGGATCGAGAAGCTCTGCGCTTGAGGGAGGAAGATGCACCCAGACAGTATGCCATTGATAGGCGGCATACTCCTACCAGCCCTTTAATAGTGGAGAATATTTTTGGCAGGGAGGAGGAAAAAGAGCAGGTACTTAACCTTCTTTTTACAGATCATCGCCAAGGTAAAGTTTTTTCAGTCCTGCCATTAGTGGGTAAGGGAGGGCTTGGGAAAACCACTGTTGCACGGCTTGTCTATAATGACAAGAGCGTAAAAGATTATTTTGACATGATAGGATGGGTTTATGTCTCAGACGACTTTAACATTGAAAGAATCACACGAGATATAATTGAGTCTCTTACAAGACAGGCATGCGATCTAAAAAACCCAGGTATTCTGATGGAGGAATTTGCAAAAATAATAAGAGGGAAAAAGGTGTTTCTTGTACTGGATGATGTGTGGAATGAAGAACCTAGTCTTTGGGAATCATTGCGTCTGCCTTTGACATTATCAAGAATGGCAACAATCCTAGCTACCACTAGGAATATTTCTGTTGCCCGTATCATGCAAACAATGGACTCCTTACATCTGACATATTTATCAGACGATAAATGTTGGTTGCTGTTCACATATTATGCATTTCAAGGTATAGATCCAGCTAAGAGAACAAGCTTGGAGAAAATTGGAAAGGAAATAGTAAAGAAATGTGGAAGGTTGCCTTTGGCTGTGAAGTCAATTGCTAGCCTTTTAAGTCATGAAGCAGAACTAGAAAGCTGGATAGAGATTTTACAAAGTGATTTGTGGGAATTAGATACCAGAAATGAGATTCTAGCACCTCTCCAAATAAGTTATGAGCGCATGCCTACATACTTAAAACCATGTCTTTTATTTTGTGCTATGTTTCCAAAGAAGTACAAGTATGAGATGGAACTCATAAATAAATTATGGATTGCACATGGTTACATTGAACCAAAAGGACAAAAAACCATAGAAGAGATAGCTATTGGTTACGCAAAAGAGTTGTATGAAAGGTCATTTTTTGATGATGTTAATATTATATATGAAAATGGTTTGCCTTACAAAACTACTTTTAGACTGCATGATATGGTTCATGATATGGCATGGTTAAAATCGGAAAAGACATGCTATTCAGTTGAACAAGGTAAGCAACCTTTTATTTCTAAAGAAGTTCGCCATCTTTACCTAAATAAAGAATTAAAGGGAGTATCGGAACTTCTTGGCTCTATTCACATTCCGGTTCTGAAAACACTGTTTATGAGGCATCCAATCTCAAACTCATATTGGATGTCCATTATAAATGATGATGATAAGAAACCCATAAGTTTAAGTGATCTTGCAAAAGCAAATGACTTGAGAGCTCTGGACGTAAAATGTGAACAAGAAGTTCAGCAATTTGCTTTAGGAAACCTGAAACATTTGCGTTATCTCTCTCTTCATGGTAAATTTGTGGCACAGATTTCACCACGATCCATATTCTCATGTTACAACCTACGGAGCTTGATCCTTGATCTCAGTTGGTATCATATGGATCTTGAAGGAATAGGAAACCTTATAAACTTAGAATTCCTTCAGCTCTGGCTTTGGGGTGCTCACATCAAATTGCCCGGATCACTGGGTTTGCTTAGAAAATTGAGGGTATTAGAGATTCATGAATCTGAGTTAATTGAACTCCCAGAATGCATTGGAAATCTTACAGAGCTAAACAGAGTTGTAATTAAGTCGTATCATTTACAAAATCTACCTGATTCGTTCTGTAAGCTTACAAACTTGAAAGAGCTGATCTTTCAAAAGTGCAATTACCTTGAGGAGCTGCCTAAAGATATTGGAAACCTCACTAGACTTCAATTTTTATTCTTGGATAGTATGTCGATGCACTACTTGCCACCAAGTTTCACAAAGCTCTTAGCTAGTTGTAAGATGAATGTTCAGTGTATTTTTGCAGAACCAGACAGCCCTTATGGTGCTGTCAGGTGGTTAAAGGATTTTAAGGATCTTAAAGGAATCCTCATGATCAACAATGTAAATCGGATTACTAGCTTAGAAGATGCTCAAAATGCTAACCTCATGAGTAAGCACAATCTCGAAACACTGTTGTTAGATTGGTTTGATAAGTACTCCAAGTATCCCCCTCGATGGGGTTTGCCTAAAAGTTATTCGATAGAACATGGAATAATCCTAATTTTAATTGAATATTCTGAAAATTATAAATCTCTCCATGAACAGGATCTTCAGATCCTTGAGGCATTTCAACCACATCCTAATCTTAAAAATCTCCATATAGATTCTTATGGTGGGTCAGTGTTTCCAAAATGGATGGGAGATCCTCTTTCATGTGCTTCACTAGTAAAACTCTGCATAAAAAGTTGCTTCTACATTAATAATCTTTCTTTAGGCAATTTGCTTTCCCTGAAACTTTTGCATATTGCTTATTGTGACAAATTGCTTCTATTGAGAAGGGAATCCCTTCCATCCCAGCTTGAGCACTTGATCATTCGTGAGTGCAAGTCACTGGTTGAGGTAGCTCTATTGGAATCTTTGGTTGAACTACACATATCTAGTTGTAATAAGCTCAAATCATTCTCGATTGCAGAATGGCAAATTACAGAGACAGCGTCAAAATTATCTGATTTGGAGGTTATTCGTCCCAGTGATTACAGTCATTTTAAACTGCCCAAGGAGTTGAAGATCTTTCATTCACTCAGAAAAATAACAATAAAGGACTGTTCAAACTTAATCATAGGAGAAAATCAACTGTTGCCAGGAGAGGAATGTGAACTCCATATATATAATTGCTGCAATCTCAAAGAGTGGTTACTGCAACATGACTTGAAGTATGTGAGTTCAGGTATGTTAACTTGGTAGCAAGTCTGACCAAAAATTTTCTTTTATTTTAAGTTCTCCAATATTTTTCTTGTCATAATATAAACATTCTCTGTGTAATTTCTGTACTATCCTCGACACAGTCACAAAATTAAATTAATCATTGTTTTGGTTCACGGTTACATTTTTTTCCCTTTTACGTCTATAAAAAATGATTCAAGACCTAATTTTTATAACCTTTCACCTACAAAAGGTAATATTATCCCGAAAATGAGAAGGAAATCAGGATAAGGCGAGGTCTATATGGCATCACTCCAGTTTCTAATTTTTATTTTATTAAGTCATGAAATGCATTTGCCTTCAAAAAAAAAGAAAGTCATGAAATGCATTTGGCTGAAGATAGCTATTCAACCTTTTTAGATAATACCCATCAATTATGTTGAGAGATATATGGGATTAACTAAGTCGACATATATTTTTTTTTATTAAGGCATGAAATGCATTTGCCTTCAAAAAAAAAAAAAAAAATGAAATGCATTAGGCTAAAGATAGCTATTCAACCTTTTTAGATAATACCTATCAATTATGTTGAGAGATATATGGGATTGATTAGGTAAAATTATAAAGGAAGTACTTTAATACTGGTCAAATACAGTACTTCAGTCATGTACTTTTAAGTTCTTGATTAATTTTTTTAACATATACTAACATTTCATTACTAACCAATCTGTATGAGTTCACCTCGGATAGTGCCAGTTTTTTTTTTTTTTTTTTTTTTTTTTTTTTTTTTTTTTTTTTTTTTTTTTGAGGAAAAACTCCCAAGAAGGGAGGCCTGCACGTTAATTCTTCTTATACTACTTTTGAGAAACAGAATTAGGCCCTGATCAGGATGGCATATTTTTAACATGGGATTTCATTTCATTTCAATTCATTAGAAAATTTCTGATAAAAATGGATGGATTTGATGTCATTTGATCGGAATTTTCATGTTATTAATTAGGCTCAACAAAATCTTATGAAATCAATTCCAATGAAATAAAATCTCACAGAAAAATCATTTTGAGACAATTGATGAATTACTGTAAATACACAAAACCAAATGAAGATTTCCGTTGTATCAGAATTGAAAGTCAGATTAGTAATTACAGAACTTGAATGTCTTTCGGAGTATCATAGAGATAGCATTTCTTTTTTTTTTTTTCCCTCTATATTCAAAGATTAAGTCCACCGTTTCAGATACAAATAAATTTACAGTCTACCACATTTATATCTGCTCTGATTTTCTTTTATTTGAAAAGTTTTCTGATATTTTCAATCTTAAAGAGCACCACATTGGAACAAGTTTGTTTTCCAACCGGTCCAAATCTTCCCTGTTCCATGAATAAATCTTTTCCTATTTGAGCATCTTAAATTATTTTGGACTAAGATTGAGCATAATTTAAAGGGACCAATATACTACTTCCATTAACAAAAGATATATAATTTCATAATAATGCAAAAAGACCATTATGCCCCTTCAAATTTAAAAAGGGTACAAATTTTAGATGTATTGTGAGATTGGTTACCTTCATTATAAACTGTGTTTGCTAGAATTAAGTCTCTTCATAAAATACATCAGATGAAGGCTCTTCAGGAGATGATGAGGAGCTGCTCTATGATGATAGTGACGGGTCCATGGAGTCTGATAATAATAGTTAATATGACAATTCTGGTATACTTATTTTTAATTTTTAACCTTTTTTTTTTGCAATCGGTTTTTTATTTTTCATTGGTTTCTATTTGTGCTTTGCTTTTGTCTGATAAAAAATTTCAATTTTTTTTTCCTGAATCAGTTGAAGCCTTGAAGGCTTTTCTAGAGCTATTAAGGATATATATATTCCCGGGCGAAACTGGCATTGCTGAATCAGGTTAGGGTGATTGGCATATATGGCAAGACATTCTAGGATCTTTGCTCTCTTAGCTGAATTCTTTCATTCTAAAGGACTCGCTGTTGTCTTAAAAAGTAAGTAAATATTTACGTAGAATCAAATAATTTAATAAATAGATCATTAAATTATAAAACCCGGAATATAATCGTAGTCAAAATAAAGAAAACATAGTTGGAACAGTTCCTATTAATGATGAACCATTGGTGGACTAGGTTGAAGAGAAATTAAAAAATCCTTTCTTGACAGAAACTATAATAGTAGTTTTTCCTTTTTCTTTTAACAGTGTAACTATATATGAGAAAAGAATGACCCAGACCAGGTTTTGTTACACAATTTAGGAGAGGGTGCTTCAGCGGATATCTCTCTTCCTTCATCCTCCTGGGGCTTGAATCAATCCATCTAAAAAAGAATCCTTCTCATGATTCGTGCTGCACGAATCTCAAGCACGTAAGAGAGGCCGAATGACATAATTTAGAGCAATAAGAGTTGTCAAGTCGTCTTTTTGATCAACTTGAAAAATGCACCACTAGATGTTAATTTTACTTTAAACATTAAAGATTATTACGGGCCTTATAATTGTACCCCGTTTTCCAAATATTTTTGTGGGATCAGATACAATTGATCGCGCTATTAATTACGCTTATGCTGCCATGCATCGGCCTTGTGATTCAAATTTAACAAGCTAAAATCTCACTTGATGTTCAAAATTAGTAGAGAGAGGCAGATTGGGCACAACATAATATGGAATTAGTCGAATCTGGAGTTTATGTCTTGATAGACATTTTATTGATATTGCATCATATGAAAATGAAATATAATGAATATTTATTTTAGTGAATACTTCTCCAACTCGAAGTATAAATATAAATGTTTGGATAATTAGATTAGATGGGTGAGGATTAATCGTCAACCTATTTTAGCCACTATTTTTCACCTCTGATTTATATTGGTTGATCATGGCCATCGCATTTGATCTAAGGATCTCAGAAATGTTTTAGTGGGTCCTTTAATATCATGTGCATGTTTCTATGTGGCATCCATGTAAAAGATTTCTGTGAGTTTCTTTCGTGTGTGCGTCTCACGAAAGTCATAAATATAGATATATTTTTTCCGAGATCTTGACAAAAATTGTCAAATGTTAAAGTCAAACTAAATATGTAATACCGCTTTGTGCCTACTAGGTCGTCCTTTTTGTGTGATTATGCCTCATTAATAATTTAAAGAGGAAATAATGATATTAAATTATAATATATATATTTAGAGTGAGAGAGTTTAACTATGGTGAGTTGCAACTCACGGAGCCTTCCGTGAGTTGCGATCAAAACTGTTAGATTTGATTCGAAAAGACTGATCTAAACTGTCAATATGATCTTCATATTGAAATCTCCTTTTAGACCAAATTTATATTTTTTCGAAATTTTTAAGTATTTTTTTGGAATTTTAGAAAATCGCTAATCTAATTAATTATGTACAGTTAAAAAACAACAGTTTTTAAAAATCCGAAAAAAAAAACTTAAAAATTTTGAAAAAATATAAAATTTGATCTGCAAGGAGATTTCAATATGGAGATCATATTGGACGGTTTGGATAGGTCATTTCGAATCATATCTAATAGTTTTGATCGCAACTCACGAAGCCGTCCGTGAGTTGCAACTCACCATAACAAAACTCTATATATATATATATATATCCTCCTTTTTTCATCCTTTTCGTCTCACTAAATTATTCGTCCTTTTTCCTCATTAAAGAGAACTGGATTTTTAGAAATTATGCGCTTTTAGTAAGTAGAATTTAAGAATCAATTGCATATTATCTTGAAACTTATGCGTGTGGCCCTGATGATAACTTATGAATTATTCTGTGTTTGGAAGTGGGGTGAATAAGGAATAAGTCCCTTATTTCTTATTCCGGTGAAAACCAAACAACACGGGTGTGTTTGGATGATAGAAGAATAGAAAATTGGAATAGAGATTAGCCCAATTCTTATTCCTTATTCTAATACCAACATTTTGTTGGTATAGAAATAAGGGCCCGAATAAGCCCAAATTCCTTATTCCTATGGTGTTTGGTTTTCACCAGAATAAGAAATAAGGGGCTTATTCCTTATTCCCGGCCTATCCAAACACACACCAAGAATAAGGAATTTGGGCTTATTCGGGCCCTTATTCATACCCAAGTGGTATGTATGGTTTCGCTGCTGAATAGGTTGTCCGAATAGGGATGGATGGGTTTCTCTCTCCTCAATCCCATGTGCGTTATTCATTTTTCTTATTCGTCCAATTCTCCAAAAAGGAGGAACAAGAATAAGACATGTATAGGCTTGTTCGAATTACTTGTTCGGTGTTTGGTTTCGACCTGAATAAGCTTGTTCTGGATCAAGGCTTATTCAGCGAGTTCCAAACACACCCCTTTGATATTAGAATAAGGAATAAGGAATACACCCATTCCTATTCAAATTTCTTATTCTCCTCTCATCCAAACACACTGGTATACAAGTATATGAATGTGTTTTGTGACATTGTTTGACCCAAAAATATTATGCCCAAAATACATGAACTAAATAACCTATTGACCTATTTTATGACAAATAAATCCAAGAAGCCAAAAAATCCACGAAAAACACCAAACAAACTCCAAAAATTCCCAAAAAATATCCAAAAATCTCTTAGGAATTATGGTGAATTATCATGATCTAAAAATCCCAAAAATGTCAACAGAAAATCCCCATTTTACAAAGAAACCCCCAAAATCTATAAAATTACTAAAATAAATCCATGAGAAATTCCACAAAACCCTTTGAACCATTAAATCCCTCACATTTTTATGAACCTACCCATAAAATTTTATCCAAAAATACCCTTTGCAAGGCCCTAAAATGATTTATTTTTGCTTGGAAGCAAAATAAATGATTTATTTAAATGAAGTTGGTGAGAAATTCTCAGAAAAATCCAGAACTTGGGCGCGTCCAACCCGTTGCAGCGGATCCAGAGGAGGGAGAATGTCGCTGCTTCTTTTAAAATTTACGCGCCGTTGTTACAACTTGGGTACACCTGTTTCATGAGCCGATAGTGCGGAAATTTTCTGTCTCTCATTGGTGCACGAAGGACCAAGTTTACCTACCTTCCTCTCTCATGTTAAACAGAGACGATGGACCCCACTTGTCAGATCCATCTTCTGTCTCAGTAAAAACAGAAAGGTTTGGAGTAAACCGCGCGAAGCCGGTGAAATTGGGGGAAATGGCGACGTGGCCCTTCTCCAGACCAGATAGTTCAAAACCGTGGGCTCCCCAGCCTGGTTTTGGCAAGTCGAAACCCTAGGAGCAGCCTCAGCTGAGCCATCGGATTGAAATCAACAAGCCACGATATAGCCGCGCCAAAACCAGGGCTCTGGTTCAAACCCTAATTTTCGTCCTATATAAACCAAAAAAATTGGAGACAGCAGGGGGGGGGGGAGCCACCACAAGTTCAGGCTAGGTCTAGGTCATCACTATTGTATTCAATTAGGCTAGATAGTGCTCGAGTGGTAAGAGACATTATATCGAACAGTTGTAAAAGAGAAAGAAGTGAAGGTAAGGGATGGGTTCTAGTCTGTAAATGTGCTCATATCAATGAAATGAATTGGTTTTAAGTGCCAAATCTATGGGTTCCTATTTGTCTTCCCCTACTTCAGTCACCAAATAACGGTGGATTTGATTCATGAAATCACAGCTCCTATGAGCCATGGTCTGAAGCGCAGCATCAGCCATGGCCATAAGGAAGCTCAAGTGAGATTCTTCATGAAGCTTTGGAGCTTAGCACCTTGCTTCATGGAGTTCTCCAGTGCCACGTGCCAAGGCAGCCTTGACCAACTCCTGAGGGTTTGCAGCCTAGCTCAACCCTCATGTGAAGGCCTTAAATTGGCATGGTGTGGGTCCAGAGCGCAGCACTGGCCCATCCATGCTCAATAAACCATGAAAATGGCAGAAAAATGAATAATAAAGGAATATATTGCATAAAATTCACTTAAGTGTTTCACACTGCTTCAAGTACTTTGCTTATGTGTATTAGGACCTCTGTAAATGATTTTCCTGCAAATAAGCAACTCAAAACAAAAACCACCAAAAACAGTGGCATAATTGCATAAAAATAAAAATCTGAAAACTGAGAATAGTGCAAAAAGGTTTACTCTTGATATCTATATCGATTCAAATACCCGAAACAACTCTAATATGACTTTAATTAAGCATCAAATCAGACTTATCTGCTGCAAGTTGACTTACATAACAATTAAAAAGTGCAAAGTATCCCTCTTTCTGCCATAGTCTCTCTTACATCAAATCGGGTCATTTTGAATCAAATTAAAAGCACAAATCAATCCAATTCGAGCTCCTGAAGCTATTAAAACAATTTCTGGCATCAAAGGAGCTCCCCGTAGTCCCTACGTAAGAGACTCAGATCAGGCAAGAATGGAGCCGAGTTGTCTCAGCCCCATGCACTTGTTTTAGGACACTCCTAAGCGAAATTGACTTCACCCTTGTCCTCCATACTTTCCCTTGAGTAAAATAAACCTACCTCTGGCACTTGAAGATGACCGGAGAGCTTAATGCGCCATTAATAGCTGCTCGAGGCTTCCTAGGTGCAATCCGACGTTTCACGATTCCTCAGCAAGAATTAAAGCACGACAAACTCTTCCCCTCACTCTCACGAATCCAATGCACCCAGTATCGATCGAAGCGGTGGCCAAACTCACCGCAATCTTGCCGGAGAAAATGCAGGGACCAAACTGCAAAAATGCCACAGTCGACGGAAGGAAGAAGAGTTTAAACGCGACTTCGCGCGGATTTTCTGTGGTTACTTTGGTGTAGCAGCTCACACCATTCACTACACGAAATCCAGGGTTGAGTCAGCGCCAACAGTCCAGTCAACGCACACACGTGGACCAATCAGAAAATTCCAAATCATTAAAAACTTTAAAAATTCATTAAAAATAGTATATAACTCGGAAAAATACAAATAAAATATTCATAAAATCCTAAAAATCTGTAGAATCTAGATTTACTGATATTTTGATATAAAATTATGTCAATTTGTGCCCCTTTTATATTTTCAAAGTATTTTCTAATTAAAATTGAATTTTAAAAATTGTCAAGACTTTGTAAATTCATAAAAAATAGTAGGAATCTTAGAAAAATCTAAATAAAATATCCAAAAATTTCTAAAAATCTAAATAAACCAATTCCAATATTATTTTCTATTTAATTTTGACAAGATCAAGAGTTTTATATTTTTGAAATATTTTATTATGGAAAATAAATTGTATAAACTCTAGAAAATAGTAAAATCTCTTAATTAAAAATTCTAAACCAAATTTTAGGGCAATTTCATAATTAAGATTAATTTCCTTACCAAGTATTCCAAATCCCAAATAAAAAAAAATCAATCAAAAATCAAAATTGGAAACATATTAAAATCTAAAGCCAAAATCAAATTAAAGTTAAAAATATAATTCAAATAAAAAATATAATTAAATCAAAGCTCAAAGAAAAAGAAATTAAATTTCAAATTTCAAGAATTTCTCCAAAAGACATTAAAAAAAAGGCATCTTAAACTTTAGATATTAAATCTTTGAAACAAATAAATAATAAATAAATAAATAAATAAACAATAAAACAAAATAATAATAAAAATTCAAAAATCAAATCAAAGTTTAAAAAGAATTTTAGATTAAATAAAGATAACATAAATTCAAAATTAGATTCATGTAAATCAAAATTCCAAAACTCCCCTATAATAATAAATAAATAAAGTATCAAATAAATAGTTTTAAATCATGTGTTTTCTCAATTGTGTCCCGTCAATTAAGTCTGGTACCGTCAATTGAGCCCGGTCCAAGCCCTAAAATTAATTTAAACACAAAACCATTTAAACAACGACTTTTCTAGCCTGTTATATTTAATCTCTCGAATCTCTTAATCAGAGGTTCTCGTGGGAAACCACGGGGTAATTAACAATAGGGGCTTGCGCCTATTGGAAAGAAAGGATCCACAAATTAATAAATCCTTACTAGAATGGATTTTAGTCGATGTTCTCTGATCGTTAAGAGGCATCAGCACTTGAATCCAGGCTCGTGAGGGGTGAATCTAAGACTTGTTCTCGTTCTTGAGGAAATCCAATTATTCTTCGAGAAATGACGAAAAAGTCCACACAGATTCTCTGGCACGCCCGGTGGGACCTCTTTCTCCTCTCATCTTTGAGATTTGAGGGATTAAATGTATAAGGCTAGAAAAGTTGTTTCAAAATTCTAAATAAACATTGCTAACCATGACATTTAGAGTTGTTTTCTTGCAGGAAATGGCATTCACAACTGTTGACATGAGCAAGCCCACTGGAATGTTTAGGATTGGGGCAGTACCGATCTGCTACCAACATGAGTTCACGATTGGAGCCATGCCATATGGGCACTCCTTTGTGCCTATCGTGCAAGTGAGAGATGGGAGTTTCCAACTTGCCCATGTTACTGAGGAGCCACAAGAAGAGCCATTGGTTGTTTCGAAGATTCCTGAAGTTTCTGTTGAAAAGGAGGAATGGTCTCTTGTTTCTCAAAAAAAGGTCCAGTCAGAGGCAACATCTTCTCCCAAGAGCACCAGAGCTATTAAGAAGGTGGAGGGAGCACATAAAAATGAATTGGATGAAAGACCCAACTTCCCAATCAACAACTCATTCACACCTCTTCGATTAGTCCAGGAGGGACTGGGGCATGCTAAGGGGAACGAGGTGTTTGGGATGTCTAAAGAGAATACACAATTGGTGATTAAAATGACCGACCAAATGCCACAGGATGAGAAAAGACATATGAGGTGGCATGATCCTATTTTCCATGAGCGGGTAAACATGGTAGAAGTGGATGAAGAGGTCGAAATGCATGGCTTTGTCTATACGACCAATAAAGATGGTAAAGCTTCTGTGACAGATGAAGAAATGATTGAGCCGTTAGTGGCAATGATGGGGCAAGATAGAGAAATACCCCATAATGATCAAGAAAACTTGTTTGATAGAAAAGATGAAGAAATGGTTGATGTGGAAAGAAAACAAATAAATGTATCAGAAGAAGATGAGAGGTCAAGATTGGAAGAGAAAATAAGAAAACATAGTAAGGAAATACTCAAAATGCAGAAAGAATGGGAGGAAGAAAGATCACAATATGCAAAGCTTATGGGCTTCTTACAAAGAAAGGAATTGTTCAAAGAATTTGTGAATGAGGAGCGTGACTCATCGCCTAAAATACGAAAGCTTGTTAAGGGGTCCTTGGATGGAGAAGATGAAAACGATCCGTTAAAAGTAGTTAGTGGAGATGAGACATCTGAAAATATGTCAGATACTGAGTCTGAAGGAGAAAAGACAAAACATCTTGTTAGAAGCCTGGTTGATCAGCAGCTTCAAGCGATAGGGACAAGTACAAGGAAGAGAAGTGGAAATCCATATCCTAAAGAGTATGACCAGGTACCTTACCCTGAAGGATATCAAATTCCTGAATTTGTGAGGTTTGATGGGACAAGAAAGAAAGAGATCAGTCCTGAGGAGCACTTGGTCCGTTTCAAAAATGCTTGTGCAAATACAGCCAACCATGATGCTCTAATACTAAGGCAATTTTCATTAAGTTTAACTGGGGCAGCTTTCGGGTGGTATGCATCTCTTGGAAAAGGTAGCATCAAATCATGGAAAGATATGGAGGAAGCATTCATAACTAAATTTAAGAAGATAGTGAAAAAGGTGATGGTGGCTGATTTATTTCAAGAAAAACCAAGGAAAGGAGAATCCGCTTCCAAATACATTAATAGATGGAGATCAATGAGCATTAGGTGTGAATACCAAATACCAGAAGAAGAAGGAGTTGGAATTTTGTTGCGAAATTTGGAAGGATGGATGCAACGACATCTCACCATGGCTGATATCCATACATATGAAAGACTCTCCAAGAAAGTGTGCGAATTAGAAAGAGTGGGACCGCCACAGGAAGAGCACTTTGCAAAAAGTCAAAGGAAAAGAGGTAGAAGTGCAAAGAATGCCTCGACACAAATGGTTGCAAGTTCAAGTAAGTCTAGAGCCAAGAGAAGTCACAATAAAAATCCCAAGCCACTATTATCATTGGCAAAGTTGACCAGTAAACCATATTCTTTCAAGAAGCAAGTAGTTCCAAAGATATTTGGCAAGGCCATGGGAAATAAAGCGCTTGAATTGCCACCATGTAAACGCCCAGAAGATATGGAGAAATCAGATGATCCTAATTTCTGTCCTTATCATAGAATTTTAGGACACAAAATTGAAGATTGTTGGGTATTTAAGGATTGGCTTGAAGAGAAATATAGAAAGGGTGAAATCTCACTCCCTACTCATGCCTTGCAAAGCCCTATGCCTCATGAGTAAATCTGAATAAAAGGAAAAATGAATGAGAAGAAATAAAAGGAGGAAAGAATAAAGGAAATGAAATAAACAAGAAAATGGTGAAAGAAAGAAAGGCAAAGAAAATATAAGTAAAGGAGATCGAGGGTCTTTTCAACAACGAAATAAAGTGTCAAAACCAAATGAAAAATGAAACCGCATGTCTTGGGGAGATGTGCATGAAAACTAAAATCTAGACTTAAAATGATAAAAGAAAAGAAGAAAGAAGAAAGTTGGGTGAGCTCGCATGGCGCGGGGCACTTAAGATGATAAAAGAAAAGAAGAAAGAAGAAAGTTGGGTGAAGAGACATTTTGTTGAGTAAAGAGACATTCCGGCACAATTTGATGAAGGCTTAAAACCTAGATATCAAATAAATTTATACCTAAGACTTAACCTCACTAGTCGTGGTTAGTAAAGCTTTAGGGTCGAACCCAAGGGACGGATTAATGAATACTAGACTTATTTGTTCTCAAAATCTAGACAGATGATTTTTAGTGAATTTTGGATTAAATAACTGTAAATAAATAACAAGATAAAAAACAATTGCAAAAATAAACTAACTAAGGGATATTTTTGAGTCTTTTGTTAAAAGGATTTGACTAACAAACAATAGTAAATTTTTGGGGTTTAATAGCAGGATAAAAGGGGCGTCTTAGGGCTCGGATTTCACTTTAGTTTGGACTCGGAAATATCGATCAAGTTACTTTCATAACTTAACAAATAAACCAAGCAAATACCACCTGCTCGACCCGAGCAAAGACCTTACTCGGTCCGAGCAGTAGGCATAAGTGCTCAAACAAGTTTATTTAGTTACTTTATAACTCGATCTAGGGCTTGTTTGTTGATCCTAAACTTCTAATCCTCAGCTTTCGCTTGTTGGGCAAGGGTTTGGTCAATCTAAACTCACCCTAATAGGATTAACTAACTCACAACTTTTGGTATAGAAATTAATTATCCTAACTGATCTGTTTGTGTTCTTGGGAATATTTAGATGATCTTTTGAACCTATCTAAACGTTGCACTTTTGGTGCTAACTAATCTCCCCTTTCGGATCGCAGATTTACTCCAAGTTCTTAATCAAACTAACTTAACCTATTTAACTTTAGACTTAACTAGATGTGGCCATATCTAGAAGTATAATCAAATCAAGCCAAGCAATTCAATCAAGTAATAATCAATAATACAAAACAGATCAATAACAAGTCATATCATAACAAAATATATCGAGTCATAACATCCAAACTTAAGTTACTTTCCTACTCCTAAGACTACATAAAAACTAGCCTAACATAGTAGCATAAACAACAATAATAAAGTGCGGAATTAATAAGATACAAGCCATAAGAGAAATCATAAAAGTAAGAGAAGAAATAAACAAATACTCCTTCTAAACTCCAACAATCAATCCTATAGCAGTGGAAAGATGGTATGCGTGAACCTCAACTGGTGCTGCTGCCGTCGCCTCAAAAACAAGAGTAAGAACTAGGGTTTGTGGTGAAAACAAGCGTGAAAAACGTCTCCAAGGGTCCAGCCCCTTTTCTGTCGAAGAGGCTGCCTTATATCCTCGTCTCAGGCACTTGGGAAGCAAGTTAGGGCACTAGGTCGGCCAGATCTTGCCAAAAGATGGCATTCCTTTCTTGAAAAGTTGCCAAAACATGCTAAGTCGGCTTACTGTTCGACCCGAGCAGAGGATCTACTCGGTCCGAACGCTAATGTGGAGAGACTTGCCAACTTCAGGCAATGTTTGGGTCGAGCGTCTGGGGCACTCGGACCGAGCAAGAGTCCATTCGGTCCGAGCGGTCAAGAAAAGGTGGAAGTTGTGACTCTGTGTCGCGTCAAGTCCAAGCGGAGATCCACTCGGGTCGAGCAGAGGGTCGATCAGTCCGAGTGGAGGCTGGACAGAGGCGCCATATGCTAGGAATGAGACATCTAGCGTGAGGAAGTGCTGAGAATCATCAAAATACTCGAATATCACCTAAAACCCTGCAAAATGGAAGAAGAAACGACGGCATAGCCAAATCCTGGAAAAACATGATAAATCGTCAAGCATTTTAATGGTTTGAGTATCATTTGAGTGCCAAGTATGGTCCAAATACCTATAAATAATAATGATATCAACCTCGCATAGCGCGGGGCACCTAAATCGACAAATGAAAAGAAGAAATGAAATTGCCAAGAAATGTTCCTAAACATTAAGCTGGTCGAGTGTGTCATGCTTAGGTGTTTAGAAGAAAGAAAGCAATAAAGAACCTCAATGTTCACGCTTTCTTTATCGACCTCAATGTCGAGAAGACACAAAAGAACCTCAATGTTCTAGTCTTCAAGTGTTGGCTCAAGGTCAACAAAGAAAAAGAAGAAAAATAAAATCACTAAGAAATGAAATCACTAAGGAATGAAATCACCAAGAAATGTTCCTAAACATTAAGCTGGTCGAGTGTATCATGCTTAGGTGTTTAGAAGAAAGAAAGCAATAAAGAACCTCAATGTTCGCGCTTTCTTTATCGACCTCAATGTCGAGAAGACACAAAAGAACCTCAATGTTCTAGTCTTCAAGTGTTGGCTCAAGGTCAACGAAGAAAAAGAAGAAAAATTAAATCACTAAGAAAATAAATTACCAAGAAACGTTCCTAGACATTAAGCTGGCTGAGTGCATCATGCTTAAGTGTCTAGAAGAAAGAAAGCAATAAAGAACCTCAATGTTCATGCTTTCTTTATCGACCTCAATGTCGAGAAGACACAAAAGAACCTCAATGTTCTAGTCTTCAAGTGTTGGCTCAAGGTCAACGAAGAAAAAGAAGAAAAATTAAATCACTAAGAAAATAAATTACCAAGAAACGTTCCTAGACATTAAGCTGGCTGAGTGCATCATGCTTAAGTGTCTAGAAGAAAGAAAGCAACAAAGAACCTCAATGTTCATGCTTTCTTTGTCGACCTCAATGTCGAGAAGATACAAAAGAACCTCAATGATCTAGTCTTCAAATGTCGACCTCAATGTCGACTCCTAAATATCAAATGGGCATAGCGCTCTGGGGCAATTCATCTTCGACTTATCAAGTAAGTGCCTTTTCAAAGAGTTGGGGCAGCCCTCACGTATCCAAAGGCAAGATCAAATTAATAATACTTGAAGTCTCAAAATGAAGATCAAATCGACCACAAACGGACCTTGATAAATTCGGTATTCCTTAAATCTCGATCTTTTTACTTACTTTAAAATAACATTATGCTCAGGGTTACATCATAACATGTGCTTGTTCTTGTTGCATCAAAAAATAGAAAAAGAACAAAAAATGAAAAAATAAAAAATGTTTCGCATCATTTAGTTGCATTTAATCCATGTAGTTTCCATACAATAAAATTTGAAAGTTGATTGAATGTGCTTGTATGGTGCTTGAATTGAAAGTTTGACCAAATATTAAAATGAAGAAAATTATGCTTCATACGAAACGTTAAATGAAAATGGTAGTCAAGGTTGTTTACAAAGATATTGAGTTTAAGTAATCTTTTGGTTGGTTTGTTGTACCAATGGGCCGAAAGGTTGAAGATTGAAATCGATGGGACTCGAAATTTGGTTGCTTATAATTGTTAGCCACTATTAGCCAAAGTCATAACCTTTTGCCGAGTGAACGGATTTGTGCTTTACACGTGGTTTTGTTCAAAAAGGATATCATTAACGTGTGTAAACTTGTTTTGAGTTTTGGTTGATGTTGCTTTTAAAATGCTTGACACACCAACAAGCAAATTTAATTGAACTTATCTTTAAGTGGCAAAATGAGCGGTTCTACCACAAAAATATATTATTCTTTTATTGTTTACTTTATGCGCAAATAAAAAAAAATAAAAAAAAAAATAAAAAAAGGGGAACTAAAGCGTCGTCTAGTTGATGGCTAGGCGGGTGGTTATAGGATAATTGTGCCTTGCGAGAGATCTGAGCGTCACAAATTTCTGACCACCTTTATCGTAATATTTATGCCCCACAATAAAAAAAGGGGAACTAAAGTGGCGCCTAGTTGATGGCTAGGCGAGTGGTTATAGGATACATGTACTTGCGGGAGACCCAAGTGTCACATACTTCTGGCCACCCTTTGTCACAATATTATGCCCTGCAAAAATCTTGTTATTTTATTTTCATTGTTATGTTTATTGCATGCAAAAAGGGAGAGCCGCCCACTTTTGTTGCTTTAAGTCTCTTGCGCGATAAATTGGTGAAAATGGTGTTTTTGAGAAGGCTCGAATCAAGTTGACATTTTAATAAAATTCTTTACAAAATCGTGGAAAGTATGGAAAAGAACGGGCTAATAAAATTGACTCTGCATGTTGTTTAACAAAGAGAAGCTAGAGTCCCTGAGGCCAAAATCGAAATCCCTAGGACCAAGTGTTACACAAATCAACCAAGAGGATACTAAGAGTTCAATCCTTTGGAAATAAATTACGAGGACCATTTGCATTTACTTTGAAGTGTGAAAATCATACTTGCACATTTAATCAGTTTTCAAATCTTGTAGTCATTTAGAAAATTGGAGTTTAAATTTAGATATTGTCAAAGTGTTTAGAATATTTGCATAAAAAAAAAAAAGAAGAAAAAAAAAGGAAGAGAAAAAAATTGATATTCATAGTTTGTTATGTAGAAATTTGGTACTGCTTTTGGTTTGTTTTGACTTTGCAGGCACCAAGGAGAATAAAAAAGAAAAGAGAATTAGAAACAAGAAAAGAAGTCTATCAAAGGTATCATCCCCGACATTCACCATGGGAAGAAGACACAATCGCCAAGTGCAAGGAAAGCCAAAGCGCTCGAGGCCGATATCAAGAAAGAAACGGAAATTGGAGCAAAAATCCAAGAAAATGCAAGTGTGGCCTGAAATACCCACATCCAAAACCCAAATTGAAGCAAAGGCATATGAAATCCATAGAAAGCTTTGAGCATGGAAAGCTGACCAAGCATAAATTCAACGAGTATTAAAGGAATGAAACCCTATGATCCAAGAAGAAATGAAATCTCATTGTCAAAAGAGGCCACTGGAATCGCTTGTTCCCATTTCAGAATTGTCACAACCAATTCCAGTGGGGGGCATTTGTTTGACCCAAAAATATTATGCCCAAAATACATGAACTAAATAACCTATTGACCTATTTTATGACAAATAAATCCAAGAAGCCAAAAAATCCACGAAAAACACCAAACAAACTCCAAAAATTCCCAAAAAATATCCAAAAATCTCTTAGGAATTATGGTGAATTATCATGATCTAAAAATCCCAAAAATGTCAACAGAAAATCCCCATTTTACAAAGAAACCTCCAAAATCTATAAAATTACTAAAATAAATCCATGAGAAATTTCACAAAACCCTTTGAACCATTAAATCCCTCACATTTTTATGAACCTACCCATAAAATTTTATCCAAAAATACCCTTTGCAAGGCCCTAAAATGATTTATTTTTGCTTGGAAGCAAAATAAATGATTTATTTAAATGAAGTTGGTGAGAAATTCTCAGAAAAATCCAGAACTTGGGCGCGTCCAACCCGTTGCAGCGGATCCAGAGGAGGGAGAATGTCGCTGCTTCTTTTAAAATTTACGCGCCGTTGTTACAACTTGGGTACACCTGTTTCATGAGCCGATAGTGCGGAAATTTTCTGTCTCTCATTGGTGCACGAAGGACCAAGTTTACCTACCTTCCTCTCTCATGTTAAACAGAGACGATGGACCCCACTTGTCAGATCCATCTTCTGTCTCAGTAAAAACAGAAAGGTTTGGAGTAAACCGCGCGAAGCCGGTGAAATTGGGGGAAATGGCGACGTGGCCCTTCTCCAGACCAGATAGTTCAAAACCGTGGGCTCCCCAGCCTGGTTTTGGCAAGTCGAAACCCTAGGAGCAGCCTCAGCTGAGCCATCGGATTGAAATCAACAAGCCACGATATAGCCGCGCCAAAACCAGGGCTCTGGTTCAAACCCTAATTCTCGTCCTATATAAACCAAAAAAATTGGAGACAGCAGGGGGGGGGGGAGCCACCACAAGTTCAGGCTAGGTCTAGGTCATCACTATTGTATTCAATTAGGCTAGATAGTGCTCGAGTGGTAAGAGACATTATATCGAACAGTTGTAAAAGAGAAAGAAGTGAAGGTAAGGGATGGGTTCTAGTCTGTAAATGTGCTCATATCAATGAAATGAATTGGTTTTAAGTGCCAAATCTATGGGTTCCTATTTGTCTTCCCCTACTTCAGTCACCAAATAACGGTGGATTTGATTCATGAAATCACAGCTCCTATGAGCCATGGTCTGAAGCGCAGCATCAGCCATGGCCATAAGGAAGCTCAAGTGAGATTCTTCATGAAGCTTTGGAGCTTAGCACCTTGCTTCATGGAGTTCTCCAGTGCCACGTGCCAAGGCAGCCTTGACCAACTCCTGAGGGTTTGCAGCCTAGCTCAACCCTCATGTGAAGGCCTTAAATTGGCATGGTGTGGGTCCAGAGCGCAGCACTGGCCCATCCATGCTCAATAAACCATGAAAATGGCAGAAAAATGAATAATAAAGGAATATATTGCATAAAATTCACTTAAGTGTTTCACACTGCTTCAAGTACTTTGCTTATGTGTATTAGGACCTCTGTAAATGATTTTCCTGCAAATAAGCAACTCAAAACAAAAACCACCAAAAACAGTGGCATAATTGCATAAAAATAAAAATCTGAAAACTGAGAATAGTGCAAAAAGGTTTACTCTTGATATCTATATCGATTCAAATACCCGAAACAACTCTAATATGACTTTAATTAAGCATCAAATCAGACTTATCTGCTGCAAGTTGACTTACATAACAATTAAAAAGTGCAAAGTATCCCTCTTTCTGCCATAGTCTCTCTTACATCAAATCGGGTCATTTTGAATCAAATTAAAAGCACAAATCAATCCAATTCGAGCTCCTGAAGCTATTAAAACAATTTCTGGCATCAAAGGAGCTCCCCGTAGTCCCTACGTAAGAGACTCAGATCAGGCAAGAATGGAGCCGAGTTGTCTCAGCCCCATGCACTTGTTTTAGGACACTCCTAAGCGAAATTGACTTCACCCTTGTCCTCCATACTTTCCCTTGAGTAAAATAAACCTACCTCTGGCACTTGAAGATGACCGGAGAGCTTAATGCGCCATTAATAGCTGCTCGAGGCTTCCTAGGTGCAATCCGACGTTTCACGATTCCTCAGCAAGAATTAAAGCACGACAAACTCTTCCCCTCACTCTCACGAATCCAATGCACCCAGTATCGATCGAACCGGTGGCCAAACTCACCGCAATCTTGCCGGAGAAAATGCAGGGACCAAACTGCAAAAATGCCACAGTCGACGGAAGGAAGAAGAGTTTAAACGCGACTTCGCGCGGATTTTCTGTGGTTACTTTGGTGTAGCAGCTCACACCATTCACTACACGAAATCCAGGGTTGAGTCAGCGCCAACAGTCCAGTCAACGCACACACGTGGACCAATCAGAAAATTCCAAATCATTAAAAACTTTAAAAATTCATTAAAAATAGTATATAACTCGGAAAAATACAAATAAAATATCCATAAAATCCTAAAAATCTGTAGAATCTAGATTTACTGATATTTTGATATAAAATTATGTCAATTTGTGCCCCTTTTATATTTTCAAAGTATTTTCTAATTAAAATTGAATTTTAAAAATTGTCAAGACTTTGTAAATTCATAAAAAATAGTAGGAATCTTAGAAAAATCTAAATAAAATATCCAAAAATTTCTAAAAATCTAAATAAACCAATTCCAATATTATTTTCTATTTAATTTTGACAAGATCAAGAGTTTTATATTTTTGAAATATTTTATTATGGAAAATAAATTGTATAAACTCTAGAAAATAGTAAAATCTCTTAATTAAAAATTCTAAACCAAATTTTAGGGCAATTTCATAATTAAGATTAATTTCCTTACCAAGTATTCCAAATCCCAAATAAAAAAAAATCAATCAAAAATCAAAATTGGAAACATATTAAAATCTAAAGCCAAAATCAAATTAAAGTTAAAAATATAATTCAAATAAAAAATATAATTAAATCAAAGCTCAAAGAAAAAGAAATTAAATTTCAAATTTCAAGAATTTCTCCAAAAGACATTAAAAAAAAGGCATCTTAAACTTTAGATATTAAATCTTTGAAACAAATAAATAATAAATAAATAAATAAATAAACAATAAAACAAAATAATAATAAAAATTCAAAAATCAAATCAAAGTTTAAAAAGAATTTTAGATTAAATAAAGATAACATAAATTCAAAATTAGATTCATGTAAATCAAAATTCCAAAACTCCCCTATAATAATAAATAAATAAAGTATCAAATAAATAGTTTTAAATCATGTGTTTTCTCAATTGTGTCCCGTCAATTAAGTCTGGTACCGTCAATTGAGCCCGGTCCAAGCCCTAAAATTAATTTAAACACAAAACCATTTAAACAACGACTTTTCTAGCCTGTTATATTTAATCTCTCGAATCTCTTAATCAGAGGTTCTCGTGGGAAACCACGGGGTAATTAACAATAGGGGCTTGCGCCTATTGGAAAGAAAGGATCCACAAATTAATAAACCCTTACTAGAATGGATTTTAGTCGATGTTCTCTGGTCGTTAAGAGGCATCAGCACTTGAATCCAGGCTCGTGAGGGGTGAATCTAAGACTTATTCTCGTTCTTGAGGAAATCCAATTATTCTTCGAGAAATGACGAAAAAGTCCACACAGACATGTAATGAAGTATTCCAAATAATGTTCGGATTTCCTCCAAGCAACAACGAATATATGAAGATTTGATGAATACGAGAATATATAAACGAAAAATATATAAAATAGTTTAAAATAATTAATAGTTCTTCCAAATGTTTTATAATTAAAACATCACTACCACAATTATTCTATCCATTTTGTTACTTATGTTGTTGGATGCTCCAATGCCTTCACAGTTGTTAGAAGAACGATGGAAGAATAATCTCTTATGTTTTACTTCAGAATTTTTAATTAGCTTGATTGTTTTCTTTTTATACGGCATTGTATTCTTGATATGTATTTTGTACATCGACCATTTTTATATATAAGAATCTCTTGGTTGCAATTAAGATTTACCCATTTACATCAAATCAATTAGAAATAAATCTATTATTTTTTTTTATTAGACTGAAATTACAATGAATATTTAGGCTATATAAGAGATTTTGATCATAATTTGATTTCATTTAAATCAATATACAAGAAAAATAAATACATCATAATTTTTTTTTGCTTGTTGAGCTAAGGATATACAAACAGTACTCATCTTTTCAATCTCACATAATGGAACTTCCATTGTCACTGAGGAAATCGATTCCATCATAAACTAGTTTGTAAAAAAAAACTTTTAAATATCACTTTGCAATATATATTTTCAAATATCACATTTTGAATTTATTTCATTAAAAATCTTCCACCCATTTTGCCATGTTGGAAGTCGGTTTGATGGTAGAATGAGAATGTCTCACGGCAAGCTTAGAATTTGTTGATTTGAGGGTGAAGACGAAGGTCTATGATCTTCGTGACATAGCATCTCAAGCTAATAATTTGAACTCCATGATGCTAGTGTGCAGCATATAATGGAGATGATATTTTTTTAGAGGCTTAATTGGGATTGTTAAGAGTGATTTCACGGAAGTTCACCTTTCTAAGGTGCAATTTTTTTTTACCCTAAAAAAAACAAATATTAATTTGAATCAATTTACTCCCATATCTTAGTTCAATTCATATTTGCTTCCTAAAAAAGCGAATGTTAGAAAATACAATTTATTTTTGAGGAGTGCCATATGAGATTGTATCGTCTTATTCATATTTAGTAAAACATAACGTCGTTCTTATACTTTTCATGAATTTGTACTGGATTCGTAGTTAAAGAAAATTTTCATGCCAAATGGTAAATTCCACATTCACCTTTCATGCTTTTGCTGCACAACAAAGTCAGTTTCTCTCCCAACCCAATCAAGTCAAATCAGTAATTTGGGCCGAGCCGGACTCATCTAAACTCTTCAGAATAGGTTTTATCTTAAATTAGACCAGACCATCTAATTGGGCCAGGCTATCTAGGTTTTAATCTAATCGGTCCATCTAGACCAAACCATTTATTTGGGCCGGGTCTCACTTAATTATTTATCATTTTACACAATAATCTTCTCTGTTAATTTTAAATTAAATTACGAAATTGTCACCGACCGTCGGTGCTACACTGACAGGACAGAGAGAGAAAGAGAGGGAGGTAGATCTGAATATCTGATGGCATTTATGGCACTTGGCTCGGGAAGTGAGATGGAGAACTACTGATAAAAGATACCAATTGCTACTCCTGATTCTTTCAATTTATTCCGAGGTTTTCTGTGCAAATTATGAAGATATGGAAGCTCAGTCTGGTGGCATGGCTGCACAAGAAAATCGCCGACCCACTGCTCCAGATCCTTAAAAAGTACTTCAATTTCTTAAATTTCTGTTTTTTCTTTTGTAAATTCTGTTCTCTCCTTCCTTCAATTGCATCTTCAGAGATTACTTTTATATGATTGCTTAACGTTGCTTCAACTGTAATCTTGTAATGCAATCTCTCAAGGGGCTTGTTCTTTTATTATTGAACTTAAATGGTCGATAGCTTTTGTCCCAATTAATTCAGGTGTAATTTGTTCCTTGTGAAATAATGCAATGCAGCCAAGCAGTTCTGTAGTCTGTACCGCTAATCCATTATGTACCAGGGAAGGTGGTATTCTTTTGTTAATTCTGCCTATTTATTGCAGATCAAATATATGAATGCTGATTCTTTTTATAAACTTTAGGGGCGCTGAGCCAAGACAACTGGCGCTTTCAACTGCTGTTGGAACTGCATTGGGCGTTTTCCCTATTTTCGGTACCTTTTAAATTCCCTTCTGCCTTTGTCTAGTTTTGTTTTACATATTGATTGCATAATTGCACGAAAGTATAGTTTGACGTATGATACTTTTGGAATCAGGATTGACAGTATTTCTTTGCGGCGTGGCAATCGCTTTACTTAGAGAACGGTGCCATGCTCCAACTATCATGCTTACAAATTTTGTTGTTACCCCTATTGAATTAAGGTACATGCTTCTATACGGTATTATTTTTCAAAGACATATTTTAGGGAAAAACTAAAGCACTATATACAGCCTTTGATCTGGCATCCACAATAATTGGTATGTAGTTTACAACAACACTCAATTAGATGTAAATGAGGAGATTCAAGTTGCAATCTGGAATTGTTTTATTTTTGTGGACAGAATTGGCCTCTTAGAATCTCTGAACATTGCTTTTCAAAAAATAAAAAAATAAATAATAAAATTAAATATTCTGACAACAGTTAATCAACAGATACTACTTGTGCATTTTTATCCCCTTTTAATATATCTAATTGTTGCTGTTTTCACTTACTATATATTATTGGAAGTCTGGTAATACCGTTTCTGAGATTGGGCGAGAGCATATCAGGTGGGCCCCACTTTCCATTGACAAAAGATGCCTTGAAGCTGGTGGCAACTGGTGAAGCTTCCAGTGAAGTTCTAGTTGCTGTTCTTCATGCGGTATGTAAACAAATTGTGTTCTGTACTATACTGCGCCTGCTCCCTATTACTATCTCTGCAAGAGATCACTTGCAAAAAATAGCTACATACTGAACTATTTTTATAAATATTGTTTTGACAGTTAGTAGGTTGGCTTGTTGCGTCCCCTTTCATGTTTGGTACAACCTATGTTATATCCCTGCCATGCTTCAAATTTCTGGTACAAAAATTCAAACCCCCTGCAAGCCCAAAACAAGCTCTCTATCTGGATGCTCCTGACATCAAAATCAAGGTTCGAGACTTGTAGATCTTCGTGCATGCTAGCACCTACATAGTATTATAGAAATGTAATTATCTTTTTTTTTTCTTTCCTACATAAGCAAAATTAGTTGAGAATTATTAGTTTCTTAAAATGTTCCTTTATTCAATTTCAAATGCCCATAACGGAGCACATGGTTCTTTTAGTTGTTTTAAACTTTTTAGTACATAAAATGTTTTAGTTTGTTAATTACCCTGAGGTATCGGTGTGTTGTTGGCTTTATATTTACTGAGGGTCTGCTCCTGAAAAATCAGATAAGGGGAAAGGAAAAGAAGGAAACAGGAGGCATCAGTTTGTTAACCGGCAAAATGAAAGGGAACCAATTTTGTAGAAATAAATAGAATGATGCCTCTCATTCACCTCCATTTACCTTCATTGATTTCTAAGATTGTTGGATAGGCAAATCCAACGAGCTTGCTGTAAAGAATTTCTTCTAAATAGAGCCGAAACATGTTGTGGCTTGAAATTATAGAGGGATATCTATATACCTCTCTCATCCATTCCTTCCCTTCTCGTCCATCTCTTCTTAGAGCCAACCTAAGGGACGGGAATTCTCGACTAGGAATCGAGGACAGTACTGAAGAATCTGGCCAACATGTCTCAAATCAACCTGAGATAAATTTACAGCAGAAGTTAAACCTCGGAGTTTGTTGTTGGATTTATAGACATACTATCTATCAAATTTATACAATTCGAGTGTGGTTTGATTGGATAGGTTATATTATACAACTATGACAATGGGCACAATTATTACAATATAAAGTTGAAAACTGTAGATCCTTTTTTTGATAGATAGGTCTTGTAAAATGTCACACCCCGAACCAAGCCGAAATTTGAGGTGGACAGCCCCGCCACGTGTACACATTCTACTGTGCACACGTAAGGCTATAAAATAGTGTCACAGAAACAAATAGGCAGAATAATAATCACATAATAAAGGATTAGTTGTTCATACATCAAAAAGGGATGGAAAATAATATAAACATATCAAAATCTCCATCCAGATGATAAACAAAACCATAAAAATTACACATAAAAGACTACTCCAGCTCGGCTTGGTCTTCTAGTACATCTTCCTCCGATATGTCTGCCAAACCTGAACCTGCTCCACAAGCAATTATGTGGGCTGAGTACGCGAATACTCAGTGTGGTGATAGAGTGAGCCTATAAGGTTTTGGTTAAAATCTAGTCAGAACTAAACCGTACTTAAACACTTTTAAAGTCCTATAAGTTAATGCCATTCTCTAAGTGTATAACAAAGTGTTAATGATGCAATTCTACCTATTATGACATGCCCAAATAAAATAGCAAAGATCTGGTTTTGTGGAATAATATACGAGATAATATTATAATTATACGAGAGTCAAGCACCCACACTCAGTAGTCAATCATAAGCGTATCATAATCCAGAATCAATCCTCACATATCCCAATATGACATGGACCTTGCCTAAAGTAGATCCACCTAAAAGAATCATAGCTCGAGAGCCCCGAAGGCCAGCTCCAAGCCTACTGCCCCCGTCGAGGAGTAGGTCAATACCGGTATCGAAACGTGGAGGTCGAGAGGTAGTCTATCAAATAAGCAGTAACAACCCCAAAGAGTCCAGTCGAAACAAGAGGAAAACATATACATATATACAACAACAACCTAACAATAATAAATGACTACCAAGTGACCGCAGTACCGCCTAACGGTCGGTCTGCTGAGTGATCATCAGAAACGCGTTGCCCACGATCTCTATCATAAGGAGACCACCGGCAATGGCTTGGGTGCAATCTCCCGATAATGGAAACCCCAGACAAAACGAACTTATCACACTCGGTCTCTCTATCCTGAATCCACACCAGATGCAAGTGTTGATTAAGGGCACTTTTAAGTTTATTAATCACATTAATATTAATATGCAATGCATATCCTATAAGTGCAATCTAGTTTTGAGTTAATGACATGTGCTTAACTGTTTACTTAATGTTAATGACATGATATGCATACAGTTACTTAATGATCTAATTCTTATTCTAAAGATTAAACAAAACCTAAGGCATCCACACCTGGAAAGTAGGGCGTAGAAGCTGCTACTCCACTGGAGGGTCGACGGAGTCCTGCTCAGTGTCACCACCCTCGAACTCGGGGTAGTACTCGTCTCCCTGGTAGTCTGCCTGGTCACCTGGTGAACGAAACTATCGTTAAAACTAATTTAACGATTAAACCCAAATATCTCTTAACTAGTTTCAAGTTCCGGTTAAGTTATCTTTAACCATACTTAACTTCTAATTAAATTAAAAGGGACTCGGTATTAAAATATATCATTATACTTAATTAGTTTATAAAAATAAATTGACGGAGTTCCGTTTAAAACTAGTTGAGAAGGAAAGTTAAGTTGCTAGATTTGGAAATAATTTGTTAAGTTCCAATTATAAAATTACTGTGTAGAAAGACGTTTTTGACGATTCCTATAAGTCCAACTACGACGTTTTGAGACGTGGCAATATTTAGTTTGGTTTAGGAAATTATTTGAGAAGTTCAGTTAATACTTAAATAGTGTTTTGCTCAAGTATGAAACACTTTTGATAAAACAACTAAAATAAGATAAAACTCGTTTCAAAAGATTAACGAAGAAAACTAAGTTTATATGAAAATATTTTGGGATCATACGTGTCCGAAACAGTCATAGTATCTGATAGAGAAAATAAAATAACGGACAATCTAATCATTTCCCATTTGTAAAGCCAACGTTTTATATTCGAATCCGTCTCGATTAATTTCTCGGCCAAAAAGCTTTTGCTCAAAAATCCGAATTGTGTTGCAAATATAAAATATGCCATCACAAACCATACATCACAAGCCTTCAAGTTCTAGTTTTAATTAACTCAAAATCCAACAAATATAATTCGGTATGCACATTTTCAGCCAACAGACAAAAGAAACGATCCACGTACAAACAAATAACAGAGCCCAAGAGGAGAAACAGGCCGAATGGGCCAGAGGAAAAATGCGCAGCCCACACAGGGAAAGGATCCGGACGGATCCAGACAGAAAACACAACCCGACCCAAAACTAAGGAAATTAATAGAAAAGACCCCAGATTATAAATATTTATAGAACTTTTACACCTAAGCCCCTAATAACAAAAGGAAATACAGAAAGGTCCTAACCCAGTTCAAAGATATTTACAAAACAGTCCAAAACTCGAAAAGATTCACAAACAAGCCCCTATATTCGTACCAGTCACAACAGAGGGGTACCATAGCTGGTACAAGGGCCTGAACCAGCCTGATATGATACCAGAAAAGCAACAAACAACCGAGATACACAGAGTGTGGCTGATACCAAGCCTGCACCAGCTTGTTAACCAACCAGAGAACATCATACAAGTATTAGGTAGTCTAGAAAGTAAACACAACTATACTACACTGATTCTACAAGTTATAACCAACTCCTAAAGCACACAGAGACATCACAGATCGAAGAAGGAAGGGTATAAACATGATATTTATCATTCTAAACTACTCAACAACTCAGTTAACAAGCACACAATCCATTTGAAGCAGCAAAGATAACAGATCAGATAATCAAGCACTTCTCAGACATTCAAATTAGAAACTCAATCTACACATCTAACTATCGATCAATCCACAAAGTTAAGACATACATTCATAGTTTCCATTTCAATTGACACACAAACAAGCACAGAGGCAGTTAACAAACCAAAGGAAGAAGGAAATAGGGTTTTTGGAAACCATTACCAACAAAAAAAGGACAAAAAGGGAAAAAGGGGCAACGGCCAGCCACCAGCTCTCCACCTCGTCGTCACCGCCACCACCTCGTCAGCGACCACCACCGTCTCCACTCCAGTCGCCTAGGCTCCACCTCTCTTTCTCACTCTCTTTCCTTTCTTTGTTCTGTTCTTATCGGGTTTTGTTAACGGGTTTGAGCAGAGAGGTGAGAGAGAGAGGGGCGACTCAAATAGGCACGGGAAGGGGAGAGAGTAGGGTCGACTGCTGAGGTGGCAAGAGGCGATTGGATCGAGGGGTCGACGGCAGAGTCAAGGTGAAGCACGAGGGGGAGGTGAGGGAAAAAGGGATGGTGGGGTCCCGCGAGTGACAGGAGTCAGGGGGGGATGGGTCGAGTAGGTGGCGAGGTCGCGAAAGTCGCGATTCCTCTGCCATCGGAGAGAGAGAGAGAAGGGTATCCGAGAGAAAAGGGGACAGAGTCAACACAAATTTTTCTCTTCGGCGGAGAAAGGAAGAGAGAGATGAGGGAGAGAGAGGAATAAGGAGAGAAAAGGAGAGATCAGACGGCTGAGATAAATCAGGGGTTTAAAAACTCAATCAAACGGTTCAGATCAAAGGATTTTTAGGAAATTGATTTAGACAGCAATCAAACTAGGATATTGACACAATTTCAACCTAATAAAATTTATAAAATTCATATATTTTGAAACTAATATGGCATAAAATATAGTTAAGCAAATAGTTTTAATGAAAATTTTTCAGATGGCCGGAAATCAATTATCGAATCAAATTCAAAATAACATCGTTCTTAACTTACAAATGGGATTTACGATTAGATTTTTGTTAATTAAATTAATTAAATTTAATTGGCTACTTGAAAATTATTAAACTTTAAACTTTAATTTAAAAAGTTTTGGGTTTTTACAGCCTACCCCCCTTAAAAGACGTTTCGTCCTCGAAACGAAAAACTAACCTGACGTGTCGAGCTGACGTGCAAACTGCTCACAAGTCTCAATTGCTGGGTACTCTTGGCCAACGGTTGCATGAACTCGAGCTGCATCTCGTCTAGTCTGATTGCCATCACCTCCTAAACTGGAGCCATCAACAGGTCGTTGGGGACAACTTGCTGCCCAGTGATCTGCCGACTTACAAATGGCACACCTGCCACCGTGGTAAACACATGGAGTAGGATAGGTTCTACCACAAGTCTTGCAGTGGTAACGCCATTGATTTCTTCCTCGACCGCGCCTTGGATTTTCCTGATCTTGGCCAATCGTTCCTCCTCCAGTTGGCTGATTTGCTTGACTAATCCCTCTGAAATCTAAATTACCAGGAGGTCGGTCTTGCATAAAATGACAGTCAGCCACCCAATGGTTCGGTGAATTGCACAAATAGCACCTGCCGCTATGGCGAACACAAGGACCGAGGTAAGACCTCCGACAACGCTTGCAAAAGACGCGTTTCTTCCGAAGACTGGTAGAACTCATGGGTTGCTGTGAGGTTTGCTTCTTTGGTTTCTTGGTTACTTGAGGAACTAATTGTTGCACACGCACAGCTTCTTCTTGTCTTGCACCACGATGCCTCCCCCGACTGCGACCACGCTTCGAAGCAGGCACTTCCATAGCAATCTTAAAACATGAAAGACTGCAAATTAGGATTAGCCCGCCCAAGCACTAAGGTTAAGGCTAAAGTTAGGTTAACTAAGTGTAACAGTTTAGTTCTTTAGCTGGAGTATTTGTGATTTTTAAACCTGGCTCTGATACCACCGAAGGATGTCACACCCCGAACCAAGCCGAAATTTGAGGTGGACAGCCCCGCCACGTGTACACATTCTACCGTGCACACGTAAGGCTATAAAATAGTGTCACAGAAACAAATAGGCAGAATAATAATCACATAATAAAGGATTAGTTGTTCATACATCAAAAAGGGATGGAAAATAATATAAACATATCAAAATCTCCATCCAGATGATAAACAAAACCATAAAAATTACACATAAAAGACTACTCCAGCTCGGCTTGGTCTTCTAGTACATCTTCCTCCGATATGTCTGCCAAACCTGAACCTGCTCCACAAGCAATTATGTGGGCTGAGTACGCGAATACTCAGTGTGGTGATAGAGTGAGCCTATAAGGTTTTGGTTAAAATCTAGTCAGAACTAAACCGTACTTAAACACTTTTAAAGTCCTATAAGTTAATGCCATTCTCTAAGTGTATAACAAAGTGTTAATGATGCAATTCTACCTATTATGACATGCCCAAATAAAATAGCAAAGATCTGGTTTTGTGGAATAATATACGAGATAATATTATAATTATACGAGAGTCAAGCACCCACACTCAGTAGTCAATCATAAGCGTATCATAATCCAGAATCAATCCTCACATATCCCAATATGACATGGACCTTGCCTAAAGTAGATCCACCTAAAAGAATCATAGCTCGAGAGCCCCGAAGGCCAGCTCCAAGCCTACTGCCCCCGTCGAGGAGTAGGTCAATACCGGTATCGAAACGTGGAGGTCGAGAGGTAGTCTATCAAATAAGCAGTAACAACCCCAAAGAGTCCAGTCGAAACAAGAGGAAAACATATACATATATACAACAACAACCTAACAATAATAAATGACTACCAAGTGACCGCAGTACCGCCTAACGGTCGGTCTGCTGAGTGATCATCAGAAACGCGTTGCCCACGATCTCTATCATAAGGAGACCACCGGCAATGGCTTGGGTGCAATCTCCCGATAATGGAAACCCCAGACAAAACGAACTTATCACACTCGGTCTCTCTATCCTGAATCCACACCAGATGCAAGTGTTGATTAAGGGCACTTTTAAGTTTATTAATCACATTAATATTAATATGCAATGCATATCCTATAAGTGCAATCTAGTTTTGAGTTAATGACATGTGCTTAACTGTTTACTTAATGTTAATGACATGATATGCATACAGTTACTTAATGATCTAATTCTTATTCTAAAGATTAAACAAAACCTAAGGCATCCACACCTGGAAAGTAGGGCGTAGAAGCTGCTACTCCACTGGAGGGTCGACGGAGTCCTGCTCAGTGTCACCACCCTCGAACTCGGGGTAGTACTCGTCTCCCTGGTAGTCTGCCTGGTCACCTGGTGAACGAAACTATCGTTAAAACTAATTTAACGATTAAACCCAAATATCTCTTAACTAGTTTCAAGTTCCGGTTAAGTTATCTTTAACCATACTTAACTTCTAATTAAATTAAAAGGGACTCGGTATTAAAATATATCATTATACTTAATTAGTTTATAAAAATAAATTGACGGAGTTCCGTTTAAAACTAGTTGAGAAGGAAAGTTAAGTTGCTAGATTTGGAAATAATTTGTTAAGTTCCAATTATAAAATTACTGTGTAGAAAGACGTTTTTGACGATTCCTATAAGTCCAACTACGACGTTTTGAGACGTGGCAATATTTAGTTTGGTTTAGGAAATTATTTGAGAAGTTCAGTTAATACTTAAATAGTGTTTTGCTCAAGTATGAAACACTTTTGATAAAACAACTAAAATAAGATAAAACTCGTTTCAAAAGATTAACGAAGAAAACTAAGTTTATATGAAAATATTTTGGGATCATACGTGTCCGAAACAGTCATAGTATCTGATAGAGAAAATAAAATAACGGACAATCTAATCATTTCCCATTTGTAAAGCCAACGTTTTATATTCGAATCCGTCTCGATTAATTTCTCGGCCAAAAAGCTTTTGCTCAAAAATCCGAATTGTGTTGCAAATATAAAATATGCCATCACAAACCATACATCACAAGCCTTCAAGTTCTAGTTTTAATTAACTCAAAATCCAACAAATATAATTCGGTATGCACATTTTCAGCCAACAGACAAAAGAAACGATCCACGTACAAACAAATAACAGAGCCCAAGAGGAGAAACAGGCCGAATGGGCCAGAGGAAAAATGCGCAGCCCACACAGGGAAAGGATCCGGACGGATCCAGACAGAAAACACAACCCGACCCAAAACTAAGGAAATTAATAGAAAAGACCCCATATTATAAATATTTATAGAACTTTTACACCTAAGCCCCTAATAACAAAAGGAAATACAGAAAGGTCCTAACCCAGTTCAAAGATATTTACAAAACAGTCCAAAACTCGAAAAGATTCACAAACAAGCCCCTATATTCGTACCAGTCACAACAGAGGGGTACCATAGCTGGTACAAGGGCCTGAACCAGCCTGATATGATACCAGAAAAGCAACAAACAACCGAGATACACAGAGTGTGGCTGATACCAAGCCTGCACCAGCTTGTTAACCAACCAGAGAACATCATACAAGTATTAGGTAGTCTAGAAAGTAAACACAACTATACTACACTGATTCTACAAGTTATAACCAACTCCTAAAGCACACAGAGACATCACAGATCGAAGAAGGAAGGGTATAAACATGATATTTATCATTCTAAACTACTCAACAACTCAGTTAACAAGCACACAATCCATTTGAAGCAGCAAAGATAACAGATCAGATAATCAAGCACTTCTCAGACATTCAAATTAGAAACTCAATCTACACATCTAACTATCGATCAATCCACAAAGTTAAGACATACATTCATAGTTTCCATTTCAATTGACACACAAACAAGCACAGAGGCAGTTAACAAACCAAAGGAAGAAGGAAATAGGGTTTTTGGAAACCATTACCAACAAAAAAAGGGCAAAAAGGGAAAAAGGGGCAACGGCCAGCCACCAGCTCTCCACCTCGTCGTCACCGCCACCACCTCGTCAGCGACCACCACCGTCTCCACTCCAGTCGCCTAGGCTCCACCTCTCTTTCTCACTCTCTTTCCTTTCTTTGTTCTGTTCTTATCGGGTTTTGTTAACGGGTTTGAGCAGAGAGGTGAGAGAGAGAGGGGCGACTCAAATAGGCACGGGAAGGGGAGAGAGTAGGGTCGACTGCTGAGGTGGCAAGAGGCGATTGGATCGAGGGGTCGACGGCAGAGTCAAGGTGAAGCACGAGGGGGAGGTGAGGGAAAAAGGGATGGTGGGGTCCCGCGAGTGACAGGAGTCAGGGGGGGATGGGTCGAGTAGGTGGCGAGGTCGCGAAAGTCGCGATTCCTCTGCCATCGGAGAGAGAGAGAGAAGGGTATCCGAGAGAAAAGGGGACAGAGTCAACACAAATTTTCTCTTCGGCGGAGAAAGGAAGAGAGAGATGAGGGAGAGAGAGGAATAAGGAGAGAAAAGGAGAGATCAGATGGCTGAGATAAATCAGGGGTTTAAAAACTCAATCAAACGGTTCAGATCAAAGGATTTTTAGGAAATTGATTTAGACAGCAATCAAACTAGGATTTTGACACAATTTCAACCTAATAAAATTTATAAAATTCATATATTTTGAAACTAATATGGCATAAAATATAGTTAAGCAAATAGTTTTAATGAAAATTTTTCAGATGGCCGGAAATCAATTATCGAATCAAATTCAAAATAACATCGTTCTTAACTTACAAATGGGATTTACGATTAGATTTTTGTTAATTAAATTAATTAAATTTAATTGGCTACTTGAAAATTATTAAACTTTAAACTTTAATTTAAAAAGTTTTGGGTTTTTACAGCCTACCCCCCTTAAAAGACGTTTCGTCCTCGAAACGAAAAACTAACCTGACGTGTCGAGCTGACGTGCAAACTGCTCACAAGTCTCAATTGCTGGGTACTCTTGGCCAACGGTTGCATGAACTCGAGCTGCATCTCGTCTAGTCTGATTGCCATCACCTCCTAAACTGGAGCCATCAACAGGTCGTTGGGGACAACTTGCTGCCCAGTGATCTGCCGACTTACAAATGGCACACCTGCCACCGTGGTAAACACATGGAGTAGGATAGGTTCTACCACAAGTCTTGCAGTGGTAACGCCATTGATTTCTTCCTCGACCGCGCCTTGGATTTTCCTGATCTTGGCCAATCGTTCCTCCTCCAGTTGGCTGATTTGCTTGACTAATCCCTCTGAAATCTAAATTACCAGGAGGTCGGTCTTGCATAAAATGACAGTCAGCCACCCAATGGTTCGGTGAATTGCACAAATAGCACCTGCCGCTATGGCGAACACAAGGACCGAGGTAAGACCTCCGACAACGCTTGCAAAAGACGCGTTTCTTCCGAAGACTGGTAGAACTCATGGGTTGCTGTGAGGTTTGCTTCTTTGGTTTCTTGGTTACTTGAGGAACTAATTGTTGCACACGCACAGCTTCTTCTTGTCTTGCACCACGATGCCTCCCCCGACTGCGACCACGCTTCGAAGCAGGCACTTCCATAGCAATCTTAAAACATGAAAGACTGCAAATTAGGATTAGCCCGCCCAAGCACTAAGGTTAAGGCTAAAGTTAGGTTAACTAAGTGTAACAGTTTAGTTCTTTAGCTGGAGTATTTGTGATTTTTAAACCTGGCTCTGATACCACCGAAGGATGTCACACCCCGAACCAAGCCGAAATTTGAGGTGGACAGCCCCGCCACGTGTACACATTCTACCGTGCACACGTAAGGCTATAAAATAGTGTCACAGAAACAAATAGGCAGAATAATAATCACATAATAAAGGATTAGTTGTTCATACATCAAAAAGGGATGGAAAATAATATAAACATATCAAAATCTCCATCCAGATGATAAACAAAACCATAAAAATTACACATAAAAGACTACTCCAGCTCGGCTTGGTCTTCTAGTACATCTTCCTCCGATATGTCTGCCAAACCTGAACCTGCTCCACAAGCAATTATGTGGGCTGAGTACGCGAATACTCAGTGTGGTGATAGAGTGAGCCTATAAGGTTTTGGTTAAAATCTAGTCAGAACTAAACCGTACTTAAACACTTTTAAAGTCCTATAAGTTAATGCCATTCTCTAAGTGTATAACAAAGTGTTAATGATGCAATTCTACCTATTATGACATGCCCAAATAAAATAGCAAAGATCTGGTTTTGTGGAATAATATACGAGATAATATTATAATTATACGAGAGTCAAGCACCCACACTCAGTAGTCAATCATAAGCGTATCATAATCCAGAATCAATCCTCACATATCCCAATATGACATGGACCTTGCCTAAAGTAGATCCACCTAAAAGAATCATAGCTCGAGAGCCCCGAAGGCCAGCTCCAAGCCTACTGCCCCCGTCGAGGAGTAGGTCAATACCGGTATCGAAACGTGGAGGTCGAGAGGTAGTCTATCAAATAAGCAGTAACAACCCCAAAGAGTCCAGTCGAAACAAGAGGAAAACATATACATATATACAACAACAACCTAACAATAATAAATGACTACCAAGTGACCGCAGTACCGCCTAACGGTCGGTCTGCTGAGTGATCATCAGAAACGCGTTGCCCACGATCTCTATCATAAGGAGACCACCGGCAATGGCTTGGGTGCAATCTCCCGATAATGGAAACCCCAGACAAAACGAACTTATCACACTCGGTCTCTCTATCCTGAATCCACACCAGATGCAAGTGTTGATTAAGGGCACTTTTAAGTTTATTAATCACATTAATATTAATATGCAATGCATATCCTATAAGTGCAATCTAGTTTTGAGTTAATGACATGTGCTTAACTGTTTACTTAATGTTAATGACATGATATGCATACAGTTACTTAATGATCTAATTCTTATTCTAAAGATTAAACAAAACCTAAGGCATCCACACCTGAAAAGTAGGGCGTAGAAGCTGCTACTCCACTGGAGGGTCGACGGAGTCCTGCTCAGTGTCACCACCCTCGAACTCGGGGTAGTACTCGTCTCCCTGGTAGTCTGCCTGGTCACCTGGTGAACGAAACTATCGTTAAAACTAATTTAACGATTAAACCCAAATATCTCTTAACTAGTTTCAAGTTCCGGTTAAGTTATCTTTAACCATACTTAACTTCTAATTAAATTAAAAGGGACTCGGTATTAAAATATATCATTATACTTAATTAGTTTATAAAAATAAATTGACGGAGTTCCGTTTAAAACTAGTTGAGAAGGAAAGTTAAGTTGCTAGATTTGGAAATAATTTGTTAAGTTCCAATTATAAAATTACTGTGTAGAAAGACGTTTTTGACGATTCCTATAAGTCCAACTACGACGTTTTGAGACGTGGCAATATTTAGTTTGGTTTAGGAAATTATTTGAGAAGTTCAGTTAATACTTAAATAGTGTTTTGCTCAAGTATGAAACACTTTTGATAAAACAACTAAAATAAGATAAAACTCGTTTCAAAAGATTAACGAAGAAAACTAAGTTTATATGAAAATATTTTGGGATCATACGTGTCCGAAACAGTCATAGTATCTGATAGAGAAAATAAAATAACGGACAATCTAATCATTTCCCATTTGTAAAGCCAACGTTTTATATTCGAATCCGTCTCGATTAATTTCTCGGCCAAAAAGCTTTTGCTCAAAAATCCGAATTGTGTTGCAAATATAAAATATGCCATCACAAACCATACATCACAAGCCTTCAAGTTCTAGTTTTAATTAACTCAAAATCCAACAAATATAATTCGGTATGCACATTTTCAGCCAACAGACAAAAGAAACGATCCACGTACAAACAAATAACAGAGCCCAAGAGGAGAAACAGGCCGAATGGGCCAGAGGAAAAATGCGCAGCCCACACAGGGAAAGGATCCGGACGGATCCAGACAGAAAACACAACCCGACCCAAAACTAAGGAAATTAATAGAAAAGACCCCATATTATAAATATTTATAGAACTTTTACACCTAAGCCCCTAATAACAAAAGGAAATACAGAAAGGTCCTAACCCAGTTCAAAGATATTTACAAAACAGTCCAAAACTCGAAAAGATTCACAAACAAGCCCCTATATTCGTACCAGTCACAACAGAGGGGTACCATAGCTGGTACAAGGGCCTGAACCAGCCTGATATGATACCAGAAAAGCAACAAACAACCGAGATACACAGAGTGTGGCTGATACCAAGCCTGCACCAGCTTGTTAACCAACCAGAGAACATCATACAAGTATTAGGTAGTCTAGAAAGTAAACACAACTATACTACACTGAATCTACAAGTTATAACCAACTCCTAAAGCACACAGAGACATCACAGATCGAAGAAGGAAGGGTATAAACATGATATTTATCATTCTAAACTACTCAACAACTCAGTTAACAAGCACACAATCCATTTGAAGCAGCAAAGATAACAGATCAGATAATCAAGCACTTCTCAGACATTCAAATTAGAAACTCAATCTACACATCTAACTATCGATCAATCCACAAAGTTAAGACATACATTCATAGTTTCCATTTCAATTGACACACAAACAAGCACAGAGGCAGTTAACAAACCAAAGGAAGAAGGAAATAGGGTTTTTGGAAACCATTACCAACAAAAAAAGGGCAAAAAGGGAAAAAGGGGCAACGGCCAGCCACCAGCTCTCCACCTCGTCGTCACCGCCACCACCTCGTCAGCGACCACCACCGTCTCCACTCCAGTCGCCTAGGCTCCACCTCTCTTTCTCACTCTCTTTCCTTTCTTTGTTCTGTTCTTATCGGGTTTTGTTAACGGGTTTGAGTAGAGAGGTGAGAGAGAGAGGGGCGACTCAAATAGGCACGGGAAGGGGAGAGAGTAGGGTCGACTGCTGAGGTGGCAAGAGGCGATTGGATCGAGGGGTCGACGGCAGAGTCAAGGTGAAGCACGAGGGGGAGGTGAGGGAAAAAGGGATGGTGGGGTCCCGCGAGTGACAGGAGTCAGGGGGGGGATAGGTCGAGTAGGTGGCGAGGTCGCGAAAGTCGCGATTCCTCTGCCATCGGAGAGAGAGAGAGAAGGGTATCCGAGAGAAAAGGGGACAGAGTCAACACAAATTTTCTCTTCGGCGGAGAAAGGAAGAGAGAGATGAGGGAGAGAGAGGAATAAGGAGAGAAAAGGAGAGATCAGACGGCTGAGATAAATCAGGGGTTTAAAAACTCAATCAAACGGTTCAGATCAAAGGATTTTTAGGAAATTGATTTAGACAGCAATCAAACTAGGATTTTGACACAATTTCAACCTAATAAAATTTATAAAATTCATATATTTTGAAACTAATATGGCATAAAATATAGTTAAGCAAATAGTTTTAATGAAAATTTTTCAGATGGCCGGAAATCAATTATCGAATCAAATTCAAAATAACATCGTTCTTAACTTACAAATGGGATTTACGATTAGATTTTTGTTAATTAAATTAATTAAATTTAATTGGCTACTTGAAAATTATTAAACTTTAAACTTTAATTTAAAAAGTTTTGGGTTTTTACATAAAATATTTGGTGAAATTTTTCAAGCCAATTGACCATCCACCGATTGACAGATCCTATATTTTGGTATTATTATCTTTGTATCTAATTTGATATATGGCCAATCTAAAGTGTCAAGAATGAATTTGTAATTTTATTTTTTAAATTCGACAAAGTTCAATATTGATTGTTATAGGCCCTGATCATAATCCCCTTTTGTTTAACGTGGGATTTCAATCTATTGGAAAAATTTTCATCAAAATGAGCAGATTTTATGTCATTTGGTTGGAATTCTCATGTAATTAGATCTAATGAAATCCTACGAAATCAATTCAAATGAAATGAAATCCCGCGTAAAATCATTTAGATTAGGGCCATGGTTGTCAAAATAAGTTGGTTAATTGTTTGACCCAAAAATATTATGTCAAAATGCATGAAATAAATAACTCATTTTATGATAAATAAATGCAAGAAACTCAAAAATACATGAAAGATACCAAACAAGCTCCAAAAATTCTCCAAAAATACCCAAAAATTCCTTAGGAATCCAAAAATTATCATGATTTCAAAATCCCAAAAATGTCAATGAAAACCTCCCATTTTGCAAAGAAACCCACAAAATCTATAAAATTACCAATATAAATCCATGATGAATTCCACAAAAATATTTGAACCATTAAATTCCTCATATTTTTCTGAGTTTACCCATAAAATTTTATCCAAAAATATGCAAGGGAAGGCCCCCAAACAATTTATTTCCATTTGGCAGTAAAAAAATATATATAACTTAAATGAAATGGTGAAAAATTCCCAGAAAAAACTCAGGAGTTTTGCGCGTGCATCCAACTGTAGCGGATCCGGGGGGAGAAAGAAGTCGCTGCGTTTAAAATCTCTTCGTCCCGCCTCAAGTCTTGCCTACACTCGGTGCATGAACCAAAAAGCACTGAAATATTTGATCTATCATTGGTTCACATAAGACCAACTCCACCTATCTCCTTCTTTCTCACTAAACCAGACATATAGGCTCCTACATGTCAGATGCTCCTCCCTCCTCTATAAAAAGAAATCAGCGTTTTTTTTTACCGCGCGACGCTGGGTGAAAAGGGTGAAACCGGTGAATCCCGTCGACGTGGCCTTCTCTAGCTCCACAAATGCCAAAACCACGTTACTTCGCCTACGGTTTTCCAAAACTAAGCCCTAGACGCAGCTAAATCTCGACCATTGGAGAGAATTAGATGGCGGTGATTAACTCTCGGCATGGAGTGAAACCCTAAGGCCCAGCCTATATAAACCCAAATTGAAGGCGCAGAAAAAGGGAGGAGAGCAGCCACAAGTCGATTGGAGGGTTGGACAGTTGTAATTGAGCTTTTCTTAGTGTAGTTAGTAGTGAGAGGTGAGAGGCATTTGATCAAAGAGTGTGCAAGAGTGAAGAGAGGTGAGAAATTAAGCAAATTAGCCATGTAATGTTCTGTGTGAAGATGAAATAAATCAAATTAAAGTGTTAATTGGGTGTTTTCCTTCTTTCTCCACCTTTATCTCGGCCACCAAACAATGGTGTGCTCGAGTGCATGTAATGTAGCTCCTTTGAGCCATGGTCTGAAGCATGACATCAGTCATGGCCACTGGATGTCATTGGTAGAGATGCCACATGAAAGTTTGGAACCTAGCTCCTTGTTTCATGCGGTGTCTTCATGTTAAAAGTAAGGTCAGCCTCTGGCCTCCATTAGAGAGTTTGGAGCCTAGCTCAACTCTCTCGTGGAAGGCTTCAATTGACTTGGCTTGGGTCCATAGCATAGCTTTGGTCCAGCCATGTTCAAAGAACTAGAAAGGTGCAAAAACAGTAAAAAAAAGAATGGTGAATTAACCCCAACCAGCCCCTTTATCTGAATATTGTTAAACCAAACACATGAAACAGCTATAACAAGCTCACTGTAAGTGATTTTCGTGCATTTGAACAAGTAGAAATAAAAATCATCAAAAACAGTGGACAATTATCATGAAAACGAAAAATAAAAATTGTGAAAAGTGGTGAAAATCTTCCACTCACTCCCTGTGCTAATTTGAACACTAAAAACGCTTCCATTTGAACTGAAATGAGCATCAAATCGATCCCCATTGCTGTGATTTCACTTACATGTAAAATGGAAAGTTGAGTAAATTGCATAAAAATGCATCTTCTGTACACATGCTCCTCCCGCCAAATGGCGCTGACGCAAAACCCACCAAGCACACCAGCGTGCTCTCCTGTCTTCCATGGTGCCATAGAACCCAACCCCATGAGCTGAAGTGGTCCCAATCACCGAAATTTCGCCGAGGAAACCCAACAGAAGTTGTAAAACGAATTGAGTTAATTCCTCAAAATTAGGCAGACACAAACCAAATTGAATACACTTTCCTCTTCTTCTCTCTTTCGTGCTTCTAACGAGCTAAAGTGGGACAACTGAGGCGACCTAGTTTGCCGGAAAACTCCAAGATAAAAATAAAAGGATTAAAATGAATAATTCCTTAACTCAGTCCGTATGAATTAACGATCTTCTGGCTAAACGAAGGAGATGCAGTCCGAGTGAAGACCACCACTGCATTCTCCTCAGCCTCACGAGAACAAAGAGCCCAATATCGGCGTCAATGGCAGTCTAGATCGCTGGAACTCCATCTTCAGAGGGGTGTGGTGTGAATAAAATAAAGTTAGGGGCTTCGTTGCAAAATTCCGTTTCAACGCCAAAAGTTCCTTGATCTTCTGTGGCTGAGTTTGTGTGGCGAGTCTCTGACATCTGCACGATAGAATTCCAGCGCCTTCAAACGTCAAGCTGACGACATACGACCCAGTCAGCCCAATATGCACACGTGGCCCAATGAAAATTTTCCAAATCAGCAGAAACTTTAAAAATTTTATTAAAAATAATAGGAAACTCAGAAAAATTCAAATAAAATATCCATAAAATCCTAAAAATCTGTAGAAACTAGATTTACTAATATTTTGATATGAAATTATGTCAAATTATGCCCCCTTTTATACTTTCAAAATATTTTCTAATCAAAATGAATTTTATAAATTGCCAAAAACTTTGTAAATTCACCAAAAATAGTAGAAAACTCAGAAAAATCTAAATAAAATATCAAAAAATTCTAAAAATCTAAATAAACCGAATCCAATGATATTTTCACTTGAAATTTTGACAAAATCGAGAGTTTTATATTTTTGAAGTGTTTTGTTATAAAAAATAAATTTTATAAATTCTAGAAAAATAGTATAATCTCTTAAGAAAATCTCTAAACCAAATTTATAGATAATTTCATAAGTAAAAGTGATTTCCTCAACAATTATTTTCTATAAGAAGTGTTAGATTCCAAATTTCTAACAAAAAGAAATCAAATCGAAATTAAATATAAGTCCAAAACCAAATATATAGATAATTTCATTAATAAAAATGATTTTCTTATCAAGTATTTTCCAAAGTAAATGCTAGGTTTCAAATTTCAAAATAAAAAGAAATTATTATAATTGTTAAAAACTCTTTTTACGAAAAATCTAAAAAAAAGGTAAGTTTATTAAATTCATAAAAAAAAAATATATGTTTGAAAATTAGACATTTCCTTCAAGTTAAATATTCTCCAAGAGACATAATAATGGTATCCTAAACCTTTGAATTTTGAAAGTCAAGTTCAATAACAAAAATCTAAAAAGACAAAATAAAATAAAATAAAAATAAAATAAAATAAAGATAATTTAAAATCAAGCCCAAATCTAAAAATTATAAAAAGCCCAAAATCAAGAATAAAGTCATTTAAATTAAATTAAAAAAACTCGAAATTTGCCCCAATAAAGTAAACTACAAGCATTAAATAAAATATGTTAGATGTCTTCAATTGTGTCCCGTCAATTAAGTCTGATACCATCAATTGAGTCCGGTTTAAGCCAAAAGAAATGAAGCATTTTCATACTCAATTGTGTCCCGTCAAATTAGGTCTGGTAACATCAATTGAGCCTTGTTTGAACCAAAAGAAATAAATCACTTGTTAAATACCAAAATCATTTAAATAACGACTTTTCTAGCCTATTACATATAATTCTTTGAATCTCTTAATCAGAGGTTCTCGTGAGAAATCACGGGGTAATCAACAATGGGGGCTTGCGCCTATTGGAAAGAAATGATCCACAAATTAATAAACCCTCATGAGAATGAACTCTCGTCAATGTTTATCTTGTTGTCAAGAGGCATTAGCACTTGAACCCAAGCTCGTGAGGAGTGAATCTAAGACTTATTTCCGTTTTTTAGGAAACTCAATCTTTCTTCGAGAAATGACGAAAAAGTCACCACATTAATATAAGTTGTTTTATTGTAAGACGAGTGTTATTTTAAATTGTGCGTTGAGTGTTCAACATGCATCAAATTCATAACATTTTGTAAGGTGTGTATTTATGCCATATTAAGTCATCCCTTTATGGTTGAATATCAAATTAAAAGTTTATTATGATGGTTGTCACTTGTTAAAATAGTAGTGGAATTTAACGTGGTACTTTCTCTAAGATTTCATAGCTTCGATGTCTTATTTGTTTCAGTTTAGTATTTCTCCAACGTTATTACTGATTGAAAACAATTATACTGAGCCAAGTGTTCGGTGATTATTCATCTGATATGCGTAATTGACCTTTCTAGTATTGTGCATAATGGAGAAGTGTCAAAATCAAAATTTGGTGAATTTTTTTCCCTATAAACCCTAAAAGCTAAGTTCTATAAGGAGCCAATCATGTCATGGTACCAATCAACTAAAAAGACTAAGCTCTTTGCCGATTACACATATTTGGTTTGGTCAAGACCACAATCCTCCACTTTAAAATCTCTTATTCAAACCTAATTTGTAGTTTTGCAGACAAGTATCTATTTTAAGTTATATCTTCTCTGAAATCTGAGCAGTGCAGTTTTATATAGCAAAAACAATTTCTTACTCTCCAGTTCAAATCTCCCTTTTGTGCCCTTTACCGATTTATAAAGTATGCAATTATGAAGGACCGAAAAAAAAAAGATATAATATAGGGAGGCTAAAAAATGAGGTATAGGGAGATGGGGTAAGAAGGATTTTAATCGACAAAATATAGAAAAGTTTTAGAGAAACTATAACCTTAAATACAATTTGCGTTTTTTTTTTTTTATGATTGTTTGATTGGATTTTCATTTGTTAAATACTTCTTAAACAGTACGTACATTGTTATATTAGTAATAAGCTCTGCATACGCTTAAAAAAATATATAGCAATATCAAAATTGACAACATGCATAAAAAAATGAATTTTCTTTTGTCCATTTTTCAACTATATTAGAACAATCAGGACAATCTAAAATGGTTTGGTCACGGTTTTCCTAGCATTCTAATATTATTACAAATCCATTAGGAACACTAATCCAATTACTAGATTCTCATCCGCTGCCATAAGAAAATAAATATAAAAAAAAATCATTTATAGACCATCTGTCAAAATCCAATGGTTCAGATAAGGAAGAAAACTTTTGAAAAGGTTTTTAATCTAAGTTATAGGTTTGATTGGAGGACCCACAAACCTCTTAATAATTTCTGCCACAGTGAAGTGTTGCGTGTATCAGAATGTTCTTATGAGCTCATTTAATTTAACAAAAGAAAATTATTGTCGAATAAAGTTAATAACAGAGAATTTAGTCAGAAAAGTTTAGGTAAAGGATACGCTTAGCAGCCCATAAACCTGTGACCAAGTCTACATGATTTTGGTGCTTCATATCTTGGTTTATATCTTCGTCCCTTGTATGCATATATCAGCAGATTGAAGTTTAGAGGCTGGGTCACTCACTCACATCAAATATCTATCAAGACTTTGTCAAACTGTTTTTTTATTATTATTTTTTTGGGGCACAACACGGTTTTGAAGGATCTCCTTTCACTTTCAATTTTATATATTGAAAATAGAAGGTTGCATGACTTCGTATTTAAAACGAACTTTGCATGAAAGTGGAATTGAAATGTCCTCCACTTTCGGCTGATTCACATAAAATTATGACATATGGTGAAAAATATTGTTTTAATCCAGGTCTACTGTTACAAGTTTTTTGGCACCAATTTCTGTCACAAGTCAATTGCGTATTTGCGTGGCTGAGATCGACACTGATGCATTTTAATGCAGATTAAAACTTGATGTGATCCGTTTGACAGTGATTTCTAATAGGAATATATGTACAAGAACTTAGTATAGAGAATTTGGATTCTACTTTTTATTTTTACTCTGACTCTCATTTTTCTGGATTTTCTGTTTGCACATAAAATATAACTTTTGCTCGTTAAAATTAATGGGAAAAAACAAATTAAAACTAGCCAAAACTCCGTAGGCCGGATTTTTTTTTTTTTGTCTTTTATATAGAAGTTTGCTTGAAAGAGTGGATGACATAATTTTTCTTTTAGAAAAACGAAGTTCGAAAAAAAAAAAGATAAATAGACCCTTTGAATGAGTCAAAAGGAAGTTCCTTGTACTAATAACAAAATCCCAAATGTATGTAAGCCGTTTGTGCAGGTGGGTGGGTTCCCATCAGCCATATCTATCTCGTTTCTATTTTTTGATGTTAGTATTTTGACTCAGTCAATGTCATTTTTCATATTTGTATTTTATAACTCTTTTTTATTTTAAGAAAAGAAACAAAGAGAAGCAAAGATATCGCATTCGGAAAAACCAGTTCCCATCTGCCGCCATGATTTTTCTTTTTTCTTCTTTTGAAAAAAAAGCCGCCATGATTTATTGATTAAAAATTGTGGCATTATCATGTTCGGATTAACTCAAATTAAAATAAGAACAGATTGTCAAAATATACTCAAATTCACAAATATAAATTAAAATAAAGTTAAATCTGCGCAACACCCAAATTCACAAATACTAACAGGCTGCTCTTTTTCAGATGGTTATTAAGAATGTTGCATTATTTGGGAGATGAAACGAAACTCCTTTTTTCCATGAAAGTATAAAAATAAACCAACTTGCCATATGCAAATTAACATTGAAATTTTTTTAAATAATGAAGGTCGGATTTTTAAAAAGTTAGCTGTGGTTTCTAAACTCATAATCAGATTTTCAAACTTCAGCGTTTGTTAAATATAAAATGAGCAAGTTTTTAAATTTTGGCGTGAATTATTATTATTAAATAAAAGTCAGAGCTTAACACTCTGATTTTCTAGTCTTAGTGTTTATAAATTTAAATTTGAAATTGTATTCGGTTTATTCCAATTGACAGACACTGCTAGTTTTTGTTTAAAAAATAATTATTCCGCTAATTTATTTTTTTGGGAAAATTATTCGGTTTATTAATTTATCCGAAAGAAAAATTTAACCAGATACGATGATTTAGTTTGAGCTCAACTGAAAATTATTGGAAATTGTTTGGAAAAACTGTACCAAGGTTTCTCCATTGAATACACTAAAGTGCTCTCCATTACCTCTTATTATGTGTTAAAAATTAAAATATCTGACAGTAACGACCTCTCCATTTTTTTTTAAATTACCGAGATATAAAATAATAGTGATGTGATTAATGCTAAATACAATTTGCCCCTAGAAAAAGCCAAAGTCAGAGAAAGCTAATTGTGACACATTTTTTTATTAAAATTTAAATAAGAACTCGTTCTAAAACAACACGCAGACATTTTATTTATGTTTCAACACGCACTGACACTCAGAGGAAGGAGAGAGAGAGAGAGAGCGAAGACTTGGTCTTGGGCTGCTTGGCATCTCTCAATCAGAAGTCAAAATCCAAACTTTTGAGGTAGATATTTCATATTTTTCACAAAAGATTCGCTCTTTGTTAAGCTCTCCTCTCAAAACCCTAGTTCTTCTCCAGGATCTGTGGTTCTATCACTTCGATCTGTGGCACCACAAGTTGCAAATTTATGGTGACAGGCGTGCTTTGTTTTTGTGGGTTTTGATTGATTCAGAGTATCTTTGTCATGATTTTGTCACAGAAGCTTTGATCTTAATCTACTTGTCAGTGCTAAAGAAGCTTGTTAATGTCTTGTATCTTCGCAAATTGTACAAATTTGGTACCAAATTGTAGAAGTCAGTACCTATTAAGCTTGGAATTTGATGAATTCGCGCCGTTCCAAGTCTCTGAAGCTTGTTTCGTCGAAGGCGCAGCAAATAGAAGTTGAAATAGAAGAGACCTCTCAAATGGGTTCCTCGGCCATGAACACAGTCTATTGTTGCATTGCCAAAGGAAGCCAAATCCTCTACACCTACAACTCAAATTCAAACTCCAACTCAAATTTGAATTCAAATTCGAATTCCAAGTCGAGGGACCTCGAGTCCCTAGCCCTGATTTGCCTTGAAAATACCCCTGTACACCACAAGCATTATTTCCATACAGTCGGTACAAGAACCTTTGGGTACATAATGGCCGACGGGCTCACTTATTTCGCAATAGTCGACCCAAGTGTGGGCAATTTGGGAATTTTACATTTCCTCCAGCATGTTAGAGATGAGTATAGAAATTCAGTGCGAAACGGGTTGAAGGACTCGTTGGTACCTGTTATAAAGCAGCTAATTGTTTCTCTAGAGAACATGCCTCGTTCAACATTTTTCAACCATGAAATTTCTGAAAGCGGGACTTCTGACAGCTCGACCTCATCTAAGGTGCCTTTGTTAGGTAAAAGTGGAAGCAGAAAAAAATTAAAGGACAAAGAGAAAGGAAATGATGAAAATGCAGAGAATAGAGGGGCCAGAGTTGATACAATGCCAGAGGAAGGAAGAACTAGTACAAGCTTTTCACTTGATCGGGCCACAAGCATGGGTCGTACCAGGCGCCAACTTTCGGGGAGGAATTTATGGTGCCGGCATGTGAAAATTGTTATCGCCATTGATGTGGCCATTTGTGTGGTGTTGTTTATAGTATGGCTGGTTGTTTGTAAAGGTTTCCAATGCGTTAAATGAAACGTCAGTGACAAAAGAAAAGAAAAAACTAAAAATGGTGTTTGTTTGGTGAATGCTGTTATTTGACCAATCTGCAAACAGATGATGGAGAATTGGTGAAAAGTAAATCAATTTGTTTGGGAAGGAAGCATTTTCTGATAATTGGTTTTGATGAGTTTAAATGGCATCTGCCGTGGAATGTATATACTATAAATATATGATTATTCATCTTCTTGGTATTTTATACGTACGTATACCCGTTTTACTGCTTATTTGTTTTCTCTCTGTTGTCAAAAGTGTGGTTTCCTGTTAATTTATACCTTTTCGGAAATTATGTTTTCAATCTTTGTGCTCCAGAGTTTTCTTAAGAGCTTTTTTTTTGTAATGATAATATTTAACATACATGACCAAATAATATATAGTGCTCTTCATGTTTGCCTTTATTTATACATACTGGATTGGTATAAAATTGATACTACTGTCCTGCACCCTTGCTACATAACTAAGTAGAGTATGTATCAGAATATGATCGGTTCAGAAATAAATAAGCACTGATCAAACCAAAAAAAATGATATATAAACCTAAAATTACAAAGATTGGTCAATTAACGGGCTGTACCAGAACAAGAGCTGTATGGAGCTTTGTTACCGTCCAACTGGCATTGTAGCTGTGGACCATTTTACTGGCATCATTCTATGCTGCTATACTGCTGCTACTCACTCAAGATTCAAAACTAACGCTTGAGGTTGCATTTACAAAAACAGTCTTCCAACTAATTTTTTTCTCATATTGGTAGTCAGTAATGTACTCTTCACATAATTAGAGCCTGATATAAGATAACTGATTTAGATTATGCTAACTGGACGCATTCAAAAATTGACATTTCGCCTCTTGTGCGCTCGACTACAAACAGATTCTATCATTCTAAGAGTTTGCATTTATAAGTTGGTTCGTCAACCCATATTCAAGATAAGTATAAATGATTGAGAGAGCACAATTTTTTTATATTTCTGTCCTTGCATAGTGTAAAAGAATTATAAAAAAACACTTTCTAAAAATAAAAAGCAAGCTGTAGTTTGTTACCAATATATAACTGAACGTCAGAGAAGGGAATAAGAAAAAGGAAGCAAACTATTTAAAAAAATTCTTTCTTAGGTAATTCATTATTCTACAAAATGCTGTAAAAACATCTCAAACTGTCTTTCAAAACAAAAAATAAAAATTTAGATATAGCCACATCTATTCGCCAACTAGGCTCCTAATGCTTATATATACAGCCTCTTAACCTTTGTCCTCGAAAAGAACTGAAGATATAATCAAAACCACACAACTCTTCTCAATTTCTATTGTATTTGTGCAATCTCAAGCAAAATTTTATTGAGAGCCTGGGGCTTAGAGAAGAATGGACAGTGGTCCCCACCTTTTATCTTGAAAATGCCATGCGGTGGGCTCTCTCGCACCAGCTTCTCCTGTACATCTGCTGATAACATCATATCTTCGAGAGTCTGGATGTAAAAGCGCCGCACCGTGCCATATTTTTCAGGAGTAAGAGATATCTTCTCCATGATTGGTGCAAGTGGAATAGGCCTCATTGATACTGTTGCCAATGCTATATCCTGTCATGTAATAATTAGGTCAGAATACAAGCAAGTTGGCTAGGACTGTCAGGTTTCACCCATTTTAAAATTTTTCTATGAAAACATTTTGAAAAAAAAAAAGAAATACAATTTTCAGCACAAATATTGATTTGATATATGTTATGTGATTTTTGATATCCTGGGTTTTAGCCAAAATGGAATATTCTTTTGGCAGCAAATATATTTTGCAAATTAGAACTGTGTAATTATTTGGCCTACAATTACATATATGTTAATAGAATTCAAAAACCTACAAATGTTCCAAATAATTAGTAGACCTTTATAATGTATGCAAAATGAATTTCCACAAGAAGAAAAGATACATCTAAAATTAATTAGAGATGCTTTTGTAATTATGCACCTTTGTAGGGGTCTGGTTGAAATATAGTGCCTTGATTTGTTGTTTGTCAAACTTGAGTCCCGTCGGTGGTTTGTCTTTCCCATTGCCGTACAAAAGAAACTGTGATTCTTGCAACAGTATGTCTGCCGAAGCAAGCTGAGAAATAAATATCAAAATTGAAAAACAATTGTAAGGAAGAGGAAACAGAATAAACATGCTAAATATATACCTTTCACTCCTTTTTCAATAATTACACCCTGTATCGGCAGATAGCACCAAACAGCTAAATTCATGATAAAGCAAAGCACAATAACTAAACAGGAGAGGAATGATTTCAATCATTCTGCAAAAAGAGAGATATATATGATGCTGTATATATATACTTAAAACAGAAGAAAAAACTCTGCTGCTGAACACGAGTCAAGCCTGAGGAAGGCAACTGCTCTCTAATTTAGTCTATATTTATCAGTCAAATCAATTCAATTTCAACCAGAAATTACTTCAGCTTGGGTTTTGTCATGCCTGAGTCGAGGTCAAGATCTAGATAAGCTTAAATTAATGTCTTGTACTGATTCTTTAATATTATTAACAGGCTACTCCATCGACAAAAATTAATTAATTACAGCTATTAGATTCATACCAAACTAGAAGTGTGAGCTTATTAGATTACGGACAAGGTAATCAATTTTTACTACAAAATGTGTTTCCAGCTTTTATCATAGAGAATATAAACTGTCATTTCAAATCTACTACTTTCCTATTTTCAGAAGTTGCATCCTTTGTAACTGTCTTACCTTACGTATGAGGACAAAAGAAAATGCACAGGTTTAAAGACATACAAAATATTTCTCGTTTTTTAGGAATATACGTGTTAAATAACATTAGGATAACCAAGAAATTATTCTTGGAAATTTTCTCCAAAAGCAATCCATATGAGCAATTCTGGGAATTTTTATATTATTCTTAGTTTTTCTAAACCACAGTAAATTTATGAGTTAACCAAAAGAAAACCACATTAAATGGCTAAATTTTATCGATAGAGCGCTAGTTGTCAATTAACATAAATTTAATCAAAATTACAGGATGAAGTAGTAAAGATGTTGTCTATCATCAAAGAGGCTGTCTATAAATTTCTAGTGATTTGTAAACTTATTAATCATCCATCAAGAAATCTGAAAATTTAGTGATTCAGACTTTTTGGCTTTTAAACACTATCTACAGACTTTTTCTCTTTTCTTTTTGCTTTTGACGATTTATGGCATCAGTTTTTAGTAATTATCAAATAAATCTGTTCCAAAAAAAAAGCACTAACCTCTTGAGTGAAGACATCAAAAGGCTTCTGACCATCTTTCACCATAGTTGCTGCGAGAAAAACAGCCTTCGAAATTTTACCAGAGAAATGCTCCATGACAAATGACAAACATGCCCCTCCACAACTGTGTGCCACCACTATAACCTTTTCACCATCCCCAAGGGTGCTAAGGTAATTAATCAGAGGCTTTGAATATTCCTCCAAGGTAGTTATGCTGTTGACATCTGTGTTGTCTATGCCCGAACCGGTTAAATCTAGAGCTACAGGCTCAAGACCTGCTTCTTCTAACATGGACATTGTCTTGTACCAGCACCAAGCACCGAATCCCTCTCCATGGATCAGAACAATTTTCTTTGTCTCGAGATTTTCAAGAACTATAGGTGGCTGAAACAAAACAAAACAGAGAAAACAAAAAGGTTTATTACTTCTCAATTTAAAAATAACTGGGATGAACAACTTACCACAAGTAAATTCAGTGCCAAGCTGTTATATCTAACTGCTCTCTTCTCAATACTTGAATCTAATTAAGCTAGACGAAAGTGTTCTGAATTTTTCAAAACAGTTAAGTTATATGGTACACCAAACAGCATTTGGGTATTCTCTATGCTTGATTTTCCTTATTAAATTTGCACTTGGTCCGCAGAATTTGTAATTTAACACTGATCAAACTGAATTTGAGTCAATCTATGAAAGCCCTCAACTGCCTACCTGTTTAACTGAATCTGGTAGGTCACGCCTCCTCGAGCTGACGGCCCCATTACCACCGGCACCAATCCGCCTAGACATGGACCCGTCAACCCGTCTAGACATGGAGCCTTCAAACCTCTGTGACAGCTGTTGCCGCGCAATGGCAAGAGCTTGTTTGTGCAGCATTTCATCTTCTTCTGACATGCCCCGCTTTCTCCACGAACCCAGACCGGAACCCGAGACCCGTTTACTCCTTGAACCAAACCCACCACCATTGGTTCCCCTCCTCGGGTCCTTACCCGGCATGCATGTAAACCCGTTTCCCATCTTTGACTGGTTAATTGAACAATTACACAAGGAAAGATACTCTACTCTAACTCAAGTGTTTAACAGACAGATTGGAGAAGAAAGATCAGATATCTCACAACAACCAAGAAAAAAAAAGTTGGGTAAATTAGAAACAGAGCAAAAACAGTGGTAAGGCAGATTTAGTAAGGGTGGAAATGGAATCGAATAAATTCAGATCTTTGAATCAACAAAGGAATAAATTAACAAGAGATTATTTTGGGTGAGAGAGAGTTCAGTGGTTGGGACAGTTTTCCGCGAAATAAGTGTTAATTTGGGAACCGATCGCTTTTCTGCTATTCTGGGCAAAAGAATAAAAGCTTTTTTTCAGACTTATAGAAAGAAAGAAAGGAAGAGGGAAGAGTTAGAAAAGGAGTGTACTTTCTCTTCTCTTTTTCTAAGGAAAACGGTTTCAACTTTCAACTCAACTTGGAGAGTGGAGAGCTTTCGTTTTTCTCTCCCCTTTTTTGCGCGTCTCTCTCGCTCATCCCTTCTCTAAGCTCTCTTAAACATCTCACTGCTTTCTCTCTCTGTTTAAGGTTTTTTTATTTTTAATTTGGTTTCGTCGAGAGCTGGATAACAATTTCCTTTTTTCTTTCAAATATTTCCCGAAGGAACATAATATATACTTGCATTTTTTTTAAATAAAAGAATGTTATCTCGGGTTAAAAGGAAATAACCTGATTTATTTGGTCAAAGGTATGGATAATATAAACTGGAGGGACAAAAAGAACACAAGTTGAAACGGCGAGTTCGGCCAAAAAGAAAAAGAAAATGTAAATTTTATAAGGGACCAACCTTTTTATATATGCTAAAATACAAACTGTTTCGTTCGAAGATACTAACGGCTGTGATTGATCAGGGTCAAACTGAGTTGGAAAAATTAATCAATGGTAGTTTGTAAAATACGACTCGGAAATAGGGGAAAACAAAAGGTACGCGTAAATCTAAACTTTGATGAAATTTTCATAATGAATAAAAAAAATGATAAAATATGATAGAAATTTTCTCATACGAGGTTGAATAAAAAAAATTGATGGAATGAGGTGATAATTTTCTAGCGAAAATAACTAAATTTGGCGATTGACAGGAACTCGATGAATAAAAAACCAACAGCAAATTTAATCGAATATTACTTCCAAAATTGACAAATTTTCGCTCATTAAATTGAATAGGATCAACGATGCAGATTTAAAAGTTTGATTTTGTAATATTAATAAAATAAAAAGATTTAACATTTTGAGATAAAAAAAAATATATTTGCGGCATTGAACATAATGAGAAGTCTTATTAATTTGTCTCATGTATAAAACAACAGTAAAAGGATTTTACTAACTGTAATGATAACGGACATGTGGTATTGACAATTATTAACGTGGTAATTTTAACATCATAAAAATAATTGATAATCACAAGTGGAATAAAATAATACTTTATACAAATCATGCACATAAAAATAAATGAAATATGATTTTAAGTTTCATAATCATAAAATGAGTTGGTGTTTACAACTTTTTACATATGTGACATTTGCTAAAATTTAAAATGATAATCATTTTTTATTAAAACGACACACAACCAATCTATAAGATAAACAACAATGCTATAATTTTGTAATTTTTTTTAAAGATCTTCCAGGGTAACAACGGTATTGTCTCTCAAAATTTATATCTCTGCTACTTATAAATGCGTGGACCGTAACGGTGTTACACGCTATGTCTAAATAGTAAACATGTGTTTCTGTCGTTGGATCGATTTGATTTGTGGTTGGATATCAATCGCCAGACGAAGCAACACTATTATTTGGTTTTCCATCTAATATAGAAACAAATTGAATAACATATCTATTTGTATTGCTGATAAATTAAGCAACATATTTTTATTATATAATATTATTTTGTTTTTTTATTTGCCCACATATGAGGGCATCTTACGCTAGTTTTATAGAATATGTGAAGTATGAAATCTGTACCAGCATGGTTTACAATGAATACAATGCAATTAAGATAATTAAATGAGTTTCTTTGTTTATTATTACGTCCTATCTAAGATATCGAAGTTTAAGGAATATTTGGATCTTATTTAAGAAGCAAATAATTTGATGGATATTAGCATCAGAGAGCTTAAAATTTTTATTTATTTATTCATTTATTGGTAAGTTGATATCATTGTATTGCACTAATTTCTGTTTTCAAATAATTGATAATTCTCCAATCACTCTCTTCATTTCCAGAGAGGATTGTTGAATAAAATTGACACGAATACAAAAATAATTAACATTTCTTGTAGGCACACTTAACCAGAAAATAGAAAATAGAACAATATCTAACCATTTATTATTAAACAAAGATAGTTCGAACATATTAAAAATAAGGCATGAAATGTGCTACTTTAAACGGAACCTCAAATTAAAGAAAGAGTGATTCCATCTTATTCATGTGCGGTGGGGCCCACTACCATTAAATTCTACTAAATAAATAGTATGCTTGCTTAAAGGTAAGTCTCCATCATTTGCCGGATCAAATTTAATGAACCCACAACCATTAACTTTAGTTAAACACTAGGTAATATCACATCGTAAAAATAGTAAAAATAGTTAAAAAAAAAAATTGAGGATATGTTTGTGTTATGGAATATGCAGTACTAAAGAAAAGGGAAAAGCTAATTGATAATATGTTAACTGCTAATCTTTTCAAAAGTTATCCTTCACATCTTTTACTTACTTCACTGAGGTAAATAGGCCCGAGTATTAACTCTTTTTATCTGTTCCTTTTAAAAATGGAACTTCCTACCTTATCGCGAGCCCACTCGAGTAATTTACAAGCACAAATAAGTATGATGAGACGAAATGTGGAATTAGTTAAAATGGTTTTACTTTTATAACGTTTGGTTTGGCACTTTTTGGTTGGATGTTAGTATTGACTCTTTTGGTAGCGGTGCCTTCCCTTTAGTTTTTCTATGATACCTTTTGAATTGCAATGAGCTATCTAATATTTACACCAATGTAACATAGATCGATAAAGACTTATATATTATACAAGTGTCTTACCTTATGGGATACAATATAACATGATAAGTTATCGTTATATTTAACTTGTATTAGAATTCTCACACACACACACGCACACACATAATCGAAATATGATTCTAAAAGTATTTATGACATTTTAACACCATTAAATTTCATACTTTATATTATTACTAATTTCAAGTTTATGGAAAACTTTTAAAATATTAATTACTGTTACTTTTTCATTGATATCATAAATACTTTGCAATCATCAAAATATCTAGAATTCCTAATTTACCTAAACTTGCAATATTCCATTCAGAATGTCAAATTTTCACAATCCTAAAATCATCTTACGATGTTCACATTCACCTACTCTCTCTTTTCTTCTCTAAAAAACTTTTATTAATTAGACATCTGATTGGTCGTCTCTTTTCTTCTAAAAACCTCATGAAATTTCAGTGACTTTTTATTGAGATATTCATGATATTTATGTTGTTTTATATGTATTGTGTACGGTATAAAAAGAAAATTTTATTCTCTGAAAAATATAATTGGAAGTTTTAGAATAATATATTTAATTCAACTCTATTGTCATTCTCAAAAAGATTGTTTCTAGGCATTACAAAAAATGAATTAATATCAAATTATCTCAAACAAAAAATACCCAGTTATTATTAAAAAAACTATTATAGTTACCCAAAGAAAGTGTTAAACTTAGCATAATAATGAAAAACACGCAATGAACTAATCATTAGCTCTCATGTCAGACTAGAAATATTTTGGGTGAGTTTCATGGTACCTTTAGCATTATGTTAAGAAAAGTTAATAGGGAAAAAGGTAGGTCACAATAAAAGCATGTCTCTTTCATCAATAGGCCAAAATAATTTAACGGCCACGGAGTATTCGTCTCTTTCCAAGGTACAAAGAGGGATATATGTAATTATGTATTATCCACGCGTTACATTCTCCAGTTAAAAAAAAAAAAAAAAAAAATAGAACAAAAGTATCTGGGTTATTATTTGGCGACAAAATAGAAAACATTAAACTGCCCGTAGAATAACATTATCTTTAAAGAAAAATTGGCATATATACTCTTTTCTTTTGTTGCTATTTCTTTTACGAATTATTAGTTCGAAAAATACAAAATAACTACTGAGAAATCCACAAAATGTACGCAACGCAGAAATCGCTTTTATTAATTTTTTTCTATATACATTGTTGTTTCCATGAGTTTTTTACAATATTTAAGGAAGATGATTGCTTGTTATGAGAATTTTGTCTATGGTCGTTCATTTATATGGATTAATTTGGGCTGTTTAGTTTTTATGTTATATGGTGCTTTAATATTTAGTACTTTTGGTTTGTTATTAGTGGGTACTTGTTTTTATTTTTGTTATTGGTTAGTTTAAGCTCTTTTGTTCAATTTCTAAAACTGTAAGACCTTTTAATTTGTTGGCTTAATGAAGCCGGGTATCCGTTGTTGAGACGCGCTCTTTATATAAAAAATGATGTGATCCGTTTATGTTATTCCACGGTGTCTTCATTTTACAAATTCGAATTATTTAATCCAATCATAGTTGTGAGCTAATAATTTTAACCTTGTTTGAGATTCCATCTAAAAAACTGTATAACATTCATCAACAACATTTGTATATAGTATATATATAGTATAAATTTTGTAAGGTTGTTAATAAATTGCTGAAAATGATATTAAAACAATGATGTTTGACAAACTACTGAAAATGATACAAAAAAATGATATTTGAAAGATACTAGAAAAATACATTTAAAAAGACACTGGAGATTGCTACCAGAAATACTACTATAGAGCCATTCGCAATATTTTTAGTTGGTATGTCTTCTTTTTCACCTTTCATTGTTTCTATTTGTAAATACCCAAACTTATCTAACAATACGCAAAAGAAAAATTTTGTTAAAGATAATAAGCATATTTCAATATCTAATTGTAAATGGAAGCCTTCCTCTTGATGCAGCATAGTCCAAACTTTTAATTTGAAAGAAGCACTACAATCCCCTCCCTCAAAATGAATCAACTTTTCGATTAGAAGCTATATATATATATATATAATTTAAAATCATACTTTCTGCACAGATCGCTACAGCACAAAAGGTACAAAATATCTTGATATATTTCTCTTTTGTTTTTGTTTCGGAAGATGTTTTTTTGCCCTTTTTTGTTCTTGTTTTTCCATCTTATTGATTGGCGTTGAATAATTGATTGTTGACATCTTGTTCTGCTATTCATTGGTGAAATTCAATACTTATTGTAGCATGAGCACCTCGCTGTCATCATTAAATGCGAATCATGTAGTGCGGCTGGAATCAAAATTAAGGAGAGCTATACAAACCAACAACTCATACATGAAGTGCTTAATGAGGCATTAACGTCACCTTAATCCACTATTTTAATACAAAATCCAAATTAGTTATGGCACTTATGTCACGGTTCTAAATTTCTAATCCATAAAACTTCTTTTGAAATTTTAAGGTAATTTTTTAAGGCAGCGTTAAAATAAGCAACTGCTATCTGTATCATATCAATATAATCAATCAAATCTAAATCACTAGCTTGTTTCCGTCAGTATAATATTTAGATGACCGTGAGCCGTCAATAATTGTCCGAAATTTGTATCCGACACACATCTATCATAAAACTAGAACGGAATATCGAGCTTCGCTCAATATAGATATCTATAATAAGACTATTTTTATTATGTTTTTATAGTTTAATTATGTTCATTTTTGAATATATTGTGAAGATAATTTATCTTTAGAAATATAGTTTAGTTATCGCACGTACTTTGATTTGATTAAATTTAAAGAGTTTGATCAATTTAAAGAAAAAAATTATATGAATGTAAATATAGTTATAGTTATATGAAATAATATGATTTATATTATGGTGATATTATTCATGAAACACAATATGTTTATAAATGACTTAAATAAAAAAATATATATATCGTAAAAGATATGATGTTTTTTCTATTTTCAATTGAATTAGTTTGATTTATATTTTGTAAACCAAAATTAAGAATGATGACGAAGAGAAATTAAGGTGGAGAGCAACACGAAAGAGAGATGAAGACATGATGAAAATGTAAATAGGAAGGGGTCACAAAAAAACAGAAACAAAACAATGTATTGTTAAATTATTATCTACGGGTGAATCGGGTCAGTTTTATAAGCAATAATACCCGACACACAAATAGTTACATAGTATCATATTACAGAAATCAGGAAAATACTCTCTCACAACTATTTCACAATATTTGAAGTGTCGAATGACATTTAACTAAAAGATTTCGACACCCACACAAATTTATTTATAATATTGATGTCGCAGATCCATAGTGTAATTCAAACTTTCAAAGTATTTGCCATTATAAATATTTTTTATTTTTTTCTTACATTTAAGTCATCATTTGCTAACTCTCGGTGTTCTTTCTTACATTTTTTAATAGAACTTCTCTTTTCTTTCTTTCTTAGAGTTCTCAAGATTTAGTGCCGATTTCAACGAAGAACTTTCCATAAATAAAACTTAAATTTCCCCTAACTACAGTACAATTTTAGAAAATTAGTAGAGTTAGTTATACTAAAAATGCTTTAACATGTATGATAAATGTTAAAAATTTATTGTTTATATCCTATTTGCCCTTGAATGTAAGATTGAATATATCGATTCCTTAAAAAAATTCGCCTTTGTATATTAATTGCTTTTTTTAGAGAAAAAAAACTGATTAAGTTAATTGTATGTGCTTCATTTCGTCAATAATCTTTCTTTTCCAAGGATTGATGCTGCAATTATCAACACTGGCCACGTAGAAAACATAAGACTTGACATTCACAATATTTATTCGAGTAAGAATATTATTTTTGTTCGAAGTTAATTTTTTTTATTTTTAATCCATAAAAGTAATAATATGTGAACAATAGCTTTCATATATCCATTTTTTCTCAATTAATTATCCTGGAAATCCACTCGTGTTTTTAATTCTATTCTATTAAAAATATGAGTGGGTTGACCTACAGTGTCTTTTACATTAATTGTAATTTTAGGTATATTTTAAAAGAAGGACAATATCAACTTATTCCATCTGACCAATGCGGGATAAGTAGATGTCGCAGGTTCAACTAAATTTTGTATTCCAAATTAAACAAGCAAACACTTGCTTGACTAACAAGAATCATTGCAAATTGAAATAATTAGCGTTTTGTAGCTGGCCGACAAGTAGACATGTTAAGCTCAAAGAAATGTATATATCTCATGCCTTTTTGTTTTTTCTATAATTGAGATGAGACGGTTAGAAGAGAATCTTGCATGGCTGGATTCACTTTTGATTAATTCTCTCCTAATTCTAGATGCTCTAGACCGCTACTCGTACGTAACAGTGGATGATAGCTATATAAGTGACGAGTCACTTATACAAAAGCAGCAATGATGAGTTTACATATAAAACATTGACTCATATATAATTGGCAGCGACTTGTTACAGTGAATGTTTATATGGAATTGTCATAGGATCCAAAACATATGCTTTGTAAATCGATTTAACTTTTTAAGCGAGACACCTTGGGGCAGTTGGTTCGGAGAAATGTAATAGTGATGATGAAATCTACTGTCAAGATTGTAATCTTGATTTCTAAACTCCTCATCTTTCTTTTCAATTTTTTAGAAAATTCTTTGTCTTGTCAGTTGTCATTGGATGTCCAGAATTTCTTAAATCAAGCTTTCTAATTTTTTTTTACAAAATAATATTTTTAAAACTATAAATTTTAGTTTTCTATAAGATTGCAACATGATGATTTCGTTGAGCGGTCCAAATTAATAAATTGTTTGGAACTTGAAAATCGACATTTGAAAGCATTAATTGGCCATATCGGTCCATTGTACTGAATCTAGTCTTTCTCGTTAGATAATTGGTAATATTTCATGAAACCGTGAGTTTCATATGGCATCGCATTTTCATTTTCGACAAGCATTAGCATCGCAATTTTACATGCGGCTAATCAATATTATAAATAAAGATGTGTGGGTGTCGGAATCTTTTAGTTAAATGTCATTCGACACTCCAAACATTGTGAAATAGTTGTGAGATAATATTTTTCTGATTTATGTGATGCGATATTATGTAACTATTTGTGTGTCGGTGTTATTGCTTATAAAACTGACCCGGTTCACCAGCAGACAATAATTTGGCAACACATTGTTTCATTTTCTGATTTTTGTAACTCCTTCCTGTTTTGTCATTTTCATCATGTCTTCATCTCTTTTGTGTTGCTTAGAGTATCTCTCCACCTTAATTTCTCTTCATCACCATTCTTAATTTTGGTTTACAAAATATAAATCAAATTCATTCAAATGAAAATAGAAAAAACATAAGATCTTTTACTATATGTATATTGTTAGGAAGATTTCATACTATGGTTTTGACCCCAAATTGGCCCTAAGTTATTGTTGAATTTATGTATTTCGAACTTTATTTTTGTATATAATTGGTAGATATAGGTACTTCTATGTCCTTTTAGTTTTTACCAGGATAAATTTTGGTTTTGGACATTTTTGCACGAAATAGGAGCGTTTAAACGACCTGATGAGTATTTTGAGCGGACAGACAGAAGAGGATAGCTGAAGAAAATAACTGCAGACAACCGAGCGGGCAACTTGAAGTTTAAGTGCGTCGCGAGCATGGAATCAAACGGTTTTCATCCGAGCAGTTTCTTCTAGCATAACTTTCCCACATGCGCTTACTCGACAGAAAACGCTTGAATGCACACGATTTTTTCACCTGGAGGTTATAAGGCAACACTATATAAGGACCTGAAGGCGAAGAAGAAAGGGAGTTCCAGAAAGAGAGAGAAATCCCATATAGAGATCTAGAACTACAAACTTCTGAGACTTCAGGCAATCGCTTGACCTCCATTTTGGTTGCTTGATACTTGAAATCAGAGACAGAAGTTGGAGGAAGGCGAATTGATTTGTTGCAATCTCTTCTTTTCCATCATTTTATCCAGATCTAATGTTTGATACCTGTGTTTTTGTAATGATTTATGTAGGCTGATATAGTTAGGGGCATAGTTGTGAACCTATGGTTAAGTTTAATTAGTATGTTTAATTAGTTTTTATTTCATCTTTTGTGTTTTGATCTCTGTGATTTTATCTTATTTGCTGTTCTGATTCGCTTTTAAGTAGATTTGGTATTTTCCTGTTGAGTTTAGGCCAAACTCAAGTCTAGGAGTTTAAACCCAACCAAGCTTGGAGCAAATCCATAACATCTTACCCTTAGATGGCAATTAATCGAAAGATGAAAGCCTAGATGATGAATCAGAAATGATGAAGTCTAATCTCAATATACGAAAGTTAAGAGATATCACAGACCCAGAGATTAGATCTATCGACCTTTAGTTAAGAAACGAAAGTTGACGCTTAGGATAGATAGAAAGTTGGTTATAACGGCTAGTTGAACCTTAACCTATACGAAAGTTAGGATTAAGTACGGTTATCCATTAGTTAACTTGCATGTGAGACCAGATAGAACTAATGAGTCTAATTAATTATCGTCTAGATTAGGAAAGATACTTGGACTATTTGATTGTTATCTGTGCAAACTTAGAAACAAGTAGACCGCCTGAGTCATGTCGACCCTCAGTGAAATGAGCGGACCGCTATGAAAGTAGATGGGTCGCTCAGATCCGGAACTTGACCATAAGTGAACACCTCGATCCCCTAGTTTATAATTTCATTAAGTTTTTATCTCTATTTTTTGTGAATTCATTAGTTTAATAAGTTTAATAGTTTAGTTTCATTTCCATCACAATCTGAATTCTAATCGTTAAATCTTGTTATCCTCATTTCATTTGACATAGATTCTAGAGTAAACACTCTGTGTAGTTGAACAGTCCGTCCCTGAGTTCGATAACCCGACTATACTGATTAAGTTATCTTAGTGGCTGAGTCTAGTAGAAATCGGTTTTATTTTCGGTAAGGCTTCTCAAACAACGATAGAGTAAGGCCTCATCATATATCTTTATTTAAGTCATTTATAAACATATTATATTTCATGAATAATATCAACATAATCTAAATCATATTATTTTATATAACTATAACTATATTTACACACATATAATTTTTTTTCTTTAAATTGATCAAACTCTTTTAAATTTAATCAAATCAAAATATTTACAATAACTAAATTATATTTCTAAATATAAATTATCTTCACAATATATCCAACAATGAACATAATTAAACTATAGAAACATTATAAAAATATTATTATTATAGATATCTATATCGAGCGAAGCTCGATATGCCCATCTAGTTTATATAACATGTAGTGGCTGGAATTAATTGATAATAATTAACTGAAATCTCTTGGATAATATATTTTTTTGAACCTGATACTTGGGATGATATACTATGACACACAACACAAGTATGAAAAACGATGAATTTTGACTTGTTAAAATATTAAACTTATTAAGTTTATTGATTATCAAATATCAACCAATACTAACCATCTTTATCATCCAACTAAAAATACTCACGCAAATAGTTGTGATTGCATAAAGTACATCGAGTTTATCATAAAAGATAGGTTTACATTACCTTTTTTTTTTTGTTGGAAAGAAAATCACAAAATAAGAATTAAAGAAATGAAATGGTCGAATTTCAAAAATAAGAAGGATCGAACTTTCAAAGTTCAGCCCACAAAAACACAAGGCCTTGCTTTTAAAATTCAAACGACACGAATTTCAGAATGCAAAACTAGAACTTTTTTTGGTAATAAATACAAACAAAATACAACATTAGATTTATTTTTTTTTGTTAAACTCTCTGCCATACATTGAATATCCGGGCACCATATCAACTCTCGGCCAGACATTTTGTGTTTTGAAGTTTGACGAGTTTAATTATTTTGAATCTAATTTCATAATTTCTTTTTTTTTTTGTTAAAAAGGAAAATGTCCGCTTCACAACTTCTCTCGGGTACATGATTTATTGAAAATTTTGTCTGGTGTTATTGTGTAATTGTGTTTCTAGGATGCTAAATATTGTTTTTAAAAAATGCTGAGATCGTCATATATAAAATTCTAAACAACGGTAATGGAATAAATATATTATAACATTGGTATTCAGAAATTAGAAGTAGGCGTACTTATAAAAATAAAATTTCAATAATAAAAATGCAATTATATAAATGTTTGTCATCAATTATTTCTAGCTAGAAACTAACAAAGAAAAGAACCAAGCTGGGTAACTAAAAGAAATGCTACAAAAAAAATCCCTAATCATGGTTGGATTAGTAGAATCATATCAGAAGTCTAGAACACGAACAGGCTTTATTTGGCAAATAAAAACAAAATTTGCACAAGTCCCGCGTATATTATTATTTAAATTAACTTTAGGTGCACGCTACTGTTTTGGTCAAAACACATAACATGGGTCATAATAAGTTGGAATTGATTAGCTAATCACTCCATCTAATGCCCCCATATGATGCCAAACTATTTTCACAAAACTTAATTGCAACTTGACACCAAAGTATACTTACAAAAGTACTTCCGTGCTGAAAGATGGATTATTAAAATATATAATGTAGAATTTGAGTGAGCAAAAAGAATTTCATTCTGGGATTTCTCTGTCCTTTCTTTTGGTGGAGTGGGGATGGGTAAATTAATTACGTCTCACGTGATTTATTATATATTTATTTGTGCATCTTTTTGTTCCAAAAAATTAGAGAGGTTTAACATTATAATACTCCTAGAGAATATATTAAGATAAGTTTTGTGGAGTAGATTATTTTTAGTAAAAATGACAATAAAACGTTACGTATGATAAAAACCTCAGATTGTTAATTTAGCTCTGTAAAAAAAGAATGCAGAATATGATATATGAAATTTAAAATGAAGTTAGTATGAGTTTAAATTTACCAAAACTAAAAAAATATCTACATTCATATGATAATATTTGTGGAAATTTCACAATAACGATACGTATGAAATATCCTCTATTGTAGAAAGTTGCTTTCTTACAGCCTTTTTTTTTAAAGATAAATTGGACGTCAAGCCTCCCAATTTATTTTTAAATTAAACTAAATATTTATGAAAGACCTCCCAGTCCGATTTCGAACCTCTGCAACATTTTCACTCAATATGCAGTGCTCTTTGTCACTCTAGACCAATAGCTGGTTCTTGTAAATTTTTTGATAGGTCAAGGAAAATACTGAAAAAAAAAATTAAGTACAGTCAATTACATTTTTTTAATCTCGTAAAAATAATCAGAAAAGACAATACTTTTTATTCCGCCATTTTCAGTGGCTGATATCGTGGTAGATGTATAGTTACAACAAATTTACTTGTCAGTAATTTTTATCAAATGAATAACTAACAGTTCATATTTTTTGGTGCACCGGTGCTCATTTTGTCTTATTTATACGATAATTTATGTACCTACTATATTGAATAACTTCATTTGCTTATAATTCTTACATTTGTTTGTCAAACGCGCTATATAAAGCCATCCCCTTTTTAAGTTTTAGACAATTAGTTTTAGATGTACGATGACATGCATGTTTTGTCTTCAAAGTAAACACTAGTCAAGAATGAGGAAAGTTTTGTTATTTCTTAAACACTGACATGTTTTATGCAATTTTGTGTAACCACTGTTGCATTCTCATTACTTTCAACCTAACTTATGGCAGCTTTGACGACCAGATACAGAAATTGCAAAAGGAATGGTGCTTTAGGGACTCTAAATAATGCACTAATTATTGGAATATTAGTACCATACGCAATATAATATGGCTAAATTATGTCTGTATTAGAAATGTAATAAGATAATTAAGAGTTATTAAGGCGTGCTTAGTGGCTAACGAATCCCTAAATAAGCTCCTTTTGTCTCCCCATGAGGAGTCATTCCAAGCTGGCTCCTTTTGTCTTTTGCCTTGAAGGGACTATGAGGATGAATTCAGATCAGATTTCGTTTTGGGTTATTATCGGAATTGCAATCAGTTAGCCTCCAAGTTTGAATCGATAAAAAACTAGTGCTGATTAAGGTTAACGCCTATTTATAAATATTATTCAGTGTTTGAATGGATGGGTAAATGTTTTAAAAGTCACTAATACAATGTTTTTTCTATTCTAATTAAATATTACGTTAGCAACTATTTTGAAAATCTGGGTTATCTTCCTAACTAATCCGGATTTTGTCCGAAATGGAGTCCAAATTTTTTGTACGCACCGTAAGCTAATTTTGTTTCCAGAGCAACTAATCAACTTAACTTAAATCAAAAGAAAAGTAGGCGATACTACTAGTCTTAAAATAAATACTAAACTTCATTATCTATCGACATAATCAACATAGGATATTATTAGTAAGAAATTAATTCTCTAAGCAGTAGTCATTACTCAATCTGTTATATTACTAATACTATTTGAAAATGATCAAACAAACATTTCAACAAATGTATTAAATATCGAGTCGTTGGATGGAGACATGTTATGGAGCATAACTTTGCTGTTTTATTGAAACCTATTGATTTGAAGAAACAACCAAATCTCGGATGACGTTTGGTCCGTACTAATAACTCTAGTTTCCAGTAATGAAGAGTGGTGGAGGGTTACTCCACATGTTTCAAAGAAAGAAACACAAACAACCAAATTTTATTACGATTTTTGTAATTGTGGCCCATGGTAATGATATATATATGATGCTCATATATATACCAGTACCAAACTTTTACAGTGTATTGCTAACTCAATTGACCTAATTATACTATCTTTCTTTTTCTTTCCGTCCTTAACCTATGCAATTATAAAACATAAAGACGAGTAAAATAGGGTTGAGGAAGGCAGGAGGAAATTTGGTGCACACAAAGAAGCATTTATTTCAGTGAGACCACTCTATAACTTCTGGAGTAGATCTGAAACTTCATTTCTAATTTAAACTAGATATGGCAGTCGCAGCTTCGCTGCAGTATATAAAATATAAAAATTTCTCATGTAAATTATAAAAATCTGTTGTAAAAAACTTATCAAAATTTAAAAAAAAAATGTAAGTTTAAATTAGTAATTTCTTCCACAGAAAATCGCTATATAAACTTGACATAAATTTTCTACCCAAAAAATATTGCTAATATTAATGATTTGTATGCACTATTTTTAATTTATTTTATAAAATTTTTTTTAAAAAATAAAAAAATTACAAAAATGAAAACATAGAAAGTTGTTATATAAACTTGACATAAATTTTCTGCCCAAAAAAATCTTTCTAATATTAATGATTGCTAATAAAAAATTATAAAAATGAATATATAGAAAGTCGCTATATAAACTCGACATAAATTTTCTGCTCAAAAAAATCTTACTAATATTAATGATTCAAAAATATTGCTAATATTAATGATTGGTACGACTATTTTTATGATTGGTAGACTATTTTTAATTGCTACGACTATTTATAATTTATTTTAAACAAACTATATTAAAGAAATAAAAAATTAAAAAATGAAAGCGGTCCACGAATCTTAATTAAAAAAACTATAAAACTATAGATGACAATTTTTTAAATTTACGGCATGGTGGTCAACGCGTAGAACCATTTAAAAAATATACTGCATAGTAAATATCTAATTGCCTAACATGGATGCATCTGATTTTTGGTTATACATCAGTTTAGTGGTCCATTGGCGCCTCTTCAAAACAAATAGTTCTTTCTCTTTACTAGCAGCAGTGCCCGCTCAATGTGCGGGCGAACTTTATTATGGGAAAAATATTATTTTGACATAAATATGTTGTCCATTTTCAATATTTAAGATCAATGTTGTCTTCATTAGCGCTAAAGGTAGCTATAGTATTTATTGGATTAAACAAAATAGAATCAATAAAAAAAGACATGTGAACAACTCAAAAAAATTAAATTTACGAAAATAAATGTTTCTCAATTAAAAGGTTTACATAGGAACAATCTAATTTACGAAAATAAATGTTTCTTCGGCTAATAATGTCTTGTATATATAGGTGAAATTATTTTGTTGTAGACCATTTCATTTAATTGTGATACTTCGACTTCAGATAAAGTGTTTAAAGATAATAGCACGTTTTTTTTATATTTTCTATTCTTCTTATTCAAGTCAACGAAGATTGTTATTCCTTTTGCTAGTCAGGGCAGCAACAACTTCCATTTATTTTGTATCAAATATATTGGTATTTACACAACAATCTTTACTTTCAAATGTTATGGCCTTTTCTTTCCTCTTTGGATTGATGTATTTTTATTTAGTACAAACAGGAAATCAAATTTTGAATTGACCAATGACCTTTCGCATCTCGCAAGCTCCATCTGACCCTTTGTTTTCCAACTTTGTTATATTCAAATTTCCACTGCGCTTGTTTCCATTCTCTCTCTCCTCTTAAATGGTAATGAACTAATGATAATCGGTTTCCATACAAATAATCAAAACCAAATGCGCAGATGCGTTCCTAAATTTAGTTGTAATGATCTCCATATCGTACCTTCCTCGAGCCGAATCTAATTTTAGTAAGCTGGAATATATATATCATTATTGATTTCCTCCGTAATGGGCTTCCAAATTTTCATTTCCAATTAATGCCTTTTCTCTCTTAATTAGATTCCATGTTGAGTTGTTGAACGAATAAATTATTGGCAATGCTATCATTATTCAAATATGCTATCATAGCATTAATCCATTGATTATAATCTTCAGTCATTTTTTTTTATTACAACGAACTCTTTGAAAATTAATTTAAAAAAGAAATGGTGCCATACTAATGGCTCTTTCAAGGCTGAGTGCTATTAACTCGTCCAACATGCACAGACTCGCTAGCTTTTAGAATCCTCTCTTAGTCTCTTTCCACTGCAAGATCTGGATTGTGAACCTTCAACATATCGATTTCCTACAATATGAATAGCAAATTAAAGGAGAGCACACTAAAATATATTGTATTGTAGATGAACTGGTCACAACTGTTGGAGTTATGTCCTAGAAGCCAATCATTTTGGTTACCTCTATGGTTTATGTTATTGATGATATTTTATCATTTGTTCCTTGATTTATTTATTGATAGATCATTCAGGTTGAGGATCTGAATTGTAGATCTCTATAACTCATTTGTTCATAAATGACAATAATAAATCTAAAGATGTCCATAATCTTGATAATTAACAAGGAGCATTAATTATCAAATAAGATTAGTATGCAAGTTAAGCGATGATTAAGTTCTACAAATCATAGGTAAGGAGTTGCCAACTTAATTGCATATGTATATGTTATAGAACATAGTACAGGACTTGACCCAATGAAATAAACATTTGGATTGTGTTAAGTGTCATTGTTTATTTCATATCAGTTTGATTCTAAGTTTGAGATGCTCAACTTTTCCACATGAGGATAGGTTCAATAAATATCGTCTAACGTTGATTCCTGATAAAGGCCGCTATAAGGACTTTATTTATGTACTCTTGAATTGTGCGGGGAAAAGTTGTTCATCAAGAAAACCGTATGTCCCTCATTAATATACTTAATGAGTGATGATATCTGTTTGGGCCCCTTGATGGAGTTGGATTGGTTGGCCAACATGTACAATCAACTCTAGATCAAGAAATGTATAATCTGCAAGAATGACACATTCATATCTTGGATTATACAAAGATATCATGTGACATAAGAATCAGACAAGGAAATACTAATATTTCTTATGCAGGATTAACATATTGTAGCAGTACATTATTTATGCGAATTGGGAATCATAACGTGTTGCTAGATACCGCTTATGATTATTGGAATTAAATAAGCGATTTAATTCCATGGCCAACATAGCATAAATCCTCAAAGGGTCACACAAAATAGAGTTTTAACCAAACAGTGCATTATTTATTTATTCGCAACAGTGAGTATTGTGAAAATATGATGGGTTGATTAATTAATTATATACCGTTGTGAACCGTTATAATTAATTGAATCAAATTGATCATATAGAAATAAATTAGTGCATTTGCTAATCCTAGATTAATTATTAATATGTTAATATTTAATCATGTGCAATACATTTAATTAATTGAACTAATTGGGCTTCTAAATTAAATGGTTATTTAAAGGCCCGAATTGAGGTGTATGAAAGGAGCAACATGAGAGATGGATTAATGAGCTTTGGAGCCCACAATCCTTCTCCCTAATTTCGACAAAGAGAGGGGCAAAACTGTCCAAGCTCATTTGGATGAGAGACCTAGGGTTGGAGCACTATAAATAGGGGTATCTCTTGGGAGAAAAATCCTAGTCGTCATTTGCTCTCTTCCCTTCTCTCTCTCTTGGCCGAAATCCACCCAAGGAAGAAGAAATTTCAGAATTTCTTCCTCCAATTCCTCTCACCTCCACCTCTCAAAGTTCATGTGTTGAACAAATTTCCCTCAAATAATTAACTAGTTAATTGCTTTGGAAGAGGGAAAACCTTAGGATTAGCTTTGCTCTCTTTGAATCGCTAGCACGAATCTTCTAGAGCTTGGTTAATCTCTTGGTGGACTCGAGGCGACCGGCCGGCGACTTGGAGAAGGTGAAGGCACCCCATCGACTCCTACGCATTGGATCTAACCTCCTTGATACGATTCAAGGAGAGGTAATGATTCAATCCCCTTTCTCATGACGTGTGATTGCTTTAGCACTAGATCTTTTGACTTGCTTGTTGTTAATGGTGATTAATTAGTTGTAATTAATCTAATAATTAAAAATGAGCATTCCTTAACAACAACCTGAACCAGATGTACCAGTCTTGGTATTGGTGATACCATACCATGGATATAAAAATATCAGAATACAATTATTAGTCATCAGAACAGAATGGTATCTTGGTGCAACAAACGAATCAAACTGGAGATGTACCAGTTACCATGATAATCTTTTGTTTATAACATTGTGTCAATAGGAAAAGTAACTAAAAACTAAGAAAATTCAATCTAATGTTGTTTCAATATCTCCAAATATATCTAGACCCCATCTTTATTTCTCTTTTTTTAAGTTTAAAACAATGTGGGAATGATTGAGATATCATTTTGAAAGAAATATAGTGCGCAATATTTCAAAAGAAATTTCTTACCAGACTTCTATTCACTGGACCACCTGAATTAAATAAATAACTCAATTTCGCATCAAGTGAACAAAGATAAGCAGTACTTTCATGAGATGTAACCTCGGATTGATTGGTTCGACTCCTCTAATGCACTTCATACAAAATGCAGATAGTAGGTCAACACATCTGTACTGACTTGTTTCTTTTGAACTGTCTATGTAAAATTATGAAAACTTCCACCATTTGTAAAGATTATGAGAAATTGAGTCTTGTGTAAAAACGCATCAAATTGATGAAATCTAAAGACTAAAAGGTATGTGCTTACAAATAAAATCAAAGAAGGGTTGGAGGAGGGTGTCGTCGCGACAGTGGAAGTTGTAGTGGTCACTGAAGGCCGTGATGATGGCAACCTCCATGACGACAATAGCCTCATGGCGATCGTGGAGGTGGCAGAAGAGACATATAAGCTTCGCCTTGAAGATTGAGTAGGCAGTGATCTATGTGCTAGCAGTTGTGCCCACCCGATATGTGAGAAACTTTTTCTAAAAGGAAATATCATTTTACTACAAATTAATATACAAATTATGATTTGTTGAAAGATAAAAGAGAAAACACAAATGAAAACTACAAAACATAGCAATAATATGAGGTTTTTATTGTGGTATTTATTTTTGCATGCTTCTAAACTGGCTGCATCATGGTGCTCATTTCTTACATGCCCGCTAAGCAATACTGGTACCCAATATTTCTTGACAGCTGCTGTCAAGGTTTCAAAAAAAAATACTGGTACCCAATAGCGGGTTATAATGAGCCAGTATAATCGCAAAGGAATAGAATAAAGACAAAAAAAGGTACCTTAAGATCGTCATAATGACCAGAAACAGGATTAGCAGCTGCTAGAACATAAGTTTTTGAATTTAAAACTGTTGTAATTCCTGCTTTGGCAATAGATAGTCTGCTGCTCCATGGCTTCATGGATAGCAACCCTAATAAGGGAATGCCAAGGGTATTAGAGATGAGAAAATAAAACAAAAACATACTGAACTATTCAATTAACCATGGAGTGAGGAGATTGCATGGCAGTTACCTGTCTTCTGGCCTCATTTTATCAAACTCATCAATGCACCACTCCACCGTCCGCCAGAATCATAGCTCCACCTTCCAAATAAAACTCGCGCTGTACAGAGTAGAATAGGAGTGATTAGAACAACTAAGTCATCTCAACAAAATATAGGAAGTACTGCAAGTACATCATCAACAAGTATCAAAATCAATTTCTTTATTTTTTTTTAGAAAGCCAGCTGGTTCGAAGTCAAATTTAAGGCACCAAGTCAGAGTTTTAGAAGGAGTCAGAGTTTTAGAAGGAAAGAAGGTAAAAGAGAATAGATAAAATGTTAATTTTCTTCCACTCTAAATGATTAAAAAAAGAGTTGACAAATTATCATCAGTCAGAAGCAAGATACTAAATTGTTAGAACAGAGGCGCAATATTAGCAAAAGTTTTCTTAAAGCTTCTAAATTTAATACTTTGAAAGTTTCAAAATTTATTTAAATATCAGAATTCTTGCAATATCACAATTATTTGGAAAAAAAAATCAGCTTACCTAGATGATCGACAGATGGAAAGAGGCATGGGCGATGATTGTCAATGGGTTGATGGAAGCGACGGAGAACCATAGGCGATGGAGTGCGCGGAGAGGGATTGATTTTGGGACTGAGGGATTGCGCAGGAGAGGGTTCGATTTTGCACAGGAGGTGAGGATTTTAGCGTTGAGGGATTGTGCAGGAGATAAATCAATTAAAAAATTGAAAAATGTCAATAACCTAGACAAATCAAGGGGAAATCAAGATATGAGCATGAAGTTCTAAAATGAAGATAAACAAAAATTAAAAGAAGAACAAATCGAATGTGGTAAATGAATTTTTAGGGGAACCTTTCAGCGGTAGACAAACAACAAGTAACATTCATCATGACTAACGAAGATTTGGATTGGAGAGGGAAAACGGGAGCAGCGGTCAAAACTCGTCGAGAGAGAAACCAGAATGTTACTTGTTTTTGGAAGAGAGGAAAGAGAAGCCAATTTGCTCAATTAAAGAAGCGCAGGGCAGGGGAATTGAGATGCGATTTGAGAAGGGGAGGGGAATTGGGGAGGGAGGCGCAGGAGGAAAAGAAGAGGCGCAAAATCTAAAATAAAAAAGTTTCTACGGAGAATCGAATTGGTTCCGTTTAGTATTGCGAATTTGATACAAACCAGCCATGACCCTTTGCTGTCAAAGAGTCTGACCCTAGCATTAAATACAGATCTAAATCGTAGATTGTACAGATCAATGGTTTATAATTGATGTTAACAATTGTTTAAATCCCTTTGGTGATTTTTGTTATGACTTTTCTCTAGGTACATTTATGAGTTCTTTCTCTTTATAAATCTCAAACTGTTTAACTTATTTGCAAATAGTAAGGTAGGGCTGGTCAATAATCCGCGACTTATGTTGCTCATTTGAACCTAGTAATGCTTGATGCCCTCAAGGAATTCTTATCTACAGTACCGTTTGTTATTTTGTAAGGACTTAATATTGATTTTTGGATTGAGCGTACACGGTGCAGTCCATCGCTCACCCTTTTTATTTTTGGCTTATATTAAATTGTTGTGCATCTCTATTCCATATATAAAAGCTCCACAATGAGACATAAAAAGTTAAGAATTTATGGGGAGTAGTGTCGAGTTTACAAATTGGAAAGATATACCAGTGTCAGGTTTACGAATTGGAAAGATACACCATTTTATTTTTCAGATGAGACAAAGGAAAGGAGTTGATATAGGCTGGGGTGTACAAGTCTAATAATTTAAAAGGTTCCAACTAATGAAACAAGAAAAATATAGAGTACACATGATTTATATTTGCCGACATAAATCGGTGATACTAAGGGGTTAATAACCAAAATAAGAAGAAAATTAAGGTATATAAAACGGTGGGCTATTTTAAATACAACATTTCAGAACTTAAGGATTTTGTTATGTGCGTGTAGAGGTGAAGAAATGGACTGGTGACAGAGTAAATAAATGAATGTGTATTCAAAAATTAATTTCATGAAAATTTTCAATAAGTTGGTCAAATAATTTGGACAGATAATGAAACGAGATCAGATAAAAGAAAATATAGAAAGATCATAAATTGATTTAATATAAATCATACACCACCGGAAATATTTTGACGCACAATTAGTAGTGAATTTTTTTAAAAAAAAAATGAAATAACGTATGAACCAAAATAAGAAATAAATGCAAACAGAATTTAGGGGCATTTGAAGCAATGATTTTTACAACTTTAATTATTTTATGAGAAAACCTATGGTGCATACTAATGTATCAAAATTTTGGTGCATACTGATCCAAACTCTTCGATCTACTTCAAAATGACCGATCCAAACCATCTAATATATTCATCACCCTATTATAATCTCCTTGCCGACCAAATTTTATATTTTTTTATTTTTTTTTACTATTTTTCTTTAAATTTGTAAAAGGTCTAATCAATTTTTTTCTGAACCGTTCAAAAATAGCAGCTTTTAAAAATTCGAAAAAAATACTTACAATTTCTGAAAGAAAATGTAAAATTTGGTAGTCAAGAAGATTTCAATAGTGAGATCATAGTAGACGGTTTGAATTGGTTATTTTAAAGTAGATCAAAGAGTTTGGATCAGTACGCACCGAAGCTCCGGAACATTAGTATGCACCATAGATTTTCTCTTATTTTATTATAATTATTTTATTCTTTCCAAAAATTTTCAATCATATATACATCAAAAAGTATGGTTAGCCAGCTGTATAAATATTATAAAAGAAAGAATCTTTTACAAATGATTTACAAATGATGCATGTTGACCGAAAAAGAAATTCAATCGGTGGAGACAAATTTATTAATAAAATAAAATAAGACATATAGATTGGTGGGTTTTTACCGAGAATATTTAAGTATTTTATTAATTGGAGAATGGTCACACACATAAAATTTTTAATTATATAGAGATAAAGGGGCTGCCATGTAGGAAATCAGCTACCAAGAAAGCAATTAATATAGACAAAATTGCAAATGAGAATTGACACGTAAATATGGCTTCCAAATAGAGAATAAATTTGTTTTAAATTTGTTTTCGTTTTTTTATCTGTTAAGAAATCATGTACAGTTAAAACATAGAAAATTTTATGCTTTTGTCTATTTCATCCATGCACGTCACTCTACAATGAATTCCGGTTCTACTATCTTCAAAATTAGCAATAGTTTATGTTTATAATTTTAATTAACAAAAACATAAATTATGAGATATCTATAAAAGATACAAATTATGAGGGTACAAATCACGCTAGTTATTAGTATGGCCGAATCAGTTTCGAGCTGCTGACGAATCAAGCTGATAAGTTCCGAGTTGTCGAATCAAATTCGAACTAAGCTCCTTTGAAACCAGCCTGGGAAATGGATCAGTTATATATTATATATTGGGCCTAATAAAATTTTAGTTTCTGAATTCATGTTGGGCTCATAACGGGCCGAAAACTAACACTCCCATCTGTCTTTTTTTGCTGGGTATGTATGTGGAATCGGATCCTCTGGACGTCCATTCTCTGGACGTTTGGTGGACGTCTAGGGATCTGGACCGTCTGATTTAATCTCAACGGCTATAAGGGAGCCCCGTGCATTCCACCACACCCGAAAAAAATATTGGCCCGAAAAAAATGAACCGTCTGATTTAAATCGAACGGCTCCGATCAAGACGTCCACTGGACGTTTCAAAAAAAACGTCCAGAGGATCCTGGTCCGTATGTATGTATATACACTGACACTGTGTGCTCCTTTCAAATTTGAATTATTGTCCATTGGTTAGGTAGTCGAGTGTAATTTATGTATTTTGTGAATGTTTGAGTCTTTTATTTCAAAAAGGGTTACTTCTGTACAGGATTCTTTCTTAAAAGGTAAAAGCTGTTTAAGTGTTTGTCCATATAATGCCTCTGGCTCTGAGTAATCTGGTTGCTTTTAGTCTTTTAGCTTCTTATTTCAACCTTGGCATTTTCTGGAAGAAATGTTGTTGGCACGGTGATTGAATTGATTTGTTTACTATTACGTTTTGAGCCAATCGAAATATTGTTATAGTAGTAACTTGTGAGTGGCGCTAGATGTTGCCACACTCAATTATTGGTGTAAATTGAAAACCCAAAATCATAGACCAGAATTCACACTGATAAATCTTAAAGTTTTCATCTCAGTTTATGTCATTCTCGGCTAATGTGGACACTTGAAAAGGTGTTTTGACATTTGAAAATTTGAACAGTGCTGATGTTGCATTTATTTTTATGCATTGAATATTCGGCTGCTTATTATGCAAAAGGTACATTTCGGAGCTGCCCATTTGATGTTAATGCATGTGTTGGAATGTTGATTGGAAAAGGAAAAAAAAAAATAATAATAAGAGGAAAGATTGAAGTTTTGGATTTGTGTGTTGTAAGCTGAGTTTTAAGCTAGTAATATTATTTTAGCTGTTTCAGTGATGAGTTCGTTAAGCTGTAGGGAAAAAAGCTAAAAGCTATGAGGAAATGTGTCGATATTTTTCTGGTATCATAATTAACATGATTGTATAGTGAGGTAATATTTAGACATAAAAATATCACTTCAATATTCGTCATAAAGACGACGTAGACAAAGTTTGAGCTTCAATTGGTTTTAAAAGTTTGGAGTTTTTTTCAGCCCGATTTATAATATAGTTTATTGATTTCATAATATAAGAAACATATATATATATATAATTCTAGTATATTAAGTATTAAGTATATATATAAATTTTGGGTTTTTTGTCGCATGCGGAGTTACTGTGGTTAGCACAGTAACTCCGCGGATTTTATGTGGCCGGGCTGTTGGATTTTTGGTGCGGCGTGATTTTTTGGTCTGGATTTTTTGTGGCAGTTTCTATATGACATTTTGATAGTATTCTCAGTTTTTATGATATTTTTTATATATTGTTCTTAATTTCGTAAAAAAAATTATGTGTGCGATATTCGCTGTATAGTTATCAATCTTGACCACGTGGTTGCTGATTTCATTAAGAAACAATTTAATAACATATTCGTATAGGAATAAATCGCGCAACGCGCGAAATAAGAGCCAGTTGATTTTAAAGAGTTATTGCGGCTCTCAATTATAAGCGTAGTAGTTGGTAATATGACGTATTATCGAGCCAGAAAATAGTGATTAGCAAAGCTGCTTTGCCAAAGAACCTTAATGTATTTGTATTTTTTTTTTTTTTAAATTTTCATATGTTCTAATTCAGAACAGAAAACATCAACCATATCAGATCCTTTCTTTGTTGTAAAAGATATCGCTCCAGTTGGAGTAACTGGAGAGCGTTTTAGCCAATTGAGCAGCGACCGCGCCTGACAATTGGGATCTCATTCTCACCCAGTTATTATGCGGACCCACCTGTCAGGACTCCAGACCGTATTCCTGTTTCCACAGTCCCTAGTCCCTACCCGCAAACTTGCCAAAACCCTTCGAACCATCTCTGCTCCTCTCTCCTCTCCAGTCTCTCTCTCGCTTTAAACTAAACCTAGGGTTTCCTTCACCACCTCACCACCCCGCGCTAGTTCCCTCCGGTGCTCCGTCTATGTACGGCGGCGGTAAGTCAACTCCCTCTCTTCTCTTCCCTCTCGCTCTCTCTTTCTCCCAAGTCTAGTGTGTCGCGAGTCACTGCTATTGGGCTTTAAGCCCGTTTCACAGTCCGTGGGCCTGCTTGTCAGTCACCTGTTCACAGTTTAAACGAGATTATACCTTGAGCTGGATATGAAAATTTGAATGCTTTATTTCTTAATCACAAAGAAGAGTTCACCTCAATTCCTGCTCTGACTAGCAAATAGTTTTGTAATGACAACTGATAATGCTAAAACAGTAATTCCCAACAAATGTGTTGGCAATTTCATGTACGAGGTACAGTGTAATAATTTGTTTGTTGAGAAGTTTAAATTCCATCATGAACTAAGAATGCAAAATTCACTTCTTTTTCTCTGTCTTTCGTTAGATGAGGTGTCGGCCATTGTGGTCGATTTGGGATCGTACAGCTGTAAGGCAGGGTATGCTGGCGAAGATGCACCCAAAGCCGTCTTTCCCTCGGTAAGCTTATTTTCTCGCAAGTTGCAACCTTTGTGATATATATTATCTTGTCAGAAGATTAAAGGTGAAAAAAAATATATGGCGACCTTGCATTGCCACCACAGTTCCCAGATCTTAGTTCAACATTAAATTTGGTGTGCTGTCTAACATAGGTGTGCCAGCCTGTTGAAAGATACTGGAAAACCTTTTGATGACAATGCTGGTTAAGCCTTTGGATCCCATTTAAGACCAGAAAACAACTCAAAAAGTGTTTTCAATAATACTTTTAAAGCGTGTTATATGACATTCACTATTCAGTTTCATACCTATATATATATTTTTTTTTTGAAAAAAAAAGTTTGTATACCCTTATTCTATATTTCATTGAATTCTTATTTAGTAGCTGCCGCACAGTTCCTTATTTATGTCGGAGCTTAAATAGTGCCATGAAACCTTTTAATTTTTTATTTATTTTTATTTAAATTTTCAATTTCTAAGGCTGTGGGTGCCATTGATCAAATGGAAGTAGACAGTGAGGCCAATCCGGAGAAGGAAGCTGACTCAACTCAAGACCCCAAGAATAGTGCAAAACCGTCAGATGCTGACAAGTCGAAAGCAAAGAGAAAGCTCTATGTTGGCACTCAAGCCCTAGATTATAGGAGAGACCACATGGAGGTAAGTTGGTTATTATACAATACATGTAAGCTGATATATATACTCCATCTGGTAGGTACCTATGTCGATTCATTTTCTGGTAATGCAATTAAAGGAAGTCATGTTGATACCTGGTATTACAATACTTAGTGGTTATGCAAATTAAAGTTTTTGTCATCAGGTCTTGTTGGGTCTATATCATTTTTAATTTTGCTATTTGCATCTGATGTAGGTAATATCTCCATTTAAAGATGGTGTTGTCGTTGACTGGGACATGGTTGACAATATATGGAATCATGCTTTTAGGTTAGTATATTTGATTTGCTGCTGATTATCTGCAATAAAAATTCTAACGTTGATTAAGGTAGACGTGTTATTGTTGTTTTAGATGTCCCAGTTTTGAAAAATCATGAAATATTAGAAGTTTTTTTTTTACCTTTTAGGTAATAAACCTAGTTCAGCAATGCCCACCGCTTTCTTAGTTTTGTGAGCTCGTCTAGCTGATGTTCATGTTGTTTTTGGGTCCCTGAACCTTTTTTTGTTTAATTATCACTTGAATTTTTGGCATTGCTTCATCTATGTCCCTGTATGAGTTGATGTGTTAATTAATAGTCCGAAAGCTGTTTTAATGTTGAGAACTCTAAAATGCTTACGATGAATCGGTTGAATTTTAGGTACAGTACAATCTAATTGACAGAAGGACCAGTTGGTACAGTACCTAATGTGGTAATGGACTGATTGAACCAAGTGCTGTAGCTTATAGGATTGCCAAAGAACAAAAATCAGGGGCATGACTGCTGGTTGCTGGCATATGAATAAAAAGAAAAATGTGGAAGTTGTTAGTTGTACAGGCTTTCAAGTTTTAATCTGATATATTTCTAATAATTTCGTTTAATTTATTATTTAGGCAAAGGCTCTTGATTGATCCAACAGAGCATCCTATGTTACTAGCAGAACCATCAATCAACACAGCGCAGCAAAGAGAGAAGTAATGACCTCCCCCCTCCCCTCCAAACCCACCCTCTGCTATCTTTATGTCCGTCTTTTTGGTAGTCTTTGTTTCGGAGTTGGTCCTTTTGGAACTTCCATCCCTGATAAAAGATATTAAATAATACGGTCAACATATCTGTGCTTATGTCTGTAGAGAAAGGACCAGTGCTATTTGCTAGTATTATTGTACTCACGAACCCTTCCTAGATATGGTCGGTGGGTTTAGCTTATCCTTGTGATCAAGAAAGAAATTTCTGCTTTCTAATCCTCTCTCTTTATTTCTTTTACTTTGTTATTTAATTGATAGGGCAGCAGAGGTTATGTTTGAAACCTACAAGGTTCCTGCATTGTTCTTGGCCAAAAATGCAGTATGTACTTCAAATCCTACATTTATTTCTATGATTGTTTGTAGAGTTGAAAGTTAGGGGGGGCTATTTTTGATTTTTTATTGCTAATGCTCCTTGTGGCTTCCAGGTGTTGACTTCTTTTGCTTCTGGCCGTTCCACATCCTTGGTTGTTGATAGGTGTGTTTATATTTTTGCATTGTTATTATCCTTTAATGCGAGAAACTTGTATGTAATTTTCATTCTGTTCCTTTGTTTCTAATAGTGGAGGAGGATCTACTGTGGTTGCTGCTGTACATGACGGTTATGTGCTTCAGAAGGTTTTAAATCTCTCCCTCTCTGTGGTTAAGCAGTTACTTTTTTAATTGAGTGCACTTCTCATTTGTTTTTTTCACTATTTGTCGGATTTTCACCATTTACTTTTCATGTGTTCTTGTTCATGGATCTCCTTTCATTTCATGAAAATGTTTGTAGTTTCACTTGTTCTGAAGCTATTATATGCTGAAATAAGGTCACTTCCTTCTATAAAGTAAACTTCTCAATATTTTTCTGTTGTCTTGATTTAGGCTGTTGCTACCTCTCCAATTGGAGGTGAATTTTTGACTGATTGCATGATGAAAAGCCTGGAGAGCAAGGGAATTGTTGTAAGACTTATTTAAAAAAAGGAAAAAAAAATTCACCATTGTTCTTAAAACATTTTGCTATAATAATGAAACCATTTACTGACTTCTCTTAATTATTTTCTTGTAGATCAAACCTAGATATTCATTTAAAAAGAAAGAAATTAGCCCTGGTGAATACAAGGTAATTAATCTTTGGTATTGCTGGTCTGTTATTGTATAATTACTGTGTTTTGGTTTTTACTGAAGTCTTGTATGGTAGTTTGTCATCTATAATTTTCCATCACTGTAACACGGGTCCCTGTGTTATTGGCCATGCCTGTATGATTCTGGTCAATATTGATACATCCTATCCACTTTGACTTTCTGCAGACCCTGTTGTTAATTTTTTATTATTTTATGTTGATAGATAGTAGATCTTGATTTCCCAAACACAACAGAGAGCTACAGGTTGTTCTGCACGGTATGTTTTGGAATCAATCTTTCATCTTGTCAATTGAGTTTTTTTTTGTTTTTCTTTTTTCTTTTCCTCCTTTTTCTGTCTAATTTGCTTTTACCATTTATGATTATGATTTTTTTAATATTTTTAAATTCTAATATGTCCACAATTGCAGAGAGCTATTGCTGGTGACATCAAGGAATCGGTCTCTCGTGTACCAGATAGTGCTTATGATGGTTAGTGAGGACATAGTTCCTTGTATTCTGTGATACACTTGTGCAGACTTGTGCGGTGTAGAATTGCTTATGAATGTCTTCTATTTTTCTGAACAAACTTTCACTTTGTGACTACTGCATTGTAGAATTGCTTATGTTTCCTTTTTGTTTGGAAAATAATTATAGCTACAATCTTATAGAAATGATGATGATAGAATTAGAAATTAGAAGAAAGGGTAACAGCGACTTGCTATGTTTAATGGAGGATATGACTTCTTCGCTGATATTTTAATTTTCATCATGTTACAGAAGCATCATATGCAAACGTTCCTATGACTTCTTATGAGCTTCCTGATGGGCAGTAAGTTTTATAGATGGCATTTCCAAATAAATTAATTATCTTGTGCATTTGTTGTTAACAAGTTGTAATTTTGTAATTTAATTTGATTTATCTTTGCACTTGACAGGACAATTGAAATTGGTGCTGATAGATTTAAAATCCCTGATATTCTATTCAATCCATCATTAGCTCTGGTAAGCAATTAGATCTTCATTAAATACAAAAATCATAACAATCTTCGAGAAGTTTTGTTCTCTTAACCTTTTGTTGTTGAATATGAAGAACAGACGATACCAGGGATTGAGGGTTTCTCGGATCCAGCTTCAGTTAAGGGGCTGCCACAAATGGTACGTGACATGTAGGAAATGGTCTATAAACAAAACCAATATGCAGTAAAAGATGATTAAGAACAAGTTTAATCATTAGTTTCTATTTTATCCTTTTAATTTTTCTCTTCAGGTCCTCGAGAGCATAAACAGATGTGATGTTGACATAAGGAGGGAACTGTTCAGCAGCATTTTGGTAATTACTTTGTACATGTTTTCTTATTTAGTGTCTGGTGCAATGAGATATTGAAGAACAATAATAATCTATATGGTTGTGCAAACTCTAGGGGAAAGTGTGCACAAACTGTATTCGTGCAACTTTCATCTAAGCTTACTAGTTTGAGGCAACTACTTACAGTGATTTATCTCTGACATATTGAATTTTCAGAGATAGATACTAAATATGTTTTGTTGTTTCCAAACAGCTTGCAGGTGGCACTTCATCAATGCAACAGTTAAAGGAGCGTCTTGAAAAGGAATTAATGGAGGTCCTACTTGTCTACCTTTTTGCAACTTCTTTTCTCAATATTTATTCCTATTTTACAAATTTTACTTCTTGGATAAATAATCTGTAATGATTTAACTGAGAAATTGCTACTTCATTAGTTGAGCAGATTTAAAAATTGTATTTGGTATTTATTTCAAATATGTAGGATGCTCCTCAGGCAGCACGTGTCAAGGTTTTGGCCAGTGGTAATGCAATAGAGAGGCGATTCAGGTATGTATATCTTCTTTTTGTCTAACTGATACTTGTATCTCACATGCATGTATAGTTGTTGAGCAGTTTCGTTATATGTATGGTCAGTGTTTGGATAGGAGGCAGTATTCTGGCATCTCTTGGATCATTTCAGCAAATGTGGTTTTCTAAAGCGGAGTAAGTTCTATATAATTGTTTTCCCATTCCCTTGTGTCGTAGTTTGAGAAAAAAGACGATTACTGATTAGTTATACATGCTTCAGGTACGAAGAACATGGTGTTTCGTATATTCACAGGAAATGCCCTTAGGGAGGAGGTTGTAAGTTACATTGACCAATATTGTAGGCTTATTCTTGGTGTTAAGTTTGTTAGAATTAAACTTCTTATTGTTGTATCCGAGGGATATTTAATCATTGAGACATATGTATTCCTGATTAGGTTAGTAATTTAGGTGCCATAGTTTTCTTTAGGAGCATCGGTCTCAAGGACTATCGGTCTAGTGCTGTTTCTTTGTTGTGTGGTATCATTTCATTGAAATATGTTACTCCCTGCACAAGATTAGTTTGTACTGATCTCACATCTCCTTCCCCTGTCATTGAAATAACATGGAGAAATAATCTAAGAGTTTTGAGTATTGAAAGAGATGGACATGGCCTCTTGGTGACCATCAAAGGCTCCATAATTCACAATAATATAACTTCAGCATTCAATTCATGTTCAGATTCTGAAATTATGTGAACAGATTAATTTTTAAAATTCAACTGGAACTTTTGAAACAAAATTCCGGTTCCGAGAATAAAATTAATTGCTGAAGTTTAAAATGAGTCTGTGATTTTAAAATCACGATGGGGAATTTAGATTTAAATCTGTCTATTTTGTTAATTTTGCATATGTAATCAATGCCTGTCAAAGAGCTTTGTTTTTAACGACTCCCGTAATTTTCTTTAGTGCCTCTGACAGTCTGCCTCAGTATAATGCTCAGTTACACCTGACACTGGCATAATTAATTGGTAAATTAAAGTCCCCAGTGTCCCACACATCTGACTCTTTTTTCATTTTGTTTTCTTTTGCCAAATACATCTCACCCTCTTAAGGAGGTCCAGGAGGGAAAGCCAAAATGAAGTAATGAACCATGTGATTCCAAAAACAAATAAATAGAAAAATATCAGCTCAGATTCGCTGCTTGCTAAATTCCGCGCAGTACACTGTCATATGTCCGATCATAAGAAGATTCATGCCATGATCAGATTGAATGGTGAAGATGCACTGGACAGTTACAGTGAAGAAGTGAAAATGAATTTAACTTAATAAAAGAGAATCTTTCAAATTCCATAGTCCGAACTCCAAAGCTATATTTGGGTTTGACTGCCATTGATCTAGGAGATGTTGTTTAGTCGTTCTATGTACGTTGCATTAAATTTTAATAGTTGACATTTTGTTTTTGTCGACAAATACACATGGTTACGAAAACATTGCAAGGAAAGATTGCCATGTGTTTGCCAATAGTACATTCCTCACTTCTTTTTTTTTTATTAATTTTGTTTTTGTTTTGGGGACATCAAATAAATGCGGGTAATTTACTGACTATCAGAAACATTATTTACTTTTGTTGCCGAAGGTAATAAAAATGTTCTTTTTGTAAAATAATAAATTGAGCAAATATAAGAGGATGAACCAAAAAAAAGAAAAAAAAAATACAAGACACGTCCTGGCTAATGAACATTAAATTACACAGATTCTCTGACTGGGCGATTCTATACGAACGGTAAATATCATATGCAATGCAGGAACAAGACATTTTAATGTTTATTTTTTAATATATTTTGAAGTAAAGGAAAAATGCATTCTCAATTTAGGAAAAATTGCAAAAAAGTTCACAGCTCACGCACACAGGAAGTGAAAGCTATTTATTTTCATAAGAAAATTATATCAAGAAATCAAATTAATTAATCATCAGAGAAATGAAAAATGCAGAAAATAAATAAATTAAGGAAAAAAGCTTATTCCATTAATTCAGGACTTTTTTCATATTTTCAAAATATTTAAGACTAAAAATAATGTCCATGTCAAACCAATGAGGCGGGAAATTATGACGGAAATATTGCACGGGTAAAGAAGGAAAAAAGACCGAAAAATAACCAAAAGAAAAGGTAGAAATTTTTAGGGATCGATAACTTTGAAATTCGTAAATCACGATTTGGATACCATTCTTTGTAGTGAGGTGCTTAGGATGTGAAGTCAATCTAATTACATGTTGTGTGGGCCCCACGATTGAAGAGCTGCCAAGTTGCTAACCCAAAATCCAAATAAATAAAAATGAAAAAAATAAAAACACTCACTTTCTATTTTGCTCTTTTCAAATCAGAGAGGTTTCCCATGGTGCAGCTTTTCATATTGCTCCGTATATTGCACCTCAATATAAAATCCAAAACCTAAAAAGTAAAAAAATGATTGAAAGCCAAAACAAAATAATTATGGCCACGGACACTCAGTTTTCACATCAGACCCGCAAATTTAAAAAAAAAAACTAAAAATGAAAAATCTTTTTCCATCGTTTGAAAATCTTTTTCTTCTTCTTTGCTTCATTATTATTATTATTATTATTGCCTCTTTCATGATCGCCACCTCTGTCCAACTCATGTTCATGCCCAAAATCTCCATATTCAACCTCTCCATTTCCGGCGTCGTCTTCCAACCTCCAGTAGGCTTTTCGCGTTGAAAATGCACGACGCATCATGTTCTTCAAATCTGAATTGTTCTGCGCAAACCGCTGCGAGGTGGTCGTGTGGTTCCTCTTGAGAACAAAATTATCAGATTTCATGGTGTTGGGTTCTCTTGGGGGGATGGTGTCTGGGTTGTGATTTGGTTCCTTTTCATGACCTTGTTCTAGGTTTAGAGAAGAGGCTTGTGCTGTGTGGTCGCCACCGTTTTCTCTAAACTTGGAATAGCCATTCATGGCTAATTTTTGTCTGGAGGGGAGAGAGATGCGCTAGCTGTAAAGAGAGAAGGAGAGAGATTCAGAAAAGATCAATGTAGAATGAAGGAAGGACTATTTTGGAGATAGTGGCAGCATGTTTTGAATATATAAACTCTTTTTTTGCTGGTGCATACTGGCATATTAATTAATAAAGAAAATTTTCTCTTTTATTTGTAGAAATCGATTTTGACTTCCAAGTTATCACAGTGGTCCCCCTTTAAAGGAAAAAAGAATTGTAAAAGAAATAAAGAATATGCTAGATATTGCATATATGTCCTCGTAAGATCAGGAAAGTATGTCTTCTAGACATTATATATATTTCTTTTCTTTTTTTTGAAAGTAGCCTCAAGGACCCGGTAAAAAAGTGATGAATTTCTTTGCAAATTAAAGCTTATTGAAAGAGGGTGATGAAACTGCAGCAACTTACTTTTAAAAATAAATTTACGATACTAATAATTGACTTTAGTTCAGTATTTTAGACAAACATTTAGCAGGATAAATTATTACATTTAATTAGTTAAATAACTATTTTTCTTGGGTTTTGAGTAACTTTTCGATGTTAAATAATAAGGTCGGTGATGAAAGGTTTTGGAACAGGACCGTAACGATGATGTAAGCAGCTGAGACCAATGAATTTTAGTTGCTGGCTTTATATATTTGTATTTTTTGAAATAAGTACGGAGAACAACTCCACTACTTTTTATTAAACATAAGACAGTCACTTTGCAATATATCATAAAAAAAACTAGACTAATGCTTCATATGTAACCCAGAAACACAAGGATCTGAGAACACACTAGGACCTAACATCGAATGGTACCAATCTACTATTATTATCTATCCATTATAATATATCCATACTCAAAAGTATCCGAGCTAATTTCATGCTTTATATCATTCGTTGATGGCTATTAATACGTAGAGATTTTAAATACACAGCATGTTATGTGAATTCGTAAAACTCAAGGGTATTTCAATAAAATTGGAATAGGGGATACTTTGTAGCACCTTTTATTTTGAAAAAATATACTTATATAAGAGAATTCACAATCTTTATATATAAAATATTAGTTTGAAAAAAAATTGTTTTCGGCCAATGATCGTTTGGAGAAGTGATAAAAATCAGATGTATAGTTTATTATTATCAGAATGTTTTGAACACTTAACAACTTTAATGTAATGATTATTAAGCTACATTCCAAATGAATAAAATTCAACATTCATGTTATTTCATATTCTAATACCATTACTACATTTTGTTTTAGCTTTCAACTGTCTTCGAAAAAAACTAAATTTGAGATGGAATAATAACTGTATTTTAATAGACCTCCAACGCACTTAAATTTTGATGGCTACACGCTAGTAGAAATTTTGAGGACACAGGAACAAATGTCTAGGTCCATAGTCAAATAAATGAATGTGAGCTTTTAATATGAGAATCGGAGGAGAAAAGTTTGTGTGGATCACATGGCAAAAGGCACTCACATAAAAAAAAAATCAAACAAAAAGTTTAATAATAAAAAAAAAAACAAAAACAAACGAAGAGTGATTGGAATGGCATTATTTTTTTTTAAATTTTTTTTTATGGCGTTATAGATCTAAAGATGTGGCGTAGAAACAAAAACCCAAATCAAAGACAACAAGAAACATCCAAAGTGATCTGAAACGGAACGAATAAAAAAAAGGAAAAAAACAATAAACAAAAAGATCTAGAATCGATTGGCCTATTCAAAGTTTTTTTTTTTTTTTGTGACACACTAATACCATGTGGTGTCCCATACAAAGGAAAATTGATGCATTTCCAATTAAATGCATCCATAAGATTCTTATATTTCTGCTAAGAAAAAAAAATGAGATACTATTAATATTTTATCTATTTCTAAATAACAAAGAAATAAAGTTGATTCGTGCCTAAATTGAAGCAGGAGAAGCAGATACAATTCAATCGGAAAATACAATGTTTTTTACATGGCCCATACGAGGCCCATTACTTTTGGTTGCTAATAAAGCCCATGAGCCTAATTGTCAGACGCGTTTGTTTAGAGTTTAGACTTTAGAACTTGAGTGAGATCAATGAGGTGAGTACAGAGAAGTGCACAACGAGAGAAGGAAAAAGCAAACCGGATTAGACCGGAAAGAGTGAACCAAACCGGCCTAAACCTCTCTGTTTCTCTCTACTCGCACCGCCGCACTAAAAATTCTATCTGCGTGCAATTAATAAATTCTGAATTCCAGTTTTATTTATTAAGTACTCGAGATGGCGCTGGTTGTGATGTGCGGGCAGCCGTGCAGTGGCAAATCGACGGCTGCGACCCGCCTCGCCGAAGCTCTCCAGTCGGCGTTTGCCACTGGAGGCGATCAGCGACTCGCTGTCAGAGTCGTCGACGAGTCTTCTCTCCACCTCGGCCGCAACCAGAGCTACGCTGGTCTGTGCGCTTTTGTTTTTCCCTCTTAAACCCACCTTTTATTTGGTATTTATTAAGAGTAATTTCTTTCTCTTTTTTTTTTTTTTTTTGTTCTGAAATGATGAGTGTATTTGTTGTGACAGATATGGTAGCGGAGAAGAACTTGAGAGGTGTGCTCAGATCGCAAGTTGATCGATCTCTGTCCAAGGACTCTATTGTTATTGTTGATTCTCTCAATAATATTAAGGTTTTAATCTCCTTTTGTTTTTAACCTTAGCTGGTACAAACACAAGCATGCATGATGTACAATTGTCTTATTTTTTCTTTTTCTTTTGTGAAAAAGAGGGTGAATATTGATTGGTAGAGCAAATTTATTACATATGCATAACATGTATAATATGGTTTATGTAGGGATATAGATATGAATTATGGTGCCTCGCAAGAGCTTCTGGCATCAGATACTGTGTGGTAACTTCTTCACTTGATTTCAACTAAACATAGATACATCTTAAATTGAGGGTGATTTAGAGACTTGATTTGCATTTCTAACGGTAATTGTGATTTTTCATTGCTTCCTTTTTGGTTTATTCAGGTATTTTGTGATACAGAAGTGGACCAATGTAGAGAGTGGAATGAGAAGAGAAGGGAAACCAGTGAATTGGCATATGACACTAATATGTAAATTTCAATTTCTGTTTTGCATTCCTTTTTTTGTAAAGTCTATATTGTTGGTTAAAATAACATAATCAATTTTTTCGCATTGATATAACAGATTTGAAGACCTGGCAAGAAGATTCGAAAGACCGGATAGCCGCAACCGTTGGGATTCTCCCCTTTTTGAACTGTTTCCTTCTAGAGGTTCTTCCTTATGTTAAATAGTGCTTACTTGTGTTGCATTTAACCCTGATGCCAATTAAATAATTATTAGGATTATAACTATTTCTATGATCTAATAGTTCAATTTTGTGAAGATGATAGTGAAAGAACATCAACTGTAATAGAAGAGGCGGTATCATATCTGACAAAGAAGGTGGATTCCAAGACAAGAGATGTTAAAGTTCTCCAGCCTACTATTGCTACTCAAACTGTAATTTCTGTTCTCTAACTAAATATGTAATTTTGTAAAAAAGTAAGGATTATATATAATTACTTACAATTTTCAGGCAGTGAAAACCGAGGCTAACACTTTATACGAAATGGACAAGGCTACTCAGGTACCAAAAAGTAAATTAGCAATTTATTAAGGAGATTTATATAATTTTAAACTAGAGGGCACAAACTGATAATATTTGGTCTCTTATAGGAAGTTATAAATGCTATTGTTGAAGCCCAGTCTTCTGGGTTTGGAGCAACTGTCAATAAAGTTACAATTGGGCCTGATCTACCATCTATATCCTTTTTCTTTTGCTGATTCTTTCTACATTTTAAGATTTAAGTTTCCCCTGAAGTGTGAATTACATTTAATACCCTCTACTTTGTGGGGATTACAGAAACCATATAAGGCCGTTGTTGCCTGTAGATTAACCTCACAGATTCTAACACAACGCAGGTATTAGAATTGACAATTTCTTGTTTTTGGCAAAAACTTAGGTTCGCAATGTGTTTGATCAGAATACCTTCATGCAAAGGCCTTCAATTATAACCTCCCACATTTGGAATTTATATTTTTATCCAACCCCTCTTTGATCTAAAGCTTACAATAACAGTCCTCAAGGAAACTGATTATGTGTCTGTCAAATTAACTTCTATTCAATGAAATCACCTCTTAAGGTGATGCGATGTCAGTAGATGTTGCATTCCTTGACAAATCAGATTTTTCACATAAATATTGCAAGAGCAGTGGGATTGCCAGAGCTAAGGAGCCTGAGGAGAACATTTATAAAGCTGGCGGGACAGTACAGTCTGAGTGGACCTCCTCCGCCCACTGACAGCGTCAGTGCTAAGCGAATGTTTATTGACTACTTGAACCGTGAATTTGCATCTTCTTAGGTTTTGTCCTTTACTCCTTATATTGAATTTATCTATCCCACTGTAAATCCTCAAAACATGAGAAATATTGCTAATTATAGTTCAAAAAATTTTCTTTGCAGATGTGGTTATGCAGAGTAAACAGCCTGGGACATCTATGGCAGCCGTCACTTTGGAAATTGTTTAAGCTATGGAATCACTTGGGAAATTGTTTAAGAGGTACAAGTATTCCATTCATATAGGAGTACAGGACGCTTGCTGTTTTATAGGGTTAACATAATATCTTTGATGTTTTCGGGAATATACATGGAATTTCACTTAGATTTTTTGGGTTGTATGATTCCGGATAATATGGGTAAGAGGGGCTCTAACCTATTTTAATTCTGAACCCTTTAAAAGAGGTCTGGGGTTTATTTTATTTGAGGCAAATAAGAAGCTGTTTCCGTGCAAGAAAAAGGATCAACTGAAATTTGAAAAAAAAAAAAAAAAAAAAAAACTCTCTTCCTGTTAAATGTTGTAAAATAGGTCAATTTGAATTTTTCAAAACCAACTCCGATTTGGTAATATTGGTTTGTTTGCTGATATATGTTATTTGGTAAGAAAAACAAATAGATCAAAGTAGCGGTCATTATCCAAACATTGAATTTCATATCATTTTGGTTTGTAACTTGTAACCAATGACATTGAACTGACTTTTTTATAAAAAAAAATTACGACTTTATTGTGCATAAATCATTTACTTAATGCAGGATTTGTGGAGATTAAATATATGATGGTTGTTACATACGTCCGCTAACAATCTCTATTTAATCAACATAAACAAAATTCTTGGATGTGCCCTAAAATCGAAATCTGAAAAGGCGTATGTAATGTAAGATCTATTTTGTCATTTTATGTGACTTTATTTTTGAGAAATTGACGCGTTAACGCTAGGTGTAGTTATATGACTCTTTATGTCGCATGCCACACGCATTGGTTTTGGTCAAAAAGTTTATTGTCCATACACGTATATTATATAGCTGTGGTAAATTGTTTAACAAACAACAGACATATATTCTGTGGGACGTGTCGTATCTATCACACAATTATTGTTTCAATTTTATTTGATCTTGATTTGGGTGATTTGTTCGTGATTATCATGCGATATGAGGCATTTCTTGGATGTTGGTAAATAAAAGAAGAGTTGTCAGTTTTTTAATTATGAAAGATGAATGGGTCCCAACATAAACATTTCGGTCTATGGATTATGGATACCGTATGATTTTCTATAGTTGTTACACAGCAAAAATAATTATAAAACAATTGACCATAAAATAGTATATGCTGAATTTGAGTGGAATCAACTGTTGTCAATCATGTCAACCATTTTCGGTTAGATGTCGGGTGTATACAACCTCTATAAAGATCTTAACCTAACCACGTTAAAATAAGTTGTATAAGAAGATAACAAGGGGAAAAAAAAAGTTAGTCTTGATATTTTGATGAGTTCCAGCCAAAACATGAATCAACAAGTAGGGGTGTCAACGGAAACCATTTATCGTTATGCCGTTTCGTTTAAATTAAATGGAACGGTTTGTGGCATCGAAATTTATACCGTTTTCTAAGTGGAACGGTAGGTGACATGGGAAATTATACCGTTTCGACCTCATTTCAAACCGTTTTATGTGTAATTTATGAAGTGGAACGGTTGATGGCACGAAAATCTGTTTCGTTTAATAAATAAAACGGTAAGTGGCATACCATTTCATACCGTTATTTAAGTGGCACGATAACGGTATTGCCCTCTATCATGGTCGTTAACCACGTTTGACACCCCTATCAACGAGACGTGCTGTCATTGACCTACTTTTAAGTCCCGTTTGAACTATATTTTATTGAAACTAAGCACATCCGTTCATAATTTTGAAAAAAAGGGTATATATTTTTTAGGAAAAAGCCTATATAAAAATTTGCTCCACTACAAAATTTGTCATACCAAATTACCAATAGATTCCATCTTTTTGGTTCAGACGACTAGTGAAAACAAAAGAATTTTTACGTAATAACTTCACCCGAATGGTGTTGGAATGACGCAAATGCACCGAACGTTTTAAACTGTTACTTGAGTGTAATGTTTGAAGCCACATGTTAGACAATAAAAATGTGACAATAAAAGCACATGCGACGTTTATACAATAAAGCATTTGACATTTGATCACTTTCTCATGGAATGTTAACGTTATGCATTTAAAGCAATTACTGGAATATCATTTTTATGAGCAAGACTTGAGCTTGTGTGCGTCCTTGTCCCTTGAATTAGAGAAAATTTGCCTAATGGACCTAAATGTGAAAAATTGAGCTTCATCTAGCTAGTGAAGTACTTTGTACATTTATGGCAACCTCTTTTCATGAGAAGTTTTGTTATTTTGCGATTTGCGTAGATGTTAACATCAATAGCTATACCTGATTGGGAACTTTTGGCTAAAAAATGAAATAAAGGGAATAAAGGAATAAGTGAGGTAAGCCACTTTATGCTATTAGGATTGGATACAACTCATTAACAGTTATTGGAGCTAAGCTTTCCACTTTTCCTAAGCCGGTTCAAGTGGTATGTATTCACACGTATCTCAGTATTTTTTTTTTTCTTTTTGTAAAAGAAAAAAAATGTTCAAAGTTATAAAAATAGCTATTGCATGCCAAGATCGCGTGAGGAAGGGGAAAAAAGGATGGAACAGGAAGCGCATCCCATAAATTATAAGTTTACAAAAATGATATGTACTTGAGAAAAAAAAAAAGTTAGTTAGGTATATTACAAGGATGAGGATTTATTGATAATGGTAACTTGACAATTTTGAATTTTGACAACATCATTTTAAATGAAGTAAAATAAATTACTATAAACCTTTAATATGAAAAGTAAAATTTATAGACATATTGTGCCTTCGAATTTCATGCAATTTAAGTATTATTAAATATTAAATGTTCACAAGACAATCATTAGAATTAATTTCATTCACTGCTTCTATTGTACATGTGACAGACATTTTATTAATCTTACTTAATGAGAGAAGCACACAAAAAAGAGCATAATTTTGAAGGAACAAAAATAGTCAATTACCAAATTTCTTTCTTTATCACAAATTTCATGGTTACTTTCTTTCATTTTTTATTATAATTTGACAAAGAAGTCCCGGCTCCTTATATTAAAATTAAAATTTTGAAACAAGAGCCTGTTCTCAAATATACGCGCCACACGTATTAATATATAAGATATGTCAGAGTGCTTTTTTGTTGGTTATTATTCAATTAATAAACTACCAAAGAAAAGAAAAATAAACAAGAAATGATTTTTAGAATGGACAGGAAGGAATGAAGACAAATAAGCACACCAAAAGCAAAATTTTATTACCACTCAGCTATGTCATTCTTCAAAAAATTTCTTCAGCAGTCTTAATCTTGAGCATTCTATTTGACTTTTGGGTTTTGTTTGTGAAAACTTACAATTTTAAAGGTTACATTCCGAGTAATTACTAGTCAAATAAACTAAGTTATCTGGCAACCTCAAGTTTCTCCGAGGTCCTTGTTCTACTTTAGTTCCATTGGTTTGTTTCACATTTCAGCCGCCGGAACTCCACTGAACTATAATTCTAGAAGAATCTCACTATTAATTTTTATTAAATGACGTTCTTTTCATTAAGGTTTTATATGTGGAAGCTTGAAAATAGTTTGCTTTTCTATTGTACACTAGGGCTAATTGATAGAGCTTCGCTCTCGAAATTTGACATATCAAAATTATAATAATTGATTATGAATATGTTGTTATGTTGAAAATGAGAATAGAAATAGGTCACAAAAATGAGAAACAAAACAATACATTGCCAAATTATTGAATGTTGGTGAATTGGGTTAGTTTTATGAGCAATAATATCCGATACACAAATAGTTACATAATATCACATTGCAGAAATTGAAAAAACTGTAATTTCACAATACTTGAAGTGTCAAACCACATTTAACTAAATGATCCCGACACCCACACATATTTATTTATAATTTTGATGCCTTTCTAGAAAGAGTACATGCATGTATGAATTTACTCAATTTAATTAGCCAGTTAATTAGTTAATTAGTTTCACTTTTCTACGACTTATATATTTCGTATTATGAATAGCAATTTTACCATGTTCTAATAGCATTATTAATATTTCTCAATTTGCCAAACTAGATTTTCAAGAATGGAATCATATTCTAAAACAATATTCTAACATGAGGAATTATAGTTCTCGAAATATTCATTCTTTAATTTAGACATCCTATTTATTTAATTACAATTACCTCTAAAGAGTTAACACATGTATCAGTTTAATACAATAATGCCTTGCATTTTTATTTTTTTTTTTTGTGATGGTAGTAATGCAGTTACCGCTAATTGAATATTCCACAGAGGTGGTTTTACAGCTTTGTATAGAATACGCATTAAACATATTAAGTTATATATTTTTGAAGAGAAGTCAACCCAAAAGAACAATATATATTTTGATATGCATTACATCAACTACAAAATCCAGGTACGAGAAAATTCATGAAGAATCTATATATAAATAAAATTATTTGAGATAATTTTATTTTACTATTGTTAAGTTGTCATCATTATATATATTATTTTATTTGCTTAATGCATTGAACTGTTCTAGCGAATAGTGACGTGTGGTTATGATAACAGTTGCCTCAAAGATTGAAGTCATCACCTTTAGAAAGTTTCAAGAGGAGAAAATGGTTAATTTCATTATTGTTCAAAAAATATTGCTTCATTCTAAAGTATGCCAAAGAAAAATTTTCCAGAAAAATGGAAGAAAATCAAAGGGACCGAGTCATTGGACTCGGTACTCGGTAGCCCCCAATCCAGGGCGTGTTTTCTAGCGGCTCTCGTTGATTTTGATTTTCTGCGGCCTCTTTATCTGGGTAACTATACACAAACTTATGGACTTATGGTTTCTGTAATATATTAAAACAGAGATGCATTTGTTCTTGAAACTATTATAATCTTGCTACCTCTTAATACCAGAAACTTATACTTATAAGTTGAATTTGTTCATAGATCATACATGTCATACACTCGTGGAAAAAAATATTGTCTATTATTATGTAATATATTGTAGAAAATAATTTTTTTAACAATATTTAACATATTGGGAAAACAATTTCATTCTCTCTCTCTGCTTTTTTTTTACTTTATATTTAAAATTTTAATTCCTCATATTTATTGAATAATACTAAGTATTCTATCGATTTTTTAAACATTAAAACAAATGAGGTAAAAATCGTACACTTCTTGTATGTAAGTAACTTGTGCCCATCAAAATAGATAATTGGAAAAGAAAATTGTTAAATTCCTTTAGATTAAATTTTAATCCTTAAAATATGTTAGTATGTTAAAGACTAATATAAATAAAAAAGAAAATGCATAAGACATATTAAATTAAATATAAATCACCTGACCTTCAGTGCTATGCAAGTCGTTGGGGAAACTTGAGGCCATGATCTTTTTCCTTTTCTATTTAAAAGTTGAAGTAACTCATTGGTATGAAAGCCTTGTTTTTGCATTTGAAATTGTACACTTTCACATACTAGTTAGATACTACGCGAGTGATAGAAAATCTGCAGAAATTGTACAAATTCACTTCTCAAATGACAATAGAACTCTGATGCGTCTGGGCGTCTGGCAACAGAGGATCCTTTCTATCTCAGAAGAAATTTATAAGGACCCATCAAACAAACTCTGAACCTGCTTTCAACATAATTAATAAACACCTAATTTCACAAATATAAAACTCCATTCAACAGCTAGCCACGCACACATACGGACATGCCAAATTAGAAAGCCTCAACCTTTGATCTCATACATTTTCACACCTTCTCCTCCATCTAACCTCTCTCTCTCTCTCTCTCTCTCTCTAACTACCATGAAACACAGCCTCTCTTCACGAAACCAACCAAAACCTCAATGCATCTCTTCCTATCTCTCTTCTTGCTGCTGCTAATCTCAGTTTCAATTCCAGTTTCTCTTTCTGCAAATTTCTCAACTCTGTCCATTACTAGAGTCCATGATGAAACCTTAGTTTGTGCTCTTGTATTGCGTTCTTCTTCTTCAAATACCTCCGACCTAATTTGCACACACCTCCCAAGCGGAGAAACAATAAACTACTCTTCTGAAGGTGGATATGGTGGTAGTCAATCAGTTCAGTACTCCGCTTTAGCAGCTGCCGACGATTTCTTATGTGGGATCACGCCCCCGGCACAAGGCAAGAGCTCCATGATCTGGTGGTCTTTTGTTGATGATGAAGACGACCCTTTCAATAATAAAAGAGTTTACTGGGGCCCTTTGCTTTCAATCTCAGCTGGTGATTCTCATGTCTGCGGCCTGATAAATGGGTCCACACTGAAATGTTGGCGGTGGCAGGAATTTCCTGATGACATAACTTTTAAGACAATTGCGGTTGGTGGGGAGTTTGTTTGTGGTATTACGACTTGTGGCATAATAAAATGCTTTGGTAATGAGACAGATGTAGTAATGAACACACCACAAGGAAATTTCACGACTCTGGCTGCCGGATCCCACCATGCATGTGCGGTCAGTGCTGCCGGTAATCTGACTTGCTGGGGAGCTGGTGCACCCAAAATGGAACACATTCCAGACGATTTGGTGGCTTTGTCTCTAGGTACCAACATTACTTGCATATTGGCTTCCAATGGAACAGTTTACTGCTGGGGAAGCGGTGCAACGCCTCCAGAGTCGGTAGCAAGGGAGGCATTTGTTTCAATTGAGGCAAAGGGTGATTCGGTCTGTGGCGTGTTAATGAAGAATTACTCAGTTATTTGTTGGGGCAGCCAGAATTTTGAAAAAAATAATTTGGTGTTTGAGAAAGTTCTACCAGGCATGTGTGTGCCTGAAACAAATTGCTCGTGCATGCCGATGGGTGGTTCATCTAGTATTTGTAGCACTGAAGGTCAGGTGATTTGTGGACCGTGCACAATAAATCTCAGCAATAATAAAGTAAATGTACCTGTGCCTTCTGCAAATCCACCTCCTGAAAGTCCCACTCCAGGTCCTGGACCAAATAACAACAGAATCAGGCTTGTTGTAATAACCATTGGAATTGCAGGTGCGGTTTTGGCAGCTTCTATTGTAATGGTAGGTTTTGTGTTGTACAAGATTGCAAAAAAGAAAGAAAAGAGAAGGTTTGATCTGGCAAGGATTGATCCGACGACGGTGCAGCAGCCAAACTTGGGGAGACCGCCTTCATTGCTGCGAAGAAATGGTCTTGTGTCTGTGGAATTCACATTTCGGGCTTTACATCGTGCCACTGACGGTTTCGCAGATGGGAACAAGATTGGGTCGGGTGGCTTTGGAACGGTTTATTGGGGTGTTTTGTCAGATGGGTGCCAGGCTGCTATCAAAAGAGCACATCACAAGCGCCGACGCCATACTGAGAATGCATTCCTTTCTGAGCTAGCACTCCTTTCACGTGTTAACCATAAAAACCTTGTTGGCCTCCTAGGATTCTGTGACGATCGTGGCGAGCGGATACTAGTGGTTGAATACATGCCAAACGGCACACTTTATGACCATTTGCATAGGCTCCCACCTTCTGATTCTTCGCCTCTTTTCACTTCATGGACTGCCCGGCTCAAGATAGCACTTGATGCGGCACGGGGAATAGAATACTTGCATTCATATGCGGTGCCAGGAATAATCCACCGTGATATTAAATCGTCCAATATATTACTTGACGCTCAATGGATTGCAAAGGTATCGGATTTCGGGTTGTCCATGGCAAGAAATGCCGGTACAGGAGCGAGCACTGCTTCAGCAGGGACGGTAGGTTACATGGATCCTGAGTACTACAGGCTCCAAGAATTAACTGAGAAGAGTGACGTGTACAGCTTTGGAGTTGTACTGCTAGAAATAATAACAGGTCTCAAAGCAGTAGTTAAAACTGGTGAGGATGAGGAGCCACGCCATGTGGCTGAGTACGTGATGCCGATATTGAGTTCAGGTGATATCGCAAGGCTCATCGACAAGCGGGTCCCCATGACAGATACCAGAGAGGAGGTGGCAATTGAAAAGGTGTTGAAAATGGCTGCACAGTGCGTGCGGTCGCGAGGGAGGGTACGGCCCACGATGAGAGAGGTTGTGATGGAATTGGAGTGGGTCCTGGGTCTTTGCGGTGGTGACGAGGACGAGATGGTGGAGGTGGTGCTGGAGGTGGAGGATAGGGGAAGTACAGTGAGTTCCATGAGCGCGTTCGACTTGGAATGAGGGGTTAACTGCACATGCGACATGTCAGCACCAGCATGGCATAACAGTGTGACATGGGTCCCACCTGATCCTTGCTGGCCCATGATCACATGATACATGGACATGGTAATTAAGTTGGTTGATGCAGTATATTTGATTTGGCGGTTGGTGGGCGGAGAAAATATCAATATCACTTATTTTTGGGGGGTTGGTTAAGATTTTTTTATTTTTTTTTTTAAATATGAAATTTTGTGTACAGATATGCAGGCCAAACATTTGACCAGTATAGGATTAAACTAACGTCATTAGAGTATAGAAGTGGGGAAGTTGTAATTTTTTGTTTTATTTAATTTTTCAAAGGGAGGAGTTGACTTACATGTATGCAAGCAACTAACTTGATCAAGATCAATTATATATAAAAAAAAAATTAAGACCTAATATTCTGTTAGGTCGGCTTCTGGGAATTTCCTTTGCTTATGCACATGATTGGATGATCTTCATCTTGATAGTCATTAACTTAATTCACAAATTGTGATCTTTCTTTTGTTGTTTTTTCCCTTGAACTTTCCATATATATGCTTGTTACAACGGAAATCTAATTTTTTTCACAATTATATCACAAACAAAGCAAGATCGCTACTATTATATGCTGTGGTGTCATGTGGTGTGTATGGAAAGATAGAAATGCAAGATGTTTTCAAAATAAAACCTTTCATTCATTTAGATATCTAGCCTCACAGATATTGGCTTTAATAAACTATTGGTCAGGTCTATAGTCAGAGGAGGTTAAGACTCACATGGCGGAGTGGCTGCCATCGCTTGACAACATGTCATTGCAGATTGCTGGGAGTGAGCTCACGGGTAGCGGAATCGAGGAGGAGACATGGATCCATGCAGGGGTCTGATAGCAATGCTACCAAAGAAGGACAACTTGAGAGGTTATGCTGGTTATCTCTTGGGTTGAGGAAGAAAATTATTAATTTAGTTTATGGTGTTTGTTTGCTTGTTTTATGAATAAATTTATGACTAAGTTTATTGATGTAATAAATAAGGAGAGATGACGTTGGAGCACTGGTACCTTACGATATTGGTGCCAGTGCGAAAGGCTTTGTGAGGATGATGATTGAGAAAGTGTTGTAACGAACTGCTTTTTTCGTTTTAATGAAAAGAGTGGTGAGCCGTTAAAAGCTCACTTGTTTCAAAAATAAAAATAAAAATAATATACGGGTACCATCGTACCAGCTGGAGTCAACGTAGACCATTTTATATTTATCATAATTTATATCAGGACTGAGCTTGGGAATAATATTTAACATGACGGACAAATCCCATGCTATGTAGAGTACACCAACATTTCTGTTAAATTAGTTGTTCTAAAATTATATTTAATTAACTTATTTTAAACTTTGATGAACACAGGCAACCGAGGATTCTCACTTTGATACTACACATCTAGGCTATAACGTACAAAACAAGCCCAGCCTATTTGATACTATGCATTATCTTGAACGTGGGATCGTTGATCAATGGCTTTGTTGTTATTTTGGAGGTATTATCGTTGGACGAAAAAAAAAAGATAAACTCGATTTAACAGAGCGGACTATTTCTTATAAATAAATGAACTTATTAAAAAATATTATGCATTACCGGTAAAAATCTCAATTTGTAATTTTTTTGGGAAAAAAAAGTACATAGTCAATGAAAGAGAATCTGCATATGTGAATCCAAATGTTATCAGCCCCATTCCAGCTATCTAAGTTTGTGGGTCCGTCTTTTCAAATTTGCGGTTTTTACCTGTGTTGAGTGGGGCCGCTGTGGTGTCTTATATTAGGCGAGAACAGATTTCAGATTTTGAAAGATAGATAACCCTTTCTAGTTGTAAATGTTTACAAATAACTATCTCAATATAACTGAGCACGGTATCATAACACCCCTTAATCGTTAAGGGGAGTTTGTTTGTGTAGTAAGAGGTTGCATAAGTTAAGGATGTCTAGGTGTTTATATAGTATTATGTAATGGATGTTTGGTTGTGTAGTAAGGATGAGTAACTTAATGCATGCATATATTCGTGTCAAAAGACTAAAATGCCCTTACATTTGAATTAATATTATGTATTAATAAGACATTGTGACCTAATTATTGTTAATTATTAATTATTAATGATAATAATAATCATTTTTATTATTATGATATATTAATAATCACTTTTAATTAAATATTATAAACATTATTAATTATTTAACAATAAAAAATTATTATTGATTAACTATTTTTAATTAATTCTTATTATTTAATTGTTATTGTTAATAATTAATATTACTTTTTAAATATTATTAATTATTAATTATAATAATTAATATTTATTATTAATTACGATTTTTAATATTTATTATTACTTATTAAATATTATTAATTATTATAAAAATTAATTATATATGATAATAATACATCATTTTTGTTATTATGAAATATTAATTATTACTTTTAATTAAATATTATTAATTATTTAATGATAAAAATGTATTATTGATTAATTATTTTAATTATTATTATTATTAATTATGTTTTTTAATAATTATTGTTACTTATTAAATATTATTAAATATTATGATTAATTATTTCTAAAAGATATTGTTGGAAAAAAAAAATTAAAGAGGATAGATTGCATAAGTTACGCATCCTTAAGGCGTCTTATGTAACGGGTGTTTGGTGACTTAAGGATGCATAATATGCACCTTTAAGTCACTAACAAACGCCCCTAAAAACTTAAATATAAACATAATCAAATAATCAAAGTACTGTGACGAAGTAGTAACCTAGCTAGTTCTCATTCTTATTACATTTGTGGTACTTTTATTTACATTTTACGATCTACATTTTACTTTTACGATTCAGATTATATCCTAGGATTCAACTTACGTTTAGTAATTCTAGTTGCGATTTAGGAATCAGACCAGCATTTAGAAATTCAGTTTGTTTGTATCAGATTTGGGTAATTTCATTTCCCAGATTTGATTGTCTGAATTACGACAATTGGTTGATCGGTGCCTCCAAACTTATTGTGTTTCAAGCGAATTTTTCTGGTTCGTTTTACTTGGCAGCCTCTATCAAGTTCTTATCTAAAAAAAAATTATTGTGTTTCGACAACACGTACTGCACATAGAATTGCGTAGTTCATATAATGTTATACTTTCTTTATAATAATTATAAAATTAATTAATATTTTATTAATCTTATAATAAAATTCTTGAAATATTTAATTTGTAACTAAAATAATGAGCACTGTAATGTGATTTTAACGACTAGAAATTTGAATCTAATATAAATAATTTATATTTGAATTATGAAACTGAGCTCAAATGAGTCAACTAAAATGATTTTGAATTCAAACTAGAGCTCAAGTTGAACCAAATTCTAATCGATCATTTTTCATTCAGATTTAGTTTTGAATTGAGCATAAACAGAACAAACCATATTTCATCAACTAAACTTTGCAGTACTGAAGTATAGATATTTATTGTTTCGTGCCCTTTTCACTGACACCGGTACACTACTGTTATTAGACTAGACAGGTAGGTTAAATGAGCTTTCTTTTCTTCTTTTGGGTGTTTTTTCTTTTTGGTTTTTTGAGATAAAGAGAGGAATTGAGTCTTTGAATTGCATATTTTTTACAGGATTTCTTAGTTAAGTTCTCAATCTGCATTCTTTATTTAGAAAGTGTTGCATTAATTACAGCACTAGTCACTATATGGAAGGCTAATTCTTAGATAGGTTAAATGGGTGTTCCTTTGATGTAATATCTTTTTATCGCTAATGCATAATAGAAACAATCTGTTGCTTCTTTTTGAAAAAAAAAAGAAAAAAGAAAATGGGAATTGTTTCGTACAATCCCCTTGTTTGTAATCCCTCTGTCATCCCTTCCCCCTTCCGTAATCTCTTAAGAAGAGATCTCTTCCGTTTCTCTCTCCCTCCGATTCTCCACCTTCCATCCTTCGACCTCCGATCTTCGTCCCTCCCACCTCCCTCTCGTCCTCCCTCTGGTCTCCTCCGACCTCCGCCTTCCACCTTTCCTCCGGTCTCCTCCGACCTCCCTCCCGCTCTCCGACCTCCGATCTCCTCCGACCTCCTCCTTCCACCCTTCCTCCGATCTCCTCCGACCTCCGCCTTTCACCATTCCTCCGATCTCCTCCGACCTCCCTCTTGCCCTCCGACCTCCGATCTCCTCCGACCTCCGCCTTTCACCCTTCCTCCGGTCTCCTCCCTCCGATCTCCCTCTCGCCCTCCCTCCTGTCTCCTCCGACCTCCGCCTTCTTCCCTCCAGCCTTCCTCCCTTCAATCTCTCTTCCTCCGTCCGGTCTAAAGACATTGTAATAAGTGATAAGCTAATAAGCGGAAATGATCAGTTTGTCGCAACAAAGGATCATCTTATATGTGCATAAATGATCAACTTACAAGCATAAATGATTAATTATGTGTAATAAGTGATTAAATTATTATAATAAGGGATTAGATTGTTATAATAAAAGATCAGATTGTATACTAAGGGATCAAATTGTTATAATAAGAGATCAGATTGTATACTAAATGATCGAATTGTTATAATAAGAGATCAGATTGTATACTAAGGGATTGAATTGTTATAATAAAAGATCATATTGTATATTAAGGGATCAGATTGTTATAATAAAAGATCAGATTGTATAATAAAGGATCAGATTATTTTAATAAGAGATCAGATTGTATAATAAGGGATCATATTGTTATAATAAGAGATCAATTAGTGAAGAGAGAAGAGTGAGCAGCTTCCAAAATAGAAATGGTGCTTCCAACACTCTTTCCATTTTTAGTTGGGATGACAAAAGATTGCAAATTAGGAGATTGCACTTATAACATCCCAAAAGAAAATAAAGGAAACAATTAAAAGTTGATTGACTGACAGCACAGCTAATTACTAGAAACACTGATATGCTGGCGTCCCTAACACACCAGAGTTCGGTCAATTACCATGAAGGATATGGATAATATGCTTTCTTTAACACACAATCTCTTTACTTCCATTTTTAATGATTGCTAAGTTTGACTGTTTCTTTGAGAATTAATTAAGTACTGAATTACGGACTTTTTTGAAACAAAATTAATTAATTAGTGACTTTTTTGTTTTCCTAGAAGGTTTTGCAGACCCACTATCTATTAGGTTATGTTTGTAATTAAGAGTTTTGCAGAGGCACTATCTGCAAGTTATGATTATAATTAAGAGTTCAGATTCGCCTTAATTGTAAGCAATTAGTAAACTGGGTTGATCAAGTCAAATTAACCAAACTAAGTTGACTTAGGCTTAGAGTCTTTGTCTTTTGACACAGTCTCATTCCTCTCTCGTGTTTCCCAACACTTGCATGGTTTTTGAAGCATTAGTAGTTGTAGCATTCCATGGATTTGAGGCATGGACACGCGGTACAATCGCTTGCAGTTAATAGTGCATTATATTGCACGTTCACTCAACTCTCGCCACTCAAAACCCTTGCTTTGAAGAGTAATTAAATTGGAAATTTATATTTTCGCTACATATATTTGAAAGGATTTTTTACAAAAATTATTATGATTTGAATTACTTCTATATTTTAAACATCATGGTGTGATAAAAATTTTACACATTGCATTGTCTCACAAATTTCTACGGCCTATTGAAGAGGATGCCTTTTAGTTGGACACACCAGACAATAATCAAAATGAAAACTTTAGTTAAAATGATTTACACACGAGATTTCATTTGATTAGAATTGATTTTTCTACATTTCATTGGGTGTAATAAAATCTAAATTTGATCAAATTAAATCAAATGCACTTATTCTGATCAAAGAATTTCATGACATTATGACCCGGCGTTTGCATGGAATTCTCACGGAAAAAAAAACTCATTCTAATCAGGTTATCAGGGTTAAAAAGTGGTGGTTTGACCACTTATTCAAAAAAAAAAAAATCAGGGTCAAAAAGAAATTGTAATCAATATAAACTGATTTTATTATTTTAATATGAGACTAAAATCATATTATAAAATTTTAGTTATCACACTGGTCAAGGTCAAGGATGCGGCCCAAAATCATTCATTGGGCTTTTATTTTGTAATTTTCCATCCAAAGAGGCAACATATGAGGTCGGCCTGGGGGCCGGAATAAACCGGGCCGCTCTCTCCCTTAAAAAAAAAAAACTTAATATTTTCTGAATTCTAAAGTGAATTTATTTTTGATTCAGTAGGATAGTTTACCGTTCAGTCAAATTTGAAACTATAGATAGTATATAAATTACTGGTATTAACTTTGGTGGTAGTTTAATGTTATATTGACCAGAAGATGTTGATTCTGTTTGTTCGGCGCTCCTCCCCACTCAGACCGCTACTCTGGAGTCTGGTCCAACTTAACCCACAACAACCAACTTTATTTCAGATTCTATTATTCTAAAACTGTATCCTTTCCGTGTAGTAAACCACTGTAGAATTAACTAGAAGGCTTGATGACTCGCTGCATATTAATATACCGAGTACACGCACCAACAGAGAATTCGAACTAGTAAATGTCTCTGGTACGCATCTATTGTTCTGCGCCTGATTCACAAAGAAACCAATAATTTTCAATGGTTAATAAATAAATAAATATAAGAGATTTTTTCGGACCCATGGTTTCAGTTCTGGTGCGTCTTTTGTAATTTGTATCGCTCTAATTTCTGGGAGAGTGTGCGTGTGAAAAGCTAGAGAGAAGCTTAAGCCATGGCGGCTTCTCTGAGCTATTTCTCTGGCGTCTCTCTCTCAGCCACAGAGAAGCCGTCGATCCCTTCTCTCTCTACAAGCCACAACAGGCGTGCATGCTTCTCTAACTCTAGTAGGAACAAATACAAACACCATGACTGTGCGTCACTGAGTTCACGATGGAAGCCTCCGTGTACTGCTAGAGCAATTAAGGTTTGATTGCTTTTTTTTTTTTTTTTGTTTATGGGTGTTTGATTTTTTTGTGAGAAATTGCATGTGATTTTCACGGTGTGATTTATCAGAATTTGAGTACTTCATATAAGTTTGTAGGCTTGAAATTGGTTTTTTTCTCTGGTTAATTGTTGTTGATTTCTGAATTTTGTTAGATTGTGGCGGCGGCAAAGAAAGAGCCATTGAAGGTTATGATAGCGGGGGCACCAGCATCTGGGAAAGGAACCCAATGCGAGCTTATAAAAAATAAAGTATGTGGTTGTATTAATTTTGTTGATTCTGGTAATCTATACGTATTTAGTATACGTTATGCTGATTTATATATAGTCTCTAATTTGTTCGTGTCAGTAAAGACCTGTAACACCTAAAAAATTCTAGATGGTGTAATATTGTGTAAGAAAAAACAAATGGTGTAATATTGTGTGTATACTCAGTTGAAACACAAGCAGTTAATAAATTATACAAAATTTTGATGTCTGGTTATCTGGTAAAAATCATAGGATTGGTTCCTTCTATTGGGTGTAAGGGAAAGGTTCATAGTCAATTATGAATTAATGTATATGTTATAGATAGTTGGTTTATGAAAATTTGTATAGCATATAGTATGGTTGTATTGCTTGAAAAACAATAATCTTGTGCAGTTTGGGTTGGTGCATATATCAGCTGGGGATTTGCTAAGAGCAGAGATTGCAACAGGATCTGAAAATGGCAAAAAGGCCAAAGAATTCATGGAGAAAGGAATGTTAGTCCCAGATGAAATTGTTGTCATGGTACTCCTTTATTTTTGTTATGGTTACTGTGTCTTTGTTATATCATTTGATAGTGAAGCTATGCTGTTTCCTCTATTGGTTGTTAACTGCATTTCTGTTTCTCCAATTCTTTTGTGCCCTATTTTTAACTTCTAAAAGTTTGAGAACTTTGTTCGTATTTTGAATCTTTGAACTACAAAAAAAAAAAAAAAAAAGCGAATTGTACTTTAAGAACAATTGAAACTTCAATAGTTTTTAAATGCAATTTTTTAAGATTTTTTCTTAAAAATAAATAAATTGGCAGATGGTGAAGGATCGGTTAATGAAACCTGATGTAGAACAAAATGGGTGGTTATTAGATGGGTATCCGCGAAGCCTCTCTCAAGCTATGGCTCTTGAAAACCTTGGAATTCGACCTGATATCTTCATTCTTTTGGAGGTTTGAAGCGTTACATTTATTTTATAGTTTGAATGAAATAATGTCTTTACAGTAATCAACCTATATTGGTAAATCATCTCTCTATATTTTATTTTTATCATATCTACTGCTACAGAAAGTGAATTGCCGGCCAACCCACCACCCCTCTCTCTCACACAACCCCACCAAACCCCCTAAAAAAGAATGATGGTTAGTTTGGTCAGTTTTGAACTCATTGGTTTGTGACATTTAGTCTGCACTTACTGAGCTAAATTTGGTACTGTGATACAAGGGGATGAAACAAAATTATGATTTTTTATCAATTCATGAAATGGGGTTATCTCGGGTCTTGTATTGTGAAGATACGTTGTAGGTTTTCATGAATGCATTATCAATTTAATTTTATGAATGATTAGGTATCTGATGAATTGCTGGTAGAGAGAGTGGTAGGAAGAAGGCTGGATCCTGTTACAGGAAAGATATACCATTTGAAATATTCTCCCCCTGAAAATGAAGAAATTGCATCTCGCCTTACTCAGCGCTTTGATGACACTGAAGAGAAGGTAACAATGTTTGTTTAATAAAATTTAGAGTTAGATTGTGAATTGCAGTTAAGTTGTTCTTGTTTCTTTTTTTATGTGAAAAGCCAAAATTTTTTTCTTTTTCTATGTGAGAAAAATTGTGTTCTCCTTATCTCCCAGGTGAAATTGAGGCTGAAGACCCACTATCAAAATGTTGAATCCGTGATTGCTATTTATGAATCTGTTATGTTCAAGGTTACCCCCACCCCCTCTCTCTACATATTTAGGAAATTTAAACTTTTTATTAATGCAACATAGAACTTGTATTGATTATGTTTTATGTAAAAGAAGCTATGAAAGCTGCAATTCTAATATATTTTTTGAGCATCTTTTTAATTTTTATAAGCCTAAAAGTTTCATCTGTTCAATAATCATGTTAATTCAAAAAAAAAAAAAAAGTAGAGCTATTCTGAAATGACTGCAACAACTTTGAAAATTACTGTTTACTATTCTGTGTTTTTTTAATTTGACCCTTGAGTATTTATAATTTTAGGTTAATGGAGATGTATCTAAGGAAGAAGTTTTTGCTGAGATAGACAAGGGAATATCTTCTATTTTAGAAAACAACAGAACTTTGGACTCAGCATCAATGGCAGCTGGTGTTGCACAATAGAGGTTATTATTAACTAATAGATGTATAATATTTGTGCATGTGATGAATTTAGGAAATTTGAATGGAAACGGTCACATTGACCGATCTGTTTTGTCTGTAGTATTTCATTCCCTTTTGTAGAATATTTTCATTACTTGATATGAAGAACAAAAAAAATCTAGAGCCAATTCATAAATGTTCTTTCATCTCATCTCTTTTACTGATGCCTTTCTAAACATCTGAAATCTGAATTATCACAAAAACAATAGTCTTATCTATGATTTGCTTTTAAAATAGCCAGTAGTCTCATCTATGCTTTGTTGAAGAAACACAAATATTATAATGTTATATACTGATATACATCCGAATGACCTGAAAGGGGGCAAATAGAAGAGTACAGATGTTCCATGAATATACAGTCATTTTTATAACAATCTGACCAGACAAAAAAAACCAGTTTGACTGAAATACCACAAAGAGTTCAATTCTAATATAAACAATGATATTAGGCAAATATGACTAGGGAAAAAACATTTCTCATCACTTAGGCATTAGTGAACCGATAAGAGGCATGGGAGATGGCACAGTCGGTCCAGCTGTGGTGTATCAGCTCTGCCTTTGCTCCCTGACCTGCAGCACCAAGGGCCACTTGGAGTGGAAATAAGTGATCCGGACATGGGTGTGCCATTCTTGCATTTGGGGCCTTCTCCTCATAGTTGTTCACATCATCATACCTTAATTAAGAAATTTGAAAATTCTAATTTAGCAGCAAGGAAATGATAATACTGTAATTTAAGCTTTATTTTTGTAATTTCTATTTGCATTGATCTAAAAACAATCAGATATATATCTTTGTCGATTTCATATCTCATAGACCTTTTTTAAAATTATGTAAATGTAAGAATTTTAAGTGGTAAATTGTTCTTTAAAAATATAGTCAAGATCAGGTGAATAAGATGTACCTTCCATCAATAAGAGCCTCCTTAAGCCACGTGTCAAAATCTGAGGCCCATTTGGCAACAGGCCCACCTTTTGGCCCGAGAAGCTGGAAATTGTGAGTGGCATTACCTGACCCGATGATGAGCACGCCCTCATCTCTTAGTTGACCCAGTGCCTTGCCCAAGTTGTAATGGTACTCTGCACCTTTTCTGGTATGTACCGATAACTGGCAAACTGGTATGTTTGCCTCAGGGTATACATTAGCATCAGGATGACCCATGCGGCATGTCAAGGCCACGAGTCTTATCTTCCTTAACGGGTCCGAAACCTGATTTGTTTAGAAGCTCTTTTACTCTTTGTGCTAGATCAGCTGCACCAGGTGCAGGATACTTTAGCTGCGCAGGTGATAATTAGGTAGGTTTGCCACATATAATTGTAATTATTTGCACTTTGTGGGATTATTTTTATAATAATAACACATTATAAAAATTGGATGAAATAATGGCTTTTATTAAAGACTCTCGAGTACAGTTTTGGTAGTCAATATGGGGAAGTGAAGTTACACATCAAGGCACATTGAAAGAGTAATAATTTTGAGCATCTGTTAGGTGTTAAAACTACCTAGAAAGCTTTTGAGTTTACAGTTGAACTGGAAAGAAAATATATACACATTTGTTGCAACTGAAATGTAGGTCACAACTCACAAGGGAATGTGACTTTAATTTAAAGATATTTCTTGTTCTAACCTTATACATCTCGCTTGGAAAAGGTGCATGGAAGTCATAAATGGTGTCATTTGCTCCATGGACCAGGTTCACGGTTGGTGCGTCAGTATCCCAATGTGATGATACCATGAGAATTGCCTTTGGTGCTTCCTGCACAATGCTGGGTTTCCATGATTGCATAAATGATCTCTGGGGGTTGCTGTCATCTGTAATAAGCATTGGGTCATTATGCGAGATGAAGAACGTGTCCATGATATACTTGCTTCACAAGAGAAATTTGTGTAGTTGTGAATTTTCTCAATGTTGTTCTTGGTTTGTTTAAATGCTTTTGTGAGGGAATTGGGATTTTATAGAGCCAAAGGAGGCTTCAAGTTGCGATGGTTCCAATCAGTGAGGGTTGTTGGAATTGTTTTCATTGTTACAAAAAAGAAGAAGGTACAACTCATTTTAGTTTTCAATAATGGCAATTTAGCGGACTATTTTCTTATTCCATGATTCTTCATTTTTTAACGTGGAAATTTAATAAGACCACTGGAAAAAAAATAGTTCGATTTGTCACATCAATTGAAATATTTAACTCGTTCAAGGTGGGGAGATAAAATATAATCCCGAAAAAAAATATTTTTGAAGCATTATTATTTAATAAATTGATGTGATATATAACATTTTAATGAATTGGAAGTAATTTAAATTATGTCAAGTTTGGTAGCTTAAACGTACCAAATTATTGTCTTACGTACCAATGCAAATTGCCAAATCCCCTTATCATTTCTATATTTATTTTGTAAAAATTAGGATGAATTTTTGGAACGGATATCTCTATTAAAGTTGCGTCAAAAGTACGAGAATGTCCAGTAGTCCAAAGACTGGAGAAGATTTAATTCTTACTAAAATGGAGATCTCTGTTGGAGAAGAACTAGAGTTGCGATTGTCAGAAGAGCGGAATTCTGGTTCTTAAGAAAGTCAACTCATATATAGTAATTATCACAATGACTGTGACGGTGTGACCGTTAATATTTCATCACATAAATGACAAAGGGTGATCAAAGGGAAACCATGTAACATAAAAGGAGTATAAAATTAATGAGACCGTACCTAGGAACAACAAAACGAGGAAAGTGAAACTTCGTCACTTTCAGGACTTCATGATAATGAAATCAATTTAATAAGTGTGTTACTATACTGTATCATGACAATTAAAAAGGTATCATGGCAATAGATTACATCAGAACGAATGAGCATTACATATGCAATTAATCCGATACAAGGACTACATAGGATCATAACTAGACTGTATCTGCCTGGCAACCATGACATTGTGCAGCCTTTTTTCTTTTGTGCGTTCTAACATTCTTGCAAAATAAGTGATCAACTAGAGAATTCGTGGTAATTCTGAGAAAATTAGAAGTTTCTACATTAAATAGCAATGCCGATATTTTTTTAGATAGACTAGATAGAGACTATCTAGTTAACAATGCTGATATTGCCAAAACATTACTACACTGCCCCTACTGTTCATATATGGTTCCATGCACCAGCCAACGTGAGACCCATAACAATGGAATTTGTGCTTTCTGGTTTCAAATTAATCAGATTTAAATATTCATGCCAGTTCCTTTTGAGCATACATATACCTACAAGGGCTCGATTAAGGCAATTAGTTATTTTCCGGTGAAGCCACAGTATAATTCTTGCAAACCAGTACCAACCATGAACTGTGCGACTTCAGTACCACCAGACAGAAACTTACCAGATTTGGGAGTCAAGATATTAATGCTTATCAAAGAATTAAATAAAAAAAACCTTTTCAAAATTTTCAATTACACGATAGGTTCTATAAACAACAACCACACCTATGAATCAAGTATTACTCATGTTATATACATCACTGATGACCTAAAAAAATTGCAAACAGAATTACAGATGTCACTCAACATTACAAAACAAACTGGTCTGACAAATGCTAAACTGAAATCCGACAAAGTTAAAATTTAATAAGAAGAATGATATCACACATGTATGGCATGAATTGGCATCAGTTAGGACTAGTGAACCGATATGAGGCATAAGAGATGGTACGGTTGGTCCAGCTGTGGTGTATCAGCTCTCCCTTTGCTCGCTGACCTGCAGCACCAAGGGCTACATGGAGAGGAAATAAGTGATCTGGCCATGGGTGAGACATCCTTGCATTTGGGGCCTTCGCCTCATAATTATTCAAATCATCATACCTTAATATAACAAAATTTTGTGATTTAGTTTACCAGTATGGAAATTATCATATGATATTTAATCTTTTTTTTTTTTTTAAATTTCAGTTTATGTTTCCACTTTCCTGTGATAAAGAACTATCAGATATATATTCTTATGTTTAGACTTCTTTTGTCAGAGAATAATATATGTAAATTCTGAATTTGTAAATGACAATTTTAAAAACAAAGGAAAATATCAGGTAATAAGATGTACCTTCCATTGATACAAGCCTCCTTCAGCCACGTGTCGAAATCTGAGGCCCATTTGGCAATTGGTCCACCATCCGGTCTTATAGAACGCAAATTATGAGTGGCATTACCTGACCCTATTATAAGCACGCCTTCATCTCTAAGTGGGGCCAGTGCCTTGCCCATGTTGTAGTGGTGCTCTGCACCTTTTTCGGACTGTACTGATAGCTGGCAAACTGGTATGTTTGCTTCAGGGTACATTAGCATAAGTGGGACCCATGCACCATGGTCGAGGCCACGGGTTTTCTCCTCCTTAATGGGCCCGAACCCGGATTTGTTTAGTAGCTCTTTCACCTTCTTGGCAAGATCAGGTGCACCAGGTGCAGGATATTTTAGCTGCAGGAAAATTGGAAAGCTATGAATTAGTATGATTTATCAGATCTTATCACTAATTGTTCAGGTAGAATGTAGAACCCGTGGGAAACACATTATTTTCCAATCTTGATGTATGGAGTAACCAATTAGGAATTTAGGATTGCATCTTCCTGTTTGTTTAAATCACATAAGAGGCCCTGGCAAAGGTGAAAATTAAAGGCCCTGGGCAAAGGCAAATGCCAAAATTATTCCCCAACTAATTTGTCAGAAATAAATTGCAAAAACTAGGTCAAAGAATAGTAAATTATTTGAAAAACCTGCAAATATATTTCTCTATACAAGATGGGGAAGAGAAGTTATAGACACCATGGCATATTGTAATAGTAAATTTGAGCTTCAATTAGATGTTGAACCATGTATAGGGACATAGGGTGCTGATTTGACAGATAAACCGGTAAGAAGCATATGCACTTTCAATTCTAACAAAAAGGTAGGTCTGAACAAAAGTAATACAACTTTATGTATCCATCCCTGTTTCTGACCTGATACATCTTGCTTGGAAACCCATAGAAGTCATAAATGGTGTCATTTGCTCCGTGGACCACGTTCACAGTCGGCTGATCAGTGTCCCAATGACCTGAGACCATGAGTATGGCCTTTGGTGGTTCCTGCATTATGCTAGATTTCCATGACTGCAAAAACTTCCGTGCCGGGATGCCGTCATCTATGACGAGTGTCGGTGCTCCGTGAGAGATGAAGAACGTGTCCATGGCAGACCTGATTCTCAAGGGAAGAATTGCTGAGCGAGGTGAATATAGGTCTAACGTTGATTTTTCTGTTGTTGTTCGTAATTTGTTTGAATGATTTGGAGGAGTGAATTGGGTTTTTATATAGAGTCAAAGAGGCTTCAACTTCAAATTGGGTGTTTGTTTGAATGTATTCTGATTTCTCCATTCTCATATAACTAACTGGAGGAGTATCGTGTTCTTACGTGTTACTATCTACTATCATAGTAGGTGTGTAGTCAATGTGCAGTTTTGATAAACTGGAGATGAGATCATGAAAGTGGGTGTGTGGTCGTAAGGGATGACGATATAACCTAGCACTTGCTTCTGTCAAGTCTGTCTTAAAAAAAACTTGGCACTTGATTAATCCATAATTTTCTATTAATAGTTTAATCCTCATTTTTCTTGTGCCATTTCAATCCTAAATTGCAGTCATTTTTTATCTACTTTTGGAAACTGCTTGTTCGGAAGCTTTACTTATCAAGAAGATTCTTTTTTTTTTTTTTTCCGAAACCTTGACAGCAGCTGTCAAGTGATATCCAGAAGATTCTTGCTTGAAACTGAAGCAGAATAATGTTAACTCTCCCCAATTGCTTTATAATAAAAAGCAAAATTAACGCATAATAAAAGAGAGGCATTATGGGTTATGAAAAAATTGAGATTAAAAATTCTAGTTCAATGAACAGATAGATTATACAAAACCTTAACTTGATTTTAAGAGAGTCCTATATTTTTATTAATTTTTTTTTTAAAAAAAAAAGCCTTGGTATCGCATTGATTTTAAAAGCCTTGGTAAAGCTGAATTAACAAAATGTCTTGAGAAATGAAATATGTTTCAAATTTAAAAAAAAAAAAATTGGAAAAATTGGCGCAATCCCAAATTTTACCCATATTCTTCAGCAATGCACGCTTAGATAAGAGGAATTCTAAGTCTCCCAGGAATAATCAAAATATAATTAATATATTAAATATATATGCTTAATCAATTGAAGGAATGTTGACAATAAACGTATCTTTTAGATATAAATAATAGGGAAAGAGCATAGGGAAAAAAGAAAAAGAAAAAGGGAAGCCTTCTTTGCTAAATTTAGCTCTTTGCTAAATTAACTTTTACATTTATAAAAGATGGGGTCTCAGAACCTCGTTTTTTCTTCAAAAAAAAAGGGAAGCCTTCTTTTCTTTTTTAAAAAAATATTTCTAGTTCATCATCTAGCAGTACTATCAAAGCATTATTACAAGGCAGGAGAGATGGATGGAGCAGTCAGCTTAGGTGGTTTTGTACCAGCTCCTGTTTTGTTCACTAATAATATACAAGGCTGGAGACATGGACCAGTTATCTCACTCCAAAACTAATTTGTACAAACTAAATTGGACACTTAAACTTTTGTCAGATTGACTTAATGTGCCAAATAGATCGATACTAGAATACGATCTATTAATTGGACTATATTTTTGTATTTAAAGAACGATCTAAATAATTGCTTGTGTAGTGCTGTGTACCTAATATTTACAACTATCCAATTATTAAACCTGATTTGCCAGAAACAATCGCTGGTAAGTTGTGTCTAACTTTAACGTGTCAGAGCTTTGGATATCAGGTTATTCTTCTGGATTTGGGCCAGTAGCTGATGAGCCTAATGGTAGCTGAGTACTTTTTTAGTTAATTTACTCTAACATGCACGTAGAATTGTAGAAGGCTTCTTTGATTAACTTTTCTTAATTTGGGTCCAAAACATGTACATAATTCAGTTAAATCGCGTGAGAAAATCTTAGCTTGACTATATTAAAAAAAAAATAACAATCTCAATATGTAATCAAGACAAGAAAAGAGCACGGCATGTCAAAGGTAACGGCTTTTTCCCGCAAATTCGAAGAGAGGTAACAGTAAAAAATCACGAAGAAATTCATACTCAGGAAGGCCAGAGTTTTATCTACGTGAAAACAAAATATTTTAACAAGAATATTCATATATAGTATATATCCCAACATCACATCCATTTCTCATCCTCATGTGCGTAAATAATGGTACCAGAAGCCATTGGTGCCTAAGGCTCAAAACAAAAATAAAATTTAACATGCAAACCTATCAAGATCAGTCTACACTTTGGATTTCCACAACAATGTGGAGCAATGCCTAGCAGTTAAGATGGTTACCAAGCAGTTACAAGACTTGACAGTTACAGTAATTACCAAGCAGTCTCAGTGTGAATTAAACACTAGCCATTTTATGAAAATGAAAAAAAAAATAAATTAACAAAAAATAAGGTTCAAGAAATCATTGAAAAAAAAAAAGACAAACAATATTACAAAAATAGAAGGCAAAATTTTGACTATAAACCTGAAGAGAAATATAAGTGAGTGCACCAGCTCCATCCTTTGAGGAAAAAATAGCACAGAAATTTACAAGGCCTCATATATGCAGATCCTAATTCTTCACCTACAACCACCAGCAGTTATCATGTCCCATAACATCACTTTTAAGCCCCAATATTAACTGCCAAGTGAATCAATCAATAACTATGGAGTAGCACAGCAGACTGAAGCCTATACTTGCTTGTAGAATAAGATATAAGCTTGTTCGTGCAAGACATCTTTTGTACTGATAGCCGTGACAGATGCATCATCATACCTTAGCCATTGCCCATTAGGGTACCTGGTATCAGCTGTGTAGTGTCCCTTTGATGGCTCCCTCCCATGGTGTGTAATGGTTGCCACCAGTTCGTATCTTCTCCTCTGCATGAGACAAGAATGTGCATCAGACCATGAGAAACATTACACAATAATAGTTTATTCAGGTATCTTGTCAGATGATGTCTGCCAATTGCAAGTATGTTCAAATAAGACAAATTTTTAAAAAATAATCCTTGAATAGTTTGATATGCAGCTCATTATAATTTGATAAAGAGCGACATACCAAAGTAAAAACAACATTGATTTGACATATAAAAACATTTCATGACAGTACCAAATTGAAGTATGGAACAAAGGAAACTAACACTTGTTGTTAACTTGAAGTAGAAACAACTATGGGGAAAAAGTGTCAGAGAAATTCACCTCAGACGGGGATATCACCAAGTCACGGCCAAGGACCAGCTCAAGAGGGAATTGCACCCGTTTATGTAGCTTATTGCTCCCATGCCCACCATAACTAAATCTCATGAGGTGCAATATCATTATGGCAGGAAGTGCTTGTATATTCACAGATTTGCGAGCAGCCACCACACCCGCCTATAGAACAAGATTGCTCCCGTTAAAAACAATTAAGCAGAAAAAACATTTTAAATTCAATTCAAAAAAGGCACCAAGTGATTGTCAATAAATTCTTAGACAACGTATATATTATCAAAAGTAGTCTCCCTCACAGATGATGCATTTATTCAGTTGCACAACAGAGGCAAGTCCTAGTACCAACTGAGGTTTCTTATGAGAATTAAGATTAAGGAACTCATTTGGTGGGGGCAAGGAGGCTGCATGGCTTCAATTGGATTAATCAGTTCAACATCAAAAGTATGTATAAATTCCAGAACAAACAGTAAAGCACCTGAAATCAGCATATGAAAGCACACAACTACCTTTCCAGAAGCAGTTCTGTATCCTTCTAGGGTTTCTGGAGCAGAAAAAAAGCGCAAAGCATCTTCAATTGTGTGAATAACATCAGGGAAGATGTCAAGATGTAGCAATAGGAAAGGTTGTACAGTTGCTGATGCTTTGTTCCCTGCATAATCAGACAACATCAAAACTTGCTAATATTTTGATTACAAGTTAAAATTAGATCCTAAACTACCTATAAGCTGTAAATTTGTATAATTAGTGGGGACTCACCTTTAGTCAATTTCTGAAATGATATAAAACAAAAGGTTTCCTTGAAATTTGATCAGAATTGCAACCCTAATTCCATTAAAAAAGAGTAATTATGGCAGATTTTTCTTTAGTTAACTGCAGATTTTATCAAATCCAACAAGAACCAATTTTACTACCAAGAATCAAGATAAAATGTTTAGATTCAGAGATTCCAGTTAAGCATACCAAAGGGAAATAAATATTATATAAATATATGGTTCCCCAAAAGGATCACACATATCATCATATAAACCAAACGTTTTCCATGCACCCATTCACCACTAGAAAATATCAATATATCAATGAAATATTTTCTGGTACTCACTGAGATTCCTCAGTTTGCTTCTCAAAATACCAATGTTACTCTAAAATTCTGCTCCTTTCCACAAAATAGCCAAAGACAGGGTCAAGGACATATGGATAAATTTATGCTAATCACCGGTTATTATAGATAAAAATAAGATTTGTTATTTTTCAGGGAGAGGATTCTGATATTCCAAGGTTTTTGCACGGTCGGCAAGTCTTGCAAATGGAAGTAAAACAAATACATACCAGAAGCCTTGACAACACTTCTTAGTTGACCGCCAAAGATTGTACTCAACTCAGAAGGGACAAAGGTCTGAGTTCTTGTGACTGCCGACTTGTTCTTCGGCCCCACTGTCTCCCATCCTTCATCATCTTCTGATAAGGCAAGAAGAGACAGCTTCCCTTCAGCTGAATTTAAAGAGCCAGATTTCAGCTTCAACAGCTCGTTGTGCATTTGATCCATCACAAAGCTTAGAAATTCCTGAGCATCTTCTTGTCTAAAAAGATGAGATGAAAGCCAATAACCAAATTATAACAGATAGAATGAAACAGATTACCTTTCAAAAAGAAAAAGAAAAGCAAAAACCTACCATGTCACCCGCACGGTGCATGATATTTGTGATTATTTAGTTCATATTCTAAAATTGGGGATCAAGATTCAAGGCTTAATCAAACTCAATATGCCTCTATTTTACAACTAAATCTGACAAAACACAAATCTTATTACTATAGCTGGCATACAGTACACACTACCAATATTAATTTCAACTTAACCAGTCACTATAACAAGTCAATTAATTTCAACTTAAGTACAGTACGCACTACCAATATCTGGCATACAAATCTTATTACTATATAAGTATCAAACCTTGGGCGAGCAGAGATTCCAGTAGGCAGGTTAGGACTGAAGCTTCGCAAAACTGGGTCGAACATGACAGCTTTCAGAGAACTTCCACACTCAATACCTCTCTTGCCATCTAACTTTGTGCTAGAGTCTTCAGGCATGTCAAAGTTGGAGATGAAATCAACAAATGCACTCAATGTGGGATAAGCAACCTGGAAAACAATCTCAAATTAAATAGGAAAAATTAAATAATATCCAACAAAAATGAGAATGACCCTAACAATTAATCTATATAATTAAACTCAAAATTGAACAAATCAAAAACTAAATTAGACAACAAAAATTGATGAACCTTTGGGATAGCACGATCACGCAAGTCTTGCAAGAGCTCCACAAAGGGTGAACAAGAGAGTAATGCTTGCAAAGTAGCATTTAAGAAGCACATATTCCCTGTATTTACTAAGCCTCGTGGTAATAGAGTAGTTTGGTGAGGTTTCTTCTCATTTGTCATTGTCACAGAAGTATGGTCGTGATTAACGGCCCCTATTTCAACTTTTATTCCGTTCTCCTGCCCCTTAGTCAATAGCTCCTTTGATTCCTTCTTCTCATTTTTTGGGGTCACAACAAGTTTAGGTTCATAATAAGGAGCACCACCATTCGCACTTTGAACCCCATTATTTTGCACCTTTGGTAAAACCTCTTTGCTTTCATTTGTCTTCACTGGTATCTCCAACTTACTAGGGGCACCATTAGCTGATGGTATGGAGCTTTTGGGGGTCCCATTAGCATGAATATTAGTACTAGGTATTAAGTTATTATTAGATACCATTCCGTTTATGGTGGTATTATTTTGATTAACACCTGGTTTGACAGGTGAGATAGATTGCTTGTTTACAGAGGGGCTTTCTAGTAAGCCTATTGAAGGGAATTCCAGAGATCCGAATCTGAATCCTTCATCTTTTATAGGAGGAGCAGGTGCACTACTCGGTTGCCCTTGAAACTTCTTGGTCTCGGCTTCGGTGAAATCACCGAAAAGCAGCACCTACAGAAACAGAAAAATTGTTCTGAGAAAGCAATTATACTATTAAAAAAGCGAAGAACATAGAGCCAGATTTGAAGCAAAATTGCAGGCAGCAATGCTAGGATCATGTAATGTGCAACTAAATGACAGAAATAGCAGGGTCTATGTGATAAATATAAATTGCCAAGGGTCCTATAAAGATGTTCTAAATCCTGAATGTTTTATGTAGAGTGCAGCCTCAATTGATGCTTGTTAACATATGTTTGGCCCCTTGTAAATCAACAAACAATGAAAGTTTTAACAATTTATGGATTACCTTGTCAGCGGCCATCATACCCAGGAAGCAATCTACTTACTAGGAGATAAATAGTGAGTAGGAAATGGGGTGGTGTTAGAATAAATAGAGTGAGAAAGAGGGCGGTGACAGGTGTGGGTTCCTGGTAATTTCGGCAAGTTGGGGGGTTTTACTGTTTTAGGGTTTATGAATGAGAAGAAGAGGAAGGAAGAAATGAAAAAGGAGTAGCGGGTGCAAGGTTAACGGGTTAACGGGTTAGGGTTAGAAAAAAGGAGAGCGGGTCAAGAGGAGAATGACTGAATGAGATGAGAATGAAGGGTATGGTGTAGTCACCGGAGGTGTGGTGGTGTTCGGACCCCAGTTGAGGTGGGTCCGTGGGTGGGGTCGGACCGAGGTGCAGGAAAGCAAGAGAGAGAGAGCGAGAGAGCGAAAGGGTGCGGAGGTTCTGCTTCTGCGGCGCGAACGGAACTGAGAGGTACCGTGAGCCAGAATTTTATGTCTATATCCTTGTAACATCTCAAAATTACTTAATAGTTAAGACTTTGATCCAAAATGATTTTCATACCGAATTTCATTTTACTATAATTGATTTTTCACAATTTTATTGGGTCTAATAACATAGAATTTCCAATCAAATTATATAGAATCCGTTTTGTTTTGATCAAAATTTTTTTAATGAAATAAAAGAGATGTTAATCAGGACCTTACTTTTTCTTACCGAGCCACAACACATCACATGTTTGTTCCTGAAATTTTTTAATTTATGTTTTTCTGTTCCTAAGTTGAGAAATAACACATCACATGTTTTTCTGTTCCTAATTTATGGATAGGAATAAGCCTCTTATTCCTTATTCCGGTGTCAAACCAAACACCATAAGGAATAAGGAATTTGGGCTAATTCTGGGCCTTATTCCTATACCAACAAAACTAAGGAATAAGAATAAGGAATAGGGACAAGCACGAATTCCGAAATTTCTTATTCTTATTCCCTATTCCCACCGTATCCAAACACACCCATATCATAAAATGTGACTTGTAGAATTCGTGTCTCAGGCCTTCGTTCCTAGGCTAGGCAGGGTACTGGTAAGAGTTAGCCATCACATTTGTTCCAAGGAGAAAACAAAGGAAAATGAAATAAAAGGAGGCATAAGTTACCACAGTTATGTATTTCACATAATTTGAAATATAAAAGAAAAAAAATGTCCTCCACAACGGCATTTTTTTTTATTAACACCGGTTAAATCTATATTTTTAACACCGGTTGGGCATCGGTGCTAATAATCAGTGGTGTTAAAAATATATAAAAAACCGGTGTTAAAAATCCGGTGCTAAAAAACATCGGAATTGTTGGCGCGCAAAACAGAAGAGCTTTAGCACGGGTTTTTCACTAATAACCGGTGCAAATAATACATCTTTAGCACCGGTTATTAGTGAAAAACCGGTGCTAAAGATCTGTTAAAAAATCGGTTTTTTGTTAAGCTTTTTTATTCTCTTTAGCACCGGTTTTAGAGTAAATAACCGGTGTTAATAATATCTTTAGCACCGGTTTATTACTAATAACCGGTGCTAAAGGTTGATGCCGATTAAAAAAAATATTTTTTATTTTTCGGGCTAGCCCCATTTTTGCTAGCCATAAAATGCAATATACTGGTACCAGTATATATATCAATCATAATTCATTTATCATAAACACAATTCATATCAAAACTAACAATTACACACAAATTAATATCAATTCATGCGCATCACAACTATATCAATTCATACATCACCACAATTCATATCACAATTAAAATACATACACATTACATCACAATTCTAGCAAGATACAAGTCTATATAAATACGAAAAGAACTCATCTAAAGTTTCGTTAATGTCCTTTTCTGCATAAGGCATGCCCTATGGTTGCACAGCCTGCATATTGACATTTTGTATAATTAGTAACCTAATCTTATTCAATTAAAGACAACATAAAATCTTAAACTCTAAAGATAACACAAAAGTGATTCATATCGATACGATCTCCCCGGTCATCGCGTAGTGACTAAGGATCTTGCGGAGCGATGTCATCGCATAGTATCCACAATCGGTGAAGTTCGGCTGTCATGGACACTACAAGGAAAAAAAAATAATACTATTAAGATTAAATTCAATAAATGAGAATTGAAATGAAACTATTGTAAGTCCGAGCTATGTACCGGAATCATGTCAATCTGGAATCTGGGAACTTTAGCCAATCTTGACAAAGCTCTGCAACATTTAAATATAAAGTTAGGAAAATTAATTTGTGATTATTATTATAGATAGATAATGTATGTGTTGACTAAAACTCTAAACTTACTGATTGAATACACCTAGAATCGGGGATTGATAAATGCCTAAATCGAGAGAATCGACAATCTATAGCATTCGTGCCGAGAGTCTAGCGATAATAACCACATAATGCGACCTGCAATTACATATCAAAGAACTTATTGGTAAAATTAACATTAAACCTCAAAATGTTAACCATAATTGATGAAGGCTTAGAACCTAGGTCAAATAAATTTATACCTAAGAATTACCTCACTAGTCGTTTGGTAAAGCTAAGGGTCGAACCCACAGGGACGGTTGAATACCAGACTTGATCGTTCTTAAAATCTAGAGAGATGAATTTTGTATGATTTTTGAAATAAGATGCAACCAAGTAAAATACAATAAAAGTAGATAAGTAATAAATAATAAAATATTTTTGGATGATTTTTTAAATTCTTTTTATTCAAACAGATGCAAAAAAATATGTCCTAGGGTTGCGTGTTCAATTAGTTTGGCTCTAAAGCACTTCTGCCCACGATTTTCACCGAGACAGAAGCCTATTTCGGACCGAAATGCCTGGATTTCGGTGCGAAATCCATTCTGTTTCGTCCCAAAACTCGCTTTAGACCTTCTGTTCTGACTTGATATTTTTATGGGATACTATGTGAAGGTTACTTGACGACCATACCTAAACCCTAACTTCAGCTGTCGCGTTTTAGTTATGGTTTGGTTTGGAACCGGCTTTTACCACGTAAATAACTAAACCTCAGCCGTCGCGTTTTGGTATTTAGAAATTTAAGAATATTTAGTTGGATTTCCAGAGGTATTTAAAGTCTTTTCAGATCATTAAAAGTTACACCTTTCGGTCGTTAAACTAACCTCCTCTTTCGAGCGATTGGCTTACCTCAAGTACTCAATCAATTACAAGTTTGGTTTATAGTTTAATGCCCTAAAGACGTCGCGATTCATCCAAAGGTAAACATCAATCAAACAAATAATTTAACTAAGCATAAACAACAATTCACAACTAAATAAATCACATAATATATCATAAATCCATCAAGTCATCACAAAATACCAAACTAATCTACTAACTACCCCTAAGACATAATAAAACTACTCACTACTATCCATAACACACATAACAATAAATATCATGCAAATAAACAAGATACAAGCCATGAAATATCGAGATAAAAGCATAAAAAGAGTAAACCAATAGTCTCTATGCAAAATAACTCGCTACCAAGGCCAAGGAATCGATGTAGATCTCGCTGTCTGCTGCTGCTCTGCTCCAAACTCGCAAGAACTCCAAGGAAAATCAATGAAACGCTCAAAAACGCTAAGTAACAAGGGTGAAAAGTAGGTCTAGAGAGTAGAATCCCTGCTCTGGCGGCAGGGAACGCATATATATCACCACAGGAGGCGGCTAGGTCAAGGAGAGGCGGTTTACTCCTTTCCTTCTCTGAAAATTTCCAATTTCGCACTTTCCAGAAACGCATTTCGGACCGAAATGGGAGGATTTCGGTGCGAAATGGAGTTTCGAGTCTGCTGGATGGGCTGAGAATCAGGCCCACGCTGGAGATAGGCTTTGTTCTGGGCTTCTAAGGTCTTGTGCCACGCCTGTGTGGGCCAGGAATGAGTCGTCTGGCTGAGAATGCGGTACACCCTTCACAAAAGTCGCGTCTCGTCTTTGATTTCCAAGTAATTCTACAAAATAAAACAAGAAGCACGGCAGCAGCAATATCCTGGAAAATATGGCAATTTATGAGATAATTTATGATGGTTTGATCAATAATTAAGGGCTAAGTACGGTCAAAATACATATAAAAATAAGAGACATCAATAATTAAAGTCAAAATTAGGAATTTTATAACTAACCGATTCTGATGTAGTAAAATATGATAAGGATCCTTTTTTTTATATTTCTGAAAGTTATTCATCATGTAGGTTATTATGCCAACAGTATTGTTATCTACATCCGATGCCGAGCATCTTTCTGGATCCCAAAAGATGAAATTTTTGAGATAGGTGTTAACACAATATTCCCTACACCACCTGCATTGCATGTTATATTCATATTATACAAATCAATTATATTTGGTTCAATTTAATTAGACATATTATATAATAATCAACTATTGTTAAGTTTAGAAAATACTTACATGGTCCAAACTTTCAGAACTTGAATGAAAGGGCTCTCTCCTATTGAAGACATGACCGATATCAGTAAAGTCGAGATGGAATGACTTCAATACTGTGAACTCGAAGTTACCAGCAATATCGAAATACGTCATTTCTGGATCCATCATCCTGATATAGTCATGTATCCTTTTTGCATTCGGCCCCAAATTTTCCAATGTGCCCTGATCCGCAAGCAGTGCGCGCATCTGAAAATTGCCCTCGTCAGATTACTCCTCCACTTTGAATTCTTCTTCCTCCTCTTCTTCTTCTAACTCCACTTGCTTTTTCTTCTTTTTCGGAGGAGATTGCAAATGTGCCGAAAATCGTTTCCAATTTTCCCTCAGTTGAACCTTAAAATCCATATATTAGTCATAAAATAATAATTTTCAACTTAATTACACTATATATATATAATTACTACAAACTTTTGAAATTTAGAATAAGTTATAAGATCTACCAATTTTGAAATGTCCAAATCGATAAGTTCCATCGGCCACCTTAGATATGAACCTTGAAATAAACCGAGCATGTCATCTGCGTTGGGAGGTGGATAAGGTACTGGCGCGTTTTTGAATTGATCGAAAACTTCTAGAACTTGTACCCTCACATCTTTCTCACCCAAAGGTTCTCCGTGAACCGTCTCATCATTGCTCGTCCGTGGAAACACTATTGTTCTTGCTACAAACACAAGAGTCGACGACCCTTCTGATGGGAGGAGGAGCAAGCATTCCCTTGGCCCCTACAATTATAAGCAATATCATGTTTAATGACAAATCATAAACTATATACTCGCAAGCAATATATAACATTAGCTCGGTGAAATTAACAAACCTGCAAATTATAGTCAGGAATCGGGTGTGGTTGATTGTTGCTACCATGTGAATGGAACAGAGTAGCTTGATTCAGTATGGGATCGTAAACAACTTGTTGTGATTGGCTTTGTGATAACATCCGCGAGAAACTTTGCTCCATCTCTTCCCTTGCAGCCTTCACTTTCTCGTCCAACATCCACTCTATTTCCTCGTTGTTGTACCGATGGGAGGCTTTCCTCGTACCCTTTCCAAACACTTGCTTCACGCCAGAATACACTGGGTAACTCCTCAAACGTTCTGAGTGTTCTGGCGTCCCAATCGAAGAAGTCAAGAGGTCATTTTGACGATTAGGTTGAAAACCAGATTTCAATTTCTCAATCTGTCAAAAAAAAAAATTCATGTCATAATACTAAGTTGAAATTGTTGAATACATAAATTTCAAATTTATTTGAGTTATGAAACATACCGCTGTGTCAATGACAGCAGCAACCTTAGCATCTTTGCAGTGGAGTTCACCTGTTTGTGAATTCTTTGAGGCGCGTGCCCTACTCCATCTATAGGTCCTGTTGTCTACTTCTTGGCTAATGGTCGAGGTCGTACCATGGACCACCTCTCCCTCTTTCCATCTCTTGTGTACGGTCAAGTAACCGCCTGATCCGAGTGTGTGAGGCATGTCTTTCTTTGCGGCATTTTCGCGTCCTTTCTTGCTCAATTCCTATTAGCAAATTCAAAGGACTTATTAGTACAAAGAGTAAAGATAATAGTATTGGCGAATAATTCTATATAAAATATGTTTTCATACCGCAAACGTAGGACTTTCAAGATATTTATCGAATGCCTCCCATTCTTCTTTCGCGATGTTAAATATATCCCATGGTTCTGGTGCACCCGCTCGCGGATTCTGCTTGTATTTTCGGTTCTACAATGAGAGGTAATTATAATTATTGAAACTGAATCAATCAATCATAATTTAAAGTGATGTTAAAAGAATAATCTCTTACTAGTCTGCCTTTCCAACCCCTCCAGATATTGTTACAATTTGTAAGAATCTTCTACTTATGTGGGCATTCCGGCGAAAGATTCCATGTTCCAGATATAGACTTGAACAAATCTTCTTTTAGCTCTTTTGGCACTTGATTTCACGTAACGTAACTGCATTTAAAACAAGTATTGAGTTCACATGCAAATTTATATATTGATATTATCCACATTCATATATATTGATATTACCTGAGAGGAATGAGATCTCTTGTTTTAAAAGCACACCAACTCGTGAATTCTCTTGCGTCATCACCTTCCGGTTGGCCTTTATCGTTGAATTTTATAAACAAGGTCTTTCCGGCAGCTATCTTCTTTAATGTTTTCAAACATTTGGCCGTTGATCGTTTTCCCCTTCTGCTATTACTTGTTTGGTTATCCAGATTTGATGTGGCATTGTCATCCATACTCATCTCATTCGGGCCTGATACAGGATTTTCATCAGGATTCGACATGGCTGCAAATTCAATACATCAATTAGAACATCAATTCATATATCAATTAAAACATCAATTCATATATCAATTTATATATCAATTTCTATATCAATTCAATACATCAATTAGAACATTAATTCATAACAAGTTAAAATATTAAATTAAAACATCAATAATTAAAAGATTAATTAAAACATCAATTCATAAATAACACTAATTATAATATCAATTCATACATAACACTAATTAAAATAAGTTCATACATAACCATAGCACAAATCATAACATAACATAAATCAAAACACAACTACAACCACAACCCTAACCCTAATCATCCTCCTCTTCCTCCGGGACCTCCTCCATTGGTTCCTCCTCCACCTCTTTCCCCTTAAGACTGCCCCCCTCTTGGTCCGAAGAAGTTCGGCCACAACCCGGTGGAAACCTCCTAACAGCGGAAACAGACCTCCTAACCGGAGGCTTATAAAAATATCGGAGAGGAACATGTGTTTTCGTGCCCCTGGAGGATCATATATAGTCTCCTCACTCTTCCCCTTCTCCTCGTTCTTCTCAATTTTCACATCCTTCTCATTGATCTCCACCTCATTCTTCTTATCATTCTCCATCTATATTTGCAATTTAATATATCAATTTATTTATCAATTCCTAAAAATCGGACATAACCTACCTTATACATAGGCATTTTACCATTTTAACCGACACAATATCATTATATATATACATATTTTTCTAAATCCCAAACATTATCAATTTATATATCTCCATGAATTATCAATTTATATATATTCATGCATTTTCATTTATATATAACCATGCATTATCAATTTATATATATTTCGGCCATATATCCATGCATGCTGATGTCACATATTTATATATGGTTTTAGGCTGGACTTTTACCCAAACTTTAACTCAAAACCCTTGATTCTATTTAGTTTTACTTGTTTTCTGTTTATTTTTGTAGAAATCTGGTACTGCTTGGGTTTTATTTTGATTTGTAGGGACTTGAAGCTAATTTGCAGCGAAAACGACTCCATTCGGCACAAACCAACGCACAATTCGGGCCTCGGATGACCCTGTGCGGCCGCACAGGAATGCCATTCGACCGCACAGGCCTATTTTGGGCCTTGGAGAGGTGCACATGACTCAAGTTTGGGCCGATGACCTTGGTGCGACCGCACGGAGCTCCAAACCTTACCCCGACCCCTATATAAGGCGCTCCAAGTGCCGAAATTAGGGCATCATTCATTCCACCTTCTTCCTTGGCGGCGCCGCACCCCGAAACCAACCCGATCCACCTCCAGCGGCCCCTGTGCGACCGCACAGGGGTCCCGTGCTACCGCACCACCTCCCTGCCGCCTTGGAAAGCACCCGTTTCGACTACCTTCGCCTCATCCTTCACCCCAAGTTTCCTCCTTGTAGATCCAGAAGTCAGAAGAGGCTCGAGAAGGGGCTTTCGCCTTCCTCTTCCTATTTTTGTTTCCATAGAGATTGTATCATTTGCTTCACTTGTTTTAGTTGTTTGTTCTTGCATCATGTTAGGTTAGATTAGTTATGTTCTAGGGCTAGTTGAAACTGAGGTTAGGATTGTTGATTTGACTTGATACTTGGTTTCTATTGTGTACTACTTGCTTGGTTTCTTAATGTTTATGCTTGTTTGTGTTGAATTACTTGATTGAACCTCCTATTAGGTGAACGCCCGCATCTAATCTAGACAAAGGTGTAGATTGTTTAATTGAACCAAATAAGTGCTCAAGGTAGGTTAGGAGCCGAGAGATGACCAATTTAAGCCCGAGAGGGACAAATTTCTGCTTAGGCGAGAGTCTAGTGGATGCCTTAGAGAATCAACAAGTGGACTTAGGTATTTAAGCCAACATTACGAGAGTTGAGGGTTAATTACCTAATGGGGGCTTTAGACTAGGTTCCATGCCAGGTTCTGTGACCAAAATTACGAGAGTTGAGGTTCAGGAGATTAGGTATGGATAGATCTGTCCCACACAAGCCAGAAACCATGTTATTGTGTCGATTCGGCATTAACCAAGGGCCGTGCGGTCGCATGGGATCCCTGTGTGGTCGCACAGGATCTCCAGGCACGCACGAGTCAACGATGCGGCGCGAGAGCGACGCCCGTTGACAGCCCGAAGCCTAACCGAGATGGAAACTGAACCCCTAGGACATTTTTATACCATATTTTACCTCCAAAAACACCAAAACTTGCTATTGTTCTGTTTACCTTTGGTTGATTGTTTTTGTTACTTGTTGATTAAGCTCGAAACCCTTCTTTTACCGTCTAGATTTTGCGAATAAGTAAGGTTTAGTACTCATCTTACCGTCCCTGTGGATACGACCCCGACTGTACCAACGAATTACCGTGCGCTTGCGGTTGTTTTTAGGTTACTTTTGGGTATTATAAGCTCACACATCAAGCTTTTTGGCGCCGTTGCCGGGGACGTTGTTGATATTAGAACTTACTTTAGTAGCAAGAGACTAGACATTGTATCATTTATCTTATTTTCTTTCTTAATCAAAAAGAACAAAAATACTTCATATCACCATGTTTCATTCTTTTCAGGAATTTGAGCAAGAAACGGAGGATTATTGGAGTAATGACGATGATTCTTTGGCCCAACTCAACAAGAGAGTCGACCGCTTGATGAGACAAGCTCAAATTGAAGATTTGAATAGAAAAGTGAGTCGATTGGAGAACCAATTGAAGAGCAAGCGAAACATGAGAAGGGAAGAATCCAAGGAAGGATGGAGTCGACACGAAAATTCACATGCCCACTACTCGAGCCATTCGCCATACAACATGGGTATATCCAATTCGACATATGGAAAAGAATGGGGAGAGCATGAAGCAGCAACCGCATGGGCTATGCAAGATGACACTCGAACCGCTGGCTGGTGCAAGGAACCCTCAGGCTGGAACAAGCAACGCTCAGGCTGGCACATGCAACACGCCGACAGTGCAATGCAACCCTGTGCGATCGCACAGGATCCTTGTGCGACCGCACCGGCAGGGTCTCATGCAATAATGCCACCAATTTGGACCCGACAACCCCCTGTTTGGCCCGAGCCGCAACGAACATGGCATGCACAAGCTCACTGTGCGTCTACACAACCAAGAAGTCAGTTTACACAGCCACCGATTTGGTTCCCACAACCCGCTCAAGGCCGGCAACCCAGCAATGCCACAACCATCCACAATGGCACATTTGACAATAATCGGGGCCCAAACTTTCAAAGGAAGCCATTTGTGACCTATGTCGCCCCCGTTGTTGAGAACTTCATGCATGAACAAGGCAAGTGGAATTATTCGGTGGCCGAGAAATTGGATAAACTTGATGAAAGGTTGAGGTCTATCACAAGGTTAGAGCAAATGATGGAGGTGTACATTGCCCAACAAGCGAGACCAAGCCAAAGGGCACCCGAGCAACTCCCCAGCCAGCCAGAAGTGAATCCCAAGGGAAAAATCAATGCCATAACACTTAGGAGTGGAACTAGCTATGAAAAACTGCAAATGGCGGCCGATTCGGCTGATTCGGCAGAGTCAGAGCTCCTGTGCGACCGCACCAAGGCTGTGCGCCCCCAAGTTGAGCCCCATGCGACTCCATGCCTTACACCAGAGGAAGCTGAACCTCTGTGCGACCGCACCAAATCTCATGCGACCGCACAGGGGCAAAAACAGGCCAAAAGGCGTGGTCTGGTGGAGCCCGATGCAAGATTCATGCCCCCTTTGCCATTTCCTCAAAGGCTAGCCAAAAACAAGGCTGATCAAGGCTCTCTACCCCATGTCCTTCCAATCACCATTCCACTTGGATTAACTCTCATTGACAAATCTAATGAGTTGGAATTGAAGCATCCTCCAATAGATCCTATCAATGATGAATTCGAGAAAAAAGAAGATGGTGGTACAACTCTCAAGGTCGAGGCATCCGATGCGACGAATGACAAGTTCACCAAAATCGACTTGAGCCCTCAACTTGAAGAATGCTTGGAGAGTACCGATGCAATGAAGGGCAGCAAACCTCACATCAAATATTGTATCACAATCGAACCAACCATGAAGACAACCAACAAAGAGAACACCAAGCATGTCTCAAGGGTCTTGCTCAACCATTTTTGGATGAATTACGATGCATTACATGGGCGCAAAGTGAAGATAAGATGACAAGAGATGTGGTCAAGCTAAGGACCTTAAACAAGCGCTTCTTGGGAGGCAACCCAAGGACTTCTTACCCTTCTCCTTTCATTTTCTTATTTTTGGAAAATTTGAAAAAAACACAAAAAATATGTAGGGTAATTTAGGATTGTTAGGATTTACTTTCTGTTTTTAGAAAATTATTAAGCACAAAAAAATTTGAAAAATTGAAAATGCAAAAAATATTGGTGAAAATTTAATGCCTATTGGTTGTTGTTTGTTATGGAATTTCAGATTTCATGGTTGCGGATGTCCCTCGGACGACTTGCGCAAGAGCACCATGAGTCAAGAAAAAAGGACACTCGACTCGGCACGACCTCATGCAAGCCGCCCGACCGCACCACGAACCATGGTCAGCACACGCTGCTCTACCACGACAGATCCAACCAAATCACTGTTGAAGCACACTTGGGATGGGCAATTCATGGCCGAAAATCACTGCTCCAGGGCCCAGAGCACTGTGCGGTCGCACAGGACACCTAGGGGATAAAAATTGATGAACCCGAGAGCACCCTTGAGGATTTTGAGCCCTGTGCGGTCGCACCACCAACCTGTCCGGTCGCACAGGAGTCTCAGGCCGTGGTTTTCAACACCGCACAAGCAACTGCTGTCCCGCCACATTTCAAAAACTTGCCGGCCAAAACCAAAACCGTTTCACCACATTTGTCAAGCATCTCTCCCTACATCTCCTGTCCAAATTTGGAGTTTATCGGACAATCGTAGCCCTTGCCGAAGGCCGCCGCAAGTTCTGCCGCTCGTCGCACACCGCTCCACCACCGCCACACCGCTGCCGCAACGAATCTGCAATGACTCAGCGCCGCACAATACCGCTTCCCAACAAAACATGTCACGAAGATCATTTTGACATTGTGGAGCAATTGGTGTACGAGTTGCTGTCTCACCCTTCCCACCGTCGTCGCCACAAGATGGCCGGTTGCAGTTATTCGCTGCCGGCCGCTCCGGTATGTTTCCAAATTACTTCTCGTTTTCTTTTCTGTGATGTGTGTTTGCATTGGGGACACTGCAATACTCAGCTTGGGGGGAGAATTGAAGGAATTTCTTGGAAACTTGTATCTAGGAATGCATCATTGCATATTTTCGCTTGTCAGGGGGCCGGTACGGTCGCACCAAGTCCCTGTGCGGTCGCACAGCACCTCTGATAGCCCACTGCCACTTGAATTTGTACCCAAACACCCCTGTGCGACCGCACAGCTTGCCTGTGCGACCGCACAGCCCTCCTGGCACGTGGTTGCATCATTTTAGTTGCATTTAACTTCATATAATTTGCATGTAAATAAGTTGAAAGGTAATTTGTTGATTTGGTCTGAGTTTTGATACATGATTTAAACTGAATTTGGTTGTGAGATTTATTGCAAGAATTTAAACTTGAGGTGTTCTCCTAATTGGTTTTTGAAACAAACGGTCCAAAAGAGGTTTGAATTCAAATGGATAAAACCCAAAAATTGGTTGCTTTTATAGTGATAAATGCTATTAGACGAAACCATAAAATTTTGCCGAGTGAACGGATTTGTGCTCTACATGGATTTGTTCAAGAGGGTATCTTTAGCGTGTATTTTGAGTCTTCTTGCTATCTTCTTCTTTTTCTTTTCTTTTATATAAATTCTTGGCTGCCACAATGGCAAATTGTATCTTGTAAATTCAAAAATCAAAAATGAAAAAAAAAAACAAAAAGCAAAAAACGAAATGAAAAACAAAAAGAAAAATCTCAAGGCAATGAATTCTTTCATCTTTTCTCTCTCTCTTTTATTTCTTTTCTCTTCTACTTCTTAAAGACTCCCCACGCTTTGACACGCTGTCTCGCACTTTTTCGCGGCCCTCGTATTTCACAACAGAGGAAACAGAGGGGGAAAAGAATGCGGATCAGATACCCCTCGCGAGCCTCAAGAATGCCGATACTGATACTTCCCAGAGGAGAAATAACGGTACGGTCTTGAGTTCCCACGAGAGTTTATTATTTGAGAGGGGTCCTTTTTTTCCAGTAGGCGCAAGCCCCTACTGTTAATTACCTCCGACATGGTCTGGAGAACCTCTAGATCGGGAAAATCAAAGGATATGTATCATAAGCTGTTAGGGAATTGTAAATATGCAATTTGTAATCCTAGCATGCATTTATGTCTTTTTGTGTTTTTTTTTATTATTATTACTACTACTATGATTATTATGCAGTGTTAGTTTTATATTTATTGAATGGACTCGGTATTGCAGGGACAGTAGTCTTTAAGGCTTATGATTTGGAGAGGTCTTGGTTGATCTTTGCTGCTTGGACTTCAGTGACTTCTTCTTGTTGAGGAATGGTTGGCTCTTGAATCATGACCCTTTAGATATTATCGGGGTGGCTCTTGATTTTAGGCTCTTGAATTTGAATTTTACGGCTTCAAGTTTGGATTTTACGGCTTGAAACTTGAATCTTATGGCTTAGAATTTGAATCTTACGGCTTGAGGCATGGACTTCCCGAAGCGGGTATTTGAAATTCCCAAGAGATCGGGTTATTGTGACTTCTGGCTTTTTTTTTTTCTTTTTTTACTTGGTGCTGAGGATCTTTATAGACTTTTTCTTTTCTTCGATAATGTCGGACTCTTAGGCCACGGAGTTTGTAGACATTACGCTTAACATCGGGCCTGTGGGCTTGTAGATGTCGATGACTTCAACGGGCTTTAAGCTTTTGGGCATCAAATGTGCGCGCGGGTGCTAACCAGGCAGACTGCCCCTTGGTCTAACCTGACTGCGGGTAAATGCTCATCACGTGGGAGTAGAGCATTAAAAGACGATCTGGCGCTCGTTAATCTTGATGTCTTCAACGGTTCGGCTATCAGCGGAAGCGTTGTCAAAGTGACATCTGGCAATGTCAGAGACACAATCCGGTTCCCTTCCGGCGTGTTGAAATGGCTCCTGGTTCTTGACCAGAATCTTGAAAAGACGGTTTGATTGTTGTTCAAGACATTTAGAGTGATATCCAGCCAGGATATCGGGTAAATGGTCCAAACTCCATTCAAAGCGTTGAGGTACGTCCCGGCGGCTATTCCGAAACGACGATGAGACGGTTCAATGACCATTCAGAGCATCACATTGATATCCGGGTGGCCAGCCAAGACATCAGGTGAATGATCCAACTGCTCCTTGAAACGTTGAGAAGACATCTGTTCAGCAGGTGTCCGTGAACAGTCCAGCCTTACTCTGAAGCGTTCAAATGAGACGATTCGATTATTATTCGAGTCATTTAAGGTATAACCCGATTTTATTCGAAGCGTTGACCTTCGTTTTGGTTATTATTCGAGCCATTTGAGGTGATACCTTGTATCCACCAAAATATAACCCGATTTTCACTCGAAACGTTTATCTTTGTTTCGGTTGCCATCCGAAAACCTACAAACGATATCCAGTTGCCAGCCAAGATACCGATAGAGTTTGACTGCCACTCAAACTGTTGAAGGAGACATCTGGTTGCCAGCCAGATGGTAGTGACACGATTCAATTACCATTCAGAGCATTATATTGATACCTGGTTTCTACGCAAGGTGTCAAGCAAATGATCCAGCTGTTTACTTGAAGCGTTGAAGCAAAACATTTGTTGCCAGTCAAATGTTCATAAGACGATTCGACTTTCTTTCCGAATATTCACGGCGATACCTGGTATTCAGCCAGGATATCAGATGAATACTTCGACTTCCATCCGAAGCGTTGATCTTCGTCTCGACTGCCACTCGAAACGTCAAGTTGATACCTGGTTGCCAATCAGGATATTGGGTAAACGATCCAATTATCATTCGAAACATTTGAAGTGATACAAGGTATCTAGCCAAGATATCAAATCAATGCTCCGTCCAATCAAAGCGTTTGAACTTCATCTGGTGCCCAGTCAGATGTCAATAGACCGTTCGGCTCCCATCCGAACCGTTGAAATAACGACGCCGTCCATTTGGCTTCTAGGCGCCGTGACACCACCCTCGGGTCTGTGTCAGAAATAAAGGTGCGCGCGGGTGCTACATGAGTCGGACTCCCTGTGGCCTTCTCACGTGCGGGGTGACAGTTGGTCCTAGGACAGGGAACGATGCCTCGGCTATCGGTCCTTAACCAGCCATCGGATAGAGACAATTGGTCCTCGGAAAGGGTACATAACCTCAGTTATGGGTCCTTAACTAATCATTGATGAAAAGACGATTGGTCCTCAAACGGGGAACATAGCCTCAGCTATTGATCCTTAACCAATCGTTGAGTGGAGACAGTGGTTCTGGGACAGGGTACATAACCTCAGTTATGGGTCCTTAACCATCCGTGGAAGAAACACAATTGGTCCTCGAACAGGGTGCGTAGCCTCAGCTATCGGGTCTTAACCAATTGTTAAGTGGAGACAGTGGTTCTTGGACAGGGTACATAACCTCAGTTATGGGTCCTTAACCATCCGTTGAAGGGTGACAGTTGGTCCTCGAACAGGGTACGTAGCCTCAGCTATCGGGTCTTAACCAATCGTTGATGAAAAGACAATTGGTCCTCAAAAGGGGAACATAGCCTCAGCTATCGATCCTTAACCAATCGTTGAGTGGAGACAGTGGTCCTCGGACAGGGTACATAACCTCAGCTATGGGTCCTTAACCAAATGTCAGATGATGATAGAGACGTCCAGTTCCTGACCGGATCGTTCAGTTTTAGTTTCCTCAAGCACCAAGGAGAGATTTATATTTTCTTATGCCTTGAATTCTTCGGTCCAGGTTTGATTCGACGGTCCTGATGTCGGTCTCATCCTGGATTATTTGCTTCTGGTGTTCGTTGTAGCCGGCCTTGGTTAGCGAATCGCAATTCAACCAGACTCATAATATTGAGATCAGATTCTCAACATTGAGCTTAAATCTCTTCGACAATGCTCCTGCTCATTTCAAGAGTATTGAATATCTTCGATTGCTCCGCGTCAGTCATAATGATGACTATCCACTGGTTTGAACCATCTTGTTTCAATGAGGCCTAGCGAGCCTTGACTCTTGATCACCGGGGTATTCCTATTACGATCTGCTCGGCTTGAGAAGTTTTTTTTTTATTTTTTTTTTATGCAACATGGAGATCCTCCCGATTGGGTGAAAGGGGTCTCTTTCTCCCATTTTTTTTATTTATTTTCTTTTTCCTTCTGAGATTACTTGAATGCCTTAGGTGAGTATGAGATCTTCTCCATGTTGAGATGTTGTCCATGCCTCCATGATTTTATGTCGAGCCATTTTATTCGAGCCAAAAGGGTTTCTGATTGTCGGATTTCAAATAGAATAATGGTCTTAATATTTTTGGTAGGATTTTTGGTGATGATGATCGGCAAAATAGATTCCCCACATTTTTCCGAGTTTGCAAGAATTTTCCTTACATTTTTCTGAACTTCCTATGATTTTTGGTGAATTTTTGAAGGTTATTGGATTTTTGAATAAATCATAGGGTGATGTGGCAATTTGTGATTGGCTGGAATTTGGAATTTGGATTTGAAAATGATATGCAAGGAATTAGGTAATGGTTTTGGCATGATAATATTCCTTGCATTTTTATGGATTTATAGAAATTTGTTTTGGATTTTTCTGAGTTACGGTTGAATTTCTATGAATTTTTGAAGTTTCCAGCAATCTTATTGGGCCACATCAGCAGGGAATGACATGTGGCAACATGTAATTGGTCCAAACCAGTGGAGAGAAGAAGTCGGCAGAGTTTTTCTCTGGTCAAAGGAAGTGACACGTGTCTGAACGTGATTGGTCCATGTCGGATGTCAATTGATCGCCACACCATCTTTACTCGCCATACACGATATGCCACAGCAAATCTCCAAATTTGGGGCGATTTTTATTAGATCTGTTCTCTTGTCTCCGTGCACCTGGTCTTGTCGCGAATGAACTGGTGGACCGAAACAGACGAGTTATGGTTTTGAACGTTAGATGCGCACCGAGAACAGGCGAGACATTTGTGCCTAATCTCTTCTCCTTTCTTTCTCCTCTATTCCGACGACAACGCAAACACCATTGTCGCTCGATTGAGCTTGACGGACAACCATCGTACCTAGGATTGAGGTCAAATCGCGTCGTAGGGGTCTCTTGAAGTCATTGAACCCATCAATTGGGCTTGTCCTTCTTTTCTCGACTGTAATTGCTTCCTCCCTAATCGGCTAGGGTTCCGATAAGCTTATGCCAATTGATCATCTCCAATGGCGAATCAGTCAAATTAATTTGTTGGGGAGTATCACGGCATGCTAGGGAAGTTTGGTGTGCCGTCAATTTGAGATTTGGATGGTTTGGGCATGGTGTGTCGCCTAGTCCCAAATCTGCCATGTCGATGAGTGGGCCAATGCAGCCTCCTGTCGATTATAGTCAAGTGTTGGGAGGTATGAGAGCGTGATGTAGCATCCAGGAGGGTGATGGTGTTGCCAATTTGATTTGTAAGTACTTCTGACCAAGAGTTCCACCACAGCTTGATTCGGCTACGGTGACTAGCTGTTATCTGCAACTCGCCTTGATTGCTGTTGTTTCTTGGTAGTGGTGAGAGTCAGATAAGACGTTGAAGAACATGATGGGACATCCCTGAAGGCGATTGTGTTATCAATTTGATTACCAACTGCTCCTAATCAAGGAAACTTCACCACAGCTTAGCCATGGCCATGGTGACAAGCTGTGGGTGTTTCTTTTTGTTGCTGCTGCTTCTCAGTGGCATGGAGGGATTGATGATGTAATGGAGAGCATGTTGGCATGCTCTGGAGTGTATGTGACCCATCGATTGCACCATAGAAGGTCTCCAACAGATAGCTTGTCTCGACTGGTGTTTGATTATCGAGATCTTGCTAGCTGTGGTGATCACCAGTCGATGATGATGCCATTGTCTCTTGGAGGCTGCAAGAGTATTTACAAGCATGATGGCAAGTACCCGAGATATGGTACTATATTACCTAATGCTTGAAACTCCCTGTTGCAGCAGCACTCCTCCTAGTCATAACTCCTTTCAGTAATGGGCATGAGGGCTACTTCCTGGCATGACATAGGCTGAGATTGTTGCCTTCTTCTTCAATGCATTGGCGAGGAGAGTAGTGCCACACTCCATGAACTCCAAACCTGCTGTCCTTTATTCTTTTTACCTGCTGTCCTTTATTTCTATACCTGCTGTCCTTTATTTGCAATACCTGCTGTCCATTTCCTTTTTTTTTGTGTTTTGTTTTTTTTTTTATGTAGATAGATATAATATGCTGGTATTAGTTTATATATTTAAATGACTTTTATATCACATTATGCAAAACTGATGTAAAAGAAGCAAAGCAAAAAATTCCAAGGCAAGAAACTTAACAAAAATCAATACTTCTACTAACAAACATTCTTCTTTTTTTTTTGTTTTATATTTTTTTTTGCTGGAATATATATATACGATATGCAAATGTTAACTTAAATGCATCTATGTACATATTTACATGACTGCTTTTAGTTAACTCCTCACATTGTTGCTATAATATATGGATTCAGAATAGAAATAAAGAAAGTAAAAAAAAGTAGATGTTGCAAAGAGAGTAAGCAAAGAAACTGAACTAAATAAGCACTTCTATTGATACACTTTTTTTTTTATGCCCATGCATATATATATAATCTATTAGTGTTAACTAGATGCATTTATTTTATGTGTAGATGCATATTTTTTATATTTTTTTTTTATGTGTAGATGCATATTTTATATATAAATAGATGCATATATTATCTTAGTGCTAAGTTAGCTTATTTACATATTTACATAAACGTTTATTCTTATTGTTTCTCACATTGCTGCAATATATATGAAATCAGAATATGAAATGAAATAAAAGGGAAAGTATAGAAGATGAATGCTGTGAAGAAAAAAAAACTTTCTTACTTGACTTACAGATTACACGAGTAGAATGGAAAGAGTAGTAGCTTACAAGCTGAAAGTATAAAATTATTCTACAACACTCTTTTTTGTTTGTTTTTTTTTTATAGTAGCTAGCCTATCTTTAAAAGTTGCTCTCTGGATGGTTTGAAAATTTTTTGTTTGTGCAGCGTTTGAGAACACCAAGGCCTGTGAATGATAAGGGTTTGTATATGTGTAGAGAGCTTGTGTGTTGGTTCCCTCCCCCTTTTGCATGGCCAGCAGCACCTCCTTTTATAGGAGAATGGATTGGTAACACCAATTATTTGAATTTCAAAGCTCTCTGGACAGTTTTGCCCCTGCTGTCTATTTCTGGTATTTCATCTCTTCTGTACAGAGCTCTTACTGTATGTTAATTACTCACACGCAGAGAATAGTTTGGTCTCCATCACTAGCCTCTCTTTATTGCCATTTGTTTTGAAGGTGTATCTCCTACTACTGCCGACAGTGAAACAAACACTCACCTCCAGTTTTAGCAGCCTTTGAAGAATACCAATTTCATATGCCCTTTGTTACTGCCAAATTCTCCTTGTTATTTTAATTTTGCCTTAAGCACTGGAATCACATTCTTCTTTTGCTATTTTAATTTCAACAGATGCAAAGGAGCATGGCTTCAAAACGTTCTGCATCTTTCTTCTTTTTTTTTTTAGCACAACTCCATTTGATCTTTTCAATCTTGCTTTTAGTCTAGGTGCAACTCCATTTGAACTTTTAAATTTAATTGATGACGGTTCAGCTCAAATACCTCCATGATTTTCCTTTTCTTTTATTCCCTGATTATCAGACTCACATTAATGAAGCTTCACTCTATCCATATCAGTATCACATTTGGCTCTTCTATGACTGTCCCTTGGCACCATGATTTTGCTTTACTAATTCTTCAAATTGTTGACCTCAAGCATAAGTCTTTCTGAGCTTTCAAATTGGTTCTAATAATTATCAATTCAGCATTTCCACCATTGACTTTGGCTCTTACCAATATTCATTCGTCAATTGTCCATTTGGAATTTTGAGATATGGTATATGACTTAACCATGGCTGTTCTTTGTCACCATAATCTTTTCTTCACTGATTTTTTATTGATGGCTCATACGCCTCTAACACTACTCTCTTGTTGCTGTTTGATTATGGAATTGAATCAATTAGGTTTTATTCTTCATAATTTGATAACTTTGAAATTCACAGATTTGAGCACTTGGAACCATCTCCCTCTCGAGTTCACTGGAGAGCAAGGACGAGGAATTGTTATTGGTCCCGAGATTCTATCTGCTTTTCCATGTTTAATTAATTGTTGTGTCGGGAGAGGGGATGAGAATCAAGTTGGAGCTGCCGAGGATCACGGAGATGAGCTCAACTGGCGCAATAACGGGTTCAATTGGGCAGTGAGGAGTTCAATTGGAGCAGTGTTTAATTGGAGCGATGATTGAGTACTGGAATGATGAGATTCCCTCTTTCCATCTCTAATTAATTGCACCGCCACAGCACTGGCGCGAATCGCTGTGGAAAATCATCATGGTGTTCGTCAGATGGAGAAGGAACGAAGAAGGAGAAGGAGGCGCTGTCTGGGCCGAAATGGTCATGGGCTGCCATTTTTTTATTTTCCGAAATGAGGCTTGGGCCGATATGGGCTTCAGTCATGTGAAAAAAAATATTATTTGATGGTGAAGCCAGTTTGCTTTTGATCAAATTCAATGCATAATTTTGGAGTTTGCACAAATCTTGATGCACTTGTTTCATCATGGATGACTTCCATTCCCTTGCAATTTGATGCATAATTGTATAAGTTCATGTATAAGTATACACGAAATTATACAACTATTTTTAATTGTAGTCCGATGCATATTAATATTCTCCATGGATCCTAAGAAATGTATATTGGATGCTAAATTAATATAATTTTATTCTTCATATTAATATTAGCATCAATATAGGCATTGGAATTTATGGCATTGAAATTTTGATCGTCATATCCATGGACATATTCTCCCAATTAATCCAGAAAAATTTTCAAGCCACTCTTGAAAATTTATTTGTGCATTATAGGCCCAATCAATTTGCTTATAATGGTCTCGAAACTCATCTGTCAATTAGTCAGGTAAATATGACAATATTTTAGGGTTCAACACACGCTAGAGATATTTCTTACAAATTTGTGTAGTGTATGGAAAAGAACGGGCAAACAACCTTGGTCTTGCATGTTGTTTATCATAGAGGAGCTAGGGTCATTGAGATTGAAAATTCGGCCTTTGAGGACCAAGTGTGGCATAAACCAATTGTGTGAAAATTTTGAGTATAAATTCTTGAGCTAAATTTCACAACCTCTCCTTGTAACTCATGTATGAAACTTGAGCCAAATTGATTAAATCAACCTTGCAACTTGTAGGCCTTCAAGGAGATTAAGTTAAGGTTTAGGTATTGTCTAACCTCTCGATTTAGAATTGTTGCTTGAGGACAAGCAATGTTTTAGCTTGGGGGGATTTGATGTCACATATTTATATATGGTTTTAGGCCGGACTTTTACCCAAACTTTAACTCAAAACCCTTGATTCTATTTAGTTCTACTTGTTTTCTGTTTATTTTTGTAGAAATCTGGTACTGCTTGGGTTTTATTTTGATTTGTAGGGACTTGAAGCTAATTTGCAGCGAAAACGACTCCATTCGGCACAAACCAACGCACAATTCGGGCCTCGGATGACCCTGTGCGGCCGCACAGGAATGCCATTCGACCGCACAGGCCTATTTTGGGCCTTGGAGAGGTTCACATGACTCAAGTTTGGGCCGATGACCTTGGTGCGACCGCACGGAGCTCCAAACCCTACCCCGACCCATATATAAGGCGCTCCAAGTGCCGAAATTAGGGCATCATTCATTCCACCTTCTTCCTTGGCGGCGTCGCACCCCGAAACCAACCCGATCCACCTCCAGCGGCCCCTGTGCGACCGCACAGGGGTCCCGTGCGACCGCATCACCTCCCTGCCGCCTTGGAAAGCAACCGTTTCGACTTCCTTCGCCTCATCCTTCACCACAAGTTTTCTCCTTATAGATCCAGAAGTCAGAAGAGGCTCGAGAAGGGGCTTTCGCCTTCCTCTTCCTATTTTGGTTTCCATGGAGATTGTATCATTTGCTTCACTTGTTTTAGTTGTTTGTTCTTGCATCATGTTAGGTTAGATTAGTTATGTTCTAGGGCTAGTTGAAACTGAGGTTAGGATTGTTGATTTGACTTGATACTTGGTTTCTATTGTGTACTACTTGCTTGGTTTCTTAATGTTTATGCTTGTTTGTGTTGAATTACTTGATTGAACCTCCTATTAGGTGAACGGCCGCATCTAATCTAGACAAAGGTGTAGATTGTTTAATTGAACCAAATAAGTGCTCAAGGTAGGTTAGGAGCCGAGAGATGACCAATTTAAGCCCGAGAGGGACAAATTTCTGCTTAGGCGAGAGTCTAGTGGATGCCTTAGAGAATCAACAAGTGGACTTAGGTATTTAAGCCAACATTACGAGAGTTGAGGGTTAATTACCTAATGGGGGCTTTAGACTAGGTTCCATGCCAGGTTCTGTGACCAAAATTATGAGAGTTGAGGTTCAGGAGATTAGGTATGGCTAGATCTGTCCCACACAAGCCAGAAACCATGTTATTGTGTCGATTCGGCATTAACCAAGGGCCGTGCGGTCGCATGGGATCCCTGTGCGGTCGCACAGGATCTCCAGGCACGCACGAGTCAACGATGCGGCGAGAGAGCGACGCCCGTTGACAGCCCGAAGCCTAACCGAGGTGGAAACTGAACCCCTAGGACATTTTTATACCATATTTTACCTCCAAAAACACCAAAACTTGCTACTGTTCTGTTTACCTTTGGTTGATTGTTTTTGTTACTTGTTGATTAAGCCCGAAACTCTTCTTTTACCGTCTAGATTTTGCGAATAAGTAAGGTTTAGTACTCATCTTACCGTCCCTGTGGATACGACCCCGACTGTACCAACGAATTACCGTGCGCTTGCGGTTGTTTTTAGGTTACTTTTGGGTATTATAAGCTCACACATCACATGCATGCAATATTTCGGCCATAATATCAATTTATTAATTTTTGGCCAATTTTCGGCCATATACATGCAATATCAAACACAATATCAAACACATTTTCGGCCAATTTATCAAACACAATATCAAACACATTTTCGACCATATACATGCAATATCAATTTATAAAAATAAAAATCAACTTATCAAAACCGAAATCAAGGTATATAGCACAACGGCCGGAGTAGTCGAGGGAGAACTTACCTCTTTGATTTCGGCCGGAGTAGAGGGAGAGCAGAGTCGAGAGAGGGAGAGTAGAGTAGTCGAGATTTTGGCGAGTAGAGAGGGAGAGCAGAGTCGATCGAGTGGAGAAGAAGGAGGTTTCGGCGGAGAAAGGCAACAGCTAGGGGTTTCGGCGTAGAGAGTCGATCGATCGAGAGAGAACGAGGGAGGCAGAGAGCTAGGGGTTTCGGAACTTAATAAATATGAGGGAATGAGGGAGAAGCGGGAATCCCGGCGCCTCTTTGTTTTAAAAAAAAAATTGAATTTGATTTTTAGCACCTGTTATTAACTTAAAAACCGGTGCTAAAGATCAAAACGATTTTTTTTTTTTCGGACGATCTTTAACACCGATTTTTAAGTTAATAACCGGTGCTAAAAATAAAATTTAATTTTTTTAAAATTTATGTTTTTTATTTCTGTTTTTTATTTAATTCTGTTTTTTATTTCTGTTCTTAGGAAATTTAAAATAGAAATATTTTTAATTAATTTCTGTTTTTTTATTTAATTTCTCTTTTTATAAAATATAAAATAAAAATATTTTTTTATTAATTTCTGTTTTTAGGAAATTTAAAATAGAAATATTTTTGATTAATTTCTGTTTTTTTAATTCATTTCTCTTTTTAGAAAATATAAAATAAAAATATTTTTTTATTAATTTCTGTTTTTAGGAAATTTAAAATAGAAATATTTTTGATTAATTTCTGTTTTTTTAATTAATTTCTCTTTTTATAAAATATAAAATAAAAATATTTTTTTATTAATTTCTGTTTTTTTATTTCTGTTTTTAGGAAATTTAAAATAGAAATATTTTTTATTAATTTCTGTTTTTTTAAATTTCTTTTTTTATTAATTTCTCTTTTTATTTATGTTTCTGTTTTTTATTTAATTTCTGTTTCTTTTAAATATAAAATAGAAATATTCTTTTTATTTTTGTTTTTGTAAATATAAAATAAAAATATTTCGGTTGAGATGATAAAAATAAAGATGAAGTTATAAAATAAGATGACAAAAATTATAAAATATAGATGAAGTTATGCTACACATGATTGAAACACAAGATAATTAGTTGTACTAATTAATCTTTTTTCTTCTTAGGTGATTTTGGTCGGGCTACCCAAGCTCCTGCATCTCGATGATTGGAGCGTAAATTTGTTGCTAACTCTAAAACTGGTAGCGGTGTTCCATCCATACCTACGAAAATTCATATTACATAATTAGGCATCAATACACCAAATTAATTCAATAATAAATATATTGTTATTTAATATTATACCTGTGGAGAATGATGGAATTTCATCGAATTGGTCATATTCTTCTTCATCTATGACATCTTCAACGCCAACAATGCGCATTTTTCCCTCAAGTACCACATGTCATGACATGTCGGCCGGATCACGAATGTAAAAAACTTGCATTGCTTGTTTGTTTGCAAGTATAAATGGATCATATGCATATCCTCGCTTTTTTAAATCAACAGTTATCATTTCAGTTTTTTTTTCTTTTCTGACTGCACTTTGTAGGATCCATTTACATTTAAACACAGGTATCCTGAATGCATTGTAATCAAGTTCCTATATTTCTTCAATCCACCCGTAATACGTCTCTGATGACTTACCATCACTTGATATGGCTACAATTTTGACTCCGCTGTTTTGTACTGTGCTTTTTCCATCTTGTTTCTTTGTGTACCAGGTAAATCCATTCAAATCGTACCCTTGATAGGTGTGCACATTTGCAGTGGGACCATTCGCAAGGTATTTCACAGTTTCATTCTCGGACGGGGATAGTCGCACTTTGTTTCTGAACCATTTTACAAAGCTTTTGTTGTGCTCATTTGTGATCCAACCTTCACCTTTGTGAGGATTCTGCTCTCGCAACTCGGCTATGTGTTCGTCCACATAAGGAACCACGACGGCAACTTGTTGAAGAATTTTAAGATGTGATTTTTCTCTCCTTTCAAGGTCCACTGTAATTATTTTCAAACCAAGTATACTTTTTCCTAAAAGTCTACCTTCGTGCCGATTCTTGAGTAGGCCAATAGGTTTAAGCCCATCAACATAATCAGTATAGAAATCAATAATCTCTTCGGCCATGTATCCTTCGACTATGCTCCCTTCGGGCCGAGATCTGCTTCGTACTAACCTTTTCAATTGTCCCATTGCTCTTTCAAAAGAGTACATGTACCTCAAATATATTGGACCACACCAGCTTATCTCCCTGACTAAATGAACGGTCAAATGCACCATTATTACAAAGAATGATGGGGGGAAGTGCATCTCCAACTCACATATGGTCTGATAAGCACCGGTTTCTAACTCTGTCAGTTTTTCAGGATCAATCACTTTGGAGCAAATTTCATTGAAGAAGAAGCACAACTTAGTGATGAAGTTTCGAACATTTTCCTTAAAACATCCTCGAATTGCAACTGGGTCAACAGCACGTGATAATCGTGCGACTTCATTCCAATCAATTTCATGTCCTTTATTGATACCTTCCTTGAAATATTCGAGGAATAACCCGTTGGAACCCTAATATCTTTCAAACAATTCAACAGACTGAGTTTCTCTTTCTTTGTCAGAGTATAAATTGCATCGGGTAACCAATCCTGTCTTTCAGTAGTATCTGGCTGGGCAGTTAGTTCCAGTCGAATTCCCATTTCGACCATGTCTTTCCTCACATTGGCATTGTCTACTTTTCCTTGAGCATTTAAAATCAAAGCAACCAAAGCTTCACATATGTTCTTAATGATATGCATCGCATCCAGGCAATGCCTAACATCCAAATATGCCCAGTATTCAAGGTTCCAGAATATAGACTTCTTCTTCCATCTACCATCCGGGATTTTATTGGCAAATGGTTTGCCTATTTTAACTTTAAGATCTTTCACCTCCTCATAAATCTCTCTTCCGTTTCTTGGTATCGGTGCTCGTCGGTTCTCGGTTTTGCCATCAAATTTGGTTTTGTAATCAGCTCGGCGGTAGGGGTGATGACGGCTAAGGAACCTACGATGTCCCAAATAGACCATTTTCCTACAATTTGTCAACCATTGATAATGTGTATTCTCCTCACAAATAGGACATGCCTTCTCTCCTTTGTTCCTGTAACCCGATAAGTTCCCGTAGGCGAAAAAATCATTTATCGTGCAAAAAATCATCGCACGTAGGGTGAAAAACTTTTTGAATAAGCATCGAATACCTTCACTTCCTCTTTCCACAACTTATCAAGGTCTTCTATTAACAGAGCTAAATACACATCAATATCGTTTCCTGGTTGTTTTGGACCAGAAATAAGCAAAGGCATCATCATATATCTTCTTATCATGCATAACCATGAGGGAAGGTTGTAAATAACCAATAAAACTGGCCATATGCTGCGATTGCTGCTCATGAGACCATAAGGATTCATCCCATCCGTGCATAGTCTCAATCTTAGATTCCTAGGTTCACTTCCGAAATCCGAAAAATAACTGTCTATGTTTGTCCATTAGGGCGAGTCTGCATGATGTCTGATCATTTTATCTTTCTTTCTGCCTTCCGCATGCCACCTTAGTAGTTTAGCATCTCTTGAATTAGTGAAGAGACGCTCGAACCTTGGTATTATCGGCAAATACCACAATGTTTTCGCAGCTGGTCTCTTTTTACAACTATCTTCGTCATCTTCCAAATCATCGTCCCTTAGTCTATAACGGGATGCATTACACATTGGACATTTATGAAGGTTCTGGTACTCATTCCGAAATAGTATGCAATCATTCGGACATGCATGCATTTTCTCTACTTCCATATTCAAAGGACATAGTAATTTTTTAGCCTTATAACATGTATCCGGCAATGTATTTTCTGTTGGAAGCATTTTTTGCAAAAGACCGAGCAATTTTGTGAAACTTTTATCGCTCCAATTATTCTTGGCTTTTAGATTATACAGTTTAAAAACAGTTTTAATTTTTGAGAATTTATCCTGATCACAACCGGGATATAATGGTAAATGAGAATTTTCATCCAACTTTTGAAAAATATCAGGAATATCATCAATAAAATCAGCTGGTATTTCATTCATCATTTCATCCAAATCATTTTTTATAAAATCATCATCACATTACTGTTCACTTACATTTTCATCCACAAATACATCATCTCCCAGTTATTTTCTACATTATTTTCAAAATCAGATGAATTAATGCTAGTCCCAACATTAGCTTGATCTTCCAACTTTTCACTGTGTTCAACCCACCTGAGGTATTTAGGTTTCTCATCCACTCTTTCTCAATCAAATGTGTTCTAATCACTTGACTATCATGTCTCTGAAAGTTAAGACAATGTTTACAAGGACATAGACTTCTGGGCTTTCCAGTTGACTTCCGATTTTCTTCAGCACATTTTAGGAATTAATCCACAACTCCAACAAATTCATCTGATATCCGTGAATAATCAAACATATACTTCTCCCTTTGATCCATCTGCGAAGATAAATGTATATATCCAAAAGTCAGGGTTATAGGGTTTATAGCTAGGTTCAATGTATCACATGAGGTTTTCGGACCGGTTACCATCCTAGCCCACTCTTTGGATACCCTGTCTCATTAGCGAGTGATAAGTTAGATGTAATATGTTGTCTGAGAAAAATTCGGCAGCATTTCCCCTTATGTTCCCTGAATATGCGAACACACGATTGCTCGTGCGTACGTATCCGTGGGAACACAAGGGAAAATGTCGCCGAATTTTTCTCAGACAACACATTACATCTAACGTATCACTCGCTAATCCTAAATGAGACAGAATATCCAAAGAGCAGTCCCCAACTGGGAACTATCCGAGATTAATCCCTAATGGATTAATCTCGGACGGGCACGACCTAAAATAGTTCAAATTCCGGCAATTTGGTCCTATATGACAATACATCTAATATATGCACATGCCAAACAATTAATTAATTAACCATGCATGCTACAAATTGATAATTTAAGAAATTAAAATTATGGAGGGTTAAAATAGAAAATTACCGAAATTCTCTCGAATCGATGATTTTCTCACTTTAATAGAATCACCTTCTCTCCCTCTTCCTAATTTATCAAACCAAAATAAAAAAAATCAATTACAAATAATAATTTTTTTAAAATAGAAATAATAATTAAAACATAAATTAATTCAAGAATATACCTCAAATGTAGCTTTTTTAACCTTCTACTTGCTCTCCTTTGCTTTCCCTTTCTATTTTTCAATTTTTCTAAATTTTTCTATATTTTTAGTTATTTTAAATAGATGAGTTTAGATTCCAATAAATGCTCTCGGTTTTGGAGAAAAATAAATTCACGCATGAACAGTAATGGTGGGGGTGGGCAGGGATTGGATCAGAAAGTAAAGGATATAAAAAAAATATTGAATTATTATTAACACCGGTTGTAACTAAAAAACCGGTGCTAAAGATAATATTTTTAGCACCGGTTTTTAATTAGAACCGGTGTTAATAATAATCGGGTTTTTTTTTATTTTCGCGGCTACTCTTTAGCACCGGTTTTTCTTAAAAACCGGTGTTAAAGACTTTGTCTGACAATCACAAAAATGCCACTGTGTATTATTTATACCGGTTTTGGAAAAACCCGGTGTTAATGTGGCGGTGTTAATAAACTTTTATGGTGTAGTGCTCGCTTCATGTCCAACAAGAGAGATAACAGTAAAAATAATCTTGTTATTTAATGGGATAAAAAAAAAAGAATTGTGTTATGTCAATATCTTCCTACTTTTAGCAGATTGCAAATTCTAACAAATAAAAAAAAAATCTTGCTATTTATTTGTACTAAAAATCATGTCCAAAAAGAGAGATAATTTGGCGCTCCTGAGCACACGCTATGGCTAGCTGATATTGAACTTGGTTAGGCCGGGTTGTATGAACGATTCAGTGAATGAATCTGTGCACTCGGAGCTCATTGAGTATGATACATCAAAATTTGGTATATATCGCATGGCTTCTCTTGCAAATAAATCAATTGATTCGACTGATCCTGTCAGTGCTTTTTGTTCAATCCTGATAGCCTCTTGGACCTCCTTGAGGACTTCTGAAATCAATGGCCACTCCCCCCGACTTGGCTTTACGCACATTAGTGCGATTTCGATCATTTTCCAAACTGATTGCATATCATTGATTGGTTCCAGGGACTTGTCTGCTATCACCTCTATGTCACCATTTTCCACAAGCCCTCTTGCCTGACCAAAAATAATTATGGATTAGTGTCAGCTTTTGGTCAAAACTCAAAAACTGGTGCTGCGCAGCAGATTCAACTTAAGGTCACAAGGATCTTTATCATAAATTCATAATATTAGGACGAAGATTTGCAATTTTTGAGTGTTGTGTGTGCGTGTTCTACTAATAAAGCCAGCTGCTTATAGTGGTGCAAAAGTAGTTTTTCATTTGACACTGTTGGCATTTTTTTTTTATTTCATTGCATTTCTTTTTGGAAGTTTTGAGTTTGAGAATCTATTGAAAATCCATTATTAACTACAAAGCTACAGGGCAGAAAATGCTGAATTACAATACAATAAACAAGAAATTTGTTTCTTTCCTAAAATAGAACTGGAGATAGTAATAGATTTATGACTTACAGTTTACCTTTTGATAGGAAAGAAGCTAACAGTTTAACAAGAAAAACATAACAGTGGAACGTGAAAAAGAAAACTACCCATGAAACAATATACTCGCAACTGTCACCAAAATTCTCACTGGAGATGGGATTGTAACCCGAAATCAATTCAAGCAGAATAATCCCAAAACTGTATACATCGCTCTTTCCTGTGAATCGTTGAGTTACATAGTACCTATCCATTTTAAAAACATGCAATTTAGCAATAGATTGATTGATAATTGGAAAAATTATATTGATAGGCAGTTTAAAATTGATCTCAATTATTTCACTAACCAACATTTGTGGAAAATAGAAGTTAATAACCATGGATAGGTAAACAAAACAAAGAAGAACAGAAGTAAACTTACTCGGGATCTAAATATCCAATTGTTCCTTTAACCATGGTCGATATGTGAGAACCCTCAGGCATGATTTTAGAGAGGCCAAAATCAGAGACTTTAGCTCTCATGTTCTTGTCTAGTAATATGTTGCTGCTCTTTCAAATCTGTGTATTATGGCTGGCGAGCAACCCTTGTGAAGGTACTCTATGCCTTAATTAAAAGAAAAGTAAAATAATAATGTGAAATTAAATTTGCCTAATTACTTACTCTTGCTAGCCATAGCACAATTTTTTTTTTTTTTTTTTTAAACCAAAGTCCCCCAAGCATGGGAACCAACTTTTACTAAATGCAAGATAAAAGAGTATACAAACTAAGTACCAAAAAGAGTGCCCACACGGAAGCCACTCTACGAAGAGAGTGCCCATGTGGAGACCACTCAGTATCCGCCGTAGCACATAATTAAAATTAAGAATCTTACATTTAGCAGTGTCTTCAGCTATCTCCATTCTTTTATGCCAGCAAACAATCTTCCTTTCTGGAGGTCCTATTTTTTTTTTTTTACTTTATTATTATTATTGTTATTATTATTATTATTATTATTATTATTATTATTATTATTATTATTATTATAAATTCATGTCAAAAAGAGTCTGCCGTGTTAGCTCACTGCTCACTTGTTAGTCCAAAAAGTTTTTTAATCAGGAGTCGACAAAAATAGAAAAGTGAAATCCTTGGAAATAATTCAAATATATAATGCATAATGATGGAAATGTGACGGTACGGTTCTGGCTATTAGTGCGAATAAAGTACAGTACGTAAAAAAGAAAAGAAATAGCCATGCAAAGAAAAACATCATTTTATTTTCTATACTCAAATATTATTAGCTGATTTCAACCACGGATCGATCAGCAAACAAACGAATTTATCACTGAGCAGCAGTGAAGCGATACGAGGCACATGAGATGACGCTGTCGGTCCAGCTGTGGTGGATCAGCGTTGCTTTTGCTCCATTACCCGCTGCACCAAGTGCCACGTGGAGAGGAAACAAATGATCCGGACTCGAGTGGTTCATTTTCATACCTGGAGTCTTCTCACAGTTATTCACTTCATCATACCTTCAGATAACAAAAATTTCAATTTTAAAACCAAGCGACACAATTATTTTAGAAACTTGAAATGCTCTTTTTTTCTCTTTTTTTTTTTGCAAGATATGTTTTCAGTTAATTTAGCTCAACGTCCCTGATATATGTTTGTGTACGTAAACTCTTTTATTTCCTTTATATCTGTGTTAATTTAGTGTTCAGTAAATTGTTTATGTGCATTTGAAAATTTAACAGAACACTTAGTCCATGATCAAAATTCTTTTTTTTTTTAACGTGAAATTTCATTTCATTAGAAATTTCTGATCAAAATGAACAGATTTGATCATTTGTTCGAAATTTTTATGTTTCTGGATCCAACGAAATCTTGAAAAATCAATTGACATGAAATTTCATTTCGCGTAAAAAATATTTTGATCTAGGCCTTACAAAAACAAAATTCCATAAGAAAAGATGGGGGAAGGCATATATACCGTCCATTTAAAAGAGCATCCTTGAACCACGTGTCAAAATCTGAGGCCCACTTGGGGATGGGCCCATCATTGGGTCCGACAGCCTCCAAGTTGTGGGTCACATTACCCGAGCCGATTATGAGCACACCCTCGTCCCTGAGTGGCGCCAGTGCCTTGCCTAAGTTGTAATGGTACTCGGCTCCCTTCCCACTCTGCACTGACAGCTGGCATACCGGTATGGTCGCCTCAGGATACATCAGCATTAGTTGGACCCATGCACCATGGTCGAGGCCACGGTCCTCGTCTTCCTTCACCGGTCCGAAACCGGACGTGTCAAGAAGCTCTTTAACTCTCTTAGAAAGATGAGGTGCACCAGGTGCAGGATACTTGAGCTGAAGCAGGAGCAAAGAGTTTAATTTGAGTTATTGAATTACTTGCATTTGTTGACTTTGCAGCAATTCTCTAAATTCTAAAAATAAATAAAAAAAAAGGTGAAGGGAGAATTATCTATAGTTCATTAATGCATTTTGACAAACTTAATTATTTATAGAAAAGGCTACTTACGTTTTAAGTAAACCTATTCCAATGGCATCTTAATTTACCTGATAGAAAAATTCTGGAAACCCATTGAAGTCATGAATGGTGTCATTTGTTCCATGGATTAGGTTCACGGTCGGTTCATCAGTATCCCAATGACCTGAAACCATGAGTATCGCCTTTGGTGTTTCCGGCATTGTGTCGGATTTCCATGACTGCAAAAAGGACCGCACAGGAAGGGTCTCATCTACGACCAATTTCACTGAACCGTGCGCCATGAAGAATGTGTCCATGTTAGACTGTAGTTAACAAATGAAGTTCTATTGAGAGGGAAAGAAAAATCAATTGCAAATGGAATTATAAAAAAGTTATAGCTGAATTAAAATGTTATTGATGGAATTATAACTTTGCTCGGTATTAATGTATTGGTTTTTTTTTTTTTCTCAAAGAGTTGGTGGAGGGATTGGGGTTTAAATAGGCCTCATAGAGCTTGGGCTTCAAGCAAGATTGTCGAAAAGTCCATTACATGCAGTATTCCGAGTTTAGTCACAATAGATATCAAATAAGATTTGCATTCAGCTTCTAACATATGCCGGATTTCCACGGCTGATATTTTACATACTCTCAAAATGTTTAGTTGAACTTTTGGCGGTATAAACGAGAAATATTTTACATACACTCAAAATGAAGCAATCAAGTATTTGCATCGGCCGGCATGGACCTGATACAAAATGAAAAGATCCATTCCGTACCTTTTTTTTCTTATTACTGGAACAAAGGGAAATCATAATATATATCTTGCCGAACGGATAACTCCGTTTGACAATCCACAGACTTTTCTTTTTGTTGAACAATCAATCGACAGACTTTCTGGATAAGCGTGTCGTCAAAGTACCATCTTCTCCAGTTCTTTGAGGAACTGAAGTATGAAGAGTACTATTTCCCACTAAGATTCTTCAGTTTTTTTTTTTTACCCTTATGTGTTTTCAAGTCTTCAACCCAAGATTGAAACGAGTTGTGACAGGGTTTTTCGTAAGATAAGTAAAAAAATCAACTTCAAATATTTACAAAAAAAAAAAAAAAATTGGACAAATTAAAATTCTTACTGATGAATGGTATCGTCAAAGGTACATCTTCTCCAATTCCTTAATGAACTGGAGAATCATATGTCCCACACTAAGATTCACTTCTTCATTTTTTTTAACTCTTATATATATATATTGACTTCAACCTAAGATTGAAGCAAGCTGTCATGAGAGTAAGGTAAAAATAACTTCAATTTTTTAACTTCAAATATGTACAAAAAAAAGATATATTTTGAACAGATTTTAGATTCTTCCATATCAGTTGCTAAATTGATTAGTTTAGGTGTTATGAAGCCTTTACTGGAGGCAGTAATGACGTTATTGGAGATGAGGTGGATAGTGTGTGATGAAGACAGCAAAGAAACACTGAGAGAAAGAGATATGGTGTCAGTCCTTACTGGTATGGAGACCTCCTTATCTACGTAGGATTGTATTTTTGAAGGTTAGGTGGCGATCGCCCTACGTACAATTGTATCCCAGTTAGCATTTAATTAGTAACTACTAAGAGAAAGTTCAAACTTTAATTACCAAGGTCGCAGTCGAATTAAGTTCCCGTAAAAGCAGGTTGCTATGTTCCTTAGTTCTAGAAGGGCTGGCTTAACGGTTTTTGGTTCAATTTGTAATTAACGCCTTACTTTGTAACTTTTTATTTCTCTCTAATATATTTTCCGTTGGAAAAAAAAGAAGGTTGTTTGTTTGTAATAAACACTTGTTTCATATATTGAAACGGTAACCACAATGGTTACTTTTTTCAAAAAAAAAAAAAAAAAAAAAAAAAAAAAAGTAGGTTGCTCAGACAAGGTGCCGTAAATCCTAGTCTGGTTATTACTTTTAATCGTAGCAGTATACTACTTAATATCCGCATGAAGTAGCGAACGGTTTTGTATTGTGCTTTGTTATCATTTGCGAATGAAGTACTGGCACGTTGCCCAAATTGTTGGAAATATAATTAGAAAACTCAAAATTTCTATGTAAACCATTTGCTCTATTCGCATTAAATCCGTGTATATTTATCTAATGCCAATTCATTCTTATATAATGTAGTATTATAACCAATAAACACCTTAGTCTCTATTGTCCCTATAGTCAATTAGAAAAAAAAAACAAATTTCTTTCTACACGAACATAAATGATTACTAATATTTAATTCATTCTAGGAATTTAAGGGATAACATAAATGATTTCTAATGAGAATCATCAACGATATTTCAGCTATGAATTATCTACTTTCCTCCTCTCTTTGTTTCCCCTATTTTCTTCAATTATACATTATCAAACTTGCAATAGGGTTTTTAGTTGTAGTGTTTAGTTGAACTTTTGGCGGTATAAACGAGAAATATTTTACATACTCTCAAAATGAAGCAATCAAGTGTTTTGCATCGGCCGGCATGGACCTGATACAAAATGAAAAGATCCATTCCGTACCTTTTTTTTCTTACTGGAACAAAGGGAAATCATAATATATATCTTGCCGAACGGATAACTCCGTTTGACAATCCGCAGACTTTTCTTTTTGTTGAACAATCAATCGACAGACTTTCCGGATAAGCGCTCCAGTTCTTTAAGGAACTGAAGTATGAAGAGTACTATTTCCCACTAAGATTCTTCAGTTTTTTTTTTTTTACCCTTATGTGTTTTCAAGTCTTCAACCCAAGATTGAAACGAGTTGTGACAGGGTTTTTCGTAAGATAAGTAAAAAAATCAACTTCAAATATTTACAAAAAAAAAAAAAAAAAAAATTGGACAGATTAAAATTCTTACTGATGATCAGTGTTACTGATCAGTTGTGAGAGTATAATTTAGCAGGTGTGGTATCAACCATTTACTTTTTTTTTTATTAAGGTATCAACCATTAACTGGAAGCGGTAATGAGTAATAGCATAAAAACTAGTTTTGGCGTTGGCTTTTTATTTTTCTAATACTTTTCAACGCGCTTTGCAACATTCCGTCAAGTCAAATAAAAAAAAAAAACGTGCTTTGCAACACTTAAAACAATATGCAATACTCTAGCTCTACTAATTCTTAATTCAATCAAATATGATGACAGAAAAGACAAAACTTAAAGTTGCGCTCGGAAAAGTTTTCTCCAAAATTTCCAAGGAACTTTTTTTTTTATAACACGAAATGATAGAGCTGTTAAATACGCGGATAAAATAAGTGCGATTATTCAGACAAGTCAAACCTGTGAAATATTTCTGAAATCTTCGTGTGGAGTAAAATGCAAGAAAGGCTAGAAAATAGTCGTTTTCCAGTGGTTTTTATTTATTTTTCTTTTTTTATATCTCTACAACAGCTGTCGAATTTAAAAGTGGCGGAGCCAGAAAAAAAATCATTTTGGGTGACAAAATTGCGGCAAGAACAATATTTGAGATTTCTATGGTACAATTATATAACTAGTGTTATTATCGCGCGTTGCGCGATCTCATCTTATCCATCTTGTTCGTATTTGATGGCAGAAATTGTTTTTTATTTTTTTGCCCAAATATTTTAGGAGCTTTTTATCAAATTAGCTAGAATTATCAACTAAGTGGTATAATTATACTGTACCATTTTTTTCTATTGAATTACGATGATTATAATTTTTTAATATTTAAAAAGAATACAGAAGGCTTTATCACTTCAATAATGAATGCTTGATCATGGACCAAATAAAATACCAACGAGATTTCACCTCACAGCATGCGTGGATTTACTTAGCAGTATATAGTATCTTAAAAAATAATTAGGCATATACAGTGTAGTCATCATAATAATATATGTCCCTGAAAGAAATCTCTACTACTCGCCATTTTGTTGTCCAATTTGAAGTTGCAAATACGATGAAGAGAATTTAAATAGGAAGGTGAAATCAATGATACCACAACAGCTGGAGGATATCATTCTGTTTATACGACAATATAATTCTCTCTAAGTTTACTGAGGCTACATAGATTTACTTAGTACACTACCTTCCGCAACAAATTTTAATCGATTATTTTGAGAATGTTGCTGTCGTTAACTGTTCCATATCCACATGTCATTTAAAAGAAAAGATTTTCATAACTAATAAGCAGTGCAAATGGATTAAGTAGGATTTTTTTTTTCCAAATAAAGTAAAGCATTCACGATATTATGATATTACCAGAAGAAATATGTCAAAATTTGTGAACTAATATCTACATATATATGTTGCATAATTTGTGAACTAATCATTGAAAATTTTTAAAAATAAGACTGCATAATTTGTAAAGCAAATATGTTGCATAATTTGAGAACTTATCGCAAGGATGAGACTGGCTTAAAAACATAAGCTGTGATCTTGGACTAAATTTGGCAGCACTACTTCATCTAGCTTCTACACAGCAAAATATCCAATATCACTCTTGACACAACACAGGGCACAATAAAAATTAAATCTCTCACATATAATCTAGCTTCTACCAAAATTATCATCGTCTCATCCACTGCAGTAAGAATTGTAATATCACCCTTCTCATTAATCAGTACAATACTGCCTCAAAATAAAATAAAATAAAAATTGGCTCACACAACATATTATACTCAAAAGGAAATTGGTTAATGCAACAAATGATTAATCTGAAGCCCCTTTTGCAAGAGAGAAATTAACTCCATTGGACTATTGTTTATTTTTATTGAGAACAACTAAGTATTACTTCAGTTATTATAATTTTTTGTATTATAAGTTACCTCACACTTTGGAGCTCCTTACAAATGGTAGATTGAGGCTGATGCAAGTTTCTTCAAATAGCCTAATTCAACATTATTTTTTCCACCATGCTGTAGTGTCCAGTCTCCAAAATAACATATTTTCTATATGCAAGCAATGTTTAAGATAAGAGAAAAGTTAGAAAACCAAACCTTATACTAAAATAAAATTCAGAATATTCTCTGGAGAATTGAAGATATTATAAACGTATAAACAAATGTATAGATATAATGAAGATTGTTACTGACATTTGTAACAGGCTCGTTGCACCAACAATTGTTATGACAAACTTCCTATTTTCATGTAATTACTGCTCATGAAAACAATAACTTAATTGACCAATCTTCCAATTGTTCGTAGTTAGTATCTACATGATCGCACCAATAACAAACATAAAAGCAACAATATAATTTTTATGTAATTACTACTCATCAAAACAATAACTTAATTGACCAATCTTTCAATTTTACTAACATGGTTTACTTAGAAAATATGCAAATACGGAAACATACAAAAATAAAAAATTCAAAATCTTGTAAAACAAAGGATGAAATACATAACTGACTTGTCCAATAGTACTTCAATGACAACTCGGCTTGACGCTAGATTATTAAATACCCCGATAGGTCCAGAGTCCTCATTCCCAACCTCCACATTAGAAACACCCCCTAGATAAGAAATCAACAAAAATGAAATTAGTAATTACAAATAAGAATTAGAAGAGGCTGAGGTTTGAACAATCAAAAGCTGCAACTTTTTTTTTTTTATTGTACGACTTCGCTCCTAAAATCAGGAGAAACCATAAGTGCTCTTTCTCATTGAAACAAAGGGATAATAGTTCATCTCAGCGAGAAGGAAAAAAGTTGAAAAGGGAAGGTGAACGAAGCCAATTTCTTAAAATAAAACAGAGAAAATATCAGAAAATGAAAATACAAAAGGAGTTTGGATTCATGCATTTTCAGCGAGGCTAAGACTGAGCCACTCATTATCTAGAAGTTGGATGTGGAAAATGCACGGATGTCATCAGAATTCATTTTGGCTTGTATATTAATGCCATTAAACATGAAACGACGAGTAACATTTGATTCAATAACATTTTGATATGCAATAAATATAAACAAAAAATGGTATAGAAGTAACAAAGTTTATTAGGTTGAGATGAGGACTTAAATTATTACCTGCAGATGAACTCTGAAAATCTAAGCCTTTTTTTCATAAATTCTCTGAGTCTGTATAAAGCCAATACTCTGAGCATTCATGCAGATTTGGAATTCTTGCTTCATACAGCAGATATTCCCATCTCTTAGATACACCTTCCTGATTATGATGACCTTCCATGAGATGCGCTTAATATGTGGTAATCATTTTTACTGCAAATAGAACAAATCTAGTTATAAGCACCACTACCAAGTACAACCAAAATAGGTGGAATGTAATCAATACAGTGATATCTACTGCAACAATAGCTCATGCGAATAGTATCAACGCATGCACGGCTGCTTTCTCTGTACCAAACAATGGTAATTTCAACTAAAGGCCTAATTTAGCAACATGAAAAGATGTTATATCGGTTGAAACCTAAATTCTTGTTGTATAGTTCTACCTTAAAAAAAATGGAAAAAAAAAAGTATTGCAATTTCTTAATGACTGGCTAGGCTCAGCTGAATGCTCTTGATGCATCCACTGAACACCAGCGGCGCTAATTTCTCGCTCTTCCATTTATGATGGCTGGAAATAAGCAATTAGTCAAAACTCAAAACTAAGTATTGTGAGTGCCCAGAGTGTCACATTTTTTAGCCCCTAATCTGTCTAGTTGAGACGAAGTAAAAACTGAGAAGCGGTAAAATATTATTTTTGACTCAAGGATGCCAAAAGTAGGAGAAATTAAGGTTTAAGAAACAAACTACTGAACAATCTAAAATCCTTTCGAATTGTCCAATTGATAAAACCACTTAAAACAGTCTAAACACGTGAAAGTGAACTCTAAGTTAGAATAACCCCTACCAGAAAAATATCGTAATAAAAACACTTATAGAAACTACATTCGTTGTTTTAAGAGAGTAATATCCCACAATCAATGATCTAGAGCAATAAAAGCTCATATCAGCTGTGCAATAGAAGAGGGGAAAAAAATTACCTTGCACTATACCAATCCAGCACCTAAATTGATCTGAAAGCTACAAAGTAGGCAGAAGGAGAAGACACCAATCCTGAATCTGATAGAAAATCCAAAATGGACGAAAAAATTGAAAAGAAAAGAAGAAACATGCAGAGGTGCACAGCGAGAAGTAATACCTGAACCATAAAGAGGATAGAAGATGGGAACTCAAACATACAGTCCGTACGAACCCATAGCATTAGCGCCCCTAAAGCCTCTCTGGGTAGACAGCTTTCTAGATGCTCAAGCTCTGAACTTGCAAGCAAATGGAAGCAGGCACGTGCGATCGGCAGGAAGAGCAGAGGTTGGTACTCGATGCAAACTCTCTCTCTCCCTCTCTCCTTCCTGTGCCTGGTGGTAGGGAGAAGAATCAAGTGTTCTGCCCTTTTTTCTGGTACTCGGTGCAAACTCCGACAGCAGAGAGAGAGCTTGAGAGGAGAGAGGAGGAGAATATGCTAAGGGATCAAGAATATGCTGATCCAACAGATGAGATTGTACCGATCAGAATTAACGGTTTGGATATGTTACTGTACTAACTACAGTAACAAATCCCTCTCACGCGAAAGTCACGACGCAACAAATTTATATAGTTATAATGCCCAAATAGTACATTTGGTTTTTTATGGCAACTTTTATATATAATGCATGTTGTAATCCTCAAACTCAAAAAGAAAATTTATGTGGAAGCACGATATTCATGCTAGTATATATACTACAAGACAATAATTCATTCAAATATCTCCCATTTTATTCATTTTTTTTTCCTCAACAAAATTCATTGTAGAGGAAGGAAGAAGAACAAATGTGACCAGAGTTCTTATGCAATTTTCCAGGAGTAGCTACGCAATTCAAATTAAACACAACATGCTCACTTGAGTCCTTCAAATTTTTTAGATAAGTCCTTGACTCCTTATTTTATTATTATTATTATTATTACAAATTAGTGCTATGTTAAATTTTTTTTTCCACGTGACCCACCAAAATTAATATCGCTTCGCCCATGCCTGAAATTAAAAGAAATACAATAAAAAATTCCTACCATAAGACATTAAAAAAGTGCAAGAAAAGAAAGAAAAGCAAAAAGTTCAAAATCCTAAAAAAAATGCATGTGGCATATTGGTTCTGCGGCAAGAGCATTAGGTTAGCCTTAAAAAGATTAAGGATTCAAATCCTACATGCACTCACCTTTAATTTAAAAAAATTAGACGGCAAAACCTCCCTCTTTTTTCTAAAAAAAAAAATCTTAAAAAAATTTGAAGAACATCTTATTATCTTTTATTATACTCCTTACCAGCCCCTAACTTGGTCGTGATAAACTCAAACCTCCTATTGTTTCGCTCCGGTCAGATATGCCAAAGTCCAACAAAAATAATTCTTTTCGTTTAGTTGCCAAGTACTTTGTTTTGCAGTGTATTGAGAGTGCACTATGTAATGCATGTAAGTAAATTTTAATTTGGAATAGCACGAAAAATCCTAAAATCTGAAAGTTAACTTTAACCATTGCTATTTGCTTGAGTGTTGATTTGGTTCCATGTCATCTATCAAATCGAAATAGACACTATTAAACAGATTTTATTCTCTTATCTTAATGGTAAATCTCTAGAATTTGGGCCAAGATACTTTTTCTTTCTTCTCTTTTTCTCATTCTCATAAAAACCTTATGTAGAATAGAGAGGATTGAATAACACTCTTCTGTCCATCATATATATAGGTGTATTATTATTAAGGGGTCGTTTGTTTGTGACTTAGAGGGTGCATAACTTAAGTAATGCATCATTAAGTCACCAAACACCTGTTACATAAGATACCTTAAGGGTACATAACTTATTACACTTAAAGAGGTTGCATAAGTTATGCACCGGTCCCCTTTAATTTTTTTCCAACAATACCCTTAGAAATAATTAATAAATAATAATATTTAATAAGTAACAATAATTATTAAAAAAATCATAGTTAATAATAAAGATTAATTTTAATTATTATAATTATAATATTTAACAAGTACATTAATTAATAATAATAATTAATTAATTAAAAATAATTAATCAATAATTTTTTTTATTATTAAATCATTAATAATATTTATAATATTTAATTAAAAGTAATTATTAATATTTCATAATAATATAATGATTTGTTATTATCATAAATACATGCATACATTAAGTTCATCATCCTAGCTACACAACTAAACATTCATTACATAACAATACATAAATATTTATACATCTTTTAACTTATGCAACTCCTCAGTCCTCGCTACGCAACCAAAACGCTCCTGAACCAAAACGCTCCTAAAGAATGAATGCAAAGGAAACAAGTACAATCAAAAAGCTGTGATCACATGATCAATCAATTTTGTCCAATCATTATCCTACTGTCTGCAACACTTTACTGCAGTCCGTAATCAATAAGGGATAAATAAATGCACCCATTTCATTCACATCTATAGTTCCTTACCTCCAGGAACACATCATATGCATTCTGGATGCAGGCCTTTTGAATTCTATTAGTCGTCTATAGGGATCTGGGATTAACTCACTTAAACCCTCTTAGTAGCTTTTCAACTCTCTCAAACTCCAGTGTATGGTATATTATATATAACTCCACTAGTCCACTCTATTGCTCATAGACCAGATTTCTCACTATTTGTTCGGCCCATTTTGGAGGAAGGCTAAAACAATTTTGGGTTAAGATGGTCGATCCAATTATTTTTTTTAATAAAGAATAGTATAAATGGGTAATTACTATCTACCATCCACCAAATTACCATCCAGCGCCATCCAATTTTTTGCGTGCTGACGTCAGCAAAAACATTTTGACAAATTTTCGAAAAATTTTTGTGCTGACGTCATCAAATATGTTGATTTAAGGGTTCTGTTAAATATTTTAAGGGTTCAGTTAAATATTTTAAGGATTTAATTAAAGTGTATAAGTGTTCAGTTAGATGCACCAATAATTTTTTGACCAATTTTCGAAAAAAATTTTATGCTGACGTCATCAAATATGCTGATTTAACGGTTCTGTTAAATGTTTTAAGGGTTGAATTAAAGTGTGTAAGTGTTCAGTTAGATGCAACAATAATTTATTTCACTTTGTATGTTGAATATGATCATTTATTTCTTACTTACGAAATTTGTATATTGTTCAGTTTATTGTTGTAAATGTTCATATTGTTATTGTAAATGTTTGCTATGTTTGTTGTATCTGTTCATTTTGTTTTTTTATTTAACTAGTTTCATTGAACACAAAAACTACGAAATCAAATTTCTGCTGCAACTAACTGAACACATAGATACTTTAAGTTCATCCTTTAACGTATTTAACTGAACACAAAACACTAAAATTCTAAATTATTGCTGCATCTAACTGAACACATACATACTTTTAAATAATCCCTTAACGTATTTAACTGAACACAAAACACTAAAATTTCAAATTATTGGTCATCTAACTGAACACTTATACACTTTAATTCAACCCTTAAAACATTTAACTGAACCCTTAAATCATTTAACTGAACTCTTAAATCAACATATCTGATGATGTCAGCACAAAAAAATTTTCGGAAATTGGTCAAAAAATTTTGCTGACGTCGGCACGCGGAAAAAAAGCTTTTTTAACATGTTGGATGGCGCTAGTTCAATTGGATGGTATTGGATGGTTTTTTGTTGGATGGTGTATATAATTTCTGGTATAAATGCAGGAACAGATAACTTTATTAAATGTGAAATAAGATCTTTTCTTTTTCAGATGGGAATTAGAAATTTTGAAAGTATTAATGGATAGGTAAGCAATGAAATACTTTTTCTTTATTTTCAATGGCGTATCAAAAATAAATTTTGAAATATGGGGCTTCTCAAGAAAAAAGTTTCCTTTTTTTTAAAGAAACATTGATGTGAAGCAAGAAAATATATAATCAATATGGAAAAGAACGATTAAACCTGATTAAGAAAAACGAGTTCGTTCAATTGGCTGACACAAGAGAAGTTTTTAAGTTAATGATTGCTTGAAAGAAAATCAGCGACTATTGTTTTTTTTTTTTTTTCTATATGCAACCACTATTTTTTCTATATGAGAATTGAGAGCTCAATAATGAAATTATATGATCACCTGGCACTTGTGCTTTTACTAGCTGCAGCCTGCAGGAGAAAAAAACCTTGGAATAACCAGAAGAAATACTCTCTCTCTTTCTCCCCCAGTCCCCACTTGCTGCTAATTTTCAACATGTAAATGTAATGGTACTTCAAAATTAGTTGGCAATACCACTCATTCAGGAGAACAATGTGGGCCATGTCATGACCATAATTAATTACTTAAAAGTTATTAAAAATAATAGTTTGTTGATGCCAGTATAATTTACTAATTAAGGGCTCGTTTGGATTGCCTAGGAATTGACAATTTCATTCCTAAATTTTTCATCCAAACAGTTTTGGAATAGACAATTCCATTCCTAACACAATTTTCAATAACACTCTTTCCAATAACACTTTTCTCTCTACTTTTCACACTTCCCAACGCTATTCCTAAACTCACCATCCAAACAACATTTTCAATTCCCGAAATAGTCAATTCCCACAATTTCTGTGAATAGTGTTTTTTCCTAAATTTATGCTATTCATATCATATTCCTAACCCATCCAAACGACAGCTAATATCATATTACATACATATAAATTATATTATTTATTGTTATTAATTGTTATATTCGTCGACACCTGATGGAGTGATGGGAACCGGGGAGTTATTGACTCGGTGTTGTTGACCATTGTCGTGGCTAGCATGGCCCTGCAGTTAAGATTCTCTCATCCTTGAAGTCTATTGCCCGTTGTGCATCGTGTTACAAAAGTTCGCGCATCACGGGCCGTGGCTGAAGGAAGAATTATGCAATTATATTCCTACCGAAAGTAGATACATTAATTTCACAGAAAATCTTGACATTTCACAAAAACAAGGTGGGTGAGTGGCCGAGCTGGACGTACGGTGGCTAAATAGTATTTCTCTGAAAGCGGTTTGCCGGTTTCCTTTGTGGCGTTCTCAGTTAACTTGTGTTGTGTCATGTGTGTATACTCTATTAAAAAAAAATCTAGAAGGTTTATACAGCTGAACTTAATTACATATTTATCGATCATTGCATTAATTAAGCCCATTGTGGCCACTTTAAAAAAAAAATCTAGAAGGTTTATACAGCTGAACTTAATTACTATACAAGAATAAATGGCCACTTTGATCCTCGGACAAATGGCTGCGCGACACGCTAATAAGCCCATTTTGTACTTCTATTTTATTTATCCATCTATCGCTTCTTTTTTTCTTTTTCTTTTTTTTGGTTTTTTGAATGACCCCTTCGATCGCTTTGGTAGAATGGAAGGATACAACTCTCTCTCTGTGTCTCTCTCTGAGTCTGAGAGTACACTTACATGTGAACTGGAATGAACGAACCATATATGGAAGGAAAATTGATACCAAAAACAGCTTACAGCGCAGACGCACTGCAGCTATATATAAGTTGGTGTTTATAAAGCATCACTTAATCATTATAGCAATTTCGTTAAATAAAAATAAAAGGTAAATGGAGTACAGATGGGGTCTTCACGAGTCACGACTAAGAGTTCATACATGCTCTTGAGAGATCCAGGAGTACGCTCAGCCTTTCACTCTTGGATATGGAAGTTACATGCACCACCTAAAACAAAATTATTTTGTTGGTTACTTCTCATGAATAGGCTGCTGACACAAGAGAATTTGGAGAAGAGACGATGGCCGTCTATACAGCATTGTGTCTTATGCAACAACGTCTCGAATAAGGAAACAACTCGACATCTTTTTTCTACATTGTGCGTTTGTAAGGATTTATTGGAGAGCACAATAGGAAATGGACTGTTAATTCACCAAGCTGATGAAGTCATAGATTTTTGGGATAGGAATAATTCACTACTTAATAGCAAATCAAGTTTATGGCTGGCAACTATGTGGAGAATATGGAAGGATCGTAACCTCTGTATCTTTGAAGGGAAGAGACCAAATGCACGTACCTCCATTAGAAGGATTATCCAGGACTTTATTCTTTGGAAAACTTACGACAGATGAATGATGATAATAGTTTGTATGTAGGTTTGAACTGTTTGGCCTTGTAATTATTTTTTATTTTTGACCGTTCATTGTATATATTTTTTTTATATTAATGAAAATCTTGTAGGGTAATCTTACCCTCAAAAAAATAATAATAAAAGGGAAAAAAAATTAGAACGTCACCACTCCATAATTTCGTGTCAAAAAGAGACTGCCGTGTTAGCTCACTTATTAGCGCAATTTTTTTAAAAAAAATAAAGTAGGAGTCATACAAAAAATAAATAAAATCCTTAGAAATAATTCAAATATATAATGCATAATGATGGAAATGTGACAGTCTTATGGAGCAGCACATCTTATTTAGGTGACCGAGTACCCTTCTACTAGTGCGAATAGAGAATAGAAAAACGAAAAGAAAATAGCCATGCAAAGACCGGATCAAGACATCATTTTATTTGCTATTCGCCAACCAAGGACTTCATCACTGGGCGGCAGTGAACCGATACGACGCATAAGAGATGACGTTGTCGGTCCAGCTGTGGTGCATCATTGTTGCTTTTGCTCCTTTACCTGCTGCGCCAAGTGCAATGTGGAGAGGAAACAAATGATCTGGTTTTATGTGGTTCATATTATATCCTTCGATCTTCTCACAGGTATTCACGTCGTCATACCTTCATATAACACAAATTGCAATTTTACAACCAACCATCAGAACTATGAGAAAACTAGAAATACTCCTCTTCCTTCTTTTCTTTGGTTTGAAGATATGTTTTCAGTTAGCTCAACGTCCCTGATATATGTTTGTGTGAACTCTTTTATTTTCTTTATATTTGTGTCAATTAATTAGTGGGCAGTAATTAATTGTTATGGACATTTGCAAATATAAAGAACATTTATAGCAATAAATTTCAATAAGAAAATATCAGGCTCGAGGCATGCATGTACCGTCCATTTAAAAGAGCATCCTTAAACCAATCGTCAAAATCAGAGGCCCATTTGGGGATCGGTATATCCTCAGGGCCACGAGCCTTGAAGTTGTGGGTCACATGACCCGACCCAATTATGAGCACACCCTCGTCCCTGAGTGGCGCCAGTGCACTGCCTAATTTGTAATGGTACTCGGCACTCTTCTTGGTCTGAACTGACAGCTCGCATACTGGTATGTTTGCTTCGGGATACATCAGCTTTAGTGGGATCCATGCACCATGGTCAAGGCCACGGGCCTTGTCTTCCTTAACGGGTCCGAAGCCAGCTGTGTCAAGGAGCTCTTTAACCCTCTGAGCAACTTGAGGTGCACCAGGTGCAGGATACTTGAGCTGAAGCACAAACAAGGAATTTGAGTTATTGAAAATTTGAAATTACATCTATCTTGGTATTAATCACACCATCTCCATTGTTGTCTGAATTACATTTAAGGACATATCATATCAATTCAAAATGAAAAATATTCATCCAACAAGTTGGAAATTAAGTAGCAATAAAATTACAAAGAGAGTTGTAAATATAATTCATTAATGCAGTTTAACAAGCCTAATTTTTAGAAAAGACTAGTTTTACATAATTCTATTCCAATGGCATATATAATTTACCTGATAGAAGAACTCTGGAAACCCAGTGAAGTCATATAAGATGTCATTTGGTTCAGTGGCCAGGCCATTCACAGTTGGTGTGTCAAAAGTGTCCCAATGACCTGAAATAATGAGTATCGCCTTTGGTGTTTCCGGCAATGTGTCGGATGTCCATGCCTGCAAAAAGGACCGAACAGGAATCTTCTCGTCTACAATAACTTTCACTGGACCGTGACCTATGAAGAATGTGTCCATGGTAGACCTGGTACAGAAATGAAGTTCTGTCAAGAAGGAAACAAAACTGATTGAAGATGGAATTATAAAAAGTTACAGATGAATTACAATCTTGTTGAACAAATTATAACTTTGCTCTAGTATACTGTACTGTTGAGTTTTTTTCTTAAAGAACTGGAGAAGGGTTTGGGGTTTAAATAGGCCTCACAGCTTTGATCCATTCTGTACTTTTCTTTTTCACTTGAAAAAAACGAAATAAAAAATTCTTCTGTAACGGCTAAAAGTCCGTTTGAAAATGCCCAGACTCTTTTCTTGTGTGAATAAGCAATCCACAGACTTCGGATGAATGGTATCGTCAAAGGTACATCTTCTCCAATTCCTTAATGAACTGGAGAATCATATGTCCCACACTAAGATTCACTTCTTCATTTTTTTTTTAACTCTTATATATATATATTGACTTCAACCTAAGATTGAAGCAAGCTGTCATGAGAGTAAGGTAAAAATAACTTAAATTTTTTAACTTCAAATATGTACAAAAAAAAGATATATTTTGAACAGATTTTAGATTCTTCCAGATCAGTTGCTAAATTGATTAGTTTAGGTGTTATGAAGCCTTTACTGGAGGCAGTAATGACGTTATTGGAGATGAGGTGGATAGTGTGATGAAGACAGCAAAGAAACACTGAGAGAAAGAGATATGATGTCAGTCCTTACTGGTATGGTGACCTCCGTATCTACGTAGGATTGTATTTTTGAAGGTTAGGTGGCGATCGCCCTACGTACAATTGTATCCCAGTTAGCATTTAATTAGAAACTACTAAGAGAAAGTTCAAACTTTAATTACCAAGGTCGCAGTCGAATTAAGTTCCCGTAAAAGCAGGTTGCTATGTTCCTTAGTTCTAGAAGGGCTGGCTTAACGGTTTTTGGTTCAATTTGTAATTAACGCCTTACTTTGTAACTTTTTATTTCTCTCTAATATATTTTCCGTTGGAAAAAAAAGAAGGTTGTTTGTTTGTAATAAACACTTGTTTCATATATTGAAACGGTAACCACAATGGTTACTTTTTTCAAAAAAAAAAAAAAAAAAAAAAAAAAAAAAAAAAGTAGGTTGCTCAGACAAGGTGCCGTAAATCCTAGTCTGGTTATTACTTTTAATCGTAGCAGTATACTACTTAATATCCGCATGAAGTAGCGAACGGTTTTGTATTGTGCTTTGTTATCATTTGCGAATGAAGTACTGGCACGTTGCCCAAATTGTTGGAAATATAATTAGAAAACTCAAAATTTCTATGTAAACCATTTGCTCTATTCGCATTAAATCCGTGTATATTTATCTAATGCCAATTCATTCTTATCTAATGTAGTATTATAACCAATAAACACCTTGGTCTCTATAGTCCCTATAGTCAATTAGAAAAAAAACAAATTTCTTTCTACACGAACATAAATGATTACTAATATTTAATTCATTCACTAGGAATTTAAGGGATAACTTCTATCCGTTAATCATATATATATATATTGTCCTGACCGTTAATTCTTCCGTAATAACGGCCAGAGATGCCTCAGAGTCGATAACTTCTATCCGTTAATCATTTATATCACGCAATTTATTCGTGTCATGGTCAAGCCCACTGAATGAGAAATTAATTTTCTAGCCGTTAAATTAATTCTGTATGAACAGGTTTTTGGGTAGGAAATGACGATCCAGGGAAATCGCAAAATATCTTGTTGAAATTCACATTCCAATATTTTTCTATATTTGTTCCAAAATTCTACTCTCCAAAATACAAAACAATTTCTGCTAGATATTTGTGGAGGCTTTCATAGTCATTCCCAACTCCCAAGGTTGTGTCCGAGAAGAAACAATTTTCCATATTGTTTTGGTTGTGTTTCCTCTTACACGCTTGAGACAAAATACGTTTAAGGACAGCACCTAACACAATATGAATAATTTTATTCTAATTATCTATTTTATTTATCTTTAGGTATACAAATTTTGTTTTACATTAGGCAAATTTTGAACCGAAATTAATCGTAGGTTGTTTGAACTAAAACTGTAATTGAAATTGAAAATTTTGTTTGATATAAGAAAATATACCAAATTGCATAACTACGGTTATGATTATATTTCAATATTAGACTTTGTATAATGTTTGGTTTGTGAATATACTGCTTAGTATAATTATATTATATATAATTGAGCCGAATAAAGTTTGGTCGCAGGAATCACTTTAATTACATTAATATTCTCTTATGTGAGCCTATAAGGAGATTTAACTATTGATCATTAAACATGATGAATTACAATGTTGATTAGATTACGTGAATCTATATAGTTATTAATTTAACCACTAGAGTAATTGAAGAATTATTTTTCTACGAAAAAGGAGATAATAAATCATAATAAAATTGTTAAGAAGTTTGACCAGACAAAAAATGCAACATCTATTGATGCGTTAGATGTTGGAGATGTCAATTTAAAATTAACATTTCGAAAATAAACTTAACTATTCTTACTTAATGGATGTGCAATATGTTTCCAATTTCAATTAACGAATCTTAATGATATAAATCATTTCTCATTTCAAAAAGTTGTACTAACTGTATATAATTGATGGATTATTCAAAAATGCATATTGATCCCGTATCTAATCAATGAAGCTTGCACACTTTATAATAATTCTTTCGATCCTTCAAGGAAATATTTTAGTAAACAATAATAATAATAATAATAATAATAATAATAATAATAATAATAATAATAATAATAATACGATAGTACTATCTTATCTTAATTCTGATCTCAAATAAATATACCCAAGTTCTAATTGTGAAATTTGTGTTGAATCAAAATATACCAAGAAAATCATCTAAACTACTTTTTTTTTTTAGATAAGAACTTGGTAGAGGCTACCAAGTGGAAAAGAGACACAGAAAGAAAAAAAGAAGAAAAGGCCCTAAGCTTCTAACAATGCTTTAGAAAGAGTGCATGTTGCGAAATAATCCAGTGCTGCACAGCATCTACAGTCCTTGCAGAACCCCTGAAAATTAATGTGATTATTCCTCTCAAGCCAAATGGCCCACAAAACCCTGATATGAGTAATCGCTATCTTGCATTTCCTATCTTTGTGAACTTCCTTTAAGGCATGAAGCAGTAGTGCATTTAAGTCTTCCAGTACTGGTACAGTTATAAAGGGAAAGGCACTGTGCACTCTATTCCAAAGAGCAGCTGTGAAAGAACAGTCACAGAAGATATGGTTTGCAGTTTCTACACTAGGCTCGAGACATAGCACACACCCTGTACAGGAACTCGAATCCTCAGCCAGGGGCGGATCCACCACTGGGTCGGGTGGGGCTAACGCCGTCGAGCCCATGGAGCCCAACCTTAGCCCCAGCTAATTGTTTCTACCATTGGAGTGCTCAAAGGTCCATATGAGATGAATATATGATGAACTTATGTTGGTCCAATGTTATTATAAACTCAGCCCCACCTAAATATTTTTCCTAGATCCGCCATTGTCCTCAGAAGTAAAAAAAATGACTGCTTTGAGCAGTCCTTCCCCTTTTTTGTTAATATTTTAAAATTTTAAAATTCAAATGTCGAATCCAAATCGTTGATCTTGTTCAATTTAACGGGCGATACGTTTTCATATAAGTTTTATAAAATTTGAAGTTAATTTGATACTTGATTAAGTGCTGAACAAATGAACGTATTAGAATTAATCAAACCAAGTTCGTTCATTTGTTGAGCACTTAATCAAGTATCAAATTAACTCCAAATTTTATAAAACTTATATGAAAACGCATCGCCCGTTAAATTGAACAAGATCAACAGTTTGGATTCGACATTTGAATTTTAAAATTTTAAAATATTAAAAAAAAAGGGGGAAGGACTGCTCCAAGCAGTCATTTTTTTGATACTGAGGATGCGAGTCCCCCTTTACAGTCACAGAAAATCATCTAAACTACTTGTTCGGCCCATTTTGGAGGAAGGCTGAAAGCCTCAAACAATTTTGTTTTAGGTTGTACCCATCTTGGATTCACTTGTTAGCCCAATTATTTTTTTCGAAAAATTAGATATGACCGTCAAATCTTTTTTCAATTGGAAAAATCTTCGAAGTCGGAGATAATTTTGTCAATTAGGGATTTTTTAAAAAAAATTTGACAATAGTTTAAGTATAAAACTTTAAAATTTTTAATGTTTTGATTGGAATAATCTTGCTCTCTCCTTTTTTATTACTAAAATTGTCCTTACTGTCTTCTTCCTTCTTGTGTCACTCAGCGTGCCACTTGATAAATCCAAAAGTTGAACGTCATGCAATGTTTGTTTTTGCTGGAACCGCATCCTCGACAGTTCGTTTAAAAGAACTGCTCCGAGCAGTCCTTTCATTCTGTCCGTCAGATCTGGATCGAAGAGCGCGCGAGAGACTGAAGGAAAATCGATCTCTTCAGCCTTGCCCTCCCTGTCCCGAGTCCCCGATTCCTCTTAATAGCGGGGTTCCATTTTCGTCCTTAGCGGGCTCGCACGTTTTTGGGTTTAAATCCGTTAGCGTTTTCGTCCATCGCAACTCACATGGTGGAGGTCCTCGGCATCGTGGTGAGGAGAGGAATCGAACGGTGGAATCAGTTGGGCTGCGTTGCCTCGGATGTTGAGAGAACCGAGAGCAAGTACGGCGAGTATAGGTGCTTGCCACCGATGGGATTTCGAAGGGTTTGACTGTACCAGTGGGAGTTGGAGAAGTATTCAACAAAGAGATGGAGACTGGTATTGGGAGGTAGAGACTTAATTAGCTTGGCTTGTACCTTGTGTTAACTAATGTGATTCTTACGTACTGAGGGGGTACAAGCTCTTTTTTTTGTTGTTTTGTTGTTTTAGCTTGAACTTTTGTGATGTACTTCTTTATTACTTTGTAATGAGAGCATCCGGATCCTCTGGTCGGCAGCTTAAAAACGACCATATGGTCGGCACGCAAGGTGAACCGTACGATCTAAACGGACGGTTAGATCGTAAACCTATCATTTCTTCCGTCCAAAAAAAAACGCGTTTATACGCTTCTCTCCGCTTGGGTCCGTATACGCTCCATATCGGAGGGAATGGAAATTCGATGAGAAATCTTAGCGCAATGTCTCAACTGAAATGACAGAGATGTCCTTCTGTCTTACCTTCTGCCTTCGTTACTTCTATTTTTCTATGAATGCTTCTCTAGGCTAACAAACCAACGATGGTTGGATATTTGGAAATGATCGCTACGAATTGGGATTAGCACTTCAGAGAGGCATTTATACTTGGTGATCCTTATCTATTTGGGCATATCTAGATAAGATTTAACAACCGTTTCTCTTCTGATGACCAGATGCAACAAACCAGTATTCTAATTGTTTAATTCAGTCCCTTCATTGCTTTTCTTTCAAGAAACACGTACAAAATTAGAAACAAAATGTCACTATTAGAGAAATTTATGGGACTATGCTGAAAATTGGTGTTTTTCTGTTATTTGTTCAAAGAGATATCAGTCCGTAAACATGCTAAGCATATACTGGTAAAAGTTTGGTAGTTCAAAACTGAGGTGCTAAATCTGTTTCAATTGGAACCTCCTTTCAGACAAGCTTTGGTTCACCTTGTTTACTGGTACGAGCTTGTGTACCACATGCTGGTTAATTTTACAGCTGAGGTTTTTGAAGTGTGTTAAATATTTAGCATTCAAACTGCTATGGATCAGCCGCAACTTCATTTGAAGGATAATAATTGAAAAAGCAACAATATGAAGGTGGATTTCAATGAATGTTTGATGGGTTCAATTTTGGTTCGAGATGCTTAGCCTCTCTATTGTTGGGTTTGGTACAGTACATGGGTACGGAGAGTGGCAAGTTGACAGAGGAATGCTAGGTTTAGAAAGAGAGGCAAAACGACAGTGGAGGAAGGCTGGGTTCAAAGTGGCCGAGGCTAGTGCGAGAGCTCTCGATCGCTTTCTTTTTTCTTTCGTAAGGTTGGAGAAGGAGACGGATTGATGATGCGTATACGATGTACGAAGAGAGAAGCGTATACTGCGTTTTTCCTTTTTTTGGACAGAAGATTGATCTGTTCGCATCCGTCCGTCCGTTTAGATCTGACGGTTCATCTTGCATGCCGACCGCATGGTCGTTTTTAAGCTGCCGACCAGAGGATCCGGATGCGTAATGAGAAGTGGTGGGTTATCCCACTTGTGTCAAAAAAAAAAAAAAAAAAAAAGTGATTCTTACAACCTAAATTGAATTTTGAAATAATTGTGGACTGGTTTTGTCAATGTTACCAACAACATATGTTCCTGTATTCACATTCTTTTCAACTCTCTTCAATAAAGTTTCAAGGGTGCCTATGCGTGTCTGTACTTGGCCACTCTTAACATCCTAAGTTAACATCCATACTAATACAGTTAAGGGGAATCAACCAAAACAAGTGCATTTGTTAATTCAATAAAATAACATTTATAACACAGCCTCAATTGTTCAAGAAATATACTGACTATAAGCACAAGTGAGAGGATTATACTGTCCACAACTATAGCAACCATTTGCTTACTTTTGCAAACAAGCCCTCACATTTCGCATAATTACAAAAATTTCATTTAGAGAGAAGGTCAAATGTTAATGAACGCCATGAAACAAGATCACTCACAGATAATACCTACTTCTAACTTCTTACATTATAGTTCCTCATTCTTTTCCATAGTTATAACATAAAGTAAGTTGTTAGTAACAACAATAGGCTTGCTGATACAGTAATCTTATTTACCAGAATTTATCATGAAAATCGAGACCGTAAGCATAATTTAGTGCTGATTCTCAAATTTACAACATACGAAAGCATATTGAGTCTAAATTGAGCACAAAATAGCATCAAAACATTAAGATTTACTAAGTCAAAATATTATACATAATCAATATCAGAATTACAACAAAAAAAAAAATCAAAACAGTGAAATTTTACTATCAAAACTCTCTCTTAACTTTCTAATGACAAAATCAGTCCCTAAATTTATATCGCAGTGCCTTTGTTATGTCCTGATATTCATCTCTTAGTCACTGATATACATTGCTAAGACAAAACACTGATATAAATTATGCACGCCATTTCCAAAATACCAAGTACTGTTTATAACTAAGTATTTCTCAAGTAATCAATCTTAGGTGAATAAGAAATGATATGAACAATCCTAGACAATTTAAGAATGCTCGGATAGGACAAGACGACAAATATTTAACTAATGAAATATTTCCATGTTCAGTTTGTTGAACAGAGAAAAAAAATTATCCCAAAACCAATTAAAATTCATCTCCCTGTGTACTACCTCACAATTGGTTCAAAGTCACTATTAATGTCTATAACAATGTATAATTGATGCGTAATCTCAATTCAACACAACTTTTGCCTTAATTGCCTTAATTATTAGCCTTATAATTAGCCTAAAATCTAAATTATATGTTCTCCAGTCCACATCTAGTTCAAATTTGAATAGCAATTACATTATAATTTCAAGCTTCCTTCAGCTAACTTTTGGTTTCAATAACCTTCTATATCAATCTGAATCCATACTGGTACCGAACCAATTAGGCTCACTAATGCCATTACTGTGCAGCAGAGAAGAAATAAGAAGATGAGAAGAAGAATTAGTACCAGGTGGAGCCGAGAGGGAGAGGTCGGAGGCGGAGCAAACTCTGAGCGCACTGGCGGAGAGGTTGGAGACAGAGCTAAGAGGCCGAGAGGGAGAGGTTGGAGCGGACTCAGCAGAGAGGTGAGACTAGCGGAGAGGTTGGAGGCGGAGCAGAGGCGCTCAGTCGGCTGAGAGAAACTGGGAGTGTAAGACTCGGGCAGGGAGGGCAAAGCTGGAAGAGAGCGATTTTTCGCTGAGTCTCTAGTGCGCCCTTAGATCCGGATCGGACGGACGGAATAAAAGGACTGCTCGGCACAGTCTTTTTAAATGACTGTCGAGATCTCTGCTAGGGTTCTTTATCAGGACTTATCAATACACTAGTTGCCTTGACGTCGCGGCTTCGCCGCGACCAACCCCTCGGTCGTATGTCCGTCGATTAACACCTGTTCGCGAATTGTCGTTGCTGAGATAGTTAAGCAATTTAGTTAAGCACAACCTTACCATTTTTTCACTGGAAGCTTGGTCCAACTCCAGGGATGCTAAGAAAATGTTTTTTTCTGGGTTAAAAAAAAAGTGCAACCATATTGATTAAAATTAATACTTAAATTTAGATTTGGAATGTAAATAGAGGTACAGAAATTCTCGGGCTGTATAGTCATTGATTAAGATAGAGGGCCGAAATGTTTTTTGGACTTTGTCCATGCCCCTGAATTAAATGCCCATAGTAGTGCACTTCCCACAGTTATTATTTGAGATATATATAAAAAAAAGGCTAAACTAAAGAAAAAATTCTATTGTTTGTTCCAATACAATATTGACAGGAGCTTTGTACATAAGACAATTGTTTGACCCCTTTTTATGGTGCCAAAATCATGGAAATAATTGAATAAATTCAAGGAACAATAAATACAAGGAGATTGAGAAATTCACAGAAAATACCAAATGGGCTCCAAAAATTATGGAAAATTACTCAAAAATTTAGTGGAGTATGAGGAATATTATGGAGCCCCTGGATTTATAAAAAGATGTTGTGGAGGACCTATTTTATGCAAAAAGGTCCCAAATATTTGAGAAAATATATAAAATGATTGGAGGGGTATTTTCAGAAAATTCTTGATACCACAAGATTCTACATAATTTTGTGAGTCTACATACAAAATTTCATGTGGAAATCAATTGGGAAGTGCTTCAAACAAATTATTCAATTTCAGCAGCCTTAGAAAATAATAAAAAATGATGAAATGGAGATGAGGAATGCTCATAGAAATGGAGACGAGGCCAGTCAATGTTTAAATCCTTCCCTCCTGATAGAAACGAAACATGGATGCACTTGTTCTTGATACACCAAAACGCACACAGCTGCTCACGTATGGCGTGGTGCACAAAGACCAGACATATGCAAAGAAATAGCAAGAAAGAACGCTGAGGCTCTGTCCCGTTGAGATTGACCCCTTCGCAAACATGAAAAAAAATGAACTTGGAGCAAGTGAACCGAGAGAGGCAGTGGCAACCGGACCCACGGAATAAAACACGGTGCATTGTACACCAAGTTCAGCTAAAGCCAAGATAGAAGAAAGAGAGGGCTCTCTCCAACAGAAATCTGTTGGAGCAAGGTGGTTACGACGAACCGCCGGGCTCCATGGGGATTCATCGTATCTGGACGGAAACAAGGCAGGGAAGGGGGTCTATAAATAGACCACTAAAAGGAGAGAAGAGAGAGCTTCTTCGGACAGAGAAAATTGAGCAAAAGAGAGTGTATTAAGCTAGACAGAGAGGGAGAAAAGGGAGAGCATTTCGTCGAACAGTTAGAGAGCGATCATAGAAGAGAGAAATTGAGCAATTTGTAGGTCAAATTGTGGATTGTAATTGACGGAAAAGGGGAGAAATAAGGTAAAACTCAGGTTTGTAAATTCAATTTGGAATTTGATGAAGCAATTAGTGATCTTTGAATGTGGAATCGAATTTCCTAGCGGTTATGCCTTGGTCTGATGATTTTAGTGCTTAAATTTGTTTACACTGCTTAAATTAGTTGAAATCTTCTCTCAATTAAGTTTCTTTAAGTCGAATTGCATTCTTTCGCTTTCCTTACCATCTATTGTTCGATTAAAGCTCCAATTAAGTGATCTTGGATCTTCGACTCTGGATCGACTTGGTCTCGATTGGAGTTTCTCCAATTCTTGATCTGTTACTTTGCCTCGACTGGATTTTATCCAGATCCTGGTTCTAAATCGCTTCGACTAGAGTTTCTCTAGATCCTAGCTCCTCTTTTACCTCGGCTGGTGTGTCACCAGTTCCCGGGTAGCATCTCCCTCTCCATGGTTTCGGCCATGGAAAGGAGACCTCATCAAAACAAGGAGAGGGGGAGGTGCTGCCCAATTTTGATTAGAATCCAGTATTACTTGCAGTGTTATAGAAGTTTGACCTTAACTGTACAATTGTGATGATTATGAGCACTGTCATATGAAATTTCCCTTAATTGAACCAATTGTGATCCATGAATCTGCAGTACATTGAACTTTAATGCCTAAACGATCGAATAGCTATGATAAAGGGTAGTATTTAAGGACTGGTTATACTTTAACGAAATCACCTTCTTGGATCTGAATCTTGATATCTTTCAGAATCGTGCTTAGTCATTCTACAAACTTTATAGTATGATAGAATGCATAGTTTAGTAGCTTTAGTCAAAATTTGAATTTGTTTTGAGTAAGAAATTACATAAAAGTACGATTTGTAAAGGGTCAAACATTGTATTGCCTGCCTTGTGCACTTTTAATAATAATTAGGAATTAAGGGACTAATTAGAAAATTGCTAAGCTATATTGTTGTACCATAGATAAATGCTGCAGTAAATTCCTGTTGAGCATTATCAACCCCTTTCTGAGTTTATGATCTTGTATTCAGAGCATATGGGTTTGATATATGGTTAATTGTTCAGTGGCCTATTCAGTAATCGATATTCACTATCCTCGGCTAACTTTATTTAGAAGAGTGTGCAAGTTCTTATGACATACTGAGTACTGCTTTTGGGTTGATTATCAATTTCTTTTGATAATACTTGTGTGAGCATAGCGACACAGGTAATGCAGGTGAATTTGTGAAGTATTGATTAACAATAGAAAACATGCATAGCACAGTATACGCATGTACTTAGTACCCAGCATGGAACTCCTTATACCAGACCCTGTGCAGCACCAGAATAGATAGGCTAAGTGTTGAAATAAATACAAAGAGGCATTATAGTATAAGGCTATAGATTGCTTTTGTACAAGATATACCCTGTTTGTCCAATTACCCCTTTATTTGTTTTTTAATTTGTTCTCAGTTCTCAGTTGATCCTGTTTTAGATAAGATTGTAGGTCTTTGTATAATAATGATTAAACTTTAAACTCTCCTTTTTTAACAGTGGGCATAGCAAAGGTGTTCTTAATTATAAACATATCATTAATTGTCGATTGTTTGTATGTGTATAAGGAAGAATGATTATTTGAAATAATAACTAGTGGTCTAGAGTAACTAATATGGTGTTGCATATCGGGACCTAAGCCAAATTTGGGGCTCACTGAATTACCTTGTACCAGACCATAGGAAGTTATACACTATTTAAGTGCTGTTATAAGTAATTTCATGATTGAATCATCAATTGGAAAACGTTGATAAATGATTAATATATGTACAAACTAGAATGTAGTCTTTTATTCAAATAGACTGAACCAAGCCCTCAATATCGCTCTCGATACCACTGATGTACTTCCCAGTACCAATCCTTGCTCCCGCTATCAAATTGGACAGGCGAAAACCAAATCAAGTATCTGAGCTTCACTTCCTTGCTGCCGTGACACCACAGACCTCCTTCTCTGAATAAACCAAACCCAAATAAATCCCTCTGAGTACTGGTTTCTTCATTTCATCGAGCTAAGGCAACAACATATAATCCCACAAAATTGAGCAAACGCAACAAAAATTGAGTTGCCAAATTTCTTTTTCCCACTCCTGTGATGCCGAGAACTATGTTTTTGGTGCAATCTAGTCCCTTATGAATCTCGCGATATTAGCTCCTATACTGTCGTGTATGCTGTTGGCTCCTCCGCCATTACAGACCAACGCAGAGGAAACCAAGCCCATGGACGCCCTCCTCGTTGTCTCACGATGCCAACGAACCTAACCTCTTTACTTGAGATGGCCGAAATCAATAACGGATCCAAGCCCTGAAATTCACGAACCCGTTAAAGTAGGAAATAAGATCCATCGTCAGTTTTGTTCTTAAAAAGACGAAGTAGCGCCTCAATTCTAAGGATTCTTTGTGGCATATAATGTATAACAATTTCATTTACTCGTTACACAAAGAGAACAGCGCATGGAAATGGCGCTCAATGCAATTAATCGCCAGATCAGGCTTCATGCTTACGTGGCCCAATCAAAAATCCTTCATATCAGCAAAAACTTTAGAAAATTCGTTAAAAATAGTAGGAAACTCAGAAAAATTCAAATAAAATATTCATAAAATCATAAAAATCTGTAGAATCCAAATTTACTGATATTTTGCTATTAAAATCTTTCAAAATATTAGCCTTTTGTATTTTTGAAGTATTTTCGTTATAAAAATTGAATTTCATAAAACATAATAAACACAATAAAACTTAAATAAATCTTCTATAAAATTTTCAAACAAAATTTAAGTGATTTCAATATTAAAACAATCTTCAAGGGACTATTCTTCAATCAAGTATTTTGAAATAAGTATTTTCAAAGACTAAAAATGAATTTTAAAACCTTTAAAATTCTAAAATCAAAATAAAAGAAAAATAATAAAAATCACTAAAACCCAAATAGAAATATTAGAGAATTAAAAGTCAAAACACGATACCCAAAGTCAAAGCAGAAACCTCTTCAGGTAAGGAAAAGTCACTCCCCGAGAACAAAGTCAGCGTTAACATAAAGTCATATTGCCTTTCCAGAAACCAATTCCTACAGTGACCCACATAGTCCCAGGAATTAAATCCTTCCTTGTTCCTACAGCGACCCACACAGTCCCAGGAACTAATTCCTATAGCGACTCACACAGTCCCATGAATTAAATCTTTCCTTTGTTCCTACAGCGACCCACACCGTCCCAGGAACCAATTCCTACAGCGACTCACGCAGTCCCAGGAATTAAATCCTTCCTTGTTCCTATAGTGACCCACACAGTCCCAGGAACCAATTCCTACAGCGACCCACATAGTCCCAGGAATTAAATCCTGCCTTGTTCCTACAGCGACCCACACATTCCCGGGAACCAATTCCTACAGCGACTCACACAGTCCCAGGAATTAAATCCAGAATCTTTTGTTCTTACAAGTTGCCAAATGACCAAGACCTTGTTCTTCCAAGCCGTCAAATGGCCAAGAACCATGAAATTAAATCCCTTCAGTCTTATAAGTCACCAAATGACCAAGACCTAGTTCTTCCAAGCCGTCAAATGGTCAAGAACCATGAAATTAAATCCCTCCAGTCTTATAAGTCACCAAATGACCAAGACCGAGTTCTTCCAAGCCGTCAAATGGCCCAGAACCACCAAATTAAGTTCTTCCAGTCTTATAAGTCACCAAATGACCAAGACTTAGTTTTAGATAAAGTGTCTTAAATGTCCTCAATTAGGTCCCGTTAATTATTGTTTGGTACCGTTAATTGAGTCTGATTCAAGCCAAAAGAGTTAAGTCTTTTACATTCTCAATTGTGTCCCGTCAACTACGTTTGTGACATTAATTGAGTTTAGTTTAAGTCAAGAATAAATTGAGATAATGACTTTTCTAGCCTACGACATATAGTTTCTCGAATCCCTTAATCAGAGGTTCTCGTGATTTGTCACGAGGTAATTAACAATAGGGGCTTGCGCCTATTGGAAGGAAAGGATCCACGAAATTAATAAACCCTCATGAGAATAGATTCTCGTTAATGTTTTCTTGTTGTCAAGAAGCATTTTACACCTGAATTCAAGCTCGTGAGGGGTGAATCTAAGGCTTATTCCCTTTCTTGAGGAAACCCAATCTTTCTTTGAGAAATGACGAAAAAGTCCACACAACAATAAATTGTATACACATAACTACATAAGAAGATATTCAGACCTACTAAATAGTTGAGCTTCTATCGTTACTTTGTATTTTACAAAATAGTGGAGGCATCCTAATATCACTTTTCCCCCTCAAATCGTCAGTAGCAGAGTGCCAGAGTGATTTGAGTGGCTAAAGTCATGAGGTTCTTCAAATCCTTAACCTTAGCATCTAATTGCATCTAGCTTCGGCACCATATACACTCCCACAATTAACGTGCGTTTGTTATCCTTGCTTTCTTGCTTCCAACTTTCCTTTTTTTTTCTCGAAAAGTTAAAACTTCATCTTGCATTCATCAGAGCTTTCCTTTGAAAAGGCAAACTAATGTCTTGTCAAGATATACACAATCTCGTTTCTTAATTTTCTGAACTGTTAAAATAATAAATAAAATAATGTTAGTGTTCTGAAAAGACGCATAAAAAATTAAATAAGCTTCCGTGTTTATTATTTGATGGAGTTTTTCTTTAAGACTCCTAATATTTAGAGCTAAGGTTTGTCCATATTAACTTTTTGAGTTCATGATTTATCGATTTTCATCTTAACTTTTGTATCAAAAATTCAAAACAAAGGACAATTGACTTGCACAATAGAAATAAACAATTAAGGACCTAAGATCATTGGATTTGGATATTAGTTTGTCACGCTAAATTGGCATAAGTAACAAATATCATAGATCCCTTTCATTTTCATGTTTTATTTAGATTTGCATAAATCCTGTAAGACATTAACTAATGATGAGAAATTCTAGGAATAGTGCCAAAATTCTAGAAAAAGATAAAGAAAGGAAAAATAGTTAGCAACTTCAGATTATAAGTCAAACCCTTTTTATTTCGCTTTCTATCATAAAGCACATCCCCATTAATAATCATGCAACAATGGCCATCAAATTAAGAAAAAGGCAAGTAAGAAAGAAAAGAAAAAACTTCATAAGAAATTAATAATTCTTAGGCACAGAAATTCAGAGCACAGTGCCAAAATCCAAGGAGAGGATAAGAAAACAAAGAAAATTTAGCAACTTGAGATCATAAATCAAACCCTCAAGAGAAATAACTTCAGATCTAATTCGAGACATACAAATAGACTATACCTTTACAGCCGATATTGAATGGCACCAATTATCATCAATCTCTCTTTTCTTCACAGCAGCTGAGAAAGGATGATCAATAAGCCTTTCCTAGCCTCTTTGCTCATATGATAAATCAACTCCACTTACCACTTTAGTAAAATAAAAATGTTTATCACTTCCCACAAAATGGAAATCTTATTACAAGATTCCAGAGCTAATTTTCTCATATCAGAAATTGTAATATAAATTTTAAAGAGAGCAAAAAAAGATTGGACCATGAGATATAAGATAGTTGTCAGGGCAAAGCAGTGCACCTCTCGAAAGTTCCAAAGTAACCAAAATATTGAAAAAAAAAAAACAAAGTCAATTAGAAACTCATTCAGTGATGCTATACTGGTATGAACTTATCTTTACAAGAGAATTTGTTAAAAGAGAGTGCTGATACACCTACTTGATGTAAAATAGTGTATTTTGTGTTGCTTGTAGCAGTAGCACCATAGACCAGCAGCAATAGCAGTAGGAAAATCAACATAATAGCATACTTCCATTGAAATCAGCAGTTGTACTTAAAAAAGAAGCATGGTTGCCTATCTCATTGCACTCATATTCTCTATTGTTACTCTGCACCAGACATACAAATATATAAACAGTCAATCAGAAAGTCAATCAAAAATTATGAGATTACTAAAAATAAGAATTTTGGAGGCATCATGCTTTATTGTCCATAAATCGCCGAGTATTGTATAGAAGTATGCTTTTTTGGTACTATTAGTAATCTTAGCGTCACTTTCAAGCAAGCAAAAGATGAGCTAATATTGATGGCCAGTAGTCCTCTAGCTTTGTTTCTAAAATCAACAAAGGATGGGCATTATTTAAAGAAAGGCTTGCTTTTAGAGACATATTTATCAGTACATATTATGATTACTATTTATTTTTCAAATCACGAAAGTTACCAAATTTATACTTAGTAGCTCAATTACGTAATTAATTCCTTATTGCCTCGGCGGATGCTTTCTAGCACTTACATGACCTCTGCTAGAGACATACTGCCTAATTTAAAAAACACAACAAATTACAAGCTGAAGAAAAATTCAGACAAAAGCTATAAAGAAAAGAGAGAAAAGATGCATACGGGTTTCAAAAGATGTTGATTTCTGAAAATTGGCTTTCCCCAGTTGAAATATTCTTACTTTGCCGCAGAAAAAAAATGAATTCTATTTTAGCCTTATCAGGTCATTAGCCCGTCGCCCACTGCATCAGCTACTGTTGTCTGTTTGATGCATCACCGCCTAGCAGCCCTAAAGCAAGACCGTTTTTGTCCATGAGCCATGCTAACGTCAAGATTAATAAAAAAATTTAAAATTAAAATGCATGTATTAGTATCACAAATTTAGACCACATATAAAATCTAATGCAATTTGAAAATTAAAATTCATGTATTCACATCACAGTTTTAGACCACATATAAAATCTAATGCAATTTGAAAATGTATGGGTACCGATCAATGTCCATAAGAGTAAACCATTAATTTTTAAATTAATGAATGGCTGATCTATCAAATTGCAAATTGTACCAAATCGATCCCAGCTAACCTACCCTAGTCACAAAAGAACATATCCCAAATTTTAATTTTTGTTCCCATTATATTTTTCTAAATGATGAGACAGATGTTATGATTGTTAAACCAATTTGTTATCAGTATATAACCAAACCCCAGATCAATTTACCTGTATGTCCAACAACAATCTGGATAATAGAAAGTGAGGTCACTTCACAGCAACAATTTTTTGTTCATCTGGACCTGAACTTGGTGCAAAAACTTGATGCAATTTGGTGATTTAGGTTTGCTGTAACTTGAACTATACCTATGTCAGGCCTATACTTTAAACCCTTGTAGAGACTACCTCCTAAACCCTCAACTCTATGCAAAAGTACTCTCTCAAGTAGAATCAGAAATTTCTCTTTTTATATCGTGAACACCATTTAGAGAACCATGACTTTTGCCAAACTTAACCTACCAAAATAAATAAATCAGCCTTTATCATTCGAATTGTCCAAATCAATTGAAATGGATCAGATCTCAAATTATTTGTCAGCATAACTCAAATAAGGAAGACATAATTTAAAAGACACCAATCAATTATAACCAAATTGAAGGTTGTAAGCAACTTTTACCTTATCAAATAAAAAGCTCTATCAATATGCTTGTTAATGACGTTCTTTTCAGCGACAACAATCTCTCTCCTCGACCTATTGCAAGAAATAACAGAATGGAGTTGCCAATCTCTGCTATTCTGTACTCGAGGGCCTGCACAAACTCAAGCAAAACATAAAAACCTAAATATCAATTACAATCAGAATCACTTAGTGACCAAGTAATTTCATCGAACACCTTACCCGCACGACTGCACCGCAACACCACTTGTGAATATTAACCTCTTTGTCCTTGTCTTGCTATCCGGTGGTTTTCCCATTGCCATCAGCAGCGACTAACCGAGGAGTGTGAGATGGCGACATCCCCTATCTCTCCCTCCAGCCCCTTTAGGTCGGCCGCTCTTATTCTTGTTTTTGTTTAAGAGGGATGGAGCGGTGAGGGAGAGGTTGGTACAAGAGGGGTGGAGCGGTGGGGGAAGGAAGGATGGGAGGCGAGCAGTGTTGCCAAGCGAGCCCCAACAAAGTGGTATCGAGGCGCCGACGACGGAGAAGAGGGAAGATAGAAAGACAAACCAAGCAATGGGTAGAGAGAGCACAGATTGGAGATGAAAGAGGAGGGTGCATTTGTTGGAGGTCCCAACGCGGCAACACTGCTGGAGTAACGGCGGCGGTGCGTGGCAGAGCAGAGGGCGAGGGAGGGTCGGAACGCTGTTCCCTGACGAGCTTCCCAAAAACCGCCGAGAACTTTAGAGCTCTCTGCACTGGCGAGAAAGAAGGAGGCGACGGGATCTGTTGTCGAGTTGAGTGGGGAAAAAGGAGGCGGAGACGGGTGCTTAGTTCCGCGAGAGAGGGTGAGAGAGAAAGAGCGGAGGAAGAGAGAAAAAGCGGAGAAAGAAGGAAGAAGAAGATATAACGAAGGAAGGAGGAGGAAAAAAATACTCGGTGCACAAAAAACCCGGAGCACAATTGAATAGTGCGAATCAAATGTGCACAACAAAAAGAAAATAGGGACAAGTACAAAACGGTGCACAAATTCCACTACATAGCAAGTCCAGGCAAAAAAAAAAAAAAAAAAACAAACCGACCTACAGTCGTTGACCTTCACTGCAATTCAACCCATGCAAGTCCAAGGAAGAAGCAGATAAGAATTAGTTGACTATTGCACGTAAATTCATCCAAAAATCCAAACCGAAAAAAAAAAATGCTACTGTTCATAAGGAAAGGAAAGGGGGTATCCCGCAATAATATGTTCAAATGTAATAATATAATAATAATATTGTTATATAATGTGATATAATATTATAACATAATTATTATTATTTACTGTTAATAATCTGAATAATAAATAAATAATAAAAATAAAAATATTATAATAATTATTATAAAAATATAATGTTATAATAATGTGATATAATATTTGTTACATAGTTATTATTATTTGATATTAATAATCTGAATAATAAATAAATAATAAAAATAAAAAATATTATAACAATTATTATAATAATATACTGTTATAATAATATTGTTATATAATATGATGATTTCATTAAAAAAAAGAAAAAAAAAGTGGGACGTGATGAAAGAAAAAAAAGTGGGATGAATACACAGTGGACCCACCAAAGAAAATTTTATTTTAATCAATTGCTTTCTTCCCTCATACACGGTTTCAAAGGAAATATTATTTTAATAATAGTGACAATGAATATTAATATGCTTTGACCGTTGAAGCCTTGAAGGACAAAAACTTTTGTTGGGAAAACTTATTATTTTATACATTCTTTTCTTCTCAACTTGGTTCTTCCGTCTTCTTCCGACTTTTAAACCTATTCCATCAAATAGCAAGTCCAGCCAAAATAAAAAAAAAAAAAGGAAAACCGCCCATAGTCGTTGACCTTGCATGTAATCCAATCCATGTAATCCAAAAAGCATTGTGGCTAGGAAAAGGAAAAGGCAGTGTCGCTGGAAGAGAAAATCGAAATGTCGCTGACTTTACACTGTAATTCACCCGGAAATTGAAACCAAAAAAAAAAAATGGTACTGTTCATAAGGAAGTTGAAGGGGGTATCAAGCATTAATATGTTCAAATTTCTCCAATCTGCTTCGAAATGAACATTTTTTTTTATCTGATTCTATTTTAATATTTTTGTGCAAACTTATAAGAAATGCATTTAGTACAGAAATATGTCTCTTTTTTTTTTTTTTTTTTTGAGCAAACATGGGCAACCCCAAGATGAAAAATGCATTTATAGTTGAGTTACATACCCTGATTGTTTGAAAATATCAAATAGAAAATGAGGAATATCACTAAATATAAATTTGCCCATGAACAAGAAGATACACTAGGGAAGGAGAAAGTAAGGTATTCGATCATAACATCAAACATTTAAGGGAAATTCTATTGTGGACACTATTTATATGGGCCGTCTATTTTAAGTGGATCTGACGGCTAAGATCACTTCCAAGCTATTATCTCGGTTAAATGATTCCGTAAAAATTAACAGAAAGTTTTTGGAGGAAGGGCAGAATAGTCCTCGAACAGCTTTCGTTTAATAATTGTGTGTTGTGTGTCCGCACGAAAAGATTGCATAGAAGTTGGTTTAATTAGTCAAAAACAATTTAATATTTGGCAAGCCGTATTTTCCCAATTTGTTGTATAAAAGGCAATTTATTCTTTTCTAAAATGTGGACAGTATTTATACTGGCCGTCTATTGTAAGTGGATCTGACGGCTGAGATTTTGTTCTACTTTTTAATTGTATTAATTATGTTGAATCAAGTCATACAGATTTTGTTCTACTTTTTAAAATATTTAAGCATCCATCGAGATATTTTAGTAGGAGATCCTTTGTTGTTGCTGTGATACCCTGAAATTTTTATTTTTCTGAATTTATTTTTAATATAAAATTTGGTGCACTTGCTTGGTTTATTTTGAGTAATTTCCTTGCATGAAATTAAATTTTGTACTCACTGTTGTTCTGAAATAGAAATATTAAATTCTCTAAATTTCTAGTTGCATTATAAAGAGTTTAATTATATTTGTTATGTGGCATAATTGTTTTTATGCAATGATTATTGATTATTGATTTATTGGATGAAGTTGTCATACAAAAGATTTTTGTTTTTTTTTGGAAATACTAGTACTTAAATAAAAATTATTTCATTGTATTTTGTACTTACAAGTGGGGCCTATTTGGAATTTTTGTCTTAGGCTCACCAGACTTTCCTTACACCATGTGCATCAATTAATTGATGAAGCATAGAACTTTAGAACCCTTTTTCCCGTGGAAATTGGATCTGGTCCTAACTGCCCCGTCTTCCTCTACTTCCTTCCCCTTTTCGTCTCTCAACTCAGCTGCCCCATCTCCTGTATTGTACATCAAAGCCCATCCGAAATTCTAGCAAAAGTCATAGCAAAAACAGATTTTAGTTTAGGGGTCAGCTTCTCTAGTTGTTCAGTGGCGAAAATCTAGAAGTCAATTCCACTCTTTGCACATCTCCGATTTATGACAGTGATTGAGCAAGTAAGTCCTTCAATTAGAGTTTTACTACTGTGTTTTGGTGTTTCTTTGAGTTAATTTCGAAATGGCAAATTGAATAAATACATTTGCAATTTTTCTGTTACCACTGTGACCTTGCTTCAGTTTTTAAGTTACTGTTGTTGTTCTGTTTTGAATTTGGGAATGAGAATTATTTAGTTTGAAACTAGACTTCCAAACGAAAATTTTGGTATAGGGTATGAATTTTTCTGAGTTTATTTAGTATTTTTACAAGATTTTTGAAACCAGGGAAAGTTTTGGAAATCAGTTTTCTGGAACAGACAGACCTCAGTGTGGTTTTTGATTTTTCATTTATTCTCTATTTACAGTTAAGACCTGAAACTTTTAGAACTGAAAATAGACATCTAGAGGCAGCTTCTGTAATTTTTACAAAATTTTTAGAGATTTATTTAAAGGATTTCAAGGCATGAACTTTCAGACCTATTTGCTGGTACGATTTGCTGGAACAGATTCTGAAACTTGATTTCTGTCTGATTTCGAAAATTCATTATAATTAATCCGTATGTCCAAACCTTATGAAATTTTTACAGGAGATACTTTCTATCATGGTTTATCTACAGTTAAATTTTCATTGGATTCTGTTCAGCCTTTTCTGAAATAAAAATTATTTTGTAAACTGCCAAAAATGCCCTTCGCTGGTTGTACCAGAATTTGTCCAACAGAATTGTTCTACCGTTTTGTACTGATTTCCAGCGTTGTTAATCACTGTCTAGTCTTTGAAATCATCTACGGGTACAACTAATAAGGTGTACTATAATTGTATGATTAATTAAGCACTAATTATCCTTTTACTTCAAACACGAAACTTCTTGACTTGAATTGTCTTTGTTTGTTGATTGATTATGGATGGTTATTGATTTCTTTTTGAACAAGGACTTAGCTTAGTTCTTATTCTGTAGAGTCAGGAGGTTATGAGTTGAAATTTAAAAAGCCGTTGACATGAGAGAGGCACTGTAGAATTAGTTTGATTGCTTGCTTTTGCTTTGGTTTTTGCTGCTGATTAAGGTACGGATTCCACTCGAGTTTTAATTATATGTGATATATTATTATTAGTATTATGCATCTTGAAATTCATATTTGGAAAATGATTGAAACGTGGCATTATTGGAAAGTGGCATTTTGAATTCATAATTTGATATTCATTCATGAATATATTTTGTGAATATGTATATTGATGCATGATTGGAAAATGACATATTGAATGGTATCCGATTGAAATGTGATTTGATTGAGGTAAGTACAGCTTGTGTGGTTGAGATAGACACTCGTTTTCAAGTTTGGAGTCGGGGAATGGCCCCCCCGTCTGGCCAGACTCCGGTCATAAGCGCTTATAGTCCGGTACTCTATACGGTACCCAGTCCGTGGAGTGGTAGTGTTCCCAGCTTGCGTGTACGTTTGATGATTTATTGATTGAATGATATGTGAATTGAATTGGTCGGGGTAGGCCTCATAGAAGGGTCTCGCGACGTGAATGGAATTGGTCGGGGTAGACCCTCATACAAGGGTCTCGCGACATATTTGACTTTGATGATCAGAAAAGAAACCAGACTTGCATACTAGACAGTTGTCCAACCAAATGAGTCGGCATTTGTTATACTTTGATATTTGAATTGTTATGGAAGTGATTGCCGAGCTCACATTGCATATTGCATTGATTTAATTAAATTGATATTGTTTATGTCTGCTTGAAATAAGTTTTGATTATTTTTACATGTTAGTGGTTGCATAGTATTAATTGTTTTTCCAAAGAATTGAAATGATAGTTGCCTTACTAATTTAAAATGCTTTTGAAGAGTATTGAAGTTATTTCATAATTGCATTGTTTGATCGAGACTTTATATTTAATGTTTATTTGAAATAAATATGAATTTGATTTGAAAATTATTTGGCTCAGTCATGTATTTAGTTCCAACACATGATAGTTAAAACTCAAGTGGCTGGAACTGAATACCGTACTGAGATAAATTTTATTTATCTCATTCTGTGCTTTTTGCATTGTTTCCACAATTGGATGTGGGTTCCAGGTTTCAGATCAAGTGCTGGACAGCAAGACGAGTAGCAAGCCTTTGGGTACTGTGGTTAGCAACCTATATGTACCAGACTGTTGTAGAATTTATCTTATATTTAAGTAAATAAATCTTGAAATTTGTATTTGATATGTATATTAATTGTGTCAAATCATCATTATATTGTAAAATAAGCATTAGTAAGCCTTGCGGGTGCAACAGGCATCCGCGGCGGGCGCTCCGTCGTGTGCTGTCCAGTTACAGTATTCGACGGGGTGTCACAGTTGCCAAAAAAAAAAAATAATAACTCGGTTAGGAATTAGGATAATGAATCACACGTTTATGTTAACATCACTTTGATTTTTTTTATACGGAAAGTATTTTTTTTTTTTTTTACTACTTGTCATGCATAGTATAAAATAGTATGAAATGACGAAAAAAAATGTTATATTTTTGACATGCATGGAATTACAACAACCAAAATATCAAAATAGTCTGATTTCTTTTTTTTTTTTACATTACCTAATTTCGATTTTGAATGAAATTACAATAAAAATTGACTTTAAAATAATGATTAATTACTTGGTATGGATCATATAACGATTAAATTTCATCAAATGATAAAATAATCTGATACAACTTGACACGACTAACATGACGTGTCAATATGACTTGACACTACTAACACAACGTGTCAACGCGACATGACACGTACATTACATCTTATTTCTTAAAAAACTATTTAGTAAAATTGTTTCCTTTATTTTTTTAATAAGTTTTTAACTTTAGAAATATATCTAATAAAATAATATGGTACTGACTTAACATGACCAACACAACATGTTACACACGACATGACTTGATATGATTAACATGACGTGTTGACACGACATAACAAGAAGTTTTGACATGACACAACACGACTTGATTAAATTTCATCATTATATTAATAAACTTTATTGTTCATGAAATCTTTATTTTTAACGAAGTTTTGAAATGTTTTATTATATTCATAATTACCATCAGTCCTTATTACAAGGACAAGCTTCATCAAAAAAAAATTTTGAACCATTACTAAAAGTTTGTTCTATTTTTGGTGAATATTTTAATGTGGAATGATAGACAAGTTCAGTATTAACCTACTATTCGTTCTAAATGATTTTTTTAAATTATTTCAATGATCTTAATTACGAATAAGGTTTAGAATATAATTGAGACATAAGAACTAAATCGTTTTTTTTTTTTTTTTTTTGCATGTGCTGTACTAACTAGGTCTTCATAGTTCATAAGAATGAAATTTTATCTTTTGATGATATTTAGTTTTAAGAAAGAATGTCATTTTTAAAACATTTTAAATTTAAATATAATTTCATATCATTGAGTGATTTTGTAAAATGAAAAAAAAAATCATGTACAATTTTTTAAAAGACCGATCTTGAAAAATTCAATAAGCTTTATTGTTCATAATATGAAATTTTTTATTTTTCACCGTGTTTTGAAATGTTAAAAAAAAAGAAATAAATAGTCCAGACGAAATTGAAGCCTAGACTTTTTAAAAATGAATTAACAGACCAACTAAAGTCACTTTGTTATTTTTTTTTTAAAAAAAAATAAACAATCCGAATGGAATTATTTTACTTTTTTTCATTTTTTCTTAAAAAAATAAACAGTCCAGATGAAATTAAATCCTTAAACTTTCTAAAAATGGATGAACAGACCAGCTAAAGTCACCTTGTTGTTTTTTTTTAAAAAAAAAAAAGAAAATAAACAATTCGGATAGAATTATTTTGGTTTTTTAATTTAAAAAAAAAGAAATAAACAATCTAGACAAAATTAAAGCCTTAGGCTTTTTAAAAATGAATCAACTTACCAGCTAAAGTCACATTTTTAAAAAGAAAATGAATAAGATCAGATAAAATTACTATAGCTTTTAGGAATTATTTTGGGTAAAAAAAAGAAATTGAATAAGAACAACAACGTAAAATTAATTTACAATTACATGTGGATAAAATATTACTTTATACAAATCATGCACATAAATATATGAAATACGATTTTGAGTTTCATAATCTATTAAATACGTTGGAATTTTGAGTTTCATAATCTATTAAATACGTTGGAATTTACAACGATTCACATATGTGACATTTGCTAAAAATTTTAACTGACAATCAAATTGAGTGATTCTTAAAGTTTTAAAAAAAAATCGTGTACAAGTTTTTAAAAGACTAAACTTCAAAAGCTTAATAAACGTATGATTGAATGCAATTTTTTGTTCTTTTACATTTGTTTTCGTTATTGTGATTTCATTAAGATATAAAATTGGTACATGTCATCCCTTGTTTTTTTTTTAAAAAATAAAAATAAAAATAAGATGGTAAACATGTCTTTGATTGCAATCTGATTTGATCAGTATGGGATGCTATTTGCAAACAGATACACGGAAATTGGATACAAATTGAATATGGAAATATATAAATTGGATTTGGAATTACAAAATTCCTTGATCTTACCTCATCTTTGTCCCTTAGGTTACATATCTTACCGTGTATCCTCATTTTTCCACGCACCCCCCCCCCCCCCCCCCCCCCGGCCCCACCCCCCCCCCCCCCCCCAAAAAAATATATATATATATATATATATATATATATATATATATATATATATATATATATTTATAATGCAACCAGAAGGAATTATAATACAAAATTTAAAGCATAAGTAGACAACATAAATCTGGTATTACTGTCACACCACTAAGATCATATACCAATTGTGGCATAGATGATACCAATCATGTACCAACATACCCTTATTTTTGCATAGAAGGACCAGCCGTTTATCGATTTCGATTTTTGTTGAAATAGATGCAGAATCAAGATATAAAAGAGTATAAGCGAGAAGATCCAAAAAAAACATGTATATCCCATACCAGCATACAACCAAATTAAAATGTTTAATAAAGTAAAAGACGTGCGCATCGTCATACTTAACGGAGAGTAACTGATATTGATCTTATACCAATTTTACCCCTTAAAATTTACGGCCGTGATTTAAAGCTATGAAAATTTTGTGTCCACCATAGCACGACCCAACATTTAATTGATTACTTAAAATATGGTTAAAAGTTTAAAAATGGTTTCCATCTCTAATTAACATAATTTGAGGGGGGTTATTTCTGGTTTAAGAGATTCAACGGGTTATTTCCAATCCAAGAAGATTTGAAGCGCTATATCCAATTTTGCATTTTTTAATTAAGAGTCAGCATAAAAAGAAAATTATAATCCTTAGAAATTATATTAAACTATATAATTCATTATGATGGAAATGTGACGGTCTAAAGGAGCAACACATCTCACCTGGGTGGCAGAGTAACCTTCTATCAGTGCGAATAAAGCATAGAAAAGGAGGGGAAAAAAAAAAAAAAAAAGAGTAGAAAACTGCCACGCAAAAGGGGACATCATTTTATTAATTTGCTATTGCTATTCTCAAATATTGGTTGATTTCAAACATCGATCGATCAACCAACAAAGGACTTCATCACTGGGCAGCAGTGAACCGATACGACGCATATGAGATGACGCTCTCGGTCCAGCTGTGGTGGATCAGTGTTGCTTTTGCTCCTTTACCTGCTGCGCCAAGTGCAACATGGAGAGGAAACAAATGATCTGGTTTCAGGTGATTCATCTTGTATCCCGGGACCTTCTCACAGTTATTCACTTCATCGTACCTTCATATAACAAAAATTGCAATTTTACAACCAAGCATCGCAACTATTAGAAAATTTGAAATGCTCCTAGCTCTTTCTTCTTCTCTTTGGTTTGCAAAGATATTTTTTCAGTTAGCTCAACGTCCCTGATATGTTTGCATAAACTTTTTATTTCCTTTATATTTGTGTCATTTTAGTTGGCAGGAAATTTTATATGTGCATTTGAAAAATCAACGGAATTCTAGAAACAAATTTAAAAAAGAAAAGATCATGCGGCTAAAAGGCATGTACCGTCCATTTAAAAGAGAATCCTTGACCCACGTGTCAAAATCTGAGGCCCATTTGGGGGTGGGCCCATCATTGGGTCCTCGATCCTTCAAGTTGTGGGCCACATGACCCGATCCGATTATGAGCACACCCTCGTCCCTGAGTGGTGCCAGTGCCTTGCCTAAGTTGTAATGGTACTCGGCACTCCTCCCTGTCTGTACTGACAACTCGCAGACCGGAATGTTTGCCTCGGGATACATCAGCATTAGTGGGACCCATACAGCGTGGTCAAGGCCGCGAGCCTTCTCTGTCTTAACGGGTCCGAACCCTGATGTGTCAAGCAGCTCTTTAACCCTCATGGCAACATCAGGCGCACCAGGTGCAGGATACTTCAACTGAAGCAGAAAGAAGAATTTGGATTGTTGTAATTATTTGTTTTTGTTGGGTATTGTAGTAATTCTTCAAATTCAAAAAAAGTAAAAAAGTGATTGAAGAATTGTTAAAGACTACATCCGGTTGTTAGTCTTGTAACTGTGCTGTTAAGTGGAAATCAACTAAGAATCTAAGATATATCTTGAGATAGCAACACTTGGAGTTGTCTATTGTTGTCTGAATCACATCGAATCGAAGGCCATACTAATTAATTCTCTAAATGAAAACCCATCATTTACCATATATTTGGAAATTAAGTAACAAAATTACAAAAAGAACCTTTTAATTAATATAGTTCATATATAGTCATTTTGACAGGCCTAATTTATAGATAAAGGCCCACTAAATAAAAAGTTCATCATGACGAAATTTTAAGTAATTCTATTCCAGTAGCATCTTTACTTGATAGAAGAGTTCTGGGAACCCAGTGAAGTCATGTATGGTGTCGTTTGCTCCATGGACCAGGTTCACGGTCGGTGCATCGGTATCCCAATGACCTGAAACCATGAGTATCGCCTTTGGTGTTTCCTGCATTGTGTCGGATTTCCATGACTGCAAAAAAGACCGCACGGGAAAAGTCTCATCTACGGTAACTTTCACCGAGCCGTGAGCGATGAAGAACGTGTCCATGGCTGACCTGGTTCACAAATGACGTTTTGTTGAGAAGAAAAAAATATATATTGTTATAGATGGATTATAAAAAGTTATAGATGAATTGCAGAAGGAAAAAATTATTGATGAAATTATTACTTTACTCTGTTATATTGTGTTTAGTTATTTTCAAATAGCTGGTGAAGGGATTGGGGTTTAAATAGGCCTAATAGAGCTTGGGCTCCAAGTAAACTTGTCAAAAAAGTCCAATATAATAGTTTATTCCGGATTAGATACCGGTAGAGTATTTTGACAATCCAAAGACTTGGGATCAGGGTTGTAGTCAAGGTACCATCATCTTCAGTTTTTTATGAACTGAAGAGTCACATCATATGTCCGACTATATTTTAAATTTAATATTTTTCATTTATTATTCACCCTTATATTGAGTTCAAAATAACTTCAAAGTTCAAACCGAGATGAAACGAGTTGTTAGTGTTTTACATTTTGGCACACAAATTATAATAGCATTTTGCAACTTTAAGTATTTACAAAAATAATTTTTTTAGACAGATTAACTCACGTCCTGACTCTTGTTTCGTATATACGTTTTTTATTGGCAATTGCCAATTGGTTAGTATTATTGTTGGCGCGTTATTGGAGATGAGGTTTTTTTTTTATGTCAACGGAGATGAGGAATTGATAGTGCATGCTGTGAATGATGCAACAAACTATGAGGAGTTTTGCATTTTTCTTTTTAAGGCTTTCCAACGCCCTTTCATTATTATTATTTTTTTTGAAAATAAAAATAGAGTATCAAATTTAAAAAGTTTAACAACATCGTATCTGAAACTAAATGCATAAGATCAGATTAATTTTTTTTTAATATGATACTTGTATTAAAGAAAGTTTACATTCATCAATTTTTGTGCACAATATTTTTTTTTAAAAAAAAGTTAAAATCCTGTATAGTAAAAAACTACGATAAGTTCCATGAAAATTAATGCATCAATATTATAAATAAATATGCGTGGGTGTCGGGATCCTTTAGTTAAATATGATTCGACACTCCAAGCATTCTGAAATAGTTGTGCAATATCATTTTTCTGATTTCTGTAATGTGATACTTTGTAACTAATTGTGTGTCGGGTGTTATTGCTCATAAAACTGACTCGGTTCAACATCAGATAATAATTTTGCAACACATTATTTTGTTTCTGATTTTTGTGACCCCTTCCTATTTTCATTTTCATCATGTCTCCATCTCTTTTGTGTTGCTTAGAGTCCATATCCACCTTAATTTCTCTTCATCACCATTCTTAAATTCGGTTTACAAAATATAAATTAAATTCATTCAATTGAAAATAGAAAAAAAACATCAGATATTTTACGATATGTTTTTTTTAATTTAAGTCATTTATAAGCATATTACTTTCATGAATAATATCAACATAATATAAATCATATTATTTCAGATAACTATAACTATATTTACACATATAATTTTTTAAAATTGATCAAACTCTTTAACTTTAATCAAATTAAATTACCTACAATAACTAAACTATATTTCTAAAGATAAATATATCTTAACCATATATCCAAAAATGAACATAATTAAACTATAGAAATATAATAAAAATATTTTTATTATAGATATCTATATCGAGCGAAGCTCGATATTCCCCTCTAGTTGTAAATTAATTGCAATGACTGACTAATACAACAGCAAGATACGTATATATTTTCCGAATCGATACTTGCGTGATACTAGAGTTTGAGGAGTTCTTACTAATTTATCAATCTTATAAAGTCCTTCTTTAACTACTAGACTTAAAAAAAAATACAAAAACATATATAATATTTTTCAATAGATATTTTTTACTTATGGAAAAAAATTGAAAATAGTTATAGTTTTATAAAAAAAATTATTCAAACACCATAGAATAGTACAAATTCCAAATGGAAAAAATAATAAGAAAAATCGAAGAACAATGTTTGTACAGCGCGTAAGAAAAGGAAGGATAATTTTAAATCTAAAAGAAGGGGAGATGGCAGCCAGCAAAAGGCAGATTTGTAGGTACACTCTAAAAAGTTCTCTCCATTTTTTCAAAAAAAAAAAAAAATAAATAACACTAAAGAAATGAAAGAACAGATGACTACTTGGACAAAAGTATAATTCGCAGAAAAGGCAATCATGTTCTCAAGTGCAAAAGGGGTTGAATTTTCTAACCTACCAACATCTAATAAGATATATTTTCGAAATCTTCCAACTCGAGGAGCAAGTTTCAAGAAAGCCTAGGTTTTTTGTATTTTTCCCAGTGTGTTAAGTGCAACCTGTGATGCAAGCCATGACGAGTTTTGCATTGGCTTTTATCCTGAATGAATATAATGCTGAGTCGTGAGTTGAGTCAGCGATATTATCACACTAATTATTAATTAATTTAAATAGTAAAATAATAGTGCTAACATAATCCGAGAAGCGAGCTGAGACTATTTATTTGCAAAAAGAAATAAGCTTGTATTGACCGATACAGGTGACTGATGGTGGGGGGAATTGACAATAGAAATTTATTATTATTGTTATTCATATATAATTACATGAAACTAAATTTGTTTTTGTGAAATACTATATCAAAAAATACTATAAAGTTGGGATGATTTTCTACAGTAACTTGGATGATGTCATGCTGACATCATCCAAGTACAAAATGGATGGTTGGCCATTTTTTAATTTTTTTTTTGTCTCCAATTATTCATTTGAGTACAAAATGGATGTTCCATTTTTATATTTTAACACAAAATATTATATTAGATTTTTAATCACTTGAGAAGCTTGTAAAATTTCATTTGAATATAGAATTTTATTTGCATGCACAACATTATTTGAGAAATCTACTAAAATAAAATTTTCCAAACAAAAATTTTAAATATTTAAAGAAATGTATTAACGTTTTAAGATGCTAGGGCCTTCCTAAATTTATTTATGCATGAAATTTTTATGTACATACTCTCAAAATTATAAAATAGTATTAATGATGATTTTATTTTTTTAGAAAAAATATTTAAAATATTTTACATAATTTTTTTATATCTTAAGAATTTCAGGAATGATTTTCATTTTTTTTATTGATTCAATTAATTATTTTTTTATTGATTCAATCTATATATAGTATAACCTTGGGAGCATTTACTACAGTAAATGGATGACGTCATCTTTCTTTTTTTTTTTATAACAATTCGTGATAATTTTTTGTGTCCATTTCGAATATTATATTTTGTAAGGGATCGATTATAAATTTAAACTCAACAAGCAATACAAATAGCTGTACAAAATTGATTGCATAAAAAAAAGTAAGAACAAAACAACCCCATGTGCATGGGTTTTTAGATATTATCTGGCGACACTTTCATGTTCTCCTATGTAGCTAGATCTATAAAACTATTTCCTAACATGCAATAGTAGATACTACAAAGAGGATGTGTAAAAAATCAACAGAAATAAAAAAGACAGCGCATATGTGTGACAGTGTGAGGCAGTCTATTACTTTTATTTGAGTAGTCCCTTCAACTATTTTAAAATTATGACTTACCCCTCTTATCTTCTATTACATAATTAACAATTTCCAGAAATTTAATTGTTTACAGATCTTTTGCAAATTACTTTTGCATGAAGTTTTATGGATATTCTAAAAAAATTTAAAGAATCCACTGAATTTTTTTTCTATTTTAAATTTTTAAATTATTTTATTATTTTTTAAATTTGATGTTATTTTCAAACAATATAGTAGGACCCATAGTATTTTAATATAACTTTGTTTGAAAATTATTATTATGTCTATTGTTATTAATTATAATTATGGTGTAAGATTATATTTTTATACTTTATATTAATTTCCATGATATAGAAATAATCAAGTGATATTTTTAATTTTGGATTTTTAAATATTTATGCATAATTTTTTTTTTTGTTTTGTTTAGTTGTTTACAAGCATTCTCCAAAAATTTTTTTTGATGAATTCTATAAATATTCTACAAGAAATCTAATAATATATTATTGTTCATATATTTTTAATTCCTAAATTTTTTATCATTTTATTTTCATTTTTTAAAAAATATTTTGTGATGGAGAGTATTTCAATCGGTACAAAATAGGAAGAATCAAGTGATATAGCTTTTTAAAATTTTAATTTTATTATATTTTACTTTTGTTTAGTTATTAACTTATTAACAAGATTTTTCAAAATATTTTTTGATGAAATTTTATGAATAATAATTAAGAAATCCAATGATATTATTTTTATATTTTGAATTTATAAATTTTTTTAATTTTTTATTATTGGTTTTATTTTTCTGGTATTTTTTTTTAGAATAAGAGCTTTCTATTAAATATTATGTACTCAAAATATTAATATTAATATTTTTCGTAAAAAAATAAGTTATCACGTTAACAATCAATGTATAGTAAATAATGATAAAAGATCCGGCTAAGAAAATCTAATCAATATTTTCGAGCATGGGTTGACTGTATATTGCCAATAAGATCAAATGTTATCTCTAATTTAGGAACAATAAAAAGAAAATTTATCAAGTAACTTTCAAGTATTTTCAATTTGGAAAAGAAAAAGAAAATAATAGTTCTGAATTTTCCATTAGAGAATAAAAGATCATTTATAACTATCTCCATAAGTTTATCTTTGAACAATTAAACATTGATCTTCATTTATTTTGTACGTACCTTGTAATATACACTTCATCGTTACAAGATTTCGTACTTTTTATTTTAAAATTTTAAATTTATTTTTTAAACTGCTAGAACACTTATTTATTTCATAATAATGCATATTTTATAATTGTGGAGTACAAATTTATCTATTCAGCTTTTTTTTTTAGGAAAAACAAAAGGTTAACTAAAAGGAAACTGGCATTTGTTAGGATTATTGCTACTTTTTTTAAAAAAAATTATCATTTTTTTATTATTTTTTAAGAAACCACGACGTTTAGGAAAGCCACGGGCACTTCTTTTCATTGTTTTCCAAAAACCTAATCAAACTTGATTTTGGCTGGTTCGTTGGTTTTGCTAACTAAGAAAAACGGAAAAGACAATCAATTCAAACTTATTATATTTATTGCAGTGTGACGTAGAATACTGCATAGGGCTATACATCATCATGACATCATAATTTTTATGTTTAAATTGATATTTCGAAGGGGGAATGTAAGCTTTATAATATTGGAATTTGAACATAAAAGATAATATAATAGCATAGTATATTTTAAAGGAAAATTAAATCTATGCCACCAAAAATATGAAATTTGAAAAATTCCATCCTAAAATTATATTTTTTAAACATGTCACCCCAAATTCAATTGAGTAAGAAATTTGTCATTTATACAACCAATTTCATATACATCTATATCTATATCTATATCTATATCTAACAATACTACAACGTTAGGAGTATTATCTACAGTGATCGATGATGTCATCTCAAGTTTTTCTTCTCTTAACTTTTTGTGAGCTGTATTTTGTGTAATTGATCTATTACAAACATTCCTTTCGTGCATGTAACACAAAATTCTATGTATGATTCTCAACAACGAACAAAAAAGTGGCATGTGCATTTAATCCAAATCAATTGTGATGTTATCATATGCTATCCCATGTTGTGAGTTATACACAACTGGCTTTCCAAATTTGCAATACTGCAGCTGTACATAGAGACATGCATAGAATGTATTTTTTATATTATAGCATATTAATTGTCATAAAATATAAATTTATAATATTTTCTTTATCTTTTCACTTTTGTTTTAGTTGTTTGCAAGTCTTTCCTAAATTATTTTCTATGAAATTTTATGGATAGCCTTAAAATATTACAAAAAATAAAAATGTATTTTCGATGTTAATAAATCAATGTATCTATAAAATATTTACAAAATTTAAATAATATTGATTGTTGAATTTACTATATTGATCAATTACATTCTTAATGTATTGTTTTTATAATTGCATGCATTAGTGTTTATTTTTTGTTACTATATTGTTTAATGAATTTATTGTAATGTATTAGGAATAATCATAAAGAAATATCATATTAGTTAATATGTATATATAAGAATGTTGATAATTGTAATTATATTTAAAATATATTTTATTGGCATATTAATTTTAATATCTTAGATGTCTCAACAGTTAGAAATTGTACACTCAAATATGTATAATAATTTTTTATTAACAACAATTTCTAACAATAAAAATCAACAAAATTTATAAATAATCCATGGTAGTAAATAATAAAAAGGAACAAGTAAAGTACATCTAACCAATATAAATAATCCATTTCAAAAAAAATATTTTCGTATTTAATTTGTAACATTTATCATTTAATTATTTGTAGGTAAATATTGCAAATAAATTTTAAGCTTCATAAATATTTTAAGTTTTAGTATATTAATGTATCTATCAATATTTACATAATTTAAATAATATTGATTGATAAATGTATCATCTTGATCAAATACATCCTTCACGTATTATTTTCCCCCTTCCCACCTCTAAACTTAACTGACCAGACATCAATAACACCTCACGCGCGAAGCGCGTATACAACGCTAGTTTAATATAATTTTGTACCACATTACAGAGGAGCATTTCATTATCATAGGATTTTGGCGCTCGGGTTTCCAACAACTTGTTAATTCGATTTAAAATTAAACAACGAAACGGGACGGGACCACCAAGTGCTGAGATATATCTCCTTCTAAAAAAAATGAAAATCCAAAATGAAAAAAGAAAATGACTCCATTGTGCTAGTCCACAGAATAGAGCATTGGGATTGAAGATTTCAGTCCTGGAATCAGTATTTAAATATGTAATACACAATTAACTGAACAATTGACAGATTAAACATAAAAAGGACATCTTACAGAGATATCCATTTATTTTGTGGGAAGCACAGTGAATGACAATAGCCAGTCCTTTTACTGTTTGTACATTTAACTGATTTCAACCACAGCTCGGCCAACAATATTTCCCTTGTTGAGGTCATCATAAGCACTATTTGCCTCTTCAATTGTGCATTTTCTAGATATGGTGTTCTTTAAGTTGAAAATTCCTGTTTCTGCAAGCTTCACAATTTGGGGAAGATCTTGTCTTGCTCTTGCACCATAAGACCCAATTATCTTCACCTATTTTGCAGAAATAGGACAATTTTGTTATAATTTACCATTTACATTCAAAAATCCTTTCTGGGCTAAAGATCTCTTCCTCGCCTTTCTTTTCTCTAACAAGAATTTCCAACATACCCCCCTCCAACCCCCCATTTTCCTCTCTGCTTTCTCCAAAAAAATTACCGTTCGAAGGATGGGCAATTTGGACAGAACAATTCACCATTTCTAGGGCCATATGAACAAATTGAATGGGTATGGCAGAACAATTCACCATTTCTAGGGCCATATGATATCAACTATACTTTTCTAGCAATTATCCATAATGCAATTTGTTTTTGCAGCAGCATTATGAATTTATGTTACCCTTAAATAGATTAATAAATAAAATAAGAAATATAAAACATAGTTGCTTTTTTATTGTAATTTCACTGCATTAATACATAGCCTTTGATTCAGCAGATCTTTCTTATGTGAAAATAGTTTTGGTGGTACAGTACATGATACCTGTCTACGCACGAGACGCGTAATATCAATCTGACCAACAACATTTGTTGCAGCGAGACCAATCATCACAGCTTTGCCCCCATCTCGCACGCTTTTTGTGCACTGCTCGAATGTAAGTGCCTTTCCCAATGCCTCCACAGCCACATCTACACCTCTCCCATCTGTTAATTCCTGCTCAGTTTTAAATAAAGTTAAGCATTCCTGATAGTATCTCATTGGTTGAGATGGAAATTTACGGGAAATATCAGATGTACTGTTAAATGGCTTTTGCACAAATGCACCACTATTCATCAGTATTAGTAGTTGATTGTGGCATTAGAAAGATGACAATTTTCTAGCACAAATTTGGTTGTTTTTAAGCAAATCTGTCCATTTTGACCAGAACTGCATTGGACTGATTAACACTACCATTCCCTCCTATTCTATCTCAGCTTTTCTAACAAACCAACCTTAGTCAATTATTTGATAAGGACAAGTCGAGATAAATAATTATGCAATGACAATAACACAAAGGCAAGTGTGAACCTTTTAAAAAATACAACAGAGATAAAACATATTTGACACATTATTTCTTTTGTTGATATAATGGACAAATAAAGCCAATGCATTTGCAGTACAAACCTTTATCTTCTCTACAGCATCCTCTTTTTTAGCATTAACAGTGTGAGTTGCACCAAGTAATTTAGCATTGGTTAGTTTCTCATCAAGTATATCAACAGCTATCACTTCTGATGCGCCAAATGCTTTTGCTATCTGTATACAGCTGCATTCACAAATTAGCTAAATCAAGTATCAAACCAATGCGATTTTACTTTAAAATTTGTAAGCAAGGCCTTGCCTAATATATTAAATCACAAATGCCTTCTGTAAGTATCTGTTATTCACCACCAGGATTATATTTACACAAGAACATTGCACAAGAAAAAAAAAATGATATTGGCCTCAAGAAAAACTGGAATATTAAGATTTTATATAGAACATTGAGAAAGCTATACTGAAGGCACTGTTCATCTTCATAAGGCTATTTTTTTCATATCTAACAATCCTTTCATAATGAACAAGTTGTATGTGTAAAACCTGAAAAGCAGGCTTTACTGAAACTTTCAGATTCCAATTTAGTTTTATCTCAGTTCTAATTCATAGCCACAGTAGAGAACAAAAAATAAACAGAGCAACGAACCTTGATCCAACACCACCAACCCCAATTACGGCAACAGAGTCACCTGCACGCATCTCAGCTGCATGTCTCATGGCACCATATGCTGTAAAAACTGCACAACCAAGAATTGCCGATTCCGTATAAGGCAGTGTTTTTGGAAGTACTGCAAGTGCATTTGCTGGAACTACACAATATTCTGCTAAGCCCCCCATGCTGTACATATACACCGGCTTCCCTGTAAACAAATGGAAGTTAAATGTAATAACTAAAAATAAAAAAATGGAATGTAAATAGATAATTTCTAAAAGTATGACTTCTATATGTACCATTTCGAAGAAATAGTCTGGTTTCACCATCATAAAGTGTTCCTTTAGCACGGTTATATGTAAAGAAAGGCTCACACAGATCTTCTTGACCCTGAAGCAAAAAAATGCATCAAATAGTTAATTACTGAAAGAATTTGGAAAGATAAATATTAGGTTGAAATAAGCACCTTTACACAGTAAAAGCAGTTTCCACAAGGCATTATGAATGCACCGACCACATGACTTCCAATAGGAAACCTGTAATTTCACACCAAGAATTTAATAGAGTATATCCAAAAATATATATAACATCAATGACAGAAAAGATGAAATAATTAAGTCGCATAGATTTTCAGTTCATCAAATTTTATAATACTTATCAGGAAGAATAATAATGTAGTTGGATTGCTTATTGCACATATAAGATATGAATTAGAGAATTATGCATTTACCTCTGTTGAACACCACTGTCAGTGTGGGCCCCATACTCAACAACTTCTCCTGTAATCTCATGACCAATAACACAAGGACTGGAGAAGGGGAGCTCTCCTTTCATTACATGTAGATCAGAGTGACAAACTCCACATGCTACATTCATAACCATTTTTATATTATCAAACTATTGAAAAAAAATCAAAAGCAATAAATTTTGAGAAAAATACCAGTATATTTTTCTAAATTGCAACCAACCACTTTTCATGGCCATTCTTAACTTCTGATTGTAAACAGGATCTAACCAGTCCTATAACTGTAAGAAAGTGTACATTGTAGCAATTTCTCTTTAGTGTACTTTCGTGTATTTGAAACAAGTGAGATACTTCCAACTCGACCTTGGTGCCTAAATCCAGTTGAAGTTTGTCATGTCCCCTAATAAATTCTTCTCATTGATCAAAGCATCCAGCCCAAATTCAAACGATCACCAGGAAGAATAATAAATACAAAAGCATGGATCCTAAATTTTCAGATGGATTAGAAAAGGGAATCAAAGGAGCTACCTTTGGTCTTGATTAGAAGCTCTCCAGCCTTAGGTCGAGGCATCTGAAATTCCTCAATAGAGAGAGGTCGACCGGGTTCGTAGAAAACGACACCTCTCATGAAGGAGGTACTGCCTCCGACGTTGTACCCGGCGGCCGAGGTAGTGGCGCTGGCTCCTTCCGAGGGTGCGGAGGAGAGGCATCGCCGGAGAAGCCTCGGAGTGGAGTCAGGGGAGAGGAGGCGACGATGGAGAGAGCGAACGAGGGAAGAGAGAGGTGCCATTGGTAAAGAGAAGTGAGAACTGAGCTGAGACAGATAAAAGAGATCAGTTGGGGAGTCTAAACTAAGAAGTGGAAGAAAGAAAGAGACGAGAGTTGTTCTATCGTAGTTTTAGTTTATGATTTATGATTTGATTTGTTAAGACTTGAGAAGGCTGTTACGGAGGACCGACTTGTGTCCCCAAGGACCCCAACCAATTTTGTTAAAGGTTTCGTTTTGGCAATAAAAATATAAGTTAGAATTAGGTGGAATTGGCTTTATTGCAGGATTACTAGATTAGACTCCAATTATTTTTATTTTTCAATAAACTATAAACAACATACATAGAATTTTTAATTTATGTTGGACGTAAGTAACTTAAGGTAACAATGAAATTTCAAATTTCAAAAAAAAAAAAAAACAATGAAATTTGAAATTTTACTTATTAACCAAAAAAAATATCGCATGAACACCGTAAAGATCTTCTCGTTGTATTTATTATAATTTTCTAGAGTTCATTTATTTACCTTTTATTTATTATTTGTGACACTTATTTTATGTTAGTCAATAACTCATTTAGGTTTATTATTTCAAATATGTACGACTAAATGTGAAGATAATAATATGATAAAGTTTATCAATTTTATTACGGTTGTAAATTTGACACCGGCTAATAATATTTTTGCTAAAATGCGAAAAGACTTACTTATTTGATTAGTTCAATGTATTATTATTTTAGATTTAAAACACGCCAATATTTCTTTTAGGCCCTGATCAAAATGATATTTACTCAGGATTTCAATTCATTTCATTTCATTGGAATTGATTTTGTGAGATTTCGTTAGGACTAATAATATAGAAATTCCGACCAAATGACATGAAAATCCATCCATTTTGATCAAGAATTTTCTAATGAAATGAATTGAAATGATATCCCATGTTAAAAAAATGGCATTCTGATCAGGGTCTTAATGAAAAAGAAGGGAAATTTGTAGATATCTTTTTTAGTTTTTTCATTCCACTGTATAAAGTGAGATTTTACTTCCGCAAACGTAAAATCATAAACTACTTGGGAAATTATTTTTCTTCCCGATTTTTTTTTTTTTGAGGGTCAGTTGGCAATCACCAATCAACAAATTTTCATTGGGAAAACATTAATAAAGAAATTATGTACAAACATGTAAAATAAAATTAACAAAGAGTGAAAAAGAAAAAAATAAGAAGAGAAAGAAAAGGGAAAAGGAAAAAAAAAAAAAAAAAAAAAAAAACTATACAAAAAAAAAAAAACCAAAGAAGAAAAAGAGAAGGAAAAAAGCACTAAGCTAAAGCCTTCCAAAGGTCACGAAAGCCAAGACCTCTCGAAGTAGCAGCAGCGGAGTTTTTTCTTCCTAAAATCATAAAGTTGCTAGTTTATTTTGTGCTTTTAGAAGGCAAATTGTGCAAATTGGGGAACCAAGCAGGAGGTACATATTAAAATACAGGGATAAGCATCAGGTCCAACGGCCCCACCACAATAGAGAGAAACAAAAATAATAATAATAAATCTACACAGTGCCGGTAGTTACAATTTACAGCAGATCCTCGTTTGGAATTGGTCCATGATTCATGCATCTTTATCTACTTCCCTTTAAATATATTTCATTTGTTCAAAGTTCAAACTGTTGATAAAACGTATTATTAGAATAAACAATGCAGCTGTCTTATGTAAGACCTTGCGTGTTTATGGATAGACCTAATAAAATGACGTAATAGATTTATCTTCACTGACTCGTAAGTAGTACTGTCAGTAAAACGGATCCGATTCTGGTGTCGCGCGACACCGCATGTAGCGCACCCTCAGTCGTTAGATTTTGATCGGGCGGTTCAATTTTTTTCGGACCTATCAATCTGTTACATGCACGGGGCTCCCATATCCATCAGATTCAGATCAGACGACCCACGTCGCGCGCTACACGCTGTGTCGCGCGACACATATCATCAGAAGATTTGAACGTCCGTTAAGGAAAATCATTAAAAAAAAATCAAGTATTATTAGTAGGAATGAAAATCCGATTTTCATAAGAACAAAACTTGGGATGCTCTAATTGAATTGGCAACCTATAAAGATCAGGTTAATTCAAATATTTGATTGTATATATTTATGTTGAAGAACTTTTTGCTTCAGAAAGAAAAAACTTGCCACATGATTAGCTTCCGGAAAGTTAGAAAAGATAAAAAATAATCATAAAAAAAAAAAGTTTTACAAAAGTTCGAACTTATCATACTTTTACCTAAAAACTTGTTCCGAACTATTAAATTTATGAAAATATCATCATTTTTAAAGAGGCCGTTACATGATGCCAGTGCAATAAGGAAAAAATAATCTACCTATAATGTTTCAATCTGTACCGTCATTAGATGATATGATATAATTTTGCGGCAGAGCGAGTTATAATAATCTTTATTTGTAATAATGCAAAGCCCGCAATAAAATTACTTTGCTTTTGTCAGTAGGTTACTTTCAACACGACGAATTGAATTTCCTTGCGAGAAAAAATCGTGAGAAATATTTATCTAGCACCAACTATACAGTATGCATGAAAATTTACAATTTCTCTTCCTGTTGTGTTCATCAAAATTTAATATTAACAATTGTAACTTGCAATAGTTTCTGGCTTTCTGCCAACAATCGCACGTGCACACCTATTTTTTACAAAATCAAACCTTTTATCATCTCCTTTTGGGAGGGAAAATGTCATTTTCTTCTCCAATTAGCCACTGGGTCAACCGGCTTGAATCAACTTCTTTCATGCGATTAGAGGTTATAATCGCCAAATCCGATCCGATTTGATCAACCTCATTTAATACAGCTTCCATTTCACTCTGCACCCTTTTTTCATATTCATCATCAAAAACAACAGTAAGTGTCTTCTCGTACATACTCTCCAACTCATAGTCCCGCCCAAAAATATCCCTCCCAGGACCCTGGAAAATCAAAATTTACATTACTTAAGACTTGAACTGGGCAACCAAGTAATATTCCATAGGCCCATTGTAACTTCTTTTTTTTGTTTTTGAAAAAGGAAAGTGATTTCTGTCTTTACAAGATTCCTAAAGTAGCCATTTTTTTTCTGCACATACTTGGCTAAGTACAATGTGATAGACATAAAAGATTACAAATCAAGATTTACCTCTACCATCTCAGCATAATGCTTGTAAGCTTTACAATCCTCATTGTCATAAATTAAAGACCCACTGTACCATCCATCCTCTTCCTCAGCTGATGTGTAGGAAAGATATCTAAGAAGAAAATTATATAAAAAAACAAAACTAACTAATTAAGTAAGAAAGTTCTTCAGAATAATGATTTGATGGCCAATGTTACCACCAATTCCACAAATACTCTGATTTGCTCCCAGTAAGTACCCACTAAACAAATTATAATTATGATGTTTTTGGTTCTTGTGGACTAGGTGCAGTTACCTTCTGAATATATCCTCTTCAGAAGAGTTCTCAAGGGGAATAAGGAATTTCAACTCTGGAAACGCAGAGATGTCTAGGTTTTCTGTTTCTGTTGTGTGTGCTGTCTCAAGTGGAGTGGTCCTTATATAAGCCCTATTCTCCTCGTACTTCCTCTGACCAAATAACCAGTTTGGTGTTTTCAATTGTATTTCCCTGCAATTATGTCAAACTTCAGACGAAATGAATATTACCAAAATATTACTAGGTTTAAATAATACAGATAGATAAAATATATAAGTGTGCACACAGAAAGGAAGATAGAACTTGGCTTAATAAATCACAGACATTTTTTTTCCTATGCAAACAAGGAAACAAAAGGGGCTTTCAGTGTATAAACAAATGTTTAACAGAGAATGAAGATATAGTTTTGACCTTGGCGATGAAGTATCAGGAACAAAATTAATTTCAGTGGGTTGTATTTATCTCAAGTGTTGTGAAAATAGTAAATAGAGACAGCTTGACAAAAGAATTACAGAGAAAATTCAAAGGAGTAAAATAAACAATTTGAAAGAGAAGGAATACGCTGCGTCAGGGGCCATGCCAGAAGTGGCCACACCACCATCACGATGCACTCTGACGTTCTTGATTAAGCCACATGTTTCCGATAGAAGCTTGTCAAAGGATGTCAGTTTTTTTCGTGAGAAATCTTCCTTGCAAGCTGCCACTGGTGACAGCTTCCTTGTCTTAAACCCATCAGATCCACTACAATTAACACCAGCAGATAAACTGTCAATTCAAAGAGATATTCAACTACAGAATAAAAAAAGGGTTTTCACACATGGCACAGCAAATCCAAAAGATTAAAATACTAGGTCTGTTTATACAATATGAATCAATACTTCAACTGGGCCACTGATATGAACAAATATATGGACAACCTCTAAAACTACCATGACCACGCCCTCTCTGTTTCCTTGTAAACACTGCAAAAGCATGAATTTCACACAACTTTTGCAGCTGAAATGAAGAGTAACTTTTCTAAAAGACATGGAAAGTAGAAAGCGGGGCATAATTTTGAATTTTTCTATTTCATATGAGCATATATGCAAAATAAGGAGGCACTTCTCAATGTCAGTACATGTAGGATATTGTTCTTAAGTAAAACTGACCTTCTATTACTGCTTACATCGACATTTGATATTGGTCTTGGTAATTCATCGCCAATAACTGATACATGGAGGTAATAATCCGAGTCCAGCTCCCAAAGAGCTGGTTTTCCCTCTTTGGGTACAAAGTACCCCAAAAACCTAAGAAAAGAAAGAGAGGACAGGTAATCAAATAAAAGATCCAAGCATTACTTCCTTCAAAACATGAAAATGGGAGAAGAACAAAAAACACTTACAGATTGATAGCATCCTGTTTCTCTCCGTCAGTATAAGTATTGCTATAGTATCGTTTTATTGATTTAATGAACTCCCGGGATTGGGTTGTGGCTTTCCACTTACCCTGTCTCTCAGGGAAAACCTAAGCATGAGAAGGGAGGAATTTATGAAACATGTAGTGAATTAAGAAAGAGATGTACAAAACAAAACCAAATTTAATTTTTCGAATTCAAGGGTAGGTTGGCTGATTGTAACAAAAGGTACTGGTGATTATATGCAGAGAGTACACATATTTCAGTACCCATATTTATCCAAACCTACCCAGGTAATTAGTGAAATAAGGCATTAATGGCTAAAAACCACAACAAATGTGTACATTAAGAAACGATATTGCTTCATTTATTTATCCATATGGAAAACTTAAATTTACTTGTTCATGATGAAACTAATGTATAAAAGGGAAATAAAAGAATCACGATAAACTACTCAAAGAAAACTTCAAATTATAGGAAGATAATTGTTAAGATGTAATCCCTAGAGGCTACTGTTAAGGAAAAACCCTTTTTCCATCCACAAGTACCAAGATTCATATAGAAAATACACATAACCAGTAAGTGATCAATACAAAAAGAAAACCCTTAACCATACCCACCTTAGTAATATTTGATACCAAGTCCCATATGGTCCCTCTGAAATTCTCTGGTTCTGATTCCATCTGTGGATTTTTAGCACCAAAAGAAAAGGAAATAACAGAAGAAGAACCACAAGAAAGGAAAGAGAAACTTTCCATGCTTCAAAGAAAAGGGAAATGTCCAACATATAAAGTTTGTTCGTGTTTACAAATTAAGAAACTTCTAAGATTTACAAAGGTTTCTAGTCACATTCCGGAAGGGATAAGTATCTTAAAATATGTACCCAAAACCTGATAGAACAACAAACCCTCTTCATAAATGACTTAAAAATAAATTCATGAGTTGAGAGTATAAAAAATTAATCCCTCTTTTCCTCAGAGAATTAATGACAAAGTACCGTATTATGGGCCGCAGATCCGCCATATTGGTGTGCCAGTGCATCTCCCATGGCTTGGTACATGTCCATCAATGAAGTGGCGATGGTGCTTTCAGTTTCCAACTTGGGGATGTTAATGAATTCCATGGCACACAGTTGTCGGGCCAGCGCAGCAAGGCCATAGGCGTACTGAGCAACATTTGTTCGGTCCAGACAGTCTATGCAGTTCGTACGAAGAACCCCACTCTGGAAACGGGCTCCACCGTCAGCTGTTACAGTTAGGTTTTCAGAATGGGAGCTTGCAGACCATGGAAGGTCACCAGAACCGGCCCTGTGTAAATTAAGGTGTGAATATTTTCTTTTTATTTAGGTTAAAAAATCAATGATTTAGATACAACTGGAAAGTTTAACCAAAAGCTGCATATTCTCTTGCAAAATGAGGAATAACTCATGTACTGTATGATGCAAGCAATTCCCTACCATCATCAATCTATCAATCCCTCATTCAAAGTACTCAAGCAGCCCATCCCTTTTCCCTCATTCATTCACGGAAAAGCATGGTTAATTTTGTTAATTCCTTCATATATAGCCACACAGAACTGAAAAGAGTATTATACCGCTTAACTATCTAAAGAGACGTCCAAAGTTTTAAACCTTGATTTTTTTTTTTAAAAAAAAAAACAACTTTATATCAATACCTTGTGGTGCTAGCTCCGCCAGGTTGCATTGATCTCCTCTTGTACTCTCTCAACTTACCACTGTAATAAAAGCCAGTACGATCAAGTGCTTCTTCTGCTACTGACCCCAGAACAGCCAACACATTCGCTGACTTGCTGGCATGGCACACAGTTTTCTCTTTTTAATAAATACTCTTGGAGGATCAAATTTCTGATAACATCAGAAATACATAGCTAAACAAAGATTCTGAACTATCAACAAACAAGAAAGGAAGAAAAACCTTTTGGCAAACTTATGGAAATCCCAGTGTATAAATATCAACTGTCTGTCTTGGGGAAAGATTTTATTCAGATAAAAAACTGCATTGGTGAACTCCCGCCTGAGCATCATTTCTCTTGGTCTTTTCTCCACCGTCTGTGCTATTTCCAAATATAAAGTAAATAAGAAAAGGAAAAAAAAAAGAAATATAGAAGAAAAGAGAAAACTCATATTAATAACCTTTATTAGATTAAGTACAATAATGGGGTTGCCGTATCTCTGAGATAGGTCATCAAAATGTAATTTTGTGGCTTCATATGTCGGGTCATATCTCTGCACTGCATCACCCAGAAGTTAGTTACAATTAACAAATGGAAAATTGATCACGAAGAAGTAAATAAATTTTTAACTCATTTAAATAGAATCTTTTATCATTTTAAAATAGTATATAAATAGTTCCTTTATTAAGAAGACACTTGAGTGATGGACAGACTCACATAGAGGGGCAGCATAAGTGAAGAAGAAAGCACTATGATAATATAGAATTTACAATCAAAAGCAGTTTAGTTTGTTGCCAATTTTCGAGGCATGAAGGGGAACCCAAGTAAAGGTTTTTTTTTTAATATAAGACAATTCAAAATACAGAACCTTTTGAAACCTTAGGTGCCTACCCCCTCCCAAAAATCCACCCACTGACTAAGGTCAAGGTCTCTCCTCAACTTAGACTAGACTGATCTGTAATAATGACAGTGCAACACACAGCACTGGAGTTTATAGTGTGGCATGAGGACAAACAAGAAAAAGATCCATACAAATGATGTCAGGTTTGGGGCTGAATCTGGATGTCTCTTGGGACCAAAAGAGGGGAATAGAGCCTCTCATCTGCACAACAGAGCTCATTCTTCCCCTGGCAAACCCTGCCTCTTCTTCGAGAACTATTTGCTCTGTCTCAACATCATTAGCCACTTTTCCATTGTCATTCACCCCTCTTTTCAAGAATCTAACTTCCAAAAAAACAAACAAAAAAAGTAGTGTAAATCTTAACTGAAACAACATTCATTTTTTTTTCCTGATCCATGATTTCAGAATGAATTGATAGTTAACTGATGCTGATTTTGGGATGAATCCATAAGTAACATGACCAGAGACTTTGTTTAGGGCCATGCTATACTTTTCTTAAAACATATTGTGACTCAAATTAGTATGGCATCAACACATCATGTCTGACCCAATAATAACAATGTTCAATCAAAGAATTGTAAGGTTGCACCAAAAAAAAGTAAGGAAAATAAAAGCTTCATACCGAGTTCCTGCAAAATGGCGAGACCTTCTAGAAATGAGGGCAACGCTGAAAACCCTCCCAAATATTGAATACTTAACCTGAAATACTTAGATTATGTTTTGAGTCAACACGAATTGCAAAGAGTAATTTGCAAACAAGTGTTTCAAATAAAAGCACTTTAAATTGAAGACGACAGAAACACTGTAGATAGTTGGGCTGTACCTGTTTGTAGTAGCCATGAACTAAGGCAATAGTCCAGAGTGAGTTGTTGCACCTAGACCGAATTGGTTCAGTCAGAAAAGTGTTCCACACAAACAAGTTCTCATAAGGGATTTCTTTCAAATCTCCAATGGAGACAACATTTTGTTGCAAACTTTGCATTATGGGGTATGTGTAGCTGTAGAAGAAGTCTTTCGTCAAATCAACACTCGATAGAAGCTTCTTGTAACTGTTTCAGTCCAGTAAGAGAGATTAAAAAACATAAAGAGAGAAAGTTAAAAGGAGCTCTTAAGTGCATTTGCGCAGTTAGGCACTTTTAATAGTAATTTGGAAAGGTGTCTATGCACCAACTTATACGTCCAAGTACACATGGTAAAATTTGGGTACCATTATGCTAAATGGGTAAAAATAATACGAAATAGAATTTTTCAGTACAGCAACACAGTTATGTTATATTGATTTTTTCATCTCCGGTGTGGTTCAAGAACTTCCAGCATCTGCTTTCGATGCTCTTTCATTATTATGCCTTTGACTGGATGCCTAGGACTAGATTGACCAACAGACCTATTCAGGGGAAGACATATTGGACAAAATATAAGTCCATGGGCTATTTTCCGATAACCTATAAGAGGATGACTGATATGAATATGTACAAAAGATGATATAAAACACCTGAAAGACACAAACATCTAATATGCCATAACGTACTTAATATCACAGATACGTTTGCTCTCCTAATTTTTTTAAATTGACCAGACCATGCCTCCTTTTTTCCTCATATATATTAAGAAGCGAACAAGGAGGGTGATTATAGTGGTAGTACTACTGAAAATGAACCCAAAGAACCTAGAGAGACAGAGAGAGGACACACCGGAGCTCGCTTTTGGAGTGTGCCACGTCAGACTGGACAGTAGAATGTGGTATAGTATACATCTGGCTCTCATCTATGGCATAAATGGCATGGCCACATAAGCTCCCGATCTGTCTTCTTTTTGTCACCAGTATTAAGTAGTATGACTCCAAAAACTTTATGCAACCTTTTTCCATTAGAAATAAAGAATTAATAATGAATTAATGAAGAATTGCGGAGAATAAAATAATAAACTTTTGGAAATAAAAATGGAGCATGGAAAGACTTCTAACACTCAATTGCTCCCATTTAAAATTGTCAAACAAAAAATGGCCTTTTAACAAACTACGCCTGAGTTTGTACCTGGTTAGCAAATGACACCCAAAATTTCTCACAATAGCAACTTGCAAATAACAACCAACACCATTGGGTAGTTGTAATTAAGCTGTACCATTAAAACTAACGTTACCTCAAGCAAGAAAATTATTAAAACTACAAAATGCATATAATTCAAGAGAGTAACATCCTCATCTTCATGGATTGGTCTTTGAATCAATTTAGGATTGGAAAATACAATCAAGAGGCAAAGAGTTCAAAGTTTAACACAATAACCATTTTACCATTATCTTGCAGTGGGGTTCCATTTGCATACTCTAAATATATCTGGTCTTATCTGCAAACCCCTAAGTAAGACTGGTATGACTAAACCCTCCTAGACCTTCAAAAGGTTGCACAAACCACCAGTGCTCTACCTCTTGTTAGCAGAAGCAAGTACCATAATTTAGCTTTTAAATGAAATGCATGTAATCTTTAGATTTTGGACGGTGCGCATAAATAATATAGAAAAGAAAAAAAGGGAACTTAACATACCTGCAATGCCATAAGCCTTGGTTACAAATACGAGGCCACCAGTAGAGCGGTTACCTTCACTAATCCTCTGAAGGAGGCTCTTCATCTCCTGTACAGTGTAAACCACAGGATCCTCACTTATGCTCAGATCTGATGGCTCAGATCGATCGATCTTGAGCACTCTGAAATGCTTCTTTTCTTTGTCACTTCCTATCAGGTAATACCGCTGCCAAGATCATAAAAAGAAATGTTTAAGAAGAGAACAAGGATTCATTGATGAGACGAGTTCAACTTTAGCTCAGCCCTTAAAAGTTTGAAATGTGAAACATAGAGCATCAGGCTCAAGGATCTTTTTGAATCAGCATGTACAGGTACTTGTAGCGGTACAGAATTTTGAAATTGTAACCCATTGTCACATTAGTATGCTTGTTTGATTACAAATACAGTGAAATTCATAATCCGTGCTCTTACAAAGGAATTTGGCAGGATGAAAACCTGTAAATGCCAATTTCTAACACTAAAGTTATTTCCTGATGATATCTATTCTAAATTCCAATTAAATTAACCCAGACAGCAGAAAAAAGCACTGAATCAACTGCTACTACAGTTTAAAACTTTAAATTCAACGACAAGCTACTATTCTTGGAAGTAGGACCTAAATTCTACCAAGAAATACCATGATAGTATCCGAATTAGGGTAATGTTAATCACGATAAAGAAAACTCGCTAAAATGGTTAAAAAGAAGTGAAGAGGAGATGGAGAGAGAGTACAGCGCGGGTCTCGTAGAGGCGAAATTTCTGAAGAGAGGAAACGGTGGGATCCATGTCGGGGTCAGTCAGAGGCGATGGCGAAACTGATCTGGAAATTGGGTTGGGGTTTTCAGCTCTCGCCATTGTTGGATTGAGAAAGGAGAAAGGAAAGAGGAGAGCGAGAGAGACTTGTAACTTTTTTTTCTCACAGTTGAGACTTGAGAGGACGGACAGAGCCTGTCGGGGGGTTCATTCGGTAAAATTGCATAAATTTGAGGGGTACAAGAGATTTGTGGGGTACCAGAACCAGACTACCAGTGCCGTTTGAATAGGCGATGCCTCTGATTTGTGATCTTTGTTTGTAATTACTAATAAGTATTAAGTAATAACTAATAAGGGTGAACTTTTCTTTAATAAAAAGGAAAGTGGTGGTTTGACCACTTATTTCAAAAAAAATAACCGAAATTTTTTATGCGAGACTAAATTTTATGACTTCTTAATTTTTTTTTACCATTTTTAAATTTTAATAACGATTATTACTGATCACAGTGGCGGATCTAGGAAAAATATTTATGTGGGGCTGAGTTTATAAGAACATTGGACTAATATAAATTCATCATACATCCATCTCATACAATGGACTTTTGAGTACTCCAATGGCAGAAAAAATTAGTTGGGGCTAAGGTGGGGCTCCATGGGCTCGACGGCGTTAGGTGGGGCTCTAGCCCCACCCGACCCATTGGTGGATCCGCCACTCTGAAGGGCTAAAGGCTCAAACTAATTAAATCGAAAATAAAAAAAAATTATAAGAAATACTAAAATTTTTTGAAAAAATATAAAGTTTGATTTCTTATAAAATTTCAACGTGAAGATGAGATTGTGCGATTTAGCGCAGTCATCTTAGGTATAAAATATGAAAAAAAAAAAAAATATAAAGAGCGTAGCACGGGATTCATTAGTATCATAGAAACTTACTACAACATCAGATCTTAATTTATCATATTCAAACGGTCAATATGAGCAACCTAATTGATCTAAATTTAAATTCTGCAAGATTTTTTTAACTATTATTCTTTGCGGGAAGATAATTATTTATTTGAAATTTCACACGATCTAAGAGGAATGGTTCTTCCTGTCACGAAAAGAAAATTCTCTAAATAAATGTGAAATATTTTTTTCCTATTCATATGGCCTTACTTTGTGTATATTATTGTAAATAAAAAGAAAAAAGGCATTTTGTTTTTAAGGATGATTACATGGGATGGGAGGCTCTAAAACTTCTGTTCGCTACAAGTAGGTCAAATCAGAGGTGGCGTGATAATATTGGATGCTGTAAGATTGTTCCGCTTACAGTTCAGCTTTAATATTCTCTAATTAATAGTCAATTAGTCATAGAGTGATTTCTTCTTCTCTCTTTTTGATCCTATAATATAATCGAAGTGTTGGGATGTCGATGATATCTTTTTTGCTGATACAATCTGTTCACAGGAAACATATAGAAATATCAATAGTACATCTTCTAAACTAAATTATTTATAGTAAACAATACAAACTAGATGTGGATCTGAACTGTTTTATTATCTAAGAATTGACGACTATAAAATTTTCCAATGAATTTACAGCTTTAGGATCAAATCAGAGTTTGCAATACATCATTCTTCTTCAATTTAACCAAGCTACATACTACAGAACCTTCTGCTTTTTTCTCTTGAATGATCAAATACCATTATACCAGCCCATGGTCGTGTTTCTAATTGCTTCAAGCCTTAAACCAAGACTGGAACAGTTGAGGTACAAAGTAGCCTTCTTGCATGCCTTTGCATGCACGTCTAATCGGCTCAAGCCAATTATACTCGTGTCATTTCACTATGAACTTGAACAATGTTCCTTTTTAACCTTAGTGATCAAGAACTGCTTCACCTGAAAAGGAAAAAGAAATGGTTGAGAATCACTTGCAGAAACAAAGAAAATAATTTGGGAAACGTTCAAAGATACAAAAAATGAGAAAGGTGCAACGTGCAAGAGGTGAACCAGCAATTTTCCAAGGGACCCATGGATATCTTAAGCGTTGCATTGTATAGCAAGAATCATCAAAAACAAATAAAAACAGCTATACAGTTAAGGTTAAAATTCAGGTCAGCAAGGGAGAGAGGGTGATGGTTTTCCTTTCTTTTTTACCTTTTGTAAGAAATGTTTAGTTTCTAAAAAGAAATGAAAACTAGTAACATGAAAGTACTTCTTAATTGCAAACTAAACAAATAAAATCAGCTGGATATAACCTGATAAAGACCCTTCCCATAAAAAAAGCTCAAACCCCAATAACAGTCACATGATTCAAGTTCTTATTAAAGCTGGTAGTCACATGATTCACGTTATGTGAAATAAGCTTTTAAGCACAGGTTTTTATCTGTGCATGTGTGCGTGGGTGCATGTGTGTGGTGGGGGAGGGGTGGGGCTCACAAACATAAATGAATAGAGCAACTGAACCTAAGATGTATCATAAAATGAATGGCAGATGGGTTAACAGTAAGATATCAAATTCAAAGTGCAGGAAGAGGCATGAGAGAAAATTGAAAAAATAATCAGATAAAAAGCCTCACCATGCATTTTCTTGACGAAGCGCTTGAATTCGAAAAAATTCATTTCCTCAAAGAGAGCAGGGGCAAGCCTGAGGTATGTAAAAGAAAGTAAATGTCGGCCGTCTGGGTCATTAAATGGCTTTGCATTTTCTAATATTTTATTGAAGCCATCTCTATCAAAGCAGGGCAGAGCATTCTCACTTGACACTGGTATACCAGAATCCCATGCCGCATTTAGCACCTAATGAAAATAAAATTTAATTTGTTTTAAACAATTAAACAAACCTGCTTCTATACTAGAAACGAAGGGTTATTGAACCAAACACTAGTCCGAATACCAAAACTGCACCCTGACAAGTTTTTGCTTACATGGATACATATTATATTTGACAAAGAAGAGTCTAAAAATTATAATTTTAAAATAATTAGATATAAAGAAATTGCTATGTTCTTTCTAAACTAAAATCATTTCGATCTATTTAACAAATTATCAGGAAAAGGATATTGATGGAACCAAACTCTTAGCTCATTAGTTAGTGCATGCAACAAAATATTAGATAAATTAATTTAAATTAAGAAAAAAAAGTTTACCTGCCAAACCAAGCCTTCAGGATCTGACATTGCCTCAGGGAACTTTTCGTACTGGTTCAAAGTGCGCAACTCCACACACGTGAAATTCAAGGCTGCATTGTGTTTCTTAAGCATTGCTGTAATGGGAGCATAACCATCCCGATTGCAAGGATTGTAAAATCCAGCTGTCAGTTCAGCTGCATGACTGGCTGTCTTGTACCACCAATGCACACCAGATACCTGTTTCATATAGAAGATCATTAAGTTAAGACCTGAAGATTGCAATTAAAAGCAAGCTAAAGGTCACCAAGATGCATATTGAACATTAGAAGATATCATATAACATTTCACATGCTCTCAAGTTGCAAAAGAACCCATTTTTTTGTTCTTCTATTTATTTATTTTTCTGTTGTTAGCAACTAATCATGGAAAACAAGTAAAACAAAAAGAAAAGAAAAAAATAACAATATAACCTGCAAACTTCTTGAATGAACTCAACAAAGTATTAACTCAAGTAACTTCATAAAATTCAGTTCATAAATTGTTAGACTGTCAATACAACATTTGCCAGCTTGAAAATAATTTCAATTCAATTTGGAATCTGGATTAGGTAGAAATTTACCAAACGTATAAGAATACATTTACTATTGAGTATTGACCAACAGTAACAGTTGGCCCTTAATTGCAAATACAAAATTGTTGGGCCGTATTGTCATAGTAAAAATATACCTACCGAATTCAAAATACCCACAGCGCAATACCTTAACAGCAATTGAAGATCCTTCGAAAGCAAGCTTGGCCAATGTTAGGACATAATCAGCATGATCAACCAACACCTTTGAGTACCAGCCAAGAAAAAACCTGCCATAGTAACCATCATAATCTCCCCCATCACAGAAAAAACTAGTATCCTGCGGCCTAGAGTTATATGTGCCTGCATTATCAGGTCCCTTCCCCCAAAATGGATGACCCCTTCCTTCGGCTGCATTCCTCAAGCTTTTCATCAAGTACTGATCATAACACTGGAACAGATAAAATAAAAGAAAACATTTATTGATCCTGGTTGCATCTAAAACTAAAAACTAGTAAATGGAGTCAGTGTCCATACTTCAGTCGAATAGTAACAATAAGGCAAGTAACAACCCCACATCACAGACAGATCTAAAGGGGTTGGGTGCTGCCAAGTTAGGTCATCATGTTGTTCTATCTAGGCCATACAGGTCTACATGCTAAACAGGAAATACACACACAACTCTTTTACATCTTCAGAAAAATTGAAAAAAAAATGGGAAAAAAAAAAAAACTGTGCATGAGAAGGAAATGCAAATTTGTTGTATCTGTTGAGTCATATTCTTAACCAGAAAGTAAGTTGTCAGGCCTTGGCACTACAAGATTAGAAAAACAGAACATAAAACAATTTTGATATTAAGAAGCTGTAACCTGAAACTCTCCGATGCCAGGATATCTCCAGCCATGCTCCATCGCATAAGATGGGTAACGTAGTTCACCGCATGGACCCAATCCAATCTCTATTTCTGAGATTACCCCATCCTCAAATAACTCATTGAACTCTACCCTAAAGCTTCTCATAAAGTCAAAATAAACCTAAGAATGTATGAGACAAGTATGTAAGCATGCAAAGTTATTTTGTCCAAAGATATGTTGGAATGAGTTCTCTTAAATGTATTGTGCTAAAGATAGGTTAAGTGATAAGTTACATTTTAATTTTACATATGTCGTACTAAAGACAAAAAATCATTGAGTTTTTTATACACTAAATTTCTTCCATTAAAAAAAAATGATCATTGTGAATAATGCAGTTTAAAACTATGGTCACGTTAGATAGCTTTTATTATAAATTAAAATATAGAGGAATAGGAGACTATATATTTGTACAAGAGTAAACATATTCTTCCAAAACAAGAGAAAGTATGATATTACCTCAAGAGCAGTTCGGCCTCGCAGAACACGTTCCTTATCAATTCCCCAAGTGAGACATTCACTATTACGTCTACCATGTCTATCAGTGAAGTAGATATCTGGATTAGCTCTACCGATCTGTGCAACCCAATTTGGTAAAGGAATGATGATATCGTCCCCAACATTGCTCCCACATTTATGAAAAGACATCACTACCTAATATTTCAAACAAAAAAATGAAAATGGAAAAGTAGAATGTTCATATTTAGAAATCTTGTAATGCTATTGAACTAATGAAACTCAGGGACCAAAATTTGCAAATATATGTATATAGTTACAGATGTTCCTTGTATGTGCTGTCCAGATTTACCTAACTGCCCATATAACACCCGTTGAATACTTGATAGAGGTGCAAATTAAACAAAAGAAACATATGTTTAAGGAGTGTCTTGGACATTTTCTTTTATATATATAACTGAATATAACTGAAGTGTTTCAACATGACCTGACCTGTAATTTCAGCTTCAATTGCTTGATGATCTCAAAGAGATATTTATAGCCAGACCAGTTATATTCAAGAGGCTTGTTGGCCTCCACAATTCCCCACCAACAATCAACCATCACTCCATCCACACCAGCTGATTTTAGCAACTTAAGGTCATTTATGAGACCGTCTGGATCAGCCACTTCGCCATTCATATTAACTGCACTTAACTGGACCAATAAAACAGAACTGAGTGAATATAAATCCATAAGAATATGATAATAGAAAGAGAAAAAAAATAGGAAAAATGTTCCTTATGGTTCTCTCTCTGCTTTTTTTCCTTTTCTCCTAGGCTAACTTCTTTTTTAAAGCAAGTAAAAATAGAAAAAAGCTAAATGGAAAGGCTGATCAGACAACAAGGAAAAGAAGAAGAACTGTTATATACCACATTCAGGTACAAAATTTTGAGAACAAAGTGGACCATATATTTCTCGGTCTCTGTTTTTAAAATTACTACTCTGTTCCTGTTCTTGTTAAAGGAATCCACTTCAATAGGTTAACATCAAGTTATGCACAAAAAAAAACATAGTTTCAATAGAACTAATATTTTAAATATTTTAATGATGTAGTACAACAAAAGATACTTAAAATTCAGAACTGCATTGAAAGAAGACATGCACAACCAACAAAGCTTTCTCCTTAAGACAAATTATAAAGGAAAAAACATGCAAACTTAAATTGTAATTACCGGAAGCATCACGTAGACTGGTACATAAGACGTGCCAGAGAAGTCTCGATCAGGCAGTGTTGGCAAAACCTCCCTGGCCACCTTCCCATCTTCCCCAGACTCAATGCTATCTTCCAACACCGGAGACTGGTCCTGACTTGTACCACTAGTGCCCGCAGTGGCAAAGCACAGGGGTGAGGCAGGTACTGGACCGGCTGCAGGTGAAAAAACACCGCGTAGCCTCTTATCAACCATCATTTGTCGGTGGTCAAGTGACCGGAAGGATCCCGGTGGAGATATGCCCCGAAGCGGCAGTGCTGCCGAGTGAGGCATAGCTAGATTGGAGGCTGAGGTGGTGGGCCGACCTGCCTGCAGGGATTGCGCGAAAAAGAGAAGCGTGGTAACCCTTAGTGCAGCCATTTACTGTTCAGAAATGAAGGTATTAAGAAGGGTTTGGAAAATAGGTTCTCAGAGTGCGTGGAAGTAGGGACTTTACTTAACACATGATCGGGATCTATTTAAATATTAAAAGAATTTTCTAATTTTACTTTTTTTATTATTTTGATAATAATTTCATTGGTTCTCGCGGTTGTTACATAAGCAACACTTGTCAATATACCCTCACTTTAATTAAATTAAAATAATCTCATATTATGGATACATTAACTTTTGTTAGACCATAATAAAAATAAAAAAGAGAAGAAAAAGAAAACCTGAGAAGATGGAAAGGTGGTCCCATCTGGCAGAACAACCCAGCCGGCCTCTCTTGCAAGAGCCGCAATGACTTCATTAATATCGGCTCTCACTCTGAGATTATAGTTCCCGTGTTTTCTCAATCCGCCTAGAATCTTCGCCGTGATAGCGCGCCTCTGTCTCTCTCTCATCTTCGTTCTCTCCTTCTCCTCCCTCCCTCGGCTCCTCCTCCCTCCTCCGGCCACCTCCGCGCTCGTGCTTGTGTTCAGATACGACGCCATTTCTTCTTCGTCTTCTTCTTCTTCTTTCACTTCCATGTCTTCATCTTCTTCACTCAACCCAAGTTTCTCCATTATTTCTGACTAGATCTCAGCTCAGATTCTGCGATGAAGCTGGATCTGAGAAATTGAATTACTGAGCAGGTTGAATTGGTGAAGGTAGGGGGTGGGGAGTGAGATCTGGAGGGAGTTCTCGTCGGTGGCGTTGTTTTCCGGCGATTATACGGCGGAGGAGGGAGATCCGGCGGCGGGCGTGCGAGAGGCGCGTGTGAAAGGGGAAGGTTGCATGTGGTTAGGGTTTCGCGCGTGTGAAGCAGCGTGTTTGGGTATACGTGTGACACGAACGAGTTTCGCATGAGTGACTGAGGGTGCGGATCGGAGAGTCGTGGTGTTGACACGTGGTTTTTTCGGACGGTGGGGATCGAACGAGCGGGTGGGGCACGGGAGGCACGCTTTGGGTTTCGCTTGTGGGGATGCTCGCACTGAAAGGGACGTTGCTTCGTTTGATTCTGGATTCTGGAGAGAGCCGGTCACGTGTCTCTCACGTGATTAAGCATCTAACTCTTGACTAATGTCACGATCCTGTAACGGTCGAGATTGATTGAGTAAAATATTTCGGAGTTAACGCCATCCGTTGATTGCATTCCTTCTTTTTTTTTTTTTTTTTTTTTGTAATTGTTCTAGTATCAGTATCACTACTAACTCGATCATAACGCTGGATTTCACTAACCGTCAAGTTATGAGAGCACAACAAAATTTAGCATAAAAATTTTTTTAAAAAAAGAATAAGATTAATGGCCCGCTATTCGCGAAATTAATGTCCCCGAAACTTAATTAGGTCAAGCGTTTAAGGCCTAGCGACCAAAATATTAGGGAAAAGAAAAAAAAATTACTTGCTCCAACTCCCCATGATTAAATTCAGATTGATAAAAATTTACCAACATAAATATAAATAAATAAAGACTATAAGTGATTGCTAAAACCCATCAGGATCTAAATTCCAACTGCAAAGCCTAGACAAAAAAACAGCACTTCCAATTTGCTAACACACAAGGACAACCTACCTATGCACAAATAACATTCATAAACTAAGCAGCTCTATAACAGCAATCACAGCGTCAAGCTATCAGGGAACAAACACAAAAACAGATAAGAAAACACATAACGAACTATAAGAAGTATATAACACCATCACCTTTAAATAGAGGATGAAATATCCTCCATAGTCCATAACAAAGAAAACTCACTCACAAAACCTACAAAAAAAAAAAAAAAAAAAAAAAAAAAAACTGGCTATATATATACCCTAATCGCCATAGTCTGTGCTACCACTACAAGAGCTGCTCCCATCACGACTATGCAATGACAATCCCTGCATTTGACCCGGAAACCCAGCTATAGCATGATCTGAACTTTTCTCTCTAAAGAACCTCTCTCGCTCTACATGCTTAGCTGGCGGGGGTGGTATTGACAATGCAGGTCCTGTTGGTTTTGGTTCTGGGTCAGGTTTAGGGTCAGGCTGGATTTTCAATGGTCGTATCAGTGGCCTCCTAAGCATTTCTTCAGTAATGGACCCAAATGGGTGTCGGGTTTCATCTGTGTAATCCACAGATAATGCTTTTCCCTTTCGTAACCTGTGTCAATTATAATAATTTAGCACATAATGCAAACATTTCTTTTATTTGCAAGGACACCCATCTTGTCTCACATTTTCATCAAAGATTGGTATGCTTTGGTATAATTGCCTAAGTATATCCCATAGTATATTAAAGTTTCTCCAAATCCTGTTAGCTTTGATATCTATAAGCCACGATTGGTGAATGAACTAGAATAATGTATTAAAATTCAGTTACAATTTTGCCCAGCTTGGCGTAAAATGAACAAAGCAAAATGTTGTATTACAGACCAACAAACCTTTTGTACAGGCTTTCAGCATCCTCTTCCTCTTGTTGATTAGTATTGTTATCTACACTGTTATTGATAAATGAGGTGGCTGTGGAGGTGGGACCAACTGACAGGAGGGAGTCATGCCGAAGAAGCACCTTATGTAGCTCTTCGTTTAGTTCTATTGCTTCAGTTACTGCCTTCTCATCTCTAACCAAAAGAAAATCAAATAACTGAATAAACAGCAATTTGTGTTGCTTTAAGCACAAATTATTGAAGATCGTCTTTTAAAACTAAACTCGAACCTTGATGTCATGACAAGGTGCATGACACGTTGCTTTTGGAAAGAGCACTGTTCAACTAGATCCAGTACAAATTCATCCATGGCTCCCTATATATAACACACCAACAGAGAAATATATTTAGTGCGCTCAATATTAATCCACAGTGGCGTACAATTCCAAAAAGAGCTGGACGGCTAGTTAATACCTCAGGGTGCTTGGTATCAATTGAGCTAAGCACATCCTTCAGAACTTCCAACACACTTGAGGCTTTTTTAATGATGCTGCACGAAAAAAAAAAAAAAAAACATTTAGGAAAAAAGGCATACTTGAGTGCATCAATTTGGTTTTCTGCTTCGCTGTATAATGGAAAATTACTGTACCTAGAATCAGGGGCATTTTGGAGATTATTTGCTTGCATGGGAGGAGGGTCATTTAGAAGCCTCTGAGACAAAGTATTATCTTCAGTAGTAGTAGCAGTAGCAGGATGAGAAGGAATCTTTCTCTGAGCAGGTGGAGGCTGCAATTCAGTCACTGTAACGCGAGGCCGATTTGGGAACTCCACACCAGCCGCCTTTCAATAGAACCAAAAAGGGTTAAATTATTTCTCTATCATTTCTGTTTAATAATAGTGATCAAACACTAGACCAGTAACTCTGACAAAAGAATAAATCCATGTCATATATAAACACGTTAAGTTGACTACAAAAGTAAATGGGAGTAAAAACTCTATGCATTATGCAAGAATTATTCCATGCACAAACAAAAAAACTAGTAAATAAAAAAGTAAAATAATTACCACCAAGTCATAGTAGGCAGCATAATATTCAGGGAATTTGCCTTTAGCACCACCAACTGCAGTTTGAGTTGCATCTAAAAGAAGAAATATTCGCTCCCTAACTGGATCATTTGTCTGGAAAATAAATAAAAATAATAATTTTGTTTAGTAACAAAATCGTCAAATAGATACAGCTTTTTGGTAAATACTTCTCAAAACAGATTATGGAAATTTAGACCATTAGAATTAACCTAATAGGCTAATACCATCTAATATAGTTTTTACAACTTAAATTCCACGTGCTGTTGAATCAATATGGAAAACGACACACAATTTATGAAAGATAATTTAAGACCCATTACGTTCCTATGTAGCATACTGGTGTTATGCCCCGACAAGAACCCGACAAAACATGACCTAACACAGATTGGATTTTTAGTACTGACCTTTTTTTTTACTATTTTGACAAGCATAGGAAGAATTGCATTTTCCACCACCAATTTGTGTATATTCTCTCCAAAGTTGTTCATCAACATTTCTAAAAGCTACAAGATACAAAGTAAAGTATATGAAAAAATTTGAAATTATAAAACTACAGTGCAGACAAGTAATTCTAGTAAATTACAAAATTAAAACTCACCATGACGGTATAAAGTTGGGTATTGGGGCTTTTGTGTTGTAGCCGCTTCTTGATGGACTTAATTACATCTTTGGCTTTCCTGGAAAATTGTGATTGAATTATTAAATGTACAATATTTTATAAGGAAAACGTATGAGTAACATGCTTAATCACGATTTCTGTAAACTTCCATACTAAAAATAGGTAGCATCAACATTTGACAATTTACAATCTATACAGAAAATAGATGAAATGAAACATGCAAAGAATAATATATCAAAAAATGGAAAATTATGAATAGCACCCACAAAAATGGCAAATGATACCAAAAATGTACTATGTAAATCGACTTGACAATTATAACAGATGCCATTGAACTCAGCAGCTAAGCTAATGTAGCATGTATCATTAGTGGAGAAATGATAGATGAAAAGTGGGAAATTACAAAAATACCCTGGATCGTGCGATACAAGTTCGCAAATTTCGATGTTTTTGGCCCAATCAGTCTCCTTCAGCTTATCATCTGTTGCCATCTTTACCATACCTGACGCCATCAGAACCCACCTCGAAGAAATTTTCAGTTTGGTCCGAAAGAAATTGAATTTTCAGAATGAACCAAATTTATCGAAAATAATGAATTAACTCCAGGAGAAGTTTCAAGCTTTAGCAATAAATTATCCAATTTTTCGTAGAGAGAATTGAAGTTCCTCCCTTTGGGGCCAAATCCTCAAATTTCTGCATAAATGAAAAAACCCACAAAGCAAAATCACATAAAAACACGAACCAGAAGAAGAATCATAAATAAATATCATAGTAAGTAGGCTACAAGCGGCGTTGTTGACGGGTAGGGATTATATCTTTGCATGGCAAAAAAAACAAAGAAAGAACAAAAACACTCAGTTTCTTCGTGCTAAGCTAATTTTAACAGTACAGGCCCATCAAAGAGAACAAAAATTTTCACTGACATTTCTTAACAGTAGATCCATGCAAGGAGAAACGTACAGATCTTTCTATTTGGAATTTAAGAGTTGAGAGGAAAGGAGGCGTACCTCGAAAAAAAAAAAGAATGGATCGTTGTAGAAGAATCCTTAATTCAGGTTCGAGCTAGTGAGAGGGTGTTAGAAAGTGTGAATCGCCATGGAAGCTGAGAGTGTGAGCACGCGGTTTGGGGGCAGAGAAAGAGAGGAGAGAGAAGAAAGGAAAAAAAAAAGGAGAAGACAGCTATGGCAATAGTGTAGTGGGCTGTTTATGCACTGTTTCATTAAATGCTTACGCCAAGAGAGATTTCTCCTGTTTCTAGAGATTATAGTCACTGTTAAATATTATTATTATTTTTGTTGATTTTTTTGTTATCTATAAAAAAAAAAGAAGGAAAAAGATGATTGTTATCTTTTATGAGGGCAGTGTTGAAAGTAATTTCTTAGATTTCTTTTTTTCATTCATGAGTATGTTGATAGTGGATGGAGGTAGAGATATTATCATTCTCACTAATTTATTCCTTTCAGTTTCATATTAGGTCTGGAGTTGAAATCTTGATTTTGATATAAGTCAGTTGACTTAATATGAGTTGTATCCATCAAAAATCGTAGTATTAAACATTTTTGTGTGAGATTAATGTAAAAGATAAAAGTCATTTCTTATTGTCGTTGTCACATTACAACAATAACCGTGTCAGCTATATTTCAGGAAATTAATCATGTTTTACGCAAACGCTCTTTTAAACGTAATTGGTTACTACAAATCTAAAACACACAATATGTTGTTATAGCCACTAAAATTGTGAGATCAACAGCACAGCAGTTAACATGAGTGAGATTAGTTAAAAAAAAAAAAAAAAAAAAAAAAAAAAAAAAACAAACAAACAAACATTGAGTCATTATATCAACAGATATAAAAATTCCTAATTCATTAATATAGCAAGTAGATAATTTAAGTTACTGAGAGACAATGCCTGTTGAAAGAGGGGCTTGCTAGAACTATAAATAAGAATAATTTGGAGTACACAGGTCACCAAATTACACCAAGGAGCCCTCAATTAATTCATGAAGGGATGGTCCATATCTAAGGTGGTATTTAATTCGTATAAGGAACTTTATTATAATTGATGATTATGGTAGTCTCTGAGAAGGCTCAAGAAGAAAGTATTTGTTGAAGAAGAAACTTGGAAGAATGTATAATGCAGTGGCATTTCTAGCTTATCTTAAGAGGAATGAACGATGGAATTTTTCGGATATGTCCCATTCATTAATGATGCTATATTTATATATTTTCTTATTGTTTTTTTTAATGTTAGTCTAAATATGTATTACATGAACCTACTATATTCAAATATCAGCCGTCGCTATAATCAAATAACATTTTTTAACAACAAAATATTAACTGTGCTGGACTAACTTTTTAATCTGCGCACATCTTCATGCTTAATATGAGCTGAAATCTAAATACAAATCAATGCGCGTTAATCTAAATAAATTAAACTGATTATTATATTATATTATAAATATATAAAGTATTAAAAAGGAAAGCAAAGGAGGACACGTGTCACCTATTGATGGCTGAGCCACGGGCATAATTATCTAGATGAACCAATAATTTTTCCGTAATTTTAAAATGATATTCGGAGTTCAATACATTGCAAAAACTTTTCTAAATCCACGTCGACGTGCATATAATATCCTACGTTACATAACTTTTATTTGAGTAAAATAGATTAATACTAAATATGTTTTATGAAGAAAAAAATCCTTGTTAGAAATTTTCCGCTTTAAATTTGATTTTAGACGAGATAGTTTAGTAAATGTATTATTACAGTATATAAGATACAAATCTGTAATTGAACATTACGTTCAATTAAACTAAATGAAAATTTACTGAAATTTATACATTGATGGACTATAACTACAATATGCATGTAAGGAAAAATATAATATAATCCAATTTAAACTACAGAAAAATTTAGATGTCTAACTTATACTTCTTTACCAAAATAGTTTAAAAATCAAATTAGACTCAGGAAATACAAACTAATATTTAATTTTGATTCTCCCTTTTCATGCTTTGATTTGAATATTAAAGGATTGAGATATACAAAGAATTTAAAATTTATCAATAAATAAAGAGATATCATTTATTGTTTCAAGATGTAATTTAGTTTTTTCGCAGCATTTGAGCAAAAGCAAATATTTGCAATAAAGTAAGTATAAGTGCTAATTGCCTATTAACTATATATTAATAATATTATAGAACAGTTTAGCATACATATATGTAATAGTACACTGATTTTAACATTCTGGATTCTACCGTCATTTTAAAAAAAAAAACACGGAAGGAAAAAGACATAATTATGTATTTGTTGTTTATCATTACTGGCGAGTTGTAAGTCGATTTTGGTTATTTTCACATTTGATTGGTTATCCAACAAAAAACAATTAATGTTCCGTTAAGAACTTCAAATCTCATGTTGGAAAGTTGAAACTAATAAATACCCTGTAAATGGCCCCATTAATTTTTTATTTTGAAAACATTATTATCAAAATAAATATATCATAAAAATAATTGTACAGTATAGAATTATACTAAGTGGATTTTTTTTAACTCAAGAGAATTTCATCCAATGAATGAAGCTGAATAATGTACAATAGATGAAATCTGAACAATATTTCCGAACAATAATTCGCAAAAGACTTTACACTAATATTAATCATCAACAATATTTTTCGAACGAGGGAGACTTATATAAACCGATTTTGAATAATCATGCTTCCCTTCAACCCTACCGATATGTTATTTTGGATAATTCTGCCATGATACTATCATTAAACCCTTCCGTTGATCATGAATTAATGCTGGTCCGTGCCTAATGCTATCAGCACTAGAGCGGTTTAGGCCGATTTGGTCCAAGAAGGATAAATAGACCGGGTTTACGCAACGACCCACTTCTTCAATACGGCGCGTTCCCGCATGTTCCGGACCCTACTTCTTTACCTGACCTTGTCCGCGCCGTCCAAAACAAACCAATTGACCACCTTGTCCCTTCAACTTTCTTCCATACACTCGGTGTAGGTGCGTACAATCTGGAATTATGGTGTAGCATGAAGGTCCCACTTTGTATCGCTTTCGTTTCGCCTAAACTAAAATTGACAGTTTCTGTACGAACTTGCTCCAGTACAGCTCCGATGTTAACTAGTTCAACCGGATCCTCTCCTTGAGCAAACAAATTGTTGGTTAGAACTGACTCTAAAAAGCATATCTCAACCGTCCGATTCAAATTAAAATATAATTATTACTCTTTTTGTAAGCACCTTTAACCTTTAAGAGAATGTAATAATTAATTTATATTTACAAATTTCACAAATAATTTTTAAACTATTCATGTATTTTGTAATTTAACCCAGTTGAATAATTTCGGAAAACCAACCCCGTCCGATGTAAGCTGATGTGTCAATGTAAAAATGAACGGTTTAGATCATCATAGGACCATCTGGTTGCACTTCTTATGAGTTGAGAGGATACCGCTATAGACATCAGTTTTTTCTATCGGCGACTTGTCTATCGGAACGGAATAACGAGAAAACAATGCCGGTATAGACACTGCCAGGTGGGGCCCAACAACGCATTTGACGTTGTCCAAATTGGACTAGTCGACTTCTATCTTTAGTTTGTAAACAACCATCTTTGTCAATGCCGTGCCATCCTGCTATTTACGTGTGCTTAAATCTAACAAAACACAATTATGCAATAATTCGAGTAATCTTATAGTTAATTTTGAAGCTGTTGGAATACTTTCACTAGAAAAAAAACATGTAAGGAGTTATTTAAATTGCATTATGTGTTTTCTATTTTTAAGATTACAACCCACTGCAAGAAATTAGTGTGATAATTTTAATAACAATTAAAGATAACTATAATTTTAAATCTAAAATTTAAGTATGCTCTGTACTATATCTATTTCGTATTTATATGAAGATTGATAAAATTTGACACGAGTTTAATTGTTCATCAAAAGAATCGGATATTATAACAGTCTATATTTTACAATTAATTACACAATTAAATTTTATCATAATTTTTGTGCACACTATATACACACGGACACACCCTATGAATTTGCCTACAGTATTAAATCTTATTTATAATTTTGATTACTGCCTATATTACGAAGTTATTATCAATTAAATTGTAATCTTTCAATGAGATACAAACATTATCACACTACATAAAATAATAAATAAATAAATAACACACAATATCTCAACCGTCAAAAATATATATTATGTTGTGGGCCCACATAGATTTTGAGGTGGAGGAGCACATGGTTGGAATTCAAATCCTGTGTTGCGCTACACCGTGTGTAGCGCACTCACAGGACGTCCGATTTTGATCAGATGGATAAGGGAGCCCCGTGCATGTAACCAGATTCCTAGGCCCGAAAAAAATGAACCGCCCGATCAAAATCGAACGGCTCGTGAGTGCGCTACACGACGTGTAGCGCAACACGAGATCAGGGTCCCACATGGTTGGGCCTGCCTAATGCATAGAGCTAGCCTGGATAAGATCAAGACACAGCTTGGGAAGGCTGCTTTAAGATCCGCACTCATGATCATTTCCACAATTGTTTAGTAGTTTCTCTTTGGCTTCTTTTGCATTACAGTGAGGAGTAGTTTCGGTTGCAACATTTGTAATATTTATAATAAATTCGGGGATCATTAGCCATTACTAGCCCGAATAATAATCTTTTTTAGACACAAAAGAATAAAAGATGACAGCTACCTTTTGTATTGGGTAAATACAAACTCCTTATTTATAGTCTGTGTTGTAATAAATTTTCCACGGATGAAGCTGATTTTCCTTTTCTATGTTGAATTGTTCTTTTCAGCTGGGACTTCTAGAATCCGAGGATGCTTTCTTTGAACCAGTCATTTTTTTTTTTAAATCTATATTTGAATTTATGTGCCTTGATATTTCTCACTATAGGTTGCAGGCTTCGGGAGCTCAATTTTTGGAAATTGCTATGGACAACAGTGTGTTTTAGCACATGCAACATATTTTCTTTCCAAATGACTAAAATATTCTGGTATATGTGAGAATTGGTAATTGAATACTGGACTTTCTTAACTGATGCCAAGGAAAATTTAGTCACTTGAACAAAAAGAATATGTTGAACAAAGTAAAAATGCTGTTGTCAACATAATTTTCCGATTATTCTTATTACTATTTCTTACACGGATAAAATTTTCATCTATTAGTCCGGAAGGGGAAAAAATGCTTTTATTATTTCCCCTTTTTTCCCCATAAAATCAAGTCAATACCCTCTACTTAATATTAGAATTCTGTCCGCTTGGCTAATAGGCCCAATACACACTAATCGACTAGGCATATGTTTTTATAGCTCCTGCAATCTACGTTCTATTAAAAAATAATAATAATAAAGGTTAATATCGACAACTAAATTTGTTAGAGAACTACAATTGACAGAACGGTTTTCAAGAAGAAATGCACATATGTATTAATTTTTTAAAAAAATTTGTGTCATATTTCAGTGTTATTTGAGAAATTGCTTGATCATCCATCAAATATCGATTTATAAACTGTGAGTGTTTACAATGTATTGAATTGTATACACAAATTTTAAAATTAAAAAAATATAATAACTCAATATTTTATTTTAAGTCACATGTTATCAGTTATCAGTTGTCATAAGTACTGAACAAATTTTTTTTTTTTGGTGAATATAACATATTATTTCAGAAGCTTAGAAAGATGCTTAGAAGTGTTTATGACTTTATGCGGTTGGTACACTGTCAAACCTTCAAAAAAAAAAAAAAAAAAAAAAAGACTTTATGCGGTTGGTAATCTAGTTTTGGATTGATTGTTAGGCCTATTAAGCCCAAAAAGACAGGCTAAAGCCCAAATTTCGTACGTAGTGTCGTAGTGACTAGTGAGTAGTGAGTAATGTATCGATTACATAGTAGCGGACTAGTGGCTTTTTTTTTTTTCTTTAAAAAAAAAATAATGAATTCAGATATGATTTTGGTTAAGTCAGATAAAAAGTGCCTAAACTTATTCTTTGAATCATGTTAGGTTAAATATCTGTGCTGATGTTGAAAGGATACCATCATTAGACATGAATTGAATTATTCGGCCTCAAATAGACGGTCTATATTTGTTTGGAGTTTGGACTTTTTCAAAATCAAGCACTGGTTTATCTCAGCTGGCGGTCGATTTTGTCTGTCTGCTGTTTAAAATATACAGGACAATGCTTGGTCGATTATATAGTTTGCTTAATGCACTTGCCTAAATATATATGGCAAATTATCAATCAACAAGTTAAACTCGCCTTATCGGTGCTGCTAACGTGGTGGATTCACTCCCAAGGAATGGACTCGATTGATCTTATTTTCTTTTTCTTTTTTTGGGTTATAAATTGATGACTTGGGTTGTTTCTTTGATATGCTATAAAAAATATAAAGTTTTTTAAATAATATAACTTTCATAAAACGGTAATCATCTTTATATATAATAATTTCTAATTTGAATATAATATATATATAGAGAGTCAAAGAGAAAAAGAGATTGTCTAAAGTAGACTCTAGCATACGGATCAGGCCCCCGTTTGTCAAAGTCATTTTTGAAACCTAAAATTCAAACAGTCGATCCGAACCGTTCAAGTTGTTCTCCATATTGAAATCTCCTAGGAGACCAAATTTTATATTTTTACGATTTTTTTACTATATATTATGCTAGCTTCAAAAAAAAAATAATAATAATGGAGTATTTCATGATCTCTAATTTGAAAATATCATAATATATAGCAAAAAAAATCAAAAAAAATATAAAATATAGTTTCCGAGAAGATTTCAATATGAAGAAGAACTTAAACGGTTCAGATGGACTGTTTGAATTTTAAATTTCGAAAATGACTCCAACATACTGGGGATGATCCGTATGCCGGAATCTATTTTAGCCAACCTCTCTCCTTCTATATATATATATTGCAAATTGTTTTAAAAAACTTAGAATTGACTCCATATTTCTAATAAAATTTACTCACCAAACTTATTTTTATCAATTTAATAGACCGAAATTAAGAATTTAGAATCATGTCATATTAACGTCCACGGATTAAAACCTTGCACACTTTAATATAGGATAATAACAAATAGAGTGGTAATTCATTAAAAAAAAAGGGGAAAAAATAGAGTTGTAACTCAATTAATAACAAATAAAGAATATTCTGGAATAAAAGTTTCAACCGGACTTAAAGCATGATCAGTTGTAGCCGTCCATAGCGATTTGGATTTCAATCCATATAGAAAAATTATTAAACTCCAAAAGTTTTCAATATACTATAATATATTATAAGCGAAGATATGAAGTATGAAAATTCCACAACGCATTTTAAAATAAGCTCATATGCGGCCGAAATTGATAACAGTAGGATGCTTCAAAACTTATCTCGAGTGTCATGAAACTATTTTTTTTTTCCCCTTTAGGTGACAATTTAGTATTACGTTAACGACGTCAAGTCATTTTTGTTTGACTTCTCGGAGATTTTTTTTTTGCCCATATTAAACAGGAAGATATGTGTTAATCAAATTCATCATACAATTGTCTGATTTTCTAATAAAAAAAATATGGACGCCTGACGTGCAGGTATGATTAAGCACATCAAAAAAATTATATATAATGTAAGAGGATAATATATACTTTTACAAATTGGACTTTGCAGATAGTCATCATTTTAATTTCCATTATTTTATTTATTTATATATTTTTGAGATAAAGCCGAGAGGCGTGTGAAACAGTATTTCCGTGTTGTATTTCGCAATAGAACGTAATACTGTGACCATAGGGATAAGGTGATAGTTGTTATATTAGAATGCAAATTAACAGCAGTGAATGACAGTGACAATTTATGTTTTGTTCCGAATAATTCTCCCAAGGTCAAGGTAAAATTCACTAAATATATATGTTAATTATCTGTTTTTGTCACCTCTGATGTTATGTGTTATTACTTGTAATTATTATTTTGTTGCAGAGAGATGCGAAAATGACTGATAGGTAATTTATGCGTTCGAGTACTCATGTTCAGTATGACATGAATTATGTAGAGATTTTATAATGTGTATTTCATTACGGATTAAATTTATTTTCGCTTTATCTTGTTGGTCAAACACTAGCCTTAGTTGCACGATAATAGGTACTCATAATTAACGAACAAAAATGATATACTCATATGGTGTAAGTTTAAATAAATAATGCATATGCATAAATATTTAACTGCAGCATAACATACTATATAATAAACTAATAACTCAAAATTTTTGTAATTGACTTGTAGGATAAACTTAACATTAAAAGCTCACTATAATTTCATTCTGTGAATAAATGCATCTTTAATTAAATCTGCTGGTTCAGAGACTAAATCACTATCTGCATAATTTTCCTTTTTTAGAGTTCCAGAAATCACAAGCATTTATCTCCAAGTCAGAGATGTAGTTAGGAATTCATTTTTTAGAGTGTCTACCGACACATAGAGGAGGAGAGGCGGTGCGAGGGGCGAAATTATGGAGAGACTCAATTTCTGTGATTTTGTCTGTCGCCGCGAGTGGGGAAGAGCACAAGTCGAAGTCTTCGTCTCTGTCACGAGAGATTGTCAGCACTATGCGATTTATGAAGAAGGAGAAAGTCGATTCGTTCGGAACGAATGTGATATGAATCCCCGTGCGATTTCCAGGAGTCACTATATTATTCAAATCAAACGCCAATCTGATCACCTGGCCTGGCACTTGAGTCCTTCAACTTTCCGAGATGAATCCCTATACTTTCTTTTATTTATATACCAGTTCTATCTAAATAATAAATAAATAATTATATATATTTTTTCAGCTGAACCCTAGACTCACCAAATAACGTAGCTTCGCTCTGCTCCGAATATTTTTAACGGATGAGTAAGATCCTTCCTTTTTTGTTCGGACTATTCGATCTAAAACGAACAATTTTTTTTTTTAGGAACGGATGGCAAAACACCACACCGATAAAAAAAAACGAACAATTTAAATCAGATTAATTCATACTACTTAGTATTTATAGAACCCTTCTACATATGATCTGAATCATTTATTTTAACTCCTGCTAAGGTGATATAACGGGAAATTCCTTCCTGTAATCTTTATCACCTGATTGCGATTACGTTAGTCCACATTAACGAACGATTCAGATTCGCAAAGGATTTTCATAGCAGTCTACGCAAGTTGGAGGGGATCCGGAGGACTTGCTAGTCGTCACGTGACATAAATGATTGGGACGGCAGCTTAGTAGAAAATTACAATATATTTCTTTAATTCCTAAGCAGTTCCAATCATATAAGGACAAAATCTGCTGGGTCTCTCATGTCCGATCCCTTTGTCTACAACAAGGCCTTTAATGCTAAAAACATCAAGGAAATATATTAAAATTCTCTGATTAGCCCTCGCCGTTCTAAATTTAATAATATATATATATATATATATATATATATATATATATATATATATATATATGCAGATTCTATATTTAATTGTTCATTATTGGCGTTCTGTATCACAAATACTAACAAATACAAAAAAAATGTGTTTCGGATCAGTTTCAGATGAAAAGCATGTCCTTTTCACGTGCAATAAAATTTTTACGATGGGGAAGTTGAAAAGTCCCAATATAAAGTAAAATATTGAGGCTTTGAAAGGTTCATTTGCAAAATCTCCTTGTAAAGTACTTAACTATTATAATATATTTGTTGCTACCTTCTGGAGAAGGTGTAGTCGTGTAGAGATTGATACTTGATAGAGGGAGAGGGAAATATGGAGATGTTCATTTCCTCTCGTTGACCTTTTTATCTCTTTTCACAAATAAGCTACAATGCCTCCTTAGCAAGGTCCATTTATAGCAACACCACGCTCTTAAACTCGGGAACAGCAATCCGTTTTGACACTGACACATATATACTCAACACACGCAGAGAGAGAGAGAGAGAGAAAGAGCGAGAGATGAAACGAAAAAGGGAACAAATTGAAAAAGGAAGGTCAGAGATAATGGTAGCCATGGAAGAAATTTCTTTGGTTTATGATAGGGAGGATATAGATAACAAAATCTCAACCCAGTTTTTGCTAAGCGTCTCCAAACAGCTCCTTCGTGTACTTGGTGAGTTCTCTGAAATGGAATTAATTTTATTTTCTTAAATCCCTCAAAAGCATTGCAATAAGTGCTCATTTTAATGATTGATTAAAAGTTGTAATTTGGTATAGATAACATAACATACTAGAATCATTATATGCCAAATTAAAACAAACGAAGATACTTGGTTAATGAAAAGGGGATTTGAGGCAGTGAGAGGCACCGAAATTGGAATTTTGGAGTACTGTTGTATCTTACTCTTTTCTTTTACTGTTTCACTTTGAGTGGTTTAGACTTGGTAATAGCACAAGAAGGTCAATTTTAAGAGTGCATGTCAATCATAGACGTGGAAATTGGAGAAAGTGGGTTCATTTATGCCTACAGTTAATTTTGATTCTCGTTTTTTTTTTCCCTTTTGTTTTCCCCTTTGAGATCATTTGAAATGGTTTCCAAAGTTGGTGAATTTGTCTTTTTAATTGGGTAAAAATATTACTGGTTGTATCAGAAAATTGTTTGTCCCTTAAATATGTGTACAATTTTAAATTGGTGTGCATTGCAACATACAGGAGAGGTACCTACAATGGAATTTCTGCTAAATTTGTAATATTATATGAAACTTTGAGAAAAATGCACTGAATGAGTGCTTTGATTTGTGTCCTTTTCAAATAACCACTATATATAACAAGTGAAACAGAAGTTAAAAGAGAGCATGCTATGGTTTCTTTCTTTTTGGTTTAGTTTTTGCTTTGTTGTTTGCAATTATGGTACAGATTCTTAATTCATCACAAGATAAAGATATCTTACTTTGTCCTTTTTATGCTAAAGAATCACAATTCAGTACTTTTCTCATTTTGAAAAGTGCTGTGAAAGGACTTTCGAACTGAATGATCCGAAACATTATACTATGAGAAAGCAAAAGAATTACACAGGTTTGATAGTGGTGATATATTCTGTACATAAGTGTCTGTAAATTAAAAAAAAATATTCAATTGTTTCAAATGTATTTACTGCTTTAATTATATTACAATAGATTTGAATCTCTATCAGATCAATATAAGTGCTCTATCTAATTTAGCCTAGACCCTCTTTCTAGTGGTAAGTAATTTGCTTGCACTTTCACCATGTTTGTGATTCTTAGGGGTGCCAAATATAAATCTTCCAGCACAAACAAAATTGAGGTACAGTGAACTTTTGAGACTTTGACTTCATTACTTATTGATATTCTCGGATAAGGTTGGTAATTATCTCTAAAGAACAGTTCCAATCCAATGGAAATACTTTCAAGCTGTACATTTAGCCAAGAACATATTCTAGGATATGTTTTCTGTTCTTCAATTTTGTTTGTTTTCTTTTTCTTCTTTTGTCTAAATTTGAAGTAGGCAAGAACATATTCTTGGATATTTATACTGTTCTTCTTTTTGTTTATTTTCTTTTTCTTCTTTTGTCTAAATTTGAAGCCTCAGTTCAGCACAGTGGCATACTGATTGACTTTATTCCCTTCAGTTGATATGATAAAAAGTTCCTCACAAAAAACTAATGATGATGCTTTTTGTTTACCTTTGCATTTACTTTATGTTATAAATGATAACTGTTATTGAAAATTAACAGAAAATACTACCCTCTGGAGTTTAACTTTCTTATGAAATTTTCTTGGTTCTAGATAACATTGGGCCCACATTGCTTGTCTTGAGGCAAGATATACATCAAAATATTCAGGTAAATCTTACCCTTTGAATTTATTCTTTTTAATGATAGATATTGTTCAATTTCACTTGTTCTGTTTCATTATTAAAATTATTTAATTCTTAGAAAAAAAGTATTCAACTGATGCCTTCGAAAGTCAGAAGAACAATTGGATGCCAGTTGCCAAATTTACAAGCTACAAAACTTAGTACGAATTGAGCACAAATTCTGAACCTTTAATTAATACAGAGAATAGAAGACTTTAATGCAAAAGACAAGTCTAGAAGCTCCAGTTTGATAGAGATAATTGTGAAAGAAACTGACGAAGGCACTATACGAAAGGCTAATAGCTGCACTAGAGCTCTTATCTGGCTGACTAGGTAAAATTAAAGTTCAATAACTTTTGTATTTCTTTTGGATTCTGGGTATGTAATATTTTTCACGAGAAAAAAAATAAAGGCCAATCTGGTTGGAATAAATGAACACTGAATTATACCAAAATTGAAAGAAGTTTACCCGGTTGAGGAAACATTCCTTCAAATACAATATTGTAAGTTGAGTCAGAGAAGCAACATATGAAGGATAAGCAGATAAAAAAAACCTCAATTATAATGACAAAAAGTATCGGACATTTTTTTATCTGTTATCTTCTAATTACATCTTGAAACAATCTTACTTAAGACTACTTTTAAAAATCAATGAAATATGATCTCTGATTCATAAATGATTTTGATCATCGTCTCACATTTGTCATACTTGATGGAAATAGGTCGATAAATTTCACAGTAGCTTTGCTGGGGACACTAATTAACAGCCCTGATCTAACCCTAGAAGAGGCGGTCGAAGATGCGTACAATGGTACACTAAAACCATGGCATGGTTGGATATCCTCTGCCGCATGCAAGGTATATTATAGCTTTCTTTTTTTCTTTTTTTCTTCCCCCTCCTTTTATGCAATTAAAAGAGAATAAATAAGGGAAATTCTGAATATTTATACTAGCATAGAAGAAAGTTTTTTGTGGTTAATGCCTTTTTCTTGTAATTTTACTAGAAAGTATGCCTACAGGCAATATAATTAATTTTATTCCTCTAATATTATATGATTTTTTGAATTCACTAAATTTATTTGAGCTAATCTAGTATTCATAGTTATTCAAATGACAGGTGGCATTGAAGCTAATACCAGAGAGGGAATATTTTATAAGCTTGTTAATGGGGAAATGCGAAGATTTTGAGGATTTGAAAGAAGATATAAGAAACTTGATCTCTATGCTTCAACCTCCCCTTGATGAAATGAATTACCTTTTGGTTTGTACTCTGGATCTTTAGATTTCCTTTATGAATTAGTTGTAAATTAGAATCTCCTTTTTGTTAGCGCTTCTAAATTTTTTCTTATGTATGTTCAAACATACTTGTTTTTATTTACATCCAGGCAAAGCATGAGTTGGAGAAGTTAAAATCTACATAGCTTCCCAATTTATACTGAAAGTCAGCTGGGGGCCAATTTAACTGTACATAGAAACTCTGATTTAGTTATGATATATTTGAAGTAGGCTATTTGCTTTTAGATCTATCAATACCATGTAAATTTGATGGGTTTTCTCCTCCCATGTGTAAAGCTGTACAATAGGAGAAAGGTTTTGTTAATTTTTGTGGATGATATATCAGACTTGTTACATTTGCAGCCTCTGTTTTTACTGGCTGCGAATTAACACTGTAGTTAAATAAAATCATGATGTATTGTGCTGACATGATCTTCATATGCGGTTTGCAACTTTTAATTAATCTATAAACTATTAAAATCCATAGTATTGGAAAGTACTTAAGTAACAGTTTGATTGGTAGATTTTGGTACCTGACCTGATTGGTACAGTATTATATTAAGATATATATACCACAACTCAAGCTAATAAGTCAAAATCCAACACCTAACAGGTATATAAAAATAAACATTCTAATAGAGAGCTTCAACCATTATTCCATTTCATCATTGAAAAGCCAAGACAGGTGAACTGATAAACAAAAAGAAAGAGTGACGGACTCGCAATAAAAAAAAAAAAAAAAGAAAGCACAAATTCTCCTGTTGCATTTCTCATGTGTCATTTCACGTGGTTTGCGAACCAGAGATTCAAACAGCTGGCAGTATTTGAACAAGCTTCAACCACTGCACAGATCTCAACAGTATGATTGCCACTGAAGATCGAGACCCGTCCTCTTAAAAACGCATGATGCGCATGTCAAACTCCCAAACAAGAGAAGTAGCACCGTAGCAGCGGAGATTAATTGTGAAGATTAAAATTCAGTCTATTTTTTTTCTCATAACCCCTTGCAAAAATTGGAATCCGACGTTACGTCCTGATGATGTCACTGCACCTAATGTACCCAATGAGCTGCTAGGGAATTCAATCTATTTTTGCATACTAACTGTACTTCAAATTAAGAAGCACATATTCACATGTGTGTGTGTGAGAGAGAGAGAGAGAGAGAGAGAGAGAGAGAGAGAGAGAGAGAGAGAGAGAGAGAGAGAGAGAGAGAGAGAGAGAGAATTTTTTAGCTAAAAAGTGTGGGAACGATAAACTGCGTAGAAACAAAAATTGTAAACTCAAACACAAGGCATTTTTTCCATTAGCCATTCAACTGGTTTCAGTCACACTTTTTAGCTCAATTTTATTAAAATAAAAATAAAAACGTCGCAATTATTTGTTTTGGTTTAACTTAGATTTTATTTCATGAGAACAAGTATATAATTTTAAAACTCTGAACAACGAGTTTCAATAATTTTAAGACAATCGTCAACGGCAATAAAAAAGGTAAACTTTTCTTTGCTAAAAAAAAAAGGATAACTGTCAACCCACTTTTGAAAAAAAATAGGAATAAAATTATTTTATAAAAAGGTTAATTGTGACATTAAAAAAATATAAATCACATGAGAGTTACATATGACAGCCCAGGTATAAAATTTCGATAAGAAACATGAGAGTATGGAAGACAAATTTTTTGCGATGGTTATCAGGCGACTGCTATATTTTTTTTTTTCGAAAAAAAGATAGGAGCTCTACCCAGACAAAATGAAACAAAAAAATAAATCAGGACTATAATATTACTGAAGGGAGAAAAAAATATCTGTAAATACTTATTTTTTAGCTAAAATCTGTTAAAACAAATTCTCCGTACACCAATCTCACCTTTTATTATAACATCCCAGTCCTAAATAGGAGTTTTGTTCGAGTGAGTTGGAGTCAACTTTATGACTCGACTGTACCTTAAAGTTGGAAATACATTCGAGTTTGTTTAGTTATCTCAAACCACTTTCTTCAATCTCGCCTCACTAATAAAAAATTGTAGATCTCCTGTATGCACTTCTTATGTGTTCTTTCATGCGGCTTATTAATCACAAAAGGGGATATCGAACTTGCGAGAAAACTGACTTAAGCAAGGCGAAAATGTGAATTGAACATTACGTTCTTTGAATTAATTAGCGCTGGTACACGTCTCCAAAAAATAAATCAGCGAGCGTATCATGGACCTTATTGTTAACATATTTTTGCCTTAAAACATTTTAGGATATCTTGTCGACCAAATATGGACCTAATATGTGCGAGTGTGAGATGATTTGGAATTAAAAGATATCTTAATCTAAAGATTTTGCATTCCATAATAATATAATAATGATGATGTAACTGATGAGATGCCTGCATATTGGTATAATTATATTTCATAAACGTACTCCACTATGTCAATATATGCATACAATAAAAAAAAAATCCAATAAGCAAAACCTGATCTTATTAGTATGCCTAACCTTACTGGATTGCATTGTACGTATTAATTATTAACATAATAAATATTTGTATACCAGTCTTTGCTATCATTAAGCAACTAGTAATCTAGTACTGACTGATTCCAATTCATAATTAATCAAAAAGTCAACTTCGAACGCTTAATAAAACACATACGAAAAAAAAAAATTCAAATTTAAATTATATATGGCATCTTCCCGCAAATCATGCTTATTTTATCAGTACAAAACAAATGAGAGGAACTGATATAACAAAAACAAAGACTTCACAATAATAAAAAAAAAAAAAACTACAGATCTCCTGTTTGCACTTCTCATGTGTCCTTTCATGCGGATTACCAAACGACAGAGGAAGACAAAATGCCATCTCTCAAAAATGTGTGAAGTACATATCAAACTCCACAACAAGAGAAGTGGCAGTTGAGTTAACAAGTTTGCTTAGCATATAACCCCTCGCAAATCTGAACTTCCCTGTACCACCTACAATGCTCCGCTCCGATGGTCCCGATGCCTTGATCACGCCTAGTGTAGCCAATGAACTTCCGTTGTACTCTCCAGCAGTGAAAAAGAAGTTTATTGCGGCCAGGCCTTGCGATCCATCAAGTGCAGCGTGAACCCCCATTCCCTATGAAGAGAAAAAGTAAAGAGATTGATCTGTCTAAGGACAAGAAATTTGATCATTATGACTTACAACGGCCTTTGTTTTGTACTTCAATACTAAAAAAAAAAAACATTTTAACCAAAAAGATACTTCACAGCCCAAAAGAATCACAATCCTTTATACAAAGGACCAAAAGATCATCAGGAGCCAAGATCGGTGAAAAGGATCGATGCAGCCCGATTGATCTAATGACTAAATTATTATTGGGAAAAACACCAAATTGGAAGTTAATGCTGCCTACCTGAGCCCCACCGATCAGTGCAGAGTCGGGCTGGGTCCCAACACGCAGGGTGTTGTCGAACAAGTTGATGTCGCCAAAAGTGGTGTTGCGGTGTAGAGTAGTGGATGTAACAACCGTTGCATTTGGGCCAGAATCAACCTCATGGAAGTAGAAATGCAGATGTGTTAACTTCTCCTTTGGAGAATAAGGCATTGAGGTAGTAATAAGAGTGGCTATGAAAAGGAGGCAAAATAATGTTGCTTTGGTTGACATGTTTTCAGAAGATTGTGTGTGAATAGAGAGAGAGAGAGAGATTTGTGCTATTGCTTGGTTGAAGTTACATTAATTTGGTTCCTTAAAAAATAATAGACTGATTGTTGTTTTCTGGTGTGCATGCTTGTTACTCTGGAAACAGAGATACTCCACTATTCTCCAATTTTCTTTTGAAATGAATTCTGAATTCTGAATTCTGAATTCTGTATGATAAGATGGTAAGAGAGAGACCTCCTAACGAGCGATTGTTGTATAATCAATTGGCTAGAAACAAAGGAAGTCAATGTGAATGAACTTTACATGGGCTGATACGCACCTCCAAAATGTTAACCATCGACACTTCCAACTCCAGATTTATCTTTTGGCACAATGATGTTTCCTAGTATGTACTTTATTGACAGAATTCTGATATATTAGACAAGTTTGTTATTAATATTTTGGTGCATCGGTGACTAAGTGTACTTCTATATAGGGGTGTCAATGAAATCCGTTTATCCGTTTATCCAACCCGTACCGCATTTGATAAGGCGGGTATGGGTAAGGTTTTATTTTCGTTAGACTAACGGGTACGGGTACGGGTAAAGAAAAAATTTCGTTAACTTATTGGTATGGGTACGGGTAAGAGCTATTTCATACCCTTTATCAAACGGGTAAAATTTTACAAAAATATATGTATATATAATCATGATATTAGCATATTTCATAAGATATGTTATTAGTTCCGATCTTCATCCAAATTAATTTATGTTGATGAAAAATTAATTTATACTATATTATATTATAATTTATAATTAGTTATATAGATATCTTTCAATTCCATTGATATGGAAATAAATTTCATGATATTTTTTATATCTAAAGTATTATCTAAATGTTGTACTTTATCCGTATATTTATTTGATATTATTTATTTAACACATGATATATTTTTTTATTTAATTCATAATATTATTATTACCCATTATGTACCGTTATCGTACCCTTACCGTTAATTCGTAACAGGTACGGGTAAAGCTATTTTTAATGGGTACGGGTAAAGAAAATTTTAGCGAGTGCGGATATAAAAATACCTTCTACCGTAACGTACCGTACCCATTGACAGCCCTACTTCTATATAACATTTACATGTACCACTGATCATATATCTATTCAACAATCTCGGTCTCAAAATCAGGCGAGTGTTTCAATATTCAAATCTAAATTGGTCATTTATGGGTTCTATAACGCAGTGGGAAAAGTTGATTAGAAACTTGCAATCAGGCTTGGCCCACTAAGGCCCACATCAGTCGGAAACACTTGCGTCTTTCCCTTCTTCCTCTTCTTCTTCTTTTTTTTTTTTCTGAGAATAGTACAAAAGTACATAAGATACATTTATTATTTAATTGTTTACAGAACTATGTAAGTATGATAAAAAGCAAAGGTGTATCTCGAAGAAAATCATCATACTGACGGCAGGATCTTATATTGTGTGCACCGTCAACGATGGTGGACACGTGTACATGTGAACTCCATCGAAATTCTGAAAAAAATTTATATATACGCCTTATAATTTAAACGCTATCACTGAGCAGTGTTTACTGAAGTAATAAAATCCGTCACTATTCAAAGAAAAAAATTGCCAGTAAAACAATCGTTTGATCTGGTTACCAAACATGGCACATATTCTGCAGCATATCATATATTTCAAAATTTAGTTTTAAAGATAACAAGGTTAAAAATAATGGTCACTTAACTTTTTAATATCAGCTTATTTATTAAAGTCACAGATACGTGCACACTTAGGCCTGATCAAAATGATTTTTACCTGAGATTTCATTTCATTTCAATTCATTGGAATTAATTTTTCGAGAATGCATTGGATCTAATAATATGGAAATTCCAACCAAATGACGTCAAATCCATCCATTTTGATTAAGAATTTTCTAATGAAATGAAACAAAATGAAATCCCATTTTAAAAAAAAATGTCATTATGATCAGGGTCTTACAGAAGCGTACCCATCCATTATTAAAACTTAGGATGAGCCTTTTATTTAGGGGTGAGAGTGGGGATAAGCTAATATTCTCTGGAGTAATCTAAATTACGAAGTGGTCATGTATTTTATACGATTTAGAATAGTCGGATTTACTTTGTAGAAAAGTTTTTTGAGAGACGAGCTGCTTTGAGATTCCTACATAATTTCATGGTGAACATAAATTTAAAACAAGTTTGAATTAGGATCATTCTGATCTCTATTCATAAATTTAAATGCAGCGCTGATAACTACAATCAACCTCTAAAGCAATCACGCAATCAATAGCTATTTTAGGTAAGTGCGCTCAACTCTTTTTTTCGAAAATGGAAATCGCGAACTCTCTCTCACGCGATTCACCCTCACCTCTATTGTTCTGCGCTTCACCCGCCTCCCCTCCCTTCGCGCGATTCCTCTCCGACACGCATCTCTCCTCTCCCTCTTGCTTCACCCACCTCTCCTCTCCCTCTCATCTGAGTCCCATCTCCTCTTCCCTTCCCCACCTTTTCCCTCTCTCTCCACTTCCCGTCGTGCCTCTCTCCTATCCTACCTTTCTTCTTGATAAATACAACTTCTTAATATTTTAGTTACTCCCTTGTATTGTTATTTACTCCATTCGTAGTGTTTAATTACTCCCTAATAAAAGGTATATACAGAGTTATTACTTACTCCTTAGTACTATTTTAGTTACTCCCCTGTACTTGTTATTTACTCTCCTCGTTGTGTTTAATTACTCCCTAATAAAAGGCATACACAGAGTTATTACTTACTCCCTTGTACTATTTTAGTTACTCCCCCATACTCGTTCTTTACTCCCCTCATAGTGTTTAATTACTCCCTAATAAATTTACACAAAGAGTTATTACTTACTCCCTCGTACTACTTTACTTACTCCCCTGTACACATTATTTACTCCCCTCATAGTGTTTAATTACTCCCTAATAAAGTTATATATAGAGTTATAACTTACTCCCTAGTACTATTTTAGTTACTCCTATGTACTAGTTATTTACTCCCTTCGTAATGTTTAATTATTCCATAATAAAGTTACACAAAGAGTTATTACTTACTCCCTCGTAATATTTTATTTACTCCCCTGTACTTGTTATTTTACACTCTTATAGTAGGAGAACCAGATCTGAATGACTTTTCTCTTCTCACCAGAGAAAAGGGATGTGAAGAAAGGGAGAGATGAAGAGGAAGAGAGAAGAGATGGGAGGTAGGGAGAGATCTCAAGGGTGACGGAGATCTGATCATCTTCCTTCTTCCTCTCTAGCCGAGCACGAAGAAGCGCGAGGCGAAGAGCGACGATGCGGCGGACGGAGAGGTGGTTGAAATGATCTCTCATTCGCTTCTCTAATTTTGTGAGTAGAGAGGCGACGTGTGAGGGAGAGCAGTGAGGAGGTGCGCGGAGGAGGTGGTGCCGTAGAGGATGAGGAGAGTAGAGGCGGAGTAGAGGGAGGCATGAGGGGAGGCGAGTGAGGAGAGCACAGGGGATCAGAGGGAAATGATTTAAAATCACGCTAGGGTGAGGGTGAGAGTGAGAGTGATAGAGCTCTGATTGCTTGATTGCTTAAGACTCTGATTCTCATTTAAATGACCAGGTTTATAGGTTATGTTAAAGGCTTAAAGCCTAGTTATAAAATTTAGATTACAACAGAATGTTGCCTTAAAACAAATGAACGATGACAATATGGGCTCAGCCCAATAAAGCCCACAAATGTCGATAACACGCATTTACCTTTGTCAGCTTCTGTTTTCTGTCTCGGACGCCACGCCATTCCAATCTCTTTTAATTCCCAAGAAAGCATTATGCAGAGTCCAAAAAGGCAACAAAACATAATTTTACCGTCGAATGTCGTCCGAGACAGAAAAAGAGATTGGTGTTACTTGAAATCATTTACAGTTGCTACTTGCTCAGTATCAACTCAGACTTGGAAACTTCCTCAATTACATTCTTTCGCAACTAATATATATATAACATGCTCTCATGCAGTGGTTCCAAGGGAACATGAGTGAGTTTACATTATGTACTGAATTATCGGTACATGTTCTTTAACTTCTTTCTAGAGGTAGGTTAGTTGAATTTGCAGTAAACCTAAAGTAGTGATTGCAAAATGGTGATGTCATATCAATTTACGATTTCACACTAATGTATGACTTGCTTCGGGAGACCCTGACTTTTTTTTTTTTTTTTTTTTCTACTTTTCACGACAGGCCATAGGAATAAGATCATGTCCTGCTGTAAATTTTACATGGCCTTTATGGTGATAAGAAACTTGATCTATATGTCACAGAAATCATGTATAATTTACATGTAGCAAAGGTCGTATGATTAGAGCATAGCTAGAGTGATTGTGGAAAATGGTGCTGATTACGTCATCCAAATTTAACATTTTTCTTGACAATGAAAGTTTTTTCTGTAATACATGGAAAAGTTTGTGGGCCGATTTCAACTAGTAGTCAATGCATGATGATTTCTTCATTTATAGGTTTGGGGCTGATTTAGTGCTGCCATTTCATATCCCGTGATTAGTACCATAATTGTGATAGGTATGGTGATTAATTAGTTAGGTTCGATTATTGGAAAGAACATAGTAGGTAGGTACTGTTTCCAATGTAATCATACAGTTGTTGAAATCGGCCTTTTACTTTCATTTAATGGTACACTTTCCAGCTGTTGATCGCTCGGAGGGCCTTTAATTTTCAGGGAAAAAGGTGATACGGGAATACGGGATTTGGTAAACCTTAACCTAAAAAGGTAAAAACCAAATTATGTTCAGTTATTAACATGTGCCTAAAAAATAGTTGAAAATCAAATGAAATCGAAATGGTATTAGTCGTTCTCAGACAGTTGAAAATTGTAGAAATCCAACAAAAAATGCTACAATATTTTCAGAATTCGATGCACAACCTGTGATTAAGTTTCTAGCATACTTGATTCTAACATAAATCATTAAATTGCTATTTGAAAGTTCTAGAATTTTTATAAAAGCCCACCTCTCTTTGAATCAGTATGTTAATATGATTTTGTTTCACATTCCCATTAATTTTCCATATTTTCCTTTTCTTTTTCTGACAGTGGTTTTACAGTCTAAGCATGCATGTTATGTAAAAGGATGTAAATATAATACAAACATAACAACTCAAGAAATTATTTAATCCCTGTAAAACTTCTTTAAAATTGACAATACAATAAATCTAAGCAGAACCTTGTCCTTGGTGAAATACCGTAACGTTATACTCGACCACGGCATTACCCGTTGTCTGATCAAACGTGATCGTCTTGGCATGTATATAACCCCGTGCATACCTGAATTTACCGGAGCCACCAATCACCGGCATCTCCCTTATCGGGTCAAACACATTGTTACGGCCTAGAACTGCCAGTGTGCTGCCATTGTTCTCCTGGTCCATGAAGACCAGGTTCATGGCCATTAGTAAGTGCCCCCCTTCATCACGCGATGCCAGCGCGTAGAGCCCTTGTGCCCGGCCAACCAGAGCGGAGGATACGTTGGGCTCGGCAGTAAGTGGGTCATCTATCATGACTGTGGCCCCAAACCCTGTAGGGGAAGTGGAGGTAACTGATGCTGCTGCGACACGAATGGCTGTCGGGTTGGAACCTCCGGGTAGGTCGTGAAAGTAGAAATGGAGGTTTGTCTGGGTTTCGGTGCCATCGGCTATGATTCGAGGTAGGATTGAGAAATGGAAAATGAGAAAAAGTGTTATGACCTTGGCGATTGCAAACATGATTAAGTGGTTTCAAATGTTGATAAGAGATGGTTTTGAACTTCTAATCGTTTGATTCTTAAAAGGAGGTGAGTATGTTTGGTTGTTTTAGGTTGAGGGAAAACAAGAAAGAATAAAGGAGGAGGAGTGCTGAGAAACAAGCGAAGTAGTTGTAGCAGGTAGCTTTGGACTGATGCGGTGTATTTGTTTAAAATAGTAAACAATTTGATGCAAACTCTATGATACAAATGAGTACATAGCCTAATTGGGTTGGTTGATGAAAGCTAAAGGTCGGTCAGCGACTTTGTGCTATCCTTTTTTCTTCTTTTTGAAAAAAGTCATTGTTCATTTTGTTGAAAATTAAAAAAACGCAGTCAATTACATCATTATTTTTAACAACCAAAGAAAATAACTCAAATGTCCGGTTGCAAAAGAAACGGTTGGAAGCCTCTAAAAAAAGAAAAAGAAAAAAAGGAAACGATTGGTAGACCTTTTGGGCTCAGCACCGACACATCCTGCTTTTTTCTAGAAATGGAACATAGCTGGTACCATTTGTATGAAACGCTACCATAAGGACCACAACCATAAGAGAGGGAGGAAAAATATGTTACAATGTCAGCTAAAACATTAAAATATGTTACAATGTCAGCTAAAACATTAAAACCTTGCGGTACCAGCAGCACAAATCATAACCGGTAACTAATTCAAGAATTACAAAAATACCCTGCATTACAAAATCTCTCTCAAAATGCAACATAACAAAGGAAGTTTAAAACAAAGCGTCCATCATTTGAATGGGGATCCGTTCCATATCCTCAAGAATGCCAAATTTGAGCTTGTCCTTAATCATAGAAGAAATCCTCATCACACTAATTTTTGTTGTTTTAATAATACCATTAGCAAAAATACACGTCATTTATAATCTTCCAACTGCACCAGAAAACTGCACTCAGTACCACTGTACCACTAAAAACAGCAAAATTGAAAAGGCCTTGTTTATCTGTACCACAAAGAGAGAGAGCATAAGTCAAAATGTCTCTTTAGTATATATGCCTAACGAGAAGCAAATTCTGACATGCCCCAATTCCTTATTCCGGTGTCAAACCAAACACCATAGGAATAAGGAATTTGGGCTAATTCTGGGCCTTATTCCTATACCAACAAAACTAAAGAATAAGAATAAGGAATAGGGACAAGCACGAATTTCGAAATTCCTTATTCTTATTCCCTATTCCGGTGGTATCCAAACACACCCATACCTTGCCACAAATATTTACATGTCAGTTGATCCATTCTTTTTATTATTTTAACTAGCATTTTGTAAGTAAATAGGGTATATAAAATGCTGCTAATAACACAGTGTTGACTAGTGAAAGGAGTTGGCCTCTACAACTCTGCAATTTTGCTTTTTTCTTGTTTTTTTTTAGAATTTCATCTATAAACGTACATGCACCGAGTCAGAAATTTTCAATTTCCTATCACTAAGATGGTATATCCAACGTATTTTAGAGGAAGTGTGACAAGTTTACACTGAAAAATATCATCAAAATAATATGCCTCTTCTGCATCAAAATAATATTTTCAAATTTAATCAAATCTGATTTTATTTTCTACTTAAATCATGGAGAATATATCTACTATTCTACTACTTAAAATCAAATTTAACCATTCACTCAACTTCCTTCAAAATTCATATGGCAGCCTAAAATGAATAAAATTAGATGTTTGCATTTGTAGTCCGTGGGCCTTGTTTGAAGACCCAATAAAACTAACTACGTGCACCTGACATTTATATGGACCGAAAAAATTATAACTAACCTTAATTAATTTAGAAATTATAAAATAATCCGTTTTAATTAATTTTTTAAAAATGACTGCGCAGTTTCGGAATCTGAGATTCCGAAACTAATTCTACTTAGTTTCGGAATCTGAGATTCCGAAACTAAACCTGCCGACTTTTCTGAGAGAAAAAATATTTTTTTATTTTTTTTAATTAGTTTCGGAATCCCAGATTCCGAAACTAAAAATTCAAATGTTGAGACTATTCTACCGCAATAATCCGTGCATTAAATGATGGTACATGGTAAAGTGTGGAAGGTACATGCCAAAAGAAAGAGACAACCTAGCTATGACTGTGAAGCTGGCACTATTAAGCAGTAAACTTGTTTCAACATTTTGTTTAATTTATTATAGTCATAGCTAGCTATGACAACCTAGCTATAATGAATTCTTGTCGTTTACTTAGATTTTATTTTTTTTCGCATGTGCCTTGAACTAATACATTTTTTTTCCTTGCCACCAAGAGATTGGCCTCGAGGCTCGAACTATCCTTTTACTTGGAAAACTTTAGGAAATTTTAAGGCTCTGATCGGAACGAGAAATTAGCAGCACCGACGTCAATTGGAATTCACGATCAGACCCTAAAAGATTACTGCTACTATATATGGTTACGTAGCACTTTGTTTTCTCGGAAATAATATTTAATAAAACAAACAAAATGCGCCAAAAACCACGAGAATCTTTTGTATCATATTTCTATGCTGTTATGAACGTTTCTTATCCGGATTATTATTGTATGGAGTTAATTACTTATATTTTCGACGGTTATATTTAATTGGACGTTAGTGTGATCCTTTCAAAAATCCTCTTTTAGTCAATTAAGCTAATGGGACCGGATAACTACTCTTTTGAACTGAAAATAGGACTGAAAAATAAATTAGACCGGATAACTACTTGCATAACTTCATCGTGATATTCACATCACATATAGTTAAATAAAAACTTATTCACATTCTTTTCACCGAATCAGGTCCGATGGATTTGTTATGTTCTTCGAAACTTCAGTTATATTTCCATTTTTAATTCCAAAACAATTGATTTATGTAACTAAACAGTCACCCATCAAGAGACTCTAGGGAAAAAAAAATCCAAAACAATTGATTGGCTAACCATACTAATGAAGTAATGATAGATAAAGTTTAACATAAGAACTATCCAAATAATTTTATCATCGCAGGGAGCATTAATCCCAATATAATAATTACTTCTTCTATATATTTAGTTTGAGTCCCCACTCGATACTTTCCGAAAACAGAAGAGACATGGTCAAGTCGTCCGTTAATTAATTTTTGTTCCTTAAACCTAACTAGGGTGGGTTAGATTTGGTAGAAGCTTCACCTTGGTAGCCACTACCAAGTTTTCTAAAAAAAAAAAGATTTGGTAGAAGCTTATGCTTAGTCAATAAAATATTTGAATAAGATGCCAAGACGTCTTCTCATTGGGCCGTTTGGTATTATATATAACATTATAGTCCGTTGAAATTTTATCATGGAAAATATGGGAAACAAAATAAATCATATATTTATTTATTAGAGACATTGGAATGCTACCAGTTTCTGTTACTCGGATGCTCAAATTTATAACAGAGACATCAAATTAATGAAGAAGTATTTAAACAAAGAAAGAAGTACAAATCTAATAACGATATAAACCTAAACACTTCATACCAAAAGTCAGCTTTTGAATTTTAACAGTTTCAAAGTTAAACTTAAAACTGACTTTGTATGCTTGGATTTAGAATCGAATTCAAGCAAAGCTCAATGAAAATTGAAATCTTTAGATTTCGGTTTTAGAAGTGGTGATTAAAAAAAATAAAATACAAGAGAGGAGACCGATACATTTCATAATCATAATTATAATTATAATTATAATTAAAGTAAATATATTATGCATCATGATGCACAGAAACTATCGTGCATCATGGCCTTATCGGTCGATAGTTTTGCAAATTGAGTAAGATCATGATATACAATAGTGCATGATACATAATAGATTTACCATTATTGTTATCATTATTATACTTGTAATGGAAAAATGCAGTTTCTTTCTTCTTTTTTTACTTCCTCAAATAAATAAGATAATTTATGATGACATAACTTTGCAGGCAAAAAAAAATTAAGCTTGCATATATTAAACAAAATATAATGTAAATTCACAATCTTGAAATAAAATTACCAATCTTTTTTCGTTTTCCTGTTTTTATTTTGGGGACCAAATTATCCACAAAACCCACATTCAAAAATAGTGGAAGTCCACTTCTGATGCCATTGGTACTGAACCCTGATCAGTTGCTTGGCTGCGGTCCATGTAAAACTTTTAATCTTGCTATTTTTGGTAGAGCATGGAGAATTATGACCCACTAAAAATAAATAGGCAATCAACCCTTCCTTTTTCTGACTCAGCTTGCTAAATTCTCCAATCCACTAACGGTTACTTGGCAAATCAAATGCTTTGGTCAAAAAAGAAAAAAGAGGCACTCTTTGACCAGACTGGGCGTTTTTTTTTCCCAACAACTCATCTCTTGTCCAATTGTATGAACTGAAGAATTGCTCGTACCTTCCATTGGCACGAGGGAAATTCTTTTAAATTAAACAAAATGTTGAAACAAGTTTACTGCTTAATAGTGCCAGCTTCACAGTCATAGCTAGGTTGTCTCTTTCTTTTGGCATGTACCTTCCACACTTTACCATGTACCATCATTTAATGCACGGATTATTGCGGTAGAATAGTCTCAACATTTGAATTTTTAGTTTCGGAATCTGGGATTCCGAAACTAGCTAGTTTCGGAATCTCAGATTTCGAAACTAATTAAAAAAAAAATAAAAAAATATTTTTTCTCTCAGAAAAGTCGGCAGGTTTAGTTTCGGAATCTCAGATTCCGAAACTAAGCAGAATTAGTTTCGGAATCTCAGATTCCGAAACTGCGCAGTCATTTTTAAAAAATTAATTAAAAACGGATTATTTTATAATTTCTAAATTAATTAAAGTTAGTTATAATTTTTTCGGTTATATGGACCTGTGTAATGCTTTTATTTGGGCTTTAAACATTTTGTTCGTACCAGTCCATGAGGGCTTCTAAGTTACAACGCCTTAACTATTATTTTTGTTTAGCTTTCAAAAAAAAAAAAAAAAAAAACTATTATTTTTGTTTTTTTTTTTTTTTTTTTTTACTGAAATCCCATGTTCGACAATGCCTCACTCACACTTTACACACATTAGGATACCTAAAAGAAGTTGCATTACACTTGACGAGAGTTTTGCATGCAAGGCACACTAAGTTGGGTAATTGCTTAAAAAAAAACATTTAGGTGTCTCTCTGCAAAAGCTTTCCTTGAATCAAAGTAAATCATGGTGCACTTTGATACTAGCTAAATTTACTATATTTCTCTAGCTAGATTGCAAATTGAAGAGTAACATTGCTTTTACACCAGGCGTGAATTGAGTAAATTGTACATAACTTGTGTTTAAACTATACACTTCACATCGGCATTACCGTTTTCAAAATTTCAAAATAGCCCAAACACATTTTAAGTTTGCACCATCTAATCCATCTTTTATATTTTCACTTTTACAGTTGCTGATTCTTCCAAAAGGAGATGAACTTTTCTTTGAAAGGTTATATTATGAAATCATTTCGCATGTTAATGGACTAAGATTATTTTTCATATTTTTATTATAGTTGGCACAATGTTCAAGGAGGGAGTTCACATAGACCACGAGGGGAATTTTAAATTTAGGAAAAAAAAAATAATGTTAACTAATTCGCACAATTAAGAGTGTGGTAGAATGAAGTAAAGGGAAAAATCGCCCGACCTACCACTAATGACTAATTTGGGTAAGCTCAACATCAAAATCACAAACCACTTTCATTATATCATTGCTTAGATTGCGCTAACAGGAAGTATCACAACCTTAACCAAGTTCCTTTCCAGTTCCAACTTTCAAGTAATTTTTATCTTAGGAATTGACAACATTTGCACTTTAGTTTCATAGGGATATCATTACTTTCAAGTTATTGCATAAATGCTGGGTAAAACGGGTAAAAAATTTCAACACGCTTTTACTCTTGGTCTTGTAGTTTCAACAATTTTCATGTGACTTCAATTACGAGTTATCAATGCTGAATTTCTTGTAAATTGCATGTGAACGAATAAAATGAAAAACTTTGAAAAGTCATCGTAAAAAATTAAGAATACAGGACTAAAAATATGAAAATAAAATTGAGATGTTTGAAAATTTCGTGTTATTGGTCTATGTTGGTACGACCATTGGCCCAATTAGAATTCTTGCTTTGATGTGAATACTCAATACTAAATGACATGTTAATTCTGTTGTTTCTAACCACTTATTGTCTAGATCTAATTCGACAAATTAAGAACTTGCTAATTGTTATCTGACCTACATGGTTCGATTTTGGATATATTTGAGATGTCAGTAATACAGGACTAGGTTACTGTAATTACTATCATTATCAAAATAGCGACTTCAATAAAAGAACAATGAACTAAAGCGTCTCGTACCAGATTGACACACCTGTCGCCACTTCATAGTTGTTCTATGCTCTACGGTTTTATTCTACGGCTGGAGGTTTCCAGTCTCTTAAATCTCTATGTGGTTTTGGTCATCGTTATATCAGTGCACACATCATTCAATTGGAGAATACATTTAAAAAGACAATTCTGAGGCAAAATTGTATTTGAATTCTCCGGATACAATTTTAAGAAATTTGTTAGACTTTGAGATTTAGGAACAAACAATTTAGATGCTGTCTAAAATACTAAACTAAGAGATATGAAGTCATGTTATGAACTTGTAGATATATTATGAATATTTGACAATCAGTAATATTATATTTGTTGGAATATGATGCTGCAGATGATCGTACCCGGGATCGGATGCATGGCATGGATAGACACGGGTTGTGCTGCATAAGATAGTGTCTTGGATCATATGCATGGCACCGACAGAAAATGACAGTTCCGACCTCATTTAGAAGTATCTCAGAGAAGAGGAAATAATCCTTGGAGATATTGTAGAAAAGGAAAGAATATACACAAGGAAAGCGATGATTGATTGTCGAGAATTTGGTTTGATTATTTGAAGATGTGATTAGATATTCTTACATTTCTTACTCTATTGTTTCTTAGAGAAGAAGTTATTAATTTTCTATTTATTCATCTTCTCTCCTTGTGTTGTATCAACTCAGACTATTCAGAAAATAATAAAAAATAGTGTGCTTGTGTGTGGAGAACGTAGACACCAAGTTGGTGCTGAACCTCGTTAAATCTCGTGTTTTCTTTGTTTATCTGTGTGTTTAATTGATTTCTGAGTTCACTGTATCAAGATCCTAAGAGGCACGGTCCATGTGTAGATGCATTTGGATCGTGCCTCCCCACATCTGAATTGACGAAGAATTATTTCCGTGCGACGACCGACGATATTTTAACAATATTATTATTTATTTTTGTAATGTTGTGTATAATTTACAATTCCCCATACATTACTTACAAAAGAAAAAAATAATAATTAAGAGAGGAAAGTATGCATCGGTTTTTGTACGAAATAGAGAGCACAGAGAGATATGATAGCCAATGTATTCTAGCAAGACAATATATAACAAAAAGGTAACCTCACTTCCATTTTCGGTTTCATATCTCACAATTAAATTGTAACAGGAGTAAGACAATAGAGATAATTCTGCAGATAACAGTTGAGATAAGGACAATAGAGATAATTTTCTTTTCTTATATCACAGCAGACATAAACAATTTCACTTATAGAAATGATTTCTTAGGTAGGAAAGAGTAGTACCAGTTGAGATATTATTCTTATGTCTTATACTTATCATCATATGCATTCATTATTTTTAGGTAACCAATCAGTATCTAATTTATTAGGCACATACAATCGGGCCATACCATAGAAAATTTTCCATCGTGGCATCATTTATTGAAGTTGTGACAAGCAATACCGGAGGCAAGGCAGAAGATTTTTGGTATTAAAAATACGAAACAATTTTTCATTTGAAGATACGAATTATTATGTGCTACATTATTGGAAAAAATTTTAATTTAATTAAGAAAAATACAACCAGAGTTCTAGAGCTTTTGCAAGAGAGAAGAGAAGAGAGAGAAATTAGAGACACAAAAAAAATATAAAACTTTATTAGCAAGAGAGTTTATTCCACTTAATTTATTACAGAATTTTCTCATTTAGTCTGTCAATCTAAACTGATAATTTTGACAGTAGTCCCAAGCTTCTATTTCAAGCTTAAACCTTTACACTATGTTTGGTTCAGAAAATATGTCATTTTTGTATAAGGCTATAAGTAGATCAAATTATAAGTAATCACTCATCTATTTGCCTTCGTGACCACAAAGAACTGGTTCTATGTAGATGTCGTGAAGTATGTCTCTTCATTAATGAATTGAAAGTTCATCAGTTTCTCTGTTTTGCTACTGTGATGACTTAATAATTATTACATCTTTTTCCCTGTTTTTTACTATTATGGGAACACATATATATTATGACAAGGATAGTTCTAATACACATCTAATTTTCACGGCACATTAAATTAATATATTACAAAATATTTTATACGAACAAAAGTTAAATTATAGATGAGTTCATCATTATTTTAAATATAATGTAAATCAAATTGGGACTAATTTGAATGTCAGCTAACTTTTCATTAACAAATCCATCTCTTCACCTTCGGTCTGCTTCTTTGGGGAAAAAAAAAGCGAAGAAGAAAAAAAAAAAAAAACTAGGGGAAGGAGGGCGACCGTGGGCCTCGGTTCTCCACCTCCCTTGCTAGCCTAGGTGGCCTTCTTTCTCTCCACTGCTCTAGCCATATTTTTTGTTTTCGTTTTTGTTCATGTTGGTTACATAAATTTGTTTCGTAGTTTGTTTTCATCTACCTTCTTTTTTGGTTTAATTATGATATCTCTTCTACCAATGATATTTGTCAGACGCTGCTACCTTCTCCACTAACTCTAGCCTCTGCTCTTCTTTCTACTTTTTGTTGACCGGCTATTTTTTTTTTTATCATCTACCAATCATTCCTTACTGTTGCAGTAGAGTGTTTTGAGAGTGATCACCTAAACTATGTATCAATTTGAAAAAAATAGTAGTTGTGCTCCCATAGTATGTGAGCAATGTTTTATTCTAATATGATATCTCATGAAAATTATAGTTACATGAAATAAATAACGTAAATAACCAAACCGATGAGATAAAGAAAAAAAATAAAAGACTAAATAATTCTGAAATAAATAACAGAAAGAATAGGAAAAGTAAAAGTTTTTTCTATATATTGGGTACACACTATCTATTTCAATATCACTTCTAATCAGCCCTCTTGTCTATTTCCATATAGATTCCAATCAGAGCTCTATTTGTTTCTGTTCTAAATGAAAAAAAAAAAAAAAAATCAAAAGATAATAATTTCTCATCTACCATTGACATCTAACCATAGATTAAATTGATTAACGATACAAAAAGTGAGCACACGATAGATCTAGAGGTGGATATACTCATTCTTAAATGTTAATCCATGCGTTTATAAGGATAGTGAATAGTGATAGTGATGAATTAATCTGCCATGAAAGATTATTTCAAATGAAGCATCGATCGTAAGATGAATTTTATCATTATGCAGCTAGTTGGTGGCGATATTTTCATATGTAGAAATGTCCCGTAATCCAGAATTTTTTTTCCTTCTCTTTCGAGTTTAGCTTTATTAAATATTCAATTTTTAAATTCTCATCTTCTCGTTTCATTTTTAAATGATTTTGAAGGCGGCCAAACTTAATGTGTTTTTAGAAGTTAATAATGAAATGCCTAAGGTCATCATTTAATTAATCTTTCCCCCCAAAAAAAAGGAGGCTATACTAAAACATTTGTAGTTTGATGTTTGAATTATAGCATTGATAGCTCCAACACTTAATAAGATAAACCAGTTTTCTCATCTAATTTTCAAAAGTTATTTTTTCTTTTCATTTAGCCCCTGGCTAAATTTGTAATCTTGTTAAACTATTTACTTATTTAATAAATCTGGACACTCATTTTTTCTCCAAAACAAAAATAATATTAAAAAGAAAAAAATATATCATATCTTCATTAACTAAAAATATTCTATTATAATATATGCACGCACAAAGCGAGACGAGAAGATGAGAAGGTTGGTGGAGTTTTGCTTTCAGTGTAAATGCCTTTGTCTCGGTGCGGGCCACAAATCCTGCACCACACGCCAATCAGGTCTCTCTCTCTCTCTCATTCCAGACATGGTCCCTCAAGACCATTTTTAGACAAAACTGCCCTTTGATTTTTCATAATGCTTAAACTCCAGATAACCTATGACATGTCTAAATTTCAAGGATTTGTCTCGACCTATGTTATAATTGTTTTAATTTAATTAAGTTTGAAAATTATTATTGTTATTATTATTTCGTTACAATCTCTTATGGCCTATTCAATCAACTCCCACCTATTTGCATTTAAGTTTACTGTTGATGTACCTTTCAGAGATGCTTATGTGATAATGATTAGTTTTTTAATGAGATCATGTTGCGGTCTTTAAATAAACGTGTCAATTTCTACTTGATCAAAATGGGTTAAAATGAATCTGATCAGTTTAAAAATCATCAGATGAGTTAATGCGACAATTACAAGTATATATTATCTGATTCTATACATAGGTCGATCATATTAGGTCATTAAGCAAGTTATAATCAGAGTTGATCTATTTTACTAGAGTGGTCCACCAAAAACTAGGTTCAGATACTATAGCAAGCAATAAAATTAAGAACAAAATCACACAAATGTGAAAAGAAAATATCTCAAGATCAGGATTAAAACATGAATGCCGAGAGTCATATTATGACAATATGGTGTCTTCATCTCATGTAGTTTATGATCTACGATCAAAAGGAGGATGAGATCAATTCAAGCAGAATCGTTATTGAGTTGATTGAATTAAGAAGTTCCGTACGTAACTCGATTGAACTAAAGTTCAATAACTTAGAATAAAAAAAGCAAAGTTTATTTTCTTTTCTCAATTTAATATTTAATTTAAGTAAATAGCACTATATCTAAGCATGAAAAATCAGAACCTGTAAAGGAGCTAAATCTTAATATTATCAAAATCATCGGACTTTCTAGTTGACGTTCTCCAAATTAGGAGTATAATAATACAAATTTGAAGGGCTAGATAAAAATGCCATGAGGGCTAACTTGTAAACTCAGGACTCGGACAAAGTCACGATTCACAAGTGACCAAGTTGGTGGACGAAGGTCGCAAAGCCTTAATCTGAATGATAACAAAAAGGAAAAAGAAAAAAGGAAAAGAGAAGAGTGCAGTAAAGAAATGTTGTGCAACTTCAATATAGGCCCAATAGGGTACTAGGTTTAAGAGCATAAACATTCGATTGACACATCATTGACGTTACTTTTCTCACCATTCATGAGTCATGATGACTCATGAATTTTATCTTTTTTTTTGGGTTATTTTTGAACGTATTTTTATCGATGGATCGGAAATATCAAAAACAAAACAGTGATAATTAGACAAAATATTATATTATTTTAATTTTTGAATGAATTAGAAGAAGTCTTTGTTGGATTTTTTTTTCTTTCCAAGTCTACGTTCTAATTGATGTCAAAACAACAATAATAATAATAAAATAGTGGAGCAAATATACCCATAAGTGTTATAATTTGAATTGAATTGATTGAATGTATTTACTATTCAGTAATATAGTTATAAATATATAATTGATATCTAATATATATATTTCACGAGTTATAAAATCATCTATAAATTGACTTACAAGCTCATCAATAGCTGTCAAATGTGCATAACGGGCACGGAATATCCCATTTATGTTTTCGTTCCGTTCCACGTAACAAAACAGATACCTGTTTCGCTTAGCGAAAATTTTTTCTGTTCCGTTCTTCATTTACCATTGATTTCAACACATATTTCGATAAACAAAACAGTAAAATTTATCAATCTTAATTTCGTTTATGTTCTGTTTAAGAAACGAAAGCCATTTTTTCTTTCGTTTAATGTTCCGTTTGACCGGAACGGAACGAAAACGTGCCAAATGGAATGAAATTGACAGCTCTAGGCTCATCCTCCAAAAGAAAACCATATAATATGTTTCACATTAAAATATGGTTATGAAGTGTGCCGTGCACCTGAAAAGTTTGCATTATACCATAGGTATGTAAGTTTGTCGCAACAGAATATCGAGGTTCCTAAATTATAGGCCTTAATTTGTTCAGAGGGGAGCTAGAGGCTTGTAATAGCCACATGTACATAGCTCCGGTAGCATTCGGCTATCTTATCCTTAATTTATGGATTCCTTTTTTTCTTATTTTTTTATTATTATATTTATATATATATATATTTTTTGTAATGAGAACAATGCTAAAGAACAACTCTACTGCAAGTTACGTTTAAATAAAATTAAACAGTCCAAATTAAATAATATATCTTTTGCTAAATATATAAATAATTGCGATGTAATATGAATCCTTTTATTCTGATCATGAAAAATATATAATCGTTTTGCAATTATATGTTACCATTTTTTTTATAATAATAATGCGGACAAGTTGCTCTGGCAAATTACATAAAGTGAGTGCAAACTTTTTATTATAAAATCTCTAGCATAGTTTATAAGTTAAATCACTAAGAAGTTCTATGGTCTTCTATTATTCACAGCGTCCTACTTAAGTGTATGAAGAACTCAAGTATCTAAGGAATTTTTGTAACAAATGTTTTGCTATGTGATGAATGATTGGATTTTTGGAGATGACACGAATATATGTAGTAATTGAAAATTATCAAGTATCCTATATATAAACTATTTGCTTCGAATGTTGGAGGACTTTTTAGCGCGTTCCTGCCATGAACATTCTCGAGGAAATTTTTATGACATAAATATTTACGAAATATATATATATCGATAAAAAACCAAATATTGCATTTAAGTGTATGAAGTAATTGAAAATTACTAAGAAGTTCTATGGTCTTCTATTATTCACAGCGTCCTACTTAAGTGTATGAAGAACTCAAGTATCTAAGGAATTTTTGTTACAAATGTTTTGCTATGTGATGAATGATTGGATTTTTGGAGATGACACGAATATATGTAGCAATTGAAAATTATCAAGTATCCTATATATAAACTATTTGCTTCGAATGTTGGAGGACTTTTTAGCGCGTTCCTGCCATGAACATTTTCGAGGAAATTTTTATGACATAAATATTTACGAAATATATATGTCGATAAAAAATCAAATATTGCATTTACTATAAAATATAAGAAATGCTAAAGTCCAATGTATAGGACTGATGTGGGTCCGTCCAATATGATCGTATTCATGTATCAAATTTCAAATGATTGATCCAAACGGTTATATTGAATCTTCATATTGAGAACATATATGGAACAAAAGTTTATTTTCTTAAAAAAAATTTATACTATCTACTTTGTATTAAAAAAAAACGTTGTTATTGGTTCCATACAAGTTCTATGAGCGGTTTTTTAAAAATACATAAATTAAAAAAAAAATATAAAATTTGGCTTAATGCAAGTTTCAATACGAAGATTCAACTTAATTGTTTGGATTGTTCATTTAAAATTTCACATGCGAATATGATCATGTTGGACAGACCAAATCCTTATTATATACGTTAGACTTTCACATTTCTCCTTAGAAATGTTTTAGCTCCAAAGAAGATACAAAGTTGTAAAAAAAACAAAAAACGATTATAACAGTAAACAGGGACGAAGGCAATAGGGGGCAAAGGGGCTCGGCCCCCCTAAGATTTTAAATTTGTATGAAGAGCTTTTCAATTATATGCTAAAGTTCATTGGTATATATATAACATATTGCATCCCTAAATAGCTCAAATACAATCTAGTAAAGTTTATTGTTTGTTCAAACTAGTTTAATTATACTTTTTTTTCCTTTAGAGCAAATTTAGAAGACAAAATCACAAATAAAACATTGCTCAAATATGAAAAATCTTTACTTATTATTTTTTAAGAAATAATTACTTATTTATTGTATTTGATACAATTCATGTTCAGAAAATTTACTACTATAAAATGATGAAATATTATTTTTTATTATCAATTTATTACATTTTTTAACTTTCAAACTTTAGTCTAAGTTGAAATTCTCGCCCCTCCAAAGTTGAAATCCTGGCTCGGTCCTGACAGTTAACTTCTTATGAAGCACTATTAAAAACCTACACGTACAATTCGGTAGTGAGATTCGGAAACAATTGATGCTTGGGAAAAGCAAGATAATTGGTACTGTTGCTTTCAAACAACAATAAAATAAAATCTTTTATATGATTAGATATGGTTGTTATTGAGTGTTTCAATCAACATTTTCCCTAGATCCGTCATTTCAACAATTATTGGTAACTTCTGCAACATATTTCATGGGTACGAACTTTGACCGGAACCCATTCGGGACAAATTAATTGCTACAGGATTGAATATTATTTATTCAAATTCGGATTCGGTTTCAAATATTTTATGGATTTATGTAAGGATATAGATTGTTTTCTTAAAATACTATTAAGATTCAGATGTGTTTTCTAATTTGGAAACAAATATGAATATAAATATTTATAATTATATAGAATTAAATTATTTTTTTTTATTTTCATGTATGTCTCAAAGAACCATATATAACTTCGATTTGGATTTTAATGCGCAATATATAATATAACTACAAATTCAATCGATAGTATTTATACTTAATAAATTCAATTACAAATAGTCATCTTTCATTCAATATTAAAGTTTATTTTTCATCTGCTTAATTATGGTTCAAAGAAGCTCAATTTGGTCTGCAACTTTTTTTTTTTTCCTTTTTGTCCTTACACACATTCTTTCGTCAAATATACATTTTTTTTTATGTCTTTTCAGTCTAATGTGTTATTCTGTAAAAAAAAAAAATCTAGGCTAAATTTACTAATAATTAATGGAGGCCCAATAATTAGTTCTTCACACAACATGATATATATATAGAGGATTGCTAACGCGCCATCGATGGCACGGAGGGTCCCGTGCCATCGAGTCGTTTTTCGAGATCCAAAATTCAAACGTTCAATCCGAATAGTTCAAGTTGATCATCGTATTGAAATACCCTTGGAGACCAAATTTTACATTTTTTCGAATTTTTTTGCTATTTATTATGATATTTTCAAAAACATCATAATCGGAGTATTTCAGGCCCTCCAATTTGAAAATATCATAATAAATAGCAAAAAAATTCTAAAAAATATAAAATTTTGTCTCCAAGGATATTTCAATATGATGATCAATTTGAACGGTTCGGATTGGTCGTTTGAATTTTGGATCTTGAAAAATGAGTGAATGAAAAATCTATGGCACGTGCCATCGATGGCGCGTTAGCAATCCTATATATATATATATAATCTGATTTGAATTTTTCTTGACTAACAGTAGAGTTGGGAATGTTGAAAAGGCTGCTATTATGCAATTATCACGTCTCTTCCTCCAATCATGTTCTTAAAATTTTGGTCTAAGAGACTAAGATATCTGCTGATATTAGTTCAGTTTGCGTGTTATACTAATCAACTCATCAATCATCGTTCATCATATAGTTGCAACTATGCATCAATCAAATCACTTAATACTTTTGTGTAGTTCCTGATTTAGGAATGTTTTGAAAACTTGAACCAGCTAAGTCACTGGTTCAGGATTTTTACCGTTTAGTTTGGTTGAACTAATGACAATTCTGGTAGCTGGAGATAGAGAGGCGGAAAGAGACGATAGAGAAGCCGCAGGAGAGGGCGGAGAGGCGTGAGTCTGACCGGCAGTTTTAAAAACCAACTGGACCGGTTAGAGATTTGATTTCCTATTTGACTGATTGAGTCAGCCCGGTACCACTAATCTGTTTCTAGGGGCATGTTTATATGCGCCTTATGTCGATTCATCTCAAAGTCAGTATGTAATTGTTTATGGCGGACTTAAATTTTATAATAGGCCATCTAATAATGAAAACAACCCAGTTCCACAAAGAATTTTTGAATTTTGAATTTTATGGAGTTATAATCACAATACACACTGAAATTTTGAATTTATTTTAGGTGGTATAATGACTTAAAATTTTTTATGATAAAACTAATTTCTTTGTCGCACGATTTATATTTGATGACACTTCCTATAAATACTTCAACTAATTGGGTGATTTATTTCCTCATCAATAAAATGCGAATTTGTCTCCAAATAGTTAAATTATCATTTAAAATTTTTATTTATTTTATTCACTAATTATTGCAATATTTTATTTATTTTAGATGAAAAGTCAACTGTTTAATAACCATTTGTTTAGAGATCACCATCTAAACTCAAATTAAATCAAGATTTAAAACCCGATGAAAAAAACACTTGGAAGAAACTTTCGCAGTTGATGTTCTCTAGTTTCTCTACTGAGATCTTTGAATCAAAAAAAAAAAAAAAAAAAAAAAATTTGCAGGACTCTTGTAAGATAGAACGTTTAGACAAATATTTGAAATTATAAAATTAAATGGAACTAAAACTAATGAAAGATTCATTGTTAAAATAAATAAAAACAATGATAGAATGCCACTTATAATTTTATACAGCACCCGTGGGTTTTAAAATCAGTTTAAATAATTGACATCTCAATATCTTTTTTTTTTAGATAAACTTGGCAGCGGCTGCCAAGTAAATTGACATCTCAATATCATAGTACATTTTTATTGGTGCGTTTAATACGGTCAAAACTCAAGAGGAGACAGTTGAATCGAACACAGGATTCCTTTTTGTGACAGTTGATACCTAATTTCAGGGAAGGTAGCTGTAGCTGCGAATTACGGAATCCAAGACTGAAATGGGACCCGATCCAATAACGAGGCTCATTTCGCCTTTGCATAGCATAATAAAATAGACAGCTGCAGAAAGTTCTTTAATTTAATAATGGACCCGATCCAATAATGGGCTGAAAGAACCAAAATATTTTTGTTTATTAGTTTTCTTAACATATAACGGTTTTTAGGAGGGATAAGTAGCACTGTCAATATCCTTTCGTTTTCAACCATTCCGTTCCGTGCCGTCCGAAACGGAACGGAAACGGATGGATTTTTGGTTTCGTTTTTTAGAAACGGAACGGAACGGAACAACATTTCGTTACGTTTCAGGGATATATCGTGGAAAATGAATGTAAAAACGAAACAGAACAAAATTTCCGTTCCGTTTAAGGAAAATGGAACGGAAACGAAATGATTTTTTGTTTCGTCCAATGAAACGGAACGGAATCGAAACAGGGGTGTTCCGTTCCACATATTAACGTTTGACATCCCTGGGGATAAGGTCCGGTACATGTCTGACAAAGTCAAATTCTTAATTTTTCTTTGCGGGATTTCAACTCAATTTATGTGTAAAAACAACAGTATTGGTGGCTATCTGTTCTAAAACAAAGCCTTGTATAATTTCCCAAACAAGAGCCGTGATTCATAGTGATTTTTAAAACAAAATTACCGTTTCAAGCTCATTCAGCTCTCACGACTTTAATTAAACTAGAGGGTATATCGAGCTTCGCTCGATGTAGATATTTATAATAAGAATATTTTTATTATATTTCTATTGTTTAATTATGTTTATTTTTAGATATATAAATATATATTTATCTTTAGAAATATAATTTAGTTATTGTACATACTTTGATTTGATTGAATTTAAAGAGTTTGATCAATTAAAAAATATATATATACTTGTGTGTAAATATAGTTATAGTTATATGAAATAATATGATTTATATTATGTTACTATTATTAATGAAATGGAATATGTTTATATATGACTTAAATAAAAAATATATCGTAAAAGATATGATTTTTTTTTTCTATTTTCAATTGAATGAATTTAATTTATATTTTGTAAACCAAAATTAAGAATGATGATGAAAAAAAATTAAGGTGGAGAGGAACTCTAAGCAACACAAAAGAGATGTAAACATGATGAAAATAAAAATATGAAGGGGTCACAAAATCAGAAAAAATAATATTGTCTTGTCAAATTACTATCCGTTGGTGAACCGGGTCAGTTTTATAAGCAATAATACCCGACACACAAATAATTACAAAGTATCACATTACAGAAATCAGAAAAATGTTATCTCACAACTATTTCACAATGCTTGGAGTGTCGGATGACATTTAACTAAAGGATCCCGACACCCACACATCTTTATTTATAATATTGATGTAGCATATCAATACACGAAAAAAATATGCAGCATCATACTTTTTGCAAGTAGCATTAATTAATCGACTTGAATTTTAACAATTTATAGTTATTTACAATAATTTGAGAAAATCATCTCATCCTTTTTTTTTCAAGCAGTGCAGGCTTAATAATTTTACAAATTTCATTGATAAAAAAAAAACAGACATGGAACCAACAATTATTAATAGTCTAAAAAGTACAAATGTACAATGATCCATTGGATCCAAAAGTTACAAATAGTCTTTTCAAAAAAAAAAAAAAAAAAAATCAGTCCATGCTTCTGAGAGGATTCAAAATGAATTTTTATTTTTCTTGAAACTTAACAAAAACTTGGACAATTAAGGAACGATAAAAATTAAATAAGAATAGCCAGCATGCCTAAATATGATAATTAGAAGGATAAAAGTATTTTATTCATGATTTAAATGGTTTCAATACTATGTATATCGTTTTTAGATTTACAACAAACGATTACTAACGTATTAGTAAAATTTCAATCAGTGCTTAGTAAAATAAATTAAAATCGGTTACTTACGCATCTTGAGTGAAAGGTTGCAGGTTCGAAATCTAGCTGAGGGTCTTTTATAGATATTTATTTAAAAATAAGTTGGGAGACTTGACCCCAATTTATCTAAAAAAAAACGGTTACTTTTGTAGTGAGACGGATTGGTCGAATTAAATATATGTGTAAAAGTTAAAATCTTAATTAAAAAGTAAAAATCTTTAGGATTAATTTCAATTATAATGATTTAAGAAGGATTACTTCAAACATCCTTCCTCTGGTGCGTATTTTGCATTTTTTAACTAATTAAACAATTCGCACTAGGTACGGAAGCTTAACTGAAAATACTAGGTTGTTCATATAAAATACGATTATGACAGTAGCGTGGACTTAAAATATCAACGCAAATTAAAAAGGATATTGGTACATCTGGTCTACCATTTATCTTTCTCATTGTTCGAGGTTTGAAAATTTATAATTTGACTAACTCTTGCTAATTTGAAATTTTAGAAGACAATTATTTTTCTCAACAAAAAAGGTGGAGGAATAAAAATAACTGTTGTAAGTTGAATCAGTCAGTAGCCTGTCAGCACTGGACTATAATTATTATTATTTTTTTTTCGGATAGATTCAACGAAACAATAATCATCATGAGAGGCAATAAGACAAATATAATAACTAAATGAATCATACGCTAGGCTAAATTAATGATATGAAATCATCGTACAAATTTTGAGTACACTCAAAAGTAACTAATATTATGAAAACAATAGATGAGAGAAAACGACTATATTATCTCTTCTACTGTTATCACAATATAGTATATTCCTAAGTGATGTCCTTGACAATCAAAATTTAAGTTGCTATTGGAAAAAAAAAATATTATATCAAGAAATATAATTGGGTCCATTATTTGAAAACCGTCGGAGAAATTAAGGAGCTTTCTTCCCCTGTGAATTATTATTTGAGAACTATATCATGATATACAATAGGTTACTACTTCCAACATATTTGGAGAGCAAAAATATAATAACAATAAATAAATACGGGGAAAGGATTAAAAAAAAAACTAACTTCTTCATGATCTACAATTTGCAAATTATACCAAAGAAAATTTTCTGTTAAATTCGGAAACAAAGCTACGGTGGTGGGTGATTTCCAAAAATTTCAAAGTATATTTGTAGATAGAAAACCAGACTTGTTACATAATAATGATAAGTTTTATAGCTAAAAATGAAAAGCACTCTTATCGCAGCACCTGTACTTACATTTCCAAGAAGATGTTAATCAGTTTTGAAAGTGGAACTTGAATTTTCTCTTCTATTTCTCAAAATGTTGATAACATATACTGTCTCTATAATAAGTACCTCTGCACCGACTAATTTAGACAGGCCATCTTTTTCCAAATATTTGCACACATTTTGGCATCCTGGACCCATCAAAAGATATGCATTTTTTTTTTTTTTGAAAAAAAAGATATGCATCAGATGCCACATTGCCACTACACCACAGCATAAAAGCACACGCCAGTGACGCCACCCCAACACACATACACACAGAAGGACACAAACACAGCAAGTAAGACGTATGGGAATTTAGAATAAATCCATTTTCCAGCTTTGTGCGCGCTCAATAAACTCTCTCTCTCTCTCTCTCTCTCACCCTCTCTAGTTTCTTCCCTCCCTCTCACTTCCCAAGGCAGTGCCATCCGACTCTGACAATTAGGTAATTTACCCCTCACTGTTTTTCTCATATCTGCATAGTGTTTCAAGATGCCTCTGTTTCCACATTTGGGTGTTTCTCTTTTTCTTTTTCTCCTTTACAACTCAATTTCTCTGAAATGTGTGCTTTATGTTTCAAGCGCACATATGTTGTTAGCATTAATTTTACCTATAGCTTATTTGTGGCATATCTCTGGCAATTCCAATCCGTGGTTCTTCTCAATCTCTCTCACAATTTTCTTTCTTTTTTGCTCCAATTCCAATGAAGTATCAATTCTCATCTTTTCTTTTATAGTAACGATTGGTTATTTCTGAATTTAAAAGGCTTCTCAGATATGTTGTATAGTGTGTATATATATATATATATATTTTTTTTTTTTTTCAATTTTTGAGCCCTATTTTCCTCTCTCTTTTTTACAAAAGTTTGAATTGTCCATTGACCTGTAGTCATGGCCATTGACTTTCGTCACCATTGTTATGTATCTTTTTTAAATTCTTTCCACAATATAATAATCTAAGCTATTAATTAACCCGCGTTTGTAACCGTAACCGACCCAAATGGGTCCCTTTTTAACTCTTCCCCTTCCCTTTTCTCTCCATCTTTTTTATGCATGCTTCTTTGCATGTTATAGTTTCATCTTTTTAGCTGTCTCTCTCTTCTTCTTCTTCTTCTTCACACTATATACCATATAACTTCTTATACAAATTCTTTACCTTATGCTCATTCATATAAGCTTACTGATTTAAAATTTTAATGGAAGTTTATATTGGGTTTGAATCAGACAACGGCTGTAATAATGGGGTTGTCACCAGGGTCCACGGAGGCGCGCCATAGAAATGGTGGTGTTTTGTAAGTTCAATTTCTCTCCTTTTTCTCTTTGATTACTTCCGTGCAAACCTCGTATCCTCACTATTCCTTTCTCTATTTTGTGCTCATCATGTTACGCATGACGGTGGGATTACTTTATAATTTTAATTTTAGTGGGGTTATCTGCAAAAAAGTTTCTTTTTCAGGTTGTCCTGTTTGTTCCAATGCAGCTGGTGTCTGCAATATTGCTTCACAATTTTCAGCAGTTGATAATTTAAGACCAAGCTTGAAATAGTTAATTCTTTGTACTTGTAGAAAGTTGTAGTTTAATTGGGGCAAATTAGTTGTTGAGATGATACCCTACTTCATTAAATTGTTCCCTTTAATAAACGCGTACTTATCCATTAAAGGGATATATCCATTACTGTACTTCTATTTATTTATTTATTGCATTTTGTCACACCCTGCAATATTTGGAATTTTGGACGTGAACAAATTAACCCTATACAAGAAGTGGGAAAATTAAATTTCAGAAATTTAAACTATAATAATTTGGTAATTCTTATATTAATTGTTTACGTACTTCATTACTTATGACTGATTTGGTTAGTTATCAATTTCAAACGATGGATTTTGTGATGTGTGAGACACATGTCACTGTCAAAGAAACAAGACAATCATAAATTCTATTGGTTAGCTTTTTAACTATAAGATAGTGCAATATGTCTCCAATAAAAAGTGACCCTGCATGACCTTATCACTTTTCTTGACCTCATTTCTCATTAAATCTGGCGTGATATGGCTAAATCCGAACTTAAATATTATCAGTCCTTTTCCTGTAGTAAGAAATGCCACTGTTTAAAATACCAATATCTAAAATTGCTGTTGATCCAAGATGTCGTTATTTTGAACAAGCACATGGATGTTTCTCTTCATGTTATTTTCGCTCATTTTAGCTGTTGTTTTCGTGATTCACAAACCTGTATTTTTTTTTGCGGTGTGTCCAAATCAAAGATGGTAGCTGGACATGGAACCAAATTTCCACCACAGATTCAATCTTATCTAATAATGCTCTGAAATTTACATTTTTTATATATATTAAATATGAATTTTCCTGCACAATCTTATTACATAAACAACCTTGGATTTTAGGAAAAAGCATCTGATTTTGCAAGACTTATTCATCCATCATTCTTCAAATAAAAATCATTATGTCTGCACTTTTCTTTGTTCTATTTCAGTGATGATGAAGCAAAAAGACGGACCCCAAAAATCAAGGTCCTACGAGAAGTCGAAAAATTCAATATATTCATATCTGAAAGAACTCCAAACTGTAAATTTGGATATTTAAAATTCGTGCTGTTTGCCATCATTTGTGGAGCTTTTTTCAGATTCATGTACGCGCCGCAGTATCATGAGCATTCCCATCTTCCGAGTCATGGGTAAATAAGTATTTACTAACTTAAAGTATTCTTTCACTTGATTCTGTTTAAGTTCATCACTTCTAGATGCAGGATCATAGCAAACATTATCATGATTTATAATTTGTACCATGACCATAGCTATAACCTAATTATATTGACTTTGGGGTTTGTAACAATATAGGTTTGTGGATATGAGATGGATATTCGATGTCAATAAATTAGATCCACGGTATGTATCGTCTGTAAGTATCCAATGGGATAAAATCTCAGAAGTGGTAGCAAATCTTGGGGCCAAAAAGCAACGAAATCTTACAATTGGTTTATTGAATTTCAACATGAGTGAGGTCAACTTATGGCAAGCTCTTCCTAATTCCAAAATCTCAGTTGCAACAGTGGAACATGCAAAGAGCAGCGTCACATGGGACAAATTGTACCCTGAATGGATTGATGAAGAGGAGGAAGAAGAGATACCATCATGCCCATCTTTACCTGATCCAAAATTTGATCAGGGTAATATATCATAACACTTGTAAAATACAGTTCTGAATTGACATAAAGAATATATATACGGTAAGATGCAAATTAGTTACCATTTTCCTTGTTGGGTTAATAGGATACTCTGACAAGTGATTCAGCGCAAGGTTAACTTACTCTAGAAGGATGAGCTATCTGAGAGATTTTAAATATAGCCCCAACAACAAATTAAAATATTTTAGTTGATATGGTTTCAATTTAGCAATTCGGCCTAATTTCTTCAACAACATTTATGTTAATTAGTTACTGCTACAGATTGCGTCTTTTTTTTTTTTTTTTGGGGGGGGGGGGGGGGGGGGGGGGGGGCTTTTGGTAGTAGCATACGGTGTGGTATTAGAGGCTTACGTTGGTTGAAATTCAAATTGTACAAAACCATGTGGTTGTTCCACTAGGTGGTATACCATGTGTAATTTTTTTTTAACCTTGATCTGGAGTAATGGTGCATGGAAGTGCAACCCAGTCTCCCAAACAGGGCATTAACACTAACTAAAAGTTTTCACAGGGTTAAATTTTGACGTGGTAGCAGTTAAGCTGCCATGTAACAGATCAAAACACAATTGGTCGAGGGATGTGGCTAGGTTGCATCTTCAGTTGTCTGCTGCTAAGCTGGCGGTAGCCTCAGCAAGGAAGAACTCACAGGTGCAAGTGCTATTTGTTACCGATTGCTTCCCAATGCCGAACCTTTTCGGGTGCAAGCACATGGTAAAACAAGAGGAAAATGTCTGGTTGTATGAAGCTGACGTCAAGTCACTAAAAGAAAAGTTACGATTGCCTGTTGGGTCGTGTGAGCTTGCAGTTCCATTTAAGGCAAAAGGTAAATGCATACACTTTCATTAATTTACTGTATTTCTCTAGATAAGGGAACTTGTAACAATCACATTCTTTAATTTGCCATGATGGAATTTCTAGGTGCATTGCTTGATTCCTTTTTAAATAAAAAAAAAATTTGTTTACGATTATGACCATCCTAAATTGATATTTCAATATAATACCTCAACTTAAACAACATCATTGATTATATAATAATTTCCTTACTCTTTTGAAGAATAGCAAGAATTATTACTCCTAAATGGATTTTAGTTGACATTTCAAAACATCACAGCACGACTATACTCAGTTGATCGGCACCGTGAAGCATATGCAACGATCTTACACTCTGCTGATGCATATGTGTGCGGAGCCATTGCAGTGGCACAAAGTATCCGCCAAGCAGGGTCGACACGTGACCTAGTCATCCTGGTGGACTCTGCCATAACTCCTGAGCACCGGGCCGGGCTACAATCTGCTGGGTGGAAGATTCGAACAATTGAAAGGATCCGGAACCCGAAAGCTGCTCAAAATGCTTATAATGAGTGGAATTATAGCAAGTTTCGCCTTTGGCAACTAACCGAGTATGACAAAATTATATTTATAGATGCAGATTTGTTGATTTTGCGGAATATCGACTTTCTCTTCGCCATGCCAGAGATAAGTGCAACACAGAATAATGCAACTTTGTTTAACTCTGGTGTGATGGTTATAGAGCCATGCAATTGCACATTCAATCTACTCATGGAGCACATAAATGACATACACTCCTATAACGGAGGTGACCAAGGCTACTTGAATGAGGTCTTTACGTGGTGGCATAGAATACCTAAGCAGATGAATTTCTTGAAGCATTTCTGGGAAGGGGACAGAGAAGATGTTAAGGCGAAGAAGACACAGCTTTTTGGGTCTGATCCACCCGTGCTATATGTACTACACTATCTCGGGCTTAAACCATGGCTTTGTTATAGAGACTACGATTGCAACTGGAATATTCCATACATGCACCATTTTGCGAGTGACACGGCACATGCAAGATGGTGGAAGGTGCACGACAACATGTCCCAGGATTTGCAGCGGTTTTGTGTGTTGCCAACAAAACAAAAGGCCGGGTTGGAGTGGGACCGGCGACAAGCTGAGAAGGAGAATCTCTCTGATGAACATTGGAAGCGAAAAATAACTGATCCTCGATTGCAGTTATGTTATGACAAGTATTGCGATTGGGAATCCATGCTTTCGCACTGGGGTGAGCCATACCCGAGCAATTCTAGCCCTGATCCTGGTAAAAAGACTTGAAGCCGTTAGGATTATGACTTTATGAGCATTTTTTCATTTTTGTGCATTTATTTCCATCACTTCGGCGTATATACTTGGTGGGTTTTATACCATATACTCTCTGCGAAACAGAAAGGTAGTTCTCGAGAACATATAGTACAAAGTTGATTAATTATACCTAGTGAGCATTTATAATAAATAAACAAATAAGCTCACCTGTTATTCTTTCCTGAATCATGTTTAGCTTCTCGATGAAAGATCATATCCGTATAATTATTTATTGGGCTGGGCCTATTTTAATTTGAAAGCCATAATTTGGGCTTTTCTGAAAAAAAAACTTTTCTCAATTCCGTTCATTTCTTCTCAAATTAAATGTTAGTCCTGAAATTGGCAAGAATCCCTTGACTGTAACAATTCTCAATTGATTGACGATGCGGACCATGCAGCTAAGCTGCTAAAATTTATGCAAGGACAAATAAAATAAGTTCCACTTAATTATGTTACTGACTTCCTTTTGTTTCGCTCATATATATTAATACTAATTTACATTTTCTTTGAATAATGAGACAAAATATACATCCTAATCTTTTGAGATAGACTAAGGTAATTTGCAAAGAAATCCATCGGTTTTACTTCAGCATTATATTTTTCAAAATCTGAGAATCAAACGATCAAATTTTATATTTCTTAAATTTTTTTTACTACTTTTTATGAAATTAAATAAAAACACTAGAACGAAAAATTTCAGGCCCTTTAAATTATTTATTATCGAGCCATTACGTGTTATCTTAACGGGTAAAGATAAAGTTTGAATATTTATAAAACCTCCACGCAATCCATATTGCTCTTGTTGATATCATGTATATCTTTAAATCCCCCTTAAACCGCCGAATTATGACGAAAAAATAGATTACGGTCTTAAAAGGTGCATCAACATACGGTAAGGAGCAACGAACCTAGTGGATTGTCAAAAACACAATTACGTATAATTTTCTTATACGTATGTCTCAAATTTTTTTTATTACTAAATTACTAAACATTTAAAAAGAATTTAATAATAAACATGTCAGGACACAGATGTCGTGACACCACCGCAGCCCCGTTGGGGATGAGACTACCATATGTTCCTTATTTTTTCAAAATAATAATTAAAATTTAAATTCAAAAAACAGTAAACACCACTCTCAATGGTGATGCCTGAAAAAAAATAGTTTTGAGAAATAATATTTTTTTTAAAAAAATAATAAGTCCCGTTAAGATTTGGTAGAAAATTGAAAATTTTTCAAACTTTAAAAACGAACACGACGGTCCTATATGGTTGAACACAACAATAGTAGTGGCGTCCTTAACTAGCTGCACCCAACGCGTTATTAAACTATGACATATTTATTATTAAAATAATTATTTTATTGTATTTATTATTAAAATACAAAATTAAAAGTATGCGCATTAAAATAATCTACGGAGCGTAGTTAGACATACAGAGATGTACTCCAAATGAAATTAAACAGCCGGCTGTTGCCACACCAAAAACGGTACCCTCCGAAATATGGCACTGTTTTTCACACTTTTATTCGTTATTACAATATTATACAAAATACTCTTACTTGACTTGACTAACATACCTCTATTTTTTATTATATTATTTTCTTTTCATTTATAGAAATTAAGGAGTAAATTGCAAAAAGTGGGAGTTTGAAAAGCAATTCCTCCAAAACATAAATACATGACCATGAGCGATGCCATTCCCCAAGATGGAATTTGATCCCTCGGAGAGCGTGTGTGGAATTTTATCACGAGTCGCAGTCTTCATATAAATAGCGACCATTTTCTCCCTCTAAAATAATAAAACATGATAATACTACGCACTTGCTAGACGATAGAGACCACAGTATTACATACAAAGGAACACACACCCTTGTAGTACTACTGTACACCACAGTACATCGTTTGTAAATATTATAAAAGCAATGGACTTGATTGCAAAAGAAGAAGAAAAAAAAAAGGATAGAAACAATTGATCGGAAATCAGGACGCTGAATTTTCGTGGCTGCTTCACCGTCAGTGCCGCTTCGAGGAAAGAGTGTAGCAGTAGCGACATTCCATTCCGTTTCTATTTCGGATAGGAAACATAGGACCCGGATCCGCATCCGCATCCGCATAAGCCAACCCTAGCGAGTCGAGACTCGAGACTCGAGACTGTGGAGTCGAGTAATACTATTGCTATTCCTCTTGAGTCTTCAGTCTTCACCTCGCCTCCCAACTCCTCCCTCCTCTCCCAGATCGCCTCGCCTATTCCTGTTACACTACTGGCGATCAGATGGAAACCACTTACAGACTTACAGTACACTACTAGTCACTGCGCAAAACCTAAATTTCATAAATTAGATACATCAATCACATCATGAAGGGCAAGGCTCTCGCTCAGCTCAAGCTCTCCGTTCCCGCGCAAGAGTCTCCCGTCGACAAGTTCCTGTAAGATCCATATTCCTCTCATTAACTTCTCTTCTTTTCCTTTTTATTTTCTTGGGTTCATTTATTTATTTATTTCTGCTTGGCTGATTTAGGACTGCTAGCGGGACCTTTCAAGATGGTGAACTACGCTTGAATCAGAAGGGCTTGAAATTGATCCGCGAAGAAACTGAGGCTCAGACTCAGGTTCTTATTTATTTTGCTCTCCTCCTGTCCGGCTGTCCCCCCCAAAAATAGAAAACTTTACAATTCAATTTCATCTAAGTAGGCAACGTTCTCAGCTTGTTATAGAATATGCTATTGGTCCACAGCAGACAGTGTTCAGATCTGACATTTTTACTTTTGACCCAACACCAGAATTTAATATTTTTAAATTGAATTTTGTGTACATCTCTCAAAGAACTTCTTTTGTGCAGGAAAACTGTTTTAATTTGTATACATGATGTTAACAACTGTTACTCATCTCTTTCTCTCTCTGTGCACAGTCATCAGATGCAAATGAAGAGGATGTGCAATTTGCATTGGAAGACCTAGAGACAATAAAAGTTATAGGAAAAGGAAGCGGCGGTGTCGTACAACTTGTCCGCCACAAATGGAACGGCAAGTTTTATGCCCTAAAGGTATTGACATTGTGAGCAGCAAAGTTCAGGTTGATTTGCCACTATGCTATTTTGGTACATAATTGCATACCAGCAACATGCAGTATGGTTATCTTCATAAATCAAAATCTGGACTTTCTAGACTTATCATTCTTTCCTTTCTGCGCAGGGAATACAAATGAACATACAAGAGACTATTCGCAAGCAAATTGTGCAAGAGCTTAAAATAAATCAGGTCTCACAGTGCCCAGAAATTGTAGTGTGTTACCATTCGTTCTACCACAATGGTGTGATTTCTCTTGTATTGGAATACATGGATCGTGGTTCTTTAGCTGATATAATTAAACAAGTCAAGACCATTCTTGAGCCTTATTTAGCTGTTCTTTGCAAACAGGTAAAGACGCATTACTTCATTGTTAGTGTTGCTTGGAATTTTTTTTTTGTTTCTATTTTTGGTTAAACATCAATATTCTATTTTTGGCAGTTTGGCACAACCAATAACAAAGTATGCTATATTAATTGATACCATAAACAGGGAAATGAATTATAGGAGTTCCTATTTCATTGACCTATTGTTCGAATGTTTATTATTATTATTACTTTTTTTTTGTTGGGAGTTGCAAAAAAACTCTTTTAAACAATACTGGTGAAAGGGTGTGATGCTGATAAAGTGATAAATAATTTAGCATATGCATAATATACAGCAAACAAAAAGAGAAGCTAACAAAACAACATAAAGCTACAATTTCATTCCCCTGTATTTAAAATTTCACTTCCAAGTTCCAATATTTCTATCATGAAATTTGCAATTACATATTGGGGAGAGCTGATGGCGATTGTTCGTTCTTAAACTTAAATTAGATTGAAAAATGGTAGTTTTTTTGACATGTGCATAAAGGACAGAATATTACTGGTTGGTTGGTCAAGTCCTAAAATATAGAACTCCAAAGTGTTCTACATTCTATGGAGGTTGTATTGCAAAATTATGCTCATTTCTTTCTGGCTTGATGTATGTTGACAATCAGGTATTGAAGGGACTAGTGTATCTGCATCACGAGAGGCATGTGATACATAGGGACATAAAGCCTTCAAATCTGTTGGTTAACCACAAAGGAGAAGTCAAGATAACCGACTTTGGTGTCAGTGCTGTATTAGCAAGCTCTATGGGTCAGAGAGATACATTTGTTGGGACCTACAATTATATGTCGGTATGTGAACCTAATCTCCTCAGCATGGAATTGGTGACAACTAGGAAAAACAAGTAGGTCAAATACCTGTAAATTTTATTGTTTGTTGAACTCACAATGGAGCTGATGGAGTAAGTAGTTTGGAAAAGTTGGTATTGGAAAGTGCTATATATTGTATTGGAAAGTGGCAAGTTTCTTTGTTGTTTATTTATTTCCATCTTAATTGATATAAAATTGATTGTGTTTGTCCTTTACTATTTATACCTTTTTACATTTTCAGCTTCATCTAAATTTCATCCATAGAACCTCATACGGGCAAACATGCCATTACAAGTTTAATCAACTCTTACAAAGGTTAAATACCTTATATTGGTACCAATCCTGCATGGGCTTTCCTTACCAAATATATGAACAGCAAAATCTCTCATTACACTGAATAATTAATACTGGTACTTTATTTAGAGAATGTAACCCCCTTGACTTGATATTGGTTTCTTATTCACTTTTCTTTTTTCATGTAGCCAGAGAGAATAAGCGGTAGTTCGTATGACTACAAGAGTGACATCTGGAGCTTGGGGTTAGTGATCCTAGAGTGTGCCATTGGTCGGTTTCCTTACATTCCTTCGGAAGAATCTGAGGGCTGGCTCAGCTTCTACGAGCTGTTAGAGGCGATTGTTGACCAGCCTCCCCCTTCAGCCCCAGCTGACCAATTTTCTCCAGAATTTTGCTCTTTCATTTCTGCCTGGTATGTTTCCTATTTCTGAGCATTATCAGTTTGTCATTACCTTTTTGGTGCTTGTTTGTTATTTTGGCATGTTCTAGTGGAATCGGGGTCAGTGAATTCTTTGGGGGTTATATTGATGTTTGAAGCCCTGATAGGCTGATAGCCTACATGCGAACTTCATTGCCTGGTAATTAAAATGGGACCAGAGCTATGTTACCCCCGTTCTTCTGTAGCAGAGGAGAACCGGGTGCGGGTGCGGGTGCGTGCCCGATTTGGCACCGTTGTGCACCGGATGCGCCACGTGGCGCACCCATTATTTTAATGGGGGTTTGACTGTCTTGTACGGTCAAGATACAACAGGGTGCGTGTATCGGGTCTTGATATGGTGTCTTGGTATACCATATCGCTACATGTATCAGGTCCGTGAATGCCATATCCGATCTCCATTTGCTGGATAGTATCACATGTGCTAGGTGGGGCACTACATGCCAACCGTCTGGGTGCTAGTCCAAAGCACATGGGGAGCTGCAAGCCTACAACCACAATTCCGAATTCTAACTTACTATGCTTCCTATGTAGGATATATATATAGGTGTAACATATGTTGTACTTTACTTGTGGCACTAAAATAAAAGCTTCAAAACCGGAAAGAAACCAGCAAATGGGATTATGGGAGCTGCATTTTTAACTGTTAGACTAAGGCCCATATTTCTCATGGGCCCAGAAATGAGTTGAAAAACGTACTAGTCATGGCATTTTTTTTTCTCAACCTCATTTTTATAATATTTTATATTTTTAACATCCAATTTTTATCATATTTTAAATAAATTAATATATATATATATATCGCCGCACCCGAATCGGAGATTTTTGAAAATTTTCGAATCGCCGCACCCGCACCGCACCGGGTACGGTTCTCGAACCCGAATCCATGCAACATAGGACCAGAGTATCGTGAGCTATCTTGGTTGGCTTGGAATTGTGCGTTGGTTGATGTTGTTTATAGGGATTGTTTGTCAAAGATAATGTTTCAGTGTTAATGTGGTTTAATTTTGAGATGAGGTTTGAATTCCAACAATGTCAGCACTTCAATAATTTCATGCAAATGGGACTTCATTTTTTTTATCCTTAATTTCTGTGGCTTTATGTACACAGCATACAGAAGGATCCTCAACAGAGAATGTCAGCCTTGCAACTTCTGGTTAGTGTTGCCACTTGTGATAGCCTTTTCTTCTTTCTTTCTCTTTCTTTCTGTAATCCTATTAGTTGGAATTTATGTGGTGCTAATTCTATTGCTTTTTTTTTTGTGTTCTATGATTAGGAACACCCATTCATAAAGAAGTTTGAGGATAAAGACATAGACCTTGGGATTCTAGTCAGCAGCTTAGACCCTCCTGTAAACTTACCTGAGTAAATGTCATAGAATAAGCTTTTTATGCTGTTAATTAAGTCCCATTCTGAATTTCTGAATTGTATAACTATTGTTGGAGGTTCTGTTGCACTGATGTTTGAGGCAATGCTGCATCAACGCAATAAATTTATCTGGTATATGAAAAAGGGAAAAAGAATTGCTCTGCCAAAAGATTACTTACCAAACACACTAAGATTACCAGATCTGGTGCCATCCGTATCAGAATTGGAGTTTGGATTATCTGATCTGGTACCAAATGGACTTAATTAACCCTTCAATGATGTGTCATTTGGTAAGTCTTCCAGTCTATGTAATCAGTTTCCTTCTTTGGTATTATGGCAAGCTTTAAAAGATGAAAATAAAATTCATTCCTCGTCAGATTGCACGTGAAGATAATAAAATTGAATGCAACAAAATGATTTTTCAAGTAATGATGGTGGGCAAAGTACATCAATAAAGCGGTAGCTGAACATGAAAAAAAAAAAAAAAAAAAAAAAAAAAACTTGAAACCTCAAGTAGTTAAATTATATTTAACATCTTCTACTAATAGGGAAAACTGAAATGTCAACAAATTATTAATGTATATACCACTTTTAAGCAATTCAATTAAAACAACTTTGGTAGATCCTGGGAGTCGATAGCATCTTACCTCAACCAATTGATGTGCACTAGCTATTTAATGGGTCTTGAACATGCTTGTAAAAGTAACTCTACATAACAAAAGTGATTTTTACACTTTTGAGTAGCGGAATTACATTGTTAAACTTTTCAAAATTTCAAATTTGCAAATTTTCTGTTTTTGTTCCTCCAGTCATATCATCATTTGATATGCACTTATTACGATCAGGTACTCACACAACTGCCATGTTGGGTGCAGTCCTGAGAAGTAGTCTTGGACCAGTGGTGAGATGGGGTTCTCCGCATACTTCTCTATATGGCCAGAGGGTATGCCTCTGTCCCTGCCATGGAGATGACGAAGTGGTTGGACACCAACAAATATGTGTTTCTTTTATCGTGTTTTAATTTGGATATTATATTTAATTTGACGAGAAGAGAAGAGAAGAGGTACCAGGTGGTTGATTTAGCATGGACATGATCTGTCCCCCCATGACCAGTCTTTTATGAGGAAGAGAACATCAACATATCATGATATCATCATCCCTAATAATAGTCATTTTGTCTCCCACCTCTTTGCAACCGACCGGTACCCTACCACTGCACCATCCTGCTCTCTCTCTCGGTTTAAGAGGGTTTGCTGTGTGACTTCCCTCTAGGTCTTTAATTATTGTTTTGGTTTTGTCTCTAAGCTCATGATAAACTGTTTTCAAACATAATTTTTCCACAAAAAAAAAAAAAATTATTCCTTTCAACAATAATTATTGTTTTAGCAGATCATCGCATTCGCTTCTGTTAGAATTTCAGTCTTGAAGATAATATTTTATTGGGTCGCTTTCGTGTTGCTAATTGTTGTCAGTTATACTTTTATAGAAAATTGAACACTATGACCATCCAGAAATTTTGTAGGACAAGAATCTCATTCTTTTTCTTTTTCTTTTTTTTTCTTTTTTTTTGTTTTGGGAAATACCGCAGGTTCTATATGTTTGATCCTCGACTGTTTCCCTACGGCATTCTACCATTATGATAACTGTTATATTAGTTATAATTTGTGTATTTAGTTTAATTGTAGCATTGATATTAGTCAATATAATTTTGAGTAATGAAAAGTTGTGCGTATCAAATAATAGCTTTTGAGATATAGTTCTTGATCTAGTACCAAAAAGTAATAGTCGTCGTTTCAAAAATTGACTAAATTTAAAAATAATCGGGAGTGATAGGTGCAATCTCCTAATTTGCAATCTTGTATCATCATCTCCCCTCCGTTCTCCACTATGCTTTCCCTCCGCTACGCTTCCCTTTCTCTCCGCTATACTCCCCTCTCTTTACAAATTGATCACTATAACAATCTGATCCCTTATTATAACAATATGATCCCATATTATACAATCTAATCTCTTATTATGCAATCTGATCCCTTATTATAACAATATGATCCTTTGTTATACAATCTGATCACTTATTATAACAATTTGATCACTTATTATACAATCTGATCTCTTATTATAACAAATATGATGAGTTATTATAACAATCTGATCTCTTATTATATTATAACAATTTGATCTCTTATTATAACAATATGATCTATTATTGTAACAATCTGATCCCTTATTATATTATAACAATTTGATCTCTTATTATGACAATCTGATCCCTTATTATAACAATCTGATTCCTTATTATAACATTTGTGCTTGTAAGATGAGAGATGGAGCGAGGAGTGAGAAGGGACGAACGTTGGATGAGGGAGGAGAGACATAGTGATTAGTGTAGAGAAGGATGAGAGAGGAGAGATGAAGGTTAGAGGTCGGAGGATGAAAGGCGGAGGTCAGAGGTTGGAGGAGGAGAGGCGGTGGAGGAGAGACGGAGGTCGGAGGTCGGAGGATGAAAGGAGGAGGTCGGAAGAGAAGAGGCGCAGGAGGAGAGGCGAAAGTCTGAGGTCGGAGGAGGACAAAAGGGAGAGAGATTACGCAAGTTTTAAGAGGAGATGACAATTTGGGGATTGTTTATAGCAATTCCCAAAAATTATTGGAGTAAAAGGGTTCTGACCTCACAAATATCAATTTTTTTTATCGCACAATTAAAATTTTATATGTTTGATTCGAAAGTTGATTTTATTTTCTTTTAACGACGGTTACATGGCCATAAAATTTTATAATTTTTTAAGTTCATTTGATGTTTGATGAAGAGATTATAAAATGAACATACTAGAATTAATCTATTATAGTTAACTAAATTTGTTCATTTTCAGTCTCTTGAACAAGTATCAAATGAACTCTAAAATTTATAAAAATTATGGCGATATATCGGTCATTAAAATGAATAAGATCAACAATTCAGATCAAATAATTAAATTTTAAAATTTGAAATAAAAAAATATGACCATTGTGACACTCCAAAAGTAGGTCACCAAAATACTTCTCATTGGAGAGCTACCTTCACATCAAACACATGTACAACAATTTTTAAATACTAATATATAGTATTTAATTTTTTTTAAAGATATGTGAGTGTCCGATCGTTTTGAAAATATAATTTATCTTCTGAGAGTATTATTGTGTATAGAAGATTTCATCTTCTTACGTAGCGGTATAACTTGATAAAATACAAATCAGGTTCACTAAAGCAGAAGCAATTTAGTCAAAGTCTCAAATATATTGCAGTAGTTCTTTTATTTTGAGGTACTCATCAATTGGTAAAGACCATGTACAAAACGAATTCCTCTTTAATTGGTTTGTACTTGTTGATGTACTTTATCAATGCATCAATATGATCATCCCAAATAATCCTAACCTTTTTTTTTTAACCTTATTACTACATTTTTTTGTACCTTTTACTGAAAAAGAGGCACATGGGTCATGGGGACATGAACTTAACCCAAGCCGTTGTAATATATATCAGACAGGGCCTGAATCCGGGATAGAGACAAAATTAGAAGTCTTTGTTTTTTTAGCACAGCCCAAAAGCATATTAAGGCCGTTGCATTCTATGAAATAACTGCTCAAACTCCTTAGGAATAATCGTTCACGTTTAAAATAAGAAGACTATTGCCATCAACCAGGCCCGTACTAGAAATATCTATTTTTTGTGTAAAATGATTTGTATAGCCTTTGGAGTATTTGTCTATAATATCGGAAGAAATCTAAAAGAATTCTTTTATGCAGCGCCTCTAATTTTATATTTCCTTCATAGATTTAATCATTCATGTTGGTCAATTTTGGTATACAAATTTCAGATTTAATGTTTACAGATAAAAAAGAACTCAAAAAAAAAAAAGAAAGAAAGGGAAGAGCAAGCACTGATCAGTTCTCAGTGGTCCATGAAATTACATGACTAATCGAGGTGGGGAACATCCACTACACAGGGCTAAATAGTAAGTGTGGTACTACAAACTTGGGCCTTACAAACACAAATTAAATTTTTGTGGAGCTCTCTGGGGCAGAAATGGCAGCCTGCTATGTCCATTATTTATTTCCCCTACAGTAAGATTGTTGTACTTTTGGTACGGTTTCTGGCTACGAACTAGTAGAAGAGCTGTACAAGCTTTATCTCACTGCCGAAAAGAGCTTCTGTCCCGTTTCCAGTCGCTATTTTCTTGTCCTACTGATATATTTATTACATGACATCATGCCATTATTATTTGGTCAACAACATATAATTTCTATATTTTTGTGTTGTTAATAAATATAAGCAACATAAATTCTTCTTTATTGGAGCTAGCTGCGAATCGGAGAGAATCGTTCGTTGCATTTTTTTTTTCATGTATAGAATAAATTTGTACCTTATGCATGTCCCTATCATATATCAACCAAGTGCATTGGAAAGCTCAATATCGTTAGGATTACTTATGAATTTATACTTCATAGTTCAAACATATTTAATTCCACCAACCATAGGAGTAACTTCTTTTCTTTTGCATTAAAACCCAAATGCTCCGTCTTTTGGTTCAAGATTGCATGCACATGCTTTGTGTCATGACCACCAAAAATTAGCAAACATGCACTAGATTCATCTTTATGCAAAGCTGAATAATTTTGGCGGATTTTACCATTAGTGTCGTGTGTAATTAGCTTGTGATTCCACAAATATATTCAATTAATTGGACCTTAATTTCATATGCATCATAGCTATATATATAAAAAACAATTAAACAAGAAAAAAAATATATATTTGTCAAAAGTAATGTATCTATATTAACATTGACTGGCTTTTGATTACAAAACAAAAAGGATAGCAAGACGATGTTAGAAGTATCTTTTCCTTATAGTAAGTACATTTAGCTAGATAATGCAATTTACTGACATCTCATGTTATCCTTTATATTTAGCATCACGTACTGCACACACTCTGAAGGACGCTACACTTTTGCACAATATATATATTACAAATTATATCAGTTTGTTACTGGAAGCACGCTCAAAACAAAAAATTTGCAGGGTTACACAAGCAAATGTTGTATGATTGATTCACCTTTCCCTCAAGGTAAGAGTGAAAGCAACCCACACGGAAATTCCAAGTTAAATCATTGGGCACTAAAAAGGAGATGAGAGCGCATTTGATTCAGTGCCATTGATGCATTCCTTTCTCCTCCCCCATCACAATCAAAGCTGTGCTTTTGTTTCTCTTTGGTTATAATTTTTTTTTCTTTTCTTTTTTATCTCGTGTGCTAAGATTTAATATGGTGAAACTTAATTGGGTCAATGTGCATCATGCCTTTCCTTAATCAGCATAGGCCGTAATAGAAAGTGGAGAACTCAATTACACACAGAGATATCAGAAATGAGTCTGCACATCTCTTTTCCACCGCTCTTTTTCTCTCTCTCTCTCTTATCCCTCTTATTCTCGTCTCTCATATATACTTGATTCTTGACACAATTATTAAAAGAGAACTTTAAGGAGAGTGCCCTTGAACCCCCCCCCCCCCCCCCCCCCCCCCCCCCCACAGAGAAAAAAATAATAATAAATAAATCAAATAGCGTGCCCCTTTGGCCTTAAAATCTGTGTAAACAACGTTGCACCCTTAACTTGAACATTAAGATGGATAATTTTCGTTGTATCTTAATATGTAGCAGCCATTGAACACTTTAAAAAATTAAACAGGGATTTGGTGCAGGCCACCGCCTTTTGGTGGCATATATGATGGTAACTTCAAATTTTAGTATATGGATACTGTAAATTTTGTGAGTGAAGTACCAATTTCAAATTATTAATTAAACGATATCTATTGGTTCGAAAATTGAAATTTCATATTTTTGATAGAGCTTTTACTAAAAATGCACCAAATTTGTTCAATATATCAGTGAACAGTTTGAATTCTTCGATTTGACATAAATGGAATGATCTTCTGAATAAACTATCACTTGGAATGGTCTCTATTTGCTTCTTTTTTAGTGCTCACTAAAATATCGAGTTTGTGGTATGCATGTGAGCTTCAAGCTGTGTCCCCTTTAATATCCTCTCAAATTCCGATAATTTGAATGCTGTCTAAGTAATGACATGTTTTGCATATACATTTGTATTCAGGATTGAGGAATATCACTGATTCTCAAATTACTCTCCTATCTAGCCTAATAATATCTTTCTGTGCAACAACCAAGTAGATAAATAACTCACTCCCAGAATAATACTAATAAAACTTCTCGCTGTATCTTTTAATTATGTTCCTTTTGGAAGTCTAAATAAGGTGTATAATGAACAGTAGATTTTGCATACATAGAGTATAGTAAAATTAAAGTTTAAAATAATCTTGAATATATCAAATTGATGCGTCGACATATCTATAAAATTAGAAAAAAAAAAGAGACAAAATGATCTAATTATATATATTATTATGATCTTTTTAATTCATACGTTGCTATTACTTACATAGGAACGTAGAATTGATCAAAACATGAAAATGATAAGACGTCATAAATTAATGTTGGTGCAAGTTGGGGGCATCTTGATATCCCAGTACGCAAAAATGTGATAAAACCTTGCAATCATGGGGCATCTTTTACCAAGCTTGGTGATTGGTGAACTCTATACTTTGGATAATACTTAGGCGCGGGAGGGAGTTAGTCACAGCATAGACAGGGCTTATCCTCAAAATATCTTATTGCAACATTCATAAGCCCAAATAATTCCATTATATGATGAAAAGTAATATATTTTCAGAGTCGTAAATGCTTTTTTCTGAGTTATGATTACTTGATGTTTTCAACTTTTCATCTCCTATTAATAGTTTGATGGCATTAGTACCGTACGTGCCGTGCTTGTATAGGTTCAATCGTATTGCGAAAATGGCTAGAGGCTTCATTAATTCGTTTCCTTTACGTTAATGATCATTTTCTATAATTACAGCAACCGGAAAAGAGGGTCAGATGACCTCCTATCCACTATAATTACCAAACTCACTAATGTGAATAATATCTGATGATATACGGTTGCAAAGCCTATCAGACCGCTCCTTCTCCCTAGACAAATGAATGCTGCAAGGGAACTGACAAGACCTCTGGCAAGACTGGTCATGGATTAGAAACTTATGCCAGCTTATAAATCATTGTTATTTTTAGTTATTCATAATCATGAAAGTCATGCTCCTTAGCCCATCAAAATTACATAAGTGATGCAAGATATGTTCTAATTTAATCAGAAAGGTTAAGTTACAGAGAAATCAAACAAACCAAAATGCAGCTTTTTGCAATCAGGCATGAGAGAGAGAGAGAGAGAGCTAGCAAGGGTTGGTTGATTGGTATAGTTGGTTATTGGGTGAAAGATCTTTAAATAATAATATAAGTTGGTACTTTGAATGGAAGGAACTCACCTACACCTAGGGTTATCCCCTCAACCTCTCATGTAGAGTATGGACCATTCACAGTAGACTAGACCTGCTCCATTTTTGGTAACTCATCCTATGATAACTTCATAATTCTCTTTTATTTCCACGAAGCAAACAGTAATGTACCACGTATTTATTCACACCTCACTTATAAATGTCGAAAAGGACTTACAGTATTATAGTTATTGCAGTTCTTTCAAAACGAGAAATTAGGTAATAATTAGTTAATTCCAGCTAATACAGATTCACTTCAATGGGAACTTACAACTTGAATGAACTGGCTCGTTTGGGATCCTAGGAATAGGCCAATTCCTAGGAATAGCCAATTCCATTCCTAAAATTTTCATCCAAACGGTTTTGGAATAGCCAATTCCATTCCTAACACAATTTTCAATAACACTCTTTCCAACAACACTTTTCTCTCTACTTTTTCACACTTCCCAATGCTATTCCTAAACTCACCATCCAAACAACATTTCTAATTCCCAAAATAGCTAATTCCTCCAATTCCTATAAATAGTGTTTTTCCCCAAATTTATGCTATTCCTACCCTATTCTTAACCATCCCAAACGATTAATCGCACGAAAGTGCGATTACTACCTTTTGACAGCGATGTGATTATATAGATTCTTTTCAAATCAACATTACGTGTCCTTCTCGAATAAGTCCGTTTACCTTATTGACACATAAATGGACCACCATGAAGACATCTAGCTGGCTACATGCTAGCCTTGAATTTTCTTAAACGTCAATGTGATCTTGTGTTGATTGAACCTCCAAAGTTTCAAAAGGACAATAATTTCACTTTCAGGTTGAGGCAAAACTCTAAAAGTAAATCTATGGATTAGTTCCGTAAACATGAAAACAAAGCTCATAAGTGATACTGTCTATGACGTAATGGATTAGAGAGCAACCAAACAAAGAACAATTTACACATCAGCCTTGATTATTGTTTATTTCTGTGCAATTGTGGAAACTAAATGTAAAACACTTGTTTGTTGTTGGAGCAGAAAGGGCAAGAAATTGCCACACATCTGATGGTTATAATTTCAAACTTTCCTCCTGGTTAGTAGTAATAGATATACTGAAAACTAATTAAATTCTGAATATATATGGTTAGCAATAAATATGTACGTCACAACATATATAAAGCTTTATACTTGAACTTTCTATATATTCTTCACTGAGGAAATTAAAATTGTGCAAATTGGTGGAGATTATGAATAAGTATCTTACAGAAGGTAGTGTAAGCCATTTCCAATGAGAAATTATGGAATCTATATAAGCTCCATGGAAAGAAAGTCTTCGAAAAAAAAAAACTATATAAAGTCAATTTAATTCTTCATTCGAAAAGAGAAGAAAGTGAAAAGGAGCTACTGTGCTTTCCGGATCCCTCTTATAAGCTGGTCAATCCTTCGAAATCATCAAGATACTTTATAAACTGTAGCATGCATCTTCTTGGGAGATCTACGCGCGCGGTTTAGTAATGTTGAATTATTTCTTTAAATAAGAACAGATAGTTTTCCAAATGAGACTGTAATCTAGCTAGTTTTAATCAACATTTGTTAAGTGGCATGAATTGCTTCTATAAAAGTATTTGTACATGTGGATCCACTTCTCAGGAGAAAGATGGGCCGGAGAGGAGAAATGGGTGAGGGATACATCTCTTTTTAATAAAAATATATATCATTTTATTTAAATAGTTTACAATATATCATCGATAAATCAAGAGAAGACGTGTGGGTTGTGGGGTAGATCAATAGGAACAACTTGGCATCATGCAATAGAAATAATATAAGAAATAAAAAAGAGATATCATATCATTTCTCATTGCATAGTTTGTCATGTTGCTTCATCCCCTATTTGTTCTAAAAAGAAATCAATGCTGGGGTTGATGGGCACATTGCATTGTACATTGGCATGTGACGCCTAAGTATTGGAGTTGTTTCCTAGGTTCAAACTCTTTTTGAATATATTATATGAAAGATTTATGACTGTACTTGTTCAAAATTAGGAGGCAAAGAGACCAAAGAACTTTCAGAATTTGAATTTAATTTAAAGAGCATCTGGTGGGAAACTAATTTTGCCTCATATATAGAGGATATATAAAGAAAAATTACAAGGAGACTTTCATACAGTGAAATCGTATTCTTTTCACTGCACCTTCTAAAAATGTTGCGTGACAAAAAGAAAAGCAATTACGACATTATGTTCACCTTTTTTTTTGCTTATTTTTGCGAACAGAAGTACTACCTGTCAGTAAAAAATGAAAATAAATAGAAAATTTATCCATGTGAAAAGCGAAATGTGTCATTTATAACCTCAAGCATGTTTGTCCCGTCTCTAGTCAAAAGGAAACTGTAGCTAAGCATCTCTGCTCATTTGTACCTTGAGATGCTGCCACATCAATAATTACATCAATATTAAGCTAGGTTGAATTATGTTGGGCTTCCATAGTTCACATCCTTTCTATAGTTTTGGTACCATCATAGAGAAAGAGAGAGACACAGATCCAAAACTTTGTTCCGGAAAACGTAATAAATGGAACTTGCAGTAAATTGTGTATATATATATAGTTCGGTAACAGAGGTTTATTTTTCATATATATAATTAATACGCTAGAAATGCATGTTTTATTTCTTTTTTTTTTGTGATATTGATTAAAACGACACATTCGAGGATAAATTTAAAAAATTCAATGCTAGCTATAAATTTTTCATATAATAATATATTATATGTTTGTGTTAAACATATTTAACTAATGAATCCATTCCAGTTTGTACTGGAGAAGAGGTCTGGACACCATCTATACTCCTACTTCCGAGCATGGTATGAAGCTGTGCACAAATATGTACGTGCACATTCGTGTGTGTACATAAAAGGATGCATGCATACACCACATGTGAGTATGTGACAGCAGCTCTCTGGCATATGCAATTTTGTAGAGTTTTATACTTTTATACATATATAAAGAGCTTTGTGCTTTGTTGTTAACTTGTTATTGATAGGAAAATAGGAATTACGTACTTAAGAATGCGCATGTATGTCATAATATTATAACTATGGTATTCCCAATTAATGGTATTCCCAATTAATTTGTAAACGATCTATAGGATCCGAACACCATTTCCTAAAATGATCCTTGATGTAGAATGGAAAATCCATGTGAAAGAGGCTTGTTTGGATGGTTGGGAATAGTGGGAATAGCCACTCTTCCCACTCTTCCCACTCTTCTCAATAACACTCTTTCCAACAACACTTTTCTCTCTACTTTTTCACACTTCCCAACGCTATTCCTAAACTCACCATCCAAACAACCTAGGAATAGCACTCTTCCCACTCTTCCCACTCTTCCTACTCTTCCCACTTTTCCACACTATTCCCACTATTCCCAACCCATCCAAACAAGCCCGATGTTACGAATTGAAATTTTAATGTGAAAAACAATGTATCATAATGCGAAAGAGATCCTCAAGTAATAACCAATATATTTAACAATACGAACTGATCTTTTAACAACCTCAGTTAATTATTATTATTTATTATTAAAATAAATAAGTGATTAAAAGGATCGTATATATTTATTTTATTGTTTGAGTTATTATTTGAAATTTAAATAATAATTTTTATTGGAGCAAATGTCCCCCCCCCCCCAAACAAATTTTCGATTTGTGCATGAACGTAGAAGGGTGTCTTAAAAGAATAATGAACTTTGGAGGTGCTGGTAAGGTATTTACTGAATGAAGAGGGGGGAACTGATGAATTTGAGTTCATAGATACTGACACGCTGAGTGAGAGGAGAGCTGTTCTAGGGATGTGCGAAAGCCTGTGCGTTATTTCACGAGGAACACAGCTGTACCATTAGATATCATTTGTTCTCCTACTGCTATCCATCTCCTATTTGACTATTTTACTCTTAATTTCTGTTTTTCTCATTCCCTCTTCGTTGTTTTGAAATTATATTGCTTTATTAATAAACTATTTAATTAATTTAAATTTTCAAAAGATACATATAATTAATAATTTATCTATGCTTGAAGTTTAAAACTTTATATCATACAATTCCTCCTTAAACATACACACACATATATACATAATATCTATGGGGTCGTTTGGATAGGTGGGAAATAGGTAGGAATAGCAAATCCTGGGACTAAATTTAAGGAAAAAGTGAGATTTCGGGAAGCGTGGGAAGAGTGATATTCCGGGACTAAGAATGTTGTTTGGATGATGAGTTTAGGAATAGCATTGGGAAGTGTGAAAAGTAGAGAGAAAAGTGTTGTTGGGAAGAGTGTTGTTGGAAATAGTGCTATTCCTGGAATTGGTAATTGCGTTTGGATGAAAAATTTAGTCCTGGAATTAGCTATTCGAGGGAATATGCTATTTCCCACCCATCCAAACGATAGCTATATACCCAATTTCTTCCTTTATTTTGTAATTTCTTCAATGTTATTCATCTTTATTTATCTTCCACGAAATCTATCCATATAAACTATTGGAAAAGAAATAACTAAGCATATGTATCATAATAGAAAAATAAAATGAGGGATAAATAAAGAGTGGCCAATGTTTTTTTTGTGGCAAATTATATGAACCAATTTAGTAATTGCAAGCTAGACTTATAATTACATTACATTTCTAATGAATTTTTAAGTTTTTATTAAGTAGATTATATGTTAATTAGAACATTGTCTACTACAACAACTAAGTCTTTTGTCCCAAATAAGTTGGGGTAGGATAGAAAAAAAAACCCAGAAAAGATGAATGTCGCTAAAAAAATAATAGTCAATAATAATAATGATGATGATAATAATAATAATAATAATAATAATAATAATCCTCAAATATTCAACAATACAATTAATTTATTTGAAGCAAGGATTTTTAAAAAAAAATTTCTGCAATACTCAAGTTAATTACTCAATTTATAAGACGAATTTTAAAAATCTTTCTGCAATACTCAAGTTAATTACTCAATTTATAAGACGATCGATTACGCATACAGTTCTATTTTAATCCTCAAATATTCTGTTTTGAGTTCAAGAGAAAATTCTTCAATATTAAAACATTATATGATTAAAAAAAAAAAGCACTAAATTTTATGTCTTATGGCATTGGTGAAAAAACTGAGCATAGATCAATGAACTTGTTTATGTTGTCAAATATGTTCTCATATGCTTAATTTTGTGGGAGATATTTTGGGTAGCCAAACAACTCTTTCATAGGACGGACATGAACTTGTTTATTTACATTTTTTAACCGTATCATGAGCTCATGACCAAACTTCAGCAAACATGAATACACGGGAAATAATTATTGAAACGAACATCGTAGATACGCCCATGGGTACGCCTTACACCAAACTCACAGTGTAATAAAGTCTCCTTTTACTACACCTGCAAAATCTCTGCGCTAACCTTATCTTACATCCAATCACAGCCTGCTTTGACAAAATTGTTAGCTCCACTACAGTTTTCAAGCAAATGGAGGGGCATTTGATCTTTCAAAAAAATATTGAGATGTACGTTTTTATATAAAATTTTGTAATTTTTAGAGTTAATTTAATACTCACTTCAAAGATCAACTATGAACTTATTAGAGCTAATCAATCATAATTAACAAGATATGTTGAAATTTTGATCTGTTGTTTGAGTATTAAATGAACTCCAAATATTATAAAATTTATATACAAATACATAATTCATTAAAATTGAACAAAATCAATTATTTCAATTAAAAATTTAAAATTTCAAAGAAGTAACCAAAATGCGAACCGAGAACATTTACGGTCATCCAACTATGGACCATCGCTCTCGATCGTACTTCTCAAATGCAAATCATATAAACAATATATGCGTATATTAGCCATGTTAGATATATATATATATATTTTTTCTTATGGACCTCCACTAATGCAAGCCCTCAATTTGCCATCTTCACTATATATGAATTTAGATTTTGTTTTATAATATTATTAAAAAAATAAGAGCCAGTCAGTCATTGATTCTAAATTTTTATTTGTACTAATCGGATACATATGTTCGAATTTCGACTCCCGCACTGAAGTTTTAAGAAAATGAAAATATATACGAGGCATGTTCCCTTCCATTTCAATGAAAAACATATTAAGAAAAATATTAATGAAGATACACATATTTAATGCAATATAACAATACTTTATATAGATCTCTATTAGGTGCTTTTCATACATGTCATGGAGCAATATTTTAGATTTTGTGGAATAATAATCAAAATAAGATGAGTTTTAGGTCAGATAAATACCACACATATAGATATATTGCTTCTTAATAAAATCTTTACTTAATCATTGGTTAGTTTTGTGAAATTTCGCATTGAAAGGGCAAGTTTTTAGACTGATCCCTAACGTGAATAAGCTTCCTCTCTAGCTTTATCAAGATTAAAAAATGACTTATGCGGGGCGATATTCCTTGGATCAAGAAGGGGTGTCAAATAAAATGATACTTATATATGAACTTTTTCTTATGTTGTTTTTGTGGACTTTATTATGTGTTGCGATTGTTTTTGTTGTGATCTTTTTGAATTCATGCGCAAAATGCAAGAGGAGATAATAAAGAGGCATCACTACAACACAAATTACTTTTAGAGACGCCATTTTTAAAGGCGGTTTTCCATAAACCCGTCTCTAAAAATTACGAGTGGCATTTTAGAAATTTTTGTCAATTATTTTTAGAGGCGGTTTTTAACAAAAACCGTTTCTAAACTTTTTATTCCAAAAATTAAAAAAATAAAATAAAAGGCTGTTTATATTTAGAGGCGGTTATTATAAATAACCGCCTCTAAAAATCCTATTTTTAGAGGCGGTTTTTTAAGAAAAACAGCCTTTAAAAATGGAGCATTTTTAGAGGCGGTTTTTTAAAAAAACAGCCTCTAAAAATCCATATTTTTAGAGGCTGTTTTTTATAAAAAACCGCCTCTAAAAATGTAAATTTTTTTGAATTTTTTTCGTATTTTTAGAGGCGGTTTTTAACGAAAAACCGCCTCTAAAAATGCTGAATTTCATTTTAATTTAATTTGATTTTAAAAAATAAATTGAATTTGATTTTAATTTAATTTCATTTTAAAAAATAAATTAAAAATCAAAAATTGATTTTTAGAGGCGGTTTTTAACTAAAAACCGCCTCTAATAATCATAATCTGATTTTTAAAAAATTTTAGATGATAAAATATATTCAATTATGTAAAATAGTAATAATATAAAATGTTAAAAAATATTTAACTATTATAAATAGTAAAAATAATTGATGTGAAAAAATATTTGATGTTAAAAATAGTTCAAATATAAATTATTTAAGTAATTAAAAAAAAAGTAAATAAAAAAATAAATTAAAAATCAGAAATTGATTTTTAGAGGCGGTTTTTAACTAAAAAACCGCCTCTAATAATCATAATCCGATTTTTAAAAAATTTTTGATGATAAAAAATATTCAATTATGTAAAATAGTAATAATGTAAAATGTTAAAAAATATTTAACTATTTTAAATAGTGAAAATATTTGATGTCAAAAAACATTTGATGTTTAAAATAGTTCAAATATAAATTATTTATGTAATTTAAAAAACAGAAAATGCAAAATTGATCTTTAGATGCGGTTTTTAACTAAAAACCGCCTCTAATAATCATAAATGATTTTTAAAAATTTTTTTATGATAAATAATATTCAAATATGTAAAATAGTAATAATGTAAAATGTTTAAAAATATTTAACTATTATAAATAGTGAAAATATTTGATGTCAAAAAATTTTGATGTTTAATATTTTTGAAAAAACATGTATAATATTTTTGAATAATATTTTTTGAATATTTTTGTATAATATTTTAGTACATGTAAAAATTTAAAATCCGAAATTATTAATAGAGGCGGTTATTTGTTTAAAACCCGCCTCTAATAATAGCATGGAAATTATCCGATTTTTTAAAAAATTTTTATGGTAAAAAATATTTTAGAAAGAAAAATTTCCAGAAAAAACCCAAAAAAAAATCTGATCTTTAGAGGCGGTTATTAGAGAAAAAACCGCCTCTAATGTTAAAAACATGTATAATATTTTTGAATAATATTTTTGTAATATTTTTGTATAATATTTTTGTACATGTAAAAATTAAAAATCGGAAATTATTAATAGAGACGGTTATTTGTTTAAAACCCGCCTTTAATAATACATGGTTGTTTTTTTAGAATACACCCGAGAAAAATAAAAAACAACCTAATCTATTTTTAGAGGCGGGTTTTAGAGTAAAAACCGCCTCTAATGGAATGATTTTGTTTTTTTTTTTGATTTAGATAGCATTTAAACTATTCAATGTGTCAATCATGTCAATCGACGCACATGCATCTAACATCACATGTTCCTATAAATCTAACATGAATTCGAACCCACTACAGACTTAATTGATCAATATTTTTTTTACCACATTAATTGATTAATATTTATAATTTAGTGAAATATCATTTGGCTGATGTTGCAAAAGAATGACCTATCCTCCTCCCTTTGGCTGATGTTAAAAACATGTATAATATTTTTGAATAATATTTTTGTAATATTTTTGTATAATATTTTAGTACATGTAAAAATTAAAAATCCGAAATTATTAATAGAGACGGTTATTTGTTTAAAACCCGCCTCTAATAATAGCATGGAAATTATCAGATTTTTCTAGAAAATTTTTATGATAAAAAATATTTTAGAAAGAAAAAATTGAAAAAACCCAAAAAAAATATGATCTTTAGAGGCGGTTATTAGAGAAAAAACCGCCTCTAATGTTAAGATTCCGTTTGATTTTTCATTTAGATAAGATTTGTAAGTTTTGGTGCTCTTTTCTAGACAACCACCCTGCTCCCTCTTAGTTAATATCCCTTCTCCCTCTTCCTTCTCCCCCAATCCGACATTTCTCTCTAGTTATATTCGCTACCATTATTTTTTCCTCCCAAACCGAGATTTCCTGCACTGATCAAAACCACCTATTTAAATTGCTAAAATTTTAGAAAAAATTGGAAAAATTGAAAAATAGGAAGAGGAAGTCAAGGAGAGCAAACAGAAGTTAAAAAAATAGCATTTGAGGTATATTCTTTAATTATTATTGATGATTTAATTATTTATTTAAATTAATTTTTTGTATTTGTAATTTATTTTTTCATTGACACTCAAAAATTAGGTTGATAAAGGCAAAGGAGATTGTATTAAAGCAAGTCAATCATCGATAATTTCGGTAATTTTATATTTTAACCCTCGACAATTTTAATTTCTTAAAATAGTCAATTTAGCTTGCATTATTAATTAATTAAATGTTTGGCATTTGCATATATTAGTGTATTGTCATATAGGACCATATTGCCGGAATTTGAACTATTTTAGGTCGTGCCCGTCCGAAATTAATCCATTAGGGATTAATCTCGGATAGTCCCCATTTTTTGGGACTGCTCTTTGGATATTCTGTCTCATTTAGGATAGCGAGTGGTACGCTAGATGCAATCTGTTGTTTGGGAAAGATTCGGCAACATTTCCCCTTATGTTCCCACGGATGCGTCCTCACGAGCAATCGTGTGTTGGTGCATTCAGGGAACATAAGAGGAAATGCTGCCGAATTTTTCTCAGACAACAGATTGCATCTAGCGTCGCTCGCTAATGAGACAGAGTATCCAAAGAGTGGGTTAGGATGGTAACCGGCCCGAAAACCTCATGTGATCGTACATTGAACCTACAAACTCTAAACCCTGACTTTTGGATATATATTATGATATTCACAGATGGATCAAAGGGAGAAGTACATGTTCAGTTCACGTATCTCTTATGATTTTGTTGAAGTTCTTGAGGAATTCATACATTGTGCGGAAGAACATCGAAAGTCAACAGGAAAGCCAAAAATTCTTTGTCCTTGTAAGCGTTGTGTTAACATGCAGAGCCATGATATTAAAACTGTTAGAGCCCATTTGATTCAGCGTGGATGGATGACAACACCAAAATACCTCCGGTGGGTTTATCATGGAGAAAAGTTGGAAGATCAGGCTGAAGTTGGGACTAGTATTAATGTATCAGATTCAGAAAATAGAGATAATAGAGATGATGTATTTGTGGGTGTGAATATAGAAAATAGAGAAAATGTAAGTCAACAACAATGTGGTGATGATAATAGAGATAATGATTTGGATGAAATGATGAACGAAATACCAGATGATTTTATTGATGATCATGTTCCTGAGATTTTTCAGCAATTTGATGAAAACTGTAATGCACCTCTATATCCCGGTTGTGATAAGGATAAATTCTCAAAAATTATAACGGTTTTCAAACTGTATAACCTAAAAGCCAAGAATAATTGGAGCGATAAAAGTTTCACATCTTTGCTCGGTCTTTTACGAGAAATGCTTCCGGTAGAAAATACATTGCCAGATACATGTTATAAGGCTAAAAAATTACTGTGTCCTCTGAACTTGGAAATAAAGAAGATTTCAGCATGTCCGAATGATTGCATACTATTTCGGAATGAGTACGAGAATCTTCATAAATGCCCAATGTGCAATGCATCAAGGTACAAGCTAAGGGACGATGATTTGGAGGATGATGAAGAGAGTTGTAAAACGAGGCCAGCTGCAAAAAAAATATGGTATTTTCCGATAATACCAAGGTTTGAGCGTCTATTTGGTAATTCAAGAGATGCTAAACTGCTGAGATGGCACGCAGAAGACAGAAAGAAAGATAGAATGATCAGACATCCCGCGGACTCGACCCAGTGGAACAACATAAACAGTCATTTCCTAGATTTCGGCAGCGAACCTAGGAATTTGAGATTGGGACTATGCACGGATGGAATGAATCCTTACGGTCTCATGAGCAGCAATCGCAGCGTATGGCCAGTTCTAATGGTTATTTACAATCTTCCTTCCTGGTTATGCATGAAAAGAAGATATATGATGATGCCGTTGCTCATTTCTGGTCCAAAACAACCGGGCAATGATATAGATGTGTACTTGGCTCCATTAATAGAAGACCTTGAGATGTTGTGGAAGAAAGGGGTGAGGGTATTTGATGCTTATTCAAAAAATTATTTTACCCTACGTGCGATGATTTTTTGCACGATTAATGATTTTCCCGCGTACGGGAACTTGTCGGGTTACAGGAACAAAGGAGAAAAGGCATGTCCTATTTGCGAAGAGGAAACACATTCTCAATGGTTAACAAATTGTAGAAAAACTGTTTACTTGGGACATCGTAGGTTCCTTAACCGTAATCACCCTTACCGCCGGGCTAATTACAAAACCAAATTTGATGGCAAAATCGAGACCCGTAGGGCACGTATACCAAGAAACGGAAGGCAGGTATACGAGGAGGTGAAGGATCTTAAAATCAAATTGGGGAAACCATTTGCGAAAAAAATCCCGGATGGTAATTGGAAGAAGAAGTCTATATTCTGGAAACTCGAATACTGGGCGTATTTGGATGTTAGGCATTGCTTGGATGCGATGCACATCATTAAGAACATCTGTGAAGCTTTGATAGCTTTGATTTTAAATGCTCAAGGAAAAGTAGACAATTCTAATGTGAGAAAAGACATGGTCGAAATGGGGATCCGACTGGACCTAGCTGCGGTGCAAGATACTAATAAGAGACGGGATTGGTTGCCCGATGCAGTTTATACTTTGACCAAAAATGAGAAAATGAGTTTGTTGAATTGCTTAAAGTTTACTAGGGTTCCGACCGGTTATTCCTCCAATATCTCAAGGAAGGTATCGTTGAAGGATATGAAATTGATTGGAATGAAGTCGCACGACTATCATGTATTGTTAACCCAGTTGCTCCCGGTTGCGATTCGAGGATGTTTTAAGGAAAAAGTTCGGAACTCTATCACTAAGTTGTGCTACTTCTTCAATGAAATTTGCTCCAAAGTGATTAATCCTGAAAAATTGACAGAGTTAGAATCCGGTGTTTATCAGACCATGTGCGAGCTAGAGATGTACTTTCCTCCGTCATTCTTTGTGATAATGGTGCATTTGACCGTTCATTTAGTCAGGGAGATAAATTCGTGCGGTCCGATATTTTTGCGGTACATGTACCCATTCGAAAGAGCGATGGGCCAATTGAAAAGGTTAGTCAGAAGTAGATCTCGACCCGAAGGGAGCATAGTTCAAGGATATGTAGCCGAAGAGGTTATTGAATTTTATACTGACTATGTTGATGGACTTCAACCTATTGGCCTGCCGAAGAATCGGCACGACGGAAGACTTCTGGGGAAAAGTATACTTGGTTTGAAAATAATTACAGTGGAACTTGAAAGGAGAGAAAAAGCCCATCGTAAAATTCTACAACAAGTAGCCGTTGTAGCCCCCTATGTTGATGAACACATAGCAGAGTTGCGAGAGAATAATCCTCAGAAAAGTGAAAATTGGATCAACAAGGAGCACGACAAAAGCTTTGTAAAATGGTTTAGAAACAAAGTGCGACTATGCCCGTCTGAGAATGAAACTGTGAAATACCTTGCGAATGGTCCCAATGCGAATGTATACACATATCAAGGGTATGACCTTAATGGATTTACTTGGTATACTAAGAAACAAGATGGCAAAAGCACGGTACAAAACAGTGGAGTCAAAATAGAAGCCATATCAAGTGATGGAAAGTCATCGGAGCCGTACTACGGTTGGATTGAAGAAATATGGGAACTTGATTATAATGCATTCAGGATACCTGTGTTTGATTGTAAATGGATTATACAAAGTGCGGTTAAAAAAGAAAAAGTGTCTCAAATGACAACCGTTGATTTGAAAAAGTTGGGATATGCATATGACTCATTTATACTTGCAAACAAACAAGCAATGCAAGTTTTTTATATTTCTGATCCGGCCGACAGCTCACGACATGTGGTACTCCAGGGAAAAAGACGCATTGTTGGCGTTGAAGATGTCGTAGACGAAGAAGAATATGACCAATTTGATGAAATAGCGCCATTCTCCACAGGTATTTTTTTCTAATTAATAACAATTACATGATGGAATTAATTTGGTACCATATATACACATAATTATAATATTACTATTTTTCACAGGTATTGATGGAACACCGTTACAAGCCGAAGAGTTAGAATCTAATTTACGTTCCAATTGCCAAGAAGCAGGCACATGGGTAAACCGACCAAAATCACCACAAAAGAATAGCAATTAAGTTAACATAATTTATTTTATTTTTAAGACTTTTTTTTGTTAGAACTTCCAAAAGACTAGTTAAATATTGAACTATTTGAGAGTAGTTAAAGTTCGTATTATTTAACTATTAGAACTTCCAAACTCGGGCCCAATCATAAAATCTGTTAGAACTCATCGCGAGCTTTCCATATTATGGTCATACGCCCTAAACAGACATTTATGTTAAATTTTTGACCAATTTGAAGTTTTATTGTACAATCATATCGATTTTTAAAAAATTATTGATGATAAAAAATATTCAAATATATAAAATAGTAATAATGTAAAATGTTAAAAAATATTTCACTATTATAAATAGTGAAAATATTTGATGTCAAAAAATATTTGATGTTTAAAATAGTTCAAATATAAATTATTTATCTAATTTAAAAAACAGAAAATAAAAAAAAATAAATTAGAAAAACTTATATTGGGGAAATAAATAAATTCCATGCTCAAATAAATAATGCTCAAATAAAATTAATGTGTACATGACACAAAATATTATGGCTAAACTAATATTAAATAATGCTCAAATAAATTCCATGCTCAAATAAATTCGTGCAAATTAATGTGTACATGACACAAAATATTATGGCTAAACTAATATTAAACGCTAACAACTGATCAATTGAGCTGAATTAAATTAATTCCTCAAACAAAATAAGTAACAGCAATAATTAATACTAAAACTAGTTTTATGCATCTCAGAACAATTTAACTATTATAAATAGTGAAAATATTTGATGTCAAAAAAATATTTGATGTTTAAAATAGTTCAAATATAAATTATTTATCTAATTTAAAAAACAGAAAATAAAAAAAAATAAATTAGAAATGCAAAATTGATCTTTAGAGGCGGTTTTTAACTAAAAAACCGCCTCTAATAATCATAAATGATTTTTAAAATTTTTTTATGATAAATAATATTCAAATATGTAAAATAGTAATAATATAAAATGTTAAAAAATATTTAACTATTTTAAATAGTGAAAATATTTGATGTCAAAAAATATTTGATGTTTAAAATAGTTCAAATATAAATTATTTATCTAATTTAAAAAACAGAAAATAAAAAAAATAAATTAGAAAATGCAAAATTGATCTTTAGAGGCGGTTTTTAACTAAAAAACCGCCTCTAATAATCATAAATGATTTTTAAAATTTTTTTTTATGATAAATAATATTAAAATATGTAAAATAGTAATAATGTAAAATGTTATTTTGAATAATATTTTTGTAATATTTTTGTAATATTTTTGTATAATATTGTACATGTAAAAATTAAAAATCGGAAATTATTAATAGAGACGGTTATTTGTTTAAAACCCGCCTTTAATAATACATGGGATGTTTTTTAAAGAATACACCGAGAAAAAATAAAAAACAACCTAATCTATTTTTAGAGGCGGGTTTTAGAGTAAAAACCGCCTCTAATGGAATGATTTTGTTTTTTTTTAATGATTTAGTTTAAATGTGTCAATTGTGTCAATCGAGGCACATGCATGTAATATCACACACATCCCACGAAAAAAAAAAAAAAAAAAAAAATCTTTAGAGGCGGTTATTAGAAAAAAAGCGCCTCTAATGTTAAGATTCCTTTTGAGAAAACCGTGTATAAAATTTTTGAGAAAACCGTGTATAAAATTTTGAGTCTAAAAGCCAAATCTATTTTTAGAGGCGGGTTTTAGAGTAAAAACCGCCTCTAATGAATGATTTTGTTTTTTTTTTTTAAACGTTCAAAACCCACTCTCTTTTTTTTTTTATGAATTTCAAAACCCACTCTCATTCATTTATTAAAACTTAAAAGGGTCTAGCCGTTGTCATGACTATGGAAAGAGTCAATTGCTCCCAAGAATGGAATTGAAGAGATATTGGATAACTTTTAAGACACAAGAACTATTTTCATAATTATTAATTAAATAACGACTGTAGAAGATTAACATTCAATCAAATTGGCAAGTTGGTTTAATGTGCCACATATAAAAATCTAAATATATGCTAATATACGTCAAATGTGTGCATTAGCCATTTTTTGAACTAATAAAGTTTTGGACATAACAATCAGTTGTTTTTCTCAACAACAACAATTTAATCTGATCGTTTAACATAATGCTTTCTGAATTAGCGGTGCGTTTCAAATTAGACTCAAAATATTTTCTAAATATAAACATTAGCTGACAATACATTAAAAAAAAAAGAACGAAATATATGAACCATTATATAATATAAACTCTATTTTAGTTTTTTGCTTTAATTTTTTTATGATAAGGAAAATAAAGAATGAACTAGTACTTAGTATTAATGAGAAGGAAAATAATAAAATATTAGTTGGACAAGTTACTGTTTACTAAATTAATAAAGAATTTAATAAAAAAAACTAAATTAATAAAGAATGAACTAGTACTTAGTATTAATGAGGTAATGATTGGAAGTGCATTAATTGCACTTTGATAAATGCGGATAATGTCATCAGCTTTTTTCAGTTTAGGTTAGCATATGTTTATTGCAAAGCTTGAGATAAATGTTATTAAAAAATGATTAATATGAACAAAGGAAGCTGGTCCTAGTAGATAGAGAATAGAGAATAAAATACTATTCATAAAGAACTTGTGACAACCTAACTTTTCTTGTGTAGGGAAGATTCCCTCCGCCATGAACTGCCACATCCCACAAAAACCAAAAAAAAAAAAAAGATCTTTAGAGGCGGTTATTAGAAAAAAATCGCCTCTAATGTTAAGATTCCTGTTTTGAGAAAACCGTGTATAAAATTTTGAGTCGTGTATAAAATTTTGAGTCTAAAAGCCAAATCTATTTTTAGAGGCGGGTTTTAGAGTAAAAACCGCCTCTAATGAATGATTTTATTTTTTTTTTTTAAACGTTCAAAACCCACTCTCTTTTTTTTTTATGAATTTCAAAACCCACTCTCACTCACCGTATAGCTCACTCACTCACTCAACTCAAAAACACTTCACTCTAGCTCACTCACTCCTCCGCACGACAGCTCCTCCGCTCGGCCCCTCCGACGAGATCAGGTGCAAGCCTTCAAGCCTTCAGGTGCATGCATTTTTTTCTCTTTTCAACCTTAATTCTATGCTCGTCCAAGTCAAGGAATTTCTGGTGTATATCTATAGAATATTAGTTTTTGGGAAAAAAAAAAAGAGTTTCTTACATCGCACTACGACGGCTCATGAAACAATGTGTGATTTTTGACCTTGTCCTTGGAAAATCCAAACCAGGTAAAGCATTTCTAGTAATGATTTTTTATTTAATAAATGGACACTAAATTCTAGATAAATCACAAATAAATTTGAGAAATAAATGTATAAATGTAGCGATCAAATAGTTTTATATAATATTTTGCTATGATTGAGCAATCAGGCGCAAAAATAGAAATTAAACAATTTGATTCCTCTATACGTTGAAAACTTGAAACTCATGTTTCATATTTCCTTTTTAAAAACAACAACTAGACAATTTAATAAGTGTTTGAAGGCAGGAGTTCTTGACCCAATCCTTATTTTCTTATAGTTAGGTGGTATTGAAAGTACATGATATTTTATTTATAGGTGCATTCCTCTTCCCAATCGAACCAGTCTACCAATTTGGCACTATTGGCTTTAATGATTTGTACATCCTTTGAGAATTGTTTAGAAACAAATTAAGTATCAATGAGTTCAAATTTCAGTGCCATATGAATATTGTTACAAACTTGAATGCTTTTGAGGGAGAATTGGGAGTAGAATGGTGTATTTAAATGCCTGATTGTATAAATGTAAGGTTCAAAGTAATATATCTATCATTGCTGCAATTGTATAAATGCCTAATTTTGCTCTATTATTGCTGCAATTGCCTAATATCTTCCATTCTAAAAATTATGGATATGATATGTGAATTATAATTGGGTATTGATATGGGAATTGAAATTGGGTGGTTATTGATATTTGAATTTTGGTAAAATACTCATATTTAAGGGAGGTTATGCCGAATTTTTTTAAAAAAATAATGAAATACTAGAATCTATGTAGATGAGTTTTTCTAATTATTATATGTACTGATTGTGCTAATTATTGTCTAATTGTTTGATTATTATTCTGATATGATTGCAGCAATGTCGAATCCGGATGAGATTCCCCAATCGAATATGGACGACGATAATGTAGTGAACGAGGATGACGAATTGATGCCAAATCTTAATGCGCCATCGGGTAGCAAAAGGGGAAAAAGATCAACGGCAAAGTGCAACAAGACGGCAAGGAAGATAGCTAATGGTATTGACTTGACTGTCGATTTCGACAATGAAGGGGCGCCTACCGGTGATAATGCCCATGAGTTCACGAGTTATGTGGCAATGAAAACAAGACAGATGATTCCTATCAAGTATAAATATATAAATATAAATATAAATATAAATATATGAATGTGAATGCTTGATAATGATATTAATTGGTTGTAATGTAGTTATAAAAAGTGGCTAGATGTGCCAAAACAGATGAGATGTGACTTGATCCTCGCTATAGCCAACACGTGGAATTTTTCGGATGACCTTTCACCATTAATTTATAAAAAGATTATGTCTTTGTGTGCCATACGATGGAGGGCTTATAAATACAGATTGGTAAGATAATATATTTTTAACATTAGTTTTAATCATAATTGCTTGATTGACTTTAATTATAACGCGTCTTTCTTCTTATTGTAGAATAAGAAATATAGGAAAAATCCCACAGAAAATGTAGGGAACCCTTTGGATGAACATAATATCGCACAGGAAGAATGGTCTGAATTCGATGAATATTATGAAACCCCTGAGTTTGCGGTATGAAACAAGTCTTTTGTCTATTTTAATAGCTTATTATTTTTTGCTATACTTATAACTCATTTGAATTTGCTAATAGGAATTGAGTAGAAAAGGACGAGAAAATGCTGCCAGGAAGGACATGCCTCACACTCTAGGATCAGGCGGATACATAAGTGCAGAAAAGACTTGGAAAAAAGGAGAAGTGGTCCATGGTGCGACATCCTTCATTAGCGAGGAAGTAGACAGCAGGTCTTATAAATGGAGCAGGGCACGCGCAAGGAAAAATGAAAAGGGTGAGCTTATTGCTACAAATGAACGGGTTGCGCAAGTTGTTGACAAAATGGTACGTATGATAAGTCCAATAAATATGGAATTGATGTATCCAACGAATTCAACTTAGACTTACTTGAATTTTTTTTTTTTGTGACAGGCTGAACTAGCTGAACTAGCTAAGTCCGGTGGTTTTAAAGCGAATCGTCAGAATGACATCTTGACGGCTTCAATTGGGTCCAAAGAGCACTCTGGACGGTTGAGAGGATACCCTCATTTTTCCGGCGTGAAACAAGTATATGGCAAGGGTACAAGGACACGCAAGACCTACACCAAAGAGGAAGTCGATCAGATGGTAAGGGAGCAAGTGCAGCAGGAAGTAGCTAGACAAGTAGAGCTGAGCTTCTCTCGGATGTGGTCGCAGGGGGGGCAGCAATCAGTACCACCGCTAGGGCTCGATCCAGTTTTTAATCAAGCCCTCATAATGCTATCACAGGGTAGCAACAATCAGCCACATCCGATGCCTAGCCCATTTATTCAGGTATACAGAATATTGATTGCAATTATTTAGAATTTATGATTTAGCATATGTAATTAATATGTCTCGTATTTGTTTATAATTGCAGGGTTCTATGGAAGCCTTGCTCTTCCTCGCAGGAAATAATTTTACTACGGTGTACGTCGCAAGAGCTATGGTGTTTGCACGTACTTCCATGCCTGAGACGGTCCACGGAGAGCCATTGGGTGATGGGGAGTTTAGGGTACAGCTCTTAGAAGTCTTTCCTCATGCGAGTAATTTGGAGCCACCTTTTCCACCTCCCAATGGAGACGATCGTCTCGGCATGCTCCAGAACTCATTTCTAAGGTGGCCGAGTCATCTTGTGGATTCCGATTTATCGAAATTGGTAAATCTTACAAACTTTTCTAACTTAGATATTAATTAATTTGAGAAATATTGATTTATGACTTATGTATTGATTTCAAGGGGAGTTTGAGGCAAATACCGCAACAACATCCATCTTTTGAGAAATCTCCGGCCAAAAAGAAAGCAAAACACCACGAGGAAGAGCAAGCGAATGAGGAATCGGATGAAGTCGACGAAGATTACCAAGCGGGTGCGTACTTAGTGGACGAAGTATTGAAAATGCGCGATCCGTTTTGCTCCGAGGAGGAATTGAGCCGGCTTGGGCCCAATGCATTAGAATTGCACAGCTATATGATGATGACGGACCCTACTCAGACGTACTTCCAGATACCGGCTAAGTTTGAAGATGTAGAGTTAGAACATTGCATTGTTGATTTCGATGTCATCAACGGTGTCTTCAAAAGAAAACCGGTTGAAATTCCAATCCTGAAAGTTTGGACCATGTAAGTATTTTTCCAACTTAACAATAATCAATTGATATTGATATTGTGTATGAAATTGATATTGTGAAATTGTGTATAAAATGCTTGATGTGAATAAATGAATATTGGGTAGATGTGTGAAATTGTGTATGATATGTAAAATGCTTGATTGTGATTGTGAATTCAAATGGGAATTGAAATTGGGTGGTTATTGATATTTGAATTTTGGTAAAATACTCATATTTAGGTGAGGTTATGCCGAATTTTTTAAAAAAATTAATGAAATATATTAATACTTGAATATTTTTACAATATGCATATAAAGAATTGTATATATATATTTACAATATGCAGGTGGGCTAGAGATTATTGCAAGGAGATGAAAATAAATGATTTCAAGTTTTTCGATCCTGAAAGAAGCTCGGGAGCTGATATTATTAGAAATGTGAAAGGATCAATGGCCTACTTCATAAACGCCTTCGCCAAAAGGAAATCATGTTATCATGTTGCGATACATCAGAATGTGTTAGTTACAAATTCTTAACTTTGACTTAAGATTTGTAATTTGCGATTTAATGTTACAAATGTCAACAAGATTTAAATATGTAATTGCAGGAATCATTATGTGGTTGTTATCGCACTTCCCGTCCAAAAAAAAATGTGGATTGTGGATTCTCTAAATGACGATATGTATGATTCTCCAATCATAAAGGCGTGCAACACGTAAGTTGTTTTAGTCAACATATTTATTATCTACTAATCAATTCTTCTAACTTCATATTTTAATGTTGCAGTGCTTTAAAAAGAATTAGAATTGCTGATCATTTCGATATTGACTTCATTCCGGTACACAACTAGACTAATATATAGTTTCATTTAATTTCTCATTTATTAGATTTAATATTAATTGTAACAATTTTTGTTATTACTTGTAGTGTCCACGTCAACCGAACGGAACAGATTGCGGGTATTATGCCATGAGAAACTTGCAGTTGATCCTTTTTTATTACATGGGATACAGGACGATTCCAGAGGTATATATGAATTAATTAGGATTTAGTTATTAATTAGTTTAATTGAATTACTTTGAAACTAACTAGTTATATTTTTACCGATTGAATATGTTTAATTGAATATAGGTTTTGAAGCCGGCAGGTGAACCCTATAAGGACGAAGATCTCAACTTGACTTTGAATGACTTTTATGCATATTTTCGTAGACTTGTTAATTGAACGACTTTTATGCATGTATTACTTTGAATGACTGTTATGAATTGTTTTTGAATGACTGTTATGAATTGTTTGTATATATGATTGTTAATTATGAATTGTTTATGCTGGTACCAATGGCTAAAAAATGGTACTATTTCTGCTAGCAAAAATGGGGCTAGCCCAAAATTTGAAATTATTTTTTTTAATTTTGATTTATTATTAGAGGCGGTTTTTAAACAAAAAACCGCCTCTAAAGATCATGGAATTTATTTTTATTTTTTATTTTTTCGAATCTGCTATTTTAGAGGCAGTTTTTTATTAAAAACCGCCTCTAAAGATTCATTTAATAATATTTAATTTATTTAATTATTTTAAATATTTAATTCATTTAAATTATTAAATTCATTTAATTATTTTAAATATTTAATTCATTTAATTAATATATGAATTATATCTTTAGAGGCGGTTTTTAACAAAAAACCGCCTCTAAAGATCATGGAATTTATTTTTATTTTTTATTTTTTCGAATCTGCTATTTTAGAGGCGGTTTTTTATTAAAAACCGCCTCTAAAGATTCATTTAATAATATTTAATTTATTTAATTATTTTAAATATTTAATTAATTATATCTTTAGAGGCGGTTTTTAAGAAAAAACCGCCTCTAAAATCATGGAATTTATTTTTATTTTATTTTTCGAATCTGCTATCTTAAGAGGCGGTTTTTTATTAAAAACCGCCTCTAAAGATTCATTTAATAATATTTAATTTATTTAATTATTTTAAATATTTAATTCATTTCAATTATTAAATTCATTTAATTATTTTAAATATTTAATTATTTAATTCATTTCGAAATTGCAGTATCTTTAGAGGCTGTTTTTTATAAAAAACAGCCTCTAAAGATACAACAGATTTTTGAAAAAAATTCATATCTTTAGAGGCGGTTTTTAATAAAAAACAGCCTCTAAAAATACATTTTTAGAGGCTGTTTTTTATTAAAAACCGCCTCTAAAGATATAGAATTTTTTTTTTCAAATCTGCTTATTTTTAGCCACGCCATTTTTAGAGACGGTTATTACGGTTTATTAGCGATTTTTAACGCCTCCTATTTTTAGTGACGGTCGAAAACCGGCTCTAAAAATGCTTAAAAAACCGCCTCTAAAAATGTTATGTGGTGTAGTGCATTGGTACCATATGTACACCTATGCAAATGGAGTAGAATTATTCTCTTGATCTCTATATATATGTTTGTAGTAAGATAATGTATGTTTATTAGCTTTCTTTAATGAAAGTGATAAAGCAGTCAAAAGCTTTACTTGTTTCAAAAATACAAAGATAAACTATTACTATAACATTCTTCATCGGAGATGTTTTAATAGAATGAAGCATGCTCAAGTTTTTCAAACCAAAGTAATTAATAGGGAAATAAAAAAAATTACCCGATGAAAAAGGAAAAAAAATTGGTCGGACGACGGTTAGCAGCTTAATTAGCATTCTTATGATCACATGACAATATAGGATTTCACAGGTACGTACGGACTGGAGATGACTATATTCTCTTGGCAATATACCTTTCCCAATTCCCATCTTAATTTAATGTTGCTTTTTATAAAGTCACACTCTCAATCCGGCCTCTCTCTCTCTCTCTCTCTCAAAGCCTACAACCTGAGTCTATCTCCTCCCATTTTCTCTCTTCCATTCCTTGTACAAAGCAAACTTATTAAACCCCACACTGCACTTGGCTTTGCCCATCTCTCTTCAACAAGATAATGGATAAAAACACCAGTAGCAGCAGCTCCTGGGATAACCTTGACATGAGCATGAGCATGGGCACCACCTCACATCACCTCTTCTTCAATCAATCCCCACCTTTGGATCCCTTCATTCCTCAACATATGCACCATGACCCCCATCCCTACAATCAGCCTCTACAAATCAACATCCCCTCCTCTAGCCTATCCATCCCCCCTCAAAGAGACCAAGCCATTAATACAGACCAACCCGAGCAGGAATTAGATGAGCAAGAGGAGGAAGAAGCCCTAGGTGCCATGAAGGAGATGATGTACCGAATTGCCGCAATGCAACCAGTTGACGTCGACCCTGCGACTATAAAAAAACCAAAAAGACGAAATGTGCGCATCAGCGACGACCCGCAGAGCATCGCAGCACGTCATAGGAGAGAGAGGATAAGCGAGCGCATACGGATCTTGCAAAGGCTCGTACCTGGAGGTACAAAGATGGACACGGCATCAATGCTAGATGAGGCAATTCGGTATATCAAGTTTTTGAAGAGGCAAGTGCAAGAATTACAGGCTGGAGGGGGAGGACCACAGGTTTCAACGGCAATTCCTTTGCCTGTGCCAGGACCGCCACAAGTCGGTTTGATTGGCGGGGTGCATGTGGGGCCTGTTGACTGGAAAATTGTACATGGGTCATCACCTTCTTCTTCCTCCTCCTCCATGGGGCCTCAATTAGGGTTTGGAGGTGGGTTTGGTGCATCAAGTAGCCATGGGGTGTAGTGACTGGTGAGAGGTGAAACTTTTCAGCTTGAGAGGTAATCAATTGATTTTGATTATCAATGTTTCAGAATTTCCTTTGATGTGCAATTAAATGATCTAATTTCAGAGGCGTATAGGTGGAATTTCATCATTGCTCCTTTTCTCCTAGCAGTTAGGTCTTGCCTTCTATGTTGTAATACCTAAAGTATATCCATTTTCTCGTCTTTTTATACTGGAGCCATCAAGCGCCTTAGCTAAAACCACATTATTTTCTAGAAGAAATTCTAGCTAATATAGAAGATTTATCTAAATCAAAATAATGCTCAAAATAGTTCATGCTGGATTTTACCTTGGCGCACCGTGAGTTTAATTTGAAAGTGTGCTCTGGTCCATTATAAATCAGAATGGAGGGGATGTTTGCAAAAATTGGTTCTAGTGTTGTGATGTGGCGCCAATGGTATCATGTGACACTAGTTTGTTACAATATGGTTGACTATGAGAAGCCAAGGCATGATGATAACGGTTACCAGGTCACGTAGGCGTATGATTGCTTTGAAATTTGTGTGATGTTACATTGTCTATACAAACTAAATAATTCCTATTGCATATTTTATTATATTGTGTCGGGCGCCATGTATTTTGTGTTAGGAGTTATGATATAGGTTGGAATTTTGTTTTGAGCGTTCCAAAGATAACAGTGCTGCTACATGCTATCCTTTTGGATCATGATCTCTCTCTTTCTCTCCTTTTCTCTCTCTGGCTTTCTCTGTATGATTTTATGCATGTTTATTGTGTTTTGGTTCGATTATTTTTCTTGTTGCTTTTTTATTGACAGAATTATCTTACATGATGATCCCAGATTGGTTCAGATGTACGTATTTTAAATTTTCTAACTTTTATGTTTCAAAAATAATTATTCTAGAGAAATAATTACTTTTTATTGGTATTCGAGAATAAAATAAAGGTAAATTTCTGTTGGAAAGTATATTTTAGAGCTACGTTACATTTGTATTATTTTCTTAAATAAATATGGTTCTACCTTCATGTTTTCTGAAAGCAGTAAGCACATAATTAAAAATCATTAAATAATGTAGTATCATAACAATATATGTATGCACAATACAATAGATACAGTCATATGGTTCTAAATGCAAATCATTCTTTTCTTTTATATAAAATAAAAAAGTATATCTTGTTGACTTAACATCAATGCACCCAGTTAAAAGACACATGAGATATTGTGTTATGACTAACTAGTACTGTGCGAACAAGTTACCTATTATTAAATACTATGCATGTCTCCACCGCAATGAAATCCTTGAGAGGATCTTTACCCAAGTTAAAAATTTATACAGTGCTCTTGTTTGGCTTATTATATTAAATTGTCCTTGCCTTGAAGGACAGTTATTTTATATGGAAATGATCTTATGTAGATGCAGATCATACAAGCCTCAAGTCTGATATTTATTTAAAGCTCTTTGCAAAGGACATGTAAGTATAAACGCTTTTCACACTTTTACTTTCATTTGGGACAAAAAGCATACAGGAAGAAATTTATTTCATAATAGTGGAAGAATAGGAAAAAGCCAACGATTTAATAGAACTTCTTAGGTGATACTATTTCATAATAGTGAAAGAATAGGGATTATAACCAACGGGTTGTAATATAACTTCTTAGGCGATGCTACTGAAATTGTATAGGATTTGTGAGAAAACCCTAAACTAGAATTAAAGATTGGGAAATGGAATATATTTTCAATTAACTAAATATTGGAATGACAGTCAGATTATACTGTGTTCTTTTGCTTGTACATCACTTCGTTAAAAGTCTTAAATGTGTGCTACAATTAAGATGAAATTAGTATGATAACAATCATTAATTATATATAAGAGCAACTTTTGATCAAAAGAGTAAACAAACAATAAAAGGTTACTAACTGTATTCATGCTAAAAGAAGGATCGATACAGATAATCAGTGCCATGGCTACCTTTTCTTAATAATGAATGAAGGGAATTTTTTAAAGAATTTTCACTAGAGAGATTTAAGAGTTGTAGGAAATATTAGGGTGTGGAATAAAAGAGTATATGATGTCTTCAACTACCGAGTTTTGCATGTTTCTTAAAGAAGGCCTGATATCAATGATCTCATCTCATGTTGATTTTTTCCCCCCAAGTTTTCCACTTTTAAATTATCTAAAAATTCACGGCCACTGATCCAATGTTTTACTGAAAAAAAATCAATTTAATTTTGGTATAGTCAAAATTTAATAGGCTTTTACATCCATTAATTGCAGGCTGTGTGAAGGTTGAAATGCACTACTGGATCTCTTTTCTAATTTATTATTGCATGGTTACTGAATCTGATGAGAAGAGAACAAACCTGTGTATCATGAAGCCATTTAGTTAAAATGCATGCTATTTTATGGGCTTACCATTTGTTACAATTGTATATGTATGATTGCTCAGAGCTCACTCTTTAGCTAGTAAAAATCTCTTTGATGGACACATCAATTCGAATGCAGGAACCATATTTTTTTAAGCATATATTACATACATTGAACATGTTCAGACGGTACATAAATTATAATAAATGCTTTCCCTGTTGATATTGCTTTTCACAGAGTGGAGCTTTTTTTTAATTTTTTTTTAAGAGTTGTTGAAGGTCCAAACTATACAATTTCAGTGGGAATAAAAAAAAAAAGAACAGTCATTGAGTTTTTATTTAATCTGTTTTACTTTTACAGCGTTGTTGTTATATATTGTTGTTGATCCTCTCATAAATACAATGACTATACTTAATTTAACCCCGGCAATTAGAATGAATATTTGTTTGATTACATAATAGAGAATAAAAACTGTGATATGAACCATCGATTGCAACCTCAACAAAGAGGCTTATTGCATCATATATATGTTTGTTTCTTTTAGATAAAATAGAGTCAAGGTTCTCGAATTTAAATATTCATATATATATATCTTCGGTTACATTTCGAATATATATATGTGACCACCTGGATTATATATTCAGACTTATATATATATATAATGACTCAATCTTCAATATAGAAGTTGGGTTTCAACCTTCAAGCATCAGTTTCGGATATCTTCAAATATATTCTATCTTTCATACAAATTTTAAACAAATTCAGTAGTGATTACCTCTCCATGATGGGAAGTCCTGGTTGATATTTGATAAACATGTCAACTAAACCGTCCAGCTTATGTATTTTGCAAGTAGCTGAATATATAAATATATTGGATGTGTGTGCACTATAGCTGCATTTGTATAAGGCACGGTTACCGGTCACTTGTACATTTTGGTACAATACCGGTGAAGTAAATTGTGGAAGTCTTGTGTACTCTTGTATCTCAACTCAGTCGGTACTCCTTAAATGTGCCGTATACAACTAAGAGATTGAACACATAAAAATATTATGAAAGACCAATTTGGCAATATGAATATCATATCTAACATAGGTCCCATAAAATTTTTCTCCCAAGTTCCAACCATATAAAGCCAAATCCATTGTTAAAGAGGTATCTGATTTCCAGACCCCACCAATCAGTAACAGTACTGGTTCCGCCGCCCATGGATAGTAGGCAGCCAATTAGCTTCTCCAACTATAAGTGAGAGAAACTATTAAAAAACAATAAAAGGCAACTAGGAGGTATTTTCTTTTCACAGTTGTTTTAATGAAGGAATAAATTAGTTTTTGGACTTATCTGGTGTGAGTCACAGGAAACCATGGTTGTCACCGTATGCGTGGTAATATATAATCTGTCTCTGTGGAGTGAATCTGAAACATGGAGAAATTTAAATTAGAAGAACAGAGAAGAAATGAAAGAGAAGGAATAGAAAAGATTATCTAGGAGTGCATTGAATTCAGGATTGCCAATGCACAGCACCAATTATGCACCAGATCCCACTGGTCTGACCTCATACCTCCTTGGATCTGGCCCCCTTGTCTCTCCAAAAAAAATCATTTTTTAAAAAAATCTGCTTTCACACTTTCATGAAATAAAAAAAAAATGCGATATTTAGGTTTCAAAAAAAAAATATTAAGAAAATTAATAATGGTTGTGACAGTGAGACCCACGTGCGTCAAATGCCTGGCATCCCCGGTGGCAATAGGCAATTCGCTGTTCTTCGAGTGCATCATCTTACGTGTCAATTGTTACATTAATTAATATCGTTTTTTTTTCAAATATTTAGAATAAAATATGAACAAGAATTTCAAGAAATAATTATTTATAGGATTTAAGTACGCTAATAACAGTCGATTTACACTCTTAAAAAAAAGGACGTAATAAACTAGTACACGGTTCATTATTTTTCATAGTATAATTCTTACCGAAACCCAATCAAAATCTAAATTTCATCATGAAGATCTATTTTTATTCTTAGTACCCTAACAATTTTTAGCCTAACCGAAGCAATATATCTAAAGAAATCTTGAAGTAGCTAACTTTAATTAAGCATCTTATGGCATGATTACAATCCATAATACTAGGATCTGTTTTACAATGAGAACCCAAAAATAATTTTTGACTTCATGCATGTGCAGTATATGTACATGTTAAAGTACTCATTAGTACTAGTGTTTAACTTTTGGTCATCTAATATGATCGTCCATTTCAATTGTAATTGTTTGAGCATGCGTACCATGTGCATTAATTTATTTAATAATTTATAAAAATAGTGCATTGTATGTACCACTAAGAAAAAGGGTTTTAATTTCATGCTTGCAATCCAATATGAATTACTTTACACGTGCCCATGCAAATGAAGAAATAGCCTTTTAATTGCAAAAAAAAAAAGGCCATAATTTAGCCAAAAAAAAATATAGAAAATCGTCAAGCTTAACTATTGCACCTATACTTGTGAAAAGAAAACAGTAAACCTTGTATTCAGGTTTCTGACTTCTCACTTCTCAGTGATTGTTTTGAGATGATAAGGAAAGATGACTCATATGGCAACTTAAACAGGGGACACAGATGATCCAAAAAGTTTGTTTTCCTTGCCACATGCATGACGTTGTGAAATTAAACATTCTGTGATCCCTAACTCTCCTACCTATCATTTTTAAATTTAGGATGATATAAATTTATTGTTGTTTATACAGAGTTCTTGTCAGTATGAGACCTAACCTCCAGGGAACGAAATCCTCAGCAGCGCAGCAGTTGGCAGCGGCTGCATCACAACCGTCCGATGGATGATAGGTGCCCCGTGAAAAATACCAGATCGATAGGCCCGAAAAAAATTAACCGTTGAGATGAGATCGAACGATTCGGACGAAATCGCTGCCAGCAGCACTGCTGCAAAGGATTTTGGTCTTAATTTCCAGGCTCCAGTGCTTGTTTTTCTAGCACAATAGTTGCTTGATCTTTACCGCAGTAATCAACAAAATTTATATATTATCGGAACATAAGCCATATAAAAATGGGGAAAATTATACAAGTATCGATCGCAAAACTCTCTCCAAAAAATCTTCAATTCTTCCTTGAATTTTCATTTGTGGTAAATTTATCCCTAAATATTTTACAAAAAAAATGATGTTACCTTTTCCCATCAATTTGATTCGCTGATACCTTTTCCCATCAATTTGGCATATGACTTATGACTTGTTAAAGAGAATATCTTTTTTACTGGCAGTCTGGCTCTGTTATTTTTACTGCTATGGACGTCAATAGACAGTCAAAAGTTGACAAAAGAAATAATATTTCTTGGATACTGCAAATGCCAAATTGGCACCTCATGAAGATAAATACTGGGCTCCTCTTGTCTCTGTTTCACTGGAGTCTCCCTGCACTAGATCCCAATCCTCTGTTTCATATCCAACAATCTATATTAAATCTAATTTTATATTGACCATTAAAATCGGTCAGGCCAACTAAATAAATGACAGTTAGATCTACTTGTGTCTCTAGCTCCAATAAAATCCGTACAATTTACTAAGGAGCCCAATCACATGAAGTGCCAGTTACCATCCTTCCATTAAATGCAGGCAGAGCAAACTAATATTTTTAATGAGAGAAAAATCTACTATCCAACAAATCATTTACATCCACTTTGTTAACCATGCTCATGATTTTTTATAAAAGAAACTATAGATACAATTAATTTCTTCGACTTGAACAGGTTTTAAAGACAGTGATTGTTTTCCTTGAGTAGTACAAAAAAAATAACAGAAAACATTATATTTTGTTGTATGTGTACAAGATCTCATCAAACAGCAATTATTCAATTTTTACATACTCACCAACACTACATAATATCCCAAGCTTAGCATGTATCATTATATGTAAATTCCATGGAAAATCATTCTCCTTCTATTGGAGCTTAATTTCTGTCTATACAGAGAAAAATTTTTACATGGGACTAAGCTTGAAATGTTTCATATAGATCAAATCCTTTCTTGTTATTGTATAAGTCAAAAGGAAACTTACAATTTTCTCGCCTTTCCTCTAAGGGGAAAAAAAATTGAAGGACAAAAAAAAAAAAAAAAAAAAAAAGTGAGATGCAAGCTTCAACCTATGGAGGAAAAAAATAGTCGATGAATGACAATTGGAAGTATGAAAAGACAAATTATGCCAACCCCCACCACCAAGCTTTTGAGCTTTTGCAGATGTCTCCAACCTCTGGATGTGAAAAGAAAGATAAAAACATCAGAATTGATACGTTGTACCTTTACCCGACAATAACAAACTAGTTTTTTCAAGAGCAATTGAGAAGTGGTGATATATGTATGAAGCACTAACTAATGAGAAAGAAGTTACAATTTTACATGATCACAACCGACGGCATAACAATTTTGCATATAAATCCAGTACAGAGGAAGTTCTTTTTGCATCTCCAGCTGAATGGTGGTTCTCACTTCTCAGAGCAGTCCGAGGTGGTACCAATATTATAATCACCTAGAATTTACTTTTTGGTGCTTGAAATCTTGTTTGTTTGGACATTACCTTTCCAAAAAGTTGTTAGACGAACTGACGCACTTGCATGTCAATTTTTACCAGACCAGACTTAACATCAGACTTGGGACCAGGTCAGGAACCACAGTGAGACATCGCAACTACATCCATTATTTGTTTTTATTGTTTATTATTATAGACCTATGACAGCCTTCAATTATTTTATTAATTAAAATAAACTCAAATAATTGATCCATTTCATTATGCCCTTTTAATACTATTCATGTTGGTACCATTTTGATTTTCTTTGAAAACTAAGGGAAAGCTTCTTAACAAAACAATAGAAGACAAAAGATTATTAGTAGACAGTAGCTGTGCCCACACTAAAACGGACCCGCACAAGACCAATCCGACCTGATGGCCTCAGGCTTGAGTCAACCCAATGACGCTAGCACTTGTTAAGCCCAGAATAGAGGGCCCAGAAGTTCTACGATATAAACGAAAGAGAGAGATACGATCACAGAAGGAGCCCACTGTCAGTGTAGAGCAACGAAAGGCGGATCCCATTCAGGGTTCAGGCACCAGTGGTTGCTGCAGCCGGGAAACAGTCCTGGCGTGACTCTACGTGCCAATTAATGTGCGGGAATCTCAAATAATATTTGACCATTTCTATTTGCAAAGCCTATAACTAATTTTTAGTTCATGTCGTAAAAAAGATTAACATTTTAATTTATAATTTATTATAAAATAAAAAACTATATATTTTTAAGGGGGTGTGATTCATCGAAATGTATTAATTTGATAACATTAACAATCATAAAAAGACAATATTAAAGTTTGTTTAAAATACTTAAATTTTACAATAGTACAAAAAATTAGTGGTCTTTGGTAGAATATCGAGCGTTACTTAAATTGTCTGGAATTTGATAGACAACACATTTATAAGGCCCAAAATTATGTCTAATTCTATTTTTATAATTTTTTTAACTAATTTGAATTTTTTTTCAAAATTGTCGAGTTAATTACTGTCCATCTACCTTCATCTTTTCAAGTAGTACATATATAATATACTGGAATCATGAATTTTAATCTTGTTAAATAATTTATGCTTCACAACACTTGTTATCATCACTATTAATGCTTCAAAATGCTTGGAGTAACATTTAATATTGTGACATGAACACGCATGTCATTGAGAGTACAGCGGCTATAATGTCGCCGACTGACTTTTCTTTGTTCCATTCTGTTTAAGGATGGCTCCGTGGTTTCCTGCACTTCTTTTGGTTGGTTCCGCTGTGTCACAACCAACTCCTCAATTTAGTGCAAGTTATTAGTCCATCTGTTTTATTTCTCATTCAAAACAAATAATCTATTTTTACTTTTATTTTTTATTTACTTATTTTTCACATCAAACCTTCACAACTCATAAGTATCTAACTTAGTTCTAGTATTTTATAACGCCAAAACTAACTGAAAGGTCTATTATCATGTAAGAATATGAGAAGATATCTAATTTTACAGGGATAAATCACAGACAATCTCACCCGATTTGAAGGAAACTAACCTTCAATGCAATGTTCGAAAATACCAAAGCAAGTTATATGACCTTCAAAGCAAGTTCGAAAATACTAAAGATTATACATTAGAATCTTTAGTAAAACTTTTTTGGCTGCTTTGTGTTGGACACGATGGAATGAAAGAAACAGAAGATTGTTTACTGATCACACTGGGTCTAATTCCTTTATCGTGTATTTTAACACTCTTAACTTGTATCATTTTTGGACAGGCTTGTTGGAATAAGCTAGTTGTGTCGGTATTATGACAGAATAAGTCAATTGCATTTTTTTGTTAGTTTTACCCGTATTGATGTTTTTGGAAATTTCTTGTTTTTTAGTAACTTGTGATTGTATTATTATGGAAGTTACTAAATAATACAATCACAAGTTACTAAAAAACCCGTATTGATGGAAGATACAACAACCGTTCACGAATTTTCTCAAAGACTTACTAAAGTAACTTCCATAATAACAAGTTACTAAAGAACGGTTGTGATTGTTTTTTAGTAACTTGTGATTGTATTTATTATGGAAGATACAACAACCGTTCACGAATTTTCTCCAAGACTTACTAGCATGGCAGGAGAGATTCGCTCTCTTGGAGGAGAATTGAAAGATAGTGTGATTATTGAAAGGTTTTTTAGTGCAGTCCCAGATAAATTCATGCCTATCATTGGCACGATCGAGCAATGGGGAGATTTGACAAATATCTCTGTTACAGAGGCTGTTGGGCGGTTAAGAGTGTTCGAGGAAAGTCTGAAGGGTCGGCGTCAACATAAAGAAGAAGAGGAACATGTGCTATTCACACGGGCACAGTGGGAGGCACTCTCCATAAAAGAAAAGAAAGAGAAGAAAGGCGCTGAAAATTCTGGTGGTGGATATAATCAAGGCCAAGCGAGCGGACAGGACAAGAAGCCACATAGGAAATATGACAAGTCCAAAATTAGGTGCTATAATTGCTCTGAATATGGACACTTTGCATCCGAGTGTCGCAAACTCAAGAAAGAAAAGGCATATGTGGCAGAGAAGGTAGAGGATGAACTCGCTTTGTTGATGTTAGAGGCGTGTGAGAATGAAAACTTCAAGGAGGTAAACTCTACTGTTGTAGCTTGCTTTGAGAAAACAGCACCATGTCATGAAGGGAAAGATGTGCAACTTTATTTGGGCATGAATGGAAATGAGAAACAGAATTTATGGTACCTTGATTCTGGAGCCAGCAATCACATGACTGGGCGTAAAGAAAATTTCACTGAACTTGACACCTCGGTTGCAGGAACAGTCAAGTTTGGTGATGGCTCAATGGTGTCAATCCATGGTCGCGGGACAGTGTAGCTTGAAGGGCAGACTGGTGAACATAAAGCCTTGACTGATGTGTACTATATTCCTAAACTAACAAGTAACATTATAAGTTTGGGACAACTCGAGGAGCGAGGATGTAGAATGGTGTTAGAAGATGGCCAATTGAAAGTGTTTGATAGTGAGGAACAGCTTTTGATTCGAGTAAAGAGAGCAAGAAACAGACTATATATACTCAATCTTGATGTTCAGACTATATATACTCAATCTTGATGTTGCACAGCCCGTGTGCTTGATGGCACACCTAGACAGTGAAGATTGGTGGTGGCATGCACGCTATGGACATCTTAATTTTCATGCCTTAAGGAAATTAAGTCAGGAGGATTTGGTCGAAGGACTACCACTTGTGAATTATGTAGAACAATTGTGTAACGGGTGCCTTGTTGGTAAACAATGTCGCTGTCCATTCCCTCAGGAAGCAAAGTTCAGAGCAAAGGAGGTACTGGAATTAATACATGGTGACTTATGTGGACCCATAATGCCTGCTACACTTGATGGTAATAAGTTCTTCTTACTTATGGTCGATGATTACAGTAGATACATGTGGATTGTGCTGTTAAAGACAAAGGATATGGCATTTCAAGCATTTAAAGAAATTAAAATAGCAACAGAGGTTGAGGCAAATGCAAAGTTGAAAGCATTTCGGATAGACAGAGGAGGTGAATTTCGATCAAATGAATTCACATCCTATTGTAAGCAAGAAGGCATCAAGAGGTATTTGACAGCACCGTATTCTCCTCAGCAAAACGGTGTAGTCAAGAGAAGAAATCAGACGGTTGTTGGTATGGCACGTAGTATGATGAGAAGTATGAATATGCCTGCAAAATTCTGGAGAGAAGCTGTGACAACGGCAGTTTATATTCTGAACCGTGCAATCACCAAAAGTGTGGTCGGGATGACACCGTACGAAGCTTGGCATAAACAGAAACCAAGTGTGCATTATATGCGCACCTTTGGCTGCAGAGCTCATGTGAAACGGTTAAATAATCAAGGTGGAAAATTTGCAGCACGTAGTAATCCGATGGTGTTTATTGGTTATGAGAGTGGTTCAAAGGCATACCGCATGTATGACCCGATTACAGAGAAGGTGCAAATATCACGTGATGCTGTGTTTGAAGAGGATAAAGCATGGAATTGGAGTGTCGTACATAGTCTAGAAAGGGAACGAGTTGGTGAGATGTTTGAGATTCATGAATTTGTTGACAATGGAGAGCAAGCAAGTGAAACACAGCATACAACCAACCCGTTGCAACAAGTAAGACACACAGAAAGAGAAACAGAGGAACTCACAGCTCACACATCACATGGCGAACCAGGAACTGAGACAAACCAAGACTCAGATGATGATAATGTCTTATCAAGGGAGGATACTGGCTGGATGCACACAGTGCAGGATTTATATGATGCAACCGAACCAATTGAGATTGATTACTCTAAATTATGCTTGCTAGAGACAGAAGAACCTGCAAATTTCCAAGAGGCGAGTAAAGAGGAAAGCTGGAAGTGTGCGATGCAGGATGAACTTAACTCTATTCATAACAACAAAACTTGGAGTTTGGTGGATCGTCTAATTGATCAAAAGGTTATAGGGCAAAAGTGGATTTACAAAGTAAAGAAAGACTCTAAAGGAAAAGTAATAAAGCATAAGGCACGATTAGTGGCAAAGGGATATGTGCAGAAACAAGGGATTGATTTCGAGGAAGTATTTGCACCAGTTGCAAGAATAGAAACAGTGAGATTGCTTATTGCACTTGCAGCTCATGAGGGATGTAAGTTACACCATATGGATGTTAAATCAACGTTTCTGAATGGAGAGCTAGAGGAAGAAGTATATGTAAGCCAACCTCCTGGTTTTGAGGAGATGGGAAGTGAGCATAAAATTTTGAAACTACACAAAGCGCTGTATGGATTAAGTCAGGCTCAGAGAGCTTGGAACTCTAAGCTGGATAAAACATTGATAGCGATTGGCTTCAAAAGAATTTTGAATGAATATGCAGTTTACAAAAAGGATAGCAAGGAAAGTTCTGTGATTGTTGGAGTATATGTGGACGATTTAATAATCACAGGAGCTTGTGAGGAAGAAATCTCCAAATTCAAGAACGAGATGAAAGAAATTTTCCATATGAGTGATTTGGGAATGTTGAGTTATTATCTTGGTATCGAAGTTCATCAATCATCAAGAAAAATTACTCTTTGTCAGGAAGCTTTTGCTAGAAGGATTCTTCAAAGCTGTGGTATGGAAGATTGTAACTTGACTCAAGCTCCAATGGAAGCTAGACTTAAGTTGAGTAAGAAGAGTACTGCTCCACTAGTAGATCAAACTAAATACAGAAGCATCGTGGGCAGCTTGAGGTACCTTTTACACACGAGACCTGACCTAGCCTATTCGGTTGGGATTGTAAGCAGGTTCATGGAATCACCCACAATTGAACACATGAATGCAGTGAAACACATCTTGAGGTACATTAAAGGAACATCTGGATTCGGTTGCTGCTATGAAAGAGGAAGAGAAGAGGAGCTGAAATTAATAGGATACGGTGACAGTGATTTGGCTGGTGATATAGACGATCGCAAGAGCACAACAGGAGTTGCATTCTTCTTGGGCAATAATCTAATCAGCTGGTCGTCAAGAAAAAAAGGTGGTAGCGTTGTCCTCTTGTGAAGCAGAATATATCGCAACTACATCTGCAGCGTGTCTGGGAGTTTGGTTTCAGTCTATACTCTTTGATCTTTTGCGCAAAGAAATTGGTACAATAAAGCTCTACATTGATAACAAATCAACAATCTCATTGTGTAAAAATCTAGTGTACCATGACCGAACCAAACACATAGACACTCGGTTTCATTACATAAGGGAATCTGTTGAAGACAAGAAAATTGGGGTTAAGCATATTGGGACGAAAGACCAGCTGGCAGATATTCTTACCAAGCCCCTTGGCAGAATCAAGTTCCTTGAGATGAGAGAAAGAATTGGACTGCATATTGTGAAGAAGACACAACAAGTTTAGGGAAGTGATTTTTGGAATAAGCTAGTTGTGTCGGTATTATGACAGAATAACTCTATTGCGTTTTTTGTTAGTTTTACCAGTATTGATGTTTTTGGAAATTTCTTGTTTTTTAGTAACTTGTGAATATAGCATGGTTGGAAATAAGAAACCTTGTTATATTTGCATAGTAGTTTTTAGGTAAGATTATTATTTGTTTTTGGAAATGTATCTTAGAATTAGGTTGTATCTTTGTTTTACAGAAAATATAAAAATGAGAAAAACACAGAAAATGGTGCGGCAATTTTGCACCACAAATTCTTTTGTCCTCTTTGTTCTTACCGTTCTATTTTGGTTCGCTTAAATCTAACACTTTTCAACTACATATATGGAGCACAGGTTCAGAGACTTCGCTGCAAACGACAGGGAATTGGAGTTACGTGATGGGCATACAACTGATTAAGACTCTAGTTGAATACATAGCCTATCTCATATTTCATTAGTTCCTGTGTTTCTCTGTTTGATCTGTGCTTATGGATGTTGTTGTTTAGTTCTTGTGGTTTGTTATGTTGATACTTTGGGGTACCGGCATTTATGCTGGTTTTAAACTTTTTATTTTTGTTGTTTGTTTAGATCTGAAAATTTCCTTCGGTTAGGGAGGTTTTTTTTCAGTAGGATTGTATGAACTCTTTACTTTTTAATGAATGCCTATCTCAGTCCGCTTTAGTTAAAAAAAAAAAAAGTTATATGGCCTGACAAATGGCCCATGGATATTAATGTAGTAGCACAGATTTTGACGCGCGGAAGGTGTACAGTGTACTGATGCATGCATGTACACAAATGTTGGTGCATGTACACGATTATAAAAGGTAAATATATTCTCATTCGGAGTGTGTCGAGAGTTCAATGTTTGACAAAGTTTCAGTGGAAATAGTTGATCGATACATCATATTATCGGTGGGGTTGAATAAAATTAAATTCTATTAATTACTTTATGTTTTACTTGAGGGATGTTCGAAATGTTCTTGGTCAAGTTTAATGTAGTTATTGATTAAGTCTATCCCGAGTGGTGTAATATATATACATTGGAAGAAAGATCAAATCAATGGGTTGAAACATAAGTGACGGCGCTTGCTTGCGTATAATACGAAGTTGTTAAATTAACTAGAAAATGTTGCTTAAAAGAGTAACTTGAGTTGCAAAAATTGTATTGAATTTTAATACTTGCAAGCACGCACGTCATAGAAAAATTTAAGAACAAAATTGCACGCGCTATTTACGAGTTACAAGAAACGAACTTTTACTGATGTTTCTCACATTCTCGCAGAAGGCAAAATGGAATATTGTGCATAACAATAGATATCTCATATTGAAATTTTACATTGTTATCTGATATTTCATTAAAGCTACTAAATCTTTTCTCTAAGCAACAAAATGACTGAATTAAAAACAACAACAAAAGGAATACTGAGAGAGTTATTCTCCCAAATCATAGTTCCGTTATTTTTCCTATTTAATTACTTCCAAAATATAATATTAATCGATTTCCACCAAGGAACCAAAATGTCTTTATAGATTGGCATATTTTAGAACATGGACCAAGGTCAATCCAAATTTCTCGTTCAAGAGGAAATGGACAACCCACATATGATACATAGGACATGTTTAAGGCCCATATTTCATAGCATGGTCGGCCCAGGTAGAGAGTTGAGATGTCAATCTTTAGAACTGTCAATGAAACTCATTTATCCGTTTAACATATCCGTACCGCATTCGTTAAGGCGGATATGGATAAGATTTTATTTTCGTTAGACTAACGGATATGTGTACTGGTTTAAGAAAATTTTTCGTTAACTTATTGGGTAGGGGTACGGGTAAGGGTTATTTCGTACCCATTATCTAACTGGTAAAATTTTACAAAAATATATGTATATATATAATCATATTATTAGCATATTTCATAATATATGTTATTAGTTTTGATCTTCATCTAAATTTATTTATCTTAATAAAAAATTAATTTACACTCTATTATATTATAATTTATAATTAGTTATATAGAATTTTTGAATTCAATTAATACGTGAATAAATTTCATAATTTTTGTCATATCTAAAATATTATCTAAATATTATACTTTATTCATATATTTATTTGATATTATTTATTTAACACATTATATATTTTTTATTAAATTAATAATATTATTATTATCCATTATGTACCGTTACCCTACCCGTACCGTTAATTCTTAATGGGTACGTATAGAGAACAGGTAAAGTCATTGTTTAGCGGGTACGGGTAAGATATGGATCAAGAAAATTTTAACAGGTGTGGGTATGAAAATATTTTCTACCATACCATTCCGTACCCATTGACAGCCCTATCAATCTCGTTGCAACGTTTACAAATTTTGTTCAAACAATAACAACGGTAACCACGCACGACTATTTTGCCCCGTCCTCTGTTCTTCAGGTAATATTCGAGATACATATGACACTTCTAGTTGCATAAACACTTATTCACAATCTGTGATTTATTAGAGAGATACAGGAATGTACTTCTGCTAAATCACTTGTTGGTTAAGTAAATATCAAAAGATTACAGATCAATCACTAAGTGCAGTAACCTTCAGTGGCGGATCTAGGAAAAATATTTAGGTGGGGCTAGGATTCTCCAATCGTGCGTGTCATGTCGCGTCGTGTCGTGTCAAATACGATCGTGTTAGAGTCTCATCTCGTGTCAAATACGATCGTGTTAGAGTCTCATGTCGTGTCGTGTTGACAGGAACTACTTTTTTAATCGTGCCGTGTCGTGTCGTGTTAAATGGTGAGAATAGGCATAACGACACGACTAACACGATCGTGTCGTGTCGTGTTGACACATCGTGTTAGTCATGTCAAATCGTGTCAATTATTTTATTATTTTTAAAATTAAAAATATTAAAAAATTAAAGTAAAGGAAAAAATTACTAAATAATAATTAGATTAGAACAATATGAGTCAAATAATGGTAAATAATATGATATAGTATTGTAAATTGAATTTAAATTATTAATTTTGTTTAAATAATTAACATTAATAATTAAATTTGTGTTAATGTGTCGTGTTAATTCGTGTTCGTGTCGTGTTGTGTGTAAAATCATGTCGTGTTGGATCGTGTTAAACTTTCGAATATCCCAACACGACACGATAGCATGATCGTGTCCTGCCAATTTTGTATTCGTGTCGTGTCGTGTCATTTTGGAGAACACTAGGTGGGGCTGAGTTTATATGAACATTAGACTTACATTAGTTCATCATATATTCATCTCATACAATGGACCTTTGAGTGCTCCAATGATAGAAAAAATTAGTTGGGGCTAAGATGGAGCTCCATAGACTCGACGGCATTAGGTGGGGCTCTAGCCCCACCCGCCCCAGTGGTAGATCCGCCACTGGTAACCTTGAACTATGCTATCCTTGGAGAGAATTGGCTGCATTAGCATTATCAACCTAATTTTTCTAAAATTTTGGATTGAATGAAATTCAAGTTTTTACCCAATATGATATATACATATATAAAATCATTGACGAAAGATGAACAAATCTTTGGAGTAAAGCTCGCCTTAATCCAAAAATGAAAGTTTTCGCACGTGATGTATCAAGCCTAAGATTAAAGCTATTACTTCATCCGATTAGGAGAACCTTTTTAGGAAAAAGTCAAGAAACCATTGGACTAAAGCACTTGATCCACATAGAAAGTTTCAGAGAGATAACAATGTAAAACCTTTGGATTAAAGATCGTACTTCCCTGATATAGAAAGTTTCAGAGAGATAACAATGTACAAACCTTTTTTGGATTAACACCTCCACATGCTTTTGGCGAATAAAATGTATGCTTATGTGTATGTCTTTGTATTGAGGCCTCGAGGGAGGAAGTGATAGTTTGGGGATTAAAATGAATAAAATAACCTTCAATTCAAGCAAAGGAGCCAAGCATGCTCTCTTGTACTGCCTTAGCATAGGAGCCAAGCATATGCATACCTACCACCTCTCTGAAGTGGAAATTACCAAAACTGAAAAGGAAATTTAAGCATATACTATACCAAGATTGTAATACAAATACCCCCAGCATAGCAAGCATACTCATATCCATCACTCAACAGAAACAACACAGAGCTTCATTTGCTTTCAAGCTAACAGTACAATATGGCTTTCATGCCCCCACCATTTCCCCGTCCAAGACCGCCGCAACCACCTCAACCATTTCAAGCGCCGCCGCCACCTCGTTTTGGACCACCTCCCCCTCGCACAGCACCACCTCCGCCCCGGTTTGCACCACCTCCCCCTCGAGTTGCACCTCCTCCACCTCACTTCGCACCTCCTCCCCCTCGCTTTGCCCCACCTCCCCCTCGCGTTGCACCGCCTCCTCCACGTATGGCACCACCTCCACCTAGCTTCGCACCACCTCCGCCTCGGTTTTCTCCCCCACCGCCACCTCGCTTTTCACCTCCACCTCCACGTTTTTCACCCCCACCACCATCACCATTACACCCACCACCTCACCCTTTACCACCAATCATACCACCACCTCCTCATGTTGTGCCACCCCCTCCAAGCCCTGATCACACAGTGATCATCATTGTGGTGGTTGCAATTGGTGGTTTATTCCTCCTGGCAGCTCTTGCAGCCCTGATATGTTGGTGCATCAAGAAGAAAAAGAAGGAAGTGCAAAAGGCTGAGATAGTTAATGTACAAGATCATGTACATGTTACTGAGGCTGTCGTTCCAGGTCCACATGGTGAAAAGGTGGAGGTACTGTCAGTTGATGAGGATATCAAGTACCAAGAAGTGTTAAAGGAGGATAAGAAAGTTGGTGGCACTTCTAGTGCCAGTATCAGGTGGAAGCTGCCACGTACTGATGGTGGGTCGAACAGTAGACGCATGACTGAACGAAATACTTGATTGAGACTGAGGTTTCGTATTAACATCGGCATTGCAAGGATGTTTGAGACTTGAATAAAGGTGTTATTGCATTATTTGATTTTTTTTTAAGAAAAATATGTATATGATTATTTGTTGGCTTTAAGGAAATTAATAGCAGATGTATAATTTATCTATCGAATGGGGTGATTCCAAAGATGGCTTTGATGAAATTCAGCCTACTGATCTTTAAAAGCTACAAACTGTTTCTTCTAACAAGGTTGAGAAGTATCGGCATTATTGGATGAGATACTATTGTTCATGTCTCATATTTTCTTACTTATTGCAATATATAAGGCTAACAGTTAACTAGAATCTATCGAACATGAATTAAGCCAGTCCAAGGATGCATATCAAATTTGAGGGACTAAGCAACTTATATGCTCTTATAAAATATATATTTATACATGCTAGTTGTCTTAGAGTCAATGCAACTATCTATGAAACTCTATTTAACACAACACTAGCATTTAATCCATCAAGAAAATGGGAGACTCGTTACTCCTATTTGTGACACAAAATATAATGGTTGGAAGCACCATTGGAAAGTAATTAACTAGGAGTTGAATCAAGTACTAGTTGATGGCAACTGGTGTGATTCTTTTCTTAGCTGACTTATTATCAGTCGTTTTCACCGCTACCTTTTTATCGTCAACACTTGCTCTCTCTAATTTACCTCCATCAGTGTTGTCTGTCTCCATGTGATCTGTCATGATCTCTTCCCCCTTCTTCTCTTCTACAACAAGAAATAAGTTAGGACACAGGGAATAAGGCAACAAATACAAAAAATATAACAAAAATAACAATAAAAAGGTTGTAACGAGATACCTAAGAAAGTATAAGGTTGTCCCAGTTCATCGGTTTCAAACTCAATTATTGTACAATAACCATCTCTTGACGTCAATGCAAGATACTTGGCATCCATAGACCTAGCATAGTTACAGAGATTTTCCAACAGAAGTTGTCATATGTGCTTGCATATCAATTAATTAACCAAATGTACTTGCATGCTGGATAGGTAATAATTCCAATCCAGACTTATCAGATTTTCACATTTAATATTTGAGCACTTAATCTTAGTCCAAGGCCTGAAATCAGTGTTGTTTTTGTCAATTGGACAATTTTATTTCAACTTAATTTTCATTTTGTCATCTTAATCAGTACAAATGTGCAATCTTTCAATTGAATATACAGAAATATTTACCATGCAATATCTGTTATAGCAGCATAATGCAAGCCAGCAAACAGTGCAATTGGAGCCACACTTTCAGTATCATAGATACATAAAGAGTTCAACGTAGCCACGGCAAATATTATCCTATATGGAAGCTTGAAGAGAGTTGCTGCCCATCCATTAAAAGTACCATTGAAAGGTTAATTTCTATACAAAAAGAAAATACGAGGGAGAGTAAATTAATGACAAAAAATGGTTTTACCAGAGTTAGATCCACGTAGAGTAAAAAGAATTGGGCAGAAACGAACAGCTACAATTGATTTGCTGGCACCAGGAAGCTGAATAGCAGGCCTATTTAAAGGAAAGAGTGAAGTTACCCTTAAGAAAATTAAGTCAAATCTGTCATTGTCTGTCTTTGATGGTTAGACAAAAATGTAGCAAAGACATCACATAGCTAAGGTAACAATGCCCAAATCTTTTAACAAATAAAAAAAAAAATACTCATGTTACAATTTAAAAAGTGCTAACAAATAGGCTACCACTTAAGAAAAAATGAAAAAGAAAAAAGACAAAATGAAAACAGAAATTATTAAAGAAGAGTACCAGAAAGTACCTTGAGAAATCATGCCTAGAATATATATAGGCTGTATTAACTACTTCAGGTGCTGAAGAGTACCGACATATACCTAGAAAGTAGAACAACAGCAAAAATTCGGAAATTCCAAGATATGACTAAAAGGAGATCCATAAAAAGAGAATCAGAACTAAAATAAACATTTGAGAAGAATATCAGAACTAAAAGAGATTACCTGCCGGAATGAGTAGAAAGGAGCCGTCAGGCGACCAACTCAGTCTTCTAAAGAAAGATGGCAATGTCTCATCATGAAACATATGATTTTTACTTGCCTGACCCTATTAAAATAAAAAATAACCAGAACTATGACTACCCATAACAACTTGTTATTCACTAGTAGATTTGTTGGGAAAAAAAGAAACTTGTATGTCACTAGTAAAAATAATAGAAGCCACAAGTTGACAAGCAATTCAGGTACTTTTTGCCGGATATTCATCCCGAAAATATATGAAAAAGCATCTTTTGGTCAGTATGCAAAGGAAGTGACAAACACCCCTTTCATCACTCCAACAATTATTCAGGAAGGCAAAGCAAATAGAAATTGCACTTCCAATGATTTAGGAATTTACAAATGCTCTATTATATTCTCCAAGGTACACATTAAAATTTTCTAAAGAACCAAACGAAATAAAGTAAACTGGGATTATCAGCATTTCCATAATTTAGGAATTAACAAATACAGCTATAATTTTCCAGAGGTACACATGAATATTTCCTAAAGAACAAAATAGATAAAGCTCACTTTAGATTCATCAGGATTCAGAGTTTCTGCCTTAGTGAGCACGTGTTGACAAACAAAATTCAATTTGTCGAAGCCTTTGGACTTCGGTTGGGGCTTATTAGCATATATCCTGCATGTGCGGTCTGAACTTAGTGATGCCACATACTGGCCCAATGGGTCCCAAGTGACTCCTTGAACATAATGTAGATGTGCATCCAATATTTGATGGACACTGCCTGAAATAATTATAAGTTAATAATGAAAATTTTATCAAGGAAGATCTAAATTTGGTAATATAAATTATTGCAACATGCCTTTTATTAGGTAGCTTATAGCTTATGACAGTAACTTAATATTAAAATCATTAACCTATATTAAGATATGACACACTAACTGAAACCCATTTGCAGTAAAATATCTTCATCAGTGTACTTTACAAATGAAATAGAAATCACCCTGGCACTAATGTTTTTAACTATATAAAGTTTCTGATTGACCTATTAGTCATAGATATCCACAAGAAGAAATCATCAATCTGTGCTTTACCAATGTAAAGCATTGTTCCTTTTTAAATTTAAATAAAAACCACCTTTACTAATGTCCCAGATAATGCAAGAATTATCGATTGATCCGGAAACAAGGAATGACCCATCAGGACACCACTGGAGGTCGAGTACATCCTTTCGATGAAATCTAATTCCAAAAACAAAAAAGGGTTATTTTATAGAACAACATTAATTTTCATAAATACTTTCATTATTTTTATATGCAGCATTGGGCGGTCGTACAGTAAAGACTTGTGAACTTTCCAGGCAGATTGGCCCTCAGTTGTTGTTTGTAGCTTCCATAATATTAATTCACCTCCTGGATATTCAACAAAATAAATAAATAAATAAATAAGCACATAATTTCTGAAAAACCATAAATTCTAGCCCTAGGCATTTCCATATAGAACCTTGCAAAACTAAACATGAGACAAGCTACCCTATAAAACAAAGAAAAATCACCATTAGTTGTCCTCCTTATATTATCAGAAATTCAGAAAATTGAATTAATGCCCAAACTGCCCTTCATTTCTCTATGTGAAGAGAATGGTCATATAGTGGCATGGTCATTTTGGAAGAAACTGAGAACGTACTAAAGGACCATATGCATTGTTTTGAGGTAAATTTCCGACATGAGGTGATTTACACCAAACAATTGGATGGGAAAAAACAGTATTTTTCAAGGGATGTGTTGTATTTTGAGGTTGAACAAAGGTAAGTATGTCATTGCCACTTTCTTAATTTAAAAAATGAGGAGAAAAGATAACATGAACATTATGAAGAATACATACCATCAGCACCTGATGCAAGATATTCTCCTGAATAAATAGTTGAAAAAAATTTTAGAAAAAGAACATTTTTCTCTGATATTCATACAATTAGAGTTGAGAAAGGAAAAAAAAAAAAAAACTTATTAAGTTGCTATTTTTAGCATAAACTTGGGATCAGTCGTATACAGATTCTATTTGTTCTCTAATTTTATCTGAAGAGTTCAGATTTTAAATGACTAGCCATCAAGAGTCTTCTTGACATAGAAAAACAGATAAAACTTACAGAATACAAGGAATGACAGACTAAAGTAAGATGCAAAGTTTGCAATCTATGGTTTTGGTACCATTGCATCAGTACAGTACTTGTTTTAAATTTTATTTTACTAGCATTAGGTCCTCTTCTATTTGCTAGATTTTCTCAGACAAACAGTACTAAAAAATATAGCAAATTTGCTTTACAAAAAAAATGATAGGGTTGTTTCACAAAGTCATAACCAAGACCAGAGCTATGCAAATAAGAAGCAATATCTCATGCTTGTAAATAGCAGGCCTAGTTTTGGGGTTATTCGCAACTAAACTGTCTTTGAAATTTAACAAGTTGAGGTAAAGAAGACAAAAAATGTTAGTAAAGTGCCCCCGATCTTTGTTCATTCTAACTAGACTAAATCCTTTATAACCCGGTCCTAGAAATTTGAATCCCACAACGATTACTATAACATTGATTTCGATCAATTCAAATGTAGGAGGCAATAGTTTTCTTTTATTAAGGGATAGAATCTCTTGACAATTCTCTGGTTTAATAATAAGATATTATTTTCAAAATCAAGTAAAAATATGGTAAAATTAAAAATAAGTTTGTAAGTGTCTTGTTGAAAAAATATTGCTTACCTGTCAAATTTTATGGTGTCTCTGTTATTAATATTTCAGTAAAGTTGTTACATACGGAGTTAAGGACTGTCATAAATTTTATTCATTTGATGATAAATAAAACATATTAAAAAATAGTATCATTTAATAATGTTGGAACCTATTTCGGTCTATTGTCAAAAATCAACATTTGAGTTCCATTCCTGTTCTTTTATATCATTAATAGGGAAGATGCACTGCATATGTAACTGAATGTACCATTTACAGCATGCCAGTGCTTTTACATGGAAATGTATTAATAAAATCGAGTTTATAGTTGCATATACAACGTACATCAGATAATATCAACAAGTAGCAGAACAATAAAATCGAGTTTATGTCGTGCTACTTTTTTTCAAAAAAATAAAAAGTAACATAACATAATGCTTTAATCTGAATACAAAATTAACAGGCCAACACAATAAATGCATCACAGAGAAACTGTTGAGCCTTTGGCCCCATAACATTTGACAAAAACAACACTATATTTTTTCTTTTACAAACTCTGATATGCGAGCTTTGCTCGTATTACAGAGCATCATTAACAGATTTGTAGCTTCAGATTTGGATTTGAAATTACTGATGCTAAAGATCAATTGGGACAAAAAAAAAAAAAAGGAATTCAATCCAGTACTATTTTATACTAATCAAATCATGTACTTAAACAAATCAGAAACACCCATTCCAACCAGCCAGGTTGCTAACTCAATAATAAAAATAATCTGACCTGAAGGTGAGAAACGAAGGGTATTAACAGCAGAACTGTGATATGAGAGGCTATTCTGGTACGAGGCTGTCGGAAGGTTCTTCTCAGATTTATCAGAAACTATAATCCAAATCTGAAATTCATAGAAAATACAAACAATACACTTAATAACTTGTCCAGTTCTATCTAGTTCCAAAACCCAAAATGTTCTGAAAAAATAATACTAAAAAACGCATTAATATAAGGTAAAATAAAATTGGATAACATGCTTAAAGATATTAATGAAAAGAAAAGTATAAGAGACACCTTAATATCGTGATCGTTGCCTCCAGTGGCAAGAAACCCTGATTTGGGGTGGAAATCTAGGGTTAGCACGGGCTGAGTGTCGTGCCAGTTGATCTGAACCGTTCCTCCTTTCATAATGCTAGCTCAGAATATCTGATCGCGTTTGTAATTTTCTCCTTTTTCCTTGGTTTTCAACTTAGATTTGGATTTCTTTTTGAGAGTGCGGAGTAGAGTTGTGGCGGGAAGAGAGAGAGAGGGGCACCAAGTACCGCCAGTACGCGCCGAAAGCAAATGGATATACATATCGATGTCTCCAGTTTAAGACACTGGAGGTGTCCTTGATAGATTCTTCATGTGCTCGGTGCTCTCCAGTAAAGCATGCGCACTTCATGTGCTCGGTGCTCTCCAGTAAAGCATGCGCACCCAAAGTCTAAAACATTCTATTTGAAATGTTTCTGACCTGACCTTACCAATGGATGACAATTGACAAATAATATCATCATCACACATTCATACCTAATAATAATAAATACAATGGCTACTGATTTTACTTTTTTTTTATTTTCTTCTCAAAGATAGCCAAACTGTTCATGTCACAACAACATTTATTTCATTGAAAAGGAAAATGCACAGAACATTACCAGTTTAAATATGATTTTACAGATTTTTTTTATTAACCACGAAAGAAAACGAAAATATTATCATGACATTAAATTAGTTCGAAAAAATATATATATATTGGTTGACTGAATTCATTTTTTATTTAATTTATTATTATTATTTTATCTTATTTATTTTTTATTTTTTATTTTTTTTGCTATGAGTACATTGCATAGTCCATTTCGTTTACTGTTGATTTCTGATTTGTTAACTATTCCGGAAAGAAGTGAAAATTTTTAACTAATAAAAATGTTAACGTTCTACATAATTTTACATATCGTGTAGACTGTTGACATATTTATCAGATATAGGAAAATGTTCGTAGATGATAAGAAATGGCACATAGGTAATAGTGGTGAGGGAGTGGACTCTTGACATTTCTAGTTTGTTAGTGATGCTAAATAATACTCGGTTATTTGACATAAGACTTGATTAGTGTTAGTTGGTTGATTATTGGGAACTGAAAATCTGTTGGCTTTATTGGCAAAGACTAATATATAGAAAGCAAATGGTGACAAGGAGAAAGTCAAAATCATGGAGTTTAATATGCAATTAAATATGGCTTTGCCTCAGCTTTAGTTGCTGAGTTCTGAGTTCTGAGTTCTTAGGGGCATTTGTTTGTGACTTAAAAGGGTGCATAACTTAAGTTATGCATCCTTAAGTCACCAAACATTCATTACATAAGACGTCTTAAGGGTGCGTAACTTATGCAACCTAAATAGGTTGCATAAGTTATGCACCATCCTCTTTAATTTTTTTTCCAACAATACCCCTTAGAAATAATTAATCATAATATTTAATAAGTAACAATAATTATTAAAAAAACATAAATAATAATAATAATTAAAATAATTAATGAATAATACATTTTTATCATTAAATAATTAATAATATTTATAATATTTAATTAAAAGTAATTATTAATATTTCATAATAACAAAAATGATGTATTATTATCATATATAATTAATTTTTATAATAATTAATAATAATTAATAAGTAATAATAATTATTAAAAAATCGTAATTAATAATAAACATTAATTATTATAATTAATAATTAAATAATAATAATTAATAATATTTAAAAAGTAATATTAATTATTAACAATAACAATTAAATAATAAGAATTAATTAAAAATAATTAATCAATAATATTTTTTTATTGTTAAATAATTAATAATGTTTATAATATTTAATTAAAAGTGATTATTAATAGATCATAATAATAAAAATGATTATTATCATTATTAATAATTAATAATTAATAATAATTAGGTCACAATGTCTTATTAATACATAATATTAATTCAAATGTAAGGGCATTTTAGTCTTTTGACACGAATATATGCATGAGTTAAGTTACTCATCCTTACTACACAACCAAACATCCATTACATAACACTACATAAATACTTAGGCATCTTTAACTTATGCAACCCCTTACTACACAAACAAACGCCCCCTTAGTGGGTTAAAATATTTTCTGACTTTTATGTAATTTGGCTCCCTGCTTCAGGTAGCTTAAGTATTGTGCATTTTTCTTTTCAGTCCCTATAAAAATAAGTAATGAACTCTTTCATTGGTAACGGCACCTAAAGTTCCGACTTTTCAATTCAGTCTCTAACTGATATTGATTAATTATACTGATCCATGTTCTCTCATTCGAAAATGATGAAATAAACGCGAGCCGCTCTATCTAAGTTGAACATCTACTGATATTATGAGGAAGGTGTACTGATAATTATGGAGGATATTTTTTGTTTCCGGCTTTTTGGTTCTATTGATCAGAGACTCGGAGCACGTCATATTGTCCGGCCCACAATTTAGTCATAAAATTGAACCTTGCACAAACAAAATTTGTGTAGAACTTTTTTCCTTGCATTCTTATATAAAAATATAAAATTCACACAAATGCATGTTATATTTTAGTGAACGAGCAGCGCCGAAAAAACTAATGAGAACAAAAATTATTTCTACGATATTAGATATATACTTCCTGCCATATTAATCCCAGCGCATCTATTTAAAATATTTGAGGGCACAATGGAGTAAGTACGGACCAAATACGTTTTGACGAAGAATTAGAGATCAAACTTCTCAATTTATTTTCAAATTAAATTGATATTTATAGAGAATTTTGACCCACATTTCGAACCTAGCTAGACCTGCCTATGGAATGTTGAAATCTTTAAACCTAAAGGAAACCAAATTATAATATGTTTTTTAAAAAGAGCCAAATGTTGAAATCTTTAAACCTAAAGGAAACCAAATTTTCAAGAAAAACCTAGGGAACCGAGATGGATTGCTATCTTAACTAACGAAACAACCAAACAAATGAAATGATCCAAACAGAATTGTAGTTCATAACAAATTAAAGCAATCAATTGTAACGTGTGGCGATGTGTCCACCTGTCAGCAGTTAACTAGCTAGATCTTTAGAGTTTTAATTTGGCACTAATAAAGAGATAACAACTCTTTTTTTAAAAAGAGTGTGTTGGCCCCTTTACTTTAATGAAATGCAGAGAAAGTTACTTCTCGATCTTCTCGTTCAAGTTATCAAAAGGAGAGAGAGAGAGAGAGGGGAAAAAAAATGAAGAGATTGTGTATTTGTGTTAACTAAGCATGCATATTCAATCAATAGTTATTATTATAAAAAAACAAAGATATTGTTTTGAAATGAAAAATGTAAATATACTCTAACATGCATATAGTAACATTGAGAAATGAGAACGAAAAAACAGCTAAAAAATAGGTTGACATTGGTCAGAGCGTTCGAAGCAAGATATTTATAATTACAACAATAAAATAGTGCATGCATGTACATTTGTAGTTATAAACACATAACGCTCCCAAAAGATGTACTATATTTCAAGCATACAAATTTCTTTTCCTGTTACACCGCATGCTTCCCGAGAATCCCGACACATGATTAACATTATCCTGAGTCATCCGCAGGAGAATTTAAACTTGCAATATATGGGTCATCACAGAAATCAAACTAAGATGATATACAGATGCATTATTAATCCACTTGGTTATTAGCATTTCTATAGGAAATTAGGAATGAAATATAGATCCGTTAATACATGCAGCAAAAAATTCAACCAAGTAGGGAAATCATATCCAATGCAATTTTGCAAAGCATCTCCAATCCCTCCTCCCTCCTCGCTAACTCAGACGGGTATGTCAGCCTTGGCACCTGCCTGAATAACACACGACAGACACTCGGATACTCTGCAGCAGCACTTACATGAACAAATGCATAGTCATACATTTCCTCATTAATCGACTGCACTGCAGAGTGCAGCGCATCCCGGGCTGCAACGTACTTAGCTGCACAAGTGTGGAGCAGGGCCCTCAATGAGGGGTCAGTTGCCTTTTGGGCTAATGACGAGGCGACAGAGGACGTGTTTGTGGCGTTGGTCGCTGCCATGTTGATGGCTACAACCGAGAGAGACCTGCAATGTAGTGATTATATAAGAATTAATTACTAAAACATTTCTGCTTTTCGAAAAGCTTTGGCTCAACTATATGTAAATCAATAATCATGCCTATTATTTTCTTGTAACATAACATTATTTATTCTTAATTACGTTTTATAAATTAATTATCGTACTTCAATTAATATAATTTGCGAATTATGCAAATCATATATATCTGCCAAATTAGGTTGTTATATGCTCCATCTTATACGAAGAGGACCGGATCTCTGGATCATCTAGCATTAGGCTATTAATTTGCGAGTTGCGACATAAATATGACGTTAAAAGAAAGAGAAAAAAAGGAAAAAAAAAAAAAAGAGTATATATCCCTGCAACTTGTACATATAGTTAGTAGTGATCTATGGCTTATAACTTTTTGGGTGGTTTTGATACAACAACATCATTTACATCAATACAGATCTCATTCTTTCTACAGTATAATTTGCAAATGCTAAGTTAATTGCTTGCTAATTACCTTACATCAGAGGCACTAGGTCCTGCTGGGTCAGAGCCGAGGGAGGCGACGCAGAAGTCGTAGTAGGAGGTGGCATTGCATGTGGATTGGATGAGAGGAGTTGGGGATGAAGGGCGGGTTTTGGGAGAGCGTGAGAAGATCAAGGGTACTAAAGATAGAGAGAGAAAGAAGAACAGTAATGCTTTTGCCATGGATGTCATTTCCAAAGCCGCAGTGGAAAAGGTAGGTTTAATTTTGAGAGGGCGAGAGAGGGATATGAGGAATTGAGGATCGTGTTAATTATTGCGTTGGATTAATTATAACGTATCCAGGTCGGATTTGATGTATGAAGGTTAACTAAAAGTTGGCTGCTGGAATATGTTAGCTCCCATATATATTTTTTTTCTCTAGATATATGTGATACCACAAAATTAATGAAAGGTTAAGTCGCTAATTAATGACTTCAATCTATAGTCCGAAGAGATGATTATAGTTAATACTTAATACGACTAACACAAGATGAAGATGTAACTTAAATCCACAAAAACATTACCAAAATAAAAACTATTTAGATGTGTCATAAATTTGAAAAAAAAAACAAATAATAATATAAACATATCCGCTGCTGGTTTCGTACCTTATTTAGACTGACCATTTTTTTTCAGTAGTGGTTGAGAAAAAGGAACAATTATTTTTTTATTCATTAAATTTCTAATTTTCTATATTAATTTGCTATATACCGGGATAAATAAACTAGTAGATAATGCAGATCAATTGACTCTTGTTCTTCTTTAAAAAACCTACAATTCTGTGCTGCGTTAAATATAAAGCTTACAGACGGTAACAAATTTCTTTTGGCAAGGAAAAAACAGTACACATGTCTGCATATATTTTTGTTCTGAAAACGTGAAGGGAAGCCTAAGACTTGCAATATATAGAATTGAGAATTGAAAAAAAAAAAAAAAAAACAAACATACATAGAGCATTTTTAAGTTAAAACTTTCAGTAGGCACAATTTGATAAGACATTTATATGTATAAAAAATTTTGGAAAATAATATAAAAAACGGATCTTGAACCATGATCCGGGTCTGATTAATTTTGTAGAACCCGATAATAATAGAGGGGGCGCGTGATGGGGCCAGAAAAGAACAAAAAGCGGCAGAAGCACAGATCAGAGATGTGATTAGACGACTAGTATTAGGGGAAGAAGCGGCTTTTGTGGTCCGCTCTTGTCTCACTGTGTGTGCGCCTTGGGTTCGTGACTCTTCGTCCTTTTCCTGCATGTGATCTCTCGGGCCCACTAGTCAGATGTTTTTTTTATTTACATTCGCATCTATTGTGGCGGACGTTAACCATTCAATGGTGTGCCGAGTTGTTGTGATCCGAGAACCACATTCATTGTTCACGGGTTGGATGTTTCGTCTTTCCATTGTGGGGTCCACCTGTCGGGGACTATCTTAATCTTTTGATAGTTGTCCTTATTCTAAAATCAATTTTTCTAGAATCATGTAGAATGATCGATTCTGCATTTGTCCCGGCTGTTTAAGGATCTAATTTTTTTTTTTTTAAGCAACGCCTCTTCAGTATAAGTCACGTGTTCGAAATTCGATTGGATTTTTTGTGACATTTAATTTCGAAATAAGTTGGAAGATTTGACTCTATTTTATTTTTCAAAAAGAAACTTCTAATTTTTTTAAACGAATTTCAAAATAATAATAATAACGTGGATTATTAATGTCACTAATTTAGCTCAACCGTATATATCAACCAAATATGTCCTTAGTACTTGAAAATTCTTCATTACACACTTTACGGTAACTAATTTCATGTTGAAGTTGAATCACTGATTCACTATAACTGAAGTGCTTGAAAATTGTTCACGTTAACCTCGATAGTGCCCCACTATTATCAGTGGCGAGGCTACACCTGGGCAAGTGTAGGCACTTGCCTACACTTAATTTTCAAAATTGAAGACCTAATATAGATAGTTTTACAAGGTGCCTACTCTTAAATTTACACGGTGCCCATCTTTGGACTTTTAATTAAGCTTAACCCACTTTGCATCTTTCTTTTTGCGTTTGACTAGTCCAATAGGCAATAGTCCAGCTTGGCCCTTCGTATAACAAATGCACGAAAACTTTTCTACCCAAAGTCGGAAACAAAATGTCAGCTTGGCCCTTTGTTAAAGTTGTTGTTTGTTGAATTTTTTTAATTTAATATTAATTTAATTATTTTTTATTTGTGTGTGCCCACCCTTAAAAATGGGCTGGACTCGCCACTGACTATTATTGAACATAATATAAAAAATACAACTTATGTACACCATGAAATGAATAGAAAATTAATACATACAACACAAATAATTTATGGATCTTCAACATAAAACTTTGACATAAAAAATTCTAACTCCGCCACGGCCACGGTCTAAAATATAATAATTCATTCTAAATTAAGATTCTGCCACGGTCTAAAATATTAGACTTCATCCCAATCAATCAACGATTTGACTTCATACTACATGTTGGATTTAATAATTAACTCTCGATTTCTCGATTTGCAATATAAACCTCTTTCTACTAATATTTCCTTCTCCAAGTGATTTTTTAGGCGTTATCTCAAGTGATTGATTACTACAAGACCTAGACAAGATAACAAGACTTACAAGACTTAGTTTGGTCTTAGAAAGTCTTTAAATTAGGTATAATTAGCTCTCAAACTCATCTCAATCGAATTGCTTAAATTGTGCTCAGTTTTCTGGTATAAGCGTTATACAACGTTACAGGTCGTTCCTCAGTTTGCTTTAACTGCCTTACTCCTTTCTCAAACGTTGCACAACGCCTCAGTAGCGTTGTGTAACGCTTCAGTTGCCAAACGCTCCTTTAATACGTTTGAACGCACTGCTGACAGTGCGTTGTACAACGATTCATAACGTTGTACAACAGTACAAAACTCAAACGTTGTATAACGCTTGCTTAGATTTATATGACGTTTGGGTCTTGTTCCTCTCTGAAATTTTTGGGTGTTTTTTGAGGAACGGCGTGTAACGCTTCGTCAGGTTTATTTGACGTTATAGTCAGAATTGTTTGACGTTTCATAACGTCATACAACGTTTAGCCTTTTGACGTCGTACAACGCTTTATAGCTTCGTACAACGCTTTATAGCGTCGTATAACGCTTCTGACAATTCTTTTCAATCATCGGCATCCCTTTCTGTAAACGTTGCATAACGTTTTATAACGTTCTATAACGTTACTGACAAAATCTAACGGATTTGTCTGAATTTGACCGTTAGATTAAAGCGTTGCATAATGATTCATATCGTTGTGTAACGTCACTGACTCAACCCAACGGATTTGTCGGAATTTGTTTTATTTAACGGCTATTTCTCAAACGTTGTATAACGCTATGAAGCGTTGTGTAACGTTTCGCCATAAATTAAACTGTTTTGGAGCTCTTGAAGCCCTCTATTTATATCAGCCCCCTTACAGCTGATGAAAGTGATCGAAACTCTTGCAAAATACCTGTTTTTGAGCTCCAGACAACTCCCCTTGCTACTCTCTTTATTTGAGCACTATTTTGAGCAAAACCATTGAGATTAGTTGGCATCAATCAAACCTAAGTCTACTATAGCTAGATCTTTGAGTGTTTTGATTGAGTGCATCAATCTTAAGTTGTTGTTGGATAATTAGAGGTTAGGCCGATCCTCCTCGAGTGTCTTTGTGATGAGGCGATTCGGTTCGAAGTTGTAGACACGTTCTTGTGGAATCAAAGTTTTAAATATCTGCCGTAGCGGCCGATATAGCGCCGAGATAGCGGAGCTATATTCTAGAATGCTACAACAATACTGATTTTGCGCTTTGTCTGATAGCGCGCAACATAGCGCCATTTATCGGCATTTAGCGGCAGATAGCGGAATTATATCGGTGATTTAGCTGTTCCATAGCGGTTTCAGCAATTCTGATATATTCGGCCCAGAAAAAAAGCTCAATTTGTCCTGTATGATTGTTACATACCTACATGGCTACATTTCAATCTGAAACGAGGCTGCATGTTAAAAGAAAATTTGACTCATGTTTAAAATGTATGCATTTTGATATTAAAATAGTATATTTCAATGGCTACATTTCAATCTGTCCACCCCAACCCAACTTATTATGTTGACTCATGTTTAAAATGTATGCATTTTGATATTAAAATAGTATATTTCATTGGCTACATTTCAATATATCCACCCCACCCAACTTATTATGTTGCCATGTTGGATAATGCTAATTAATGTATGCATTTTGATATTAAAATAGTATATTTCAATCTTCTCATGTTTAAAATAATAACTATATGCATTTATTTGATGTTATATGATGTTTAATATGAATCAAAATATGCATCCGACATAATATCCACTATGGTCCGATAGCGGCCGCTAAATGGCCGTTATCCGCTATCCGCTATGACATTGGCATGTCCGCAACGAATCCGCTATCCGCTATTTAAACTTTTGTGTGGAATTGAACGGAGCGCGTCCTTTGGTGGTTGCGAAACTCCCGGAGACGTACGACTAAGGCTAGCCATTCATCTAGTGGGTCGGAACTCCGTAATCATATCGCCTGTCAATTTCTCTAACTCTTCTCCTTTTATTTGCATTGTTTGATTAATTGCTTGTGAGAACCTTTGAATTGTTTGTTTCCGCAAAATTAACCAAACCAGTTTACTACTTGTATTTGTGCCTATTCACCCCCTCTAGGCCGTACTTAGGGACAACACTACCAATTCGCCTAGTAAAACTTTTCAATTACACTTCTTTTAAACATGAATTTCAACGCCATAGAATTTTTATTTTTCGAATGAAAAATGCTATCGAATTAATGCGTTACGGTTACATAGAATAAGATGTTAGCAATATTGTACAGATTTTTGTAGAGTATAAATGGCACACCATGTAAGGTCATTGATTATTTGATAGGCTTTTTTTTATTTTATGTTAATTAAATACGACACGCCTTTTTATGCCAGAGTGATAACGGCGAAGAATCAGAGGTGGTCTCAGTATGCCATTAACTCTGAACTCCGAAGACTTGATTCACGTTATTTGACCCAGAAATCATAGACATAACTTCTTTTTTTGTATTTTTTAATCCAATGTAAATTAATTAGACTAACAAAAAAAATTGACGATGAAAACGAGTAAAAAAAAATTACTTCTTTCATCATTTAAGATGAAATTACTTAATTACACGAATAAGAACGGTCGGTTTTACAAATTAATGTCTCATTTCAAAAAGTTCTATCCACATGAATATCTAAATTGAGTAATTGAATTATCCGTTGTATAGATAGTTTAAAAGACATGTATAGTTTAAAATTTTAAACAAGTAATTTAGATTTAAATTACTTAAATATATGATTTAAAGTAGATTTCAAACACACATCTAACATTTTCGTTGGACAAAGATAAAAAAGTCATACTTCGATTGTTATATTTTGAAGCGTGGAAACATAGTGGATCATTGGATTGTCACAGAGGTAACGGGTCTAAATCTATTACAGATTGAGACCTCCATCCATATATGTTGTTGATAGATGCATGTGGCTCTTTAAATACATTTTTTTTTAATTAATTGAGACTAATGGAGACTGTGTATGGACCATAGAAACTACATTATTTGTTTTTCTATCTTTGCAAACACACAAGTTAGGGAGATTTTTCCGTATTACTAGATGAGGATTCCGATAATGAGATAAAAGTTGGCTCTATCATTATTCTTTTTTGGAGCAAGTGAACTAGGCGCCTTATTCAAACATTATGTTCTCTCTCCTTTCTTTTGCAGTGGGCAACAGAGAGATATTCTTTTTTTTTTTTTTTTGAAGAAGAAAGCAAGGGGTCAAGTCCCAAAACTTTTATATATTAAAGAGAGAGATTCATGCCTTATGTATTGGTCTCGCACAAATGAGAGATCTTATCTTTGTTTATTCCTCCTCTTATTGTTCGAAATGGTTGTGTTTGGTTTCGTACATGAACAAGCTCGAATAAGCTCGAACAAGCTGTTCACGAACATCTAGGGGATGTTTGGAAATGTGCACAATAAGAACAACGGGAATAAGAACAAGCAAAAACTTGTTTGGCACCCTTTAGAACAAGAGGAATAAGAATAAGATGGAAACTTTTGAACTTTGTTCTTGTTCCGATGAAAATATGAAACTAGAACAATAATAAGAACAAGCTTGTTTTTGTTCTTGTTCTTATTCCACACCACTTCCAAACATTCCAGTAATTCACTCCCTTATTCATTCCCTTGTTCCTCAATTCTAAGAATAATAAGGGAACAAACAAGTTATTATTCGAACAAGTCCTTGTTCGTGGAGTGTTTAGTTCGCGCACAGAATTTTTTATTCGCGCTCGACTAGAACATATGAACTATGCATCTTATCTCCCTTTCCAACGTAACTCTCTCAAGATTGAGTTATGGAGTGGATTTTTCATGTATTTTTTTCTTTAAAACATTGAATGGTTAAAAGTGAAGCAACAAAATTATTTTTAAACAAAAAAATTATTCCACTTCTAAACAAGATTTAATAGCTCAAATGCAAGCATGTTTGCTTAGTTTTTCCAGAAAAAAAAAAAGGAAAAAAAAAAGCCAGATTTGCTTAATTTCAGATTCATAAGTTACTCCACTTCTAACCAATATTATATCCTTTCTTCTTTCATGACAACTTGGACCGTTAAGGAAGTTCTCTCTCTTTGGTTTTTGCACGAAGGATCATCTTTTTCAAAAAGAGCGCCTTTGTCCTGGAGACATGACACGGCATTTTGCTATTGGGAACCATTCTAAATGGATCTCATCTGTTCATTTAAAATCGGAGATCTGAATTGTTCATTTCAGACCAGACGGTTTATTGGATATATATGTTATGAATATGATAGACTAACAGTTGCCCATTTAGCTTAACAACTATTTCAAAATTTTTCAAAAATTCGAATTTATTTATCGAGCCCGAAAGTACAACATTCAATATGGTATTTTTGTGCTAATCTATGAAAAAAAAAACATTATTTAAATTATTCATTTAAAAATATTCGTGCATTGACATTATGTCACAAACAAAATAGCAATTAAATACGTACATAATCGTAATAATTCAATCCAAATATGTGTTTAAAATAATCAGATATCTCCGAAATTTTTTAATAATTAAAATGTTTATAATTGGCGTGGAGACCAGCACATCATAGGCAGCCAGGTCTTTGTGGGGTTTAAATTGGTTTCATATCTTGCAACTTGCAACACTTGTAGCGATAGCAATAGTTGTGCTACTTTTTATGGGTGGCTCCTCTCCGATCGTACGCAATTCGTTCAGGTTCTTTTACAAGTTTACACAATCCAATCAAGTCGTACTCCATTATTGTTTCTGACTGAATAGTTACTCATGTTATGTATGCATCTGTCAAGTTTTTAATCATGATTTACTTGGACCAGTTTATGATCAGTGCAATTATCAAGCAGGTGTACCCGTTCAGATCTGTTCCTAATTTTAGTAACAGTGTACTTGATAGTTATCTTTAAACTTGCAAAGCCGTTGAACCTTGAAATCATTTTTATTTAACACACATTCTCAATCATTTTTTACCTCTTTCGTTTATGCCATAGCCTTAAAAATGATTTTTCCGACGAACATGTTATGTGATAATTTTTTTTACCTCTTTCAATTTTCGGAATTATGTGTTAATTAAAAATGATCTGATCAAGGTCAATTAACACATAATCCAAAAACTGAAAGAGGTTTAAAATTAGCAATAAAAAATATTGATAATTTTTTTTTACCTCTTTCAATTTTCGGAATTATGTGTTAATTAAAAATGATCTGATCAAGGTCAATTGACACATAATCCAAAAACTGAAGGAGGTTTAAAATTAGCAATAAAAATTATTTCAATTAGAAAATTGTTTAACTTGGACTTGCTGCGTTAAAGCTTCCCTTTAGATTTTTTTTTAATTTAATATATATGTTATACTATAACATAATATGGTGAGGAGCATAACAAAATTAATATAAACTACCAGGTTCATTTCCATATTAAAGACTGATATTCCCTTCATGAAGAAAAAAAAAAAAACAAAGAAAAAAAAAACTCTACCCATGGGCCATGGCGTACATGCTCCTCATCTCAAGGGAGAAGGGACCTAAAGTCGAATCCAAATCCTGTGTTGCCCTACAGAACTTGTAGCGCAGTCATAGGCCGTCTGATCTGAATAGGAAGGATATAGGAATTCCGTGTATGTAACCAAATTGATAGGCCCGCCAAAAATGAACCGTCCGATCAAATTTGAACGGCTCGTGGGTGACCTACACGCTATGTAGCGCAACGCAAGGTCAGGGTCTAAAGCCCGTCGTCACTGTAAATAGTAAAGAGTTTGACATTTTGGACCTAAAATGGAAAAAGCTGGTCCAATGAATAGAAGGCCAGAAGCACCCTTTCAAGCCACAATTTTATGGACCAGACTCAAACCAGACTACCGGGCTGAGTTGGTAGACAGGAATAGCAGGCCAGCAGCACCATTTCAATGTTCATTGTGCAAAAATCAAAATAATGAACAAAAATAGAACTGAAGTGATCAATTTCGAGCAGCTTCGGGATGCATCCGTTACTGGGGACAGAGACTAACTAGAGCTCTCTGGCAGCTGCTCCACTCGTCAGGAAAAAAATTATAGAAGAGAACAGTCTGCACTTTCCTTCTCTGGAGCACTCCAGACAATTAATAAGCAAATTAGGATCTTCTTTTCCTTCTCATTAATCACTATATATAGCACAAAGTTGAAGAGCATCATCACAGAAAGAATAAACTCCAAAGCAATCAAGAGTTCAACACTCAAATTCCCTAATCCTCCTGAATACTTTTAGCAATTCCAAATTTCCAACTAAAAATGTCGCTTGTGAGGAGCAACGTTTTCGATCCATTCACCGGTGATCTCTGGAGTGCATTGCAGCGCTGCCCCGTCTTCAACCCGTCCATCGCCCCATCTGAGGAAACATCTTCCTTTGCTGATGTGCGTGTTGATTGGAAGGAGGTGGCAGAAGCACATGTGTTCAAAGCCGACCTTCCCGGCATGAAGAAGGAAGATGTGAAGGTTGAGGTTGAGGAAGGCAACGTGCTGAAAATTAGTGGAGAGCGTTGCGGAGAGAAGGATGATAATGACGGCAAGTGGCATCGGGTGGAGCGCAGCAGTGGGAAGTTTCTGAGGCGGTTCAGGCTGCCCGGGAAGGTGAAGGTTGACCAGGTCAAGGCAACCATGGAGAATGGGGTGCTTACTGTCACTGTGCCTAAGGAAGAGGTGAAGAAGCCCGAGGTGAAGGCTATTGAGATATCTGGTTAAATAAATTGAAAGAACCATTGTTGATATATAAATAAAGTGTGGTGCTTCATGTGGTTTTTTACATACGCTGTCTTGCTTGAATTGTTGTATGTTCTATCTTTGAAGGGAGATGTCAGATGTGTGTTGTTTGATATATAGTTTGTTGTAATAAAGAGTTCTGTGAATTTGTGTAAACTGTCGAGTTATATCTGCATGTGCAGTTGTCAGTTATAATTTTTTCAGAGCCCTGTGAATTCAGTTGCTTTAACAAATAACAATTGATATATGATATTAATTGGTATGTTCTTGGAATTCAACTATTAATTAATATATGATCGTCTGGAGTCGAATTAGTCACTTGTTTAACTGTTGAGTAGCATGATCGGAACTGACGAGATTGAGAATTGGAAATGGAATAGTATTTTTATTAACTCTGATTGGAAGTATTAGCGTTTTTCAAAAATGCTAATTCATGCGTATGAACTGCACAAGTGGCTACTACTAAGATACACAACCAAAAAAACAAATAAAATTCCAAGTGGAAGAGATTTCGTTGTTTAACTACAAAGAATATTAATTGCATTTAGCAAATATTGAATTTCAAGCGCTAACATTGCGCACAAGTATAAAATAAAAATAAAAATATTTTTACAGTCACTTGTGAAAAAATAATAATTTAATATTGAAATATGAAAATGAAATAAAGTATATATATAGTACCAAGTAAAAATAAACAAGATATGAAATGAGGAGTCGTAACTAAGCTTCTAAATTTCGGCGAAATAACGGTGTTATTTCTGAAATTTCGGTATTTTGGATCAGAACGCACGAACGTTACAGATTTAATCGATAAAATAACGTAACGCGAAATCTTCGTTTTTTCGGCGTTAAATCGTAAAATAGTCGTAACCTAAAAAATATATCTTATTCTCAATATATCATCTAAACAACATTTTTATTCTCAAAATAGACATTGTTTTAACGAATCATGATTTTATTTTCAAATTATCCCGAACACATCATACGAGTCCAATAAACTATTTTTATTTTTACTTTTGTAATTCCCTTTTGCCCTCACCGAAAAACCCTTCCATTTGTTTTATTCATTGTTTGCTCTCTCACTCGATCTCTCTCACCTCTCTTTCTTTCTTTGCCGAAGAACGCTGTCATCTCCTCCTTGCGGCGTCGATTTCTCGCGCTTCAGAATGTAACTTTCACAACTGACTTGAAAATCCAATTCTCCATCTTCCTTGGAACCCAACGTCATTGCTTTCCTCGCTTGGTTTGCGTAGGGATAGGTATTCTAGAATGGAGTAGAATCGCGAGGCCTTTCCAAGATAAGCTGTTTGATTCGTCCTCCCTCTTGCTCCGTTGCTCGCAGATCACAGAAGAGGTATGAATTTGCAACTTCATTTGTTAATTGAATAGTAGCTAGCCTATACTCGTTTCGTTTGAGACATACAAGGAGTGATTGGCACTGCCCTTAAATGCGAAGGGGTTGTTTGTAATTTGTCATTTTTCTCTCTGACTCCGATCTCCGCTGTTTTTATTTCTTATTATATTTTCTGCTGAAACCATCTTACCAGGCCAGAAGCTTTGCTTAGTCAGTGTAGGCGGGGTATCACTCACTAGTCACTACCAACTGGTGCTGTCACCACCCGGTCCCGGTGAGATGAGATCTTACCACCACCATCACTCTTCCCTACCACTGTGCACCCGGGCCCACCAGATTGGCGCTCTCGCGCTGGTAGTCGTCACCTTCCTTCTCACCCGCTCTCTCGACCGCTTCTCCACCTCCTTCCCCCATTCCGATTACAGTCCTCATTCCTCCTCTCAATCCAACTCCGACCTATTCCATGCTGGTGCCCTCAATTGGCCTCAAAGGGGCTATGGTAATAGTATTGATCTGAGAATATATGTGTATGACGAGTCGGAGATTGAGGGATTGCGAGAATTGATGCGAGGAAGGGATGGTCAGATCACATCCCAGGCTTGCATCAAGGGACAATGGGGCACCCAGGTACCTCTAATTTGTCTCTAAGTCGGTGATCTTTACATCCATTCACGACTTTGTTACTATCTAATAAGTAAGATGATATGCTGAGAAACCTGAGATGAGCACATATCATGGTAAAAGAATAACATTTAGGTTTGGATTTGGTATCTACCAGGCTTGGTATATTGGCATTGTACTGATTAGCATGGAATTGAAAGGACTGGTTGTTTAAATTTCAGGTCAAAATTCATAGGCTACTTCTTAAATCAAAATACAGAACTATGAAGAAAGACGAAGCTGAATTCTTCTTCGTACCTTCTTATGTGAAGTGTGTTCGCATGATGGGTGGGTTAAATGATAAAGAGATAAATCGAACTTATGTTAAGGTATGATATTGTGTCATTGCTTTATGTTGAAGTTTAAATTCAATTGGTTGGTGTCTCATTTCAACTGTAATGTTGGTTTTTCAATAGTGCTGGTGATGGCAAATTGATATTTGAAATTCAGGTTCTAAGTCAGATGCCATACTTTAGGCGTTCTGGTGGACGCGATCACATATTTATATTCCCAAGGTATCATTATTTCTAATCAAATTTTGGATATGGAATTTGAATTTCTTTTTAGCTATGTTAAAGCTGTATGTAGGACGATGCCAGTTGATAGTTTATCGGCAATGATACATAGAACCTAATAGCATCAATTAAATGTGAATACCACTTCTAGACTGGATAGTACCAATCTATAAAGATTGCTGGATTTGAAGTTCATATCAGTACCAATCTGGGATGAGCCAGCAAGGCACTGATTGGCATCACATATGATTGTACTTAGTATTTTGGTGTAACATGTGCACATCTATTCAGTGATGTGGTATCTCTTTCTATGTGTCTTAGTTACTTTGTTTTTTATATGCTATAAATTTGTAGTGGTGCTGGGGCCCACATGTTTCGATCATGGGCCACCTACTTGAACCGTTCTATTATCCTAACACCTGAGGTATAGTTCTCAGATTCCTCTTTCTAAAACAATGTGTTATTTCCTATTATGTTTTCCTAGTTCTACTTTAACCTTTCGTTTATTTTATTTTATTTTTATTTATGCATGTAGGGAGATAGAACGGATAAAAGAGATACAAGTGCATTCTATACATGGAAAGATATTATAATTCCAGGAAATGTCGAAGATGGAATGACCAAATTTGGCGGCTCCCGTATTGTTAGTCCTCTCCCTTTAAAGAAAAGGAAGTACCTGGCAAACTTCTTGGGACGTCTGCAGGGAAAAACTGGGCGTCTCCAGTTGATTGAACTAGCAAAGCAGTACCCTGACAAGGTCTTGTTTCTCTTAACACATTTATTGAATTACTATACGCCTATACCTTTCATCTGCATACCTTCTGCCTTAATAACAATACAAACTATCATTTACCATACTTCCTTGATTGTTAAACACTGTTTACGTGCTTGATTGTACTGGACCAGCAGGGTTTTAAACAAAATGCAGCATTGCTATTAAATTGACATGCATTTAGTGCTAGATGTACAAGCTATAGTGATCAAGTATTATTTGGGTTGTAAATGTGGCATTGTTTGTTCTAACTGATCCTTTTTTGCAGTATTTAAAATTGCTTTCCAATAAATTTTCTGCAAATGGCACAGAGAATTGATTCTTCATAATAATGCAGCTAGAATCTCCAGAACTGAAATTCTCGGGCCCAAACAAGCTTGGAAGGGCTGATTTTTTTGATCATTTAAGAAATGCAAAGTTTTGTTTGGCGCCACGTGGAGAGTCTTCGTGGACCCTTAGATTTTATGAATCCTTCTTCGTGGTTCTCTCTATCTCTTTGAACTCAAAAATTTTCTTTTCATATCACATAATATGAAAAATTTGTTAGGCGCTTGAAAATAATGCCCAACCTGCCCAAGTTAAAATCAGGCTGTGAATGACTAAAATGCCCTGGGGTTTCATATTAACTATTCTAAATTACTTGACTATCTTATACAAGATGGGTGCATGACATCTCTTCTTTACTTGAATTAATCTGAGAAAAGATCAATTTGGTATCAGAGGCAAGCCAGAGTCACCAAAATTTTGCAGTTTATAACAACAATCCTAAGATGCTATGTGCACCTAATCTTGAAAACTTATAGCGTCTTTTGCTAGTTTGTGAAACGTTAGCTATAAAATGCAAAACCCTTTTCTAATGTTGGTCTGTAAATGATAACATGAAATGACAGGAGTGTGTACCAGTTGTCTTATCAGATCAAGTGGAACTGCCATTCCAGAATGTGATAGACTACACAGAGATATCAATCAAGTGGCCTTCTACACGAATTGACACTGAACTTCTTGACTATCTCCAATCCATACCTGGTTAGTTCATATAGTCTAATCTTATATCGTTTCCTCTTTTTGTGACAAAAAAAGTTGCAAGCAGCGTTATATTATTAAGGAATAGTAGAAGTGGTCCTAGTAGTTCATCATTTGCTAATTTGTTGCTAGTTTGCATGAAAATTAAAGTTATCACTGTTTCTTCTTTCTTTAAGAAAAACTTGAACCCAGGATTGACACTAGATGCACTTGGAAAAAAAATAATAATTATATTTTTCAGTGTCGATTTGTTGAGTAGCTTCTGTTTTACATTACCGATCTGTTGAGATAATTAATAAAATAATATTTGAAGTTAACGCCAATTAGGAGCTAGAATGCATGAAACACAAGTCATGAATTTTTCATTGAATTATGGGTAGGTATCTCATTTATATTTTGTCATCGTATATTTGTAGGAAGTTCAATACGAAGTTAACTATAAATAATTAAATATCATTGGCACCGATATCAGTGCTTGTCTAAGGTCTTAATGTTTACTGATCAATTGCTTTACTATTTTATGTTTGTTCTCAACATGATGTTGGAGAAAGTCATATTTATCACTATGTAAAACTTATAGTTGCAAACCCAGGTTCACAAATGTTGCCTCCTTGGTATGCAAAGTTTTCAGGAAGGGCGATGTCAATGCATTACCTGAAACCACTTATATATATATTTTTTTTCATGTTTTATTATTTTATCTATTTTAGTTTGGTTAGATTAAGAGTACAAAAAAGGTTGTTTAGGTTATACTACTTATTTGGATTTTTGGTAGCAGAGAAATTGTGCCATTCCAGTGTGTGAGCAACTAGCAAGCACTGGTTTCTAATAGGTAAGCACAAAACAGGCACTGCCGTGTAAAGCATTCACAAATCATTATAGAGGTCAAATCAAGTGTCACTTATTATCAATCTTTTTGTACTGGGCACAGAGGGTTGACTAGAAATATGAGGTCAAAATGAATATCTGAAATTTTCTACTAAGAGTGTGGGTGTTAAACACTGATCTGAGTTTATTTAATTTTAATTGGAAAAAGATCCAAAGTGGACTAGGTTAGGCTTTAGGGTATTTTTTGTTTCCTTTTGCAAAGTAATAATGAGAGTGAGTTTTTTTCCAATACGAATACCATAATCTTCTTGGAAAATTCATTTTCCAAGTTCACCAGATTAGTAATTACCATCTTCCTTTTGAAAAATTACTAGATGAAAGGATAGAGGAGATGATAGCACGGGGACGGGAGGTGAGGTGCTTATGGGTGTACGCACCTGAGACAGCCCCATGTTCAGCCATGCTGGGGATACTTTGGGAGTTGCAAAGGAAAGTTCGACGGTTTCACCAATCAGCTGAGACATTCTGGCTCCATAACAGATCTTTTGTTAATAGAGATTTGATCGAGTTTCATAGTTGGAGAACACCTGTTCCTCTCCCATAAGTTATTCCTTTTTTTTTTTTTTGGTATTGACCCATGAGCTATTTTTTATACTAGTACGTATTTTTTCCTCATTGTTGGCGATTATAGGTAGGTGAAAATATTAATTTTTTTTAATTTCTTTTTAGTTCCTTATAGTGAGATTCATGGAGTACAGTAGTAGGAAAAATTTGTACTTTTGAAATAGACAGAGATCCTTTGACGTACATTTTATTAGATTGCTACTTCCATCAGCTCTATGAGACCATCATGACTCCTAGATCCAAGTGCAACAAGCAACATAAGGAAAAAAAAGAACAATCAGAAAATTCTCTTGAATAGTATTGTGAATGTAGAAATTTCTATATTTCGATTTTCAATGTTGAAGTTGTTTGTAGAGTTTGTGAGTGAAAAATATTATTAGTTGTTGTGAAAAAAAAAAATCTTTATGATGGTTTTTAATCCAGTTGAACAAAAAATTATTTGATATCATGAGGCGTAGCATAAGTTATGTATTTGTAGATTCAATGATCCAATTAAGAATGATCTCATGTAATAGAATTCAATTTAAACCCACAATCGATAATGAATATACTAGATAATTTCAGACTGTATAATAAATTCTGCCAACAATTAACGGAAACCAAAGTCAAGAAATTGAATTCCTATTAAAAAATTTAAAATTCTAGGTTGTATGATTTTGTTTATTATGGATATTAGTAATATTAAAAGGAAAATTCTGCCGTGAGAACTATTTTTGAATCGGGCCTTCATCTCAACCTCTCAATTTCAAGAGATATTTATTCATTAACACTCATGAACGGTTGCGATCAAAGTCCGATTCACAAACTAGTTCTCATGGCAGAATTTCCCATATTAAAATACCCAATACTTTTTTTATTTGATCTATCTATGTAAAAAAAAAAAAAAAGAACTAAGACAACTTCGTTATTATTTTCAACAGTATAGGACATAATGTAGCAAATATATATGAGACATGAATTGAAAATTTAATTCTTTTTACCATTTAGTAAATAGACATACATTAATGACATGTACGTTGTATCCAACAAAAAATTAAATGTATTTGCAAAATAGCCCGCACTGCAAAGACCAAAACACCCGGTGTAGTCATTTAAACAGCAGAATAAATTCCTTGGTACATACGCCACCTGCAAACCCTTCACTCCTCGCTTCCTCCACCCCTTCAACGGATTGGGCTCCTCTCCATTTGTACGGACATATTGAAGAATTTCAAATAAATCACAATCGTTGATGCTAAATCAAACGTTCCACAATAATCCTGACCGTATATCGGTGCTTGCTGCCCGATCTACCATGAATTATCAGCTTGAGAGTCTGCAATTAAATCCGTACAATTGAGGAGGAGCCGAAGTGCTGAGGCTGAGCCCCCCACTCTTTTCGTTTACCTATTTTTCTTTTTTTCCCTTTTTCTCTTTCAATTTCGCCTTTAATCCTTCGTGAGACGCTGCCTCCTCGGGATTCCCGACCTCTTTCTCTCGTAAGATCGATCTCTCTCTTTCGCGTCCTTCAATTTGTTTTTTTTGTTTTGCTCTTTTTTAATATATTTTGAGCTGGATTGGTGCACAAGTTAAAAAAAATTTCTAGTTTTATTGCAACAACTTAAAAGTTTCTTTTATTTCTTCAGACTGGTATTTTTTTTTTCTTAGTATAAACCATTTTCTTTCCCGTTAGGTTTTTATTGTCTCCATTTCAAGGTTCATCGCCGTGAATTTTAACTTTCTGTGAGGTATCTTTTGCCATACAAGCTTAAAATTTTGAAATTTTGTATTTCTCTCTGGAATTTAGGGTTTTAGTATTGCTGATTTGTTCCTGGTTTATATCCAGCTCCTTGTATGGTTTTTGCTTGGACATAAATTTTTGTCCGAGCTGATTTCTGGAACAGTGAAACTACAGTGCCAATGTAGGAAATTTTTATTTAAGTCATAATCTAGACTGTTAGGATGGCAGTTCCAAATTGTTTGCTTGTTTATTGGAATAAGGGTTTCTGATGATTAGGAATAAGATACCCTTCTTTCAAAGTTAAGTTTAATGCAATCATGAATTTGAAAACTCTCACCAGAAATTTTCTGGGTGGTTTTTCTAATTGGAAAAAGAAATTTCTGGAATTAACAAATAGAGACTGGATTTGCAAAAATGCAGTACTAGGAATCCTGATAAGTAATTTAACCCACCCAGGCCTTTTGAATTGTCTACTTCCTATATTTTTAAGGGGCCTAAGATGGTATTAAACTTTTGAGTACTGGCAGCAAATACAAAATAGAAATTAGACCGTTATTAGTTTTCCGACCTGGAAACCAGGACCGCTGAAAAATATTACAGGATATTCAGCTTTATTATTTCTGTTGACAGTTTGTTGGTTTGGGGAATCATTCATCATTTACAAAATCACCCAACTTATTTACAGCTAGTTACTGGTAACTTTGTTTTATTTGTTTTCTTCCATTTGTGTTGGATTGTCATTATGCCATTATTAGTTTCATAATTAGCCAGTGAAGATTTAGATTTCAATAATCGAATAAACAAAAAAAATATTGCAGGATAAAAAATGCTATTAAGTTTCAAGCAAACCTGTACAGAATGGCTACTGCCAGATACTAATTCCATCATCTTAATTGTGTAATCTTTCATTTCCTATATAATATGTATTGATTTTCATTACTTTAATATGCTCTGATGATCTTTTTGACTTTTTTATGTGCAGCTGAATGCTTGTCCATGAAATATCCTTCAACATAACAAAGTAGTACCTTTGGTGCATATTGAGGAGACAAAGTAGTATTTCCTCCATTGAGTGTAATTTAAAGTTAAAATATAAGCTTGCCTGTATAGTTGAACTTGTTGGAGATATGGCGATTAAGGGATTTTCGCTTCCACCAGGATTTCGGTTTCATCCAACCGATAATGAATTAGTTTTGTATTATTTGAAGAGAAAGTTGACACATAAACCATTTCATGTTGAGGCTGTCACAGAGATTGACCTTTATAAATATGCCCCTTGGGAACTTCCTGGTAAACTTTTACCTGTTTAATATCCTTTTTTTTAATGGAAACACAATAGGACGATTTTTATTGGTGTTTCTACAAAATAAGAAACTTCTTAAATCCCATCTAAAGCATGTTAAATATACCCATGCCCCTCTCCTGGTTTTTCCAAAGTATCACAATTAACCTTCTTTTGCTAGACATGATAGTTCGTTGTTCCTTAGTTTGTGTGATAATACCAAAAATAGTTCAAGTTTTTGGTATGTTTATTAACTATATAATTAATTTTGTTTGAATCAGAGAAATCATGCCTGAGAACTCGGGATCGTGTGTGGTACTTCTTCTGTGCTAGAGATAGGAAATATACTAACGGGGTGCGTACCAACCGGGCTACCAGTACAGGTTACTGGAAAACGACTGGTAATGATCGACCAGTAATTAACAACTCGCGCACTGTTGGTATGAAGAAAACTCTAATTTTTCATAAGGGGAAGGCACCTAGGGGAGAGAGAACAGATTGGGTCATGTATGAGTACCGCATAGAGGATCCTGGTCTGGCCGCTTCTGGTGTTCAACCGGTACTACATAATTTTTGTTTCCTTATTTTTTCTTTTTTAGAGATGAAACTAGTGTAATGCTAATATGCATGACTAGTACCTGCATAGACAGATTTTCTTGATTGTGGGCATCTAGAACTAATGCGGCCCTAGTTAATTGAATTCCTTTTTTCTAAAGTAAGTACAAGCAGTGAAATTTGTTAACATGCCTATACAAGACATGTACCAGGTTTGACAGTCGTGACAACTGTTTACTTCTGTAAGTTCTTAGTGTCAGTGGGCACCTAAAATCTAGCTCCAAAACAGCCACGCCACCATAATAAACTCTAGTAATGTAACTTTTACACAAAGATTACTATGACCTGACTGGTACAAGTGTTGACAGTAGGGTTGTAGATAGGAATGCCTATCCTATCAAAATTGATGTTGCACAGTGTAAAAGTTCCTCGTCCTGCCAAATTACTTGAAATGGACAGAAATGGAGAGAAAATGGAATAACCCAATCTCAGGCTAACTGAATTAATTGCATCAGTCCACTTCTGTTTAAGTTTTTTTTTAATATATATTTCAGGAATTAAGCCAGATCAGTGGTTCCCAAGTTTTAATAAGCCTTAACAGATGTACATGTACTTTTTTTTTCCCATCTAATGATCCCAATTTCGATTTTTTTTTTTTTTAAAGTTATGTAGAAGAATCGATGGTGCTTCTTTATCATCCTTTTTTTTTTTAAAATAATGTTTCCTTCCATTCAGGCTGCTATTCTTATTAATTAATTGTTTGTTCTATTAACTTTTTAATGCAGGATGCATTTGTTGTATGCAAGATATTCCACAAGAGTGGATTGGGCCCGAAAGCAGGCGAACAATATGGTGCCCCATTTGATGAGGAAGAGTGGGAGGATGATGAATTAGAATTACAGGGGGGACCCATGCCATCTGTCACGATTGCTGTCCCAGCTGCTGAAAATATCTCCTCATCTCTTCGTCTGAACAATCCAGTTCAGTCTCCTGACTCAAAGGTGGGCCCTATACCCTCCGCTAATGTTTCCTGCCCACTGCAAGCTGACACCTCATCTGGCATGGATTGTACTGGCTGTGGGGCCAAGGACCTGCCTCCTACGGTTGAGCTGTCATTTGATATTGTGAATCTCCAAGAAGTGGTATGTTTGTATTTTAGTTTTTGCATCATCTTTTCTGGCACTATGAATGAGAGAATTGTGATTTGAATTATTTGAGTGGATTGACGATTTGAATTGCTCTTTGAGCAGCTTCACACTTCCGCTCCTCCTGTGGAAGCAAATAACCATAATGCTCCTCTTGATACTGAAGATGCAATATTTGAAGATTTAGGGGATGTATCAGGTGAGACAGGGCCAGATCCAAAAGCAGAAGTTTGTCATAGTGAGGATTGTGACATGGTGAATGGAGATGCTTTTGATAATGCGACAATTCTGTCAGAACTTAGGAACGAGAATTTTGTTGAACTTAGTGACTTTCTCTCTGCCTTGGAAATTGCATCAGATGGAGTTCAAATGTCAACGAGTTTATTTAACCCTTCTATGCTTAGCTACTACTCACCTCATTTCAGATAACCCCATGCATTTCTGCAACATTGATTTGTGGGAGTTGACAATGTTGCAATGTTTTCCAATGTGTCAGGTGGAACAGGTAAATGATCTACATGAGACTTGAACTTGCATTTATCAGATAATTGCCATAAGGGAGAGGGTATAAGGTACCAAACTGCTAACTGCAATAGATGGTTTTGGTGGTGATTTGTAATTTGTAGGGACAGAATTGGTAGGATAATTTTTGTCTAAGGTAAGCTCAGTAGTTGTTAGCTGTAACCGTCTAATGGTACCGGTGCATTTTGAACAATGTCCTTGAAGTGATGATTAAATTCTGTAGTTGTTTATGAAAACATATCATCTTTTGTTCTTTGAAAACAAGAAAACTAACTGCCCCGTTATGTTCTATCTAAAAGGGTATATAAATTAATGCAGTGTAATATGAAATTGAGAAAAAAAAAAAAACATGGGTTACTGGGTCAAATGAGTAAGTAAATAGAAAAGAAAAATTGAGTATGGCGCAATCCGTATGAACTGCTTACTAGTGAAGTGAAATTTCTCCATCACTGGATCCTTATTGGGCAATTAACACCAATTGAAGGCAACTTATAATAATTAATATCCCATTTATTCTGTGTTGCGGTTTAGTTAACTCGTAATAGGAAAAGGCCCAATTTAATTGCCATAGGAAAATATATTAATTGCTCCACCAACAACGCAATGAGATAACAGGTCCAAGGCCCAAAGCAGCATTCGGGGATAACTCACCCGTGTTCTTTCAATGTAAAAGTACAATACACACATCAAAGTGCAACATTAAATCATTATTTTCTCGACAAATGTCTAGATAGACAGCAACAAAACCTGAAACTCGGCTCAGCAAAGCGCCTTCAAATATATTAAAATTCTATCCTAAGAAAGAGAGAATGGTTTCAGCATAAGCGAACCAATGATTTCTTTCAACTTGCTGCTGTACGTGAATCTAGCATGTACTTTTTTTTTTATCATATGGTAAACAATTACTTGGGCAATGGCTGAATGGCGGAACTAGTTAGGCACCCTGATGTAATGGCGAAGGCACATGCTGGGATAAGGCGTGCTGCAAGAAAAGAATACTAAGATTGATGAGAGCACTATCGGTTATTTGAAATTAGTCATCAAGGAAACCCTGAGAATACACTCACCACTGCCCCTTCTAATACCACGACTCTGCCAGGAGAGTTGCGAGATACTTGGGCTACACAATTCCATCTGCAGCCCGGATAATAGTCAATGCATGGGCTCTAGGAAGGGACCCTGACTACTGGGAGGATCCAGCGGAATTCAAACCAGAGAGATTTGAAAGGTCTGGCGTTGACTTTAAAGGACAGAACTTTGGAGTATTTGCCGTTTGGTGCTGGGAGAAGAATTTGTCTGGGACTTGAATTAGTGTTGCATTAGCGGAGGCGACACAAACAAGGATTCTACAGCACTTTGATTGGGAACTGCCAAATGGAATGATACCTGAAAATTTGGACATGATGAAAAATTGAAAACCTTTGGAGGAACCGTTGCCAAGAAAGCCACTGTGTTTGATACAAACGCTGCGTGTTCCTGTCTAAGTTTTAGATGTTGAGTAAATTGTGATCAATTAAATTTTTAGATGTTGAGTAAATTGTGATCAATTAAATGTGTGCATTTGACAAGAAGGTTGGACTATACTTTGAAGTAATTGCACTGGTAACTAGAGTGCCTGCATGCTTCCTTGAGTTGTGCTGAGTGTCCAAGTGTTTCATAACCTCAATAAGAACGTGCCAATAGTAAAACTATCTGCTCTTATTTAGTAACACTGGAATTTGGACCGAGTTTTGTATTCAGAATTTGATTGGCAATCAATTAAATCCATTCGTTAGTAAAGAGTCCTTTTAGCTAGATTCAGCGAAATAGTTCCAATCAATTTGATTGTCCATGTATTGCACATCTCAAAAATGTTAAACTTAGAATTACGTAAATTTAATGCATTGTGGTTGTGTTTGGATTGTTTGATTTAAGTTAAAATTTTGATTATTTTATTTAAAGTAAAAAATATAAAGGCAGCATCAAAGGTTCACATAAATAAATTAATAAAAAAAAACCTTGGATAACTCACTAGATTTTTTTGCAAAATGGGCTCACGTCAAAGCATAGGGCAATTTTAAACACCAGAATAGGATGAAAATTACTAAAACTGTTACTCTTTTGCTAACAAAAGTAAAGAACTCTGATTCAAAGTAGCATGATAAAGAAAAAAAGCCGCTTCTAAACAGCAGTAAAAGCCTTCTTGCCACCACCACTGGCTGAGCCAGCTGGAATCACCTTCAATACATTGAACCTCACCGTCTTTGACAATGGCCTGAAAGAATTCATTTCACAAAATGGAATCAAAATTGACATCTACATTCATTTCATATCTCAAAAATAACTGGATGGTGCTTGTACTTGTTATCTGTGTGTAACCACGCAGCTTAGAAACTATCATCCTTTATTAGAAAAGAGAATTGGAAAACAGATACAGTTTTGTTTATGAATTGACATACCGGCACTGTCCAATGATCACATGATCTCCTTCCTTTACACGAAAGCATGGTGAAATGTGAGCTGGGATATTTGAATGCCTCTTCTCATACCTGAAATGAATTTAAGAAAAGAAGAAAAATATAAGATACAAATCATATAAAGATGTAGACCTATGATAGTGAAAATTATTTTAAACAACATAACAAAAATCTTTTAAAAATCCAACCATTGACCTATAAAATAAACAAGATAATCCTGACCAATTACAGTTCATTTATTCATCCCTCAATAAGTTCCAAAATTACAATTCTTACACAACCATGCCAAGATCGGAAGAACAACTACTTTTCACAAAAAGGACAATCATTACAAGTTCCAGATCATCTTGAAGCTATACACATTATTGAGTGTTACCTTCAAGGTTCATCAAGTTGCACACAGAAGAACAAACTACTGATGACTACGTATCAGGATAGAGTATCTGATGCAATTAATATGCATCAGAATAACCATAAGAATAGATTGGTAACTACAAGCATACCTCTGATACTTCTTAACAAAATGGAGATAGTTTCTTCTGACAATAATGGTACGATTCATCTTTGCACTGTGGCATGTACCGGCCAATATGCGGCCTCTGATTGAAACACTTCCAGTAAAGGGGCACTTCTTGTCAATATATGTCCCTGATGCAAACAATAAATACTGGCCATCAACAATGATAACACTAGAACAGTAAAAGCACTAAAATTGCTGGTTAGCACAAAGGATCTGTATTCTTTTCTCTTTATTTGCCTTCCATACTTTGTCTTATTCTTAACACCATACCTGCTTTTATTGTAAGATTACATTATTAAATACTTAAATTCACTTAATTTGTTCAAGTTTATGAGTAAAATTTAGATCAACTATCTCGACTTCAGCCTGATTACTTGTTAGAGAAACTGCTAGTATAACACATGTCCCAATTACTAACAATTACTTAGTGGTTGAAGAATTTCAATATGCCATCAAGGATGCAATCCTTGACGAACAATTTAATACCAAACTACAGTTCTATACTAAAGGACTAAAAAGAGTGGTTATAATTTGATCCACATTCATCAAAGCTGATAGTAACATATAGATTTACCCTGAATAGCCTCTCTAGGGGTCTTGAAACCAAGGCCGATACTCTTCCAATAGCGGTTTCCACCTTTCCCTGGCCTCTTTCCCTTTCCAGATTTCTTTGAGCTGCAGCACATGCAAACAAAATTAATTTCTTTTCCTTTATTCTCGACTTAAGGTTCAAAAGAGAAGAGCAATTGAGAAACTAGTCCCAGAAGTGCTAAATAAAACGCATCTCACCATAGGAAAACCTTGGGCTGCTTGAGGAATGCCTTCTCAGTCTGCAAGGAGAAAAAACATAATAATAAAATTAAAATGAGGCATTTGAAAAGGACATTACTACAATTTTCGCTCCGATCTAATTTTTGTGAGAAAAATAAAAATAAAAAAGTAAAAGAGAGAGAGCAGCAACGAGAAAACTCATATAAGCAAATGCATTCTATTAGACAGAGAACAAGTAAAAGAAGAGATACGTTACCTGCTCCGCCATGGCTGCTCTTGCGCGCGAAGAGAGAAAGGAAACGGCGGCTGGAAGAGAGAAAAAGAAAGCTAATCAAAACCCTAGTATAAATTCCAGGCAAGCCGTTCGGTTCATATCGAGTCTCAATCCTCTGTGAACGGTTGCGCAGTGCCTAACATTGTAGCGAGTCGATAACTCTGGGACCCGCACAAATTTTAATGAAAAAAGCAAAAATAACTGTGGAACATTTTGTCAGTCATTCGATACACATAATGTTTCCATTCCACAGGAAACATTAGTTCTCTTAGTTTATGATTTTGGAGATGGAATTATGGACCTTTACTGGTGCTAATCTCGGCCCATAAAGGCATAAGCCTCTCTCTCTCTCTCTCAAATCCCAAATCTGAAAATCGACAGTCCCGCCTTTTCCTCCCTCCAAATCTAAAATCCATTTTCTCAATTCGTCTCAAATTTTGAGAGAGAGAGAGAGAGTCGACTGGCGACAGACAGAGAGGAAAGAGATTTAGAGAGAACAACGAGGGAACGATGCCGATAGAGATGCCAAAGGGGTTACCATTCTCAGTGGACACTTGGAGTCCTGCATCCGACGCCAAAAGGCACCATTTTCTGACGCATGCACACTGGGACCACATGGCCGGTCTAGGGGCCCACTTCTCATACCCTGTCTATGCCTCACGGCTTACCAAGTCACTTGTTCTGCACTATTTCCCTCAGGTGAACTCTTCTTTTCATTTTCTTGTTGTTGTTACATGCTGTTATCTAGCTAGACCTTGTAATTGTTGTTATTGAACTTCACTTTGTCCCCTTTTGTACGCGCAATTTACTTAATATATGCACATTGTTAGAAGCAATTCCTTTTTATTGTGTACTTTAATTTGAAGCTGATGAGTAACACAAGTGGAGTTAAATAATTGAAGTTGCAAGTCATGGGAATTTATGAGTTATGACAGGATTTTTTTTTAACTATTAATTTAAGGCAGTATTATTGACCTCCTGCTTGTGATTTTTTTTCAAGCTCGACGAGTCAATATTTGTGGAAATAGAGATTGGGAAAACAATTATTGCCAAAGATCCGCAAGGCAATTTTAAAGTCACAGCATATGATGCAAATCACTGTCCTGGTAATAAATATATCACATAATCTGCTTTGCATTTTCATTGTTACTCTGGTTTTCCTACTTTTGGACTGGTTTAGTGCAACATCTTTTGTTATTTCAGGGGCAGTGATGTTCTTGTTTGAAGGTACATTTGGGAATGTACTACATACAGGGGATTGTAGACTGACAAAAGATACTGTTAAAAACTTGCCTACAAAGTATATTCCCAACAAAAAGGACATTGAAAATATATCTCAGCTTGATTATGTCTTTCTCGATTGCACATTTGGCCGGTGCTCCCTGGAGTTCCCTACCAAACAAGATGCCATTCAACAGGTTCTTAATAACAATTTAGTTGTAAAATTTCTCAATTTCTCCTTTATAAAATTTCTCAACCGCTTGTTGAAGGAAATTCATAAGTTATATTTTGCAACATAAACTGCCAAGATACTTGCTTTTTTAAAATAGTACACACTTTTCTGTCGACATGTTTTTAATTAGTCTTGAAACCATTGTAGTATGTACTATTAACAAAAACATATGCTACATAACTGCATTAAGTGTCGACAAACTTATACCAAAATATCAAACTTAGATATTTAATTTTTATAGTCCAACCCAGAAAGACTTGTATAGAATTGTGATAAGCAACTTGAAATGCTCCAGCATTTATATAGTGACTTGATTGATTGACTTATATACTCTAGCTCTTACCTTTTGAAGTTCAGTTCACAGGATTTAGTTGTGTCAAATTAAGTTTCTTTCTAAACAACATTACTTGTAGGTGAAAAATTGCATCAAAATGCATCCCAACGCACAGGTTGTGTATCTTTCATGTGACCTACTTGGCCAAGAAGAGATATTAATTGAAATATCCAAGGAATTTCAGTCAAGCATCTATGTTGACCAGTTGAGCGTACCAGATTGTTTTCAGGTGATCTCACATATTGCACCAGAAATTATGACAAATGATTCGTCTGCTCGATTCCATGTAAGTGTTGTAGCTGATAATGATATGAAATGCCAATTTTTCATTATACCAGTGGTATTAGATTACTATGGATTGATGTTAAAATAAAATAGTTTTTAGTTGCTTATTATGGACTGTACTTGCTGACTGGAACTTTTTGTGGGTCTTCAGTACTAAATTCATTATTATTTTGTAACTTTGTTTTACTTCAGGTAATCGGATTTCCTAAACTAAATGAAAGGGCGGCCAGGAAATTCTCAGAAGCACGTAATAACAATGAACAGGAACCTCTATTTATTCGACCCAGCACATACTGGTATGCAAGTCATGAGAATGCAGAAAATCTCAGTTTAACAGATGCAGAGAGGGATGAATTTGGAGTATGGCACATATGTTACTCCATGCACTCATCTAGACACGAGCTTGAGTGGGCCTTGCGTCATCTGAAACCGAAGTGGGTTGTATCAACAACGCCGCCTTGTTTGGCCATGGACCTGGCCTATGTCAAAAAACACTGCTTTAAAACTCGTCTTGAGGCAAATGACCCTATTTGGAAGCTTTTCAATTTGTCATCTCCGGAAAAGTGTGCTACAATTGCTTGTACTAACAATGGTAACACTGAGGTGGTTGAATGCACAAATGTTTCCAAATCTATTGTTGAAGATTGTAAACCTGATAAAAAAAGAAAGATCTGTTCACCACTGAAGGAGCAGGAGGTGACCCTATTTGGAAGGGCTAGAATGGGATTAGAAGAGACCCAACTCTGGGAAAAAGAGGAAGAGGGTGAAAATGGTAAAATGGAATGTCATGTTTTAACTTTGGAAAAGGATTTAGAAGTAGAGCTTGTATCAGTTGAACATTTCATTGAACAACCCAGCAGTTTGCCAGTAAACATCAGCCTAAAGGATAAAGAAGTGCAAGTTGATCATGAGAAAATGCAGATAACCCTGAATGGAAATAAAACTCGAGGAGACAGAAGTATCGATATGAATGAAAGCTTGAAGAAATTATACAGAAGCAGGAATGTGCCAGTGCCTCGGCCTCTTCCATCATTGGTGGAATTAATGAGTTCAACTAAGAGGGTTCGGTTGGTTTTGGATCCAGTTAAAGAAGAATAACATAGGCTTATTCTGTAATTAATTAACTTGTGCATGGTGAATGATCTCGAAACTTTTTTTTTATATATAGCTCATAAATGATAGGTATATTCCGGTATCATTAAATTTTCTGTTGTTTTTATTTTTGGTTTGTTAGCTTCTATTTTCTTAGGATAATTAAGATTGCTTGAAAATGATAAAACCAGTACTTTGTAATGGATAGCACATTAGTATATACATTACTCTGTTGTAAAAGTTTTTGTAAATAATTGACAGACAATACCAAGTCCATTTCTTTTAGATACATCAATACATGTGCATATTATTGATATATCTTTTCTTTCCACTGTCTTGGCAATTTCTTCATTACTGTCAGCACTCAGCAGTTACAAATATGCATAGTGCATATGTTAAATGCGTGAGCAGTGATATTAAAAGTCACTGCTTTACAGTGATTTAACCATTCAGCTAACTTGTTGCTAAGATAAAATGGACGGATTGCTTTATAAAATATTGTCGCCTATTTCTTGTCTTAGTATAAAAATAGTTAAAAATCGGAACTCTGCTTGTTCCTATAGATCCAACCAATAACATAATTATAGGTCATGACTTTTCAACTGAAATTAAATTGTACCTTAAGATTTTATTTCAAAGATAACTCACCAGTCACCAGTATATTAAATTTTTGGCGTCACAGGCTCACAGCCAAGATAGTATTAAAAAGGTGGTAGGCAAAGTGATCGTATGGAATAGCTAACTATACAGCACAGTTGGGTTTGTGTCCAACATACTTCCATAAATTAGATTATACCTTTTAATTTTCTCTTTTTAATCCCCTAAAGTTTGACTTCCGTAAACTGGAATAAATTCTTCTCTCTTTTTCTTCCGTAGGGATACGATGATACATGCCAGATATGTAAAATTCGAAAAACGAAAACAAAGAAAGCTCAGAATTACAAATTCCAAGAGGAACTTCATTATCACACATAATTAATTTTATCAAGTAAACTTTATTTTTGTCTCAATATATGTATATATATTTTATATTTTTTTTGAATTTTTTTACTATATATTATGATATTTTCAAATTGGAGGGCCTCAAATACTCCAATTATAGTTTTTTTTTTTAAATATCATAATATATAGTAAAACAATTTGAAAAAATGTAAAATTTAGTCTCCAAGGATTTTTCAATATGGAGAACAACTTGAATAGTTCGGATTGATCGTTTGAATTTTGGATCTCGAAAAATGACTCATGTGTACGGAAAGGATCCGTACACATTAGTGTTCTATATCCATTATATCTCTACTACTTATAAATGCACCTAACAAACCTTGTAAGAAAAACCAGATAAAGGTTGTATTCAATCCCTAACATCAAATATGAGTCATTGATTTTGTTAATTTAATTTGATCTATGGTCCAGATCTAGATATCAGATAAATAGCTAGCAATTAATCTGAAGTTGGTGAGTCGCTGGAATGGTTCTTAAACAAAATGCTACGCTGCGATACGAGAGTTCGATCCCTGCTCGCTGAAGATTTTTTTTTCGACATTTATTTATTTTAAGCGCTCCCTAATTAAGAAACATCTCTCCCTCTTCGTTCTCTCTAAGGAAAGCATCTCCCCTCCGTTCTCTCTGTTCCCACTACCCCTCCGAAGTTTTCACAAAAAAATCAGTTTCACAAAAAAATCAGTTTTAATTCATGCGCCTAGACCCTTCCCACTCTCTCTCATCTCTGTCATCTCTCCGAAAAGGAAATAACAAAAGGATGCGTTGCTGATCTTCTCCCGATTTCAAGAAAAAAAAAGGAAAACTCAGCGACGGATTCTCTGCCTCTTTCCTTCTTCGCCTCTTTCCTCATATGCGCAACACCTCTAACCAAACCTGAAAATCAGATGGAACAAAATCCAATTGCTAGGGTTTTCTCGCCTCCGCCAAAATCCAAGTTTCCGTTTCTGTAAACATTTTCAAAAATTCATTTGGCGCTCTCAAGCGACGGAGCATGGAAACATTTTTCGTTTTTGCCGCTCGATGGATTTTGAAATTAGGAAGAATTCCCTTATATATTCCTTCGTTCTTGGTTGTTTCTCATCGGTTCTTGATTTCAACAGGTGAATACGAAAAATGACAATTAATATTGTTTCTTTGCAGCATATATCTATTCAATCAATTAATTTGGTTCATTTTGGTTTTTTCTTTTTTTTTTGTTCCAGCAAATTTCAGTGAAAGAGGAAGAAGTGGGTGGTTGATTATTGGTCCTGTAAGTAATATTTTACTCTAACCTAGATCGCTTAATTTTTTTTCGAATTTTTGGTTAATAAAAGTTTGGCGATCTATTTTTTTTTTTCATATTTCTTCCTTGGTTATTTTTTCGGTTGGCATTTCTTTGCACTGTTGTGCCATTTTTCTTTGTTTGCATATGCACATAAGATGTTCGATGATATGCTCATGCTCATGAGAAACAATGTTTCCATACGATCCTATAGATGATATCCTTCAATTTCACGATCTAACAAAGTTGTTTAATTTATCAAACCGATTTAAGATTCAATTTCACGATCTAACAAATTAACCCATTTGGTTTAAACTATCAACGACTGGATTATATATAGATCGATGGGTATGATTTAACATTGCCACTATGCAAGATATATGGTACAGAACCTGAGGGATAGTAACAATGATCCTCTTTCACTTCCTTTTTTAATAAAGAAGCATTTTTTACACCAATAATTCAATTAGTAGTTTGGGTATAATAGTAATGATAAGAAACGTCAGTATTCTGATTAAAAAATTAATAACAGATGATCACCATGATAAGAGATAATTTTAGTAAGCAAGAAAAAAGGTTGATTTGGTATGCTAAATTGTTTTTCATGCTTAATGGAATCCAGTTCCATAAGTGGACAGTATCCTGTATTCTGTTCTTTGAAGGCAATCTACACCAAATAGCATAATTAACGATTCTCTGAAGCTGTTTTAAACACAAAGCTGAAATTTTCAAAATAAGAGCCAGCACTACAACTACAAAACACACAGAGTAAAAAAATCTAACATTATATCAATATGCAAATCCTAACCCACTATCTTTTCAAACTTCAAACAAGTCAATAGTAAATGTCTCAGATTTAAACACAAAATCAGATGGTTATTTCAGATATTCCTGCTTCTCTAAGCTGATGGTAAAATATTGCCTGCTTCAATGGTGTGGTTTGCATGGCTAATTTCCTCCCTTTCCATACATCTCTAATTAAAGTGTAATAATACCTGAACAAATTAGAAAACCCATATGAATGATGCTTGGTGTCAGAAACTTCTATAATGAAAAAACTACACAAGTAAAATAGGTGGCAGTTGAGGGAAATTTCTTTGTGTTTTTTTTTTCTTTTAAGAAGTCATTAAAGGGCAATAGATTAAGTACTGGTATGGTATATGACCAGCAGGCACATCCTCCACCCTTCTTTGATATACTGCCTGTTTAACTGTTTCCTGTTTAGAATACAATGATTGGGATTGGGTTTATTTTGGGGCTGGTAATGATTGTAATAATTATCTTTTTTAGGTTTAATTTCTTCTGTTTAGAATGTTCTTTTAGCTGAGGTGGATCTAACCTTAACAGGGAATTGCTGAATTAGTGTACTTTTTGTCTGATCTGTGAAATGAAAGAATTAAAGATTTGGTGCTATTGCTTTTGTTTGTTGATGTTTCTTGAATATCTTTTGAGATTTTGATCTGTGTTACAATTTTAAAGATTGAATACCATTTATTTCTATTGTTTATCTGTATGGTGCTGGTTGGGAAAATTAGCAAGGATAGAGTCAGCTTTGCCCCCGATACTGGTATTTCACGGTAAGGAATTCTTTTGCATTGTACTGGTATTTCACGTTTCAATTGTCAGTGATATAAATAACTTACACTTCTTGTAGATCGTTAAAGCTAAATAACTCTTGAGGAATTTGACCATAAAGCTGTCCAGACTCTATTACTCTATATATATATAGTAAATTCAAGTATGCATTAGTTTGGCCTCTCTTGTAATAAACATAAATGCTACAACATGCAGAAAGGGGAGAGGGGGAGGAGAGAGAGAGAGAGAGAGAGAGAAACTTTTAGTTGGCTTACAGAGTTCGTAATTGTTTCAAATTGGAAATCCATGCAGGAACTTCAGAACTGTCAAATTGGTTGTTACTCAGATCTCTAAAAGATGACAAAATTAACAAGTTACAACAGATAAATTAAATTTTCCTCTTTTTCTTTTTGGAAAATAACTCCCTATGAATTAATTGTAGCAAGTTATAGTCCTTACAGGTACTCGAGGGCAGTCAGTGTAGTGAGATTTGGAATTGGTCCTGTTAGACTGTTGTTTGCAAGATTTCTGAAAGCCGTTGGGACACAAACAATTATTGCTATGCCATGTAATAAGAGACTACATGTGATAAATGGTTATCACTCTGGTTGTTCACCCATACATGTAATAAGAAACTACATGTGATAAATGGTTATTCACCCATACATTGAATACAATGATAAAGCTTGCAAAAGATTTTGAAATTGGGTGAACATGTATTGGAATTGCCAAAATTAGGGCTCATGAATCAACTATACAGGATTAAGAGAAAAAGTTTTCCTCTGCCAATTTTGTTTCAGAATTAGTGCATTTACAATGAAACAACAAAATAAGAAATTTTCTGAGTTCTATTACGCATAAAGTATGTTCTCTGAGGTCTTTGATTCAAGGAAAGGATTTATGAAATAATCAAACTGTACCATCCAACACATTAATTGTTCCTTTGTCCATGCTGCCCCTTGCCAAATTTTTTTTTTCCCAAGTGACAATGTTCTCCTATTTATTGCAGGTGTTGAATATTAATACACTATATGGCTTCTGCATCCAACCACATTCGACGCACTTACGCTGTAAGGGACACAAATGTTGTACCTAACACAAATGCTGCCATGCTTTTTCTGGTAATTATAATTTGATATTTTTATGTAAAATAAAACCAATCATCAATTCTGCCATGCTCTAATATCTCATAAATAACCGTCTCTTATTGTTGTTTATTATTCAACTATATTTATTGTTTGTGGTTATCTAGGTTCAACCAATTCACCAATTCCACAGCGTCAATCTAAAAAATAGTCAAGGTTCTCAGCCTTTACATATAAATGGATCTGCAATGGTTCAACATGCACCACCAAGGTATGTATCTCACCATTTTTTTAGCAAGTCTAAATGATAAAAAAGAAAGAAGTTATTTTTTTAGGAGTATCCATAACAAAGTCTATAATGACCTTATGTGTAGATTTGCATTGTGGCTTTAGTTATCCGGGTTGATGCCATAATTTGAGAAATCAAAGGTTCTAAATCTGCATATCTGAGTTAGTAGATAGGGAATTGACGCAAGTTATGCAAGTAGAAAGCAAATCCATTGCATCTGAGCTGTCTGAAGGTGTTTGGAATGATTGAATTTAGTTAGTTACACTCGCTTACAGTAGAAAGTATCACTGCAATTCAAAAAAAAAGAAAAAAGAAAAAAAAAGAAAGAAAATCCTTAACCCAGCTCATAGTCGCTGTTAAACTAATGGTTCCTCTCTTTAGTTTTGAGACTTTGTACATGCAATATTATTTCATGTTCTATATTTACAAGAAGTCCAGAACCTTTACTTTTAATTTCTTTATTGGAAAATTCAGCACACAGATTTATTGGTTTTTTTCATTTTCGTCTCTTTGTTTCCCCACTTACTGCTTTTGTTCTGTTGTTTTCTCCTGTATGTATACTGTTGAGGGAATAATGCAATTGTCACCATAATTGACTGTTATATCATAATGATGTTCAGGAGATTATGCAGTTGTGGATAGCAATTAGTAATAGAATAAAAATGAGACACATTCATTTGAGGAATTTATATTACTTCTCATATTAGTGTTGTAAAGATAGGTGGTTTAGCTGACACATCTGTTATAGAAAATGTAAGGTTAAGGTTCTAATTTGGTGTAAATAGGTAATGCTTTTTATGTTCATATCATATGCATAATCTTTTTGAGCATGAGTTTCAGTCCAAATGAAAGAGATGTGTCTCAACCGCTGCAATCTAATGAAGATGGAAGGGTCCAACATGCACCACGAAGACCGAGGTGTGTTCCTCAAGCGTGTTATCTAAAACTAATTAGTTTTTTCTAGCTTTTCATTAATTCATTATTTTTTTCATATATATTTCAGGGCTAAGAGATTTGCATTGACCTTCGATATAGTGGAGCAGAAATTTCATATCCCAATAGCTAAAGCAGCAAAGGAGTTTGGGCTGTCCACCGCCACATTACAGCTTCGGTGTCGGGAACTGGGGTTTGAAAAGTGGCCATTTCCCAAGCTAAAGTGTTTGACAAATTTGGGGAAAAATGTGATGGAGTTTCGGTTCACAGGTTTCCAAAATGTTTTGGAAGGGATTAAAGATGAAATTGAAAGCATCAAACAAAACCCATCCTTGGATATCAAGGATGAAACCAAAGTCCTCAGGCAACGAATGTATGAGCTGAAGAAGATGAAGCGCCGGAACATTGACTCGAGTGCTTCTTAGTAATTTGTTACTTTCAAAATTTGATCCCCTTAGAATTGTTGCTATTTAATAATCAGATACTTGCGTCGTCTTTGTGTTTCTTAGTATTAGTTAATAAGATGGTTCAATTAGTTTTACTGTAAGATCAAAAGGTGGGATTGGTTGAATATGGAGTTCTTATGTACCTGGTGCATTTTTTTTTTTTTTTTTTGCTTTTTTCAGTTTATTTTCGATTTGCCCTTTCTGTATGCAACTTATCAGAGATAGATTGTAGAACTCTGATTGTTCTGTCACTGAGCTTGGCTCTCACTGTATGCAATTTGCTTCTTTCTGTTACATGTCTGCCTTTATTGTTTATTTATTTAACCCGTTCTATATTACTGCTACATTCAGCGTTGATCGAAACAACATTAACCTTAACTATTGAATATTGAAAGTAGACAACAAATCTGTATCAAAGTAGACAACATTTTTTCGCATATCGCAGATATCTGCCCATACATTTGGGTGGGCACTGCTGCTAGTATATATATATATATATATAGAGAGAGAGAGAGAATATCTATTGTGAACCTTAGTTCATAGAGCCTTCTATGAACCATGACCGTTTGATCGGTGATTTTGCAAATTAAGAAATCTAAATTTACCAATCCAATCTATATATTGAAACCTCATAGAAAACTAGATTTTACAATTTTTGAAATTTTTTTACTATTTTTTTCGAATTTTTTAAAACTTGCCATTTTTGGACGATAATTCACTAATTATTGTCCAAAAATGACAAGTTTTAAAAAATTAGAAAAAAATAGTAAAAAAATTTTAAAAATTGTAAAATTTGGTTTGCTATGAGATTTCAATATATATATTGGATTGGTTAATTTAGATTTGTCAAATTGCGAAACCATCGATCAAACGGTCATGGTTCACGGAGACCTAAATGAACCAAGGTTCACAATAGATATTCTATATATATATAGGGCGAATTGATTCGCTCGATATTTGAATTAAAAAAATGTAATAAAATATGTAACACATGAAAAATTACTGAAGATAGAAATTTGAAAATTTTAATTTAGTAGGGAATGAATTTGTTGATTTTTTTATAGGTAACGAATGTCGGGTATGTGTTAAGTTGCGTCAATAGCGAAATTGACGTTTAGAACTTTGGTGTTGAAATGAGCGAAATTGATGTTTAGGAGCACCGGGTATAATGGAAAAATATAATTCTGTCAGTATTAACGATGATGTCTGTTATGTAAGGTGAATATACGTATTTATTTAAATATTCAGGAGCAGCAGGTATAATGGGGACAAATCAATTATGGGGGGAAAAATATGAACAGCAAGTAAGAAAAATGTAAAATTTTGTAAGAAAGGTAACAGGAAATATAAATATTGCTCTTTATTGAATAAGAATAAATAGGGAAGCTAAAGTAACAAAATTAGAAAACGATAGAAAATGAGATGATAGAGATATTAATGGAAATGAAAGTGCATAAATTTATATATATATATATATAGAGATTGGCTAAAATGCTTTCTAAAGCATAGAGCATATGTGCTTTAGACTTCTGGTCCGTCGGATCTGGTAAGGATTCGTGCGATGATTGTTTTTGAACGGTTTCGATCGAGAGCGCTGACCCTCTCTTTCTCCGTTAGTTTTAAAATTTTCCTTCCGTCTCTCTGTTAATAGGTGCGCTGAAGAGAGAGAATTTGAATCGTCTTCAAAGAGATCGATTCACTAAATTCCCTCCCGCTTTTTTGCTTGGCTAAATCCCTAAATTCCTTCGTACGTTCTCGAATCGACGACTCCCTGATTCCTTTGTAAATTCCTTCGTACATTCTTCTTTTCCTTCCGCTTAGACCCCATATTCACGAAGCTTTTCCTTCCGCTTAGACCCCCATATTCTCCTTCGTGAGCTAAAACATTTTTCTGCGCTCAAACCCTTCAGTTGTATCGCTCTCTTTCTTTTTTTCATCTTTTTTTCCCAATTTTGATTGCAAACTTTTGTGTGTTACCTAGTAATCATTTTTTCCTTGGCTGTCCAACTACTGCTATTAGTTTTGATTGCTATGTTGTAGCTATCGTGTGACAAGGGGAACACTATCATTAATTGATTTATAGTAACTCAAAACTTCATAACTGTACCTATCTCAAATTTGTAACTTGAGTTATTTTGTTACTAAATAGAACAACTTGCGCAAATAATTAGATATCCTGGCAGCTAAGACTAATTCAAATCAAAACAAACAACAAACTCATGTACTCTTTATAGCAAATGCAATCAAGCTTTACTGGAATGTTATTAGCTTACTTTATCTATACAGTCTACAACGCACAATTTAACATTAAGATTAGCACAAATTTAATAACAAAGATAAAATTGCACATTGTTACATGCAATTTCACTTGAAATTAAACTAGAACCAAATTTGCTTGATCTGCAACAAATGCAACAATTAAAGCAACAGACTCTAAAAAAAATACACTTATCGGCTAAAAAATAGTTTACTAACAATAGACATTTTTACAAAATCACCCAAAAAAATTTACTGATCAACAAATCTTCTCATTCATTCTAATCTTCACGATTCTCTTATCCATCAGTTTGCTCCATGCATTCCTCTTTTTCTTCCCGTTTCCTTTATCTTCATTTTCTAGTGCACGTCAAAAGAATATAAATGGTTCTCTATTAGAACAACATTTAGTTAATTTGTACAAAATCAAAATTACAACATCAGTGGGTTCAGTTTAATTTAACAATTGTAGATATGGTGCACCAAGTCAGATGCTATTTTATGACATGATTGTCAATAATAACGCTGTTCTAAGATAAATTAGCTTATTTACAATCAATAATAAAATGATTGTCAATAATGGCACTATTCTGACATGACTAGTAAGTAGTAACATATAATCTAGTGACATCAGCAAGTAATTAGCTTATGACCTGACATTCGAAATAAAAAATAGCACAGCTCCTATCAGTATTGACAGTCGGCACCAGTAAAGTAAGGGGTGCAGAGCTTGTGAGCCTTTTGCCAGTAAAGTAAGATGTGCACTGTTCGTACCAGTATTAATTTATTCAAATTAATTGCTAACTGCTAGTTCATACCAGAGGAAAATCAAACGGGCTTGTGAGTCTTTCTTCATTTGAAACTAGTAGATATCCTCAACTTTTTTCATTAACAACTAAAAAACCAAAAAAGTACAGAATCAAATGTACTCTTCCCGTAGAGCCCACATGACGCAGCATATCAGATCAAAGTGAAAAATCACAAAAGCCATAAAATGAGAAAATTGAATAAGATGAAAGTTATAAATGAGAAAATCGACAGTCGTAAGGGGAAATGAGGGGCCGAAAGTACCTGTCACCACCGATTTGGACATTTGACGAAGCTAGGGTTTTCTTTCGCGAAAAGGGTAGGCGGAGAAAGAGGTGCTGAGTGAGTCAAGGAGAGAGTCGCTAGAACGGGAGGCCGATAGAGCAGCGAGAAGGAGAAAGCAGATACTCGCGAGAAGGGGAGCAGACCAGTGGAGAGAGTCAAGTCTAGGTTTTTACCTTCTTTTTCAAAGGAGAGAAGAAGGGTCTGAATCGTTTCAAAGAGGAAACATAAACGGAGGATGTGTGAATTAACGGAAGGAAATAATAACATAATTAAAAACACGAAGAGGGAAGCGCTCTCGATCGAAACCATTCAAAAACAATCATCGCACGAATCCTCACCAGATCCGACGGACCAGAAGTCTAAAGCACATATGCTCTATGCTTTAGAAAGCATTTTAGCCAATCTATATATATAAATATAGGTCTTGAAAGCTTTCAATGGACCCAACATAAGAGAAGTTGTCCTTGTCATCTCCAAAATAGCCGTCGTCTTCCAATAAAAAATTTATAAGGTTGATATAATTTATTTTCCAATAAAAAACGAAGGTAGAAGAATTCTAAGAGAAAGATAATATCTAATGATTTGGAACTTCACAATGTAAGATTAATACCCTTCACTCTTAGACATTTGTATACGCGCGCCTATTCTTTGTCGATCTTTTAAGGTTGGCAGGGTGCCAACTTTCGATCCAAACCATCCGATCTAATCTCGACGGTTAAATTTCGGCCCTATCAATCTAGTATTATTCACGGGACATCCATCATCGTCTGATCTAATCTGGACGGTCCTGATTGAAAGTTAGCACCCTGCAGCTGATTCCTTTGTATACCGTTCAAATTTTATTTTTTATTTTAATAATAGATATTAGTCTTAACGATTAAACAAACAAAGATCAAAGTGATCCTTATGATGTGCCCATACCGACCTTGCATATATTGTGAAGTTTTGGCATAATGGCACAGAACCTGTACCTATTGTTTAAACATTAAAAAGTACCTATTGCACTTTGTTCCAGTTAGGTCCTCCAAATAAAGTTTTATATCTGATTGAATGATTATATTAAAATAGGTAAATAATATAAGGGCCAATTAATAAAAAAAATATATATTTAACCATAGCGCTCTCAATTGTGCACTGAAGCGCTCTCATGGTTAGTCTCGTAAAGTTTAAAATTTCAATTTTTCCCAAATCTCATGCGGCATCATAGTTAGTATTGATTTTATGTTTTGAAATTCTATTGATTTTGTAATTGGTAAAGTCAAAACGTCTCTGGAAGATTCATGGATTCTTGTAATCTTTTACTGGTATTCAGATTCTTGTAATCTTGTACTGGTATGAATACCAGTAAGAGCGATAACGAAACAGTATAGAAAGCAATAGCTAATGAATGTAATTGACATTCAGATCCGACCCGGTAGAAAAAAATTTTTTGCACATTAACCCAAAAAAATCAAATTGCTTTCAACTAAATTAGTTCAGCTGTAGTTTGGTGCTATTAATTGTCATATATCCAGACATATTGTTTTCAACTAAATAAAAAGTGTAGACTAATATGTATTCCTAGAAAATATTCACCCTCAAGACACTCAATCGCCAGACTTTTCATTGCTCGTAACAAAAACCCAGCATCTAATACCAGCAGACAGGAAGCATGCATGCTTGATGTAAGACAGGCAACGACATACAACTGATATTTAGATTATCAATAATACTATTGCATTTGGTTCCAGTTAGCTCCTTTAATGTACCGGGTAGACGGTATGACATTCAGATCCGACCCGGTAGGAAAAAAATTGCACATAAACCCAAAAAAAAAGTAATTGGTAATCTCAGATTGCTTTGGACATTAATTCTTTCAGCTGTAGTTTTGTGCTATATTTTTCTGACAATTACCAAATGATGTGTGTATCCGAATACTTTGAACACTAGATACAAATTGCTATAGTTATGTGCTACAATTCTTTAAACACCAAAATACATAATGCTCCCCCAAAAAAAAAGAAATTACTGTAAATGATGTCTAGGCTTGTGTAATTTGTAGATTGCTACAAAAAAATACAGAAAATGAAATAATAGGAGCTGAGTTAATCAAAATACTTTGAATATTATTTTAATGTACCATCAGTAAGTATTGATATTCCTTGGCATATAAGTTGAAGAATGAAGGAAAGACTGATTGACATATTGCGCAAAAGATTTAATTTGGTTTTCGTATTGTTCCATTCTAAATGACAGGTGTATTATTCGTTATCTGAAAAAAAAAATGACAGGTGTATTATTCTCAGAATTGGATTTTCTAAACTAAATGAAAGGGCAACCAGGGCAACCAGGAAATTCTCAGAAGCGCGTAATAGCAATGAACAGGAACCTCTATTTATTCGACCCAGCACATACTGGTATGCAAGTCATGAGGATGCAGAGAATCTCAGCTATGAAGAAGCGCCCATGAGAATTCTGGATGTAAGGGAACAACGGTTGAGAACCAAGGTTATTAGACATGTGCTTGTGCAGTGGGGGCATCACTCAGAAAAAGAAGCGACATGGGAACTTGAGCGCACGATTAGAGAGCGTTACCCTGAGTTGTTCGTGGGTTCAGGTACAAGTTTCGTTCAGAGGACTGAACGAGTTTTTAAGGGGGGAGGAATGTGAGAGATGGCAGTTTTCGGTCGGTCCCAGTCATGCTTTACCATTTCAACCAGCCTTTGGGGGTGGGGGAAAAACCAGGGGTGGCAACTTTTGTACTAGGAAGTGGCAAAAAGTGCATCTCCCCTATTAGGGGGTGGTGATATTTGAGACCTTGGCTGGCCATAGACCCGATCGGTTGGTTGCATGTCCCTGTCCAGACATAGTTTTCGGCCATGTAAATCATGGTCATTATTGGCCCTAGTCCTATTGTGTTGGCTTTTGTTCCATGATCAGTCCATAAGTCGTTGTTGCATGACCAATGATAACCAGAAATTGGGTATTTGACGGTGAAATTTAATTGTAGTTGTGACCCGAAAAATGGCTAATATGTTGACCAAAGTGTGTTGCATGGTATGACAGTTATGGTTTCCTTGCATGAGCGATGGTTAGTCTAGCTGCCCAGTCATGGATCATGTACTTAGCACTGTGTAGCAGCATGTACCGGAGTTGTCCTGTTGCTTGTACCACTGGATCAGTCCAGTGACTGGAGCTGTCCAGTTGGACGAGTCTAACTTGACCACTGACCAGCCCAGTTGAGTTGTGTTAGGGCTGTCAGTTTTGTGCCGTTTCGACGTTATACCGTTCCGTTCCGTGCTGGTGGAACAGAAACGGAAGCGATTTTGCTTACGTTTGGACTTGTGGAACGGAAACGGAATGTGTTTCAGTTTCGTTCCGATAAACGAAACAGAAACGAAACAGCCCATTTCCGTTTCGTTTTTTAACGTTATTATGTGGCATGTATTTCAGCCCATAAATCCATACCCACCTCCTCTCTCGTTCATTTCTTTTCTCTATCGAGAGAGGCAGGGATAAAGGAAAAACCTGCCTCTCTCCCTCTCTCCGCCACCTGCCTCCACCCTCACTCGAACCTCACCGGAACCCCCTCTCTCTCTCAATGCCTCACCTCTCCCACCACCCTCGAGTGAGACCCAGCACCCCTCACCACTCACCTCTCCTCCACTGTAAGCAAACCCTAGGCCCCTCACCGCCACCTCCTCTCAGATCCGAGCTCAAAACCACCTCTCTACCTCTCTCTCACTCGCTACCTCTCACATATCCTCTCAAAACCGAGTTCCTTTGCCCCTCTCCTTTACCCTACACGCACTCCTCTCTCTCTCTTCTTTGTGATTGATCGACAATGGAGATGGCGGCTGACGGCCAAGTGACTGGTGATGGCTTGGCGGTGTGGTGATTGATCGACAATGGAGAAGGCGGCTGAGAGCCAATCTGTTAAAGAACTTCTGTCTTCTCATTTTCTAACAGGATTTTTTCATTTTCGGTTTTACTGGTAAACACTTGGCACCTACTAATTTTACTGGTTTTAATTTTTGATTGGATTTTCAATTTTTTTTTTCTACTTCTTTTTTTACCGGTTTTACTGGTTTTAATCTTTACCTTTGCATATTTATTTTCAAGTAAAAGATTTTCAAATGTTTGGTAATTATGTTAGTTATTTAGGCGGAGAATTGATGAGGAAGGCCAGACAAAGTTATCTCCTTTGGAGTTTTACTATTGCTCAGCTTTTCTTTTTGGCTTGTTAATTGGTTTGTGTGGTGATTATTGCGTTGCCAAATGATTCTGTTCAAGATGGTGATAGAGCACATACCACTGGTACAACGGAAGATGAAGACTTGTTGGGCGATTAACTTTCTTGCTTTGTCTGTCTTCTTTGAGTTGATGTTTTTTCTAGTTTATTTTTTCTTCTTTGGGCGCTTATTTTTGGTACTCTGGATGGATTGTGCATACCACTGGTACACTGGTTCTGAGCGATTCCCACTGGGTTGTTGGTTTTGTGTGTTTTTGTTTCTTTTTTTCTGTTTTTTCTGAGCTGTGTGAGCTAGTCTGAGTGAACTAGTTTTATCATTGTAATAACTTTTTTCTTAATTTGATAAGGCTCCCCTCCTTGGGGATCTGTTTCGTCAAAAATTGGTTTGTATAGTGTTGTCTGGTTCTCCTACCATGTTTAGGTTTTTTATTTCTTCTTTTTGTTTTGCTTTTTCCACTGTTAAGTTCTCTAAAACAAAGAACATTTCTGATTTTACTGGTAAATAGAGAAAGAAAGTGGCAACAGAAATTCATTTTTGATTTTACTGGTAAATTTCTGATTTTTCTGTTGTACAATGAGTTTAACGTTACTTCCGTTATTTACGTTAATTAAGACGGAACATTAAACGAAAGCTAATTCATTTACGTTTTACTTACGGAACGTTAAGCGAAATTCAAATTTCTTCCATGCACAATAACGGAATATAAACGAAACACCTCATTTCCGTGGCCGTTCTAGACGTTTGACAGCGCTACATGCACTCATCTAGACACGAGCTTGAGTGGACCCTGCGCCATCTGAAACCTAAGTGGGTTGTATCAACAACGCCGCCTTGTTTGGCCATGGACCTGGCGTACGTCAAATAACACTGCTTCAAAACTCTTGAGGCAGATGACCCTATTTGGAAGCTTTTCAATTTGTCGTCCCCAGAAAAGTGTGCTACAATTGCTTGTGCAAACAATGGTAGTTCTGAGGTGGCTGAATGCACAAATGCTTCCAAATCTATTGTTGAAGATTGCAAACCTGACCGAAAAAGAAAGATCTGTTCACCATTGAAGGAGGTCACCCTATTGGGATTAGAAGAGATCCGACTATGGGAAAAAGAGGAAGAAGAGGGTGAAAATGGTAAAAAGGAATGCCATGTTTTAACCATGGAAAAAGATTTAGAAGTTGATGTATCAGTTGAACCTTTCCTTGAACAACCAAGCAGTTTGCCAGACTTGTGACTTGATGTATAGTTATCGTGTTCCATATTATTATAGTTTTATTAGACTTGTGACTTGAGAAAACATGAGATATAGACACAAAGGATCCGAAAATACGTGCACATGAGCTGAATTTTATATTTTTTTTGTTGCAGTTTCATTTCATGTGGACATCCGTGTAGCCTATTGAAATAACTCTTATACTTTTTATTATAATGGAACCGTTTCAAAATAAAATACACCAAACCAAGCATAGAATTCATGGAAGAAAAATGAATAGGTGACGTCATCAAAACACTGTTGATAATATACCTCAAATTTGAGTATTCCTTGATGATGTCATTATAATGTATTTTTTCCGTAATCTAAAAGAGACTATTTAGGGAGATAGTATTATAATGTCACATCATGTGTGCGTGTTTTCTAGTTTTCAAACAAAAGAAAAAATTTCCTTTAAATCTATCGTAGGAATTTCGGGGGGGGGGGGGGGGGGGGGGGGGAATTTAAGGGAAATTTAGCATGTTAAAAAGACAAAATCTCTACTACTTATAAATGCACGCATACGAAGGGTGTAAACAATTCATATAAAAGGAGTAAACATGTCATATAAAAGGATGTTAAATAATTTTCATATCAATTATGGACCATTGATTTATGTAATTTGATTTGATCAGTGGTCTAAACTAAGGTCAGACTTTTTATAGAAAAAATTAAGTTACTACCAAATTAGCTATTTATTTAAAAGGAAAGACTAAATTATTAATTTTACCGTATCTATATTGTCTAACATGTAAAGTTTTATATGAAACAAAAATAATATCAAAATTTTATTTTTTTTATTTGCTGCGCATATTGAGGGCATCTTTTGCAAGTGTAGAAAAACTATCCATTTTTAACCCTCCTATAACGGCGGCCTAGAAATTTGTATGTTATTTAAAAGTTATTGTGGTACGTTCTCCAAATGCTTACTCCAAAAAACCCACTATACAAGTAGCTTCAAAGTGTATTCATCTTATTTCTTCTAATTTTTTTTTCATTTTATTCAAAGAGATTGCCGCATATTTATTTTTTTTATTTATGAAGAAATTTTTCAATAATTAAACAAGAATTTTTACACAAAAGTTCAAAAGTTGACTTCAAATAACTTTTGTAAACTTATTTGTTCAAAAAAATAATAATTTCTATAAATTTGTGCTCGTATTTGTTTAGCAATCCATATGCTTTCTTGATAATTAATGTTGCATTTGTCAAACTATACTTATACATGATGGTCGCTCAATTCCAATTGTGCATACGAAATTTTTTAAAAAAAAAACGACATATAAAAATTCTTACACCGAGTTTAATATGAGGCTAAATTAATAAAGGTCACCAATTTTACATACTTGTTATTCCCGCTACTAAATGGACAACCAGTTTACCGTGTAAATAAATTGATACATGATAAGGGTCATCGGTAGACTAGAGGTGCTCCGAGAAAAAGAATAAAAATATTTCTGGCGCACAAGTTTACCGAAGACCCTTCTAGATAATATTAGAAAGAGTTGAGCCTAGTGGAAATTATAATATTATTTTCGGCCCTTTAGAAAAAAAGTCCTGTTTTTTTTCTTTTCCATTTTCTTAGGCAAGTAATTAAATTGACATAGAAATTTTGTGGTATAGATTCTCTATTTTGATTATTTTAGATATACAATTATGAGAAATGATAACTACAATCTGCAGTTTTGTCATTGCTTGAATGAAGTGAATACAAAAATAGAAAATGTTAACATATAGATAATCAAATTGAACATATACAAATAAATAGGTTTGACCTCCCTTATTTAGATTTTTATATGCATATTCAATTTATTTTTATTGAGTTTATTTATTTGTATGTGTTCAATTTGATCATTTATAATGTCATCTTGTTCTTTTATGTGTTCAGTTTATTCAAACGATGGCAAGCGATGACAAAACTATAGATGACAGTAACCAATTTCCTATAATTATATCTGACCAGATATTTAACGCGGTACTTCATCTTTCTTATTTTGGTCACGTCCATAATTATCGGATATGACCTATAGATTTCACATGTACTTCCTCTTGATAAGGCCTTCAGATTTAATTTCACGTTTATCAGATTTAATTTCACGTGGTATATGTTTACAGAGAGCTATATATCTAAGTAATCGTTTGGAGCTATAAATCCGACAATTTGTATGCTTTCTATACTTCGAAAGCTCCTTTGAGATTGTATATTATAAATGACAAAAAAAGATGGGAAAATTGGATATAACCCTTACAAGCTTCGAAGTCGAAAAAAATTCCCTAGAATCATTGTATTTCTTGATGCAATTCATTTTCATTAATTTATAAAAAATATAATTCGAATAACAAATTCTAGTTTCTAAGACATATGATCAAACTACTAATTCTTTACCCTTCAGCTACCCAATTCAATTTTTGACGCTCCAGTTATAACTCTAATTTTTGACGATTTTTTTCTTTGTATTGCTGCCGATTATCACTTAATTTCTAGGCCAAATAAATATTATTATCAGGAAACGTCTTGTTTCCTTAGCATATCAAGTATGCATTCGCATTTAACTACTCCCTGCTCAAAGCAATGGGCCGGTGGTCAAAAAAAAAAACTTTGCCAACTAACAGGAATACAGGATTCAGTAGGTGATGTCTTTTCTTGGATGCACATGTGCATTTTTATCATTCGTGCTGCATGCTCTCCCCTTGTCAAATTCAGCTTCAAGTCTTTCTCGAATACAAGTCTTCTGTTTTGGATGATTCCAGTCATTGACAACCTTTTCGTTTTTTTGATATCCAAATGTTTTATGCATCAACTTCGTAGCAACTATACCAAGCCTTTCTAAAAAAAATATGTGTTATCCATCACATATATATAGTAAACTGTTAGTTGTCTAGTTATGTTAAAATGCTTCTTCGCCAAGTTAGGCGTTTATAAATGACATGACAATTAAAGCTGCAGTAACAACGGGTCAATCAAGACATTCACAATTTTCATGTACAAACAACTTTAACATTTAGGGCCATATTACATGATTTAAAATTGAACCGCCAAGCACATAAAATTAAGGTGCTTAGGTGCGCCTCTCCCTTGAGGAAGAGAAAGGTCTCGTATTAAACAATTTTCATTATAGTTGAAATGTGCGGGGTAGTTTAGACATACATCTTAAAAACTGAATATCTTTATTTAAAATATTATTAAAATTGATGAATATAATTTGTAGACAAATTAACATAAATACGAGTTATTTCTTGTTTCAAAGGTTACAGGGTTTATTTCCGAACGAACAAGAATTTTGGGGTTTTATCCAATTTTTCCAAAATAGATTCTGTTCATTATGGTCGGTGCAGAGAAAAATATATATATATATCCTACTAGAAGTGAAATGAATTGAAACGGTTTAATCACCAGTTGAATATGTATGATTCCATTAATTAAATAATATAATCCACATTTCATGGTAGAATTTTGTATGATTCCTAAGAGCTAGTGAACCTTGGGTAGCCCCCCTGCTGCAACTCACTACAAAAGACTTGAGCAGCTCTCTTAAATAACTGTGATAACATGTACCTCAAGGAGAAAAAAGAAGAACGAAGATGGAATTCACCAATCTAATAGTCAATCTTGTCCTTCTCTTTCTTCTCCCCTCTCTTATTCTTGTGAGAAAAGCCGCAAACCGGAAAACCCAAATTAACCTTCCACCTGGTCCATGGAAGCTCCCAATTGTTGGAAGTCTACATCACCTTGTTGCTGCCAGCCAGCCCCACCATGCCTTGAGCAACCTTGCTAGGTCCCACGGGCCAGTCATGCTACTCCGTGTAGGTGAGATTGATGTGGTTGTCGTCTCTTCCTGTGAGGCTGCACAACAGGTAATGCGAATTAGTTAGCAACCTCTTAACAGTTCATCCTTTGTAAGTAAAATATTTACAGGCTTTACTTCTTCAGAAAAATTAAACAAAATTGTTAATTTTAAGTAACTTTTTGGTATGTATGCAAATGATATTTATTTATATCACAATCGTGTACATAGGTGATGCAGATCCAGGATGCCAACTTTGGAACTCATCCCAAGTTGTCTTTCTCAGATGCCTTATATTATGGCAGCACAGACATTCTGTACTCTGAAGGTGTATACTGGCGTCAGCTGCGTCGCATCTGCAACACATATCTCTTTTCCACAGGACGGGTCAGTTCATTTGCCTCAATCCGGAGAGAAGAAGTCCTTTCCATGCTGAGAGCCTTTTGCAAAGAGTCCTTTGATCGAACACCTGTGAACATGCGTACGAAGTTAGCTGAGATGGTAAACAACGTAATCTGTCGTTCGGCCTTTAGAGCAAGGTGCAAAAGGCAAAAAAGGTTGTTAGAGATTGTAAAAGAGATAACTGAACTCAGTTCTAGGTTTAGTTTCTCTGATGTATTCCCTACCTTGAGCTGGTTGGACGTTAAGAGGAGAAGAAGAGTCGAGACAATCCATAGGTAAACAACATCAGTGCTGTAATACATTCAGTGAGGTTCTCTTTGAATCTAATTTTAATTGTGTCGCAAATATTGTAAATACAGAGAGATGGACATGATATTGGAAGATACAATAAAGGAGCACTTGAAGGTGCCAAAAGAACAAAATGGGGTAGATGACCAAATAGAGGATTTGGCTGATGCATTAATAAGGGCGAAGGAACAAGGTGACTTGGAAGCCCCCCTCACCTTGGATAATATCAAGGCTGTTATGTTGGTATGTTTTGTATTTTTCTCATATTGGTAAAAAACCAAGGCTTTCACTAATGGGTTCAATTTGTTGGAATTTATTTTCAAAAGATTTTAGGATCTAAATATGCTTACGAAATTAAGCAGGAATAAATGAATAAGTGCATATGAGTAGCTAACATTATCTGAAAACACCTAGTTGTTTGTTCACAATAGGTTGATCACTTGATCCTCGAATATATGTTAATTTGCACTAGTATGAAAGAAGCCATTTATTAATTAATTAATCAATTATTAAAGGTGACATTTGCATGTGTGAGAATATATATATAAAAAAAATTGAGTGATTCAGGGATCGAATTTGAGGAAAAGGATTTAAATATTTTATATTGTTCCACTTCCATCATCATTGATGCTGCTTTTTTAATGTCTTAGTCTACACAAAAAGGATAGTTACATGTATATATATTGACTTCGTTCTGCATGCTTTGAAGGATATATTCATCGGTGGAACCGGCACTTCATTATTAACACTTGAATCTGCCATGTCAGAACTAATGAGACACCCAACAGTGATGGCGAAAGCTCAAACAGAGGTACGGCAGGCCATGAGAGAGAAGACTCACATTGACCAAAATACCCTTTTCCAATTGAGCTATCTCAAACTAGTAATCCAGGAAACCCTAAGATTACATCCACCTGCGCCTCTCTTACCAAGGCTTTGCAAAGAGACATGCAAACTACTTGGCTACACAATTCCATCTGGTACACGTGTACTAATCAATGCATGGGCTCTAGGAAGGGACCCTCGATACTGGACAGATGCAAATGAGTTCAAACCAGAGAGGTTTGAACGAGTTGGCATTGATTTCAGGGGACAAAATTTTGAGTTTGTTCCATTCGGCGCCGGGAGGAGGATATGTCCTGGTTTACTCTTCGGCACAGCATCAGTAGAGATGGCTCTTGCACATATTTTGTTGCACTTTGATTGGGAGCTTCCTGATGGAATTGGAGAGCACGATTTGGGGGTGACAGAGGGGTTTCGTGCGTTCGTAGCTCAAAAGAAACCTTTGTGCTTGGTACCCATTCTGAAAATTCCTCTCCCAGATTTTTAGACTTTTTATGATATATGCCGAAAGATTATGGAGAAATTTTTAATAAGTTCCAATTTAATATGTCGCATTTTGTTCTATATAGTTTTGCTGGTAAAATGTTCTACTTCTCGGGCCTTTCATTTAAACAAGAAATTCCATTATGACAGATTGATTAGGGATCAACTGGTTTAAAAAGGAGAAAGTACTACTTGAAAAAAGAAAAGGACACAGAAAATAGATTAACAAAAAGTGTGCAAAGATGAAGGTTCATCATCGAAAGCTCGAACAATATAAATTACATAATGAAGAAATGACAAGTATCTGATAAAAGAGATAAAAAAAAGGGGAAGTATCAAAATGGGGTTATGATAGCTGAATTATAATCGGTTGGACTGAATCCACATAAATTGTCACCATTAATTAGCCATATTGAAAGGGTAAAAGGACTGGCTTTTTATTTGGTGTTGAGTCGGCCTATGTAGGATCATTAATTGGTGTTATGTTTTTCAACCGCTGCTTGGCATATAAAAAATGCTTCACTAGAGTAGAGCGTTACAACGGACGGATCAAAACTTTCTAATCAAAATTTTAATCCAATTCAATTATATCGGGTCGAAAAAAAAATAATTATATAAACCATACGTAACCCAATTCTAACCCATATAATTTTTTACATATGGATTATTACGGATTAAGCGGATCAAACATATTGTTTATTAAATTGTACAAAAATTAAAATTATCACATAAATGCAATAAATATAACTTAGCACATAACATTCTTGACAACTAACATTTATGAAACAAAAAACAACTAGAGAATTACCTACAAAGGTCATCTAGACTAATTATTAAAATTCAAACTAGATGTAAAATCCCGTAAATTAATAAACCTTTGTTAATTTAAAAATGTGTTAATTAAATTAAAAACTTCAAGCAAACAAATAAAAATTTCAATTTTAAAATGCTAATTATTCAAAAATCTATTAGATACAATTTATAGAAACTAATTAACAGAATTAACTTTGAATTTAGTCGGATTTCTGGCCATCCGATCGATTATCTGAATTTTTAGATTTTCCTCAACCATTAGATCTTTCTTTTTCCTGTTGCCACACTGATGGCCACACCTCTCTGGCCACAGCAGATCCCGGACGCCACACCCCTTCTTCAATCGAATTCTCCGCCTCTCCTCCCTCATTTCGCGTCCGAGACTCCCACGCCCCCTGACACCTCTGCGACGGAGAGAAACCAGCGGTTTCGGTTTCCTCTCCGCCTACTCCTCTCTGCGAAACCACCCCGGATGGCCTCCTCCTCTCTTTCCCTCTTTCCTTTGCTTGTTGCTGTGATTGCTTGATGTTTGAGGTATGCACTCGATTGAACTGTTATTGTGATCGTTGCACTTGTTATTTGATTGATTGAAAGTGTGCATTGCCTCAGTTTGATCTGTGTTGGCTTTAGGTTTGATTATTGTCTGTTGCTTACTGTGTTGACTCGATTGAAACTTTGGATGTCGTTTTGAACTGTGTTAGGTTAGATATGCTTGTTGTTATTTCAGTCTGAGCTGTAGATGCTTAAATTGGGGTTATTAGTTCTCCTGTCAGCTTTTAGATGCTTGTGCTGGCTAATATAGGCTATATCACCCTTGTCTGATCTGTCTTGATTGTTCTAAATGTTTGATTAAGGCTAGTCTTTATGCTGTGCTTGGCTTTATGTCTTGTGTAGTTGTAGATTTAATTTAGGGTGTTAGTACTTGAGGATTTAGGCTACATCACTCCTGTTTAATCTGTTTTGGTGGTTGTAAGTACTTGGTTAAGGTTAGTCGATGTTCTGTGCTTGTTGTTTAGGTTGATTCCTGTTTATTTAAGTCTGTCAAGTAGTTGTACAGCTGTTGTTTAGGTAAATGCTTGCTAAGTTGTTCTTATCTTGATTGGGGGATGCACTCGGCTTGGTTATCAAGCTGGTTCAGGCTTGGTACTAGTCGTGGTACCTCTCTGTGGCTTACTGGTACACCTCTGAGTGCTGTCAGGGACTTGTATGTGAGATTTTCCGAGTTTTGGACTGTTTTGCAAATGTTTTTGAACTGCTTTAGGACTTCTATGTGGATAAATCTGTTATTAGGGTCCTTGGTGTATATATTAGGTAAATAAAAAGGTTTCAGGGTCCTCTGTGTAAATTGTCTTGCGGGTTCGAATTTCATCCCCAAAACCTGACTTTTGCACTGGGCTGTCCCTTTTGTTTTTCCTTTGGGCCGTGCGTTTCGTCTCTCTCTGGCCTGTCGGGCCTATTTTCTGTTCCCTTTATTTCTGTTGTGTAGGCTCTTTTAACCGAGCCTATTCCTTTGCTGGATTTAATTTTTGGACTGGGCCAGGTCCAACAAGTTGACAACTAAGTTAATTTTAAAAGTTAACTTAAGATGTGGGAAATTAAATGAAATATATTGATATTAGCTAAGTGGACCGAGAATAAGGTATTGTTGCCTAAATAAATCAGATTAATACGTAAACTTAAAGATGAGAGATGATTTCAAATCGTCCAGAAATATTTCAAAAATACAGATACAATGGAAAAACCAATCTGGACTCATATGATCCCAAACACATTAAAACACCAACACCTTAAAGATATCAAACATTATTATTTTAACACTAGTATCTTTATAAACAAAAAACATTATTTAACATAACCTAGTTAAATTAGCTTCTTTACATACTAGTTATATTATAAATGAGTTTCTTTATTTAAAAGATACATATATAAGTATTTCATACTTGAGCAAAACACTATTAAAATTATAACTAGACTTAACAAATAATTTTCTAATAACTAAACATCACATAAATGTCATGAGATCTAACTTATATGTAGTTATACACATTATTCACGTTTAACAAAATACCCTTTATTCCTTTTTAAATAACTTTGTTGCATACTTGCTATATTAAAATAGATAATAACTAATAAGTTACTTACGCTTTTGACATAACCCAATATAAGTTAACATATCTTTTTATTAGAAAAATGTTTCATGAAATCTAATAAACATGATAATTATGTTAGTTACACACAAATAAATTCATCAGATGGGTCATGCTATGGTGGACACCAAAATTTTTAGAAAATGTTCAGCGTTAAATCACAGCCGTCTAAATTTGAAGGGGTAACCAAAATCGGTGGGTATAGGGTTTACTCTCTCCGTCTCTCCGTCTCTGTCCGCCTGTCTGTCCGTTAAGCTAAAAAATTCTATCGGAGAAACAAAAACCTTATCGGAGCCAAATCCCTTCTAAAAATAGAATCAAAATTCATTTTTTCCAAACATTCATCTTCCGATAGAAAATCTGAAAACCTAGCGATCGTTTCTGATTTCCTCTCCTCTATTTCCTAGCTTCATTCGTCCAAGCCTGAAGATGGTTCTTCTCTCCGCCGTCCTGAAAGCTTCATCGAAGATGAATAGGGACTGATAGGTGAAGTACATCTCTAATACCGACTTTCTGCTTTTCCTAACTGACTGCGGCTCGTCCTTACCTTCCCCTCGCCGCCTGCTCCTCTATTCCTCCTCGAGGTAGATCCAGGCCTCTAATTTAAGTCATTTTTTTATTTAATGATTAGCGATTTCACTTTAGAGAACAATTATTCCCTACCTTCAATTTAGCGATTAGCGATCATTTATTTGCTAATCCATCAGAAATTTTTTTGATTTAGCGATGTAGCCATTTATTTGTTCTCTTTAATTATATACACGCTTCTCAGGCTTAACTAATTTTGAATGGCTACAAGTGAAATCGGTAATATTTCTTGATGGATAGTAGGAATTTTTATGGTGCTTTTAACAAAAAATTATTTCTGCTGGGTGTTTTTTTACAAAAATCTATTTTTGCTGGCTTGTAATTTTTCTGCATGATTTGTCTTTCTGCTAGGTGTTGTTACAAAGAGAATAAGGATGCATTGGCAAGGCTAGTAAAATTTAAGTTCAAGTCACACCCACTTGATTTGTTCAGGGATCTTATTTATAAAGATAAATCAGTGATAAACCGGCAGATACCTTTATGCTTTCCTGATTCTCAGATAGGTTTGTTTTTAATATTGTCAAATATTCTTGCTTACCAGCTCTTCATCAAGTGTGTTGCTAGCTGTAATTACTGATACAGAGACCAGCATGTATTACATCACTAGTTGTTTAGTAACCAATTTTGATTAAAAGCACCAAACAGATTGATTTTTTGCACCTCATATATAATATCCAGTTAGTCAATGGCTTTGATGCTGTACATAGTTCATAATTTAGTCAACGATTGAATGCTTGTCGACAGTGTGCAATTCATTGATGAGACACTGAACTGTGCAATTCATTGGGATGAACTTAAATTCAGAAACATTACAATTTTAGTGTCACTCCTGAAAAGTATCATGTAAAGTAGGAAACCACTGAATATTACATAAACTGAATATTACATAAACCACTGAATCATTAAAATATGTTATATTCTTTTTCGTGGCAGTGTCTAGGAAAGAAGTATCAACAAGTTCACCACTTCTGTATCAGAAAGAACGACCGGATAAACTCATGGTATGCTTCCTTATTACTTAATATGTTCTCTATTTTTGTTTCAATTTCATTTGAGTTGAGGAGAAATGATTGATATCTAACTGGATTGAATTTATGTAGACAGTGCATGCCTTCTGATTAAAAAATGTTACCTGTCATATGGATTATGTATTTATGTAGCTTTATGAAAGTAGTGACTGCATTGCAAACCCAAATATACTTGCTTTCTATTATTGTAAAGTCTATAACCTTTCTTAATTAGTATAATAATCATGGTGGGCATGCTTTTGTTTATAAACCAAAATGTACTGATCTACTTTATTATGATGTTAAGTCACTGTACCCCCTTGTTATGCAAAACTATCCTCTGGGAATTGCTTCATATACGCCTCAGTTTTGGAGATCGACTCCCTTTGGACGAAAATGTCCTTCGGTCCAAACTGGGATATGAATTGAGAGGCGTGAATTGAAAATAATACGAAGGGTATTGTGTCCGAAAAGGAGTGGATCTCCAAAACTGGAGCATGTATGAAGCAATTCCCTTCCTTTCTCCCCTTAAAATTTTAAAATTGAATAAGTGAAAACTGAAAGAACAAGACCATTCATTCCATGACCAATCTATTGTAAAATATGTTGGGTTATTTGTCCTTCTGATCACTATATAACAAAGTTGCTTCTCAGAAGCTATGTTATTTTGGATGGATGTAGTAGAATTAGAAGTCTTTGCGAAACAATTTTTTTGTTGTAGAATTAAAATTGTGTTAATCCTACAGTTTTTTTTTTAACATAAGCCTTGTCAGAATATCTGAAATCTATTTCTTTGTAACAGGAACACTAGAAGGGAAATTGGTTGACGGGAAGGAGGCTAGAAGCAAATTGGGGGGTGCTAGTAATGCTGGTCCTTCTATAGGTGAACTCAGGCATCTATGTTGTTTAATGAAATATAAGTGAACTCAGGCAGTAGAATTTTCAGTTAAGTAGCATTTTCATGGTGTAAGCAGCCTTTTTTTGGCTAAGTTGTTACTGTACATGGTATCCATGAGATTGTCTAGTGGCATTGGTATAGTTCAATCAAATATGCAGTCGTATACTTTTGGGTGCTTACTGCCTTTTTTTGTGTGTTTCCTTTTGTTTTGTTTTAAGCAATAAGCAATTACATCGTGGTTACCAATTCAGAAAAGAAAAATGAATTTATTAAGCTAGCTGTCCATCAGGCATCAAGGAAAATACAGTTGATAGGATCCAGTGAGCAAACCATAGTTCCAGCATTTGTTTCATACGAATATCGTGCATACAACTGTAGGTACCATAGGTACCATAGGCATATAACTGGAGGTACCGTAGGTATATGCTCTAAATCTAGAAAGAAGCAAACCACAGGTTCCATAAATCAATATGCTATAATAGATTAGTTAATTTCTGGTAACCAATACGCAAAGGATTTACAAGGTCTACAATTGGGAGTAATTTTACACGGTATATCCTTAGCGTATTGATTTACACGGTATATGAAAAATCAGACCTTTTACAAATATTTTTCCATATAAACTTGTGGCCACGTTTTATTAATTACAAGGTAGATTATAAATTGCCTTTTATACAACAATAACCATCTATATGATAAAAGAGATTGGTTCCCAACACGTATGTTGTCTTTTTCATTCACTATATACATATGTGTTGGAGTTATGTCCTAGAAGTCAATATTTAATGACTTATTTTCTTAGTTTATGTTAATGATGATATTTGATCATTTGTTCCTAGAATTTATTATTGACAGATCATTCAGGTTGAGGATCTGAATTGTAGATCTCTGTGGATCATTCATTAGAATGACAATAATAAATCTAAATCGTCCATAATCTTGATAATTAACAAGGAACATTAATTATCATAAAAGATTAGTATGCAAGTTAAGTGATGATTAAGTTCTACAAATCATAGGTAAGGAGTTACCAACTTAATTGCATATGTGTATGTTATTGGAACATAGTACAGGACTTGACCCAATGAAATAAACATATGGATTGTGTTAAGTGTCATTGTTTATTTCATATAAGTTTGATTCTAAGTTTGAGATGTTCACCTTTTCCACATGAGGATAGGTTCAATAAATATCATCTAACGTTGATTCCTGATAAAGGCTGCTATAAGGACTTTATTTATGTTCTCTTGAATTGTGCGGGGAAAAGTTGTTCATCAAGAAAACCGTATGTCCCTCATTAGTATACCTAGTGAGTGATGATATCTGTTTGGGCCCCTTGATGGAGTTGGATTGTATGCATGCAAACTAGACGATCAACTCTAGATCAAGAAATGTATAATCTGCAAGAATGACACACTCCTATCTTGGATTATACAATGATGTCATGTGACATAAGAATTAGACAAAGGAAATACTTATATTTCTTATGTAGGATTGAAATATTGTAACGGTACATTATTTATGCGAATTGGGAATCATAACGTGTTGCTAGATACCGCTTATGATTATTGGAAATAAATAGTGATTTATTCTCCATGGCCAACATAGCATAAATCCTCAAAGGGTCACACAAATAGGACTTTGACCACACAATGCATTATCTATTTATTCGCAACAGTGAGTATTGCGAAAATATGATGAGTTGATTAATTAATTATATACCGTTATGAACCGTTATAATTAATTAAGTCAAAGAGATCATATAGAAATAAATTAATGCATTATCTAATCCCAAAATAATTATTAATGAGTTAATAATTAATTTTAGATCAACACATTTCAATATAAATGGTTATATTGATTAATTGGGCCGTTATTTAATAGGAAAATATATAGCCCAATTATAGAGCAACATAATGGGACTTTAGTTAGGTGAATTAAAGACCCAAATGAGTTTATGAGGTGGCCCATATAGGCCCAATTCGTGGCCAGCCATAGGGTGGCAAGAGGTGTAATTTTTGGGAAGTTTTCCCTAGGGTTTGAGCTCTATAAAAGGACCCTTTTGGAGGCTCCAAGAGCTAGCCTTTCTCTCTCCTCTCTTCCTCCCCTTTGTGGCTGCCACAAACCTCCTCTTTTCTCCCTCTTTTGCTCATGTGTTGAGCTCTCTTCTCCATTTAAATGAAAGATTTAATTGCTAGAAGAGAGAAATCTAATGAGATTAGGCTTGTTCTTGGGTGTGCTAGCACATACCTTGAGAACGTGGTTAATCTCCTTGGTGAACTCGAGGCCGGCGGCACAACCATGGTGGTGGTGGTGGAGAAGGCACGCCATCGACTCCCATGCCATGGATTCGAGCCTCATGAATGCGATTTCATGAGAGGTACAATTATTCCTACTCTCATCTTGAAATGCTTGTGAATGATGTTGAAACCTAGATCCCTTGTGTTTAGTAGTTATTTCTTGCTATTTGATGGCACAAAAATGGAATTAAACACTTCCTAACAATATGATGACATGCACATTCATATTTCACCAATTTATTGTGTCTTCCATTTGTCACCCTGATTAATAAGAGAGTTAAGCTAGTTTATTCATTCATGTTTTCAAAGTCTAATGCTTCAATTTCAAATTGATTTTTTATTTTTTAAATAAAAAACGAAAAAAAATCATTTGGACTTTTCATTAGTGATATATTGTACAAATCTTTGTAAAACTTACAATCATTTGTGATATTACCTAAAATGAATTTGTTAATGATTGTTAGACTTGCAATCATTTGTGATCTTTGATTCTTTCCCTTTCAATGAAAATCTAGCATTCAAGGGCTGAACAGAAATTAGTTTCCTGCACACTTGACACTTGCTATATACATGTGACATGCACATTCATATTTCATCAGTTTATTGCGTCTTCCATATGTCACCTTTTTAATAATTTGATGACTACAATCCCAAATTATTATAATCTAACGAAAAAAATAAAATAAGTTTAAATAAAAAAACGACAAACTGAGTTTAGCCGATTTGTTCATTCATTTTGTATTTTCTTTTTTTTAATAAAAAAAAATTCCATTTGGACTTTTCTTTTTTTTTTTTAAAGAAAAAAACGACATAAGGAGTTCAGCTGGTCTGTTCGTTCATGTTTTAAAAGTCTAATGCTTTATTTTCAAATGGAGTGTTTATTTTTTTAAAAAAAAATAAAAAATAAAAAAAATCATATGGAATGTTCATTTCTTTTTTTTTAACAAAACTACAGAAGGAGTTAGCTGGTCTATTCATTCATGTTTTAAAAGTCTAATGTTATATTTCAAATGGATTGTTTATTTTCTTTTTTAAAAAATAAAATAAAAATGAAAAAAAAATCATATGGAATGTTCATTTCTTTTTTTTTTAACAAAACGATATAAGGAGTTCAGCTGGTCTGTTCATTCATGTTTTAAAAGTCTAATGTTATATTCCAAATGTATTGTTTATTTTCTTTTTTTTTTAAAAAAAATAAAAATGAAAAAATATCATATGGAATGTTCATTTCTTTTTTTTTTAACAAAACGACATAAGGAGTTTAGCTGGTTTGTTCATTCATGTTTTAAAAATCTAATGTTATATTTCAAATGGATTGTTTATTTTCTTTTTTAAAAAAAATAAAAATGAAAAAATATCATATGGAATGTTCATTTCTTTTTTTTTTTAACAAAACGACATAAGGAGTTTAGCTGGTTTGTTCATTCATGTTTTAAAAATCTAATGTTATATTTCAAATGGATTGTTTATTTTCTTTTTTTAAAAAAAATAAAAAAAATATCATATGGAATGTTCATTTCTTTTTTTTTTAACAAAACAACATAAGGAGTTCAACTAGTCTGTTCATTCATGTTTTAAAAGTCTAATGTTATATTTCGAATGGATTGTTTATTTTCTTTTTTTAAAAAAAAATAAAAATGAAAAAAAAATCATATGGATGGTTCATTTCTTTTTTTTTTTTAACAAAACGACATAAGGAGTACAGCTGGTCTGTTCATTCATGTTTTAAAAGTCTAATGTTATATTTCAAATGGATTGTTTATTTTCTTTTTAAAAAAAAATAAAAATGAAAAAAAAATCATATGGATTGTTCATTTCTTTTTTATTTAATACTAATATATTATTAATAATAGTAAAATAATAATAATAAATGAGTTAATAAGATTAATAATAAAATAATTAATGATAACAAGTGTAAAAATCCGTAAAATGCTAAACATAAATTAATATCAAAATGACAATCAAAATATAAAACTTCAAGCAAACAAATAAATTTAAATGATGAAAAAAAAGCAAATCAAAATCATAATTCCTATTTTGAAGCTTGAAGACAACATTATTTCGAATCTGATACGATATTAATATCGGCCATTTGAAAATTTTTCAGAAATTATTCGATTGAAGAAGAAGATGATGCCATAAAAATTTCAGATATCTATTTTATAAAATTACTATGATTATAATTTGTGTCAAAATCTATGTTCTACTGATCGTTTAAATCAAATTCCAAAATTCCTTTAATCTGGACCATTGGATCAAGTTTAGATTTCTTTGATTTATTTCATCCGTCGGATCTCCTTCATTTCTCTCCTTTTTATTTTTCCTCCCCTCCTTATTTTTCGAAACGGGTCACCAAGCTCCACCTCTTCCCCATTTTTTCCTCTTCTCTCGCGATTCACCATTGGAGACGCCTCTGGCAATCTCTCTCGACCAATCCACTTAACCCTCCCTCGTCTCTGTCCCCCTCACTTGCGACAGAAGCTCGACCCCACTCCTCTTCTACCCAACCAGCTCACTTTCCCTCTCTCCCATTTCCGGCGACCAACCAATACCAGAGACCCCAAGCCCCTAGTTTCCCTCCAACCCAGCGGTGCACTTGTCCAATCCCCTTCTTCCATTTTTCCTTCACTGCTACTCTCACCCATCGACAGTGGCCATCTCAGCAACGCAGACCCTACACATCTTCTCTCCACTGCCTATTTAAGCTAACTCTCTCCTCTCTCACTCTCAAAGGACCCACTCGTCAGCTCTTCTTAAAAATCTGATAAGAACAAATAAGAGGTGAGGCGGCGGCTCAACTAGGCGTGGGTGAGGCCAGTGGTGGTCCCGACGTGGCTAGGTGGTGTGCTGGTCGACATTGTCTCCTTCTCTTCCCTTCTCGGTTTGGTAATCTGTCACAAACCCTCAATCCTTTTTCCTTTGAACTGTGGCTTGATATGCGTTGATTGAGGCTTATAAACTGTGTAAATATCAGCTATGTTGATTGATTAATAGATAGCTTTGTTTGTTATTAGCTAGTCTGAAAATCTGAGTTGTGTTTGACATCTATTTGCTTGTTTGGTGTTAATAGTGATCTCTATGACTTGTGTGTGGTTTATTGTCAATTGTTGCTGGTTTGTTAAGCGTGTAGCACTTGGTTCCAGTAGTTACACTCTAATCCTTGTTCGCTGGTACATGTTTGTGATTGTCTTAGGTTGTATGCTTGAGTAAGGCTTGTAGTTAACTAGTTCTATGCTTAGCTGATTGTGTAAAGGTTGAGTGAAGGTTATTGTTGATTGTGTTGTGTTGTTTGAGCTCTTGGAACCTTGTACAGGGCCGACATCAAGTTCTGCGCCAATCTGGTACGAGTTCAAACCCTTTAGGATTGGTCTGTGCTTACTTTCTGGTTCTAAGGGCCTTATTGTAAATCTGTTGTTTCTGTGTATTCCTGTACCCGTACCCATTTCTTGTGGGTTCCCTTTTCTGTTTCGGTTTCAAACCCACTAACCCGTGGGCTCTGTTTTTCTCTCTGTTGAATTTATGTTTGGGCTTTAATAATTGTTGTACGTGGCCTTTTCTTTTCAGTTGGCTGAGTTATAAATCAAAGTTATTAAGTTTGGGATTTTGGAAAATGAAACAAGAACTATATTATTTGAAGGTATAGTAACGTTGGCTTGAAGTAATTAGTTGGAATTTGCAAATGAAAGCTTTGGCCGAGAAATTAATTAAGTCGGATTCGAAAATAAAGTTGTTGGCTTTAAAATGGGAAATGATTAGATTGTCCGCAAAATAATTTTCAAACAAATACTATGATATATTCGGACACAATATGATCCCAAAACAAAATCAAATAAACTAAGTTTCTTTCCTTAGTTTTTATTTAAAGTCTTTTAAACAAAGTTTATCTTAATTTAGAAAATATACTAAAAGTATTTCATACTTGAGCAAAACACTAATTAGAATTATAACTAAACTATTCAAATGATTTTATAAATCAAAATGTGACGCGTCCAAAATCTTCGTAGTTGCTCTTATAGGAATCGTCAAATACGTCATTCTACACACTGACTTTATAAGACAAACTTTAACAAAAATATTCCTAGAAGTAATAACACAATTTCTGCACAACTATTTCTAAACGGAATTCTGTCAAATTTTTCTTTATAAAGTAATAACTAAAGTACAATATATTTCAAAACAGAATCATTTTTAGAAATCCCAAGTCCAACCTTCCTTAAGTTAGAATTTGAGCCCCTTAGTGAATGTCTAGTTTCTAAGTATGGTTTAGCACACCAAAAACTAGAACAGGGTAGATCGATAGAGTAGATTTTAACGTGTGAGTTTCGTTCTACATGCGCTTCGCAGGACTTCTCTGGACACGCGGACGACTTGTACCCCGAGCCCGAGACTACAGACGTTGGTCAGGAGTCCATCGACCATCTTGAGGAGTAGTCGCATCGTCTCTAACTCTTCCAGGTGTGGTAGTCTTTTTATGACTTGTGGATGCCTTAGGTTTTGTTTAACTTTAGTTTAGTAATTAGATCATTAATTAATTGTGTGCATATCATGTCATTAACATTAAGTAAACAGTTAAGCACATGCCATTAATTAAAAATTAGTTTTGCATATATAGGAAATGCATTCATATTAATAATGTGATTAACAAACTTAAAAGTGCCCTTAATGAACACTTGCATCTGGTATGGTTCACAATAGTGAGACCGAGTGAGATAAGAGCGTTTTGCCTATGGTTTCCATTATCAGGAGATTGTCCCAAGCCATTGCCGGAGGTCTCCTTATGATAGCGATCACGGGTAACGCGTTTCTGATGATCACTCAGCAGACCGACCGTCAGGCTGTACTGCGGTCACTTTATGGTTATTTGTATTGCACTATAGTATTATATTCCCTATTGGACTTGTCTTGGACCATGGGTATGTGCCACGATTATCAGACTTTCTCTCGTCTCTCCACGTATTCAGTTTACGGGTACCGCGTATTACTGCTCATTCCCTTTGGCCCGTTGGAGCTTCCTATAGGGTCAAGACGGGCATTTGCTTCGGGCTCTGAATGTTCTATAGGCACTATTCCTGTCATTTTTGGGATTGTGAGATAGATTCTGGATTTTATTTGACTTATGATTGGACCATTGAGTGAGGGTGCTTTATTCTCGTATTATATATTATTTATACTTCGTATGATATTATATCATTAGTATTCTCTACTTCTCTAGATATTTTTCGGATTTCTTGGCATGTCATTACATGTAGTATAGTTGGTACCATACTCTCAGTTACACATAGAAATTGCAGTTAGGAATAAAAGTGATTAACTTAAGTATGGTTTAGTTTCTAACTAGATATTAACCAAGACCTTGTTGGCATATTCTTTTACCGCACTGAGTATTCGTGTACTCAGTCCACATAATTGCTTGTGGAGCAGGTTCAGGTTTGACATGTTAGAGTTATGTCCTTCGAGCCAATCATTTGATGATATTATATTTAGTTTATGTTATTGATGATATTTGATCATTTGTTCCTGGATTTTATTATTGACAGTTCATTCAGGTTGAGGATCTGAATTGTGGATCACTGTATTTCATTTAATAGTAAATGACAATAATAAATCGAAACTATCCATAGTCTTGATAATTAACAAGGAACATTAATTATCATATAAGACTAGTATGCAAGTTAAGCGATGATTAAGTTCTACAAATCATAAGTAAGGAGTTACTAACTTAATTGCATATGTATATGTTACTAGAACATAGTACAGGATATGACCCCGATAAAATAAATATATGGATTGTGTTAAGTGTCATTATTTATTTTATCAGTGTTTGATTTCAAGTTTGAGATGGTTCAGTTTTTCCACATGAGGATAGGTTCTATAAATATCGTCTACCGCTGATTCCTGATAAGGGCTGCTATACGGACTTTATTTATGTTCTCTTGAATTGTGCGGGGAAAAACTGTTCATCAAGATAACCGTATGTCCCTCATTAGTTCACCTGATGAGCGATGATATCTACTGGGCCCCTTGATGGAGATGGGTTGCTTGCCGGCAACTTGTGCAATCATCTCTAGATCAAGAAACGTATAATCTGCAAGAATGACACATACCTATCTTGGATTATACAAGGATGTCATGTGACATAGGAATCAAAACAATAAGAAACTTATTTCTTATGCAGGATTAAATAATTGTATTAGTACGTTATTCATTTATGCGAATTGGGAATCATAATGTGTTGCTAGATACCGCTTATGATTATTGGAAATAAATATTGATTTATTTCCATGGCCAACATAGCATAAATCCTCAAAGGGTCACACAAATAGAACTTTGACCATACGTGCATTATTTATTTATTCGTAGTGTTGAGTACTACGAAAATATGATAAGTTGATTAATTAATTGTATACCGTTGTGAACCGTTATAATTAATTAACTCAAATGGATCATATAGAAATAATATAATGCATATGCTAATTCCAAATTAATTATTAATATGTTAATAATTAAATTTGTTCAACACATATTTATTATATTGAGCTAATCGGTCTTTTGTTTAATTAGTTAATTAAAAGCCCGATTCGAGATGGATAAATAATATAAATTAATGGGCTATTAAATAATGTGAATTAGTTCACATTAGCCCAGAAATTTTCGGCTATGGAGGGGCAAAACTGTCCAAGAGAAAAAAATAGGAAGAGAGAATAATTATTATGGAAACGTTCCATTTATATATAGGTGTATATTATAGAAACAAATCAATCGATTTGCCCTAGCCTCTCTCTCCTTCTCTCTCTGGCCGACGGCGCAAGAAAGAAGATTTTTCTTCTTTTTCTTGCGTGTGTGGCTGCCTCCCTCCCTCTCGTATTTGCTCATGTGTTGAGCGTTTCCTTCTTCCAATTAATTGTTAATCGCGCGAAGTAGAAAACGAGGAATTAGCTATTATCTCGGACGAGCTAGCACTTGTCTTGAGATTTTGGTTAATCTTCTAGGTGGACTAGAGGAAGCGAAGGTGCGAATCTATCGACTCCTAAGCAAAGGTCGAGCCTTCTAGTTACGATACTAGAAGAGGTATAATTTCCTACACGTTCTCTTTTATATGTTAATTGCTTGAATAACTAGATCCGTTTATCGTGCATATTAATCGATTATTAATTGTTAATAAAAATTAAAATTGCACATGGACTTGAGTTCCTAACAGTGGTATCAGAGAGCTGGTCGTTATTCAAGTTTTTAATATTTTAAAATTGAGAAATTAGTTAATTAATTAAGTTAATTAGTGATGTGTATGCTTGCTGTTCTGGAAAAAGCTGTTTTTCTACCTTGATGCTTGTTTTTCGTATTGTAAAGCTTTCTGAAAAAATTTTATTTTTTATAGAGGTTGTAGATCTTTGAGTTGTGGTTCTTTTGGCACTGGTTTCACTATTTTCTAAGCAGTTATGAATTTTTAGTGATTTAAACGGTGACGGTGCGCAGATCTGGAATTCTGCTGCACAGTTCTGTTTGTATGGCAAAAAGGACGTATTTTATGAAATAACTACCTGTATCTTTTTCTCTAGGATTATTCTAAATTCGATGCTCTTTCTGGATATGTGTAATTTGTTGCATGTTTCGGATTTTTTGGGCGTTCAAATGTGGAAAGAATCGAAGTCGTCAGATCTGTCTTGCTGAACAAGTTAGTTGTTTTTGGACAAACTGAATTTATTGAAGGATTTTTTTAGGAAAGTAATTAAATAGAATTGTTCTATTTCGAATTAGGATTCTGTGAAAATTAGTTTCATAATTTTTCAATAAAGTTTGATGCTTCAACTGGGTCAAATAATTTCGGTCGTCAGTCTGTTTCAGAACAGGGCTTCTTGTTTATTTGCCTTTTAACTTGATGATCTTGAATAGACCTTGGTATTTTTCTTTCCATGGTTAGATAGCCAACTGTATATGCTAGTTTTTCTGTATAAATTGTTTGCATGAAAATTGCATGTAAGATGATCCTACAGACCAAAAGGTTGAGATGAAAAATAGAAAATCCGATATCGGTGCTTCACGCATGAAATCTGGATTTGTCTTTTTTGATTCTCCCTGATGGTAAGTGATCTCTTCCTGAAATTTTTACTGGTAGTTAGACTCATGATGAGGAGTTTGCATGATTTATTTCATAATTTTTGGAGACCGAAAAATTTTGATTTTCTCGAGTCCCGTTTAATATTTTAATTAGTTAAAATATTATTTCTAATTAATCAATTGGTTGAGATGTTAATTAGAATACTCCTCAAATAACCTCGTTTTCTGTTTTGGATTGTTGAATTAAATTTCAAAGGTTTAAACAAATAGTTGTAATGTTAAACTTCTTTGCATTTGGAAAAACGAGCGACAAGCATACATAAAGATTCTAATTAATGAAATTAATTAAGAACAAGTGAACCATGTATATTGTATATGTGCTAACTCGTTTTTGTAGGAGGATCGTGGGTTTAGTATGGCTCAAGATTTCAATGCCTTGTGGTTTGTAAATGTATGCATGTGTGAATGTGTGTAATGCGGCCTTTGGTGCCATTAATTAATTTTGATTAATTTTAATGTAACTTGTGAGGCTTGCATGCCCCTAAGGCCTAGGAGGGAATTAGGATTTTTCTACATGTATTTATTTCCATTAATTATAGGATAGGATCAATATAATTAGTGGGAGGGCTTGATTTAGATTAGTCTTGCTACATGGAGATGCAGCGAAGACTGATATGCAAGCTGGAGCCATACAAACCCACAACAATGCTTGTGTCTGAGATGCTAATTATGTGAATGTTTGTATGCTATGAAATGTCATAGGATAGGTATGGGTGTATGCTAACACGACCACCAAACAAGAGTCACATAATTGAATAGTCCCAATTAATTTGATTAAGCCAAACGCTCTCCTTCTCTCTATCCCCTTCACGCCGTTTGTCTTCTCATGGCGCGGTCCGCCATAGCGGACGTCATGGTTGCCACTCGGAAGTCGGGGTACAAATAAGATTTGTTAGGAGCAAATAGAGAGAAGTTGCTTATCGATGGACCCAACAAGTTTCTTGGACATCGGGGCGAAGTTCGCGACGCGAACCAAGAGTCATAATTTTGTTGTGATTGGTTAAAGAGAACCTACCCTATCTAATCATTTTGGATGACGTGCCATAGCAGGTCCAACGTGATGAAAATGGGGATCTTGGAAATCCATTACATTCGGGACTTTATAAATATGTAGTGGAAGTTTTAGTTTATATTAATAAATTAAAACATTGCATAAACTAATAAGACTTTGAATTTGAAATTGTTGTAGATGTCTTCCCATTCGTCTTTTTCGTTGCGTTCTCTCTTAGAGAAAGAGAAACTCGCCTTCAACGGTGCCAATTTCTTGGATTGGCACCGGAACCTTAGGCTAGCCCTTAGGTTTGAGAAGAAGGAGTATCTCTTGACCACTCCCTTGCCTCCTCTTCCTGATGAGAAGGCTCCTAAAAAGGACCATGAGGACTATGAAAAGCATCACGGTGACGACATAGAGATGTCTGTCCTGATTGTTGCAGTCATGGACTCTGAGCTCCAAAAGGAGTTCATTGATAGTGGTCTGGGAGTGTATGCTATTGTCTCTCGTCTCTCGAACATGTTTCAAACCAAGGCCCGCACCGAAAGGGCTAGACTCATCAAGGCCGTCGCCAATACTCGATTGGCGGAGGGTCATGAAGTCGGGCCACACGTCATGAAGATGGCGGGGTTGTTTCGGCAGCTTGAAAGGCTTGATACGCCCTTCCCGTCAGGGGCGATTCAAGATTTCATTCTCAATTCTCTTCCTCATGGTTTCACGGGGTTCGTTGTGAACTACCGCATGAATGGCATGGACAAGAGCTTGGACGAGCTCCAAAGCATGCTTGTCGAAACTGAGGAGAGTTTGAAGAAAGAGAAAGGAGCCAAAGATGTTCTGGCAGTGACTGAGAGAAGCAAGAAGTGCAAGAAAAGGAAAACCCGTAAAACGAAGAAAGGCAAAGGTCCGGTGATGCCCCAGGCTAAGGGAGCTCCCGAAGGTTCAAAACGCAAGAAGAACCCAGCCTCATCCGAGACCGTTTGCTACTATTGTAGTGGCAAGGGCCATTGGAAGAGGAACTGCCCCAAGTACCTCGCTGACAAGAAGGCGGGAACTGTCCAGCCTTCTGCCTCAGGTATATTTGTCATTGAAACCCTTCTTGCCACCTCTAACACTGACTGGATATTTGATACTGGTTCGTGTACTCACATTTGTCGAAATGTGCAGGATCTAAAGAGTAGGAGGCAATTGAAGAAAGGTGAAGTTCAACTCCGCGTCGGTAACGGCACGTGCGTCTCCGCTATGGCCGTTGGGAATGTAGAGTTGAATTTATCTTCTGGTTTTATTTTGGAACTTAAAGATGTTTATGTAGTTCCATGCATCACTCGAAACATTATCTCTATTTCTTGTTTGGACTTGGATGGTTATGATGTTGTAATAAAGAATAAATGTTGCTCTTTATTTCGTAATAATGTTTGCTTTTGTATTGCACAATATTTGAATGGTCTTTATGTGCTTGATACTAGTAGCGAGCATGTTTTGAGTGTTGAACGTGACAATAAGAAACGTAAGATTTCACATGAAAGTACGACTTTAATGTGGCATTGCCGCTTAGGTCATATCAACGAGAAACGCATCAAGAGATTACAAAGTGTTGGTCTCTTGGATCAATTCGATCACGAATCGATTGATACTTGCGAATCATGTTTGATGGGAAAAATGACCAAAGCGCCTTTTACCAACAAAGGTACAAGGACAAGTGGCTTGTTGGACCTCGTGCATACTGATGTATGTGGACCATTGAGCATTTGTGCACGTGGAGGTTTCTCGTACTTCATTACTTTCACCGATGATCATAGTAGATACGGGTATATCTACTTGATGCGGCACAAGTCTGAATCCTTTGACAAGTTCAAGGAGTTCAAGAATGAAGTTGAAAACCAACTTGGTCGAAAGATCAAGGCCTTGCGTTCTGATCGAGGTGGTGAATACTTGAGTCATGAGTTTAGCGATTATCTAAAGGAGTGTGGAATCGTTCCACAACTCACTCCACCGGGAACACCACAGTGGAATGGTGTATCCGAAAGGAGGAATCGAACTTTACTAGATATGGTTCGATCGATGATGAGCCAGACTGACTTGCCTAAGTCGTTTTGGGGTTATGCTTTAGAAACCGCCGCTTTTACACTGAACCGTATTCCGTCAAAGTCCGTTGAGAAAACGCCTTACGAAATTTGGTTTGGCAAGAAACCAAGTTTATCGTTTCTCAAGATTTGGGGTTGCGAAGCTTATGTGAAAAGGCTAATAAGCGATAAGCTTGGACCCAAATCCGATAAATGTTATTTCATAGGATACCCTAAGGAAACGAAGGGTTACTACTTCTACAACCATAACGAAAACAAGATAGTTGTTTCACGTTTTGGTGCATTCTTGGAGAAGGAGTTCATCTCAAGAAGAAGTAGTGGGAGTAACGTGGTAATTGAAGAAATTCAAGAACCACCGCAAGATATGCCCCAAGGAGGCAATCTCGTTATTCCCAATATGGCGCCTAATGAGGTGGAAGCCGAACCCGTTCCACAAGCAGTTGTGGAAGAGGTTCATGAGTATGCTCCCTCAAATGAGAACTCGAACGTATCGCGAGTCGATAGTGATCAAGTTACTCAAGCATTCGAGGTTCAAGAACCAAATCCACAAGTCGTTGTGGAACAAGTTCAAGAACCTGAAGCGCCAATCCTACGAAGGTCAACAAGGGAAAGTCGTCAACCCATAAGATACTTGGGTTTGCACGACGTCCTCGTCATTGCGAATGACGAACCGTTGACCATAGCGGACATGATGAAGAAATCCGACTCCAACGAGTGGCTTAAGGCCATGGAATCCGAAATGCAGTCTATGTATGACAACAAGGTATGGACCTTAGTTGATCTTCCCGACGGAGTAAAACCCGTTGAGAATAAATGGATCTTTAAGAGAAAGGTCGACATGGATGGCAATTTAACTGTATACAAGGCACGGCTTGTCGCGAAAGGGTACAAACAAATTCATGGTATTGACTATGAAGAGACCTTCTCGCCCGTTGTCATGTTTAAGTCAGTTCGGATCTTGTTAGCGATTGCCGCATTTTATGACTATGAAATATGGCAAATGGATGTCAAAACCGCCTTCCTAAATGGAGATTTAGAAGAGGAAGTGTATATGACACAGCCCGAGGGTTTTGTAGATCCAAAGAATGCTAACAAAGTGTGCAAACTTCAAAGATCTATTTATGGATTGAAGCAAGCATCAAGAAGTTGGAACATTCGTTTTGATAATGAAGTCAAAAGGTTGAACTTCATTCAATGCGAAAAGGAAGCTTGTGTTTACAAGAAGATCAGTGGGAGTGTGGTAGTGTTTCTTGTACTTTATGTTGATGATATTCTCTTGATCGGAAATGATGTTTCCGAACTAAATGCAGTCAAGACTTCATTGAAGAAGGTGTTCTCAATGAAAGACTTGGGCGAGGCTGCCTATATCCTAGGTATCAAGATCTATAGAGATAGATCAAGAAGGATGATAGGCTTAAGCCAAGAAGCATATATTGACAAGGTGCTTGTGAAGCACAAGATGGCAGGAGCCAAGAAAGGTTACTTGCCTATGTCACATGGCGTGTACTTGAGTAAGACTCAGTGCCCCACGACTAAGGAGGATAGAGCTTATATGGAACAGTTCAAGTATCCTTCTGTTGTGGGATCCATTATGTACGCCATGCTATGCACTCGTCCCGATGTGGCATATCCGATTAGTGTGACTAGTCGATTCCAAGCCAACCCTGGCATGCCACAATGGACCGCAGTCAAGAATATCCTCAAATATCTCAATAGAACTAAGGAGAGTATTCTCGTGTACGGTGGAGACCAGGAGCTCGTTGTAAGTGGTTACACCGATGCTAGTTTCCAAACCGACCGAGATGATTCTAAGTCACAGTCCGGCTATGTGTTTCTGCTCAATGGTGGTGCTGTGAGTTGGAAGAGTTCCAAACAAGATACCACAGCTGATTCCGTCACCGAAGCAGAATACTTAGCGGCTGGTGAGGCAGCGAAAGAAGGCGTCTGGATCAAGGAGTTCCTAACCGAGCTGGAGGTGGTTCCAAGCATCTCAGGTCCAGTAGATCTCTACTGCGACAACACAGGAGCCATAGCTCAGTCAAAGGAGCCTAGGTCTCACCAGAAGACCAAGCACATTCTACGACGATTCCATCTTATCCGTCAGTTTGTGAACGATGGATGGATCAAAGTTAAAAAGGTGGACGGTGCCGCGAACACAGCGGACCCTCTGACAAAGCCTCTTTCTCGGCCCGCGCATGAGTTACATGTTTCCTCCATGGGAATTAGACGCATGCCTGAGTGGCTTTGAGTATTTTATTTTGAGGTTTTAGTATGAGATATGTGTATATTTGATATTACATTGAGTACTATTCTCTGGCTAGAAGTCACTATTGATTGACTCTAGGCCAAGTGGGAGATTGTTAGAGTTATGTCCTTCGAGCCAATCATTTGATGATATTATATTTAGTTTATGTTATTGATGATATTTGATCATTTGTTCCTGGATTTTATTATTGACAGTTCATTCAGGTTGAGGATCTGAATTGTGGATCACTGTATTTCATTTAATAATAAATGACAATAATAAATCGAAACTATCCATAGTCTTGATAATTAACAAGGAACATTAATTATCATATAAGACTAGTATGCAAGTTAAGCGATGATTAAGTTCTACAAATCATAAGTAAGGAGTTACTAACTTAATTGCATATGTATATGTTACTAGAACATAGTACAGGATATGACCCCGATAAAATAAATATATGGATTGTGTTAAGTGTCATTATTTATTTTATCAGTGTTTGATTTCAAGTTTGAGATGGTTCAGTTTTTCCACATGAGGATAGGTTCTATAAATATCGTCTACCGCTGATTCCTGATAAGGGCTGCTATACGGACTTTATTTATGTTCTCTTGAATTGTGCGGGGAAAAACTGTTCATCAAGATAACCGTATGTCCCTCATTAGTTCACCTGATGAGCGATGATATCTACTGGGCCCCTTGATGGAGATGGGTTGCTTGCCGGCAACTTGTGCAATCATCTCTAGATCAAGAAACGTATAATCTGCAAGAATGACACATACCTATCTTGGATTATACAAGGATGTCATGTGACATAGGAATCAAAACAATAAGAAACTTATTTCTTATGCAGGATTAAATAATTGTATTAGTACGTTATTCATTTATGCGAATTGGGAATCATAACGTGTTGCTAGATACCGCTTATGATTATTGGAAATAAATATTGATTTATTTCCATGGCCAACATAGCATAAATCCTCAAAGGGTCACACAAATAGAACTTTGACCATACGTGCATTATTTATTTATTCGTAGTGTTGAGTACTACGAAAATATGATAAGTTGATTAATTAATTGTATACCGTTGTGAACCGTTATAATTAATTAACTCAAATGGATCATATAGAAATAATATAATGCATATGCTAATTCCAAATTAATTATTAATATGTTAATAATTAAATTTGTTCAACACATATTTATTATATTGAGCTAATCGGTCTTTTGTTTAATTAGTTAATTAAAAGCCCGATTCGAGATGGATAAATAATATAAATTAATGGGCTATTAAATAATATGAATTAGTTCACATTAGCCCAGAAATTTTCGGCTATGGAGGGGCAAAACTGTCCAAGAGAAAAAAATAGGAAGAGAGAATAATTATTATGGAAACGTTCCATTTATATATAGGTGTATATTATAGAAACAAATCAATCGATTTGCCCTAGCCTCTCTCTTCTTCTCTCTCTGGCCGACGGCGCAAGAAAGAAGATTTTTCTTCTTTTTCTTGCGTGTGTGGCTGCCTCCCTCCCTCTCGTATTTGCTCATGTGTTGAGCGTTTCCTTCTTCCAATTAATTGTTAATCGCGCGAAGTAGAAAACGAGGAATTAGCTATTATCTCGGACGAGCTAGCACTTGTCTTGAGATTTTGGTTAATCTTCTAGGTGGACTAGAGGAAGCGAAGGTGCGAATCTATCGACTCCTAAGCAAAGGTCGAGCCTTCTAGTTACGATACTAGAAGAGGTATAATTTCCTACACGTTCTCTTTTATATGTTAATTGCTTGAATAACTAGATCCGTTTATCGTGCATATTAATCGATTATTAATTGTTAATAAAAATTAAAATTGCACATGGACTTGAGTTCCTAACATGACAGACATAGCGCATGAAGATGTACTAGAAGACCAAGTCGAGCTGGAGTAGTCTTTTATGTGTTATTTTTATGTATGGTTTTGTTTATCATCTGGCTGGAGATTTTGATATGTATATATTTTTCCAGCTCTTTTTGATGTATGATTGACACTACCTTTATCACGTGATTCCTATTTGTTTCTGTGACACTGTTTTATAGCCTTACGGAGTGTGCATGCGTGGCGGGGCTGTCCTCCCCAAATTACGGCTTGGTTTGGGGTATGACAACAAGAATATTATAAAATATTTAATATTGTAATTATTATAATATAATATATATAAATAATATTATTAGGTTATTATAATATTTTTATGTTGTTTGGTTGATGAGTTAAAAATAAAATTAGAAAAAAATATTATAAAATCATTATTTAGATTTTTTTTTAATAAGCTTATACTTTTTATTTGTCCGTGTAATAATAATATATATTCAATGGAGGGCCTCATGATGAAACAAATCATAATTGTGCAATTAATAATAATAAAAGAATTAATAATAGTAAAAATATTATAACAAAATAATATTTATTGTTTTAAAATAATAAATATTATTTTACCATCATAAATAAATAATATTATTTTATTATTGTTTTAAAATAATAAATATTATTTTAACAAAAAATATTTATTATTTTAATATTATAACAAAGTTCAACTATCCCTTACTTTTTTTTTTGGATTCGGTTGTGGTACAGTAAAAGGAAGATGCCAACACAAAAAAGAATAAAATATTTGGAACATTTTCTCTCTCCTAATTTTTTATTGATTTTTCACTCTTCTCCTTCTTCCACCTATGTGCTGGAAGAAGATCTTCCCAAAATTTTCCTTCTTCCCACCCTTATTTCTGCGTGTTTGGATTGATTTTTCCTCCAGAAATAAGCTCTTCCGAGAAGAGCCTTATTCCTAATCCATCCAAACACAGCCATAGATAAGATGGATGCAGAAATCAAAACCCTAGTATAAATTCCAGGCAAGCTGTTCCGAGTTAGGAACCAGGATTTTAATATTGGAGGGGCCAGAATAAAAATACCACAAGTCTAAAAGAATAACATTGATAAAAGATGATTATATTACTATAAATTTAAGTTGACCATCACTTAAAATTTTTGTAATACTTCTTTAAGGGAATTACTTAGGACAATCCTAAGAATTGTGATCCCATGTCATCCCAATAAATCACTCCCTACCATTCCAAAGAGTAAATCTCTCTCACTCTCTTCAGCAGAGCTCCGTCTCTTCTCCTTCGATGTCCGACCTCCGCCTCTCCGCCTTCGCGCCTCCGCCCTTCCTCCTCCGTCGCCCCTCCTCCTCCGCCGCCTCTCCGCCTCCGTTGCCCCTCCTCCTCCGCCTCTCCACCTCTCTGCCTTCGCCCCTCCTCCGCCGCCCCTCCTCCTCCTCCTCCTCCTCCTTCGCCTCTCCTCCTCTGACCTCCGCCTCTCTTCCTCCGACGCCCCTCCTCCTCCTCCGACCTCCGACCTCCGCCTCTCTTCCTCCGATCTCTGACCTTTGACTCTCCTCATCCGACCTCCACCTCTCCTCCAACCTCCGTTTATCCTCCTCCCTCTGTCTATTACAAGCACAAATGTTATAATAAGAAATTTGATTGTTATAATAAGAGATCAGATTGTTATAATAAGTGATCAGATTGTTATAATAAGTGATCAGATTGTTATAATGAGATATCAGATTGTATAATAAGGGATCATATTGTTATATTATAATAAGATATCAGATTGTATAATAAGGATCAGATTGCTATAATAAATGATCAGATTGTTATAATAAGTAATCAGATTGTATAATAAGGGTACAGATTGATATAATAAAGGATCATATTGTATTATAAGAGATCAGATTTTATTATAAGGGATCATATTATTTTAATAAGAGATCATATTTTATAATAAAGAATCAAATTGTTATAATAAAATATCAGATTGTATAATAAGGGATCAAATTATTATAATAAAAGATCAAATTGTATGCTAAGGGATCATATTGTTATAATAAGAGATCAAATTGTATAATAAGGGATCAGATTGTTTTAATAAGAGATCAAATTGTATAATAATGGATCAGATTGTTTTAATAAGAGATCAGATTATATAATAAGGGATCAGATTGTTATAATAAGGGATCAATTAGTGAAAAGAAGGGAGTGAGCAGCGTCCAAAATAGAAAGAGTGCTTCCAACATCCTTTCCATTTTTAGTTGGGATGACAGGGGATTGCAAATTAGGGGATTGCACTTATAACACCCCTTCTTTAATGCTTTGGCATCAGTAAAGCATGCAAGCAATCCATTTTGGACAGCTATTTTAAAAAAATACTATTAATTAAAAAAGGTTCATAATGAAATAGAAAACTAACGTAAACTAGAATTGCCTCATTTATAAGAATTTTTTTTTGTTTTGAAAAATTATATTAATATATTTGTTAGTTAAAAGAAAAAATTATGTTTTTGTTTTCAATTATACTTTCATGTTATAATTTTTCTTCGAGTCCGAACATAAATAAAGCTACAATTTTTTTTAAAGATAAACTAGTACAATTATATAAACAATCGCTACGGTACATTTTTTATGAGCATGATGTAGATAAATAGTTTAATTTATAAATTTTTATATTGGGAAGACTATATATCCACATTTATGGCATCCAAATAAAATGATTTAACTTATTTAGAGAAAGAAAATGGATGTTTCTGCTTTCCAATAGCATGTATATCATATGCCAAAGAAACATCAAAATTTTTGGAATGGGTCTCATTGGACGGGAAGGAATCTTATTGAATGGAAGAAGGAATTCATTTTAATTTGGAGTAGGCCAAAATAATATTTCTTACTCAATTTAACCAAATAATCTAATACTCCTTTACAAAACCTCAAATGTTGGCATAGGCCTAGCACAAATCCAGATCCTCTGGTCGGCAAACCTGCTGGTCGACACGATCCGGACCGTCTGATTTAATCTCAACGGCTAAAGAAGCCCCGTGAATTCCACCACTCCTGAAAAAAAAATATTGGCCCGAAAAAAATGAACCGTCTGATTTAAAATCGGACGGCTTGGATTGGACGCCGACCACATGGTCGTAAAAAACGTGCTGACCAGAGGATCCGGGTGCGGCCTAGCACACCTCCGCCCCTCCCTAGTTCCGCGCGGTTCATATCGAGTCTCAATCCTCTGTGAACGGTTGTGCAGTGCCTAACATTGTAGCGAGTCAGTATCGCTGGGACCCGCACGCTTTATTTGGAAGAGAGACTGTATTATTGTTGAACATAATGTCAGTGATCTGTTTCACTGGAATATTATTATATCTGAGCCACAGGAAACGTGGATTCTCTGATTTTGAAAATGGAAATATGGGCCTTTATTGGGGCTAATATCGGCCCATAAAGACACAAACCTCCTCTCCTTCTGTCCCAAATCCCAAATCTGAAAATCAAGTCCCGCCTTTTCCTCCCTCCAATACTGCAACCATTTTCACAATTCAACTCAAATTTTGAGAGAAAAACGGAGGCGACAGAAAGAGAGGAAAGAGAGTTAGAGAGAACAACGAGGGAACGATGCCGATAGAGATGCCAAAGGGGTTACCATTCTCGGTGGACACTTGGAGTCCTGCGTCGGACCAGAAAAGGCACCATTTTCTGACGCATGCACACTGGGACCACATGGCCGGTCTAGGGGCCCACTTCTCATACCCTGTCTATGCCTCACGGCTTACCATGTCACTTGTTCTGCACTATTTCCCTCAGGTGAACTCTTCTTTTCATTTTCTTGCTGTTGTTTAAATGCTGTTATCTAGCTAGGCCTTGTAATTGTTGTTATTGAACTTCACTTTGTCCCCTTTTGTACGCGCAATTCACTTAATATATGCACATTGTTAGGAGAAATTCATTTTTATTTGGTACTTTAATTCGAAGCTGATGAGTAACAGAAATGTTAAAGGAGTTGAATAATTGAAGTTGCAAGTCATGGGAATTTATGAATTATGACAGGATTTTTTTAAATTTTTTATTTAAGGCAGTATTATTGACCTTCTGCTTGTGATTTTTTTTTCAAGCTCGACGAGTCAATATTTGTGGAAATGGAGATTGGGAAAACAATTATTGCCAAAGATCCGGAAGGCGATTTTAAAGTCACAGCATATGATGCAAATCACTGTCCTGGTAATAACATTTTCCCCGTAATCTGCTTTGCATTTTCATTGTTACTCTGGTTTTCCTACTTTTGGACTGGTTTAATGCAACATCTTTTGTTATTTCAGGGGCCGTGATGTTCTTGTTTGAAGGTACATTTGGGAACATGCTACATACAGGAGATTGTAGACTGACAAAAGATACTGTAAAAAACTTGCCTTCAAAATATATTCCCAACAAGAAGGACATTGAAAATATATCTCAGCTTGATTATGTCTTTCTCGATTGCACGTTTGGCCGGTGCTCCCTGCAGTTCCCTACCAAACAAGCTGCTATTCAACAGGTTCTTAGTAACTATTTAGTTGTAAATTTTCTCAACTGCCTTGTCGAAGGAAATTCATAAATTATATTTTACAACATAAACTGTCAACATACCTGCTTTGGCAAATAGCACTCACTTTTCTATCCACATGTTTTCATTTGGTCTTGAAACCATTGTAGTAGTATATATTATAAACGAAAACATATGCTATATTGCTGCATTACAAATGCCAAACTTAGATGTTTGATTTTTGTAGATCATTTCCCAAACTAAGCCAAACAAAACCCAGAAAGACTTGTATAGAATTGTGATAAGCAACTTGATTTACACAAATGCTTCAGCATTTATATAGTGACATGATTGATTTTTTTTGAAGGCCTGTTGGCTAGCTGCCAACAGTCACATGATTGATTGACTTATAGTCTAGCTCTTCTGCAGTTCAGTTTACAGGAGTTAGTTATGTCAAATTAAGTTTCTTTTTAACCACATTACTTAGGTGAAAAATTGCATCAAAATGCATCCGAACGCACAAGTTGTGTATCTTTCATGTGACCTGCTTGGCCAAGAAGAGATATTAATTGAAATATCCAAGGAATTCCAGTCAAGCATCTATGTTGACCAGTTGAGCGTACCAGATTGTTTTCAGGTGATCTCACATATTGCACCAGAAATTTTGACAAATGACTCGTCTGCTCGATTTCATGTAAGTGTTGTAGCTGATACTGATATGATATTCTAATCTCATTATATCACTGGTAATAGATTAGTATGCATTGATGTTAAAATAGGATAGTTTGTAGTTGCTTATTATGGACTGTAATTGCTGATTTTATCAATTTCTTTGGGTCTTCAGTACTAGAATCATTAATTGTGTACCTCTTTTTTTTTCCAGATAATTGGATTTTCTAAACTAAATGAAAGGGCAACCAGGAAATTCTCAGAAGCGCGTAATAACAATGAGCAGGAACCTCTATTTATTCGACCCAGCACATACTGGTATGCAAGTCATGAGGATGCAGAGAATCTCAGTCTAACAGATGCAGAGAGGGATGACTTTGGTGTATGGCACATATGTTACTCCATGCACTCATCTAGACACGAGCTTGAGTGGACCCTGCGCCATCTGAAACCTAAGTGGGTTGTATCAACAACGCCGCCTTGTTTGGCCATGGACCTGGCATACGTCAAAAAACACTGCTTCAAAACTCGTCTTGAGGCAGATGACCCTATTTGGAAGCTTTTCAATTTGTCGTCCCCAGAAAAGTGTGCTACAATTGCTTGTGCAAACAATGGCAGTTCTGAGGTGGCTGAATGCACAAATGCTTCCAAATCTATTGTTGAAGATTGCAAACCTGACCGAAAAAGAAAGATCTGTTCACCAGTGAAGGAGGTGACCCTATTTGGAAGGGCTAGATTGGGATTAGAAGAGACCCAACTGTGGGAAAAAGAGGAAGAAGAGGGTGAAAGTGGTAAAAAGGAATGCCATGTTTTAACCATGGAAAAAGATTTAGAAGATGTATCAGTTGAACCTTTCCTTGAACAACCAAGCAGTTTGCCAGTAAACATCAGCCTAAAGGATAAAGAAGTGCAAGTTGGTCATGACAAAATGGAGATGACCGTGAATGTAAATAAAAATCGAGGAGACAGAAGTATCGATATGAATGAAAGCTTGAAGAAATTGTACAGAAGCAGGAATGTACCAGTGCCTCGGCCTCTTCCATCACTGGTGGAATTAATGAGTTCAACTAAGAGGGTTCGGTTGGTTTTGGATCCAGTTAAAGAAGAATAACATAGGCTTATTCTGTAATGTATTAACTGTGCACGGTGAATGATCTCGAAATTTTTATTATAGCTCATAATTGAGAGGCATAGTCTGATATTGTTAAATATTCGGTTGTCTTTATTTTTGGTTTTTTAGCTTCTATTTGGATAATAAAGATTGCTTGAAAATGATAAAACCAGTACTTTTGTAATGGAGAGCACAGTAGTATATACATTTTTCCTGTTGTAAAAATTTGTGTAAATAATTGACAGACAACACCAAGTCCATTTCTTTTAGATACATCAATACATGTGCATATTATTGATGTATCTTTTCTTTCCAGTGTCTTGGCAATTTCTTCGTTTCTGTCAGCACTCAGCAGTTACAAATAAGCATAGTGCATGTGTTGAATGCGTTAGCAGTGATTTTAGTAAATGCTAAACAACAGAGCTTTAGGATACTAGCAAAAGCGCCCACCTAATGTGTGGGAAAATTTGAAACGACTTTGAAACAACATCAAATAATAGTAAAAATTAAGAAATAAGTTGCCACCCTAGTGTTCTAATCAACCCCACAATATATATTTTTATTTCGTACTAACCAACTGAAATTTTATTTTTCTAGAGAAAAATAAGATTTTACGTACAAAATATATCATAATATTTTGTACAATATATATTTCTATTTCGTACTGACCAACTGAAATTTTCTTAGACCCTTGTTTTTCTTCAGAAAATAAAAATTTGGTCCAATTTTTTCACAGTATTTACGAAACACATAACAAATCGGACACTTAAATATTATGATATATCAATCAAAATCTTAATTGATTTTATTAAGACTTTCTTGATTTGTCTTTTTATTTCACTTTTTCCACTTTTAATGATTATCCTTCTTCTGCTTTTTAATGATTATATTAATATAACAATTAATACAAAATGAAATCCGAACTTCCAAAATAACAAATAGGAAATAAATTAAAAAATGATTAATACTTTTAAATATTCATTCCTAATATGTCGTCATTTTGATAAATTTTAATATTTTAATATATGGGCAAATAAAGAAAATAAAATTATTTGGTTAAATATTTCAGATTCAGATGGATATCTTTCAAAAAATATAAATTATTAACAGCGACTTGACCCCTTTAAAGAAAGGAGTCAGATTCTTTTATGAAATATAGATCTGAACCATACATTTACAGATCAACGGTATAAAAATTGTTAACAAAAATTATTTTAACCTGTTGCTGGGTGCATTTATAAGTAGTAGAGATTTGGAGATTGAGTAAAATTTAAACAGCCCCGTCTGTATTTTAAACAGTGTTTTTATACCGGACCGGCTACCGGAAATACCGGAAAATACCGGCTACCGGATCCTTGTCCGGTATGAAATTGCTCTAAAACCGTGTCTTCTTTATACCGGGAAATACCGGAAAAACCGGAACAATTAGGATTCCGGTCCTGGTTTTTATCCCAGTCACGGATACCAGAAGAAAACCAACAACTTTTTTTGCCACATAGATTGAGGAACCCTAGGCAAACTTAGTGGTCCATGTGATAGTTTTACAAATTGAACCTCCTTATTTATAAATTTCCGTCTTGATTTTTTTTTTCTACATACTGAATGCATATAAAAATTGTATAAAGCAAAGAAAAAATGAATAAAGTAAGAACAAACTTAAATTTTATATTCTGACTTTTAAAATTATAAATTTAGCGTAAAATTTTTATTTATCATGACATATTTACAGTTATGATGCTCAGGGGCGGAGCCAGGATTTTCGTATAGGGGGGGCGAAGATTTTACAAAGAGGTTGTATGTTGTGGTAAAAAATGAGTTATCTGAAAGATGATAATTAATTGAGTAATAATTACGGCTTAATTAAAATGATTGATTCACAAAAATATCAAATACGAACTGTATACAAACATAATACTTTAATTACTTGCATAAATGGTTGTGAATTGAGCCTTACATGAGTTTGATTTGTCTCTCAATTTTAGGGCAAGTGAAATAAAATTCTAAATAGCACTAAAGATACAAAAAGTTAATGATTTTGGAGAATGGAACTTTTTGAGTTGTATATAGACAAGAAATTTAATATTTATAATTATAATTATACATATAAATATTTCTTGCCAATTAGGGATTTCTTTAAGTAAATATTGGCAAGAAATTTGTGATGTCCCTCAAACAACAATAAACAAATTTCTGTTTGTCTTTTGTAATTTTTGGATTGGATTTGAAAGATGCAATGAATTGTAAGTGACAAATTGTAAAAGGAAGAAAGTAAACAGCATAGAAGAAAATAAAATTGTAATAATTTTATTATGAATTTGATTGATTTCTCTAGCTGTCTGCTCCTCTCTAATATAATTGATTAGAGGATTTTTTTTACCATAACTAGATATTGTTACAGCTATAATACAAATAAGTTAAAAAGAAATAAAATTACAAATAAGTTAAAAGAGGAAATAAAACTATGTGCACAAATCATGCGCTCTTTTATTATTTGATGATTTGACAACCCATTCTTCCATAATTGGTTTTAATTTGGGAACTGATGTTTTAGATTTCAGAACATTGTAAGGGAGAAATAATTAAGCATGGGTCGTGACTTAAGACTTAAATTTTTAGGGGAGGCTGAGCAGTTGGCTGTAAATTGAATTTCACAATTATGGCGTATGTCTCGCCTACCCTCGCCCCCCCCTAAATCCGCCCCTGATGATGCTATTTTTATTTAAAAAATTATTTATTATCAAAATATTTATCATTATGACGTCATCCGGTTTTTAATACCGGTACAACCGGTTATACCGATAAAACCCCTTTATCCTTTGCTTCACCGGTTCAATGTCCGGTACGGTATTAAAAACATTGATTTTAAACGTAAAACACCCAATGTAAAACACCGACAACTTTTGCTTCAGAAATCTCTAATGTATTACGACACTTTCTAGCATAATAATAACATGAAAGGCTATGAATTTTCTAAAGGATTTATCCAACCAATTGGATATAAAATCGGCACTCTAGTTGAAGGGATTTTTCAACCAATAACATGATTATAGGTTATGAATTTTCAACTGAAATTAGTTGTACCTTAAGATTTTATTTCATATATAAGTTTCCAAGTATATTAAATTTTTTGTCGTCATTGCCAAGATGGTATAAAAAAGAAGGTGGTAGGCAAAGTGTAAGTGGATATGGAATAGCTAACTATACAGCACAGTTGGGTTTGTCCAACATACTTCTGTAAATTAGATTAGACCTTTTTTTCTCTTTTTTATCCCGTAAAGTTTGACTTCCGTAAACTGGAATAAAGTCTTCTCTCTTTTTCTTTACAGAGGAGCGTAGGGAACTAGGGATACGATGATAAACGCCAGATATGTAAAATTCGAAAAACGGAAACAAACAAAGCTCAGAATTAAAATCAGATCTTGCTCTAATGGCAAGGAGCAATGCACATTGAGTGAAAGATCGCATGTTCGAAATATGGCTGGAGGTCTTTTATAGACATTTAATTTAAAAATAAATTAGGAGGCTTGACCTCCAATTTATCTTCAAAAAAATGAAAGTTCAGAATTATGAATTCCGAGAACTTCATTATCACTAATAAAAACTTTTATCAAGTGAACTTTATTTTTGTCTCAATAATGTCACACCTGACACCCACAGCAATACGACATAAATACCACAATAAAGATCAATACCCTTTACCCACGTTGCATATCAAATTAGTACTACATTCACATAACATATTTATATCACTACCATTTCACAAGCATAGAAATAAGTTCTAAAATATCAAAGTGTGCAACATAGTATAGAAGTATCAATCATACAAATGACATAAGTGTGGTAATGACCTCGATACGTACTGCATCCAAATATAATACATACAAAAGTGGTACACAAGTCTCAAAATGGAGGCCATACATGATACCTAGTAGTGATAATAATAAACAATAAATAACACAAATTAAACTTCAAATGAAATTTATAGAATTGAATTTATAAAATTTAAACAACATGCATAGAATTGTGTTCAATATAATTAAAACCAAATTAAGTCAAAAGTGATCAAAAATAAAAATATATATGGAGTGAAGCGCGAAACTTTATTATTTTGATATAAAAATATATCAAAATGAATTGAGAATAAACATTCGTAGAACAAATCATGTTGCTAATTTATTATACCATTATTCTAATAAAATAAATAAATAATAATTTGGTTCACATATTGGTAATATACTACATAGAAAATTACATCCTTACACAAAAAATTATAATTAATATCAGCCATATTAAAGTATGTCGAGTAAATCATGTAATAAAATATGTTTGGTTCAGAAATACAATCAAACATAATAAAAAAATCGAAAACATAGAAAATATGAAAAAAAAAAAGTATGTCGTATTCCTTATAATTTCATAAGAACAAACATAAAATTCCATGCAGAAATAATGTTAGGAAGACACATAAACAATTAAACAGAAAGAACCAAAATTTATAAAAAAATATTGATTACATAATTTTAAGAAATTGAGGAGCTCAAAAATACAAAAAAACTATACAAAAAAAATTTGAAGAGCGTAAGTGAAAAATTTCAATGCAACCCAAAAACTCACACACACCCCGTGCTGCTCCCTTCTCCATTTTTTCTTTTATTTGTTTTTATATGATTTGTATGATTTTATGTCCCTCTTCATGTATAGTTATCGTGTTGCATATTACATATAGTTTTATTAGACTTGTGACTTGAGAAAACATGAGATATGGACACAAAGGATCCGAAAACACATGCACATGAGCTGAATTTTATACTTGTTTTTTTTTTCGCTACAGTTTCATGAAATTATGTGGACATCCGTGTAGTCTATTGAAATAACTCTTATACTTTTTATTAAAATGTATCCGTTTCAAAATAAAATAAACCAAACCAAGCATAGAATCCATGGAGGCAAAATGAATAGGTGACGTCATCAAAACATTGTAGACAATAATCTGAGTATTCCTTGATGATGTCATTATAATGTATTTTTTCCGTAATCTAAATAGAGACTATTTAGGAAGATAGCATTATAATTTCACACCATGTGTGCGTGTTTTCTATTATTCAAACAAAAGAAAAAAAATTCCTTTAAATCTATCGTAGGAATTTCAGGTGGGACTGTTTTTTGTTTTTTTTTTCCTTTTCCATTTTCTTAGGCAAGTAATTAAATTGACCTAGAAATTTTGCGGTATAGATTCTCTAATTTGATTATTTTAGATATGCAATTATGAGAAATGATAACTGCAATCTGTAGTTTTGCCATCGCTTTAATGAAGTGAATACAAAAAATAGAAAATGTGAACATATAGATGATCAAAGTAAACATATACAAATAAATAAGTTTTGATCTCCCTTATTTAGATTTTTATATGCATAATCAACTTATTTTTATTGAGCTTATTTGTTTGTATGTGTTCAATTTGATCATTTATAATGTCACCTTGTCTTTATATATGTTCAGTTTATTCAAACGATGGCAAGCGATGACAAAACTGTAAATGACAGATATTTAACGCGGTACTTCATCTTTCTTATTTTGGTCACGTCCATAATTATCGGATTTGACCCTATAGATTTCACATGTACTTCCTCTTGATAAGGCCTTCAGATTTAATTTCACGTGGTATATGTTTACAGAGAGCTATATATCTAAGACTTATATGCTTTCTATAAATCCGAAAATTTATATGCTTTCTATACTTCGAAAGCTCTTTTGAGATTGTATATTATAATGACAAAAATAGATGGGAAAATTGGATATAACCCTTACAAGCTTCGAAGTCGAAAACAAATTCCCTATAATCATTGTATTTCTTGATGCAAATCCTTTTCATTAATTTATAAAAAATATAATTCGAATAACAAATTCTAGTTTCTAAGACATATGATCAAACTACTAATTCTTTTACCCTTCAGCTACCCAATTAACTTTCTTTTGTTCCCCCGCTCCAGTTATAACTCTAATTTTTGACGATTTTGTTCTTTGTATTGCTGCCGATTATCAGTTAATTTCTAGGCCGAATAAATATTATTATCGGGAAACGTCTTGTTTCCTTAGCATATCAAGTATGCATTCGCATTTAACTACTCCCTGCTCAAAGCAATGGGCCGGTGGTCAAAAAAACAAAAACTTTCCCAACTAACAGGATTTAGTAGGTAGATGTCTTTTCTTGGATGCACGTGCATTTTTATCATTCGTGCTGCATGCTCTCCCCTTCTCAAATTCAGCTTCAAGTCTTTCTCGAAAACAAGTCTTCTGTTTTGGATGATTCCAGTCATTGACAACTTTTTCGTTTTTTTGATATCCAATGTTTTATGCATCTACTTGGTAGCAACTACCAAGCTTTTCTTAAACAAAATATGTTTTATGCATAGCTCGTTTGGATTATCTAGGAATAGCCAATTCTTAAGAATTGACAATTTCATTCTTAAATTTTTCATTCAAACGATTTTGAAATAGTCAATTTCATTCATAACACAATTTTCAATAACACTCTTCCCAATAACACTTTTTTCTCTAATTTTCACACTTTCCAACGCTATTCCTAAACTCACCATCCAAACAATATTTTTAATTCCCGGAATAGCCAATTTTCACAATTTCTGTGAATAGTATTTTCCCCTAAATTTATACTATTCCTATCCTATTCCTAACTCATTCAAACGACACCATACATATATAGTAAACTGTTAGTTGTCTAGTTATGTTAAAATGCTTCTTCACCAAGTTAGGCGTTTATTAATGACATGACAATTAAAGCTGCAGTATCAACGGGTCAATTAAGACATTCACAATTTTCACGTACAAACAACTTTAACATTAAAGGCCATTACATGATTTAAAATTGAACCAGCAAGCACATAAAATTAAGGTGCTTAGGTGCGCCTCTCTCTTGAGGAAGAGAAAGGTCTCGTATTAAACAATTTTCATTATAGTTGAAATGTGCGGGGTAGTTTGGACATACATCTTAAACTGAATATCTTTATTTAAAATATTATTAAAATTGATGAATATAATTAATAGACAAATTAACATAAATACGAGTTATTTCTAGTTTCAAAGGTTACAGGGTTTATTTCCGAATGAACAAGAATTTTGGGGTTTTATCCAATTTTTCCAAAATAGATTCTGTTCATTATGGTCGGTGCAGAGAAAATATATATATATATATATATATATATATATATATATATATCCTACTAGAAGTGAAATGAATTGAAAGGGTTTAATCACCAGTTGAATGTGTATGATTCCATTAATTAAATAATATAATCCACATTTCATGGCAGAATTTTGTATGATTCCTAAGAGCTAGTGAACCTTGGGTAGCCCCCCTGCTGCAACTCACTACAAAAGACTTGAGCATATGAACCTAGGGATGGCAATAAAACTCGATAGCCCGACAGCCCGCCTTAACCCACTCGGCCCAGAGCTATGCCCACCTGGCCCGAATTGTATCAGGCCTTATCAGGCCAGGCCTAGATACGGGCCAGGCCAGGATTGGGCTTGGATTGAAGCCCACAGGCCGCCCGATGGGCTTGTATTCTTACGTTAATAATTCAGCCCAATAAGTTTCCGAAGGAGATCTGGCTTATCCTCGGGGATGATAACCGTCATCCAATCAAAAGCCATCCGCGCCATCCACAGAATTTTTTCACACGCTCTCTCTCTCCCTGCGCTCCTTTTTTTTCCATACGCGCTCATTTTTTTCGCTCGTTTCCTCTCTCCGCGCCCTCCCCTTGTACCCCTGCGTCTCTCCCCTCCCTCCCCTCCCTCCCCTTCCTACCCCTGGCTTCTATTTTCTCTCGCAATTTTTTTGCGACTCAATCTCTTTTTTCCTATCTCAGCCTCATTTTCATTCGCCTCCACCATGTAAACTCTCCTTGCTTTTCTAAAAATGAACATATAGGAAAACAAAGTGAATAGTTACAAAGATAAAATGAACATAAAGCATCAAATTGAACAATTATAAAAAATAAACTGAACATATATTATAACCAAAGTGAACACACAAAACAAACAAAATGAACTCATACAAAATGTATATATACAAGATTAAAATTGAACATACATAATAAAATAAAATAAAATAAACAGATATAACAACTAATTGAACAGAAATAACAAATAAATTGAACAGATATAATAAAAATGTAGACTCATACAAAAAAAAGAAAAAAATGAACATGTATAAAATATATATAACAAATAAAATGAACAGAGGTAACAAATAAATTGAACAGTTATGACAAATAAATTGAACAGATATAACAAACATGTGGACTCGTACAAAATGAAAAAAATGGACATAAAATAAACAGATATAACAAATAAATTGAACAGATGTAACAAACGTGTTGACTTGTACCAATGATAAAAGTAAATATAAATTGAACATACATAACACTTAATTGAACATATATAACAACTAAAATGAACGCTTACGCGTATTAAAAAAATTCTTAGTATTACTAACTATCAGAGAATAGAAGATTATTTAAGAGAAAAAAACGAATAAACAAAAGAAAATAAGATAAAAAATAAAAGAAAATAGAGATAGAGAAAAGGGAGAAAGTAGGAAGCATACAGGGGTGAGAAAGAGGAGGGAGGGATGAGAGACGCGGAAGGCAGAGGGTAGCGCACTGGTTCGCTGAAGAGAAGGTGTAGAGGAAGAGAGCGGAAAAAGTAAGGAGGAAGGGTGCGGAGGGGAGGGGAGACGAAAAAATAAAGAAGGGGGAAGGAGAGAGCGCTGTGGATAACGCTGGATGACTTTAGAGTGGATGGTATGAATCAATTTCCGCTTATCCTATCCTATCTGAAGTGATCTCAACTGGTGAGTCGGCGATCCTATCTCTTCGCAAGTGAGACTTTCTGTTTCTCTCTCTCAAATTGTCATATAAATTCCAACGACATATAAATATCACCCAGAAATTTATCTAAGCTGAAAGCTACTTTAGCGTAATGTCTGAGGATATAAATATCATCTCTTTCATTATTTATTAATTGTTTCTTTTCAGAATTTGGAGAACAAAACTCATTTAGTTCATACTGTGATGATGTAGACGGAGATGAACAATAGAAAAATGACAACATTCCTGAGAATGAGCTTCAGGTAAAGTAAAGAATAAAGAAGAACGAAGATGGAATTCACCAATCTAATAGTCACTCTTGTCCTTCTCTTTCTTCTCCCCTCTCTTATTCTTGTGAGAAAAGCCGCAAAGCGGAAAACCCAAATTAACCTTCCACCTGGTCCATGGAAGCTCCCAGTTATTGGAAGTCTACACCACCTGGTTACTGCCGGCCAGCCCCACCATGCCTTGCGCAACCTTGCTAGGTCCCACGGGCCAGTCATGCTACTTCGTGTAGGTGAGATTGATGTGGTTGTCATCTCTTCCTGTGAGGCTGCACAACAGGTAACGTGAATTAGTTAGCAACCTGTTAAATAACAGTTCATCCTTTGTGAGTAAAATATTTACAGGCTTTAATTACTTTTTCAGAAAAATTAAACAAAATTGTTATTTTTAAGTAACTTTTTGGCATGTATGCAAATGATATTTATTTATATCACAATCGTGTACATAGGTGATGCAGACCCAGGATGCCAACTTTGGAACTCATCCCAAGTTGTCTCTCTCTGATATCTTATTTTATGGTAGCACAGACATTCTGTACTCTGAAGGTGTATACTGGCGTCAGTTGCGTCGGATCTGCAACATAGATCTCCTTTCCACAGGACGGGTCAGTTCATTTGCCTCAATCCGGCAAGAAGAAGTCCTTTCCATGCTCAGAGCATTTTGCAAAGAGTCCTTTGATCGAAACCCGGTGAACATGCACATGAAGTTAGCTGAGATGGTAAACAACGTGATCTGTCGTTCGGCCTTCAGAGAAAGGTGCAAAAGGCAAGAAAGGTTGTTGGAGATTATAAAACAGATAACTGAACTCGGTTCTAGGTTTAGTTTCTCTGATGTATTTCCTTCCTTGAGCTGGTTGGATGTTAAGAGAAGAAGAAGAGTCAAGACAATCCATAGGTAATTAAACAATAGAAATATTTACTTGCATTTATTTTTCCTAAAACGTCATTTCTGTAATACGTACATTCAGTGAGGTTCTCTATGCATCTAACTTTAATTGTGTCACAATCTTGTTAAGTACAGAGAGCTGGAGATGATATTAGACGATACGATAAAGGAGCACTTGAAGGTGCCAAAAGAACAAAATGGGATAGATGGCGAAATAGAGGATTTGGCGGATGCGTTAATCAAGGCGAAGGAACAAGGTGACTTGGACGTTCCCCTCACCTTGGATAATATTAAGGCTGTTATGTTGGTATGTTTTATATTTTTCTCATGTTCGTAAAAAAATCAAGCCTTTTACTGATGGGTTCAATGTTTTGGACTTTATTTTCAAAATATTTTAGGATCGAAATATGCTTATGAAATTTAGCTGCACATGAGGAGCTAACAATATCTGAGAACAACCAAGTCGTTTGTTCACATGATGGTTAATTTTATATTGTTAATAAATCTGCACTAGTTTGCAAGAAGCCTTAATTAAAGAACTATAAAAGGTGACAGTTCTATATGTGAGAATATGAAAAATTGAGTTTTTCAGAGATCGAATTTGAGGAAAATGATTTAAATATTTTATAATGTTCCATCATCATTAACGCTATCTATGTCTACACAAAAGGGTAGTTATATATACTGACTTGAGTTGTGCATGCTTTGAAGGATGTATTTGTCGCTGGAACCGACACTCCATTAACAACACTTGAATGGGCCATGTCGGAACTAATGAGACACCCAGAAGTGATGGCGAAGGCTCAGACAGAGGTACGGCAGGCCATGAGAGAGAAGACTCATATTGACGAAAACACCCTTTTTGAATTGAGCTATCTCAAACTAATAATTAAGGAAATTCTAAGATTACATCCACCTGTGCCTCTCTTACCAAGGCTTTGCAAAGAGACATGCAAATTACTTGGCTACACAATTCCATCAGGTACACGTGTAATAATCAATGCATGGGCTCTAGGAAGGGACCCACGTTACTGGCAAGATGCAAATGAGTTCAAACCTGAGAGGTTTGAACGAGTTGGTGTTGACTTCAGGGGACAAAATTTTGAGTTTGTTCCATTCGGCGCCGGGAGGAGGATGTGTCCTGGTTTACTCTTCAGCACAGTACTAATGGAGATGGCTCTTGCACATATGTTGTTGCATTTTGATTGGGAGCTTCCTGATGGAATTGGAGAGCACGATTTGAGCTTGACAGACGGGTTCGGTGCATTCGTAGCTAAAAAAATACCTTTGTGCTTGGTACCCATTCTGAAAATACCACTCCCAGATTTTTAAAGTTTCTATTATAAATGCCGAAAGATTATGGAGAAATTTTTAAATACCTTTGTGCTTGGTACCCATTGTGACGTGTTTGGTGTGTTGACACGATACAGACCCGTGTTACCACGACACGACACGCCACACGTACGGATTTAACACGACACGAGTGTGTTGGTGTGGCGCGTTAAAACTGTGTCGTGTTGCAATTTTTAAAAAAGTGATAAGGTTTAACACGACACGGTTCAACACGGTACAATTTGACACGACACGGTTACGACACGACACAACACGGTTCCATATATTTTTTAAATTTTAAAATTCAAAATAAAAAAAATAGTATAGAAATACTAATGCATCATTAAAAATAAATTAAGGATGATTTGAAATTTTACATGATAACGCAAAAAATATCAATACATAAGAATTAATAGTGACAGATTATTTAAAATTTCAAGAAAAATTATATAAAAAACATATAATTTTCAACAAAGGTATTACGAGTTAACATCATATGATACCTATTATTTTTTAATTATACTTTTTCTCATGAAATATAAAAAAAAGAATAATATTCTCAAGGTAAACATTGAAACTCAAAATTTTATTTCATTTTTAAATAATTTTTAACATTTTTGGATAATTTCTATGAAAAAAAATAATAAGCTACTAACACGGTTTGACACAGTTGACACAACTGTGGCGTGGCGTGTTAACACGATTTCCAACTGTGTCGTGTCAGTTTCTGTGTTGTGTTAGCATTTCCTTCCATTCAACACGACACGACACGACACGGTTGCAAATATAACCCGTGTCAACACGACACGACACGGTGCTAAACACGCTCCCGGGCCTTTTCATTTAAACAAGAAATTCCGTTATGGAAAAAAAAAAAGAAAGGAAACAGATAATAGATAAAAATAGTGTGCAAAGATGAAGGCACATCATCGAAAGCTCGAACAATAAAAATTACATCATGAACAAACATGATATACTAAGCAGTAACTTCAACCCTTTTACTCAACTGAAACCCACAATTCTCTCAAGTCATCATATCCCTTTCTGTACACCATACACATGATCAGTTTCATCCTATCTCGCTCTAAACGTTTGAGTTTGAATCTTTCTTCTTTCTTCTCTCATTGCCTAAAAAAGCACCATAGCTAGGTCTACATATTCTTGGGCAGAGCCACAACCGATTAAAATCCAAACAAGCTGCTACTACGTACATACCGGCTAGGCTGAGGCGCTGAGCAATAGTTGGTACCAAGAGAACCTTCTTTGGTCTATATATAACTTTAATTCAAAATTCATTAATAATATCAAATTCAATCAAAAAAAATAAAAAAATGGATAAATGTGCAAATTATAAACATATCCCTCAAGGAAGAAGTAATTTTGTTTGAATCGATTTTGATGTACTTTTTAAAGGAAACTATCCATGTCCAGCTGTTTTACTGATATCATCGTTGCAGTTGTAATTTTAAATTCATGAACATCATACGAACTACCAATCAGTACCTCAAGCTATTGTATCTAGGCCTTGCTCCAGAAGAGGTGAACCAAGGAGAAGGGAGGGATGGTGTAACTGCCCAAATCCTGCCCAGCAAGTTTACCTTGCTCCAAAACTTCAAAATTGAAGGGAAACCAAGGAGGATGAAGGAGAATAGAGGTGAACCCTTCTATAAAAACATGAAGAAAAGTGTAAACATGGTTACCCTCAAATTAGGAGTGTAATCCTCCTCTCTTCCCATCCCATCTCTTTCCTTTTCCCACCAGATTTTGGAGCAGACCCAGGGAAAAATCTAATTGTGAAAGTTATTCAAACCAGGAATTGCAAAAAATGTTTAATCAGAAGAAATGACAAGTGTCTGATAAAAGAGATACCAGTAACGAAATACCGGCTCCACGTCCAATAGCCTCGCATACAAGTCCATAACAAAGTTAATTTACAGTGTCCTTATTGTTGGAAATTCATAATGAATAGCGCTGTATTATATATTTCCATAATTGACAGGTAGCACCAAGTGCCATTTCTTTTAGATATATTTATACACGTCGAAATTGTTGATATATCTTTTCTTTCGAGTGTCCTTGGAAATTTCTTCATTGCTGTCAGCGGTAACAAATATACATTAGTGCATATGTTGAAAGCTTGAGCAGTGATCTTAGGATATTTTAAACAACAGAGATTTAAGATACTTGAAAATCATGTAAATTTTAAATAGCTCCGCACATGTATTCTAAATGTAAAACACCGCAACCTTTACTTCAGAAATAACTAATATTACGGCACTTTCTAGCATAACAATGGAGATTATCCTTTTATTGAAAATCATATTTGCTTCACTAATATTAAAAGTCGCTGCTTTACAGTTTACAGTAATTTAACCTCTCATTCAGCTCTCAACTTGCTAAAATGCATGGAAAGTTCAATAACATGATGGCACAGGCGCCCAGGGTAAAAAAAAATATAATTTAAGGACCTGATATATATATTTTTATTGGTGCCTTTGCTAAAAAAAATATAGTGCCTTGGTTATTCTTTGCGTTTGTGCATGTTGTGTGACTGTGTTGGACTTTGGGCTTAAAGAATTTTGTTATATTATAATTGTGCCTAGGCTAAACAAATTTCCTAGATCCGCCACTGAGGCGCAGTATGGCAAACATGAAACAATGATATTTTCTTCATTCAATACTAAAATCTCCTCACAGTAATACACAACTATTGTATGTAACAAAACTTTCTCCACACTATTCCCCCAGCAATACTGATGGGAGCTTGATCCTTGATAAGAAACAGCAAAATGCAGAATCGCTCAAAAGTTATAATCCTTCAGATCATTGTTGCTATTCTCAAACTGCATTTCAGTCAAGCACTCCTCTTGGGTAAGAGGTGGGAGATTCCTAGTCTTCCTCGCCATGTTATGCTTGTGCCAATCAGTTTTTGAATGCTCCCTGAACTGCTTGGCATCTCCAAAAGAAACATTGCAAGATGTGCACAGTTTCTGCTTCACCCCTTGTTCCTCACTCTTGCCTGTATTAGAAATTTGGTGCTTCCCCATTTTATCACTTAACCGGGCAATGGAATCTGTGTTTAAAGGCTCGGCATCTCTTGTGGAGGTTGAGGGGTAATCTTCAGTATCATCACTACTTTCTACTTGCGCATCACCTTCTGTATGAGCAGATACAGCAAGAATTTCTAATCTACCCTTCATGTTTCTCACTAATGCATCACACTCTCGAAAAAGACTCGGTTCAATCTCACACACCTACACAATTAAAAAATTAAGTACGCAAAAAATGTGCCTTTCAACACAATTTTCAGTTGTATATACATGGTTAGACAGTAGAACTTACTATGGATGGTTCATTGCCAGATTCATCTCTTGACAAAATGATAGTACCTTCCCAAGAGCTGATTTTGTCAAGCAGAGAAGGGAAGCTGCTTTGGGGTGGAATAAGCCGGAGTCTCATAGGAGCCCTCTTTATAGGAAAGTGCTTCTGTAACTCCTTAATCAGATCCAATGCCTATGCATTTGAATAATGAAGTAACCATATTAACAAAATTGGTTTTTTAAAGAAAAATTAAAATATACCTAACATTTTACCATCCTAGAAAAAAATACCCAACATTTATCACATGTATACACATTACTCCGCATTTCCAAATATTTGCAAAACACCAGCAACAAATTTAAGTCAAGTAAAGAATAATTATTTAAAGAAATTCAACCCAAATTACCTTTGTAATAATTCATATAAACTGGAAGTAAATTTTTACAAAGGTATACAAGGTTCAGGCTGTTTGCAGCTATCACAAAGATTGCTGGGAACTTAAAAACTAATACATTTTAAAAATGTGTCAAATCAGCAGTACTTTTAATATTTTATAACAATAAATAACAAGCAACCTGTTTCTTGGAGGAAGTATTGGGGTCAACAGCAAAGTGAATTTCATGCATGAGTCGCTCGATCATGGTTATAGTATAAGGTCGATTTGTCTCAGGATTAATTGTCTTTTCCATAACAATTGTTGCTATATCTCGAAACTGGCTTGACAGCACCGATTCTCTCTCCTTTCCTGCTACTTGAAGCTCCCCTTTCTCTAGGATCTTCATTTCATCCCATTAAAATTGTTAAAAATAAGAAATGAGAGAGACTAATAGAATTTCTGACATAATTTCATGATTGACACTGCAAAACACAAATTATCAAGTCCAATCCCAACAGAGAGAAATCAGATGGGGTCCAATAAAACATGGTAGGTATTACTATGAACATTACACATTCTCCCAACTTTTTAGAAACTTATATCCAATAGCTCATACCCATGTAAATTGGTAACAGACAGACTTGTAAGGGCGTGTTTCACAATATTTTGGTGGGATGGGATCATATGCATCCGTATAACCCTTTTTGAATATACATACATGCATGTTTCACAATTTTCTAGGGGTTCACAGAAATTAACCAATTAATTAACAACAGGAACAGCACTTACCTCCAAGCATATCTTAGTTTGATCATCAGTGCCAAAAGCCTTAATCAAATCCTTGGATTTAGCAAGAACCCCTTTTGAAACATTTGAATAGACGGTGTGGGACTGTAACACCTCGTCTATGTCTTTCTCCCTTCAATCAAATCAATTCATTAAGTAATAGAGCAATTCAATCAGCGAGAAAAGATAGACAGCTGAAGAAACGCAAAAGAAAAGAAGAGAGGGAATTACACTTTGGAGCGCCAGGAGAGCACCTTGTTCTTGTAGCAGGCGATCTCGAAGCGGAGGCCGCTCTTCTTCAGGCGAACCACAGCCACGTTGGTCAGACGCTTCTGCCCCACCGGCTGCACCAGCCCGTTGTACGTCGCCATCTCTCTCTTTCTCTTTCTAGGGTTTTATTCGAGTTGTTTCTGGAAAGGGCGAACCGAGAAGAGAAATTGAAACAGTCGTTTGAGAATTGTTGAGAGTAATCAGTAATCCATTCGATTCGATTCGGGGCGTCGTGCATTCGCGTTAAATTTTCGGTGGATGGATTGTTCAATTTGTCAGCCCAATGGGCCGAATTCTCTTGGACCCAGTTGTGATCCGAAATTTTTTTAAATAATATTAAAATATTCAGGAATTTCTAAATAGAAAAATAGAAAAATCAATTGTCCAAAACGGAAAAAAAAGCTCTTAGCGTCTTACCATCTTAAGCAATCTTGATAAGTGCAATCAAGATTTCAAACAATCAAGCAACCATGCACCATAAATAGAAAAATCGACTGTCCAAAAACGAAAAAAGCTCTCAGCGCCTCACCCATCTCACCCTCGCCTCATCCCAGCGTTCCCCACCCCTTTCACCCCCTTCATCTATTCCATTCGTGTGTCCCCTCTCACCTGCGTCTTTTTCCCTCCCTTTCCTGCTCTCACCTATCTTCTCTCGTCTCTCTTCTTTCCTCTCTCATTTACTTTATGTCATATCTTTCTCTCTTTTAACGTTTTATTCATCATACTCTTCTTTTTTATGTATTAGATATTTTCTTATACTCATTATTTACTCTCTTATAGTTATTTAGTTACTTCCAAACAATGTCAGAATCAGATCTGAATGTTATTTATTCCATTACATTTTTTAGATACTTATTTAGACTCATTATTTACTCTCTTATAACTATTTAGTTTTTTTTTTCGAAACCTTGACGATAACTGTCAAGAGAAAGAAAAAAAGAAAGAAAGAAAGAAGAAAAAAAGAAAAAAACAACAAAAACCAACAACAAGCTACCCTAAGAGGCTAACTAGCTGTGTCTATATAAAAGCGCACCATCTTCTTTGATACACCTAGCCAGTACCTGTACCGGCTTTGCTTCCCCTCTAAACCTTCGATTATTTCGCTCATTCCAAAGAGACCAAAGTGCGGTAAACAAGTAGCAGAGTTGCCTATCCTTCACCTGGACACTTGTGGCAAACACCCAATTCAAGATTGTCTGCAGTACCGTGTCAAAAATGAGTGGAACGGTAAAACTAGTTAAAGAACTCATCAATTGCTAAAGCCTAGAAGAGTAAGGACAGGTGAAGAAAAGGTGTAGCTCATCCTCAACTAGAGGTGCAGAGCAAAGGGAGCAACCTATTTGAATTTGTATGTTTCTTTTGAGTAAAGCGTGTTGGGTGAGGAGTTTCCTTTGCAGCAAAAGGAGCCCAAAAAATTAAACCTTTGGAGGTAGCTTGAGATTCTAAATCCAACCTACAGGGCTTTTGACTTTCCCTATAGTTGCTAACTGTTTGTAAGTTTTCTTGGATGAGAAAATTCCATCTTTTGACCATTTCCAAAAGATAGTATCTCTTTCATTTGAAGAATGAAAGTGCATCGCCTCATCGAAAATCAAACTTGTTTTGTAGTCATGAGGCATGGGTAACCGCTTTGCTAAGTCAGGAAGCGCTCTGTTTAAAGAAAAGTGGGGTCTGACAGGCTTTTTGTGCTTCCTGCGTGAGAAAGATGAGAGGTTGCCCTCCCCAAGCATCATACCAAAAGGAAGGTGAAGAACCACTTTCGATATTCCAAGAAGTAGACAGCTGAAAGAGCAATCTTATTCTGAAAAGGTCTTTCCAAAAGAAAGAGCCTGAGGGGAGCCAATTGAAGGGTGAGGAGAGACAATTTCTTTTAGCATATAAGGCTGACACTATTTCATACCACAGTGAGTTCGTGGACGAGTAAAGTCTCCACCACCATTTTAGTAGGAGAACTTTGTTCTGTAGAGCTAAATCTGCTATCCCACAACCTCCAAACTCCTTGGTTAAACATATGGAGTTCTAACTTTTCAGAGGTATCCCTGAAGAAGATTCCCATAAGAACCTTCTGCTAAGCCTTTGTATTTTCATCAGGAGCCATTTGGGTAAAGAGAAACATGAGAGATGGTAGATAGGAATGGTAAAAAGAGCTGAGTTGATAAGTTGCAAGCGTCCTGCCCTAGTGATCAGTTTTCCTTTCCAACCCGCCAGGCGTCTTTCGATCTTTTCAAGTAAAGGTTGGAAACAGAGTCAATCGGGTCTCTTATTGGTGAGAGGGAGGCCAAGGTAGGTAACAGGGAGGGAGGCAGTGTCACACTCAAGTATCTGGGTTACTTGAAGGACGGTGTTTTCAGAGAGGTTAAGAGGAACAATCGAGGACTTAGAGAAATTAATTTGTAACCCCGAAACTTGCGAGAAGAGTTGTAGTGCTAGTTTGAGGGAGTGAATTGCCTGGCCATGTACCGAGGAGAAGATAAGTGCGTCATTTGCATACTGGAAAAGGTAAAAAGGTTGTTTCAACCTATCTGTGAGCGTCGCATTCACCCCAGTAGAAGTTTTAAGCAGCATTTGGGAGAGAACATCCATTGCCAGGATAAATAAATAGGGAGAAAGTGGGTCGTCCTGCCGCAACCCTCTGTGGTGCCTGAACGGCATTCCCGGGGCGCCGTTTAGCAAAATAGATGAAGTTGCTATGGAGAGAAGCAGCCTGACCCAAGAAATGAATTCTTGTGGTATCCCTCTTTCTTTGAGGACATCAAAAAGAAAAAAACCAAGCAACCGAGTCGAAAGCTTTTGCAAAATCAATCTTAAAGAGAATTGCCTGTTCTTTGGCGTTGTCAATGTGGTGTAAGATTTCCCTTGCACAATTGAAGTTTTCTGTGATGAACCGACCAGCAAGGAAACTAGTTTGTCCGGAGGAGATCAACTTTGGCAAAACAACTTTTAGCATGTTTGCCAGCACCTTTGAGATCAGTTTGGGGATGTAGTTGATTACACTAATCGGTCTAAAGTCACCTAGTGTCTGAGAAGGTTCTTTCTTATGAACTAGGACTATGTGGGCATGATTCAGAGAATCCAGAGTCAACGATCCCTGGTATAGCTCTTCAAAGATTGCAATTATATCATGTGTGGACTTTTTCGTCATTTCTCGAAGAACGATTGGTTTCCTCAAGAACGAGAATAAGTCTTAGATTCACCCCTCACGAGCCTGAGTTCAAGTGCTAATGCCTCTTAACGACCAGATAGCATCGACTAGAATCTATTCTCATGAGGGTTTATTAATTTGTGGACTCTTTCTTTCCAATAGGTGCAAGCCCCTATTGTTAATTACCCGTGGTTTTCCACGAGAACCTCTGATTAAGAGATTCGAGGAATTAAACATAATAGGCTAGAAAATCGTTGTTTAAGTTGTTATGGTTTTTAATGAGTGGTTTATTTATTTTAGTCTAAACAAGACTCAATTGATGGCACTAAACCTAATTTGACGGGGCACAATTGAGGGTATAAGTGATTTATTTCTTTCGGGCTTAGACCGGATTCAATTGATGGTACCAGACTTAATTGACGGGACACAATTGAGAAAGTCTAAGTATGTCTAAAACCATTTATTTGAAAAGACTAAGGATGTCTGAAACTATTTATTTAAAATATCCAACAAGATTTATTTGAAATTATTTGAAATTATTTACTAAAACTATCTAAAACTATTTATTTGAAATTTCCTTTATTAGGGGTTTTGAATTCTGATTTGGCTTACGATTTGATTTTGGTTAGAAGAGAAGTTTTACAACCCTCGGGGCCTTTGATGGCCTTCTTGTAAGAGTTGGTTCCTGGGACCATGACAGGTCTTCTTGTAGGAACAAGGTTTCATAACTCCCGGGACCTTTCACGGTCTTCTTGTGAGAGTTAGTTCTTGGGACCATAACAGGTCTTCTTGTAGGAACAAGGTTTTACAACTCCCGGAATCTTTCACGGTCTTCTTGTGAGAGTTGGTTCCTGGGACCATGACAGGTCTTCTTGTAGGAACGATCCTCAATCTCAAATGTATTGCTCACAATCCAATCTGAGAGAGGTGAAGTCTCTCAACTCTCGGGGCAACGGGAGGCCTTCTTTTGAGAGTTGGTTCCTGGGGCAACGGGAGGCCTTCTTGTAGGAACACGAGATGCAAAATTTCACAACCTTCGGGGCCTTTCATAGCCTTCTTGTAAAGGTTGGTTCCCGGGACAACGGATGGCCTTCTTGTGGGAGAAACTTGATCTTGGATTTGATTTCTTTTACTTTGATTTGAATGTGATTTGAGCTTGATTTTGACTTTTGGATTCGGGTTTCACTTTTCAATTTGGATTTTACTTGGATTTAGGCTTTTGATTTGAACTTATTTTATCTTTTCACTTAGTTTTGATTTCTTCTTAATTTGAATTTTATTTAGACTTTTTCTTATTTTTATCTTGTCATTTGATTAAGATTTCTTTTTCCTTTTGATTTAGATTTATGTTATTTTATTTTTTTATTATCTTTTATTGAGTTTAAATTTCCTTTTTATGTGAATTTATTTTATCTTTTAAATCTTGACTTTGGAATTGTAACATTTATTTTTAACCATTTACCTTTTGATTTACACTTGATTTTTGATTTCAAATCTTTTGGATTTTTACATTATTAAATTTCACATTTTATTTTTAAGATCTCAACATTCAAAAGTTTAGGAAAATTTATTCAAAGAATTTTTAATAATAATTTCTTTTTAAATTTGGTAACTTGACATTTGTCTTTGATAACGCTTGATAAGGAAGTCAATTTTATTTATGAAATTATCTAAATCTTTGGTTAAGGAATTTTATTAAGATATTTTACTATTTTCTAGAATTTATATAATTTTATTTTTCATAACAAAACACTTCAAAAATAAGAAACCCTTGATTTTGTCAAAATTTAATATTAAAATAATATTGGATTTGTTTTATTTAGATTTTTAGAAATTTTTTGATACTTTATTCAGATTTTTCTGAGATTCCTACTATTTTTAATGAATTTTTAAAGTTTTTCGTAATTTATAAAACTCATTTTTATTAGAAAATACTTTAAAAAAAATAAAAGGGGCACATTTTGTCATAATTTCATATCAAAATATCAGTAAATCGAGTTTCTACAAATTTTTAGGATTTTATGGATATTTTATTTGAATTTTTCTGAGTTTCCTACTATTTTTAATAAATTTTTGAAATATATGCTGATTTGGAAAATTGTGATTGGGCCACGTGTGTTGAACAGGCTGACTGGGCGCTGAATTGGCCTGGATGACGCAATGCTGACGTCAGGGGGTCGCTTATCCTCAGAGCGCATTATGTAGCGAGTAATTTAACTCGCCACACCAAATCCACCACAGAAAATCGGCGACAACACGCGTTTAAACGCCTTCCCTCTCCGTCGACTGTGGTAATTTTGCAGAAAAACCCTTATTTCTTCTCCGATGAAATTGAGGCGAGTCCGGCCATTATTTCTTTCGAGGCTAGGTTACTTCGAATCGTGGAGACAAGGAGAAGAGAATTATGGGCTCCGTTAACGTTTTGGCGATGCCTATTGCCACCTAGTACTTGAGGAAGCTCAGATCGCCATTGATGGCCTTGGAAGCTCTCTGGCCATCGTCTCTTACCAGGAAGAGGTTTCTCACACTCGTAGGGGTATGTTGAGGGCAAAAGTGAGGTCAATTTTACTTGGAGATGTTTGGAAGAAGGAGATTTCGACTGAGGTACCTTTGCCTCAAATCTGGCCTGATTTGGGTCTTTGCTGTGGGACCCAAAGGAGATTCATTTGATGCCAGTCATCGCTCCAATAGCTTCAGGAGCTCAATTGCAAGAAGTTTGTGTCTATAATTTAGTTTAGAATATTGCAATTTGATGTATGGAGCACATGGCAGAAATGAGTATTTTCTTTTGCACTTTGTTTGGCTTTGAACTTTCATGTAACTCAAGTTATAGTGTTTGAGCTGGACTAAATGCCCAAATATTAGAAAATACTTTTAAAAAAATAAAAGGGGCACATTTTGTCATAATTTTATATCAAAATATCAGTAAATCTAGTTTCTACATATTTTTAGGATTTTATGGATATTTTATTTGAATTTTTTTAAGTTTCCTACTATTTTTAATGAGCTCTCCCTTGCTTCGATTGGGATCTCCTCAATCCTAGCCTTCTTACTTCGGCTGGAGTTTTTCCTGTCCTTAGTAGCATCTCCCCTTTTCTTGGCTTCGGCCATGGAAGGTGAGGTATTGCTAATCAATCGATAGAGGGGAGATGCTGTTGGGTTTTGGCCAAAATACACCACTGAACTGTGTTAGGTTAGATGTTAGATAGCAAAAAAAAAATATGGCCAAATCTGGATAGAAATAAAACAAATAGAAAATTATGGTTTTGTTTGGACTAAATTGCAAAAATGCTTATGGACAGCATACACTACATCTCATGGACAGCATGGAACAAAAATTCCCATTTCTAGAGTTTTCAGTGATTTTATACGAATTTCTAAGAGTAGCAAGGGCATTTTTTGAAATAAAGATGTTATTTCTCATTTTCTGGACTTTTATGTAAAAATACTTATAAAGAAAGATCATGAATATGTTAATGGACTTCCTTGAAGAATTTCATAATTTTTGGATATGCATAAATAGGTTTCCTCATTCATTATAGAATTAAACAGAAAAAGGGCATAAATGGTTAAATATTTTGTCAAAAATCATAATTTGTTTTTCATTGTCTTGATTGCATTCTTTATGCATATTTTAGCTTCTGTAAGTAGTTATAAATTACCAAAAACTTTAAAATTTCATTAAGAATAGTAGGAATCTCAGAAAAATTCGAATAAAGTATCAAAAAATTTCTAAAAATCTAAATAAACCAAATCCAATATTATTTTAATATTAAATTTTGACAAAATCAAGGGTTTCTTATTTTTGAAGTGTTTTGTTACGAAAAATAAAATTATATAAATTCTAGAAAATAGTAAAATATCTTAATAAAATTCCTTAACCAAAGATTTAGATAATTTCATAAATAAAATTGACTTCCTTATAAAGCGTTATCCAAGACAAATGTCAAGTTACCAAATTTAAAAAGAAATTATTATTAAAAATTCTTTGAATAAATTTTGCTAAACTTTTGAATGTTGAGATCTTAAAAATAAAATGTGAAATTTAATAATGTAAAAATCCAAAAGACTTGAAATCAAAAATCAAGTGTAAATCAAAAGGTAAAAGGTTAAAAATAAATGTTACAATTCCAAAGTCAAGATTTAAAAGATAAAATAAATTCACATAAAAAGGAAATTGAAACTCAATAAAAGATAATAATAAAAATAAAATAACATAAATCTAAATCAAAAGGAAAAAGAAATCTTAATCAAATACAAGATAAAAATAAGAAAAAGTCTAAATAAAATTCAAATTAAGAAGAAATCAAAACTAAGTGAAAAGATAAAATAAGTTCAAATCAAAAGCCTAAATCCAAGTAAAATCCAAATTGAAAAGTGAAACCCGAATCCAAAAGTCAAAATCAAGCTCAAATCAAATTCAAATCAAAGTAAAAGAAATCAAATCCAAGATCAAGTTTCTCTCATAAGAAGGCCATCCGTTGTCCTGGGAACCAACCTTCACAAGAAGGCTATGAAAGGCCCCGAAGGTTGTGAAATTTTGCATCTCGTGTTCCTATAAGAAGGCCTCCCGTTGTCCCAGGAACCAACTCTCAAAAGAAGGCTTCCCATTGCCCCGAGAGTTGAGAGACTTCACCTCTCTCAGATTGGATTGTGAGCAATACATTTGAGATTGAGGATCGTTCCTACAAGAAGACCTGTTATGGTCCCAAGAACTAACTCTCACAAGAAGACCGTGAAAGGTCCCGAGAGTTGTAAAACCTTGTTCTTACAAGAAGACCTGTCATGGTCCCAGGAACTAACTCTCACAAGAAGACCGTGAAAGGTCCCGGGAGTTATGAAACCTTGTTCCTACAAGAAGACCTGTCATGGTCCCAGGAACCAACTCTTACAAGAAGGCCATCAAAGGCCCCGAGGGTTGTAAAACTTCTCTTCTAACCAAAATCAAATCATAAGCCAAATCAGAATTCAAAACCCCCAATAAAGGAAATTTCAAATAAATAGTTTTAGATAGTTTTAGTTTAAATCTTGTTGGATATTTTAAATAAATAGTTTCAAACATCCTTAGTCTTTTCAAATAAATGGTTTTAGACATACTTAGACTTTCTCAATTGTGTCCCGTCAATTAAGTCTGGTACCATCAATTGAATCCGGTCTAAGCCCAAAAGAAATAAATCACTTATACCCTCAATTGTGCCCCATCAAATTAGGTTTGGTGCCATCAATTGAGTCTTGTTTAGACTGAAATAAATAAACCACTCATTAAAAACCATAACAACTTAAACAACGATTTTCTAGCCTATTACGTTTAATTCCTCGAATCCCTTAATCAGAGGTTCTCGTGGAAAATCAAGGGATAATTAACAATAGGGGCTTGCGCCTATTGGAAAGAAAGGGTCCACAAATTAATAAACCCTCATGAGAATATATTCTAGTCGATGCTCTCTAGTCGTTAAGAGGCATTAGCACTTGAACTCAGGCTCGTGAGGGGTGAATCTAAGACTTATTCTCGTTCTTGAGGAAACTCAATCGTTCTTCGAGAAATGACGAAAAAGTCCACACAGATTCTCTGGCACGCCCGGTGGGACCTCTTTCTCCTCTCATCTTTGAGATTTGAGGAATTAAATGTATAAGGCTAGAAAAGTTGTTTCATAAATTCTAAATAAACATTGCTAACCATAACATTTGGAGTTGTTTTCTTGTAGGAAATGGCATTCACAACTGTTGACATGAGCAAGCCCACCGGAATATTCAGGATTGGGGCAGTACTGATCGTTTACTAGCACGAGTTCATGTATGGGGCTATGCCATATGGGCACTCCTTTGTGCCTATTGTGCAAGTGAAGGATGGGAGTTTTCAACTCGCCCATGTTGTTGAGGTGCCGCAAGATGAGCCAATGGTGATCCCGAGGGTTCCTGAAACTCCTAAGCCTACTGAGATTGGCATTGATGAGGAGGAATGGGTTCTCGGGTCTCAAAAGAGGGTCCACCCAAGTCCAACATCTTCTCCTAAGAGGCATCGACGTCGTCATTTTCCTCAAAGGAATGCAACAACAAGGAAAGTGTATGTGCCAGTCTCTCAAGGCGCAAGGATTATGAAGAAAATGCGGAGGGCATATAAGAACGAGTTGGATGTAAAGCCTAACCTCCCGGTTAGCAATCCATTTGCACCACTTCGACTGGTTCGGAAAAACTCTCCTAAGGCCATATTGAAGACAATGGAGGAGTTTCCTCCTGAATACCAGGTCCAGTTTCGGGGCAGGAGTCCTCAAACGAGGCAATCTTTGAAAGAAAGACTTGTTTTTCCCCGAACATCAGTCCATGAGAGATTGGGGCCCAAAGAGTAAAAAAGAGAATCAACTCCAGTAAAGGAAAGACTGGGGCAAAATGGGAGAAAAAGAGATACATCTCCTGTGAAAGAGCGACTAGGACTTTTGAGAAATGAAAAAGGGTCAAAGAAAATGTGGGTGCCCAAAGACAAGACAAGTTTGGTGGTTGATATGGTTAATCAAGAGTTACACAACACAAGGAGACGTTTAGTCTGGCATGAAAAGGAGCCGGTGGTTCATGCTTATGTGAATATGATTAGAACGAGTGGAGAAAATGAGATGCATGCTTTTGTGAACATGGTTGGTGATGAGGAAGTGGTTTTGACTAAAAAAGATGGCAAATATAAGAAAAATCTTGCGTCTTCAAGTCACAATATCTCGCAAGAGGAAAAAGAAGAAGATGAGCTAATTGAGAGCGCTCAAGAAAGTGGTGATGATAAAGATCGGTGGGTGGGGGGAAGGAATACTCGATTGACGAGTATATTGGAGAAGAATGAAAAAAAGATGTCTCAATTAATGTATGAAAGATAAAAATAAAGGGGATTGCTTAAGAAGATGTATAAACTTTTGGAAAAGAAAATTTTGCTTGGAGAGCTTGAGAAAGAATACTCTTCCTCTTCAAAAGAAGAGAATAAGCACAAGAAAAAGGCTTCAAAAGAAAGGAAGAGTAAAAGCAAGTATGGGTCTTCTGATGAAGAAAAAGAAAGGGGCAAGAAGAAGATTGTAAAAGAAAGAAAGAATATGAGCAAATATGAGACCTCAGAAGAAGAAGAGGAGAAAAGTAAAAGAAAATCCACCAAGACAAAGAAGAACAAGAGTAAATATGGGTCTTCAGAAGAAGAAGAAAGGGGATACAAGAGGCATTCCAAAGAAAAGAAGAGCAAGACTAAGTATGAGTCTGATGAAAGATGAAGTCCCCGGGGCACGATCCCGGACATGGGCGAGAAAGTCGGAGCCGACTAAGCAAATCATTCAAGACATGATAAACCAACAACTCCAAGAATCAGGAGCGGGTCATTTGGTTAACGTTCGCAAGAGGTGTGGAAGACCATACCCAAGGGAATATGAACAAGTTCCTTATCCTCCAAACTACCAAGTACCAAAGTTCAATCTCTTTGATGGCACGGGAAAAGATGATATCACCCCTGATCAACATCTGGTGCAGTTTAGAAATGTGTGTGGCAATACTTCTTGCGATGAAGCTCTCCTGTTTAGACAGTTCTCTCAAAGCTTGACGGGTGCTGCATTTGAATGATATTCTTCCCTTGAGAATGACTCAATTGAAACATGGGATGAAATGGAAGAGATATTTCGGTCTAAGTTTGCTATGGTGACCCAAAGAGTTAGTATGGCTGACCTAGCTTCTGAAAAACCAAGACAAGGGGAGAAAGCACTTGATTACATTAATCGGTGGAGGAATATGAATATAAGGTGCACACACCAAATGCCCAAAAGAGAGGCTGTAGAATTTTTGGTGAGAAATTTGGACGACTGGATTCGAAGGCCATTGTCTGGTAGTGATATTTACACATACGAAGATCTTGTGACTCGTGTGGCAAGAGTAGTGCATATTGGACCACCCAAGGAAGCACAATCAAACCACAATAGGAATGATCAAAAAAATAAGGGACAAGGTCCCGTTAAAATTGTGGTGGCTAATGAAACTTCCACAAGCCAAAGTGGTGGATACAAGGAAAATCAAAGTAACGGGAATGGTCGTCCCCCAGCAACTCTTGTCGAGCGGTTAAGTAGGCCGTATTCTTTCAAGAAAGAGAAAACCGCGGCACTTCTCAAACAAGTCATAGCAGGAAAAGCCATTGAATTGCCCCCACCCAAGAGACCAGAAGAGCAATACAAGACAAATGACCCAAAGTATTGTGCCTTTCATCGGGTCTTAGGTCATCCAACAAGTGATTGCTATGTTTTCAAGAATATTGCTGAAAGAATGATCCAGGATGGGGATTTAATTATACCTGAAAGTTTCAAACAAGATCCAGCTCCACATGCACAATCAAATGCGGTGGTACAAAGAGAGAATGAAAAGCGTGATGCGGAATGCCACATGATAGAGATTGAAGTGAGAAATAATGAAACGAGGATAAATGAGGAAGGCTGAGTGGGGCATGAGGTAGAACTTGAAGAAAGAGATGTCCCTCAAGGAGTTTGCATGTAAAAAAAAAAAAAAAAAAAAAAAAAACTTTAAACCCTTTCATAATTTCCTTTGTGATTTCAGATAAAATTTTAAAAACCCAAAATTCCAAATACTTACTAAAATCCAAAAATTCCAAAACTCAAAATTCCAAATATTTACTAAGATCCAAAATCCAAAATTCCAAATATTTACTAAGATAAAAAAAAATTCTAAAATCCAAAATCCCAAATATTTATCAAAATACAAAAATTCCAAAATCCAAAAGAGCTAAATAAACCCCAAAATCTTAGCTAATAAAGGGGCAAGTTTTTGAAAAGAAACTTGCCTCATTTTTGGTGAAAATTTACCCTTATGTTATAATCCGCGGTGGATGACGGGACTTTCGAGTCTTGGAGAACACGAAGCCGTGTCAATGAAAGCCTTAGTGTCTTCCAAGACACCTATGCCTAATGAAGAATAAGCCTATGTGGCGTCTGAAGGCATTAAGGCACCGCCCTATGCAGCTATCTAAGGGCACCAAACCCCACATCAATCACGCTCATGCCGTGTCAATGCCAATTGAGTGTCATTATGATGAGTGTCTATACCTAATGAGAGGGTGAGTATGAGAGGGTGAGGAAAATAAAAGGGTGACTTGCCTTTTATGGCCCCATAAGTCATTCCTTCCACCAAAATGTTCCCAACTCCACAAAATCTACCAGCCAAAATATAGTATAGGAAATCTTTGAAAAAAAAAGTGCAAGGAAAGCCAAAACGCTCAAGGTTGATGTCAGGAGAGAAATGAAATGGAAATAGAAAACAAAGTCTATGTGAATCCAAACCCAAAAAAAATACAGGTGTGGGCCAAATTCCCTCAGCCTAAATGGTGGTGCGGATTTATGTATACCCTAAACCCAAGCAAACAAATACAAGGTGTGGACTGAAATTCCCATATCGAAAACCCAAACTGAAGGAAAGTATATAAAATTCACAGAAAGCCTTGAGTACGGAAAGCAGACCAAGCATGAGTTCGACAAGTATTGAAGGAATGAAACTCTATGATCCAGGAAAGATGGTTGCCAGAAGACGGTCAAGAGAAGCCACTAGAATCGCTTGTTCCCATTTCAGAATTGTCACAAGCAATTCTAGTGGGGGCATTTGTTTGACCCCAAAATATTATGCCAAAATGCATGGAATAAATAACATATTTTATGACAAATAAATGCAAGAAAGTTCAAAAATCCACGAAAAATACCAAACAAACTCCAAAAATCTCCAAAAAATACCCAAAAATCCTCCATGAATTATGATGAATTATCATGATTTCAAAATGCCAAAAATACCAATAGAATCCCTCCATTTTGCAAAGAAACCCCAAAATTCCACAAAATTACTAAAAATAAATCCATGAGACATTACCCAAAACCTTTTGAACCATTAAATTCTTTATATTTTTCTGAACCTACCCATAAAATTTTATCCAAAATTACCCTTAGGAAGGCCATCAAATAAATTATTTTCATTTGGCAGCAAAATAAATGGTTTATTTTAAATGAAATATCGAAAAATCCCAGAAAATGCCTGGAAATCTGGCGCGTACAGCCAACTACAGCGGATCCAGGGAGAAGGAGAATGTCGCTGCTTTTTAAAAATTACCCCCCGTGAGTAAAAGTGAATGGACTTGTCGTATGCACCGAACGGTTTAGGTCCCCACTGGCTTACGAAGAACCAAGCGCATCTATCGCGCTGTCTCGTATTAGCCGTTGGGTCGAGGGCCCACATGTCAGCTCCGTCCCTCCCCAGAGTAAAAAAGAAAAGAGGGAAAGGCGTGCTTTTACCGCGTGACGCCGGTGAAAATGTGAAAACGAGCGCTCTTCATCGACGTGGCCTGCTCCTCGTCCACACATGATAAAACCACCATCCCCCGCCCGTGGTTTTCCAAAACCAAACCCTAGAAGTCGCTGCATCTCCGCCGTTGATGAAGATTGGATGGCTGAGCAAACCCTCAGGCGAAGCTTGTAACCAAATGAATTTTAGAAGAAACAAAGAAAGGAGGCAGAGAGAAGAAGCTTCAGGCCAAATTAACCATTTCAATTAATTCATTTCATTCATACATGCTTCATTACACTCTGGAAAACATCTAATTTTACCTTTTCTCTCTTTCTCTACACTGTTCGATCAAATGCCTCACCTCTCTCTTCACTGCCTACCCTGAGTTTAGCACAATTGACACTAAACCGTTCGGTTTAGTGTCATGTGGGCCCTCGACCCAACGGCTAATACGAGACAGTGCGATAGATGCGCTTAGTTCTTCGTGAGCCAGTGGGGACCTAAACCGTTCGATGCATACGACAAGTCCATTCACTTTTACTCACGGGGGTAATTTTTAAAGAGCAGCGACATTCTCCTTCTCCCGGGATCCGCTGCAGTTGGCTGTACGCGCCAGATTTCCAGGCATTTTCTTGGATTTTTCGATATTTCATTTAAAATAAACCATTTATTTTGCTGCCAAATAAAAATAATTTATTTGATGGCCTTCCCAAGGGTAATTTTGGATAAAATTTTATGGGTAGGTTCAGAAAAATATAAAGAATTTAATGGTTCAAAAGGTTTTGGGTAATGTCTCATGGATTTAGTTTTAGTAATTTTGTGGAGTTTTGGGGTTTCTTTGCAAAATGGAGGGTTTCTATTGGTATTTTTGGCATTTTGAAATCATGATAATTCATCATAATTCATGGAGGATTTTTGGGTATTTTTTGGAGATTTTTGGAGTTTGTTTGGTATTTTTCGTGGATTTTTGGACTTTCTTGCATTTATTTGTCATAAAATAGGTTATTTATTCCATGCATTTTGGCATAATATTTTGGGGTCAAACATATCCTTATGCACTATATCCCATTGCCTCTTTGCAAATTCATTTATGATGCCATCGGGTCCACTCGCTTTATTGTCTGACAAGGAGAAAGCTGCAGAGCGAATTTCTTGTAGTGTGAAAGGTAGGATAAGTTCAGGGATGTGGTTATCCAATTGATGAGGTGTGTAAAGGGCCGAAAGATCACATGTCAGAGTTTGGATCTCAATGCCAAGGAGATTTGAGAAGTGCTCTCTGAAAGCTCGTGCAATCTGTAAGCTATCAACTTGAGTGACCCCATCAACTTGAAGTTGCATGATTTGTTTTCTTCTTAGCTTGGACGAGGCATATGCATGAAAAAATGGCGTGTTTCGATCTCCTTCTTTTAACCAATTACATCTGGCTCTTTGAAACCACCGAGTTTCTAGGTTGTTTGCAAGCTCGTAAGCTTTTTCCCTACAAACAATCCTTAGAGAAAATTCTAATTGTGTCAGGTTTCTTTTCTCTTCAAGTAGGTCAAGGAAGGAGATAGTGGCCTTGGCATTTTGTAAGTGCAGTTGGGGGGGTAGGGAAATTCTCTCGATGCCATTCATGGAGATTGAGTTGGAGCCGATTGGATCTGAGGTAGAATCTCTTGATTGATTGAGGCTCTTTCACGTGTTGATACCAACTACTCTGTGTGGCCGAGGCAAAGTGGTTATATCTGAGCCATAACTGTTCTAACCTAAGGGGGTTAGGTCGAGTAGCATTTTGCCTAAGGTGGAGGAGAAGAGGCACATGATCCGAAGAGACCATAGGCAAGGCCGTGAGTGTTATGAGGGGAAAAGAAAGCCCCCAGTGAGGAGATAACAATGTTCTGTCAAGTTTGGATAAAGTGGGTTCAGGTTGTTTGTTGGAGCGGGTAAAATTTCGATTTGAGAGGGAGACATCGAAAAGAGTTCAGAGATTACCTCATTAAACATCCGCATACCATTAAAATCAAGGAAGGGATTTGACCGGTCCGTCATCCACCGGACCATGTTAAAATCTCCCGCAAGTATCCAAGGAAAAGAGATAAGGGAAGCGATATGTTTAAGGTGAGAGAGGAAAGTTCTTTTAAGTGTGTCCGAGTGGGGGCCATAGACCGATGTCAAGGCAAAGATGAAACCATTGCGAGAGTCTTTGAGAACAACCGTGCAAGAGTGCGGCATAACGAAAGAATTGAGAAGAGAGAAGCAATGCTTCCAGGCAATGATGACGCCTCCTCGAGAACCTAAGGAATCGAGACACGCGACTTCCTTATTAAAGTAGGAAGGCATAAAGGAAGAGATCTTAGAGAGAGAAGTGTTAACCAACTTGGTTTCTTGTAAGCAAGAGATATCAACACGAGAATATCTGATTGTATCTCTTACTACAGAGCATTTAGAGGAGTCTCCTAAACCACGTACATTCCAACAACAAATCTTTAATTGTTTAAGCGTACAATCCATAAAAAAAAATCACTAACAAAACCAAACCAAAACAAAACAAATGAAGTTCAGACAAAAGAGAAAACAAGAAAGAAGACCCACAGAGGGCTAATCATAGTCCACCAGCTCTTCTTCAGGAGACCAATCAGTATTGAATCTCTCTAAGTCTGAGTTCAAGTCCGCTAGTGCAAGCCTATTGAAAACTGAACTTGACTCCAAATTTGGTCGGGCTATATCCTCTGTAGCCTCGCTGCTCTCTTGCAAGTGTTTCAGCAAAGAACGTATCACTCTTGGGTTAGCAACAGACCTCCTTTGGGCCGCAGTTTTTTTTTTACTTGTTTAGCCGACCCATTAGCAAACAGTCAGCTTGACTTGTCCTTTTAAAGGCCCACTTTGACCCTTCTGGCCCAGACCATAGCGCACCCTATTTGCACTGTGCTCACTTCCATCCCGTCCAGAAAAAATCGGATTTTTTACACCAATTAGATTTGCCAAATCACTAGCCTCAAAAAGGGACAGTGGTATATTAACAAAACCTTCTGGGTCTAATTGTAATTCTTGTAAATCGGGTTCTGTTTCCTTCCTTCATTTGGTGGCATCAAGACATTTCTCAGGATGGTTGTACACAACCAATTGGTTGGTTTTTACAGTCTCTTTGCACTTAACAAAGGGTTATCTTTGGTCACTAACAATTTCAAAAGGGTTAACCATCGGTGTATCAGTACCAAAATCTGACCCGATAGCAATATCTGTCCCAACATTTGTGTCCCCTCCCTCTTTGGAGCAACTTTGTGACTTAATAACACAACTTATACCCAAATTGATTTCAGGGAAAAGATAGTGACAATCTAAAAGTTCACAAGAGTCACAGAGTGGATGTTCCAAGGAAGGATTTGTTGGAGTTATATCCTAGAAATCAATATTTAATGACTTATTTTCTTAGTTTATGTTAATGATGATATTTGATCATTTGTTCCTAGAGTTTATTATTGACAGATCATTCAGGTTGAGGATCTGAATTGTAGATCTCTATGGATCATTCATTAGAATGACAATAATAAATCTAAATCGTCCGTAATCTTGATAATTAACAAGGAACATTGATTATCATAAAAGATTAGTATGCAAGTTAAGTGATGATTAAGTTCTACAAATCATAGGTAAGGAGTTACCAACTTAATTGCATATGTATATGTTATTGGAACATAGTACAGGATTTGACCCAATGAAATAAACATATGGATTGTGTTATGTGTCATTGTTTATTTCATACGAGTTTGATTCTAAGTTTGAGATGCTCGACTTTTCCACATGAGGATAGGTTCAATAAATATCGTCTAACGTTGATTCCTGATAAAGGCTGCTATAAGGACTTTATTTATGTTCTCTTGAATTGTGCGGGGAAAAGTTGTTCATCAAGAAAACCGTATGTCCCTCATTAGTATACCTAGTAAGTGATGATATCTGTTTAGGCCCTTTGATGGAGTTGGATCGTATGCATGCAAACTAGACGATCAACTCTAGATCAAGAAATGTATAATCTGCAAGAATGACACACTCCTATCTTGGATTATACAATGATATCATGTGACATAAGAATCAGACAAGGAAATACTTATATTTCTTGTGCAGGATTAAGATATTGTAACGGTACATTATTTATGCGAATTGGGAATTATAACGTGTTGCTAGATACCGCTTATGATTATTGAAAATAAATAACGATTTATTTTCATGGCCAACATAGCATAAATCCTCAATAGGGTCGCACAAATAGGACTCTAACCACACGGTGCATTATTTGTTTATTTACAACAGTGAGTGTTGCGAAATATGATAAGTTGATTAATTAATTATATACCGTTGTGAACCGTTATAATTAATTAAGTCAAAAGGATCATATGGAAACAAATTAATGCATTAGCTAATCCAAAGTTAATTATTAATGAGTTAATAAATAATTATGTTCAACACACTTTAATTAGTTTGAGCTATTTGGGCTTCTAGTTATTTAATTAATTAAAGGTCCGATTTGAGGAAGGATGAAGGAGTAATTAATGGGATGGTTTATTGGGCCATTGCAACATTTGATGTAGCCCAAAATGGCCCTATTAATTTCAGCTAGAGCCCTAGTGGCATACTTGTAAATAGTTCAAAAAGAGGATGAGAGTTGTTGGCTATATAAAGGGGTCACCTCTTGGGAAAGCCCTAGCCTCCATCCACATTCTCTCTCCTCTCTTTCTAGCTGCCCCCTTCTTCTTCTTCCTCTCTTGCTCATGTGTTGAGCTCCATTCCTTCTTCTCCTCCATTAAAATAGTTAATAGGAAGAAGAGGTTCATAGAGGGGATTAGCTATGAGCTCTTGAAAGCTAGCACTTTCAAGGAGCTCGTGGTTAGCTCCTTGGTGGGCTTGAGGCGCCATAGATGGTGGAGGTGGTGGACCACGCACCCCATCGACTCCCATGCCATAGAATCGAGCCTATTTGTTGCTACACAAAGAGAGGTATAAATCTCCTACTCTCATCTTGAAATGCTTGTGAATGATATTGAAACCTAGATCTCTTGTGTTTAATTGAGTTTATGGCTAAATGGTTGGCTCAAAAATCGAAATTGAACACTTTTTAACAGTGGTACCAGAGCACAAGGTCGGTTTTAAGTCATTTTGCACATTAATTAGATGAGAAATGTGTAATTAGTTGAGTAATTAAGTTGTTGCCTTTGTTTGCTATCTGGAACTCTGTTTTTTCCGAGTTTTTCTGTGTTTTTCGCATAGCAGAGTTTTCGATTTGATTTTTTCTTTTGATGTATTTGAAAGAAGGACAAATTGTGAGCATTTTTCACTGGTTTCACTTTAATCCGAGTTGTTATGGATTTTTAGTGAATTTTCTCGTGACGGTGCGCAGGACTGGTTCCTGTGCGACCAGATCTGAGTTTGTGGGTATTATTTGAGTTATCTTGATAAAGAGAACCTAATTTTATTGGCTAGGAATTAAGTAGATTTGGAGTACTTTCTTCCATACCAATTTGATTGTTTGGATCGAAGTCTTTCTATTTTTTTGAAGCATTGAAAGACAAGAACGGTCTGATTGGTTTTCTGTACCAATTGGATTGTTTTGAAAACTGGTATTGATTGAGACTTTTTATAGAAAAAGTGTTTAAATAGAAAACTTCCTTTTGAAGTCCTGAATCCATGAAAATTAATTTCATATCAATCGGACCAGTTTTGGTGCCCCAACCACTCAAAATCAATTTCATCGACGTGCTGTTCCAGAACAGGGGACTTGTATTCAAACCCCTCAAACTTGATGATTTTGAATGAGTAAAATTGGAAAACTTTCATGGTTACTAGCCATGCACTGGTGGTTGTTTACTGTAAAAATTTTTTGCATTAAAAATTTTTGGAAGATGGTCAAACAGTCCAAAAGGTTGAGGCCAAAACCTGAAACTTTAAACCGGTGTTTTAATACACAACTTGAAGTTTGTTAATTTTGGTTCTCCCGATTGGTAAATGATCTCTTCTCGAAATTTGAACAGGTAGTTTGTCTCTTGATAAGGATTGCTCATGATTGTTTCTGGATTTTTTGGAGACCAAAAAATTTCTTGATTTTTTCGGGTCTCGTAGAATTAAAGGTGTTTGTTCTAATTAATCAAATAGTTGATATGTTAATTAGAACTCTCCTTGCTGTCATCCATTGGATTTTTTTGAATGTTGATTTTATCAAAGGGTTTAAACAATTAGTTGTTTGAATGTTAAACTCTCTTTGTATGAAAAAACACAAATTAGCAAACAATACGCAAAGATACTTAAGAGCTCACTAGTTATGAACAACTTAGACATATATTTGTATATTGTGCTAACTTGTTTTTTAGGAGGATGTGGGTTTGATATGGCTCAAGATTTCAATGCCTTGTGTGTTGTAAAATATTGTGAATGCATGTGATTGGTTGTAATGTAGCCTAAGGTGCCTTGATAATTAATAATTGATTAATTCTTGATGTAACTTGTGAGGCTTGTATGCCCCTAAGGCCTAGGCGGATTTTAGGATTTTATCACATGTATTTATTTCCCTTAATTATTAGATAGGATCTTAGTAATTAGTGAGAGGGTTTGATTAGATTAGTTTCGTTACATGGAGATGCGACGAAGACTAATGCAAGCGGGAGCCATATAAACCCACGACAATGCTTGAAATGCTTATGTTATGTGATTGTTTGTGAATGCCTTTAATTGTCATAGGTAGGTATGGGTGTATGCTTACATGACCACCAAACAAGAGTCACATAATTGCTTTGTCCCAAATACGATTAAGTTAAATCGTCCTCCTTCTCTCTATCCCCCTCACGTCAATTGCCAATCATGGCGCGGTCCGCCATAGCGAACGTCATGGTTGTCAAGCTTGATAGTCGGGGTACAAATGAAAAGATTTGTTAGGAGCAAATAGAGAGAGGTTGCTTATCGATGGACCCAACAAGTTTTCTTGGACATCGGGACGAAGTTTGTAAATATACTTAGATATTCACAAACCAAGAATCGTATGGTTGATATGATTGGTTGGAGAACCTACCTTGTCTAGTTAAGTAGGGTGTCGTGCCATAGCAGGCTCTACTTGATGAAAACGGGGATCTTGGAAAACCAACTACATTGGGACATTAAATAAATGTAGTGAGAGTTTTGTTTATTATTATAAATAAAACATTGCATAAACTAAATAACCTTAAATTAAAATTGTTATAGATATTAAATATGTTAATTTCGTTGCGATCAATCTTTGGAAAACGACAAGCTCGTTTCTAAGGTATTTACTTGGAAAAGTAATACCGATTCCTAAGACATGTTCTTGGAAATGAGAAACTTGAGCAAGTTTAATCCCAAAAACGTTCCTCGACTTCCCGAACATAACTTCGCAATGATTGATTAGTTTCGACGAAAATTATTCAATAAAGCGAATGCCTATATCCTTTTAGAAGTTCTAGACTTTTGAATTGGAGAATTCATAAGGACTAGACTAGACTACTACACTCTCATCCATTTACTCAAGAAGACGTTCTTAGAGAAAGTAAATATAGACTCAATCATTTATGATCGAGTAATAGAGTGTGAGTTAACCAAGAGACTCTTCTTATAAGAAGATAAATATTTCATTAGCTTGCGAACCGAAAGGTTTGAGAAGCTAATTGACAACTAGAGATATTAAGATCTCCAATATCAAGGATTGTTGATGTTGTCATACAATCTCTTTCTATGGATAAAGGATATATTGTTCGCACACTTGTTAGTGCTAAAAGTAATTGGTTAAGTATTAAAGGAATACTTCACCAAGATATGAGTTGAAACTTTGAGACCCTCACTAGTGACCGTGTGTCACATGAGATGTTTCATTTGCCATTTATGGGAGGCATTTGAAAGGTTGTCCGAAATACCATGATGTTCTAAACCTTAAGATATTTGTCGTTCAAATTATCTCACTATCTCTAATTCACACTAGTAATTAGGTGCTAGTTCATGTGCTCGCATTTAACGAAATGTGTAGGCAATGATGAATAAGAGAAAGTTCGAGATAAGTAAAGTAAACTCCGTTTTGGAAATGGCTTATACGTCTAAGCCGCTACCATTGAATACGTAGAGTTATCTTTACTAAATAAAGAGTTTGTTTAGGAATTTGAGGTTGTATACCTTACTCCAAACATCTCATAAAACCTTATCTCCGTTTCATATTTGATGATGGATGATCATATTTTGTAATAGAGAAATATTGTTCTCTTATTGTTATGAATTTATGTATAAGATTTCATGCATCTTGATTGAATTTGCCTGAAATAGATAAACAAATTTTGAATGACAAATGTGTAAGACTTCACATAAAGTATTTAACTTTTATATAAAATAGTCGCTTAGTCAAATATAAACAAGAATCGCATTATGAGAGTCTACGTAACATGGAGCTCGTAAATCAATTCGATTGCAAATCAATTGAAATTCATGCGAATCGTGTTTGTTAAAAGACAAAAGCGCCTTTGAACTACGAAGGTTTAAAGGACAAGTAACTTTATTAAGACTTATACATATTGATGTATATAGACCTATGGGTACTTGTGCAATTGAAAGGTTGTTGACACTTTATCACTTGACCAACGATCATTGTAGATATTAACGTATCTATTTGATATGGTATAAGTATGAATCTTTTGACAAGATCAAAAGGATTTCAAGAGTAAAGTTGAAAAACTATTCAATAAAAGCAAAAGTCTTAAGATAGATCATGGTAAATAGTTAAGTCATATAGTTTGATATATTACCTAAAGAGTATGAAAGATGTTTCACAACTTGCTCCGTGAGGAACATTAGAAGAATGTATCCAATAATGGAGGTATCGAACATTGTTTGATATAGTTCGATCGGTAATAAATCAAATTGACTTGTTCGACTCATGTAAGAGATTTATGTTTGAGGACAATATTGTTTACACTGAATAAAAATTCCATCGAAGTCTATTGAGAAAGATATCTTACGAGATTCGATCTCTAGGTATATTGTTTCTCAAGGTTTGGTGTAGAGAAGCTTATTTGAAGGTTCGATTGATTGATAAGCTTGGATCCAAATAAGACGCTTAATATTATGTAGGATATCTTGAACTAACCGAAAGGTACTACTTCAACGAATATGATAAGAACAAAGTAGTTGTTGCTCATCATAACGTAACCTTGAAGAATGATATTCTCAAGAAGAAGTAGTGGGAGTAAAGTGAGCATTAAAGGAGTTTATGCGTCACTACAAAAAATACATTTATAGGAAACTTGTCACTCCATACATGGTGCTTAGTGGGAGTTGAGCGGAACTTTATTCACAAGTAGTTGTGAAAGGAAGAAGTTTTTAAGCACGCTTGCTTCTAAAGAGTACTCAAACATCTCACAAATGGATGATGTTCGAGAAACTCGTGCAATATATTAGGATCAAGAACTTACTCTACAAGATGTTGTAGAAGTAGTTCATTGACCTTAAGCACCAATCCTACAAAGATCAACGAGAGTGAATTGCCTAAACTGAAAGGTACATAGGCTTCACAACATCCTCGTACTTGACATATGAGGATCCGTTGATAAATAAAGAAGCGATGGAAAGATCCGATTCGACAAGTATGGTTTGAATCTGTATGATCTTTAAGTGCAATCCATACATATAACAACAAGGTATAGACCTTGATTGATGTTCAAGAAGGAGCGATCCATCTAGAACATTTGGATCTTTAAAGGAAAGATAGATATGGATAGCAAGTCGACTATGTACAAAACAAAATTTCATGATTGATGCTATGTCTAAGTCGATAACAAGTTGACCATGTACAAAGCACGGCTTCTCGCTTGTAGCTGTCTATAAGTCAATAAAGATCATTCTAGCAATAGTTATATTTCGTATATATAGATATATGGAAAGATACATCAAAACTGCCTTTTTCGATTGAATGAAGGAAGTTGTTGTGTATTTAACACAAACCGAGGATTTGTTGTATTGCTAGAAACACATATATATGCTTTAAGGATCCATTAATGGATTGAAGCAAGTATTGTGGAAACTTGAATAAACATTTTGACAAGGAAGTCAACGAGTTGAACTTCGTCAAAAAGGATATCTTGTATAGACAAGATAGTCAGTGGGAGCATGATTGTGTTACATGTATTGTACAAGATACAAGACATTAATTGGGAAAAATATTAAGAAAATGAATATTGTCAAGATCTCACTGGAGAATGTTTTCTCAATTGAGAACTTGGGGCAAGTCTCCTAAATCCAAGGAAACAACATCTATGGAGATAGATTATGATGGATGTCAGGTTTGAGCAAAAATGTGCTAGTTACACGAAAAGATAGACTTCTGTAAAGGATGTCTAACCACGTTGTATGGCATACACTTGAGTTCGACTCGGTGTGTTGCAACTCAATTCGAGAAGAGTGCACGATATAATTCGAGCATCCTTCTGTTATGAGTTTCATTACATACGCCATACTTATGCACATACCCCTATGTGTTGTACCCAAGGAGTATGACAAGCAGTTGTCAACTGGATATAAAGAAAAACACGTTTGGACAATAATCGAGAATATCTTCGAGTATCTTATGAGAAAGAATGATATATTTTTTCACTTCTAAAAAAGCTCATATAAATTGTTATATTGATGCTAGTTTTTGAAAGATTTATATAAATACAATTGAGCTACTTATTTTATTTTAAATGTGGTGTTGTAAATTTAGAAGGTGTTCTAAATGGGATATTACAACCGTTTCCGTCACCAAAATAAAATATATAGCAACTTGTGAAGCAATGAAAGAATGTAGTATGGATCGATAAGTTTTCAGTCAAGCTAATATGGTTCTATGCATCTCGAACCATAGCTTAAACTTGAAGAACCCAATATTAAATTGGTGATCCAACTAAGATCTATGACGATGGCACTTGATCTCACATGATGATGATCAATAACACATATATAGGAGTATATATGTATATAGGGTCAAACAAAATTGGATAGGTTCGCGGACACAGCGAACACTCTAACTTAAACTCTACCTTAAGCGATATACGAGATGCAATTGTGCATCCATGCGTGATGGACGTATGAGTAACTTGCTTTAAGTGTATTATTTCTTTTGAGGTTCGAGACATGTATATATATGGATATATGACATTGTTCTAAATTCTTCACTGGCTAGAAGTCACTATTGATTGACTCTAGGCCAAGTGGGAGATTGTTGGAGTTATGTCCTAGAAATCAATATCTAATGACTTATTTTCTTAGTTTATGTTAATGATGATATTTGATCATTTGTTCCTAGAGTTTATTATTGACAGATCATTCAGGTTGAGGATCTGAATTGTAGATCTCTGTGGATCATTCATTAGAATGACAATAATAAATCTAAATCGTCCGTAATCTTGATAATTAACAAGGAACATTGATTATCATAAAAGATTAGTATTCAAGTTAAGTGATGATTAAGTTCTACAAATCATAGGTAAGGAGTTACCAACTTAATTGCATATGTGTATGTTATTGGAACATAGTACAGGATTTGACCCAATGAAATAAACATATGGATTGTGTTATGTGTCATTGTTTATTTCATACGAGTTTGATTCTAAGTTTGAGATGCTCGACTTTTCCACATGAGGATAGGTTCAATAAATATCGTCTAACGTTGATTCCTGATAAAGGCTGCTATAAGGACTTTATTTATGTTCTCTTGAATTGTGCGGGAAAAAGTTGTTCATCAAGAAAACTGTATGTCCCTCATTAGTATACCTAGTGAGTGATGATATCTGTTTGGGCCCTTTGATGGAGTTGGATCGTATGCATGCAAACTAGACGATCAACTCTAGATCAAGAAATGTATAATCTGCAAGAATGACACACTCCTATCTTGGATTATACAATGATATCATATGACATAAGAATCAGACAAGGAAATACTTATATTTCTTGTGCAGGATTAAGATATTGTAACGGTACATTATTTATGCGAATTGGGAATCATAACGTGTTGCTAGATACCGCTTATGATTATTGGAAATAAATAACGATTTATTTTCATAGCCAACATAGCATAAATCCTCAATAGGGTCGCACAAATAGGACTCTAACCACACGGTGCATTATTTGTTTATTTACAACAGTGAGTGTTGCGAAATATGATAAGTTGATTAATTAATTATATACCGTTGTGAACCGTTATAATTAATTAAGTCAAAAGGATCATATGGAAACAAATTAATGCATTAGCTAATCCAAAGTTAATTATTAATGAGTTAATAAATAATTATGTTCAACACACTTTAATTAGTTTGAGCTATTTGGGCTTCTAGTTATTTAATTAATTAAAGGCCCGATTTGAGGAAGGATGAAGGAGTAATTAATGGGATGGTTTAATGGGCCATTGCAACATTTGATGTAGCCCAAAATGGCCCTATTAATTTCAGCTAGAGCCCTAGTGGCATACTTGTAAATAGTTCAAAAAGAGGATGAGAGTTGTTGGCTATATAAAGGGGTCACCTCTTGGGAAAGCCCTAGCCTCCATCCACATTCTCTCTCCTCTCTTTCTAGCTGCCCCCTTCTTCTTCTTCCTCTCTTGCTCATGTGTTAAGCTCCATTCCTTCTTCTCCTCCATTAAAATAGTTAATAGGAAGAAGAGATTCATAGAGGGGATTAGCTATGAGCTTTTGAAAGCTAGCACTTTCAAGGAGCTCGTGGTTAGCTCCTTGGTGGGCTTGAGGCGCCATAGATGGTGGAGGTGGTGGACCACGCACCCCATCGACTCTCATGCCATGGAATCGAGCCTCTTTGTTGCTACACAAAGGGAGGTATAAATCTCCTACTCTCATCTTGAAATGCTTGTGAATGATGTTGAAACCTAGATCTCTTGTGTTTAATTGAGTTTATGGCTAAATGGTTGGCTCAAAAATCGAAATTGAACACTTCTTAACAGGATTAAGAACCTGTTTAGTCCGGCCCCGTATTTTGTCTCTTCTCACCCCTGCTGGCATCTTTATTGCTATCACAAGAGTTTCTTTCTTTCTGTACAGGATCAGCATTAGCATGACGCTTAAGGAAACGATGTGGCATGGCATGTGTGTCCTTGTCCCCTCGCTGTGAGGTATCTCTTGACCCTTGCCCAGTTGCATCTTCATTGAGAAGCTATTTTCCATCCCTGAGATCAACCGTGACATGTTGGTCACCCCACTCTTGAGAGCGCTTAATTTCCTCCCTTTCACCCTTTTAAAATCGCCGCTACTTGTGGTGGCAGGGCCGAGGGATTTACCCCCCGAAAGATCTCTTTGAATGACTTAATGTTAAGTGTGACTGTCTCCCTGTCAATTAACCATCATCTTGGGCCTGTCGCCATATCGGGTACTACCCGACCTCTCCCCTCTGGTTGTGCAGCAGTCACTACCGGTCTCTCAGCCAGTCGAATTATTTTTTTTGGATATGAAGGGAGATTTGTCACCTTATAAATAGGTGTTTGAACCCATTTTTTTGCTCGTACAACAACCGGAGCATCAAGGCCTCCAGCTGACATTATTAAGTTTTCTAGGCACCTTCCTCAAATCTGGAGTAGCCACCACGACACTCCAGTAACTCAGGCTACCCATGCTGCTAGAGTCAACCGACCCTAGGTAAACCCCAAACTGCCCCACTGCTTGGCTAATAGGTCCTCATGCGAAAAGTCTGGAGGGATTCCAATCAGATCAACCAAAATCTGAAATCCAGGTATATTCACTGTTGTGTCAAGGAGAGGAGACCATAGCTGAACCGAGAAACCCCTTTCCCAAAGTCTATCTAGTACAGCTTCCCCCAAAGCAGTGGGGCAGTTTGGGGTTTACCTAGGGTCGGTTAACACTAAAGCCGGATGCTTGTGCCATACTAGTGGAGACTAAGAGTCGGGCAACCTCATCCAGGGACATATCTTTGGATTCCAAAGGTATAGTAAGAACCAGGCGTCTCTTGAGTCTCTCAGCTTCCGCAAAAAATGCCTCATCTCTAGAAAAGTAGCAGGTAATAGAGTCAGGCCTCTCTAAATCATCAGGCATGACTGCTTTGTCATCGCCTGGGACCGCGAGCAGTTTACTGAAGGGGGGTTCCTCCCTTGAGCAGTGAACCAGCGGTTGGGCCAAGTCCGGATTAGGAGGGTTGGGGCGCTGGGGCGACATAGAGGCTGTGGCTGGCGGCGTGGGCAGGAGGGCTCCCTTCTTGCAGGGCCTGTAGTTGTGTCCATGGTCTCCACAGCGTGCACATCTCTCAGGATTCGTGTAGATCTTGGCATAGTGGCCATGCTCGAAGCACTGGAAACATCTCTTTCCACTCTTTAGCTGAAGGGGACGGCGGAAAGGGGAGCTTCTCTAAGCTATTAGGAGGGAAGGCCACCGTAGGGGGTGGTAATGGGGTGGTGTGAGCTAGTCTAGGAAGGGGTTTGGTGGGAAGGATGGGGCTTTGTGTTAGAGGAGGAGGGGTAGTTAGGGGTCTGAGTCCACCGGAGAGAGGGAGAGATTCTCTTCCGGTTCCGGACGAGGGTCCATTCCTCGGATTGGGTCGCCTGAGCTGCTTGGTTCGCCGCACAATCGCTTTTGTACGGAGAGCGAAACCCTAGACCCCTCGTCACGCCTCCCTATTTAGTTACTCCCAAACAATAGCAAAAGCAGATCTAAATATTATTTACTCCCTTACATGTATTAGATACTCACTTATACTGATTATTTACTCTCTTATAATATTTAGTTACTCTCAAACAATAACAGAATCAGATATGAACAGTGATTTAAATAGCGGTATTTAGCGGCGCAATAGCGTTTCCGTCTGTCAAATGCTACGCTGCTAAATAAATAAGTAAATTTAGCGTTTTTGACTATAGCGGTTCGTTAGCGGTAATTATCGATTATATATCGGGTATTAGCGGTATATAGAGGAAGTTTAGCACAATCTGAAAGTTTCTGCATATATTGGGCATTTGGGCAATTTATGACAAGTTAGAGATTTCATTTGATCTTTATAGCTGGGCCCAATATAGATTGACCCGCCTTCCCTCAATGCCTCAACAAAATTGGAAACAAATCGTAAAATCAAAGAAGAAATTGAATGACAGTTTAAATAAATGGAATGAGGAAGATTACTCAGAGTCATCTTCGGATTGAACACTCAAGGGTCAATGAATAAACGGAATGATAGTTTTTATTTTGATGTCGTCTTTTTTGTTTAAATAAAATAATGTCAATGATTGAACTCAGAGTCATCTTAGTTACCATATGTGTTTTGTATTAAAATCGTCAATTGCACGGTTTTATATTTTTGAATTTAAGAATGCAATAACGTAGGTTTAATTACAAACAGTATATGAACATATATGGCGCAGTTACTTTCTACAAACAGTATATATAATGTTTATTTAGATTGTAAAGTATATATAATGTGCATATTTTGGATCTATATTTTCAATCTGCTATGATCCGATAGCGGCCAATAAATAACCGCTATCTGCTATCCGCTATGACACGAGCCTATCCGCGACAGAACCGCTAACCGCTAACCGCTATTTAAATCATTGGATATGAATGTTATTTACTCTTTTATATATATTAGATACTCCTTTGTAGTTATGTAGCTACTCCCAAATAATAACAGAATCATATTTAAATATTATTTACTCCCTTATATGTATTAGATACTCTCTTATGCTAATTATTTACTTGCTTATAGTTATTTAGTTACTCTCTTACATATATTTGCAGAATCAAGAAGAAAAGGAATAATAAGAATGAGCAGATGAAGAGGAAAAGAGAAAGAATGGAGAGATAGGGAGAGGTGCAAATCAGAGGAGTTAGTGAGGAGATAGAGGAGAATGAAAAGTGTGCATGAGATCTAGAGAGGAGAGATCTCACGGTTGAGGGAAAGAGATCAAGAGATCAGAGGAGGAGTGCAACAAGGGGTGTGAGGAGGTAGATCGCTCGTGAGGGGAGAGAGGGCACACATGAAGGTGAAGGGAAGGAGATCGCAAGTGAGGGGAGAAGGATCGCGTAGGGGTGAAGGTGAGGGGAGCGCAACATGAAGGGGAGGGTGAGGGTAGAGCGCAGCGTGAATCTAATTGCTTGATTGCACAGAAGTCTGATTATCTTAAGTAATTATCATTTCTAAAATATGAGAATTACTTTCGACAATCTACTGATTGCGCAATCAAACAATCAGTAGATCACTCCCCTATCTTCGCTCACTTCCCCTCCCCTCATCTGTCTCTCCTCAAGTGTGATTTTCACCCTCACGCGACCCTTCTCTCTCCCTCCTTTTGGAAGTTATCTTCTCTCTACTCTTTATCCCCTACTGTCAATTTCTCTCTCGTTCATCATCTCCTTCTCGCTGTCCATATCCTCTTGCTTATTTTTGCTTACTGTCAAACCTGAAATTCATGTAAGGAAGTAACTAAAAAAGTATATGGATTATATTTTATTAAACATAAGAGAGTAACTAATAAGTTTTTATGTATATCTGAAAAAATGAAATAAATAATAAATATAATGGAGTAAGTAATAAATAATAAGGGAGTACCTAATAATTACAAGTGAGTAACTAATAAATTTTAATATGTACCTAATAAAAGAAGTAACTAATAATTTCAAGAGAGTAAATAATATATATCAAGTGAGTACCTGATAAGTGTAAGTATGTTGTTGATTTAACGGCGTAACTAATAACTACGAGGGAGTAAATAATAAGTATTAGAAAATAAAAGTCCTACAAATACTATTATATTCTTTTCTATAGTTAATTTAAAATAAAGGCCCTCAGTATCTTATTGTATAGTGTTTAGTATACAATTATAGAATCAAAGAGACTATATAGCTTTATAGAAACTTATACTCATATTTTACTTCTGACATCTGCTCATGAAGTTGAGCGCTAGAAAAGGAAATACAAGATAATTCACGTTTTAGTTACTTATATTAGTACAATAAAATTTGTTATCCTAAACCCTTTGCAGAAAACATGCTTTTATATTTCTTACTATTATACGATGTCTAAAACTAAAAACTCATGCTACTGAACATATCTAACTCATTGTAACACATATCAATGACATCAATATTATAAATAAAGATGTGTGAGTGTCGGAATCCTTTAGTTAAATATCATCCGGCACTCCAAGCATTGTGAAGTTGTGCAATAGCATTTTTTTATTTCTGTAATGTGATACTTTGTAACTAATTGTGTGTCAGGTGTTATTGCTCATAAAACTGACTCGATTTAACATCAGATAATAATTTGGCAATACATTGTTTTATTTCTGATTTTGTGACCCCTTCCTATTTTCATTTTTATCATTCCATCTCTTTTGTGTTTCTTAGAATCCCTCTCCACCTTAATTTCTTTTCATCATCATTTCTTAATTTCGATTTACAAAATATAAATTAAATTCATTCAATTGAAAATAGAAAAGACATCAAATCTTTTACAATATAGAGTATTGCTATTGTGAACCATGGTGCACATAGGGCTCCGTGAACCATGACCGTTTGATCGGTGGTTCACTAATTATCGTCCAAAAACGGAAAGTTTTAAAAAATTCGGAAAAAATAGCAAAAAAATTCCAAAAATTATAAAATTTGGTTTCATATGAGATTTCAGTATATAGATTGGATTGGTTAATTTAGATTTGTCAAATTATAAAACCACCGATCAAACGGTCATGGTTCACGGAGCTCTCTGTGCACCATGGTTCACCATAGCTATTCTCTATATATATATATATATATTTATTTATTTAAGTCATTTATAAACATATTACATTTCATGAATAATATCAATATAATATAAATCATATTAATCATATTATTTCAGATAACTATAACTATTTTTACACATATATAATTTTTTTCTTTAAATTGATCAAACTCTTTAAATTTAATCAAAACAAATTACCCACAATAACTAAACTATATTTCTAAAGATAAATATATCTTAACCATATATCTAAAAATGAACATAATTAAACTATAGAAATATAATAAAAATATTCTTATTATAGATATCTACATCGGGCGCTCGATATGCCCTTCTAGTAAGTGCATAAAAACCACCCATTGAATGAGACTACACTCTTGTGCCACCTCCATTGAACGAGACTTCACTCCTTGTGCCACCTCCCATTTTTCTCCTTTTCTAGGTTGACTATTAAGTTGATTTTCCTATTATCTTTCAAGAACTTTTAAGAGGGATGATGGGTTTCGGTTTTGTGTGCAAAGAGGAGAAATAAAGAAGGTAAATGGCGATGGCAATCAGGAAAGTGAACCGCCCTTAGTGGGCGATTTCCACAAGAAGGCATCATGTAATTTTTTTGAATAAACTCAATGGATCGCTAATTGTTTGTACCAAAGAAACACCCAGACATTAGGTCTCACTTAACATACTAACATTTTTTTTTAAAGTACCAAATGCAAGAAATTACTTGAAGAAGTTTCATTTATTGAAAATACAAAAACCGACCTTAATTTGCGAACTAGATTTATTTCGTATCCACAATTGATTTGCTACTTTGTAAGTCTAATGAAATATTTCTGACGGCATAGAAACCAAGGAACGGTGCAAGAATTTTTTTTAAAAAAAAAATAAGAATTATTTTGATGAAATTTTTTTTAGAAGTTAAATCTGACAAAATTTCAGAAATTCAAATATCATGGTCATAAATTTCAAACTTTGTAAACAACAGAAAAATCAAGTGTAATACCCTTCCCTCCTTAAAAATGAATTCGAGGACGAAATTTTTTTATACTTGTTTCATATCAAATATAGATAAATTTAAATATTTCAAACAATAAAGTAAGATATGCAAGGAGAGGGCATGTGGAGCAGGAGCATGATCTAACAAATCGAGCAATAAAAGGAGGTTTGGTGTTTCCTGATGTGATGCAACAACATTATCTGCTGCCAGATGCTTTTACCTGGAGTTGATGACCATAGATTCCCTTTGCTTAATTTATGTGATGTCTCTTTTTTTTTAAATAATTGAAGATTCTAAGAACGTGGAGTCCAACACAGATGATCAATTGTTCCGTCGTTATTTTAGAGGTACCGGATTCAATCTAGCTAGATGCGGAAGAGAAATAAACTCTAATTTACAAAGTGGGCTAAAGCCTCTATAAATAAGTAGTCTCTTATTTCAAAAAATTGAAGGCTCTATGTTTACTTTAAACTTGGTTGTTTTTTAGGTTGACAACAATACTTCATCAATGTGGTTAGGTTCAATTTTTGTTGTCGTTTCCTCCCTTAATACTGTATTATTGTATAGATCTTGATTTTAAGTAATCAAGCATTCAAGTCTTTGGGTTTTCTTTCAACAAAAAAAAAAAAATTCGAACAAGTATAAACAATCAATAATTTCATTTGAGAAATCAAAATTTCAAATCAACATATCAATACGGCATTACAAGCAATAAAATTCACCTATTATTGCAATCAATCTCAACAAAGAAACTTTTATTAAAACTATCAAGCTTTAATAGTACTTATATTCTAAAATAAAAGCAATATAAATGCACAACGCACACATCTGTAATATACATTACATACTATTTTACATGTAGAAACTTCATTATTTAAAATCTCAAATAATTTCAATTGTATTAGTTCAACTAATTTAATTTTTTGAACTAAGATTCCCATATTTTATGAAAACAACCCTCATCCTAGCCCCGCTCGTACGTTCTAGTAGTCTAGTTAGGTAACTAAACCTTTCTCTGATACTACTTGTGACATCCCGTCATATCCCGTGTCTGAACAACACGTGATGGAGGGCTCGCCGCGAATGCCCATGCACACGCAATGCTTAACTAAGGCTAATCTATGTTATAATTTATAAATTACATTTTATTATATATATTTATTATATATGTCCAATCTAAATTTAAAAATACTTACTTAAAAATAAATACTATAATAGTTTGGTTCACAGTCTGGTTCATATAGGTTACTAACCACATAATCCAATGGACCGCTACTCATAGCGTTGTCCAGCACTCGATTTGAAATCTGAAACTCACAACCAATTGTGGAAATAATGCAAAAGCAAAGAGTGAGATAAATATAATTTATCCTAGTGCAATTTTTTGTTCCAGACACATAAATCTCATTGATATATGTTCAAGAACTAACTACTATACCAATTTAAAATAATAAAGTATACAAGCAAATACAAAAACATATCAATTAACAAATATGATCATTTATTAAGAGATTTAATGCAAAGAAGCGCACCTACTTATTTAATTTCCAATCCAAATACGATTTAACATTTCAAAAGTCGGCTCAATTTGGACAGCTATCTAATAAAAGTCTAGTATCACAGCTGATCGGTCAGTTCAGAATCATATATCGCGAGTCTCCTTATCAGAGGGCTATCAGCGATTACAGTCACATATATTCAGATATCACGAATCACCTTCTAAGAGGATTAACAACAGTTCACTATCGCACCGTAAATCATCTTATCTGGGAGTTATCAACGGTTGATAGCACGATTTAGACAATCAGATAATCAAAAGTACTACATGTCGAGAACACTACTAGATTCAGAATATAAGCACTTACTTCACGATATACAGCCCGGTCAAGATGCAACCCAAACCCCGTACAAAAAAAGAGAGTGTCTATTGAATCGCACAAGCAATACATATAATAATTTTAAATTGCCAAGTGGCAACCATTCAATATGCATATAACAATAATAATAATAATCAAATATAAATATTCAAATATGGCATATGAGAATTTAGCAATTTAAAATATGCAAATGCAAAGCAGTTCAACTTCTAGCATGCAAATTAAAATTGGTGTGAAATCTGCACCTGTCAAACAAGCAATATATAACAAGAAAGGAAAATATAGCCAAGTGATCCTATACCGCTTCTGTCATATTGGTTGTCCCCGTCTCTGACCCTCGACCACTTGTTTCTATACGAAATAAAATACTAAGTAAGTTCTATTTCAAATACAAAACTAATGTTTACCTTTATACAAAACAGCCCTTAAGTAGTGCTTGTTTATGTGGTCGGTTTGGATATATGCACTTGTGATTTTCACTTTACATAAATATATGGTAAACTAGGATATTAAATAAATATTGTACCATTCGATACCAAGGGACAAAATTATATCTTTGTAACAAAATCCTTTGTATCTTATACAATATTTTTCTACGTAAACTAAATATCCAATAACAGTATTTTAAACACTGTAGTTATCAAAATTTGCCCAAGTAATGTCAACAACTAAGATTGAAATCCGTTTTAAACATACTTTTCTAATTAGACACCATATTTTTTTCAATATTGATCTAAGGCAAAACCTAGGTCAAAATAAAACCTCGACTCTACCGATCTAATCTTATGTGGTACAGCTTGAGGGTCGAATCCACAAGGACGGTACAATTGAGTACTAAACTTTAGTTTCTCACGAAATCTAGACAAGACAATTTTTGGTGTTTTTGGTATTTAAGAAGATAACTATCTAAATGCAATAAAGTAAGGTTTTTTTGGTGTTTTAGATGATAAAATATGCAAGGTAATGCCTTAGGGGGCTTAGTTTCATCTATAATTAGGTCATGGAGTGTCAAACCACCAACTTTTGCTGCTGGACTCGACTTATGCGGCACAAAAAACCACCATTTGGCCTACTGTTCTTGGTTTCCCAGCCAAACAGCCAGCCGAATGACTACTTTGGACGTCGCATACTCCACGTAAGTGTTGTATTCTTGGTCCATGCTTATTACCACGTGTTGTGAAGGGTTTGGTGACAATACCTAAACTCGCTAATCCTCAACTTTCGCCTTTTGGACAAGGGTTTGGTGACAATACCTAAACTCGCTAATCCTCAACTTTCTCCTTTTGGACAAGGGTTTGGTACTTGATCTAACCTAACACCTCTTGAATCGCTAATCTAACTTTCGTTGGGTTGATTATTCAAGTTAACATGTTGTGGTTCTAGAGATATTTAACTAACTTTCGTTAATTAGAAACTTTGTCTTTCGACTTAGTTGGTTTATCTTTCGATTTCTAACCTATCTTATGATAATCTCGTTAATTAACCAATTAATTCAAATATTAAAATCCTAACTTAGACGTGCGCATTCATCAAGTAGGAAAAATGATCAACAAGTCAAATAACAAGATATGAAAATACCAACAAGCAAATCACAATAGTATCCTACATAAATCAAGTCTACAACATCCCTAATTATTAAATTACTCCTACATCCCTAAGACACAATGAAAACTAGCCTAACATGGTTGCAAAACAAATAATAACAATAATAAAACAAGATACAAACTCTATTCGATTGAATATAAAGAGAAAGGAAGAAATAAACCAAGTATCCCTTCAAACTCGAAATACCGAACGTCCGAAGTCATGGTTGGATCAGTTTTACCGCCGTCGCGTCTAGAATCGCTCCAAGATCACTGTCATGGTCGAGTGCTGCATGAAAAGGTGGAATCTCGCGCCTTTCGGTGCGAGAACGGCGGTGGAAAATAGATGGTGTGGTGAGATCCCCTTCTCCAAGGCAGAGGAAGACTTTTTATAGTAGTTGGAGGCATACTAGGGCAGAAGGAGAAGTTTCCATTGGTTAAACCTTGCCAAACGTGGCTGTTCTGGGTTGTGTTCTGGATGTCCCGGGCCGAACAGTAGGCCGAATGGCCTCAAAATCGTCTTATCTTGCGAGGTATAAAGGCCAGGAACCTTTCTTAGATAGATGATAACTTGCCAAAACAACAATTTCTGTGTGATGAAAACTTGTATTTCGTGACCATTCGGTTGGGCATTCGGCAGAACAACAGGCCGAATGGGTCAAAACTGATGTGGGTTGAGAGCTACGCGGGCCAGGCATGAGTCATCTGGCTTGTACAATGTTGGAGCACGTTGTGTGAGGTCTTCATTCAATTCTCCAATTGATTTCCTTGCATCGTTTGCTCCAAAATCCTCGATTATTGAGTTATTTCCACCAAAAATCTACAAAATAGTCGAGAAGCAGTGGCAGTATCAAATTTTGGCAAATAGAGCATATAATCACAGTGAATATAATGGGTTGAGTCATAATTTAGGTGTAAAGTTCGGCCAAAACATCTATATAAATGAGAGATATCAAAGATCATCAAATTTTCATATGAAGACAAGTTAAAAAAAAATTAATTACAATTCTTTTGAAAACTTGAATGATAAAATTAAACCTATGAATTTTCAGTTTAAAAGAACCAAATTTCAGAAAGAGAAAAAATTTACAAGGAAGTTCAAAAATTTGTTAGAAATGCAATAATTTGGTTCAATTTAAAGAAATAATATTTTTATTAATCGTTTCTAATAACATGAAAAATTATATGTACTTGAAGTGAAAATTTCAGGTCTAGAAAGAAGAATTCAATTGACTCCAATTCATCATAGAGAAGTATATTTATGTTTGAAAATTCCAGCCAAAAAGAATTACTCGAAGAACCAACAAAATTGCAATTCGTATAAACTTATGAATAACTTCTCTAAAATGCAAATTACTTTGTTAAAAATAAAAGAGAGAATGAGTGATTACTAAGTTGAATGATGCTATAAATGAAGTGAGATGAGATTGGTGCCGATCTCACTCCCATCTTTAATTCCGTAGCACCCATTGAATGTGACTTCCACTCCTTGTGCCACCTCCCATTTTTCTCATTTTTCCTAGGTTGATTATTAAGTAGATTTTACTATTTTTTTTAATAAATTGGAATCAAATATTCCAACTTATTTTTAAATTAATTGTCTATGAAAGACCCCCATCCACTATAAAAAAGATGGTCTTTACGTAGATCTTTTTTACTACATTTTTCTATATATGTGTGTATCTTGTTCTAATGTAGCAAGTCTTTTTTGATATACTTAATGAATCTATTAATAGCTAATGTAGCAAGGTGCCAATCATAGATTTTATTTATGTGTTGGTATAACTTAAAACAAATCTAGTAAATTAATAATTTCTCTAGTTATATCTCCATTTTTTTTTTTCAAAATATGACTAAACTAAAATTTGTCTAGCAAGAAAATCTTGCAATATATCTAATTAATTATAAGAGTAGGTAAAAAGTCTAGCAAAAAAAAAGACCATATTTCTTATAGTGATTTAGATTTTGAACATGCGACCTTTCATTCAAGATATATTGCTTTTTATCACTAGATCAAGAACTCGTTCCAAGTGAATTTTACTATTATCTTTAAAAAACTTTTAAGAGGGATGATGGATTTCGGTTTAGTGTGCAAAGAGGAGAAATAAAGAGGGTAAATGGCGATGGAAACCAGGAAAGTGAACCGCACTTAATATTTAGTGGGCGATTTCCACAAGAATCATCATGTAAATTTTTTTGAATAAACTCTATGGATCATAATTGTTTGTACCAAACAAAAATCCAGACACTAGGTCCCACTTAACATATATACTAACATTCTTTTTTAAGTACCAAATGCAAGAAATTACTTGAAAAAGTTTCATTTATTGAAAATACAAAAACCGACCTTAATTTGCAAACTAGATTTACTTTGTATCCATAATTGATTTGCTACTTTATAATTCTAATGAAATATTTCTGAGGGCATAGAAATCAAGGAACGGTGCAAGAACGTTTTTTTTTAGAACTTAAAATAATTTTGATGAAAATTGTTTTAGAAGTTAAATCTGACAAAATTTCAAAAATTCATAAATTCAAATATCATGGTCATAAATTTCAAAATTTATAAACAACTTAAAAACCAAGTGTAACATTGTTAATTTTAATATTTAAAATAGAAAATTTAAATGGACAATATAGTCATGTAATTAACTAATTATGACATAAAAAGAATTTAAACGTTTTATAGTGACATAAAACTAATTAGTTATTTTGTGATAACATATCTCGAATTTTAAAATTTTTCATTAATGGCATAAATCAAAATGCTCTTGAATATAAAACCCAAACGTGGCCACGTTCTTCACGAGTACAGTACACCGAGTGCTGATTAAAAAAAAAATAAAAAAAAATAATGTGCTAATGAGCTAACGTAGATCCCGAGGAAAGAAAAATATTTCAATACTGAGAACGTCGGAGAGATCATGTTTTTCATAATGGTAAAGTAGAGGAACCGGATCCTCTGCCGCGCGCTGCCAGCAGCGATTTTTTTCGAGCCGTTCAGATTTGATTGAATGGTTAATTTTTTTTGGGCCTATTAGATTCACGGGGCTTCCTTATCCATCAGATTCAGATCAGACGGTTGGAACCGCACCGCGATTGGTGCGGCAGAGGCTGTGAATTCGTAAAGTAGATCATATTTTAATACGATGTCCATAACTGTACATCCAGGAAAGAAATGATCGCGTAAAGAATTTTTTCTTACATTAGTATTTTTTTTTTAATACGACTACTTGGAGTCCTTCGGAGTAGAATAACAAAAAATTTAGCATTAAATTAATATGATTGTTGACTGGTACTTTCATACAGACTGTTAATAAGAAAATGATAGAAATTTTGGTATATACTTGTGGAAAAGTTGTACTTTTACCCTATGAATCAAAATATAGCCATATAGGCAGCAAAAGTAATCACAGAAATGGACAAAATAAGCACGTAGGAATATTTTTAAGTTCCACATGAGTTGACTAGCCAAAAAAAACAAGGCAATTAGAGCATATATAATATATAAACATATTGGACCGACCCTAGATAAATATATATTCCTATATGTAGTGCACACTGTGTTAGAAATTAAATATTAATTCATAATAATATTTTCAATTAACAGCCCAAGATAATGTATTTCATATAAAATCAATAAATCGTAATAAAAACTCACAGATTTGAAGGGCAGAAATGGCGTTAGGCGGAAATTTCTGACCTTCTTCAATATTCCTTAGTCCAAAATGATGGTTTCTTGAGGGCGTTTTTACTTTCTTCTATCACTTTTCTTAATTTCTTAATGGCAGAAATTAGAGAAAGGGTACCTCTCTTAATGACATAATTTAGTATATATAGACTAAGGCTATTGAAGGGATCAAAAAATGAATGAATCTGGTCCATTGATTTTCCATCAAAATCAATGCACCCTTTAATTAAAAATTCATAAATAAACTTGGTTCAAATTAAATCATATAGGCCACATTAATAATAATTAATAATATTAATTATAACATTCTCCCACTTGGCCTATAAAATATCATAATGAAACACAAATTCATAATTGGCCAATAAAAACTTAAACCTTATTCAGTTAGAAATACCAAACTAAACTAATATAATCAAAATAACTATTATTGTTATTTGATCCCTATTAATTATAGAATTGGTATTCTTTCCAACAAATGGTTGATATATTTCATTCGATCCACTTAAGTAAATTTGCTTAAATTAACCATAATGTGCAACATAAGAAATAAGCAAATTTCATAAATTCAAAGTCAAGCCATTAATGAAGCTTCACATCATTACTTAATTCATAATTTAATACAACAAATTTATAATTTAGTAATTCAACCCGTGCCTGCAAAAATGGGTGGTTATACTTTAGAGAGAGAATTTACATAGTTCTCAAATTAAGAGTTTTGCTATGGTGAGTTGCAACTCACGGATCCTTCCGTGAGTTGCGATCAAAACTCTTGGATCTGATTCAAAATGACTGATCCAAACCGTCCAATATGATCTCCATATTGAAATCTCCTTGCAGACCAAATTTTATATTTTTTCGAAATTTTTAAGTATTTTTTTCGGATTTTTAAAAACTGCTGTTTTTGAACGATACATAATTAATTAGATTAGCTATTTTCTAAAATTCCAAAAAAATACTTAAAAATTTTGAAAATATATAAAATTTGGTTTATAATGAGATTTCAATATGGAAATCATATTGGACGTTTTGGATCGGTCATTTTGAATCAGATCCACAAATTTTGATCGCAACTCACGGAAGGCTCCGTGAGTTGCAACTCACCATAGCAAAACTCCTCAAATTAATATGTTGTATTACTATAGTCATATCTTTGACTTTGTGTATAACAACAAAATATTTAATGTCAATCCATTAGACATGTCACTTGATTTGTTGTTCTTAAAACACAAAATAGCAGTCGCGTTATTATAAAAATAAAATAAAGTGACTCTACAATATATCACAAATTATGCTTGCATAATGAAAGAGTCATTATAGACTGCTTAATACTCTTCCATAACATTAATCATGAAACAAGCATAAATTAATAACATCATGTGAATTTGTTAACGACTAATAAAATATCATCTAAATGAAAAATGAGAATGATAAACTTACTCCCACTAACCCTGAGATATATGCATTGATCTACAATATTTTCTTTATATCTAAACTTGATTATGACATCATCAAATTTGAGATATAATTTAACAAAAGTATTTCCTCATCGCAGCATTTATTGATAATTGCAGCGGGATCTTTCATAATGTCTGGTTTAATTTTAAAATACCAATACAAATCTCAATTGGTTCTTTTCAAGTTGGAATAATTAGATTTATTCAATGCCATAAATAATTCAGGAAAAATAAAGTGGTTTCTAGAGTCAACTAAATTTCATAAAATTCACATAACGTGATAAAATTAAACTGAAATGAATAATAAAAACGCCAAATAATATTTCAGTTTTAACATAAAATTCTTCACATTTTCAATTTATATCACCGTTGGGTAGAAATAAATTGAAGATTATGGGACAATTCTATTTAATAAACCATATTGTCAATTAAAGTTGTTAAAATTGACATCCTTAATATTTATTAAATATAAACATTATAGTGATACATAAACTGAAATATCACAAATAACATAATAGAATCAGACAACTATGAAGATAATACTTAATTAAACTGAAATTAATAATTAAAAATTTCAGTTTTGAAAAATAGTTGTTCCATAAAATCAATTTGCATCACCGTTGCGCAGAAACAAATTGAATCATAAATAAAATTTCACTTAATAAACTAAAATGACAATTAAAGTTGTTCAAATTGCCAATCATAATTTATTAAATGTAAAACTTATTGTGATACATTTTCTTAACGATATCACATGAGATTATTATTTTACTCATGATATTTTCCTTTTCTAATTCCTACCATGACATCAATAATCTTTTCTTACATTAATACGTATATGGTATTATGGAAAATTCTTATATGTTCCGTTAATAGCAATTAAACGCCTAAGTCAAAGATGCGTTTATACAGACCTCTGATTAGTTTAAGATCCGTTTAATATATATATATAATAGATTGGCTAATATGCTTTTTAAAGCATAGAGCATATGTGTCTTAGACTTTTAGACCGTTGGATTGAGTTCAGATTCGAGCTCAGATCGAATTGGACAGCTGAGATTTTTTTCCCTGAAGCGCTGAGGAGTCTCCGTTTCTCTGTTAGTTTTAAAAATTTCCATCTATTTCTCCGTTTCTCCGATCAGTCGGACAATCCCTCCTACCGTCTCCTTTCTTTCTCGTCTCGCTCAACTCTCTCTCTCTCTCACCATGAAAAAAAACTCGGGAGAAATCACAGAGGGAGACGATCTCTCTCACCATGCAAACCCTCTTCTCTCATTTTCAACACATCTGAAACAAATGGGCGATATTTACCCAACAGCTGGTATACTGAACTCTTCTACTGATTGGGAAAGCGGCTCCATCGAGAAAAAAGTAGAATAGCAAATTTGAGGTTATGAATCAATTGAAAGAAAGCGGAGAGGATTTGAAGGCGATAAAAAAAAAAGGATGGCGAAGACAATTAACTTTTCCAGTGATTTAGGTCACTTACGGAAGCGGGTTTTATTTTTTTTAACGGGTCCGATATTGTGACGGGTGCAAACCCACTTAACTTTTCCGGTGATTTAGGCCACTGTAGGACATGAGGGTAGGTTCTATAGCTTCGTTGAAGGATGGAGAAGACAGTTCAATGGTTGGTTTGAAGTGCGTTAGTCTAGATTGGTGGGATTAACACTTACTGGTATGGTTGTACAGGAGGGTGGTAACGAAAAGTTTGATGGAACCTCATAATCCCAATTAGTGCGCCATATAATGCAAATGAAAATTCAAGTTTGCAAATCAACTCCAGCCTGTTGACCAGTCCAGATGAGCAATTTTGCAAATCAAGTGCTTGCTTGTTTGGGCCTTTTATATACACAAATTTAAAATAGAACCACTGTTAATGTACTGACATACAAGCATTTGAATTTCTCACTGATGGGTATGACTATCTCTTCCAAGTAGGTATGACTATTTGGTCTTTATATCCGATAAGATTTTAAAACGAATTGGTGGGTATGACTATCAAGTTGAGAGAATTGGTCTTTAATTTTTTTTTTATAACTTAGACTTAGACCAAATTAACTACACAAAAGAGAGAATGTCATTTATTTTAGAAATTTTACAAAGAAACTTACTCTAATCAAATTTCAAAAGAAACTTAATAATCCCACTGAAATTTAATGACCGTATAACAAATGTGGAGCATTTGAGACCTACAAAATTTTAAACGCAACAATTAAAGCACTGAGAGTCTGAGATCCCTTTGCGTCTCTCTATGATTTTTTTTTTGTTTGATCGCCTTCAAATCCTCTCCGCAGAGGGTTTGCATGGTGAGAGAGATCGTCTCCCTCTGTGATTTGTGATTTATTCCGAGTTTTTTTCATGGTGAGAGAGAGATTTGTGATTTCTTCCGAGTTTTTTTTCATGGTGAGAGAGAGAGTTGAGCGAGACGAGAAGGAAAGGAGACGGTAGGAGGGATCGTCCGACTGATGGGAGACGGAGAAACAGATGGAAATTTTAAAAACTAACGGAGAAACGGAGATTCCTTAGCGCCTCAGCGAAAAAATCTCAGCTGTCCAATTCGATCTGAGCTCGAATCTGAACTCGATCCAACGGTCTAAAAGTCTAAAGCACATATGCTCTATGCTTTAAAAAGCATTTTAGCCAATATATATATATATATATATATAGAGTATTGCTATTGTGAACCATGATGCACAGAGGGCTCCGTGCACCATGACCGTTTGATCGGTGGTTTTGTAATTTGACAAATCTAAATTAACCAATCCAATCTATATATTGAAATCTCATATGAAACCAAATTTTATAATTTTTGGAATTTTTTTGCTATTTTTTCCGAATTTTTTAAAGCTTGCCATTTTTGGACGATAATTCATATAGAATAGCTATGGTGAACCATGGTGCACAGAGGGCTCCGTGAACCATGACCGTTTGATCGGTGGTTTTGCAATTTGACAAATCTAAATTAACCAATCCAATCTATATATTGAAATCTCATATGAAACCAAATTTTATAATTTTTGGAATTTTTTTGCTATTTTTTCCGAATTTTTTAAAACTTTCCATTTTTGGACGATAATTCACTAATTATCGTCCAAAAATGGCAAGCTTTAAAAAATTCGGAAAAAATAGCAAAAAAATTCCAAAAATTATAAAATTTGGTTTCATATGAGATTTCAATATATAGATTGGATTGGTTAATTTAGATTTGTCAAATTGCAAAACCACCGATCAAACGGTCATGGTTCACGGAGCCCTATGTGCACCATGGTTCACAATAGCAATACTCTATATATATATATATATATATATATATATATATATATATATTGGTAAGTGTTTAAATGGATCAATCAATCGAATTGTCTGGGCAGGATGCAGTAATAAATTTCATTTAGTTACTTTTAATGCAATTTCATTTGCTTAAACGAATAAGTCAGATCCTTTCGGAATATGTTCACATTATGTTTGTCAAGTGAAAAAGCTAATAAATATGCACATAATTTGTTATGTGCATAATTTGTTGTGCACATAATTTTATATGCACATAATTTGTTATGCACTTATGTTACGGATCAAATAATTATCTTTTAGTTATGTGTCTATATATGCAATATTTAATTAAATTTGTGGGTTCATATGCACTAACGTATACGAACGATCCAACGGAAGTTTGTTATAAATAATTTTCAGATTAGAGAGTATTTAATGCTGAGGCAACCAAAAGGATCAAGTACAATGAATGAATCTGGTCCATTGATTTTCCATCAAAATCAATGCACCCTTTAATTAAAAATTCATAAATAAACTTGGTTCAAATTAAATCATATAGGCCACATTAATAATAATTAATAATATTAATTATAACATTTTTGTGTCCGGTAAATTAAATGGATTAACTATCCATCTACATGAGTGGTTAAAGAAATAAAACCAAATAAATGGATAATTTAATGCAACCTTGTCTAATCATAGCGCCATGCTTAGTGAAAGTGCGTACAGAAGAGAAAAAGGAATTCAATTCAAAAACCTTCTCTTGATTAATTAAATTCCATATTGACCTTAATATGGACATGAAACTTTCCAATTTGTTTAGGAAATAATAAAAACGAATAACGCGCGGGACCATGAGACTCAATTAGAAAAAAAAATTAACCAGTGCAACCATGGAGCATAAACAACTTTGCGCGTAAAAAGAAAAAACAGGAAACAACATATCCTTTACAAATTTGGCATAAAAGTCTCCAATTAGTTTCGAAAAATTAAAATATGAATAATTTCTCATTCAATTCTTAAAAGGACTCATTTCATATGCACTCCTTAGAAAGTAACCAGAAATAAATAGAGATGTGTGTCACACAGATCCAAATTGCATATGGAGTAAAACCGAAAAAAAAAAACTCCAATAAATTGAATACGAAAATTAATCATAGTTTATCTTATATGAATTTACGACTGGCTCTGATACCAAATGAAAGACATAATCATAAATTAACGTGTTTAAAAATAAGAACACGATTGCCAGGATCCGTAAATCATATAAAATAATAAAATTATGAGTATAAAACATACAAAATGAAGAGCAGAAATCGTGAAGCGTTAGGTGGAAGCGTAAGCACTGATCTTCAACAGTTTTCCTTAGACATAATGATGGTCTTTTTAAGGGCGTTTTTACTCTCTTCTATCACTTTTCTTAATTTCTTAATGGCAGAAATTGGGGAAAGGGTGCCTCTCTTAATGACAGAATGTAGTATATATAGACTAAGGCTATTGAAGGGATCAAAAATGAATGAATCTGGTCCATTGATTTTCCATCAAAATTAATGCACTCTTTAATTAAAAATTCATAAATAAACTTGGTTCAAATTAAATCATATAGGCCACATTAATAATAATTAATAATATTAATTATAACACACTGTTCATTAAAATAAGTAGTTAACAACAAAATGAAAAGTATTATCTTTTACAGAATAGATTTTCCGACTATATATATATGTAGAAAGAGATCAAGCTTCAAGCATAGTCTCCTCAATTATTACAATTCAACACATGGATTCCCTACTTCCTTGTGCCCTCATATTTTTCTGTGTAATCATCCCACTCATCTCTAACTTGGTACTCAAACACAGAATTGCTTCCAAGAATCTCAGACTACCTCCAGGCCCACGGCCTCTGCCCATCGTTGGAAACCTGCACTGTCTCATGGGCTCTCTACCACACCATGCAATACGAGGCCTGTCGCAACAATATGGACCCTTGTTGCTACTTCAGCTCGGCGAGTCCCAAACCGTCATAGCCTCATCCACAGAGGCAAGTACAGAAATCCTAAAAACCCATGAAATGAACTTCGTATCACGTCCCGTTAGTCCCACACTCAGTATCCTCAGTGCAGGTGGAAAGGGCATTGCCTTTGCCAGTTATGGGGAATACTGGCGATACGTGCGTAAGATCTGTGTCGTGGAGCTACTTAATAATAAGCGGGTTCTGTCATTTCGGTCAATACGAGAAGAAGAAGTCCACAAACTAGTCCAAAACATTTCTTCCTCTGCTTCATGCAATCAACTCATAAACCTAAGAGAAGCATTAACAACGCTACTAAATGATATTACGGTAAGGACTGTTATCGGGAGCAAGTGCAAGGACCCACATGTTTTCTTGAAGGAGCTAGACAAGTTAGGGGAGCTTGCAGCTGGGTTCAGTTTGGTTGACTTGTACCCTTCGTCTCGGTTGGCGAGACTCATTAGTGGGGGACTAGATGACGCAAAGAAATGTCATGAGACAATATCTCGGTTTTTGGACGGCATCATTGAGCAGAAAAGGGAGAGAAAGGCCACCGGAGGAGATGTAATAAGTGAGGATTTGCTCAGTGTTCTGTTGAAGATAGAGGAGGAAGACACAGGACAGATTCCTTTTGATATCAACAGCGTTAAGATTCTCATTATGGTGAGTTCTCCCATCATATCTCGCCCATGATACATATGTACAGAAATGTTAAAGCTGAAAGTTCTGTGCATCATACTGTTTTGTAAATTAATCAAATCATCAATCCCATTATACATGCTATATATTAAATCAAGCCTAGCCAAAATTCCTGAAATTTGTTTTTTTTTTTCTTGGATCTCAAAACCAGTTGGTCAAAGTGGGTTCTCCTCAAGATTAGTATTGTGTTTATTAACGGAACAAACTGAAAGCTACTTCAAGCGATTGTATTAATATCTGTGAATTAATAATCTATTTTATTTGTTCACTTAATCATTAGAGGCCATGGTTAGACAAAACCATATTTAGAACCACAGATACTAATTCATTACGTACAGCTCATTATATCAGCTCAAGTAGTTTTCCAAAGCCATATATTGATTGGCTAACCAGAGATGAACATGAGTTTTAACCTGCCATAGCTCTCTTCTAAATTAATCAACAAATTAATCAGCTTTTTTTCTCATCACTCCTCACACTATACACATACAGTTAGTTATACATGCAAGATTGAAGAGAAAAAAAAATGAAAGTATTTCGTAATGTGTTTCCAGAGTACAGAGTTCAGAGCATATATAGACATAGGACAGGAGATTAGGTACTGGTAATCACGTGACAATCCTTAATACACAATGTCTAATCACGTGACTCAATCAAGAACCCATGTCTTAAGTATAATTAACTTGTTTATACTCTATTAAAGATGCATGTATGATAATTGATGGAATCCAATATTAACACCGTCCTAAATCCTTTTAAAAATTATCTTCCGTGATTTTTAGGATATGATTGGCGGAGGAAGCGAGACTTCGCCAGCAACTCTTGAGTGGGCCATGTCCGAACTAATCAGGAATCATCGAGTGATGCGGAAAGCACAATCTGAAGTGCGTGAACTCCTTAGAGGATGCACCAAAATTAGCGAATCTGATCTTGTCAAACTGAAGTACATGCATCTAGTTATCAAGGAGACACTACGGCTGCATCCTCCATTACCTCTGCTCGTACCAAGACAATGCAGGGAGACCTGCCACATCCTTGACTATGACATACCCAAGGAAGCTACTGTCCTGGTGAATGTGTGGGCTATAGGTGATGATTTTTTTTTTCTTTTTCATCTTTGAAGTCATAAGAAAGTGTTAATAACTAAGTGGGCTTTTTTATGGTGAAGAAGCTGATGATAGTTAGTTTGATATCTAATCATAGGTGTCACGGAGGTAAAATCTACATGACAAAAATGTGAAAGATGATTTGGTGTGGAGTTCGTGCGGTGTATAAGTTAAGTGTAATGCAAAACATATGCCTAACATAAGTTTAAATATTTGTTTTGTCCACTCTTGCAGGTAGAGACCCAAACTATTGGGAAGACCCAGAGGAATTTAAACCAGAGAGGTTCACTAACAGCAGTGTGGATTTTAAAGGAACAGACTTTCAATTTCTTCCTTTTGGTTATGGTCGAAGAATGTGCCCAGGCATGTCATTTGGGCTTGCAAATATGGAGTTGGCACTAGCGGCCCTCCTCTATCACTTTGACTGGAAGCTTCCGAGCAACGTCAAGCCAGAGGATGTCGACATGACAGAGGTAGCAGGGATATCTATTCGAAAGAAAACTCCTTTATGCTTGCACGCTGTACGACGTGCACCTGATGCGGCAATAGATTGTAGTGGATAGATCAGCCATTTCCCTATCCCTGATAAACAAAGATCAATAAGGGCTGGTGGCTGTTGTGATTTTCTTAAATATTTACAGTACGTACGTGTTTTAATTTGTATCGAATAATAATTTTCATCATGTAGGACAAATCATATGTTTCATGATCTGTTATTGCATTTTCTATTGCACTAAACTGTTCTAAGAGGCGCACCTATTGTCTGTTATGAAAATGAACTCATTGGACAAATTCGTCGAACACATTATGCGCAAAAGCAGAGTCTTAGCTTGGAGACACACCTGGCAATGACTAAGTGACCACGAGCAACTTGAGAAAAACAATAACAACCATTAAAAATAAAATAGAAACCAAGAAAGCAGGCACATGTACATTGATGGAGGAACAAAAAGGGTGAATGGTCATATTTGATTAATTACAGGGTTTGCAATGCTTCTGTTGAAGATAATTCATTTCCTCTATGCCTTGCTCCAGAAGAGTGTAAACGGGGCTAAGAAAAGGGAGAGTAACCGAGTTATCCTGCTCCCATCGCTGCTGCTGGTTGAATCGACGGAAACACGATTCAACCACAGCCTCTGAACAGTTAATTTTCGAAAAAGATGTGTTACCCCAAAATGGGGGTGTAACCAAAGAAATCCACAAAGAAACCAACTTTTTCTCTTCTGGAGCAGGTGAACTATATCTCCTTAAACTTCCTTAGCTTTCATTGCCTTTCCGTTCCTTACCTTAGCTCCCATTCATCTCTTCTGAAGCAGCAGGCCCCTAGAGGTTAATCTGTTTCCCTGAACTGCCGTCTGAAATTCTAGGTTCATGGTGAGAAGACCTGAATGGCTAGTCTCCAATATATTTTAAAAAAAATAAATATGGAAATTTACTATTAATTCAATCATGTGGTCGTTATTAATAGAAAAGTTTTCAAATGCAAATATTTGTTACATTTATACTTTCCTCGTCAAATGCTAGGGGTGTTTGAGGTGACATTGGCCCCATTTTAATTGGTAATTGTACTTATATGTATATAATTATTGCATGATCTAAAATGATATTTGCCCGTTAAAATTAATGCAAGCAATGTTGTTGCTTATTTTCTATTTATATAAATGCAAAATCATTATTCTGGGTCATATCTCCTTACTGACTCTCTAAAGATCACACTTAAAAAATTTAAATCCGTCAGTAATAAAAATTTGTAAATTATGAAAACATTTGTTGATCATTTTTTTTATGTAGGAATTAGTAAATATATAATTTGGGCTTACCTCAAGCCCAAGAAAATCTGACATGAGCCTATCAATTGTGGCCCAACATTTAGATGTGGAATTTGACAACTGTTAGTTAGAATCGGGGATGATAACCGTCATCCAACCAAAAGCCATCCGCGCCATCCAACTCTCCCCTCCTCTCCCTCTTTCGCTTTTTTTTCCGCACGCCTGGGTGAAGCGCCCCTCCCTCTCTCACGCACCCTTCCGCCCTCGCGCATCTTTCCTCCCTAACGCTCATTCCTTTTCCGCTAGCCACCCTTCTTCCCTCGCGCTCCTTTCCGTCCTTCTCTACTCCTTGGTGATCTATTTCCTCTTCCTATCCATCACAATTTATCTTGCCTTCTTAAAATGAACATATACAACAATAAATTGAACATATACGAAAGATAATATAAACATATAATCAAAGTATATGTATACTAAACAGATATAGCAACTAATTGAACATAAATAGTAAATAAACTGAACAGATCTAACAAACAAGCTGAACTTATACAAAAAGTAAAAGTGAGCAAATAATTGAACAGAAATGACAAATAAATTGAACAGTAAGAATAAATAAATTGAACAGATATAACAAATAATGTATACTTTAACAAAAAGATATAAGTGAACATATATAAAACACATGTAACAAATAAATTCAACAGTTATAACAAATAAACTGAACATATATACAAATAAATTGAACAATTATAACAAATAAACTGAACATGTATAATAAAAATCATGGAAAATAATAATAAAATGTGAACATTAATAAATTGAATATATATTACAATAAATTGAACAAATATTACAAATCATTTGAACTAGATGCAAAAAATAGAGAAATAGAACATATATAGCAAATGAAATAAACAACGAACAAGAAATGATGGATCAGCAAGAAAGAGAAGGAAAAAAAATAGAGAGAATAGAAAAGAACGAAGAAAAGTGAAAAGGAGAAAGAAGAAGGGAAGAGAAACTCGCGAAAGAAGAGAGGGAAGAGAGGGGGAGACGCACCTGGAGCGAATGACGGAAGGAGAACTCAAGGGAAGAGAGAAGGGAGGGGGAGCCACCCTAGAAACGGAGGGAGGGAAGGTAGCGAAGGGAAGGCGCGCGCTGGGTGAGAGATGGGCTCGAATCAGAAGTCGCGCTCGGATCGGTTCACTGAGTTGGGTGCGGAAAGGAGAAAGAGCGCTGGACTTGGATGGCTTGGATGACAAAACGGTGGATGGTAAATAGTAATTACCAGTTAGAATGTCCGGTATTTGATATCTTCTCGCTCACGGATTTGTGTCCTGCAGCTAAAAAGATTATATTTTAAAGACTAAAGCGTTTGAAGGTATTATTCATACCGTATGACCAAGTTCGAAGCACTTTATGCTGTGCCAAGGATTTGTTGTAGAAAGGTGTTGGTCTATCCATGGGTTGAGTTCTCCTACAACGTTTTATAACACATTATTTTGAATAAGTAAGATCTGAATTATTTTATAAATTACAGAAAGTGCTTAAATATATATTATTGTGATCAAATAATGTTAAATGAATCAAGAATTGCTTAAAATTTTCAACTGAAACTGCAAAGCACCTTCATTGGAACATAATATGCATATTATTTGATATGTAACGTAATATTTTAAATAAGTACCATCAAAATTAAATTCTAGATCATATAAAGAGCTTAACTATAGATTATTGTGACCAAATGACATCTAATGAATCTAAAATAGCTTAAAATACTCAATTGATGCTCTAAATAAGCTTTATTTGTGCATTATATGAATATTTCTTCTTGTATAAAGCAATAATGGAATAAATTTGATCTGAATTATATTTTAGACCATATAACATGCTTAAATAGATATTATTGTAATCAATTAACTTTGAATGAATCAAGAATCTCTTAAAATGCTCAACTGAAGCTCCATATAAGCTTCATTTGCATATATAGGCTTATTTCTTTATTTATAACATAACATTTTAATAATTAAGATCTAAATTGTATTTTAGATCATAAAAAGAACGTAATTATATATTATTGTGATAAATTGATGTCGGATGAATCAAATATAGTTTAAAATACACAACAGATGTTGTAAATAAACTTTATTTGCACATTATATTAATATTTATATGTGTATGAGATAATATTTTGAATAAGATCTAAATTATATTCTAGACGATATAAAGAGCTCACATATAGATTATTATGATCAAATGATGTCTAATTAATCATGAATTGCTTTAAACGCCGAACTGAACCTCCAAATTAGTTTCATCTGCATATTATATTTTATCTCTTGTTATGTAACGCAATATTTTAAATGAGTAAGTTCTGAATTATATTCTAGACTAAATAAAGTGGTTAAATATAGATTATTATGATCAATTGATGTCAAATGAATTGAGAATCGCTTAAATTGCAAAAGTGAAGCTCCAAATAAATTTCATTTACACACTACGTATTAATGTATAAATCAATATTTTGAATAAAATAGATTTGAATTATATTTTAGACACGTAAATAGATTAAAAATCGATTGTTGTGATGAAATAACGTGGGAGGAACCAAGAATTGCATAAAATGCTCAAATGAAGCTCCAAATAAACTTCAATCGCACATTATATACATTTTTTTATGTATAACTCAATATTTCGAATAAGTATGATTAAAATTATATTTCAGACCACATAAAGAGCTTAAATAAAGCTTATTGTGATCAAATGACATCTAATGAATCATAAATAGCTTAAAATACTCAATTGATACTCTAAATAAGTATCGTTTATGGACTAAATGGATATTTCTTTATGTATAACAAAATATTTTGAGTAAATTAAATCTGAATTATATACTACACCATATAAAGAGCTAAAATATATATTATTGTGATTAAACAACGTCGGATGAGTCAATAATCGCTTAAAATGCGCAACTGAAACACTAAATAAGTTTCCTTTGCACGCTATATGCATATTTCATTATTTCTTTAAGTTTAATGCAATATTTTGAATAAGTAAGACATGAATTATATTCTAAACTATAGAAAGAGCTTGAATATAGATTATTGTGAACTATTGGCATCAAATGAATCAAGAATCGCATAAAATACTCAACTGAAGCTCCGAATAAGCTTCATTAGCACATTTTAATGCGTATTTCATTATGTATAATGTAATATTATTAATAAGTACGATCCTAATTTTATTCTAGACCACTTAAGGAGCTTAAATATAGATTATTGTGGTAAAGTGACGTCGAATGAATCTAGTATAGCTTAAAATACTCAACAGATGTTTTGAATAAGTTTTATTTTTTACATTACATGAATAATTCGTTAGGTAGAATAAGTTAGATCAGAATTATATGATAGACCATATAAAGAGCTCAGATATAGATTATTATGATTAAATGACGTCTAATGAATCATTACTTGCTTTAAATGTAAAACTGAAGGTTGAAATAAGCTTCAGTTGCACATTACATGCATATTTCTTTATGTGTAACGCAATATTTTGAATAATTAAGATATAATTTACATTTTATACCATTTAAAGAGCTTCGAAGGAATCAAAAATCACTTAAATATACCCAAATGAAGCTAAAAATAAGCTTAATTTGCAAATTATTTGCATGTTTCTTTATGTATAATGCATTTGAATAAATTAGATCTGAATTATATTCTAGTTCTAGACCATACAAAGTGGTAAAATATAGATATCAAATTACGTCGGACAAATGAAGAATCACATAAATTTCTTTTGCACATTATATGCATATTTCTTTATGTAAGATACAATATTTTGAATAATTAGGATGTGAATTATATTCTAATCCACATAAAGAGCTTATATAGATTATAGTGATCAATGACATCGGATTAATTAAGAATAAGATAAAATGCTCAATTGAAGCTTCAGAATAGCTTCACTTGCTAATTATATGCATATTTCGTCATGTTCAATGCAATATTTTTAATTTATACATAAGATCTGAATTATATTATAGACTATATAAATTGCTTCAATATAGATTATTGTGATCAATTGACGTCAAAAGAAACAAGAATCGCTTGAAATATTCAACTGATGCTCCAAATAAGTTTTTTTAGCATATTATATGCATATTTTATTATGTATAGCGCAATATTTTAAAAAAGTAAGATATGAATTCCATTCTACACCAAATAACAATCTTAAATATAGATTATAATGATAAATAGATGTCATACGAATCAAATATAGTTTAAAATGCTCAACTGATCTGTTGAATAAACATTATTTTAACATTACACGAGTATTTATTTATATATAACACAACATTTTGAAGAAATAAGAACTGAATTATATTATTGAACCATAAAAAGAGCTGAAATATAGATTATTGTGATTAAATAACATATAATGAATCATGAATCGCTTTCAATGCAGAATTGAAGCTCTAAATAAGCTTCAGCTGCACATGACATGCATATTTCTTTATGCGTGACACAATATTTTGAATATCTTAGTTAGAGTTTAGCTACGGTGAGTCGCGACTCACAGACCCTCCGGTGAGTCGCGCTCAAAACTCCTAGATCTAGTTCAAAATAACCAATCCAAACCGTCCAATGTGATCTCCCTATTGAAATCTCCATGCGGACCAAATTTTTCATTTTTTCGAAATTTTTAAGTATTTTTTTGAAATTTTAGAAAATCGTTAATCTAATTAGTTCTGAACCATTAAAAAACAGCAGTTTTTAAAAATCTGAAAAAAATACTTAAAAATATCAAAAAAATGAAAAATTTGGTCCGCATGGAGATTTCAATAGGGAGATCACATTGGACGGTTTGGATCGGTCATTTTGAACTAGATTTAGGAGTTTTGAGCGTGACTCACCGGTGGGTCCGTGAGTCGCGACTCACCGTAGCTAAACTCATCTTAGTTATGAATTACAATCTAGACCATATAAAGTGCTCAAATATAGATTATTGTAATCGATTGACGTCGAATTAATCAAGAATCGCCTAAAATGCTCAAGTCAAGCACCAAATAAGCTTTATTTGCACATCATGTTTAAATTTCTTTACATATAACGCAATATTTTGAATAAGTTACATCTGAATTATATTCTAGATAATATAAAATATGTTATTTTAGATTATTATGATCAATTGACGTTGAATGAATTAAGAACCGCTTAAATTGCTCAAGTGAAGCTCCAAATAAATTTCATTTGCACATTATATGCTTATTTATTAGTGCATAATGCGATATTTTGTATAAGTTAGATTTGGATTATATTCTAGACCACGTAATTGCTTAAATACTGATTCTTGTGAAGAAATAAAATTGGAGGAAACAAAAATCACATAAAATGCTTAACTGAAGTTCCAAATAAACTTCAATTGTATATTATATACATTTTTTCTATGTATAACTCAATATTTTGAATAAATATGATCAAAATTATATTGTAGACCACAAAAAGAGCTTATATATAGCTTATTGTGATCAAATGACGTCTAAGGAATCATGAATAGCTTAAAATACTCTAGGTAAGCTTTATTTATGTACTAAATGGATATTTCTTTATGTATAACAAAATATTTTGAGTAAATTAGATCTGTATTATATAATCCACCATATAAAGAGCTAAAATATAGATTATTATGATCAAATAAAGTCAGGATGAATCAAGAATAGCTTAAATTTCTCAACTAGAACTCCACATAAGTTTCCTTTGCATGTTATATGCATATTACTTTAAGTTTAATGTAATATTTTGAATAAGTAAGATCTGAATTATATTCTAGACCATAGAAAGAGATTAAATTTAGATTATTGTGAACTATCGGCATCAAATGAATCAAGAATAGCATAAAATACTCAAATGAAGTTTCAAATATGCTTCATTAGCACATTTTATTCGCATTTCTTTTTGTATAATGTAATATTTTTAATAAGTACTATCTGAATTTCATTTTAGACCATTTAAGGAGCTTAAAAATAGATTATTGTTGTAAATTGACATTGAATGAATCAAGTATAACTTAAAAATACTTAACTGTTGATTTGAATAAGTTTTATTATTTACAATACATGAATATTTCGTTATGTCATGTGTAATGTTACCATATAAAGTGGTAAAATATAGAATATAGATCATTGTTATTAAATTACGTTAGACGAATCAAGAAACGCATAAAATGCTGAACATATGCTCCTAATAATCTTCTTTTGCACATTATATGCATATTTCTTTGTGTCAGATATAATATTTTGAATAAGTTGGATATAAAATTATATTCTAGTCCACATAAAGAGCTTATATATAAATTATATTGATTAAATGACGTCCGATTAATCAAGAATCACATAAAATGTTGAATTGAAGCTCTGGAAAAGCTGAACTTCCTAATTATATGCATTTTCTTCATGTTCAATGCAATATATTGAATACGTAAGATCTGAACTATATTATAGACTATATAAATAGGATCAATATTGTTTATTGTGATCAATTGACGTCAAAAGAAACAAGAAGCGCTTAAAATACTCAATTGATGCTCCAAATAAGCTTCATTAGCATATTATATGCATATTTCATTATGTATAACGCAATATTTTTAATTAAGTAAGATATGAATTCCATTCTAGACCAAATAAGGATCTTAAATATAGATTATAGTGATGAATTGACGTCATATGAGTAAAATATAGTTTAAAATGCTTGCCATTTTTGGACGATAGTTAGTGAATTATCGTCCAAAAATGACAATTTTAAAAAATTCGAAAAAAAAAAGTAAAAGAATTTCAAAAATTATAAAATTTGGTTTGATATGAGATTTCAATATATAAATTGGATTGGTTAATTTAGATTTGTCAATTTGCAAAACCACTGATCAAACGATCATGGTTCATGAAGGCCTAAATGAACCATGGTTCACAATAGATATTCTCTTATTAAGAACTATTGGCATCAAATGAATCAAGAATCGCACAAAAATACTAAACTGAAGCTCCAAATAAGCTTCATTAACACATTTTATGCGTATATGCGTATTTTTTTATGTATAATGAAATATTTTTAACAAGTACGATTTGAATTTCATCCTAAGCCATTTAAGGAGCTTAAATATAGATTATCATGGTAAATTGACATCGAATGAATCAAATATCGCTTTAAATACTCAACTGGTGTGTTGAATATGCTTTATTTTTATTACATGAATATTTCTTTATGTATAACACAATATTTTGAAGAAATAAGAACTGAATTATATGATAGACCATATAAACAACTCAAATATAGATTTATGATTAAATAATGTCTAATGAATCATGAATCGCTTTAAATGCAGAACTGAAGCTCTAAATAAGCTTCAGTTGAATATTATATGAATATTTCTTTATGCTTACACACAATATTTTGAATACGTTAGTTCTGAAATTTATTCTAGACCATATAAAGTGCTTAAATATAGATTATTGTGATCCATTGACGTCCAATTAATCAAAAATTGCTTAAAATGCTCAAGTGAAGCACCAAATAAGCTTTATTTACACGTCATGTTTGTATTTCTTTAAATAAGTTAGATTATAACGCGATATTTTAAATAAGTTAGATCTGAATCATATTCTAGATAATATAAAATGTTTCAATATAGATTATTATGATCAATTGACGTCGAATGAATTAAGAACCGCTTAAATTGCTCAAGTGAAGCTCCAAATAAATTTCATTTACACATTACATGCATATTTATTCATGTTTGTTGCAATATTTTGAATAAGTTAGATTTGGATTAAATTGTAGACCACGTAAATTGCTTAAACATTGATTCCTGTGAAGAAATAACATTGCTTAAACAAGAATCGCCTAAAATGCATAATTGAAACTCCAAATAAACTTCAATTGCACATTATATACATTTTTTTATGTATAACGCAATATTTTGAATAAGTATGATCAAATTTATATTCTAGACCACATAAAGAGCTTAAATATAACTTATTGTGATCAAATGACTTCTTGAATAGCTTAAAATACTCAATTGATACTCTAAATAAGCTTCATTTACGCACTAAATGGATATTTCTGTATGTATAACATAATATTTTGAGTAAACTAGATCTGAATTATATATAACACCATATAAAGAGCTAAAATAAAGAATACTGTGATCAAATAACGACGGATGAATCAAGAATCGTTTAAAATACTCAACTGAAACTCCACAAAAGTTTCCATCGCACGTTATATGCATATTTATGTAAGTTTAATGCAATATTATGAATAGTTAAGATCTGAATTATATTCCAGACCGTAGATAGAGCTTAAATATAGAGAATCGCACAAAAATACTCAATTGAAATTCCAAATATGCTTCATTAGCACATTTTATGCGTATTTCTTTCTGTATAATGTAATATTTTTTATAAGTACGATCTGAATTTTATGCTAGACCATTTATGGAGCTTAAATATAGATTATTGTGGCAAAATGACGTCAAACAAATCAAGAATAGTTTAAAATACTCAACTGATTTTTTTAATAAATTTTATTTTCACATTCTAAGAACATTTTCTTTTATGTATAACTCAATAGTTTGAATAACTAAGATCAGAATTATATTACGGACCATATAAAGAGCTCAGATATAGATTATGGTGATTAAATGACATCTAATGAATGAATCATGAATCACTTTAAATGTAAAAGTGAAGCACCAAATAAGATTCAGTTGCAAATTATATGTATATTTTTTATGTGTAACGCAATATTATGAATAATTAAGATATAAATTACATTTTATACCATTTAAAGGGCATTCAAGAAATCGAGAATAGCTTAAATGCTCAAATGCTAAACTGTAACTCCACATAAGTTTCCTTTGCACGTTATATGTATATTTATTTAAGTTTAATGCAATATTTAAAATAAGTAACATCTGATCCAGACCATAGAAAAGAGCTTAAATATAGATTATCGTGAAGTATTGGCATCAAATGAATCAAAAATTGCATAAAATACTCAACTGATGTTCCAAATAAGCTTCATTAGCACATTTTATACGTATTTATTTCTGTATAATGTAATATTTTTAATAAGTACGATCTCAGTTTCATTCTAGACCATTTAAGGAGCTTCAATATGGATTATTGTGGCAACATTGACGTCGAATGAATCAAGTATAGCGGAAAATACTCAACTAACGTTTTGAATAAATTTTATTTTCACATTATATTAATATTTCTTTATGTATTACAGCAATAGTGTGAATAAGTAAGATCAGAATTATATTAAAGACCATATAAAGAGCTCAGATAAAGATACGTCTAGTTAATCATGAATCACTTTAAATGTAAAACTGAAGCTCCAAATAAATAAGCTTAATTTGCACATTATTTGCATATTTCTTTATGTATTATACAATATTTTGAATAAGTTAGATTTGAATTATATTCTAGACCATATAAAGTGGCAAAATATAGATTATTGTTATCAAATTACCTCGAACGAATAAAAAATCACATAAAGTGCTCAACAAATGCTCTAAATAATCTTCTTTTGCACGTTACATGCATTTTTCTTTGTGAAAGATCCAACATTTTGAATAAGTAAGATATGAATTATATTATAGTCCACATAAAGAGATTATATATAGATTATTGTTTTCAAACGACGTCGGATTTATTAATAATCACATAAAATGCTCAGTTGAAGCTCCAGAAATGCTTCCTTTGCTAATTATATGCATATTTCTTCATGTTGAATGCAATATTTTGAATATGTAAGACCTAAATTATATTATGGACCATATAACTAGCTTAAATTTTGATTATTGGGATCAGTTGACATCAAAAGACTCATGGATCGCTTAAAATGCTCAACTGATGCTCCAAATAAGCTTCATTAGCATATTATAAGCATGTTTCATTATGTATTACACAATATTTTTAATAAGTCAGATATGAATATAGATTAATGTGATCAAATGACGTCGGATTAATTCAGAATCACATAAAATGCTCATTGAAGCTCCAGAAAAGCTTCACTTGCTAATCATGTGCATATTTCTTCAATTTTAATGCAACATTTTGAATACATAAGATTATAATTATATTATTGACCATATAAATAGCTTAAATATTGATTATTGTGATCAGTTGACGTCAACAGAATCAAGAAATCTTTCAAAATGCTCAACAGATGCTCCAAATAAGCTTCATTAGCATATTATATGCATGTTTCATTAGTATTACGCAATTTTTTTAATAAGTAAGATGTGAATTTCATTTGAGACCAATTAAGGAGCTTAAATGTAGATTATTGTTATAAATAGACGTCATATGAATCAAATATAGCTTAAAATACTCAACTGGTGTGATGAATAAGCTTTATTTTTCACATTAAACGAATATTTCTTTATTTATAACAAAATATTTCGAATAAATAAGAACTGAATTATATTACAGACCATAAAAAGAGCTCAAATATAGATTATTGTGATTAAAAAACATCTAATGAGTCATGAATCTCATAACATGCAGAAGTATAAGCTTCAGTTGCACATTATATGCATATTTCTTTATGCGCAACGCAATATTTGGAATACATTAGTTCTAAATTACATTCTAGACCATATAAAGTGCTTAAATATAGATTATTGTGTTCAATTGACGTCGAATTAATCAAGAATCACTAAAAATTCTCAAGTGAAACACCAAATAAGCTTTATTTGCACATAATGTTTATATTTCTTTATATATAACGTAATTTTTTGAATAAGTAAGATCTGAATCATATACTAGATAATATAAAATGCTTCAATATTGATTAATTATGATCAATTGATGTCGAATGAATTAAGAACCGCTAAAATTTCTCAAATGAAGCTCCAAATAAATTTCATTTACAGATTACATGCATATTTATTCATGTATAATGTAATATTTTGAATAAGTTATATTTGAATTATATTCTAGACCATGTAAATTGCTTGAATATTGATTCTTGTGAAGAAATAACATTGGAGGAACCAAGAATCGCGTAAAATACTCAACTGAAGCTCCAAATAAAATTCAATAGCACCTTATATACATATTTTTATAACTCAATATTTTAAATAAATGAGATCAAAATTATATTCAGACCACATAAAGAGCTTAAATATAGTTTATTGTGATCAAATGACGTCTAATGAATCATGAATTAGCTTACAATATTCGATTGATACTCTAATAAGATATGAATTACATGTTATACTATTTAAAGAGTTTTGAAGGAATCAATAATTACTTAAAATACTCAAATAAAGCTCAAAATAAGCTTAATTTGCATATTATTTACATATTTCTTTATGTATAGTGCAATATTGTGAATAAGTTAGATCTGAGTTATATTCTACACCATATAGAATGGTAAAATATCGATTATTGTTATCAAATTACATCAAACGAATCAAGAATTGCATAAAATGCTCAACACATGCTCCAATAATCTCTTATTGCACATTACATGTATGTTTCTTTTTGTAAGATACAATATTTTGTGTAAGTAGGATATGAATTATATTCTAGTCCACATAAGGTGCTTATATAGATTATTGTGATCAAATGATGTCGGATTAATCAAGAATCACATAAAATGCTCAATTAAAGCTCTAGAAAAAACTTCACTTGTTAATTATATGCATATTTCTTCATGTTTAATGCAATATTTTGAATACGTAAGATCTAAATTATATTATGGACCATATAAATAGTTTAAATATTGATTATTGTGACCATTTATGTACTCCTTCATTAGCATATTATATGCATGTTTCATTATGTATTACGCAATATTTTTAATTAGTAAGATATGATTTCATTCTAGACTAAATAAGGAGCTCAAATATATGCATGCTTCAATATAGATTATTATGATCAATTGACGTCGAATGAATTAAGAACCATTTAAATTGCTCAAGTGAAGCTCCAAATAAATTTCATTTATACATTACATGCATATTTATTCATTTATAATGTAATATTTTGAATAAGTTAGATTTGAATTAAATTCTAGACCACGTAAATTGCTTAAATATAGATTCTTGTGAAGAAATAACATTGGAGGAACCAAGAATCGCATAAAATGCTCAAATGAAGTTACAAATAAACTTCAATTGCACATTATATATATAATTACTTTCATGTATAACTCAATATTTTGAATAAGTATGATCAAAATTATACTCTAGACCATAAAAAGAGCTTAAATATATCTTATTGTGATCAAATGACGTCTAATGAATCATTCTAGCTAAAAATACTTAATTGATACTCTAAATAAGCTTCATTTATGCACTAAATTGATATTTCCTTATGTATAACATAATATTTTGAATTAATTAGATTTTAATTATATACTACATATAAAGAGATAAAATATAGATTGTTGTGATAAAATAACGTCGGATGGAACAAGAATCTCTTAAAATGCTCAACTGAAACTCCACATAAGTTTCTTTCGCACGTTATATGCATATTTATTTTAAGTTTAATGCAATATTTTCAATAAGTAAGATCTCAATTATATATTCTAGACCATAGAAGGAGCTTAAATATAGATTATCATGAACTATTGCATTAAATGAATCAAGAATCACATAAAATACTCAACTGAAGTTTCAAATAAGCTTCGTTAGCACATTTTATGCGTATTTCTTTGTGTATAATGTAATATTTTTAATATGTACAATCTGAATTCCATTCTAGACCATTTAAGGAGCTTAAATATAGATTATTGTGATAAATTGATGTCGAATGAATCAAGTATAGCTTAAAATACTCAACTGATGTTTCGAATAAGTTTTGTTTTCACATTACATGAATATTTCTTAATGTATTACACAATAGTTTAAATAAGTAAGATCAAAATTATATGATACACCAAATAAAGAGCTCAGATATAGATTATTGTGATTAAATGACTTCTAATGAATTATGAATTGCTTTAAATGTAATACTGAAGCTCCAAATAAGCTTCAGTTGCACATTATATGCATATTTCTTTATGTGTAACGCAATATTTTCAGTAGAAGGGAGGGGTATTGGCTAGAAGAATAGGAGTCTTGAATAAATAAGATATGAATTACATTTTATACCATTTGAAGAGTTTCGAAGGAATCAAGAATCACTTAAAATGCTCAAATAAAGCTCAAAATAAACTTAATTCGCATATATATTTATGTATAATGCAATATTTTGAATTAATTATTTTCTAGACCATATAAAGTTGTAAAATATAGATTGTTGCTATCAAATTACGTCGGACGAATCAAGAATCACATAAAATACTCAACACATGCTTCAAATAATCTTTTCTTTTTTTTTTTTGAACATGACATGCATATTTTTTTGTATAAGATACAATATTTTGGATAAGTATGATATGAATTATATTATAGTCCACATAAAGAGCTTATATATAGATTATTGTGATCAAATGACGTTGGATTAATCAAGAATCATATAAAATTCTCAATTGAATCTCCAGAAAAGTTTCACTTGCTAATTATATGCACATTTCTTCATGTTTAATGCAATATTTCGTCAGGAAGATTACCAGAGAGTACAGCATTTTGCTCTTATTTGTCGGTATAAATTAATGAGAACAAAATGAAAAAAAAAACCCCATATTGTTCGAAAGATCCAAATTCAAATATCTGTGTCCAAACATGCATAGGGGCCGCATAAGATCAAATTAATAATTTTATCCAACTATATACCTGAAGAAAAAAAATGTCCAATTATAAAACGCTTAAAAACGATGACCACCAATCAATCAGCCTAACATATATGACAAGTAGTTGGGTAGGAGCCGAAGCAAATTTTTTTTTTTTAAAAAAAAAAGAATTTCTTTTTGGCTTTTGCCTCCCTTTTCTAATGCATGATGCAAGTCTTAGCAACTTAATCCGATCATATTAGATACTATTTCATCTCTACAAGTTTTTCTTTAGTTGTAAACCAATATATGACCTAAGAATAAACATTATGCAAGTCTCTGGACGCAGACTGACCAATTAATACTACACAAATGATTTGGCTAGGAAGAAAAATGATTTTAAAATGCTGAATTCGTCGTGGGTTGTTTCATTTTATTTTATTTTTTATTGTTGCTTGTAATTACGGATCGACAAAATGTTAGGCATGTATATAAGCCAGTGGATATCTCTGAAGCCTAAAAAGAGAATTGCTTAAGATAATCAGAGTCTTAAGCAATCAAGCAATCAGAAGCGCGCTACTCTTACTCTCACCCTCACCCTCACGCTCACGCGACTCTCACCCTCACCCTCATCCTCACGCGACATAGCTTCACTTTCTTTTCTTTCCTTCACGCAGATCTGATTCTCTTCTTCCTCTTCTCCTCCTTTTCTTTTGTGCAGGATTAGTTCTCTCCTTCTTCTCGTCTCTCTCACCCGAATGGTTCTCTCTTTCATCTTCTCATTTCTTCTCTTCTCTCTCACGCTCATCCTCCCGCTCTGTCATCCCACATCTCTGCCCTTTTCTCCTTTCCACTGAACATTTCTTCTCTCTTTCATCTCCATCTTTCTTCTCCTCATGTCTCATCCATAAACAAGGGAGTTAACTCCGACTATCATGATTGTCAGACCGATCAGGTACTTATTTTGTGAGTAGAGAGGGAGAAGGAAGGCTATTAGATCTGGAATAGGAAGAAAGAAGATCTGGTTCTGACACATCTTGGGAGTAACTAAATATCTATAAGGGAGTAAATAAATAGTGTAAGAGAGTAAATAAGTATAAGAGATGGGAGTACGTAATAAGTATAACTATTTAGTTCATTTATGGGGAGTAACTAATATAAAAAGGGAGTAACTTATGTCTGTTTAAGGGGTAAATTAATATACATAAGGGAGTATGTAATAGATTTAACTATTAAGTTCATTTAAGGGGAGTGACTAATATAGAAAAAAGAAGTAATTTCTGTACATATGGGAGTAAATTAATATACATAAGGGAGTATGTAATAGATTTAACTATTTAGTTTATTTTAAGGGAAGTAACTTATGTCTGTTTAAGGGAGTAAATTAATATACATAAGGGAATATTTTATAGATTTAACTATTTAATTCATTTATGGGGAGTAACTAATACAGAGAAAGGGAGTAACTTATGTCTGTTTAAGGGAGTAAATTAATATACATAAGGGAATATTTTATAGATTTAACTATTTAGTTCATTTATGGAGAGTAACTAATATAGAAATAGGAAGTAACTTATGTCTGTTTAAGGGAGTAAATTAATATACATAAGGGAATATTTTATAGATTTAACTATTTAGTTCATTTATGGGGAGTAACTAATATAGAAATAGGGAGTAACTTATGTCTGTTTAAGGGAGTAAATTAATATACATAAGGGAATATGTTATAGATTTAACTATTTAGTTCATTTATGGAGAGTAACTAATATAGAAAAATGGAGTAACTTATGTCATTTAAGGGAGTAAACTAATATACATAAGAAAGTATGTCATAGATTTAACTATTTAGTTCATTTAAGGGGAGTAACTAATATAGAAAAAGGGAGTAACTTATGTCTATTTATGGGAGTAAATTAATATACATAAGGGAGTATATTAAAAAATTACCAAGAACAGAGAAGAGAGATGCGGAAGGAGGTTACATAGGAGAGAAAATGGGCGAAAGAAGAAAAGAAGGGAGGGGTGATGCGGGGTGAGGATTGATGCGTGACGAGAGGTGCACGAACAGAAGGTCGCGCGTGAGGGGGGTGACGCGGGTTGAGAGTGACGCGGGGTGAGGCTGCGCGGATAGAAGAGCGAACGCGTGAGAGGGGTTTGACGCGTTATCTGTTTTCGGAAAGTAGAGATTAGCGAAATTTGTCAAAAATAGATCTCATTGCTTGATTGCTTTAGAGTTTGATTACACTTATCAGCACTGGCCTAAAAATGCTGTCGTCATTAGGACTGTAGTGGGTTCGGCCGGAAGACTTTGTTTTTTTTCTTTTTTTTTTCTCTGGCCTATTTCTTAAAACGATAAAACTAACATCTTTGTATTATTTAGTTATAAAATTGCGTCGGTCTAAATTTCAAGGATTTATAAATCGAATGGATACGTATTTATAAATTTTCACGCCTTTTGAATTTTTAGGCTCATATTTTACTTTATTAGGTTCAGATTAGACAAGAAAAAAAAAAGATTGATTGTGACATGTGAAAAAACAACCATGCTATAACGAATTGATAAACATGAGGGTATATGTTAGGAAAAGACATAATTATATTGTGACATGAAAAGAGGTTAAATTTTTTTAAAAAAAAGTCTGGAAACAAAATTTATGAAAAGACATAATTATATTGTTTGATTTCATTTTCAGTAGCCTGCTAAATAATCACGTACTATACCTGACAAATTAAGCAAATCGCTTGCTATACCATACTCAATAAGATATATCATAATCTCTCATGAAAATGAAATTTCCCACCTTAGAAATCAGACCCGTACTAATCTGACGTAAAAAAAAAAAAAAAAAAGAACGACAAAAGATTGACATAATTTGCTCATTTGAAAACTAATTAGTTATTAATTAAGCAATTTAAAATTTTTCCATATTCAATTTTATTGATTTTATTTATCAATTATCAAAGGATATTGATGAAGGCTTAAAACCTAGGTCAAATAAATTTATACCTATGATTTACCTCACTAGTCGTTTGGTAAAGCTAAGGGTCGAACCCACAGGGACGGTTGAATACCAGACTTAATCGTTCTTAAAATCTAGAGAGATGAATTTTGTATGATTTTTGAAATAAGATGCAATCAAGTAAAATACAATAAAAATAGATAAATAATAAATAATAAAATATTTTTGGGAGGTTTTTCAAATTCTCTTTGCTAAAACAGATGCAAAAATATGTCCTAGGGTTGCGTGTTCAATTAATTTGACTCTAAAGCACTTCTGCCCACGATTTTCACCGAGACAGAAGCCTATTTCGGACCGAAATGCCTGAATTTCGGTGCGAAATCCATGCTGTTTCGTCCCAAAACTCGCTTTAGACTTTCTGTTTTGACTTGATAATTTTATGGGACACTATGTAAAGGTTACTTGACGACCAAACCTAAACCCTAACCTCAGCTGTCGCGTTTTAGTTCTGGTTTGGTTTGGAACCGGCTTTTACCACGTAAATAACTAAACCTCAGCTGTCGCGTTTTGGTATTTAGAAATCTAAGAATATTTAGTTGGATTTCCAGAGGTATTTAAAGTCTTTTCAGATCATTAAATGTTACACCTTTCGGTCGTTAAACTAACCTCCTCTTTCGAGTAATTGGCTTACCTCAAGTACTTAATCAATTACAAGTTTGGTTTATAGTTTAATGCCCTAAAGACGTCGCGATTCATCCAAAGGTAAACATCAATCAAACAAATAATTTAACTAAGCATAAACAACAATTCACAACTAAATAAATCACATAATATATCATAAATCCATCAAGTCATCACAAAATACCAATCTAATCTACTAACTACCCCTAAGACATAATAAAACTACTCACTAATATCTATAACACACATAACAATAAATATCATGCAGATAAATAAGATACAAGCCATGAAATAACAAGATAAAAGCATAAAAAGAGTAAACCAATAGTCTTTATGCAAATAACTCGCTACCAAGGCCAAGGAATCGATGTAGATCTCGCTGTCTGCTGCTGCTCTGCTCCAAACTCGCAAGAACTCCAAGGAAAATCAGTGAAACGCTAAAAAATGCTAAGTAATTAACAAGGGTGGAAAATAGGTCTAGAGAGTAGTATCCGTGCTCTGGCGGCAGGAAACGCCTATATACCATCACAGGAGGCGGCTAGGTCAAGGAGAGGCGGTTTACACCTTTCCTTCTTCGAAAATTTCCAAAATTGCACTTTCCTGAAACGCATTTCGGACCGAAATGGAAGGATTTCGGTGCGAAATGGCCCTTCGGGTCTGCTGGATGGGCTGAGAATCAGGCCCACGCTGGAGATAATCGCTGTTCTGGGCTCCTAGGGTCTTGTGCCACGCCTGTGTGAACCAGGAATGAGTCGTCTGGCTGAGAATGCGGTACACCCTTCACAAAAAGTCGCGTCTCGTCTTTGATTTCCAAGTAATTCTACAAAATAAAACAAGAAGCACGGCAGCAGCAATATCCTGGAAAATACAGCAATTTATGAGACAATTTATAATGGTTTGATTGAATTTAAGGGCTAAGTACGGTCAAAATACGTATAAAAATACGAGACATCAGATATTCAAATTGAAATTCAATGTATGTCCTATCTAAAAATAAGATTAAATTTACATTATATATTTTTTTTTCACTTTTGGCATTGTTAATGGTTAATGTATATATAAGCTTAATTCCGAACTTATCAGATTAACACTAAACGGAGAATCTAAACAATCCAGACGAATTGATAACTTTTAACTTTATTTAGTATAAAAAGCAAGAGGTCAAAAAGTGGAAGTTTGAAAGTTAATTGTAAAATGTTAATTTTTATCTTAATTATTAAGTAGACTTATTTCATAAATTAACTTTCAGGTATGATTTCAAATTTCATAGACCAAATTTTACTTGAATTGGGTTGGGTTTTGGGGTAGGGTGTAGTTAGGTAAGATTGCACGTTGTGCCAACGACTAAACAATGTTAATACTGGATAAGATGCATAAAATTTGATGGAGTCCTAATTAATTAGGAAATGGAAAGATGATGTCCAATCATTTTGAGAGACACTATAGTTTGACACGGGCACCATCATCATAGGTACTTTGCGGATGTAAACCACTTGCCGTTTTGTTAATTCAAAATTAGATCCTTTAGTTAAGAGTTAAGACTTAAGAGATGGTTCTCACAAAAAAAAAAAAAATTAAGAAAAATTATTTTAGAGAAGGCTTCAATTGAAGAAATTTGATAAATATTAATATCGATACAATCGGTATTGAATTTACTGCCTTTGTTTTCCAATAAAGTCATTTATTCTTCTTTATTACTATTTTATTTGTTTTAGTAGTAAAAAAACGTTCATTTGCTACATAAGCGAAATTAGAGAAGAGAGTTGTTAAGAACAAATCAAAATTTCATAGTGTGTTTTATTTGAATGAAGAAAAGTAGAAAAAGGTCAGCCCAATCCTAAGTTTGACCTCTAACCTAACTAAGGTTAAGGTGTAGTTTTTTGGCGCTATACCATTGTACTAACAGTAACATGGTCCGTTCGTACACATTTGACAATGAAATGTTCGTTGTGCAAGTGTAGCAGAATCAAAGCCGGTTGTCCTCGCCTCATTCGGAAATATCAATTTATTACAACATAGAAAAAGTCAACCTTGCCTGCTCCACGTCAGCATCCTGTGGGCCCAGAGACCTAACCAGTATATTGCCAATGATTTTTCTTTTCGTTTTTTTGTCGATACTTTTTTTTTGGATCAAATTATCTTCCGCAGTTCTACCAAATTGGATACTTCCATTTCTTCCTTGTTTTAGAGAATGAAATAGCCTTTAATTTAGTCAAGACGGGTCAGTTTAATACTTTAATTAAAATACTAACCGATTACTTAATCAGTTATTTTATCATTTTAAGGAATACGTAAGCTGTCTACTCATAAGGTATATTCAGTTCTTCATAAGAAAATTAAGGGGGGAAAAGTATCATGCAACTCAGAAGCTTAAAAAGCAAAAGAATAAAAAAGACATGGAATAGTTTAAACGAAACAATGTCAACTAAAATAAAGATAATAATAAAGAAAAGAAAAACTCTTCTACAATCCATTTTTTATGAGATGCATTTTCAAAGTTTAAAAAGCAAAGGAGTTAACTTGACGAATTAGCATTTACTGTCTTAGTTTGATAGTTTCTTTACTATGAAAATATGGTATAAAGTAAACTCCACCATAAACACCACATCATTTCACGCAAGGGCGGATACAGGCAGGGGCAGGCATAGGCCTGACCTACGCCACGAATTTTTTTTTAGCGTTAAAATTTTAAGAATACGGTGTTAATTTGGTTATTTAATGTATCTGGTCTACTCTAGTATTGAAATTTCAAGTTACTAATGTCTAATTGAAATCGACCTCAACAACTCGATCTAGGGGTGTACAACGGGTGAATTTACAAATGTTTATACCGGGTTAAGAAATTTTTTTAGTTGACCCATCCGTAATCCAACCCAATCCATACAAATTTTATCTATGGATTATTAGGATTTTCAGGTAAAACGGGTTATGGTTTATATGATACATAAATAAAACTAATAATAGTAATAACAAAATTATTTATATGCTTAGGTTACATAAAAGAAATAAATCATGATCAATTTCTTTACTATCATAAAATGCCAAGGTTGCAGTATATACTTTTTTCATGCATACCATACTTGTATTTAGAAATCTAGGGTTGTTGTAGTTCATGACTAAACAAAAACAAAAACAGTGAGCTATCATGACTGAATAATCTAAAACTATAATTCATTCACCAAATCATATTAAATCCTAATAAAAATTAAAATTCTCAAAATCATAATAGTAAATTCAAACAATCTAAGGCTTTCATTCATCAAATCATATTGATTTTATATGATTTAACTAAACGGGTCGGGTACGGATTATCAAGAGAAAAATTATGACCCAACCCAATATAACGAGGTAGTTAAAATTGAAACCCGACCCAACCCGATTAATGTTTTAACCTGTTAAAATACAAGTTGGGTTGGACGGATTAAAAGGGTTGGGTGTATTTTTATTTTTCTTGTATATATAGCCCTAACTTGGCCTACCCTATCTTCCAATCCTAGTTCCGCCCCTGATTTTCACACATGTGGTAATTTTCATATACAAACTATGCCTATATAGGATATTTAAACTTAATTTGTGATTATTTTAAAAGTGTTGAAATTAATAGTTATCAAGTAATTGATAGCTTACCAAAATATATTTCTTAATGTATGAAATATGGAGACATCCATGTTCTCTTATGATTTCTATCTAAAATTCTAATCTCTGGCTTGTGACCGTATGCTTGACTACGTACAATAAAAGTGCAACAGAAGAACTCAAACTTGCAACTTATATTGTTAAGATGCGAATTATTTAAGAAAAGAAAAATGTTAGTTTTCAATATGTTGAACGAATGAATCTGTCCAATTAGATAAGATCGTTTTTCATGTTTCAAATTTCAAATGATCGATCCGAATCGTTTATTATGCTTTCCGTATTGAAAACTTATAAGAAACCAATTTTACATTTTTCAAAAAAAAAAAAAAAATCTCTACTATTTTTTGGTATTTTAGAAAATTCATGATAGAAAGTTTATGGATCATCCGATAATAACGATTTTCTAAAATACCAAAATAGTAATAAAAAAATTTTAAAAATATAAAATTAGTTTCTTGTAAGTTTTCAATATGGAGAACATATTGAACGGTTTGGATCGGTCGTTTGAAATTTGAAACGTAAGAACGATCGTATTGCATGGACCTCATCCGTCCAATATATTAGAATCTAGCATTTCTCTTAAGAAAATATTTACATTACGTCGTTATCTTAAGTCAATTGAAACAGGAGGAGCGTATTAAGATGCAACCAAATTATGGCTGAATAATAAGAAGATTTTATTTATGGAGTATTGACAATAGCATAGCATTACCATGTACGCTGTTCGAGCTATACAATTAGTAAAAAGAAATGTATTTACTTACTTTAACATCCGACCAAAATATATAAGATTAACATTGGGGGAGGGAGGTGAAGTAAGAGGTAAAATGCATTATCTCTATCTCTACTACTTATAAATGCACGTAACGCATAGGTGTTACATTCTAGGTCTAAGTAGTAAACAATTTTTTATGCCGTTGAATCGACTTGATCTATGGTTGGATGTGTATTGCTAGACGAAATAACAGTGTTATTTGGTTTTCCGTCTAATTAAGAAACAAGACAAGGCGCACTTGACATTTTTAGAGCCTAATTAATAATGAAAATCTTTAGAGCCCTTTCTATTTAGAGTTGCATCTTCAGATTTGACATTTTTCTATGAAAAGATACAAGATAGTATGTCGTGCATGTATTTTTTTTTTTTTTTTGCAAAGTCGCAATATTTTTTTTGGGTCATTATTAAATGCGAACGAACCATATAAACTGAGAGGCATAGAGTGTACCTTAAGTTAGTAAAAATAGAGAGTTGCCAATCAATTAATTTAACATTATTTGTGCTTTGTAATTGGTATTGTCTTATGATTTAATTTATTTTAAATTTCAATTATTAAGTATAAAAATTTTAATTATTAATTAGAAATGGTATACCGTCACTTTGCCATAAATTTTAGTGACTTAATTTTTTTTGTTGAAGGTCAGTTTTATGTCTTAAATTGTCATTATATTATGTTCAATGGACATTAATGATGGTATGTCCTGACAAACAACTAAGTTGCTGATAAAACCATGAAACATTCACAAAAAAAGTTGTATACCGAAGTGTTTTGTGAAATGATTAAGGTAATAAAATTTCATTTCAAAAATATTAATTGCTCTCATATCACACTCACACATGCACTCAATGTATTTATCTTAATTTTTACACTGAAGTCTTTCTCTGTATTGAATACTGCTACCTTCAACACCAATCATAACAACGTTGATCTTAGATATTGAAAATAAACAACATATCTATGTCAAATAATATGTTTACATATTAAAGTCCGCCCGCACATTGAGCAGGCACTGCTACTAGTAGAATAAAAAATAATAATAATTAAGATGCTTTCCAAATTTTATGCTGCGGATTAAATTCCAAATTGATGGAATAGATAAGATAATACCAGATTAAATTACAATTTGTAAAGAAGTGTGTGACTCGTAATAATTGATCATAATGAATTTGTTCGATAAATTAATATATATGTTGCGGAGAAATTCTTGTCATAAGTTCGAACTCAAATCGAACTACTTTATGAGTCAGAAACAAACTAACTCAATAGTTCCGAAATAATTGACATTAAATGAGCTATTAAGAATCGATTCTACCCATCTTCTAAATTCGAAACTGCAGTCAATTCGAACTAGTGTAACTTTCATAGAATTAAGAATCAATTTCGAACTTCGAATAACTCAGGTAAGTTTGATTATTTCACACCCTACTTGAAAAAAAATGTTTAGTTGCTTCACTAAATGGGCGTTGTATATTTACTGCTAAATTATATTATATAATTGAATTAAAGCACTTCAACATCTGCATTGATTATTAATTTAGATTATATTTATTGATTCACTAAATGGGCGTTCCATATTTACCGCCAAATAAAACTAATTAAAAAAACTCCAACATCTGTATTGTTTAATTTAATTAAATTATATTGTTTTATTAAATATTTATAGTATTTTTATGTATAGTTATTGGTTTCTCACACGACTGTAATCATGGTCGCATGTTGAAGTGGCAATTAAACAGATTTTGTTTTAAAGTTTAATAGTTAACTATTGTCAGTGGTGGCACAACTTGTCAATAGCTCCTAGAAATAATGGATATATCCAGTTCTCCAGAAATGGGGAGAATGTCTCTTCTTCCTTTTTTTAATATTCACAAAAATACTTCTCGCAGAAAGATCTAATCGACCTTCATTGACCAGACGATGAATCGACTGGTGCGCTGGTGCCAAACTATTTTCCCCTTCACCCCCTCTCTTTTCCCCAATTATTTTCTTACCCCTCAAGTTCGTTTTCTTAATCCCTCGTCTCGCCTTCGTCTCCTCAAAAAATCTCTCTCCTTGCCTCTCTAGCTCTCCTTCTGCCTCTGACCTGAATGGGTTCAAGGTAAGCTTCACTTCCAACTATCTTATTTCTCCAATTGTGAAATTGAAGGGAATATACCTTAAAAAGAAGAAATTGAAGAAATTGTAATTTGGTTTAGTTTTTCAACTCAGCTTCTCTTCTATTTTGCTCTAATTACGAGCTATTTGAGCTATTTATTTTAACATAGAACGGTTAAGTTGGAAATTTAGTCCGGTTTTCTATGTTGTTGTGCAAATATGGAAGTAATGGAAACTAAATTCTATGTTGTTTGACTATACTGCAAGGTCTCTGATTCTAGATGTTAGTGCCTGCTTTAAATTGAGTACATGTATGTATGTATTTGTGATTGGCTTATTGGAAAAAGAAATTAAAATTTGATCTAGCCCCTTTTGTGTTCAGAATATGTCCAAAACACCACTGTTCATTGAGGAATCACATCATAAACCTTTGCTTGATGACTATTTTTTTGCTTAGTATATTCAGGCATATGATCTCTACTTGCTTCATCTGGAAAGATTATTGAACTGCTTTCTACTTATTGCAAGCAGTCTTCATATTGCATAAAGCAAAAGTTTCTGGTTAGGATTTAAAATATTTTACCTTTGTTTCTAATATTTTGTATGTGTACTTTTCTGTGTAGAGTTGTTCCTTTAGGCATTCCAACTGATACAATGAATGAAGATAAAGATTCAAACCCCTCTGTAGTTCTATTGTCTACTAGGGACCCAAGTTTAAATCAGGGCCCACTTGGAAGTCCCCTGAGGAGAGAGAGGCATGAATTTATTATCTTCTTTTATCATTTTATTTATCACAAGCATCCTTATTTTTGATTTAGCTTGGAAAAAAGGAAAATCTGGTATGTTCCCTTATCCGGACAGATTATCATATCAAAAAGAGGGACAGAAAGGAATATGGCACATGCCAGTTGAATACAATGTGTACCATATGCCAGTCCATCATTCACCCTTCTGCTGCTGGTATGTTGGTTTTGGTTGATACCGGGGTTTCAGTCTCTGAACTGGTATTAATAAATGTAACCGTGTAAAATTATACCGGGATTTTATTCTCTTGTTGCCTTCTTTTTTTCTTCAAAACACTTGTTTAGCAACTTATTTTACAGGTTTATGGAGTGAGTTCATCGTGTCTGGTAACACCAGCAGTATGAATCAGTAAATGGCTTTCTATTGATTTGTTACTTACTTGTTTACTTAGGTCTCCACTGAAGATATTCTGTGATGATGAGGCAGATTTGGAAGAGGGAAAATTATTAAAAAGCAAAGATAATAAGCTTTTGGTTGGACCTGTGAGGATACACAACCAAGCACTGTTATCTGGTCTTGCCTATTGTCTTTCCTCATGTAGCATGATTTTGGTGAATAAGTTTGTTCTTTCTGGATATGATTTTAGTGCTGGTATCTCTCTCATGTTGTACCAGGTTAGCTTTTTGGTTTTTATTTTATTCTTGGGAATAATGGCATACTCCATGAATTAAATGCTATATGCATATGCATCAGCATGTGAAACATTCATGTGACCAACTAGAACATAGTGTTGCACTAGATTATCCCATTGGTTCCCTGAGAATGTCCAGAATTACCCTTTTTCTTTCTTGTTTTTGGATTGGCATTGTTTCAAGGAAACAAAGTAGACAATGATTTCTAGGAATATGTACAGGACGTATAGTACTTGTATTGGCAGGCGCACACATTAAATTGCTCTTTCACTTTATTAAGATTGCAAAAGTTCCTCCACGCATCAAGATAAAAGCACTAGCATATGAATGCCATTAATCTGCTTCCTAGCTTGTAATATATCAAGGTTTCCCATCCTGCTCTGGTACATATGTTACATACTTACATAAATGACATAGTTATGCAAATGAGACAAAAAGAAAACTTGAAAGCTGACAATTCCAAAATATCATGCATATAATTTGCATATATTTTATTCTTAATGCAGTCATTTAATTTTGTGCGCTAAGTATAGTTTATATGTGATTTCAGAATTTTGTTTCAGTAGTTGTAGTCTCTGTGCTTAGCTTAAGTGGCATGATCTCAACCGAGCCTCTGACATGGCGGCTGATACGGGTCTGGTTGCCGGTTAATTTCATTTTTGTAGGGATGCTCATTACTAGTATGTTCAGGTATGCACATCTCTATCTCCCTTCCCTCCCACATAACTGAAGATTAAAACTCATTGTGTCCTAAACGATGTTTAGTGCCGCTCATGCTTGATTAAAAGGATTAAAACACCAATTGTGACAGTATTATTTAATGGTATACTGATGGTATACAGCTCAGGTTTGGTATGAGTCATGTCCAGTAGTTTCCATTGTTTCACTCTTTTGAGATGCAAAAATCAATGGTTTTTGTTTATTTGTTGGTTTCAAATGTTATATTATTCAATTTGCAGTTTGAAGCACATAAACGTAGCAATGGTGACCATATTGAAAAATGTGACAAATGTGATAACTGCTTTGGGGGAGACCTACTTTTTCGGCAAATACCATGATAGCAAAGTCTGGACTGCTCTTGTATTGATGGTAAATACTATTATTCATAGATTTGGAACATCAAAATTTCCAAAAGGGAAATTATCAATTTTGAAAATCTAGAAGGCATGACAGATACTTCTTTTTATTTACATAAATGTATTTCCAATGCTTAGGTATAGTATAAGATGAGAATGAAGTTATTTTTTGTATAAGATGAGTGTAGCTTTACAGCAGAAACATATGACAATGAAGTTTTTTTGTCTATCTTTTCTCTATTTTATTCAGATAGTATCCGCAATTTCAGGAGGGGTCACAGATCTCTCATTTAATGCTGTTGGATATTCATGGCAATTTTGTAATTGTATTCTGACTGCTTCCTATTCGGTATTTTCTCTCTTGCTTTTAATTAAGTTCTAAATTACAATTTTTAAAGAGAGCTAAATGATGAATTATTTTTGCTGTATTAAAATGAATTTTTTTCAAACATTTGTCAGCTAACATTAAGGCGAGTAATGGACACAGCAAAGCAAGCCACAAAATCAGGAAATTTGAATGAATTCTCAATGGTCTTATTAAACAATACTCTATCTCTTCCTCTGGGCCTATTTCTTGTATTAGTCTTCAATGAAGTTGACTACCTCTCTACCACGTGAGTTTTCTTTCCTTTTTGAAATTTTATTTGTTATTTCGACTTTGCTGACAATTCATCTGGATTAGCACATCTTCCTTGCTTCCACAACATAAAATAAATAATAAATAATAAAGCAATGAGATTAGCACAAAGTCCAGGCACCAAATCCTCACACTACAAGTCATACAAACAAGCTTTGACACACTGCATATAATTTTTATGTTTTGGATGTTATTATGATTATGTATTATGCTAAGTGAATTGTCAGGCCTTTGCTGAAGGAGCCTATGTTTTGGCTCGTGATTACTTCCAGTGGATTTTTGGGGCTGGCTATCAGTTTCACCTCCCTATGGTTTCTTCACCAAACCAGTGCCACCACTTACAGGTACATTACTTTGCAATCATAAGAGCTAAATTTTCTCATTATTTTTAATTTTAGCAAACTCACATTCAAAAATTTTTTTTCGTATCATTGCAGTTTAGTGGGATCATTAAATAAGATACCTCTCTCAGTAGCTGGTATCCTACTTTTCAATGTTCCTACGAGCATCAAGAACACCTTGAGCATTCTGTTTGGTACTATATCTTTTTCCCCCAGCAACAGTGTTAAATGTTAATACATTTAGTTGAAATATTCAGTTTGAATAGGCTATTCTTCCAATAAGTTTTCACAATTGACTTATAGTAAGTTTGAAAATCTGTCAAATCCAGTTCTATTCTCTTGTCCAAGTATTTATCAACTCTCTACAACACAATTCTGGAGGGCTAAATTGGATGAAGAAATCTGGAAATTTGGGGTCTTGGAAAAAGTTTTAAAAGTTCGTAAGGGCTCATTATACAGGATAATATTTGATGTTACAGAAGTTTTCAAGGTTTAGAGGTTTTGGGTTCCAAGGATATGGATCTTAACATGAACAATTGATACCATGAAAGTATACTTCTTGGAACTTCAATTAGTTGTGATGATGATTATGGAGGGTTCTCTTTAGGAGACAAAGATTCATTTACTCTTTGAAACACAAGATATCTTGTTTATATTTCTAACTTCTGTTCGTCTCACAGGACTTTTGGCTGGTATATTTTTTGCAAAAGCGAAGATTCGTGAAAGATCCCAATCTTAGGTAGCAGGGTCTAGAACATAGTTGTACTATTTCACATGTTAGGATATTCACAGGCAGAAGTTACCGCTGTTCCAGTATAATCATGCAGCTTGAACCACGCCGCGGAAATGGAGGCCTCTATTTCCTTTTCTATTTAAAATGCTATGTTAAATGAATGCTCCTAGTTATTACCTCTGCCTAGCATCCATTTAGACATCCTTTTACTTGTGTGGCGACACGGCAGGTTCTGATTGGTTACCACCGGCACTTGCTTCTGCTTTGTTACCATATACATTCGTGAGCTTCACAGGCTTCAAGAAGTAGAAAATATGTCTGTAGAGTTAATTTAATCAATATTGTAAACATTATTTCTTGGATAAAAGTTAAACACGTTATAGGAAGAAGGCTGCTTTTTGATAGGACTGGAAGGTGTATACTGTGTATCTTGCTAATGTATTGATATGTTGCGTTAAAAATCATTGCTTTCTGTTAACTTGAATATATGTTGCGGTCTGCTCAATTTTTTTCCCATTTTACTTATGTCCAGTGTTATTAAAAAATATATATATAGTTATGTCCATGCCAATTTTTATCATTCGAGGTGTTTAATCGGTTCAAAAAAAAGGCGCACTACTGTAAACTTCATGGTAGTTCCTTTGGTTCGCATAGATAAATGTTGCTCTCGGAAGATGAGACACAACGACTGTAGATTACTCCTGTAGGGACAAACTAGGGTGATTAGTTTCAATTATAAAAAAATGTCTTAGCTTTAGAATCCAAAAAATTATAAACTTTGATGCAAGTTCCATCCTTCATCAAAAGGTTTTAAATTTTACAGTGGTTCAGATTAATGACATTTGATGGAATATAGGTGATATTTTAATTATATAAACTGATAGACTTGATACACTTTCAACATATAATAAAAGGTAAGAATTTGTAAAGGCATTTTGAATTTGAAAAATATCTTCAAGTTAAATATTGATACCGCTCTCAATATATTTAGCTTTTCCTCTATATACATGTATAAACAAAAAGAACAAAAAAACTATACAAAAGATTAAATTTTACAAATACCGAGAGATTTAGTGGCATTTAATAGAATACCAAAGCAACAATTAGATAGCATAATATTTCCCACACAATCAATTTATAAAGCTAAAATTAAATAGCATAATATTTAATAAAATACTAAAACAACAATTTAATATAATACGAGTTATTTAAGGATATCATTTTACAATTTATATTTATACCTGTAAACATTTTTCTATATTTAATTTTCGGTAAACAAAAAATGCGGTGAGCGTGGATCGAACACGCGACCTTCAGATCTTCAGTCTGACGCTCTCCCAACTGAGCTATCCCCGCTTTATGTCAAGCGCCTGAATAAAACATAGAAATACATTCAATATGTCCTTTTTTTATTATAAAGCATGAGATTTTTTTTTCTCAAAAAAAGAAAAACAAAAAGAACATGGATTACAGAAAGTGAAAAAGTTAAATTTTTTTGGCACAATAAAGTGACAGGCGTTACAGAGAAAAATATTAATTGCTACAATAATCATCTCAACAAAAAAAAAAAAAAAAACGTTCGGATTGAGTGGAAACCTTGTGTTAAAAAAAGTTTATAACACGATACGTGGATGGCTTTTACAATGTTAAAAAAGCAACAAGCGGCACAAGAGATTAGATATCTAAAAATCTTCTTATACAAATTTATGATGCATAATTATTAGTAGGCCCACTTAAATGTTTTTATAATAGCTAAAAATATATATATTAAATTTCATGCTAAAAAATTAGGTTCATAATACCCGAATATTAAATATAAGTCGTTTGATCAACTAAAAGTTGCTGAGTGGAAGTTGGATCAGTAGAATTACCAGTAGAATTTCATTAAACAAGTAGAAGTTGGATCACAATGACAATAGTTGTATACTTGCATGGGTGTTCCAAAAGAAATTAAAAAATTTGAAAACAAAATCTGAAAGTATACATTATAAAAAGTTCTAGTTGCTGATGAAACAGCCGAAAATGAGAAGTTCAATATTTTCCTTCCGGTTTCCTTGCTAATTTAAGAGCTAGATACGGTCTAATGATTGGAGGCACAAAATCATGGGTCCCACTTACTTTGGACCAAATCCGGTGTACAAGCCTTAGGTGAACCATATCTATCCAAATGGATGCACCGACCATACGCCGCCTTAACGCGTTTAGTTCAATTTCGAACCCATCCGACATTTCTTTCCTGAAATAAGCCATTCTCTATCCTCGCCTTCCCTTTTTATATAAATTTGTTCAATTCTTGGGGATCCGTATCCTCTGGACATCTAGAGTGGACATCGGATCTGGACGGATTATTTTTTTCGGGAGTGGTGGAATGCACGGGGCTTTTTTTAGCCGTTGAGATTAAATCAGACGGCTGGGATTCCCCGATGTCCACTCTAGACATCCTAAAGGATGTCCAGAGGATCTCGTTCCCAATTCTTGGAGAAACGATCTGAAATCGATCGAACCTTCGATATTTCTTTCTTTCTTCAAAAAGGTCGGTCGACGTAGTTTCAAAGTTAAAAATTTCGCCGACCTCTTCCTCTTCCTCTTTCGATTGCTAAGGTTCCCTTTCGCTTTCGTTATTGAAATTCGAATTCTTTCAATCGCTTGGAGTTAATTACAACTTTTCATTTCTTTCCACCACCACCCCAACTTGTTGAAACCCTAGCGCTAGGGTTTCTGTCTGTTTCGCCATGGCCGCTAGTCGACATGGCGGTTATACAAGGGAGCGTGAGTTCTACTTAGACGAAACTAGAAGGATACCTTATCCTCTCAGCAGCCGATACCAGGACTCTTACCATTGCCGCCGCGACCTCCGAAGGGAACCCAATAGAAGGGTATTCTCAAATGGATTCCACAATGATGACAGAAATTACCACCACAGGAACCATTCTCCTGCAATTGGGAAGAGAGCCTCAGGCCGTGAGTTGGGTGAGGTGTCTAGTGATAGCGGGTTGGATGAACCCGAACCGAGGAGAGATAACATGGGGAAAGAAAATGGGGTGCCTGTTAAAACTGAAGAGAAATTAACCAAGAAGAGGAAGTTCTCGCCTATTCTTTGGGACAGAGATGAAATTAGACAACCTGATGTTGGGTCTAACAGGATTGGTGAAACGGGTGAAGAACTCTCTTTGGCTGGAACCCCAGATCGATTACCGTCTCAAACCGAGCCTGTCTCGACCGAACCATCAGATGTTCTGGGTGTCTCTCCCAGGCATTCTAGCATGGATGATGGAGAGATTGAATTGGGGCAGATTGATGAGGATGACGATGACGATTCGTGCTTGGTTGTGAGAACAATCACATCTTCTCGATGGGCTGGAGATGATGACATGGACAATATAACTCCAAAAAAGAAAAAGAGCACCTCTCCAATGGAGAGAAAACCAGACAAGAATGCACCAATACCGGAATCAGGAGAAGTGATGACACATGGTTCAGACCGGGCATTATCCAGGCCATCTAGCTCAGGCAGAGGAGAAATAGAGAATGATTGCACAGTGGTAAATGGAGAGCAAAGAGCCAAACATAGTGACAATTCGTCTCAGAGAGGAAAGGAGTCGGAGTTCAGTAGAGAAGAAACGCCTGAATCAGCAGGCCCACCTCAGAGAAGAATAAACATGCTCCAAGGTTGTAGAAGTGTAGACGAGTTTGAGCGTCTAAACAAAATAAATGAGGGTACCTATGGGGTGGTTTATCGGGCTAGGGATAAAAAAACCGGTGAGGTTGTTGCACTGAAAAAAGTGAAGATGGAGAAGGAAAAGGAAGGTTTTCCGATGACATCCCTTAGAGAGATTAATATCCTTTTATCACTAAATCACCCGTCAATTGTAGATGTGAAGGAGGTGGTTGTGGGGAGCAGGTTGGATAGTATTTTTATGGTCATGGAATACATGGACCATGACCTGAAGGGTGTCATGGAGACCATGAAGGAACCGTATAGCCAGAGCGAGGTTAAGTGTTTAATGCTCCAACTTTTGGAAGGCGTCAATTACTTGCACCACAATTGGGTCCTCCATCGGTAAAAATTGTCTTGTGCTCTCTATTTTATTGAAGATATTTAGATCTTAAGGTTATTTCGAGTAATAACATTGGATTTTGTACTGACAGGGATTTAAAGACATCTAACTTGCTGTTAGATAACTCTGGTAATTTAAAACTCTGTGACTTTGGGCTTGCTCGTCAGTATGGAAGCCCATTGAAGCCGTATACTCCATTGGTAGTCACTTTGTGGTACAGGTGAGGCTCTTTGTAAATTTTGATCTTTTGACTTATATTGTCTTCAGTTGTAACTGCAGTGTACTATATGTTGTTCTTGACATGGGTTTCTCTTGTTGGGTGGTTCATGTAGGGCACCTGAACTCCTTCTGGGAGCAAAGGAATACTCAACTGCTATTGACTTATGGTCAGTGGGGTGTATAATGGCCGAACTTCTGGCCAAAGAGCCCTTGTTTGATGGAGGAGATGAAAAGACACAGCTCAACAAGGTACATGTTTTAGTACTAGCTTTATGACTGCTATTTATTTTGTGCTATCTAATCATTCAATTTTTATTATTCAGATCTTTAAAACCCTGGGCACACCAAATGAAAATAATTGGCCCAGTTACAAGAACCTTCCTGGTGCAAAAGCGGCATTTGCCAACCAACCGTAAGCGTTAATTTACTCAGACTAGGATCATACTGTTTTCTCTTGCTCTTTCTGATGTGAAGTAATATATGGATATATTCATTCTCAGGTATAGCAAACTGAGAGAGAAGTTCCCTCGTATATCCTTCTCTGGCCAGCCAACTTTGTCAGACGTTGGATTTGACCTATTAAACAAGCTATTGACCTATGATCCTGAGAAGGTAGGTAGTAAGTACTACAATTAGTTTCAAGTTTCTACCTTTTAGGGGATTCCTTTAAATAAGCAGTTCTAACTTTTGCTTCTGTGTTGCTTGCTGCAGCGCATAACTGCAGACGAAGCTCTTAGGCATCCTTGGTTCGAGGAAGTGCCCCTTCCCAAGTCAAAGGACTTTATGCCGACGTTTCCTGCTCATAATAACAAGGACAGGTATTATGAATTCATTTTTCTAGGGGTTTTTCTGAAATAAAAACAGTATTTGATGGAGCAGTAGCTAGAATGGAACTTTTGTGATGTATGTACTAGTGTGTAAAACTTTGTTAAGGTCAACTGTAAAGCTCATTCTCAGAAACTACAATTTTGTTGCGCATTAACTAATTTCACATATATTTTAATTTGCCTTGCAGGACTGTAAGACAGAGAGTGATGAAGAACCCTGACCCGGTAGAGGAGCAGCTGAAGGAAGCCACGGGAAGGGAAGCCTGGCGAATTAGGCTTGCCTGAATAATAAGTTCATTGGCTTTCTTGTTTTAAAAACTGCAATTGCTTTCTACAACAGGATTTCTTGCACAAGGAAAGCAGGAAAGGTGGAAAAGATGCATGACACTTGAACGGTTGTACCTCTCATGGTGACATCAGGGTAGAATTTTTTTTTTTTTTTTGTTGGATAAGTATTTCCGCTAACAGTCAAGTTCTACTTCATAATATTTAGGCGTCAAATATTCAGGAATATTCAGCTTTTATTGGCTAAAGAAGTTATATTTTGGCCTCCTCTCTTGTAATGTACTCTTGGCATGGTGAAAACAAAGTTTTCAGATAATTATATGGCTTTCTTTTTTTGCCCTTTTAGATTAATTCCTGGTATATGTTCCTTTTGATCATTTAAATTTGTTTGCAAGAGGTTGGATGGTGCAAGGCTGATGGGGATCATCGTGTGTGGTTCAGTTCCTGACTAAATGGATGAGAAATCAGCACAGAGGTAATGCAACTATGATAGTGGGTGGTTGGTTACTCTCAGGATTATCATATGTGTGGTAAATTTTGAATTACCATGAGAATATATAGTAACTTCTGATATCAGTATGACCCGTTAACATTATTTGGTAAAATGGAAGGTGGAGAGGGAGATAATAGAAGCTCTATGACGTTATGTGCCTTGATAACTGGGTCATAATGTATGACGAACACATTATTTTTTATGTTGAAAAATGAAGGAAAGGATTTTTTTTTTTTTCAAATTTAGGTCATTAGATGTGGTTGCACTTAACATTTCATTATCCACATGCAGCTTCATGAATTTGAAGTTATGGCTTCTCCAAAGTAAAGAGGACCAGTCTATCTACCTATAGTTCAGTATGTATTTCAATTTTACTCAATAAAATGGCCTCAGTTGCGGGCTTTTGTGGTCAGACTAGGTTTTCTCTTCCCCTTGCTCTCCTTTTCTTTTCCTTTCATTTTGATACCTCTGTGAATACTTGAAACCCAATGTCAGGATCTCCAGTTGGTTTACTCTGCAACTCTTTCAGAAGGACACCTTGAGCTAATTTACATACTAGAGATGCAGGAAAGATGTCCAAGGTTATATCTAAGTTCAATTAGCTGTTTTTCAGGGGCGGAGCCACATGTGTGGCTAGCATGGGCAATGGTCCCCCTATGCTCCATAAATTGCTCAAATTTCATGTGTATTTTTTCCAAAATTTAGAAAAATTTTATCATTTGTCCCCCCAATTTAATGTAAATAGCTAATTTGACCCCCTCCCCCCCAAATGATAATTACTGCCTCCGCCCCTGCAATTGTTCTTGTAGTTGTCTTTCGTAAGCTCTGTTTTATGGCGAGTGTACTTGGTGGTCGTAGTTAGTGAATACTTTTTAAGGAAACATAACATAAAGGAACGTAGGAAGTTCCATAATTCAGCAATAAATCAATCGATATATGCGCCTGTACATTGCTAGCTTATGCTACAGCTACATTTTCTTACACTCTGTTATTGTGCTTTCGAGATTTTCTCTCTATGTTTTTTAGGAGCAAAATGATTTGTTTTATTTTGTGCTATTCAATATTGTATAAGTTGCAAGTGACCAGAGGAGCAGCAATGACCTTTGGAGTGGAGATATTTCAAGGAAGCTGTCTTCAATATTTCATCTTTGTAGGTCCTTTAATTGATATTATTTTGTTTTGTTGTCATTAACTTCTACTAGTTTTTTTAAGTGGTCTTTTGAAAATTGTTTTGCACTGCTGCTACTGTCAGGGTCAAAGATCATGAGTCATGAATTTATGACAATCTGTTCTTACATCTCTTGTACCAGTCAGTACTTTCTTTTGAAGTATTTGACGTGAGTATAATTGGCACGTTATAAATTGTAGAATAACTATGTTCACTTGCTTATATGACTAAGAACTAGTATTGTATGTCGTTTGCACTTATTCAGATTGGCAGAATAGAAGTGTGCAACCTTGATCTTGTCTCAACAAAATGGTATCTGCATGTTTTTTCACTGTACTTGTCTGTCAGTATAGCTTTGCTATATGAAGATAACTTTTACTAAGCTGTTATTAATGTTTTGTCAGTGATAAAATTGCGAAATATCTCCATTTGGAAAGAACAAGATAGATTGATAAGTATTTATTTAGTAAAAATAATAAATAGTTTCATAACTTGAATGTTTTTCTGCTACAATCTGTGCTGGTGATGATATGTACCATCAATTATGGCATTCTATAGATAGCTACCAGGTTTTTGCTCTTGTGGTTTTTTCTTTTTTGTATTACTATAGTGCATCAAAACCAGTAAATGTCTGTCACCTTACGCAATGTGCCTTAAATTTGCATTTACTCTTTCTGGGAAATGAGGATCTGAATGTTTTACATGGATGATTGTACTTCTCATGTTATGATTTGTAGCTTATTTGCCAATGGCATTGGTGCTTCTGACTTTATGATTTGTTCATTAGGTGTTTTAGACGATCTATCATCAGTTTTTATCAATGTTGAAGTGTAATTTAAGACAGATTTCTGTTCGCTTGTTTAATAATTCAGTCTTACCTTACAAAGTTGTGCTTTATTTTCTAAACTTAATTGTGTATTTGCATGGTGGGCAAAATATAAGAGTGGAGTATCTGTATTTGTTAGTCATCTGTAATATGAACTAGCTTTATCATCGCGCGTTCGATCTGCAGTTTGTGACGAAATCGATCTTTTGCGCCCATGCGGTTAAAAAATGGATTTTTTTTTCATAGCAAGAAAATACTGATGATCGAAATACAATAGTGATCGCACCGCCCTTCATCCAATAAAATTGTCATTTTATAATGTTTTTCCATGTATTATTTATTTATTTTTTTTGGTAGTGAATGATCATAGTCTTAGATTTTTCGTTAAAAGAAGATTAACTAAACAAATGGGAAAGAATTATAAAATTATACGCGGACTGATTTTTTAGATCTAGCTTCATACATTCAATCAATATTCTCTGAGCCATAAAAAAAAAAATATACCAACTGACCAGCTAAAATAGTTAACCCAATCCTCAGAAAAAAAAAAGCGTAGAAAATAACCTCATGTTTCATTTTCGTCAATTGCTTCAAACGTTCATCTCTCTATTCCTCTTTTCGACACACCTGCTCTACTCACAACGACTGTTCCAAATTAATTTGCCTGTGGTTTCTCAGCGGACACCATGAAGCGAAGTGAACCTGGAAAGTGCAACGATTAGCTGAGAATCTAAAATATCTATAATTTAATACCTACCAACTAAAGAGCTTAACACAATGTTTTTTAGCTTTCCATTTCATACTAAACTTTAGTTAGAAATATATTATTTTATTTCACTGGTCTAATGCAAAAGTGTTAAGTCTGTGTATACTGGCATGTATATTTTTTTAACCACAAAAAGGAACCTCTGATTAAACATGTATTCAACGATACCTTAAACTTGTACAGAAAGATAAGACAAATAAATGAAGGGGTCATAGATTTATTTGCTCAAACTAATAAGCAGCCGTATGAAAATCAGCCAATCATATATTTTCAACCTTAATTTTTTCAATATACATTTCAAGAAAAAAAAAACAATAGGAAAGTTGTAGCGACACCAGCCTTTTAATTCCAAAGAAAGCATTGCCTAAAAATAACATTAACAATGAATATATTACCTAGTGATGGAACCAAGGGTGGCAGATTAATCACCAAGCAATTTAGTGTACCAAAGCAACTGGAAAGACCAGATAAAGCGTGATTTCTATATCTCATGGCAAGGATAGAAAAAGCATGAAAATAGAAAATAATACATACCTGACAGAAGAAGACACACCGAGAATTACCTTGAACTGGAATTTGCTATCCCCCAGAACTTTTTTGAGTGTCAGTATAAATACATTATCGAAAATGCGTACTCAAAATTAGCATCTGCTAGAATGAGCCATAAAAGCATTTGAATAATTTAAATGAAAATATAATAGAGGTTTCAATGAATAACTAAAAACCATAGCATGATGTAGAAACAAAAAATGAACTACTTTAATATGAAAATAAAGACCAGAATAATGGGCATAACATCCATAGATATATAGTAAATTAAAGTGAGAGTTGTTGTATATAGATGATCCATCTAAGTAATATTTTTATACTTTGTTATATATTCACACGTTTTGAGTAAATAAGAAGAAAATAGAACCAAATTTCACAAAACCAATGTTGAATATGAAGTGATTCAAAATGTGCAATAAATAAATCACCTCTACAATATCAACCTGCCCTCCTAATGTGCAGAGTTAAAAACTAACATGAACAATGTTTAATTAAAGTAATTTTAAAACTAATTTGTGAGGAGTTTTGATAATGGTGAGCTGGCATTATATTTTGACCCAATCATTTTCCAAAAAAATGTGCATAAATAAATGTGGAGAGGTATAGCAACACCACAATGGACCACAATAGTACCTAAGGATAAAGGAACCAATTATACTAACCCTTCATATAAGCACACCAACACAAAAGAGAGGGAGCACAATGAATTGATAAAAAACAGTTAAATCCTCATTTTGCAAAATACATTACGTGAAAAGTATATGCACAAATACAAATAAATTAGATTCTAGGACCATATCCAGCAAGTTAAGAGCTTTAAGTCCAAACAATCTAGTTGGCATATTGTAAGGTCAATTTTGGCCATTTTTGGTTTTGTAAATATTACTTTCCTTTGTGTCCTATGTAAATTTGCAAAATGAGTACATAATCGAAGGGCAATTAGGAAATCATTGTAGGTTGATGTATGGCTGACATGATGTATATCAGTACCAGTATGCACATGGTAGGATTTAATCTTACAACATCAACTTGAGGCCAAGACTTGATTCTCAATAATGTTATGCAATGATAGAAAATGCAACAGAAAAGAAAAAAAGTTAATGACCTTCTCACCACAAATTGGAAAAACACCAAGAGCCAATCCAACAGCTGTCGAAAGTGCTAACTGCTTTGGCTCTGCAGCTCTAAGGAAAGAAACAAAAAATAATAATCGCAAAAGATGTCAGAGATCCCCCCACCAGAATTAAACGATCTCGACAAAAGAAATTACTTTACTATTTGTGTCTATAAATGCAGATCAAAACACATATAATGGTTGTAAATTTATTTTGATTTGAAATGAGGTAGTCGAAGACAGCATGGTTTTGTTAAAATGAAACACAACATACACGGGGCTTGTTAATGAAAGAAAAAAGAACTTTCACTGGAATCGTTATATTTCTGAAACTTACATTAGCTTTCTGAGAAGACTTGTCACTGCATACAGCCCTTTGCAACCACATAGCGGAACCCAAACTGTTATAAACAAATCAAAGATAATTGACAATACGATTAACAAATAGAATCAATAAGTAGGAATTATTATAAGACTAAACTTTTCTAATTAAAAGTGTGGTGATGCTGAACCAAGCACGATTTGAAACAAAAAATATTACCTTTTTCTGCATACCACTATGGCAACAATCGTTTGCCGCCACCGCCAACAAATGTGTGAAAGCTCAAAATTCTGGCTGCACATAATCCAATTACACATAAACTTATTATCACATGAGGAGATGTTACATATTAATGAAAAGTAATGAGCGTTCATTGAGAAGAGGTGGAAAAGATAAGTAAAATGGGAAGCATTTACCTTGAGGAAAAAGATATCCCTTGCTAAGCGCCTTTCATAAGGAGCAACCTAAATATTCAATTTAATCATGAATTATATACATATAGTCCTGTACAGTGAAAAAAAATAACCTCTTTTTCTCTTTTTTTGCATTATTATACCGATTCTTAAGAAATAATAGCAATTTCTCCTGGGTCAACCCCTTGAAATATGGATACAGGTCATCCTTTTTCCATTTCTTTTTCAATAAATTTTGTTGGACAGTAATTTGATGAAAGGGAAACGTTAATCAAAGAACTTAATTCTTTAATATCCATTTGGGATTAGTAAACCAACAGTCATATCTCTTCGTAGCAGTTAGATCCCAATTGTAAAATCAATACGTATTCACTAATCAAAGCATTATTTGTCATTTTAGTAGAATTTACAAATGAAGGAACAAATCAACTATTGCACCTGGGATCTACTAAACGTCTAAAACAAATAAAAAATTGAAAGTCATGAATTAATCCATGACAGCTAGGAATTCCCCAAAAAATAGTCACAGAAGATGTATCCAAAATAGAAGCACAAATCATTTGAAATCAAAATTCGTTATAACCAATGAACTATATCAGTAAAAAGCTTCACGAACCTCAGAGTTGTGCTTTGCTATGGATTGCGACCAGCCACCAGCTTGTAAACCCCAAGCTCAAAAGTTTGAAGGATCAGAAGCTCGTCTCGGCCTAGTTACCACCATCACAACCAAGACCTCTATCTCTCTTTCTTTCATAACTTGTAGAGGAAGATTAATTGGTACCTGAGTTTGAGAAAAAAATTAAGAGATGTAGGAAAGAATATAATTATTTTTTTCTCTAAATTGCCAAATTGGTACCTGAAACGTTCAATTTTAGTACAGCACTTCAATTTAAGTTTTGGACATTCAATTTTAGTATAGTTGTGATCTCTCTCTCTCCCTTTCACTTACTCGCAATTTCTTCAAAATTTCTCTTTGCTTTTCTCAGCAAACCTAGTTCCTATCCAATTTACAACTCTACTCATCCATGGCGTCTACGCTTCCCTTATCTCAGCCACACTCTTTCTCCACCACCAAGCTTCCCAATCGACTTCCCAAATCCACCTCTGCACCATCTTCTTCTTTCCTCTTCTCCAAGAAAACCTCAAGTCTCTCTTCTCAGTTAAGTCTTTCTTCTACACGGAGACGCACATTGGTGGTAGCAGCGACTACAACGGAGATGCTGAAGAAGCAATCGAAGGGAGGTTTCGTGGATGAGATGAGAGCAGTCGCCACGAAATTGCACACCAGAGACCAGGCGAGGGAAGGAGAGAAGGAGCATGAAAATCTGTGATGGGAAAATATGTGATCAGCGGCCCCATCTCCCTATCACCCTATCTTTCTCTGTCTCTCCAATTTGGCAAAGCATTTGTACTGAAGAGGAGAAAGAATGCGTTGTGTAGAAGAGGAGAAAGGATGGAGTTGTCTCTCTCCCACTTCCCTTTTTGCTTCGTGCAGAAAAAGATGGAAGAATGGTCCAGAAGCAGGTGCGCTGAAAAGGGAATCCCAGTATCCGTTCCTGTTGTAGCCGTTTGTGCGCCTTTAAGAATCTAAATAGAAATCCACCTAAGGAATCCTGTGCTACACGTAAGGCAACAATAAACGACTCAAAGAAAATCCAAAGTACAGATCAATAGTGGAGACGTTCCTGTAGTCCTGCCTGCGCCAGCGGAACCTGAATAGCAAAGTATGTAAGAAATTCTGTGCGACACAGAAGGCAACAACAAATAACATACAGAAAATCTACAGCACAAATTTGATAGTGGAGACGGACGGGCATGATTAAATCCATCGCAAACAGAGGGAAATCGGATGGCTAGGATTGGTGTTCAGTTTACTGTAGAATAAGGCAGCGAGAATTGAAGGATTTTTGGATAATAACGGAAGCCTACATTTGGCATGGTAGGCTTTCTTTCGGATGTTTTTTTGTACTCGGTGCTGAATTGTAGCATTTAGCTCGCTTTTCTAGTGTATACTACTGCGAAAATTTGTCCTAATTTATGCTATAAACTAGTGTCGACATATGGAGAAGGTTTACAAAGAGATCTGCACGTTTATGCGAAAATTCTCCAGAGTGCGAACGTTGTCCCAAAGAATGATGCAATTTTATCTCTTGTTGTACTCTTTCTAACTGGAACTTCTCAAGACCAATCAACACCTCGACCATTTCAATCAAAATAAAAAAATACATTTAATGTAAAAGTTATCACTGGGCTCCAAAACTAAAATAACACTAAAGTGTAAATAATATACTTGTTCTATCCTTTAAGATTAGGGAAATATTACAAATTTTCAATGACGCGAAAACCAACCCAATTAAAAATTTGCAATACAAGTCATGAACATTCTAAAATTCGTAATCATCCTTTATCAGAAGATAGTCGCAATTACAAAACCTGCGAGGGACAATCAGTAAAAGCGCAGAAAAGAATTAGACGGCTCGGATCTAATCCAGGTAGACATCATGCTTCAAAGTTGAAACGAATAGTCTCATACGTTGGAAGATTCTTCGCCAACGGACAACGGTTACGATTAAAAGAACCATCGAGTAAGTAAAGCGTCTTGGGCCATACATTGCTAGGCGCCTCGGCCCAGTCCATCTAGCCTTCGCAGCTTTACCCTTTTATTTTCAATGAGGAAAGGAAAACTTACCTGGTGCTTGAGTTGGACGAAACATTTTCGAAAAAGCGCACAACAATTTTGCAAAAAGGAGCATAAAATTCTCCAAATTAAATTAAATAAAAAAACACCGAACCAAATCGAAGGTTTCGTATCACCGACCTTCCCAGAATCCCCGTCCAGAAACGCGGATTCTCTCTGCTGTTCATCTCCACCTCCTCCAATCGAGAAACAGAAAACCGATATCATTGTTCGCAAGGTAAATCTCCTCATTTCCTTTTTTTTCAGATCTCTTTGAAAAATCGTTTTTCATTTGGTGCTCAATTTTGGACAGCTAGGTCTCTAGGTTTGATGCGTAATCTATCCTTAGATCTGGCTATGCGTGTGTCCAATTCTCCTACGCTACAGTTTGGAATTTGAGGGATTTCGGAAATATTCCTCAAATTCACTGTAGTTGTACTTTGCATGTTGTGATGTTAATTGATTTGCATTTGTTAGACTAGCAAATTTACATCTTAAGTATAATTAAGATCCATTTCATTTGTTGCTGACTGCTTTCTCTCTGTAATGCTAACTGGCTGGTACAACAATACCTGATAGTGCACATGGTGTGTAGATGATACATGTTATCTCCGATAGCGACCTTCTTTTGTCAATTGGGCATAATCTTTCTGATTAATTTGGTCTTGGTTTATGGGAATTAAACTGATTATTGTAAGTTGTATTGAACTCATATTGAGTCATTCATGTTGTTTGCTGTTCAGGTCTAATAATAGTGTGTGCTATACTAGCTGTTAAGTGGATTTTGTTCCTAAGCTCCTGTAGAAACTCGTGAAAATCTGGGTTTTGTTCATATTAAACCTTTCATTTAGGGGATTTACAAATTCCAGCATGTAGCTTTCAGTTGTGCATCAAGGAGTAAGCACATATTTTTGCAACCACAATGCAGCATCTTTAAAATAGTCTAGGCACCCAATCATTGGATGTCCCATGAAAAATTGTTTACAGTACATATTGAGAGATTATTTTACTTACAATAAGCTATATTTCGTAAGTTCGTAGAGAACTGAAGTTTTACCTAGAAGGTAGTGTTGGATCTTAAAATTATTGTGAACTGGTTAATAGGCAACTCAGTTTGAAAGTAGAGAAATATAAGGCAATTTCAATATCTTTTAAGAGCACACGTGTAATTTATCCAAAAAGAAGCCCTATATTTACATCTAGCTTTAGTTTATTGCTTTTAACTTTTTAACTCTATAGCATCAGTTTGTTGAGTTGCACTATGATACTTACGTAAACTGCTCAATTTCAGCTATGTATAATCCCAATGTGGCAAGTCAAGCTGGGCCACAGGGCCCACCACCGCTGAATCCCCAGCAAAGTCCATTTGGAAATGCATTTTATGGTGCTGGATCTGAGTTCATCAAAACTGGCTTGGGTGCTTATGGAGAGAAGTTCTTGGGCTCAAGTTCTGAGTTTATGCAAAGCAATGTATGACTCTTTCATATCATTTCAGTGATGTCATTTTTTTTCAATCTCTGATAACAAAAATGTGATGAACAGATCAGTCGGTACTTCTCAAACCCACAATACTATTTTCAAGTGAATGATCAATATGTGCGTAACAAGTTGAGGGTTGTCTTGTTTCCTCTTCTTCACAGAGTAAGTTCTCAATTTTGAAAAAAAAAATTCTATTATTGATCTTTATCTAGTTAGCTATTCATTTTATCTTAAATATATCTCTTTCATCTCCCCATTTTATTTGGGACTAAAGGCTTTGTTGTTGTTGTTGTTGTTGCAGGGTCACTGGACTAGGATTACTGAGCCAGTAGGGGGGAGGCTGTCGTATAAGCCTCCAATATATGACATTAATGCCCCAGATTTATACATACCTGTGATGGCATTTGCTACTTATGTTATCCTTGCTGGCTTCTCTCTAGGTTTCATTGGAAAGTAAGTTTCTGAACTCTTGTGTATGTTTTAGTGGCGATTCACCAGCCTTTTCAATAATCAACTTCCAAATAAACTTCTTGTTTTGAAGATTGCCCCTGCAAACTTCTGTGTTCTAAAACCCTTTTTGTGCACAAATCAATTCTCCTTCATAAGGAAAAAAATGCATCATTAAAGTTCAAGAGTGATCATTAAAATATGCCATTAGTTAGTTCAAATTTCCATCGCTGACATACAGCTTCTTTTCTGCATAATAGATAACTATAATTTTCATTTGCTAGCTTTACCTTGTTCTATCCATCTTATTACCATTGTTGCTCCTGTTTAGTTGATGCTTGCATCAAATTAAAAGTCGTTACTGTTGGTCCAAGTTAGGAAGTTAAATTGTAGATATGCAAACTATTCTAGTGCCTCTACAGTTGTTCAAGTTTGCTGGTTCCTAGTTTTTATTTGGTACTATGTAGAGATTACGTTTGTGTGTTTCTCTATAAGGCTTAGAACTGATTTTGAGAAATTAGTTTGTGAAAACTAAACTTTTGAGTGTTTCAGTTAAGCATTAGTGAATAGTGATTGTTAGCTGTATGAAAAGGAATACTATGCACTATCCACATGATTGATTTGAGATGCTTTATAATCAGTTTAGTTCTATGTATTATATTTCCAACTTGTAGTTGGAACGAAAGATATCTTTTCCTTGTAGAAAGAAAATATGTTAAAATCTAGTGCTGGTACAAATCTGGTAAGGTCTTGGGTATTTCCAGGGGCTATTCTGTAACATAGTCGTTTGAATTCTGGTATAAGACCAGCGTGTTCTGTAAATTGTCAGGATAGTGGATCATGTCTGGCATGAATACTGCAATTTCAGGGGGCTGTTACACTTTTTCAAGTATTTTTCACTGTTGTGGTTGAATTCTGTTAAGTTCCTGAGTCTCCATTGCAAAAGTTATATTCAGATAGGTTTGATGGACTAAACTGTGACATATAATAAGTTCGCTTTCAAAAGCAGTCTTTGGTAGGGACTAATAGAGTTGCAGAATATTTCAGTAAGTCTGAATGTTTCATGACTATTGAGAACCATTACAGTCCAGAAAGAAATTCTGATACACAAAACAGTCTTATACAATACATAAAATAAAATAATTTCAAATCTAAGGTGTTTAATCAATACTATGAAAATATATTGGTTGAAAACAGTTGTTACCAATTGGGGTTTGGTGAGTGATTGCCAAAATTGTTTGTTAATCTTATATCTTATCTTTTTTGTGGAGTTGGGGTTTGAGTTCATCAATTCTATTTGCGAAAGTTGTTGGCATCCACATCATCTTATCGGAAAGCCTGCTTTTATGTCAAGATATAAGGGGTAATATTGAGACCAGGGAAAAGGGTGTTCAATTGAAAACTTTTCAACTCATTGATTACCCTAGAAGGTGGATCCTATCAACTTCTGACCTGACCAGTACACTATATATATATACAAATATTGACTCTTCCCTTCTTAACTTATATGCCAAAACTTGATGTGAGGAGTATTATGAGTGCAAATTGTAGTTCCTAAAAAGCTGGAATTGGTTTCTTTTACTTTTTCTAAATTCATGGGAGCTGATAACCAGACATTCTCCGTTTTGTTCAAGTGCAGGTTTAGTCCAGAGGCACTTAGTTATCAGTTCACAAGGGGACTTCTGGGTTGGTTTGTACAGGTGGCACTACTCAAGTCATTGTTATATTCCATGGGTGGCGGTGAGGCGGCTTTGCTTGACATAGTGGCATATGGTGGGTACCTTTTTACCGGCCTTTCTCTGGCAATAGTAGTGCGCATGTTCTGGAGCTTGTCATACTACTTTCTGATGCCTTGGTTGAGTGTTTGCATGGGAGTCTTCTTGGTCAAGACCATGAAGAGGGTGCTTTTGACGGAGATGAGGAGCCATGAGAAGCATTCAAGCCGGCAACATTACATGCTTCTTTTCATGGCCATTGCACAATTCCCTTTGTTCTTCTGGCTCGGCAATGTTAGAGCCTAAAGTTTTCTTCCTTGTTTTCCTACTCAGTCGATGGATGTATTGGTGGTATATTCGTAAGTAGGATTTTGTACTTGGGTCCTGACTTAGCTGATAGTTATTTTGCATTGATGGTGCAACTTGGTAATAGTAGGATGTATTGGCCTCTTTCTTTTCCCATTTTTCTCTAGGTGCACATGATGTTCCAGGTCTAAATTGATTTTTTTCTTTTTGGAAAATTGGCTTTTCCTGCATTCTGTTTTGGCATAATCGAGAGCAAAGTTTTTTTTTTTTTTCTTTTTGGTATAATTTTCCTTATGCAACCTTGATCTTCAAAAGGCAACATCCAAATTTTATCACAGTACCTTTCAGATCGCGGTCGAATTAGAATCTTTGCTCTCATATCATGCTTCTTATCCTTTCGATTTAATATACACCATCAGGCATGAAAATTTTAAGGCCTTTTGATTCAGGAATGATAAGTGTCATCGCTAAAAAAACCATCGCGCGCCATCGCTTTACAAAACATGTGTCTGCTATAAATGTTCAGTTTAATAATCAAATGTGTTCATTTTAATAGTCAAAAGTGTTCAATTAAATGTGTCAAGTAATAGTTTAATTATATAGATCGTGCATCATTTTGAAGAGAGGCGCACCAGGGACAAAATCGGAAAAAAATTTATTTGAACTGGATCGGTTCATGATCCCTTCTAATTTTTTCACGTGTTTTTTGTCCGGTTCGTGACCCCTTTGCTCACCTATTAAAAAAACCGAAAAGTCGTACTGAACATTTATATCTAATAACCTGAACATTTGCACCTACTACACTGAACATTTGTTCTTACTAAACTGAACATTTATACTCAATTAACAGAACATTTGTACTTACCCAACTGAACATTTGTACTTGCTAAACTAAACATTTATACTTAATAAAATGAACATTTTTTCTTATAACATTTATATTTTTTATTGCAACTAACTGAACATTTATACTCAAATAACGGAACATTAGTACTTATCTAATTGAACATTTAGATATGAAATAAAATTGTGCTGGGTGAGAGACTATCGCTGAGGGCCCGCCTCAACGATGGCGCATTATGGTAAATCACCCGATGGCGATAATCAATTTCCCTTTTGATTGGCTACATGGCTTTCTTCTAATCTCTAACCACTAATTCTACAAGAAAATAATTAATAGACATATGCCTACGTCAACTTATTGGCCCATTGTTCTGTAGTTAGACATTGATCGAGTTTACCTTAGCAAATAAATTTTCTTATTAAAATTCGTCGCCAAGTTTGAACTCTCAATACTCCGAGCTTTTGCTTGTAGCAGGTGAGAGCATGTAGGTTTTCAACATCTTTTCGCAAGAAATATGGTACTGATTCACAATTTAGCCCATAGTAGCAAACACACATTACCTCTTGGTGACAAAAATGCATCTTGAAATCAAAATTAAGTTATCTGAAATGGCAAATGAATGAATTAATGTTTCCTTTACAGATTCTTCTTTACACTAAGGACACTGTAATATCTAGACGCCTGTAAAAAGCAACCTTTTCTGGGAAAAAAAAAACAAAAACAAAAACAAAAGGAAAAATATCATTATCTATGTTTTATCTACCTATCTACTGAGGAACTGTCGATTTCTACACCAAGAAAAAGAGGTATTCCTGCTTACAAGCTGATCACAAGGATTCGGGAAAGCATCATACACCTCTCCCTTCACTAACTCACATTGCCACTTTTCTTTCATTTTGACCCCTCTGAAACTAACATTTTGTATACAGATCCCCTCATAGACCGTGCCGTCAATCCCTTCTAGCACAGGAGCACGCTTTACTCCTTCACCAACTACATTACTTATGTATATATTGCTAACCTTGGGAAGTGCCTTCGGGTCAAATTTCTGGTCCGGGTGGTCATTTGCCCCCCGACTAAACCTAATCGGTATCTTAACATGTTGCATTGTTATATTCGTCACAGTAACGTTTGTTATATAGCCCCCTCTGCCTCTGTCAGATTTTACACGTAAGGCTGAAGACGAGTTGTACACGTGGAGGTCTCGTATTAAAATGTTGGAGACTCCACCCGACATTTCACTTCCTATTCCAATTCCAGAACATGTTGGTGTCGTGCCAGAGATCCGTTGGATAGTGATGTTCAAGCTGGGACGAGCGGTTCTGATGCCATACTGGTCCCAGCCGCTTTTTATTGCCACAAGGTCATCTCCACTTTCAATATAACAATCTTCTATGCATACATTGGTGCTCGAATCTGTTGGTTGCAGATTTCCAGTTAGATTATCAGAATGAGGCTAGCTACGTTTTAAATTTAAACTTAAAAATCAATCAGGTAGAGATAGAATAAACCAACCTGGATCAATTCCATCAGTGTTTGGCGAGTTGAGGGGAGCACGTATAGCCATATTTTTTATCACCACATTGCTGGATGAAATATGATAATTCAATAAAAAAAATGACTAGTTCAAGAAAGAAGTAAATGTGGATTGAAATCAATAAAAGACTCAGACTAGTTTATTTTAATGGCAGGTGCTTTCTGTAAGTCAAACTTTCAAACTACAATTCCAATTTCAATTTCGTTCTAAAGATGAGGCATTTTTTTAAAATATGATTACCTGCAATAGACAGGGTGGATAGTCCAAAAGGGAGAATTGACAAAAGTGAGATTAGAGATGAGTATATTGTTTGAATTCATTATCTCCACAAGGTGGCCTCTTGTGTAATTTAATGTCCTATTCCACCATAATTCCCACCACATTCTCCCTTGTCCATCTATACTTCCATTATTCCCTGCAATATGCATATAAAATGACGGTAAATAATAATTATAGAACTAAGTAGAGCACAATATATAACTTCATATTATCTTAGATAATTTGTAACATATGCACATAAAAGTATAGGTGGATTAATGAAACCATTTTTTTTTCTGCCAATTGAATAAGTGTTTGTCCTTAGAATGGAGACTTCCCTTCATGTATGAACTGGAGAAAAGCTCAAAGTTAAGACAAAAATGCTCCTGTTTTAACTTCATTTTTTATCTAATAACCTAGATAAGACGAGACAAAAACTGTGATATTAATATATTAACTGACTCCATATGGGGAGAGATCAGACCGACTGGCGGCACATCTTTTCATAGGTTTGCATGAATTAAGGTAGCAACAAGAACCAGAAACGTTAAATTTTATATTCAATTGACTAAACTACTGTTATATTCTTATATTAGCTGTCTTAAGAGTTTGTGCACTCACGTTATTTGAAAGATATGTTTCTGTTTTAATAATTAAAAAAAAAAAGATTCAAAGATAACAAATATAATCTTAACAAGACTAGTGTTAAACTTTCGACTGAATCATGTAAGTGAAGTTACCTGTAATTACAACATCAGTTAGTCCATTTCCATGAATTAGGCTGATGTGGCGGGGTCCGAGCCTCTCTCTGCCACGGCCATAGGATGGTAATGGCTCAATTAATGGCCAGTCCTGTGGGTCCTACATTATAGAATTTAACTAATTCATCAAAACAATGAATATCCAGATTACCTATCATGTAATATAATACATATATAAACAGTGTCCTTATATTGAGTTCAAACCTGTAAGATTAAAAAAGTATGAGCATTAATGATAGAGTCCAACTGCTGTTATAACAAAGCCATCATGAAAAGGACAGCTTTTCTGATTTCAAAATAAAAAACTCCACTTATGGAGTTGTCATTGTCGCTAATTTGTGCATTTGACTGCTGGGAATGAATTGAAGCATATATATTTTTTGACTCATTTTTTTCCCGTACGATAAAGAAACTTGTCTGGCATGAACTATTGAGGATGAAAATCAGCTATCTTGTCAGTGTCTGATAGGTGCACTTTATCATATTGAGATGCCCTTTGTGATAACATTGAAAATTGTAAGGATCAAATTAATATTTTTTAAGAAAGAAGGACCCAAATCGTTAATGAATAGTATTTACATAATTTGAGTAATTTAGACTGAAATTTGTTATAAACTTATCGCTAATGCATAACCATTTGGCATTGCATTAAGAAATATCAGCAAAACGAAAGAGCCAGAGAAATATTTGCCTAAAGATAAACTTGAAATCTTGGCTGGCTCCCAAGAATGAAATTAAATTCTTCTATTTTTTTTTTCCTTCTAAGAAAATTAATTCTGAAGTAAGAAAAATTATGAATTTTCCAAACTAAATGGCTTATCAGGACCCAAAATAATTAATCAAGATTCTAACACCTAATTGAACTGCTCCCACAGAGCTAGATTACAAAATTTACCTTTTTAAATTTCCATAATCCAACCCATACCGATACAAAACAAAAGACAAAGTACTTCTTTAATTCCTATTGAAAGATTCCCTCTCTCATACGTACCTGTGAGCCAAGAATGCATGCACCCTCTTCCAAGAACAATGTAAAATGGCTTGTCAAGTTGAAACTGCCTGTCAGCCACTGACCGGCCGGTACATTCAACTGGGCCCCACCGTCAGCTCCGTGTTTACTCAGCTGCTCAACTGCCTTTCTGAAGGCTTCGGTATTCGACGTGATTCCATCACCGACGCCACCGAACTCTTTGATTGAGGAAACAACCTTCCTCGGTCTGCCGGGCCGGTACAAGTCCGAACAGCTACTTGGGTCCACCACCAGGGATGAACCAGGTGCATACCTAATAGGCCAGGTTGGAATGGTGTGAGTCCATGTCAGGATCAATAATGCCGAGGCTATACACAGTACAGTCCAGCTGGAGCGCCATGGGTTCTTGAAAAATTGAACCCACGGCCTAATATAAACAGCCATGCCCCATGGTGACATGAGAGAGACGCAGAGAGAGAGGAAAGGATGTATATATAAGAGAGAGAAAGAGATATTTGGTGCGTGTAGTATATCAGACTTGTGTTAACTGTTATTTGGGTGGTTAGAAGATGTGAGGTGTGTTTAGATGCTATAATTAGGTGATTAGATTGATGGTTTGCTCTTTGGATGATTAGGCTTAAAAGAGCTTGCTAGGTGGCATTCTTTTATGAAAAATAAGTCTAAACAAGAAAGATTATTAATGATTTTTTTGAAAAAGAAAGATTGTTAATTATATTATTATTCTTTTGAAAGTTAATTATGTTGAATTGATCGCTCCGATTCTCTGGGAAAAAGAAGAAAAGAATCAAAAGATTGATTGCTCCGGTAGATGTACGTGCAAGAGGCTACAAGTTTATTTCCTTTTATATTTTTTTCTCTTTCCTATTTTCCTCCTGAAAAAATTCTTTTGCTCCTTTACTTAATTGTGAATTAACTGATTGGAAGATGACAAAGAGGAAAGCTATAATGACAATGCCACAGAATTATCAATACTTACAGTTCCTGAAAATATTTGAATCCTAACGTTGAGAAAATTTATGCTACTATCAACTAATAAACATGAAACAAGATAACAGTTGCTAGTTTAGTAATCATTGATACGGAATATTTGTGAAAGTTGTCATATTCAAATTAGAATTTTGGTGCCTTGTAATGTAATTTAAAAGCTGTAGGTGCTGCACCAGTTTGGTCCATTTATTTATTTATTTATTTTGAGAAAACCCATTGATTTTTTGGAGTTTCGTAAATTTTGGTGAAGAGCGCCTAAAGTGGGCACGCAATTGGCACCGGCCGATTAATGCACCAAGGAGATACTAACCTGTGAACTTGTTTCCTATTTAAAATTTATGTAGACCTCATCTTTTCTGAACTCCCATAAATAAGGATTGAGTTGCTATATTTAAGTGAGTTTTTGTTTTCTTACAAATTATATTTTCGTTCTTTTTTTTTTTGAATAATCTTAAGGTTATGGAGGAAAAAAAAAAACTGTTATTATAATAGTCAATTAACAAAATGTATAGAGACTCTTGATCAATGAAATATCGTGTGAATTTTAAATTTAAGAAACAAATTTGATATAAACTTATTGAAAACAAGTGTGTTATTTCTATAATAATTTTCACTCAAATGAGATATACAATTTAAATTTAAAGTTATCATATATCTCTACTATAAATAATTTAGAAGCTTTATGAAATTTTTTTCGTCATTATTGTGTAGATTTAGGAGTATACAATATTGTTTAATTGTACATCTATCTCTATATCATTTTCTAAATGTATTAACGCAGTTCTTTAGATAACTTAACTGTTCCCAGAAAAAAAATATGTACTGCGGTAAAAGAAAACGATGAAATATAGTTTTTTCCAAAGAAAATTACATTCAAGCATTGCGATGTTTTCCGATCTGGAAAGGCGTCACGGTGCAAGCACGAATAACGGAACAGGTCTAAATAAAAGTTATCCACACGTGAACTGGTTTTGTTACCCGTGGTTCCCGGGGAGGCGGGAGAGCAACTAAAAGAGATATTTATTGGCTTGTAACCATTTCGTTTCTGAGAAATGGAAGTGTCCATTTCTCAGTTCATTCCTACGATACCACTCTACCAGACTCTACTAAATACTAATATAGAAGAGAAAGTTGATAAAGATAAATGCCTGATAGGCATGTGCTAATATACACAGACAGGGGCGGAGCCAGGATTCTGATATAAGGTGGGCCGACGGGCTGAGATTCATGACAAAGTTTGATCAGCATATGGCAAAATTTTACAAAGTTCCATTCTAAACCAAAACGCTGCTTGCTTAGAAAATTTGGAGAAAAAATGGACTTACAAAACTGCAATGTGAAGCTTTTTAGAACCCTTCAAGCTTCAGGTGCTCGACAAGAATATGAAGCCCCTAAATAAAATAATTGAAAATTATTAGAATAAAAAAATTTAAAGCTATCAACACCATTCTGTATAAAGCAAACTTTCGACTCACTGGTTTCACCCACAAAAGCTTAAAATTAAAAGCAATAAGCCAATAATTTGCTCACTACCACAGTGCCACTAGTCTGTTTCAGTATCACCAACAAAAATTTAAAATTGAAAGCAAAATTTTGTTTTCTACTCTTATTATTCACAATTTCACAGTATTGAAAGCAAAATTTTGTTTCAGTATCACCAACCAAGTGATTTGAGAACTTTGCTAACCGAAAAGAACGAGTGACGAGCGAACGATGGTCGATGGAGGTCACTGTCAGGCCGTGCAGTGGAGTAAAAAATTGTGCAGCGCTGCCTGTCGCCTGCGGTCTCCCGAGAGACCGAGAAAGAGACGGAGGCACGAACACGGAGGGAGATGGATTTGCGATAGAGATTGGATTTGGGATGGATTTAGAAATTAGATATTTTTCCAATTCATTTTTCTATTTTTGAGTCCACGGCTTGGGGCTTGGCTGACAAAGACATGGGCTTTAGCCCTTGGACATTTAGACTTTGGTGTGGGCCTAACTATGACATCCCTATTAAATTTTACAAACTTGGCGTGTGTTTGGCCCACGCCCGCCACCCCCTGGCTCCGCCCCTGTACACAGATGAGCTATCGAATTTACATGGGGTTCCATTTACCGCCCGCCCTCCACCCCCCCCCCCCCCCCCCCCAAAAAAAAAAAAAAAAAGGAAAAAAAAGTAATAATAAATTGTTTAGTTTATAATTATATACATGATGTTTTAAAAAATAAAGTTTTCTTTTTTAGTCTAAACTGTTATATATAAATTGTTAGGCCAAAGTCAGATCTGTTTGGAATAGAGATGAGCAAAAAACTCGTAACTCGTGAGTTTACTCGAACTCGACTCGTAAAAAGTTTGATTGTAACTCGAGCTAGAATTATTCGAGTTGGCAGAACTCCAGTAATTAACAAGTTGAGTTTGAGTTAGGCTTAACTCGATTAGTCAACTAGTGAGCTGACTCGTGACATAATAGATATTAAATTTAAGTAATATTATCAATATGATTTATGAGTAATAAAGATCATAAAATAACACAATAAGTTTTTTATTGTATATTTTTATTTTAGATGGTTATAAAATACAAAATATTAAGTTTCAAGATATATTTTGCTTCAAATCAATAGAAAGAATAAATTTGACAACAAATTTTATTATTTGTAATATTGTATATATCAATATTTAAATAATATATGAATTAAAAAGAAAATTTTGAAGTACAATTATTTATATCGAGCTAGCTCGTTGACTCACGAGCCAACTCGAGTTAGAGACGAGCTGAGTTTGAGCTAGCTTAAATAACTTGAAAGTGTTTCTAACTCGACTTGTCCCAACTTGAGTTACTATCGAGTTGAATTTGAGTTGCACCCAACTCGCTCGAACTCGTATACAGCCCTATTTGGAACAATACTTCCATACGAAGTATTTTGCTTTGACACTATGCATGGCGAGAGAAAAGAGAAATTTAAAAAAAAATAAAGAAAGAGAACATCACTAAATTAGTAAATTTCCATTAATGCACTTTGCTTTGATCCGATCATACGAGCTTAAAGTCTTAAACTAAAGCTTTTTGTAAATTTGATCATATTTTTTACTTTTGAGAGAGAACAAAATATGAACAAAGAGGCATTGAAGAAGAATTTAGATGGCAAAGTATCGATTTTTTTTTTTTTTTATTTATTCGCCGAAGAAGATTTAAATTCCAAAAGCGCGTATACCTTTGTGTCGTCATGTTGTAGTTCGTGGCATCATATCATAGTCACAGAAAGGGATGAAGATTCTTTTTGGATTGACTGATTGAGAAGCTAAGAGCCAAAGATTGACCCGGCATTGACTATTATGCACTTCGGCCTTTTACATAAAGTCATGTGAAGTTCAATATTGTGTCATTAATGAAAAATTAAATTCAAATTGAGAACATACTACATAGTATTTGCCCAAGCGCCTCATTTCTTCTCAACTAATCCTATTTTTCGGTTTCTTCATTCATTATTATTTTTTTCTTTTTATAATTTTATTGTGCATTCCTTGATTTTCTTTCTTTCTTTTATTTTTCCATTCTCTTTTCAAAGTAACAGCATAACATCGTATCTCTTCAAGGATTCTGATCATAAGATGACTTACAAATTTAAATACTTAATTTGAGAAAATATTCCCAATCGGACCTAAATAAGTTGCAGAAACTAGAAGGATATTCTATCTATAAATTATTTGGCAAATAATAAAATTCATAAAATTTGACATTGAGCACATTACATAGAAATGAACAATAAAAATATGCATAATGTTGTCATAGTGATATATATTGAATCATGTATGTATATTGTACGTTTATTAAGTGAAATTAAGATGAACTTAAAACTCATTAAGAAAATCGGAAGCTTTGTTAACTTCAAAGCCCATTGAACTTTAAAAGTCTCAAATTCGTACAAGTAATCTTGTTATACTTTATGAATCAAAATTGTTCCTTCAATATTTCATTCTACAAAGTACAAAGCTGTATTATCCGTAAGAGTTAAGTGACAGATAATTTTTGAAATAAGACTGCACCAAAATTAAAAGTTAATAACCAAATAATTCATTCAGTCAACATCTTGATCCTTTTATAAAGAAATGAGAAACAAGATTGTAAGACAGACACCGAAAGGCAATCAACACAATAAGTAATAACCAAATAATTCATGCTGTCAACACCAAAGTACAGGCAATCAAACGGCTTGTTCCTTCTCCAAAATTTAAATTCACTAATCGATTTGTGACAACTCACACCGGCTTCACTCATGTTTGCCACAGCCATTAATGTTGGACTTAATTTTAAACTTTCTTCTTCAAACTTACCAATAATTGCACCGGAAACCCCTGTCAAATTCTAATAGAGCAAATTCTTATATAAAAATAAGAAAAATCACAGAAGGCGCGGATCAATAAATGTTTATATTCTACCTAAATCGTGAAAACAGTAAATATGAATACAAGGAGTACAATTTATAAACCTTCTTACCGTTTACATGACCTGCCCCGAGTATTGTTAAGTGAAACCAAAATAAACCCAAAAGGGAAGAAAGAAAGAAAGAAAAAAAAAAAAAAAAAAAAAAGGTTCTACAAATTACATTCAACAATAGCACTACACGTGGAACTGCTCCAGTTGCACATCCTTGGCCGTCAGTGGTACATACTCGCCTAAATAGACTTCCAAGTGATCTGACAAGTTACTCTTGTCAATGCTCTCATGGTGATACGATTTGCACACAAAGTAAACCACCGTCTGTACCACAAGTGCGAAAAGCACAAATGCGCACATCAGCACCAAAATGATGAAGCCATAGAAAGCCCTGATTGCCGGGCCCATCCCAGCACCTTTCACTACTAGTTCCCTAAAAGAAACTTCTACAGTTACGAAGCCGAAATTGAGCAAGGTAAAAATGCCGGCAGCTGTCCATATTTTACCTGTAGATATAAATAAAAGGGCACAATAATTAATCCATTATCCAGTTTCGATTAAACAAGGCTGGGACGAGGAACATGCAAAAATAATGAGTAGGTTGAAATGTTGGTGCTAGAGATAATTTTCTTTCTCCAGGAACTGGGTTTTTGGAAAGACACCTTTTGTATATAGCAAAGATATCAAGTAGGCTAAAAAGTTAGAACTAGAGGCAATGCCCTTCTTCCTGGAAACCTAAATGAAAAAGGTGAACTAGCAAGTATAATTAACATTGCTAATAGATACCTAAGCAAAGTCAGATTTTGTCTGGCACACAACCAGAACAATACCTGCAACCCAGCATTCCTTAGTAAATACTCCAAAAAAAAAAAACATCTTTTTCTCAATCAACCAGAAAAAAAAAAAAGACAAAAAAAGGAACAACAAAAAATAACCAACAACATAAACCTATGAATCACCTTTTATCAAGAGACGGGATTTGCGCATGGCTTCAAATCCCTTGGAATCTTCCAGAACTGAGACGACGCTGGCAAGGTGCCAGATGATGGAAAGGTAGATAAGCCCCGCCAGGTAGAAGAATGCAAAAAGAACAGCTGCGGGGGCCGCAGCCACTGTGCCATCGAGCATCAGCAGAACCAGTACCAGTCCTGAGATGGCGAGTGTATTATACCCGAAGAGGAGCGCAAAGGCCGCAACGAATGTCACCATCAGCCGCCTCCATACCTATCGTTTAATTTTGAGAAAAAAATCAATTTGTTACCAACGAATAATTTCCTAGAAGCACTCCGCTATTTGGCATTTGAAAAATATTAATTATTAGTTATGATGATGTTGGGAAAAAAAAGAAGCACAAACAGAGGTATAAAACTAACAGGGAAATACAAACTCTCTCTAACCCTTTGTCCTCAGTTTGCTAAACCTAACATATAACTCTAGCCCCCATAGACCATAAATTGTCGCCAATAAAAAGAAAAGAATTTTGTAAGTTCATAAACTTTATTGCGCTCCTTAAACGTCAAGCTCTTATTCTCAAATGACTTAACATAACATCATACTATAATTACAAGACACCAACACAGCACAGTACAACAGGACCAACAAGTGTGAAAATGCAACATGCATGGGTTTATACTCCTTTGTAGGCATCTCAAGCTACTGCAATTGTAATTGCGGGATTGGCTTATAAACAAACAACTCTAGAAGCATGAATGTAAGTTTTATAACTTGTTGGTTGGTTATATGTGGTACGATTCAAAACTAGGGACTAAGTTACTTTTTTTAAAAAAAAATAAGGTATTGATACAGCAAAGCCTATTAGTAATTGATAATTGGTGGCAGCACAATTGATAATTCGAACTGACAAGGTCAACCAAATGAGTTCTAATTATATATTTTAATAACTATCACCTCAAAAAGACATTACGATAGTTTACTACCGGGGTCTAATTGTGCATTACCCCAGAGGAAATATAGGTTATACATATATTTCTATTTTTAGAGTCCAAAATTTGTAAAATAACAACTCTTAATATCAGGGCTTTAGTACCCTATTGTTTAAGTCAATTAGTACTTTTTACCATAATTAGTTACAGAGCAACCCTTTGAATAACTCCATGTGAATTTAATACCATACAACTATATAATAACTATAATTAAACGGTAATAGCATGAGTCTAATAAGCAAGCAAATCTCTCTCTCCGCAAAGCTGGTTTGAAGCAAAACAGGAGAAAGGTTCGAATTTTGGCTCATGAATTAAAACGCAAGTTATAGTATAATAACTTCAATTAAAACAAAAAGAATCGCGTGTATCATACCTTAGGTACAACAGATAGAACTCGCGAGAAGCTGAGTTCTTTCGACGAATAAATGGAAGCAACACTATAAACGGCCGCAGCTGTGGAAAGCATGGCGAGAACAAGTAGCGCGACCAAGTAAACACCTTTGAAAATCAACAATTTCATCCAATCCGAGGCGAGTCTTTGCAAAATCCGATGCTCGGCCGCCGAATCGGGCGCGGCTCGATCGAGAGCGGAATCGTCGGAGTCGATGGAGTTGAAGAGGTAGAAGGAGATCTGGATGTGGAGAAGGAAGAGAAGCGACAAGGGGAGGACGAGAGAGACGGCGATGCGCGCGAAGAGAGATCGCCATGAGTGGATGAGCTTGGCGGATTCGCGGTATATTCCCAAGATGGAGAGGAACTGGAGCTCTTCGGGTTCGCAATCCATGGCGAGAGAGAAGGAGAACGCGTAGCTGGAATTGAGAGATTTTTCGGGGACGAAGAAAGGAAGAGGAGGAAAGGAAAAAACAAAGGAAGACTTGTCGAAGTCTGAGGGTTCTTTTGTGGATTTTACCTTGTGTATATTTGTGTAATGGGTTGTAGAGAAGGAAGTAGATGCAGCTGGTACATTGAGAGAGAAGGAGAGGAGGTCGCAGGATTTATTGGTGGGCTTAGCTCTTTATTTCTGGTAAATGACGGAAATAGCCGACTCGGACTTTGAAGTTTCAAGGTCAAATTTTAAGCTACAGTGCTTCCAAAACTTTCCTTTTTTCTTCAAATATCAACCTTGCAATTTGTCAAATTTACAAAATAGTTCCGAATTGAATTTTTAGTGATAGTCTAACAGAGCTAAAATATACTTATAGCAGGGGCCAATTTCAAATAAGTCAATAACACGTGTTTAATAATTAAATTATATATAAGCCCTCTGACATTTTGAATTAAAATCAAAGTCAATATAAATCTTCAGAAAGGAGTTTTTTCTACACGTTGAGCAGATACATTGGTGGAGTAATGAGCATGCTGAGGACATTATTATCTTTTGGAAAATTGCAAACTTTTACAGAAAGCGGGAAAAAAAAAAGAACTATGAATTGTAAGACCTGGAAATTACAAAATGACTCGTTCTCCGTACAATCTTAATCTTCCAAAACAAAGTGAAATATTCAATTACTTCTTTCTGTAGGCATCCGTCACATTCAGAATAAATAAATATATCGTATCATTTTCTTTTAAATAAATTAATTTCATTCATATTTTATCTACCGTCATCGTATTAGTAATAAGTAATAACTAATAAGAGACACCGACAAATATAAATAGAGAAACATTTTGACGACAGAACTCTTTATACGTTTATATTATATAATGAATTGTATATGTTTCTTTGGAGTAGTTGTCGTGTCAAGTATCAGGAAGCTGGAAAGGTGCCATCGAATGATATGCATCGTCTTCCAACCAAAATCATGTGCACTTGAACAAACCACGTTATTTATTTAATTATTTATTTTTGGTTACCGAAACTATACTTTGTATAATTAAATATATTAGATGGAAACTAATATTTTATGTCAATTCATGTTTTCTGTAATGTTTGCTATTTATACTCTAGTATATCCAGTTTTGTATTAGTGTAGCAAAACAATTTTAATTAGTGTTACACATTCGTGACAGAAAATCATATAATAATATCTAATTGCTATATTTCAAACATGACTTTTTATTATCAAGTTAATTAACAGTCATCCTCCAACTCAATTTTAAATACATTCAGAGTTCCAAATTTATATAAACTAAAACTAAACTTTAGAATTTCACAAAGGTAGGGATCAATGTTACAGCAAAAGACTATTTTCAGAATGCTAATATATTAAGTAATATTATTGTTGGATAAAGAAAATGAGGTCTATAGACTTGAAAAGAGACATGGTGTACGTCATTGGAATCTTTGAAAGTACACAAAGACCTATAAGGCTATAACCATCTAATTTACCGTCAAACACGAAACAATTTAATGGTTTTTTCAAATGGGATAATTGAAATGACACCACAATCTGATGACCAAAGTGGAGGTAATACGTAATAAATAGGAGATAATGTATTTCGTGGAAGACTAAATTTGATAAGAGGATTACCGTCAAATACACTCTTTTCCTGTAAAGGATAGTATTTGCTTAAGGGATGCTTGTTATTTGATACTATTAAATTACCGGTTTTTTAATATAAGTGGTGGAGTTCTTACACCACTTATTTTAAGGGGAAAAAAATCTATTATTTTAAGATTGTCCTAACGGAAAAATGAATAACTCGACCGTAATTTAGTGTGAGACAAGTGGCATTTCGTTGAAAAATTCACATGAAATGTGGGAAAAAAAAAGTGTCGGTAGCAACAAAATAGGTGGAAAAGGTAACAATTAAAACAGTAGAGGTAATTATCACACTACAATAATAATTACAAACTTTTGGGGATAATTTGCTTTCTTTCACCACAACGTATAAATGGACGTTTATATATAATGTAATAAAAACTAATCTACTTGCCAATTTATGCTTTATACGAATAAAATTAAAATGAGTTTTAATTAAACAGTTCTTCTCTTTAAAAATATTTCACGCTGCAACTCTTTTTATTGAGAGTTGAATTATCTTTTTTTGCTAATTGAAGCAATTACGCGAGACGAATAAGTGTAAGTTTGTTCGAAGCAGCAACATTAATACTTTGACAGTCACCGTCATATTTTCTAAAAAACAACACAAAGTACTTTTATTCGATCTCTAAATTTTCCCAAGAGAGAAATAATGTCTAGGTTAAAGTTGTTTTTTAGTGCCAATGACGGTGTACCCAATTCATTGTATTTTTCAGGGTTTGATTTTTTTATGGTCAATTTTCACATAACTTTTTCTATTATCCAAAAGTCCCACAAATAAATATTTTTCCAATTAAATCATTTAAACTCTACATTTTGTTTCTAAAAAGAATATCATTTTGCTATGTAATTTACTTATAAACATAAACTATTTCTAGATTTATATGTACTATATCCAAATTACAAATTTCATAGTCGTAGAGTTTTTAAATACGAACTTGTCACTAAAAATAAAAATAATAAAAAAAAAACTGTAGACGATTACCCACTACAGAAGTTGTATCATATTCTGTCGCTATAAAAAAACTAACAAGAAGTAGGCAGTGGTAGCCAAAGAAAAAGCCGAAAAGGTCCATCACGAAGTTTCTAGACTGGCGACTCGGTCAAAATTGGGAACGCGATAATTTGTTTTATTTTTATTCTTTTTTTTTCATACGTGTTATCTGGTTTTAAGCAGCTTAAAGATAACGGGAGACTTTTAGAATAACGCGCTTCAATGCACAATTTTATTGTTTGAATTTATTTTATTTGACCAGCGTTATCTTCTCTGCTAAGGTTTCTCATTCCACGAAAGTGACATTAAAATCTAGACTGTTTAAATGAAGTTCAACTATAGAATTATAGGTTTTTTTTTTTTTAATGGAGGCGCAGAAAGAGCGGACTATAATATTTAGATTTTTTTTTACAAAAATTTATAACTATACATTAGTTGTAGGATAAAAAATAAATTTTCCTTTCATTATTTTTCAGAATTTTAGGCTACAGACTTATGTGGGCCATGGTATGTTTATTTTTCTTAATGGAGGCACAGAAAGAGCGGACTATAATATTTAGATTTTTTTTAAATATATAAATATACATTAGTTGTAGGATAAAAAATAAATTGTCCTTTCATTATTTTTCAGAATTTTAGGTTACAGACTTACGTGGGACATGGATCCCTTTCACTTTAAACAAACAAAACAAGCATATTTCGGAATAAGTTGTTTGTATCATCAAAAAGAAAAAAATGTCTCTTTATGTTGGTTGTATACTTGTATTTGTATTTGTATTGTATCATAAAAAAGAAACACAAAATAAATGTTGCTTGTCAACTGCAAAAGCCTTACATGGGCTATATAAGGAACTAACTTCTAGGACTGACCCAACATATAGCCCATACAAAAACAATCCCTTACCGGGTAATTCATTCTTTTTTCAACAAAGATTCGATAAACTTAAAAATCACAACTCCGTGACTCTTCGTCAAACAGCATCCATGAGGTTCAGCATCATGATTGTCAACTGAAATTACAACATGCATTTGCGAATTGACAAACGATCAATCATTATCCGATTGAGTGATCAAAGTTTTATAAACAATTATGCAAATGACTAATCAAAGTTTTTATAAACAATTTGGCATCTATATTTAGTGTGCGAGTGTTGTCTTAGATTTGTAGGTATAACATTAGCTCATGATTTAGGTGTAGGTCTTACTACTATTATTATTATTACTATACTGCTACTATTTTATTTTTTTCTATATTATTTTTTTATATTATTAGTCCTATTATTTACATATTTATTTTTTTCAATGACTTGATGACTTTTATTGAATTTCTGTTATAGCCTACACAACTTGCTTGGGACAAAAAACTTAGTTATTATTGTTGTCGTCATCCATATTTATATATAATAAACATTTACAATTCATAAAAAAGTTATTTGCGGACGATCTGTATGTACAATTTAGCGTCCATACTTATATAAACAAATATTGATAATCCAAGATTGCAAGTGTTCAGCAAACAGATTACATTTGATGGATCGAGTGAGTCAATACAATAGCCATTTTCAGAGAAACAAATAATAAGCATTTGACAGCTGTGGACAATCGAGTGCAGGGGACTACAGAGAATGCATCAAATCATCTATGCAAAATAGAAACCATAGTAAATAAGCTAACCACTTCACAAAAAACAAAACAAGCCTTGCGCTATGATAAAATCTGATCAAACGTCATATATCTACATCAACAGTAAATTAAAAACAAAATGCCCCAAAAATTCTTTCATAATGAAGTTAGACAGCAACATTATTCTCTCGTGCATTTAAAACCTGCTACTCCAAAGCAATGAGCTTCTGTATAATTCCTTTCAACGCAAGTGCACTTACGCTGCAACTCTTATCGCCGAAGCACGACCTCCCTTCCTCAGCAGCCCGGCACAGTTGTGGGTCCATTGGCACCTTGCCGAGGAATGGTACACCCATCTCAAGGCACATTTTCTGGGCTCCACCTTGGCTGCTATCAAAAATTTCAGAGCATGCGAAAGTGTCGAGTAATTCAGGTGCCTTCTCACGGATCACGTTCAGGGCCCACTCGGTCACATCCTTTTCAGATTCGGATTCCGATACCTGGGAGAACTTCAGATCTGTCAAAGGTTGCTTCAGCCCGCTCATATTCTCAACAACACCCAAAACTTTTATGCCAACTTTTCTGAAACAACAAAAATTGAATAAGAATTTTTGCTAATAGCCACAGAACATGATTTGTTAACGTTTCGATTGTGGCAGGCAACAGCATCTTCCTCTCTCCAGAATGCCTTATGATACCTGATGACTAGACTAACTGATAGTCTGGCAATCAGAAGTAATAACAGTCTAACACAATGTAATATATGGTAATCTGTGGAATAAGCCATAATTAAGCTCTTGTACAGTTAAACTTATCCAACCTAAAACAATAGAATTATGGTCCAATCAAGAGTTCAAGACATCGTCCTCAATAGGAAAATTGTATGATTAAAAACATCGCAAGCAAAAAATTTCGATGCCCATAGATGACAGCTACTATGCAGCACTATTATGCAAAAATCTCTCTTATCCTAGTGTTCTAGAGCAAAATAAGCAAGAACAAGAAAACAGTAAAAGGCTCAACAACAGATTAACGAATACTGGTATGCCAGTTCTCACTAAAAGCAACTGTTTCTTGTGGATATAATTTATAAATAAGGAAATTCCTACTGAATGAATTGTTTTCTATTCACAGGTAGATGTCTATACCAATCATTCTAGGCAAGTCTGGTGTAGTGCAAATAAAGAATAACACTACCAAATAGAAAAACTTCAGAGCAAACATAAAATATAAAACTATACAGCAAAAGACATCGAGGTATAGTACAAGACATACCTACAAAAGCTAATCTCCTTGCGCACATCTATCAGAGCAACCTGTTGAGGTGTTGTTACGATAATCGCACCGTCAATACCAGATGCCTGGAGAAACTGCACGATGGAAATGTGTTCGTCAGACGTACCAGGTGGTGCGTCAACCACTAAATAGTCAAGCTCGCCCCAGTACACATCCTTGATGAACTGCTTGATGAGACCATTCTTCCTTGGACCTCGCCAGATGACGGCCTCATCAGGGTGCGGCAGCATGAAGCCAATGGACATCACGCCAAGGTTGGAGTTGGACTCAACATAGACTGGGGACCACCCAAGGTTGCTCTGGTGGATGTCGTGCCCCTCCAAGCCTAACATCTTTGGAATGCTCGGCCCACATATGTCGATGTCAAGCAGGCCCACCTGTCGATCGGCCTCGGCCAGTGCAAACGACAGCTGTGCTGAGAAGGTGCTCTTACCCACCCCACCTTTGCCGGATAGCACCAAGATCTTGCGCTTCACAGTCGCCATTCTCTCGGCAATCGCAACTAGATCTGAAATACCCAAAACAATTTTAAAATCTTTTTTTTTTGTGATAAAGGTCAAGAACTATGGAGTGTGAAAGTTCAGGAATTCAATCAAATTTAAATGCAAGGGTTAGAAAGTAAATTTGAACATTATATTTCGACTCCATGCATTGCCTGAATATCAAACTTCTTCTTTAATTAAAATTTTAACAAGAGTCATTTGTTCATCCACGATAGCACCAGATTGGCTGGCAGCAGCAAAATCTGCTTAGCAATTCATTTTAAAGAAGTAGAATTTAATTATCTGCTCAGTTAACTCTGGTACAAGCACGGTTTCAACACCACACTAGCACTACACCAGGAACATACAAGCTAATCAATTTTTAAGGACTTCTGATTATTATGCCTTTATATTTTATTTTAAGTTCTCTGGTAAATCAGGAACAGACTTTAATGACTTTCATATTAAGTTCCACGAACAAGAATCACTAAACTAAAAAAAGGGTAGTCAATTTTTTAAGGAATCTGATTATTGTGCCTTTATATTTTATTTTAATATTTCTGTAAATCAGAACAGATTTTAATGACTTTCATATTAAGTTCCACGAATAAGAATCACTAAACTAAAAGGAGGAAGTAATGAACAGCAAGAGTAACATTCACACTGTACCAGGCTTCTATCTTTAAATGAAAACCCTTGTCCCACTAACAAATACCCCAAGAACAAAAAATCATTACAGAAAGTACTGAACAAATTAGAACAGTTTATAAAGTATCAGAATTTGCAATTCAACTCGATAGAATAGGTTGTACCAAAACATCAAGGAAAAAAACAATTCAATACTGAAAAGAATCTGAACTTGCAACTGCTAACAAGATGTGGTATTACACAAGATTAGATTGTTGCATGTGAAAGACTTAGCTTTAGGAAAACAAATTTTTACCAGGATCAGGGCCTTTAGGTGCTGTGGCACATATCTCCTGATTTGGACATCCTGCACATGCATCCGCCTTTCCAGCTGACTCTGACTGTGGTCCTGGGCAGTCTAAGAAACAGAAAAACAAAAAAAGTTCAGTACCTGAAGAAAACTATCTAATGGTGTAGTGCAGTGAAAGGCCTCTGTGTCTAATTATCATAGTGATTAGTACAAGTAACATGTGAAGACAAGAACCAATAACTACAAATCCAGATAAGATTACAATAACATAAAATTTCTGGAAAATAAGCAACAAGAGGAAAAGCCCAAATAGGGACAATAAAATTAATTAAAAAAAACTGTTCGAATTTTCTCCGTATCAGAATAAACTTTGGTTACCCTCCTCTTCCCTGGTAGAGTGTCAAAGGAAAAGGAGGAGGAAAAAGACAGAATTAAATTTTAGTTCCAAAATTATATAAACAAAAAACGGTACACCAGAAGAAACTAAATACCCGGCCAAAACCTAGAAAATCTGAGTAGAAATACAGGAATACTGAAAACATCAATTAGGAGAGATAAAGTGATCCTGTACCATCTATCGCTCGTTAAAAATCACCATAATCGCAGAAAAATTCCATAAAATTTCATTCTTCTTCAAATTAAACCCTAATTATTCTTTGTTGATGACACCCTAACTATTCTTTGTTAATTTACGGGAATCAAAACCATCAAAAGTGAAACAAAATAGCAGAGAGAGCTCAAAAATTGAAAAACATTCAAAATCTGCGAGCATCTAAGTAATATATACTGAAATTATACTGAAATCTCTCGCTCGTTAAATCACCACAATTCCATAAAATTTCATTACTATTTCTCTTCACTGTTAAACCTAACTGTTCTATGTAAACTACGCGCGAATCAAAACCTCCTTCTAAAAAGGAAACAAAATTGCGAGAAAGAGGTGAAAAGGACTTACGCTCGTTTGCATCTTCTGGGATTTCTCCATTAACTCCATTGCTCGCCATTGCCCTCCACTCTCTTTTCTCGAACTTTCTTCTTTGGGAACGAGGGATTGATTCAACAATATAAGCAACGCAAATTATTAAACAAACAACAATAGATGCGCAAGTCTGACTTGGCTGCGTTTATCGATCGTCCGATTTAAATCCAACGGTTAGGGACTGCGTCATCTCACTTGAGTCGGCGCCGAATAAAAAGGCACAATTGTATTTTCTTCTCAAATAGAACAAATTTAAAGCTAGTATGCTGTCTCGTTTGCTAAAAAAAAAAAATTCAATACACATCATATAACTTGTGATAATGTGATTTCATTGTTTTAATTAATACAACTTATACAAGATCAAACATTTTAATTTTAACCCTTATAGGGGGGCATGCATGGACCATTGGACCTGAAAGTTATGCAAAATTACCAAAGGGAATTGATTAATCTTGTCCATGTGATCTAAGCCTTCCTATTCCAAATTTTTATGTTTGGATGGGAGTGACCCTTATTCCTTATTTGGGTGAAAACCAAACAATACAATAATAAAGAATTTGGACTTATTCGGATTCTTATTTATATTCTAACAAAACTTTGGTATTAGAATAAGAAATAAAAAAATACACTCATCTCTATTCAAATTTCATATTCTCCTCCCATCCAAACACACCCAGTAAGAAAGGATCCACACTTCTCTCTTTTTACAAATGTTTGCTGGACCTGAATTTTGAGGTCGTATTTCTCACGTAAGAAAACAATAAGGCCTAAATCAAATGAAAGGAGCCTATTTGTCAATATTCTTTTTAGGGTAATTCTATGGTGGACTGAAATTTCAAACCGGGCTTGAATCATGATCAACCAAATCCCTTCATAATTTTAAATGAACGATCCAAATTTAAGTCCGGTTTAAAATTTCAGTCCACCATAGAATTACCCTTCTTTTTAATATTGTCTTACATTGGAAAGAACTGGCTTTGTAAAATTGATAATAAAAAAAGTTATTGAAATGTATGAGAACTTGCAGAATATAATTTTTTGGATGCAGTTCTGAAAGAACACACCCATACAAAAAGTTTACAAACTTAAGAATTGGCACTAATTAAACTACTACCAATCAGTGCAAGCTTGCTCATACTGGTATCAATTTTTAATCATACCTGATTACATGCATTTTATATTATTTATTTCTATGCAAATAGCTAAATAAAAATTGATAAACCAGATATTCTCACATTTATGTACACTCGGAAAGACTAAATGTTTATAAGATTTATTTATGAAAAAAACTATAGTCGGTCAGATTATCATGAAAGTACTGTTTTAAATACCAATCTTATCTTCTCCACGGGACATATAAAGTAAACGCTGGTAATTAAAAAAAAAACTTTGCCTCAAAACATAATAAAGCATTTTGTCCTTACATCCAATGATGTGTAATGTGTTGCAAAACATAATCAACGTTCCTAATTTCCTAACAACCGAAGAAAGTTGCTTTATGAAATTATCTTAACTACATGTTTGGACAAACGCAGTAGTATTCCTCAAGTGGGTGTGATCAACTAAATTACTTTACAAATTGTCGCACTCGCAAATTGCAATTGACAAATAAGCATTCTACCCACAGCCGTGCAATTTATAAGCACAATTGTCAATTGACCGACTTCTGCTACGGACGGGACGGATCCAATACAGCAGCATCACGTGTGAAACGAATCACAGACCGCTCCGATCTATTCAAGATTCGTGCCGACTTGGATTACGAATGTACGATGAGACTAGACAGCACGCCAAGTTTGGGAAACTTCAGCTTAGCATTAATCCTTTTTTTAATTTTAATTAAATTAATTAATTAGTAAAATAAAAGCAGCTCTTGGACCTTTCGTGCTTCTTCTCCCATTGCGGGTCTATTCATTTCCTCTGCTTTTCATCAGAAAATAAAAAAACGAAACCCTAGATCTCATCTCATCTCATCTTTCCTTGGAAACCTTTCTACACGCATAGTGATTTGGGTCCAATTAATCGGTTGTGATGGATTCAGGTTCGTCGAGCCAGCCGGAGTTCGATTATCTCTTCAAGCTGCTCTTGATCGGCGATTCTGGCGTCGGGAAGAGCAGTCTCTTGCTCCGATTCACCTCTGATTCCTTCGAGGATTTATCTCCTACAATTGGTATTTCTTCCTTTCTTTTTTCTCTTTTCTGTTTCGGTTGTAATATGGTTGAATGTGTACATTATGGATTGATTGTGGCTGACATGAGATATTGGAAGTGGACTTTGTGGTTTCATTATGATTTCTCATGATTATATGCAATTGAAATAAACCTACCTAGCTGCAGTTTTGTGATTCTTTGCTTTGAAACCAGCTGAATTTGGAATTCTGTTTTAGAAGCTCTCACAATAATTGGCTGTTTTAGAATATTTTTCATGTAGCTGGTTATTAAATTATACTATTAGAAATGTTAATCAATATGCATTCATATTTGCCCCTCAATTAGAACTGCAGTTGGCATTTGGCCTTAAGATCCAATATTTCGGGTGCTTCTGCAGCAAGTTAAGAATTAATATTACTTTCGCAACATAATGGGTTTTTTGTCCGTTCAGGTGTGGATTTTAAGGTTAAAATGGTCACTATGGGAGGAAAGAAGCTCAAACTTGCAATTTGGGATACTGGTATATCATTCAATATCAAACATGTAATTTCTGCTGCAATTAATTTCTATTCAAAATTTATTTGTCGTTTTTAAAGTTAGTTAAATGCAATGAATGTTGCAGCTGGACAGGAGAGGTTTAGAACTCTGACAAGTTCATACTACAGAGGAGCTCAAGGCATCATCATGGGTACATCATTCTTCTCTTCTTTCTTAATGCTATCAATGTAATATAAAAAGTCGACCAAACTTACACTTATTTTGTCCAATGATGCTATGCATCATCAAGGTTGTATATTACTTTGATGAAGCCTGACATATAAAACTTGTTGTGCTGACTATGAGGCTACACTGTGAATTGATTAATAAATTCTTCTTGGGTAAATGCCAATTAATTTAAAATTTTAAATAGAGTAATAAATATTAGATTAGATAGGTAGGTGAGCCATTCATTGAATACAACCTGAACATTTGTTAGATTATTCATATGAAAATTTATGTTGTTAATATGATGTATATATTGTTACCAGTGTATGATGTGACAAGAAGAGATACATTCACCAATCTGTCTGACATATGGGCCAAGGAAATCGACCTCTACTCAACCAACCAAGACTGCATCAAGATGCTTGTAGGCAACAAAGTCGATAAGGTAATTTAATTGTCATTCTAAATTTGTCTCATCTGATTGAACGTACTGTCTAAATGGTCTAAATGGAGAAAGCAACAATTTTCAAAATTATATGATTGATAGTAAACTTTTGATAAAAATTTGAAGGAAAGTGAAAGGGCAGTGACAAAGAAGGAAGGCATAGATTTTGCAAGAGAATATGGCTGCTTGTTCCTTGAGTGCAGCGCTAAGACGCGAGTTAATGTCGAGCAGTGCTTTGAGGAACTTGTTTTGAAGGTAATAAACTCTACTGTTCTAACTGGGGTATAAAGTAAATGATACAATCAGTTCTAAAAACCACCTCATTTTTAAATTTAGTTTATAAGAGTCACAAATTCCCATTTTTAAATGATACAATCTGCATTTATAAAGAAAGAAACCAGATATATAGATGATTCATATCCTTAATTATCACAGAGTATTTTGGTGGAATGTAAAGGCAGGCTTGTTCCACATCATCAATTCTTTAGGATAAGAAACTCATTTTTTCAGATAGCAAAACCCTATTTGCTAATTTGTCATTTTCGACCTCGACAAATAGTCTCAAAGTAAAATGATACTGGTTTTGGTCCCTTTTGTGTTGAATTTGTGATTGCACCAAACAATTGCATTTTGTAAACAACTTTCAGTTGGTATCGCGCCTTTGGTTCAAAATGAAATAGATTTATACAAGAAGTGCAAATGGAGGGATAGGTTACGAATGGACTTGTTCCGTACCTTTTGCTGATGTAGAATATTGTCTCAGTTATGACTTAGTATAAAGATGCAAATGATACAAACTGTGGTGTTTAATGACTGGAAAGGAACATCTAAAGATTTGAGAACCAAATTTTAAATTCAGGGTTTTCTATACTCTTTGTGCAGTGCATGCTGTTCAATTTTGATTGTTTTATGGAGTAAGTCATTTTGCCTGTCAAACATTCAATTGAAAGGGCCTCTAGATTAGTCAAATGGCTTTTTGAGTATCAAATGTTTGTTCAATGTTTCAAGTTTGATTTGATTCTACAATGTTCCTGTTTTTAGCATTTCGTCACGTATTTTTATAAAATAGGAACATTGTGATGGACTTCATCAATTAGGTGTCTTTCAGTTGAAAATCAAAAGTGAATCATGTCATGTTATTACTGTCTAGTGTACCCTTACTGAGGGATCAGAATGTGATGCCACAATCTGCAATTTACCCTTTAGGTGTTAATTCTTCATTTCGAATGGACTTTTAACTTATTTAACTGAAATTTGAAATATTTTTTCTATACACCTGCAGATATTGGATACACCAAGTCTATTAGACTTTTACCTTATTTAACTGAAATTTGAAATATTTTTTCTATACACCTGCAGATATTGGATACACCAAGTCTATTAGCTGACGCATCAGCTGGGGTAAAAAAGAACATATTTAAGCAGAAGCCACCCGAAACTGATCCCTCAGCTTCCAGCTGTTGTTAAGAAAAGATAACTTAAAGAAACAGCAAAAATGTTCTCTTCCACTTTTGTTTATGCGCATGTTTGTGATTTATTTTTACTAAGTTCTAAGCAAAGCTGTGTAATGTTGGTGTAAATTGTACTTTCTGAAGATAATAGCTTTCTTATGATAACACGTTACTTGACATTTGCCTCTCTTTACATTTTATTTTGTGACTCGCATAATTGGAGTTGTATGAAATACAATTTTTTCTCTTATAAATTATCTCTTTTATCTCTGATTTTCTCTGTTTCAAAATCCAAACAATTTGTTATGTGGTATTCATGCCATAATTGAAATTGACCCTCCTTACTGTACGATGTAAGTGAAGATAGGTCGGAATGAAATTTTGTCATATACCACGATGTAAGTATGTAACACAACAATTAGACGTTAAAATCTTGTAATAAGTACATCAATGAGGCTGAATTAATCCAATTTCTTTCATTAAGAAAGCCCACATTGCGATATAGTCAGTATCAAGCGGGTGATTATAGAAATAAAGGGAACGAGTTCAACATCTTCAGTGTCAGTTTGTCATTAACCAAATACATCTAACAAACGAAAAGTTGTTCAGCTTACTTCAAAATGGAAAATCGGTTCCTACTAGGGAAAAAAAAAAAAAATCACAACATTGAAAAAACTGGATATCTCCATTTTCCGGAAACGGAGGGGAGGCAACCGATGAACTGACAAAACGTCCTCGCTACACGATCACTCATTGACTGTCAAAGTGTCAATCCAGTTGTAGAAGAGGCGGGAGACAGGAACCACTGGATGGCTGCGGTGCTGAGTTTGCGCGCAGCTCCCATAGCTGGCTCTCCAGTTATCTCCAGTGCAAAGCCAAAACCAAAACCAACTCTCCGACCCAGCGTCGTCAGGTGCACAGCCCAAGAGGCGGGTCCGAGTACGGGTACCTCAATAACTCCACCTCCCGGGTTCAAAGCGCCTGAACCTAAGCGGTTCTCGGTCCGACCCGATAAGCTTCTCGACATCATTGGTGCATCTCTAGCGCTGCCTTTCCGACTAGGGACTGGTGCTTTTGTTCAAGGGTAAGTTGTTTAGCTATTAGTGCTTGTGCGAATTTTACTTTTTTTTTTTAGGGGCTAATTTATAAAATCTTCGAATAATGATTTGGTTTTGTTGTATTATATTCTTAGATATTCAGTGTCCTTTGTTTCTCAAGATGCTATCCCTTCAACTCAATATGCTATGGGCATTGCTGGTAATTTCTAATTTACAAGAAATTTTCTATTTATTATTACCATATATTTTTCTCATGTTGATTGTTGTGGTTTATGGATATACCAATGTCGTCCTCTGAAAATTATGGCCAAGTTTTCACTCAAAAAAAAGAACTGTATTAGTAGTACTAGTATTGTGTTAGTACCAGTTGGGATGTGTGCTGAAAGATATGCACCCCTACCAGAGTTGTCATATCAGTGTAAAATGCAAGACAAGAGACCTTGTGTAGTGAAGTGAAAAATAATCAAATTATCTACATGTATTAAATTAGGTATAAAGCTGAAAGAGACATCCAAATTAGGTCCGCGACCTGAGAAGCCAATTGAGATTTATGAATTCGAGAGGTTTTTTTTAATCTCTTTTGGTACAGCTCAACATTGAGAAGTAATAGACTTCATTTGTCAATTTTATTTTTGGAACTTAAATTGACTTACATAGTCTTCTTTTTATTCTTTCTTCCTTTTTTATACAAAATTTCAACTGGGGGCAAACATCAGCTGTCCATTTTGTCGTAAGGTATTCATTATTTGTAATACTTTATAAACAAATTTCAAATCATTGAATTTCTCCTATACTTTTCATAAAATGGTATTAGAATAGATAATTACCTATAATTCACAGGTGAGAGAAATGACGAGCGTGCTGGATTTGGATGTATTATTCTATCCGTGCCCAAAAAATGGCCCAAATTTTCGTCCCAAAGCTATACAACTGGGTGGCAAAAAACAATTCCCTTACATGGTTTGTGAGGCAATTTGTTTACTTTTGCTAAAATGCCGGATTGAATTAGATAATTATACTCATTGTAGATACTTTTCTTTGTAGGTGGACCCAAATACAGATGTAGCTATGTATGAGTCGGATGACATAATAAGATACCTGGCTAATAAATATGGTGACCTTTCTTTATAGACCTAGAAATACATGTTCTAATTTCTCAAAAAAGAAATACATGTTCAGAGTAGTTTCTCTTTTCTTAAAAATATTGTATTTTATTAATGGGCATTCCTTGTGGTCAGGTGATGGAACAATCCCTCCTATGCTATCACTAGGACTTTTCACAGTATGCTCTTAAATTCTTATGTTATATTCTTTTTTTTTAAAAAAAAATTCAACTGAGTACTTAAGCAGTAATTTTGTAACATATATACCTCAGTTTGTTGATCTTATTTATTTATGTTATATTTTTTAGACCCTAACAGCAGGCTTTGCTATGATTGGCCGCAGTGGAAGGGTAAGAATTCAAAACTCAGCTTATACTGGAAACAGTATTTGAATTTCTAATCATGTATAATTATTGGCCTTTTAAATTAGCTAATAGCTTGTTATATATGTGTAGGGCTCTTCATACACACCATCAAAACTTCCTCCTTTACCTCTTGAAGTGTGGTCCTATGAGGTAAGTTATAATTATTAGTAATTCTTTATTTTACTGCATAATTTTGCTCAATAAGTAACAAATGTGTGTATATGAATTTTGAAGGCTTCTCCTTTCTGCAAGATTGTAAGAGAAGTGCTTGTTGAGCTAGAGCTACCTCATTTGCTACATAAGTAAGTTTACCATTTTTTTTACTTTTATAGTACAATGTTCATGTATGTACCAATATGGAGAATTCACAACAGTGTAATGATCTCTGTAAAGGAAATATTGTTTGCGTAAGTAATTCTAAGGAACTTCATATTTATCCTAGAAAAAAGGACCAAATATATTTGGTACTGTTCCCTTTCCCGGAAGAGGAGACTGAAACCGTGCTTCTTTTAGTTGATAGTTTAGGTACTTGGTAAACTATAAAGAAATTCAATTTAGGTAGGATGGGAATCTGCATTTACATGACATGTTATATGTGTTAATTTAACATGAGATATTCCACTTTAAGAGGGCGTGAAGGGTACTTTGATATTTTTAGACATGCATGGTGATAGTCTACTCAATGTTAGCTTTTTGTAACTTCTATTATTCTTTATTTTATCTGACAAAATGTACAATTGGCAGCTGTGCTAGAGGCAGTCCAAAAAGACAAATTTTGTTCGAGAAGATTGGCCATTTTCAGGTCATTATTCATTCACTGTTTTATTTGCATGATTCTTACTTTTGGCCTTTTTAAACTAAAAAGAAACATAAGATACCAGTGATTTGCATTTTTATAGAATATACCCATTTTGATCCGGTTTCCAGTATACATTTATTGACTTTGTTTGAGCACAAAGATAGAAAGTTATGATGATGGTTTGTGTTATTATTTCTATCTAGTGACCGTCTACTCTTGCCACATGTTTAATGTCAAACACTCTGAATTTATTTTTTTATTTTACACTTTTCAATATTGGTGATGTAGGTGCCTTTCTTAGAAGATCCAAATACTGGAATAAAAATGTTTGAGAGTGCTGAGATAATTGAGTACTTAAAAGCAACATACGCCATTCAATGATGTATTATATCCAATTTATTTGTGCTTATAGCTTGAATATTTGTGTTATTTTGCTGTGAATAATGTGTACCATGGTCGAGATGTGAAATTACGCATATACTTCATGTGTTATTTGCATATAGGCAATTTTTCTGTCCCAAAACTTTATTTTCCCCGAGTCCCGACACTTCCAAAACTTAAAAAGAGGAGACATCCAAAATTGGAATATAATTTTTAAATTATAAAGAAAGATATCTACCCTTGATATCCCACGTGTGAACAAATTGACACGCCCAAGGAGAAATTCAGGAATTTTAAATGGGCGCCTATTCTATCAATTGTAACATAGTATGTAATCACACGTATGAGATCGACTAGTCAATGGTTTCCAAAAAAAAAAGAAAAGAAAAATGAAGTTATTTAATTTTCTGTCTCAATTATATTTTTTGTGAATCTCATTTGACGTTGATGCATTCTTAAAACGCATTATGGGGATCTCCATGAAATTTCATCATAATTTGTACATAGATCAGTTTAAAATGTCATTTTAATTTAGGGTGTGTTTGTTATCCTCTCGAAGACAATCACGTTTGATAATGCAAATAGATTCGGTACCATTTAAAGGTTTGGGAAAGGATGTTGATAACCACAGCAATTAATAAAAACAGTGTTAAAAATTAAAAGTAATAGAACCACACTTTAAAGGTTTGGGAAAGGATTTTTTTTAGTTTTAATTGATTAATCGATTGGTATAAAATGTGGTGCAATGTGAAAGTTGTTTAGTCACTCGCACAAGTTGCAATAAAATAAAACTGTACGTTTTATATTTGACACACAACATAATTAAATCATGCACAATATATCCACACTTGTATATTTTTTCTTTTTTTGGTAATTGTTTGATCACAATTTCACTCTTCATTTTCTTTAGAAAAGTAGAGAGATTCTCTTTTTTTTTTTTCATTAAAGAAAAATAACCCACAGTTTATGATTGTTCTGATACAAACGTTTTTTTTTTACTTTTAATTCTAATAAATATTTGTTTATTTGTCGTGTGTCAGGCTGTCAGCTAAATTTCCTGTCCTATATAATAATACATATTTGAAAAAAGTCATCTTTCTAATTCTGTTTCTGCACTGTAAAGTACATCCAATCCTCTTTCAAAATCACTTCCTATTTTGCAACAAGTCTAATTTTCATTTTTCAACATCACTTCCTATTCTGCAACAAAATTATTAGGCTTTATTAATCTCAATGCTCCGTTATCGAACGGGAACATCATCAGAACCCAAACTATCGGACCGGAACAAACCGATCAGTCTGTTGCCCCGACCCAATCCAATTTGTTACCGCTGGGCACTGCCGTAAAACTGGCCAGTAAAATAATAGTAGACATGGGAGTTGAACCAATACAATACAATACAACTATACAAGCATCATCTGGCATCTTCTCCTCTTTCGATCTGCTCAACAATTCGCACAACAACACTCTCCTCTCCTCTCTGCTCTGCTCCACAACGACAATCCGCAGAGACAGAGAAAGGAGCTATAGATATAGATATAGATGTTGTCGACGGAGGACGACGGAGACTACCCCACCCCAACATCCTCCCCATCCGCTTCCTCCATCGCCTACTCCTGCGACGAAGCCGGTTCCGATCTCGACCGCTACTGCAGCGCCAACTCCGTACTGGAGCGCTCCAGTTTCTCCAGCTCCACGGGCTACCACGCCGCCGATTTCTTCGACGACGCCTTCCCCTCTCTCTCCCTTCATTCCAATTCCAATTCCAATCTTCCCTCTCCCACTCTCCGCCCATCCCACGCCGCCGAGGATTCTATCTCCATCTCCGGCGATGATTGCTCTGATCCCGGTGCACACTCCGATGACGACGACGACAGCCCCAGGTCTTTGCATGGCTTGAACGGATGGAATCAGAATCTGAATCAGAATCGGAGTTCGGGTGTGGGGAGAGGAAGTGAGAGGAGGAGCTCGATCCTGATGGATTCTTCCGTCGCCTTTGGATCGGACGATTGGGATGAGTTCATGCTCGAGAGAGGAGACGGGAGCGGCGAATCTGCCCCCGTTTATCTCTTTGAAATGGAGTCTATACACTCCAAAGAACAAATTAAGCTCTCTGGTGATGAGCCTGGGTGCAAAGAGGGAGAGGTGAATCAGGAAACAGTGCAATTGTCAGAGGTTAAGGGGAAAGAGCCTGTCTCTTCTGCAGAGCATCCTCAGTTAGAGAGTTCAAGTGGCAAATCGGGGTTCAATGCTGGAGAAGAGAATCATCTTGATGTTGCTAAAGAGCATGAAAGCAATGGTAATAGCTCTTCTGAAAGTATGGAGAAGAGAGAGGAGGCGGTGAAAGAATTGGAGGGTTTAGAATCTTTTAAGAAGAAGTCTGGAGGGAAGGAGATTGAGGAGGAACATCCTATCCTGGCAACTGGTGGTAAAGATGCAGAATCTGAGATTGAATTAAAAGGAATTGATCAGGTATTTGTTATCTATACTGGATTGCATAATTTTAATTTTTTAATTGAGATTTCCAGTCAGTCAGATAAAGTATTGAAAGACAATACTTTTAGATCCTCATTCTGAACCCAGGATTCCATAGAATAAATTTGAACTCTAGAAAGTGTTGGCACCAGAAGTTAATACCAAGTTTTTAAATTTCTGTTTTTTCGGTATGACGGTCAGGAGTTGATTTGACGGTGCGGCGTTTTTTCGGTGAAAAAACGGTGAAAAAACGGTGTATGTATAAATACAGCTTAATAACTGACTGATTAATATAAAACTTAGAATTGTTATATACAGCTTAATCATAGGTGTCAAACTCATCTTAATTTCCTTGTGTGCAGTTACTATATTGACGTAATACTCAAATAGTCTTATTTTCTTTGCTTTGCTTTGTTTTTTTCTTTTAATGAAACTACTAAAATGCAGAGCCGAACTTAAAGTCTGTCACAAATACACTTAACAAAAGAAGAGGTATAACGATGAAAGATGGATAAAACAAAATGCTTGGAAGAAGCACTAGGCTCTGTGTGTGTAACATAATTAGTCATGTAATTAGCTACCATTTTAATGTCACCCTTGACATCACATATGAAAAATTGCACGAGGGTCAAGTTGACAGAAAGTGAAAAAAAAAAAAAAACAAAAAACCAATTTGCAACCATTTTAATGTGAATCAAAGTTGTACTAAAGTACTAAACAGATCATACACGATCCCTAAACCCAAGCTAGACCCATCAGAATCCCTCCCAGTTTCAATTGGTACCAGACCAACTGCTCATCGTACCTAACATACATCAACAATTCAATATTCAATATTCCTGGAGTGGCACAGAAGCAGTGATCCCATGCTATATCTTTGGACTTTGGGTCATTACATGATGTAGAGGTCGACATCTTAATAAAAAATCTACAATAAAAATAAAACAAAAGCATTACATGATTATTCAAACAATTGGAAGTTGAAACCTGAAACAAATTTTTTTAGTAGAGAATCTAGAGTGCAGGCATGAAAACCGAAATCACTTCTCCTTTTTTTTTTTTGTAAGCAACATTTTCCATAACAGAAATGAAATTCTTATCGTCAAATGTCTTATTAAACCAATAGTGACATTGTAGAACTATGCTGGTCATGCATTAACTAAGAGCATTTACCTGGTCCTTCTCTTTGTTTTTTTTAAGCAACATATGCATAACTAACAGTAAAGACTTACATGTTTTTTATAACTAACAGAATCACAGTAAAGACTAACATGCTTTTTATAACAGAATCACATTTAAGAAGTTTATTAAACAATGGGTCATCTTACAAGATGGTTTTTACTGGTACATTACCACAATCAACCCATGCACAGAGCCTCTAAAAATAAGCAAAACTAAATTAATGACATAATGGTTAAACTATTAACATAGCCAAGCAATTTAAGTCAGTGTGGTACCAACAGTACATAGACATGCCACTAATACAAGATGGTAATTCCGTAATTCTCAGAATCAAGATAATTAAGAAATAAGAATGTGGTACCACCAGTGCTTAAAGACTCATAGAGTCACAGTAAAGAGAAATTAGTAAATAATTGATTTTCATCACAATTTCACAAAGGATTAAAGGAATGAACGTTTTAATTAAGAACAAAAAGTAAAGAACTAACAAACTCATGTACAGAACCAATTTTACCAAATTGATAGGGTGTGCTCCAGGATTGGATTTCCGACGGAAGGGAGAGGAAAGTAACGAGAGAAATTAAAAAGGGAGGTCTGACCGAAGTTGGTTACTCGCTCCAGGAAGAACGATAGAAGAGGGAAAGGAACAGAAGAGGAGGTTACGCTAGAGAGAAATTTGTGAAGGGTTTACTCTATAGCTGTCCCCTCCGATTTGGGAGGTAACCATTTCCGGGCACCCCTTCCCTCTCTCTCCTTTACTTTACTTTAATGAAAGCTTCCTGGAGCACACCCATAATAAAAGAGGGAACTCACCAGTGTTCTTGTGTCCTGCCAGTAGAAAGGAATAGATTGAAAGAGGAGGAGAGCAGGACTTTTCTCCCGCTGCCAGTAGAGGAGATCGGAGTGGAGAATGCGAAGATCGAGTAGCGGAGGAGGAGAGCAGCAGTATTAGTAGAGGAGATCGGAGGAGGAGTGGCGGAGAGGAGATCGGAGGAGGAGGAGTGGCGGAGCAGTGGGTGGCGGACAGGCCGAGAGAGAGAGAGAGAAAGAGAGAGAGATTTGGGTGGTCGCTAGGATTTTGGTCTGAAGCGCCGAATTTTTTTTTAATGTTATCCTTTCCGTTAAATCTACGCTAAACGCAAAAAAATTTACGATTTTTCGGCGAAAAAACGACAATGACGCGCTACGTCATTTTTCCGCTTTCGACTGTAACGTTCGTGCGTTTTGATACAGATTACCGTTATTTCCGAAAAAACGCCGAAATTTAAAAGCTTGGTTAATACAGAATGTTGGATTTTAAAATAGCTATGGCTGTCCTTTCGGGAGAAATTACTTAAAGAAACAGAAAGAGGGGGCAAAAGAGGACTGACTAAAATAAACATAGAATGAGCCTTTATAAGAAGTTATCACAGAACTCCAGATAGGTATAACCTCTCCAACACAAATGAGTATTGATCTGTTGATAAGAAGTACTTGCATAAATCCTAGTCTGGAATTGTGTTCTTTACAGTTGGTGTAATTGCTTTTTATTAGTTTAAAAGGTCTAATATAGTCCTTATATATAAAGGTGAACCAGATTGGTGGTACTGACAATTTATTGGATGACATGGTACTAGAGATGGAAGATATCTTGCTCAACTCAGAATCGCACTCACCCAGATCAAATACTGACAACCGGTACAAGAACCATGCAACTGACCTTTTGGCCCACCACTCCCGAGAGGGTAGTTCCACAGCCTCGACTTCTGGTGCTGATGATTCGTATGGGTCCATAAGAAACCCTGAGAGTATTGACTCAGTTGAGCTCATAGGTGCAAAACAAAAGAAAGGAGATGTATCCTTTGGCGAAAGACTTGTTGGTGTGAAGGAATATACTGTATATATTTTCAAAGTACGGAGTGGTGCAGACTGCTGGCAAGTAGAGAGACGGTATCGTGACTTCTATACACTTTACCGGCAATTAAAAGCTCTCTTTACTGCACACGGGTTAACTCTCCCTCTTCCCTGGTCCCATGTAGAGAGTGAGTCGAAAAAGGTGTTTGGTAATTCATCTCCAACTGTAATAGCTGATAGAAGTGTTCTTTTACAAGAATGCTTAAGTTCCCTTTTAAGTTCAAGATACTCTTTTAGGACCCCCACCCCGCTTCTCTTCTTTTTATCCCCTGGTAAAATTCCACTTGCCTCCCAGATTCCTCCCCATTCGCAGGGTAAAAACCTTATTCCATCTGATTCCATGGGGAAGAAAATATCTCTTGTGGTGGAGGTGCGGGCCCACAAGTCAGTCAGGCAGCTGCTGGAGCTGCAACACCACACGTGTGCAGGATGCCACCAGCCATTGGATTCAGAGAGCACCTTTCTAAGGGGGCTGGCACAGACAGTCGGGTGGAGCAGAAATTTCCGGTTTTGTGAATACACCGGGCAGTTGTTCTGTACTGCCTGCCATGTGAATGACACTGCTGTAATACCGGGTCGGGTGCTCCATGGGTGGGACTTCACCCTATATCCGGTTTCTCAATTGGCAAAAGCATACCTAGAGTCCATCAATGATCAGCCTATGTTGTGCGTCAGTGCAGTTAATCCATTCTTATTTTCAAAAGTGCCAGCATTGCTTCACATAATGGGGCTACGCAAGAAAATAGCTGCTATGCTACCATACATCACATGTCCCTTTAGAAAGTCCGTGGAGAAGGGCCTTGGGGCACGTAGATATTTGTTAGAGTGCAATGACTTTTTTGCCCTTAGAGACCTTGTCGATCTCTCCAAGGGGGTGTTTGCTGGCTTTCCTGTGATGGTGGAGAGATTACACAAAAAGATAGAAGAACACATCACACAACAGTGTCTTGTATGCTATGATGCAGGGGTACCTTGTGCGGCTAGAAATTCTTGCCACGACCCCCTCTCTCTGATTTTTCCTTTCCAGGTACTCTCTCTCTCTCTCAGACAAACCTGGCTTTAATGGTATACCAGAAACTAAGCTTAGAATAAACCTTGTAATAGCTCCTGAGAAAGTGGAATGTGCAATCTATTAATTGTTATAAGAGCCCTTTTCAGTTTCGACCAACAACGACAAATGAGAACAAGAGAGCCCTTCGCACTTACTAGAGGAGAGAGATAAAATTACAATAATTATAAGAATGCATTTCACTTGTACTTACCAGAGGAGAAATATAAACTATAATAATTATAAGAATGCATTTCACCTGTAAAGAATGTCAAAATAATTCAAAAACAAAAGTCACACACATTCTGCAAGATATCAATGTCAATTTTGCCGTTAAAGAAGAATGAACTTGTCGATGCCCCTTGTAAACACGCCTTATTATTTCTGAAGGTTCCCAAAATGACATATAATTTGGACATTTTGAAAGATATTAGAGACATTTTTTATTATCCCATGCTCAGGGGGATATGCAATTGTGCATTATCTATTTTTTAATCTTGTGGTGGTCAGGTGGTGAAGATGTGAAATTTTCCCTCAATCTAACTGCTGCTTCTTGCTATGTTAAATTGTAATTAAATAGGAAACGGAAGCACAGAAATGCTCTTCATGTGGGTCCATTTTTCATGCTGATTGTTTTATGATGCTTAACGGTTGTGCTTGCAAAAAGACGGGGGTCGGTAAGGTTGACAAGAGAGTGGGCCCCGCTCATCAGTCTGATGGATTGGTGAACAGACTCTCTGTTCCAAGTTCTCAGTCTACATCTGGATTTTTCTCTGATATAATTTCAAAGGCAACATCAGATAAAATTTGGAGGCCTAAAAACCGGAGCCCAGTTATTCTTATGGGCTCATTGCCAGGAGGGACTTCTCTATAGCAAAGTATAGTTTGTGGCTATTTGTGTATATAAATTTCTCTTGAGATAATTTTTGCGAATAGTACTTTATTGTGATTAGACTTTTTAGAAAGGAAAAAAATGTATAATTTTGGTTTATTCTTCTCGTAATTTTTGTTGTCGTTTGTTGTTTTATGGAAATATCAATTTTTTTTTTGTTTCTTAAGAAATAATTTTTCGAATCATTCGATAAATAAACAGAAACAGATCCATGTCTTTATTGGGAATCTTAAAATAATAATTGTTTGGCAAATGCTGATATGGATCAAATGTAAATATGTAATAATGATCATTTGTTCAATCATTTTGGGTTCATTAGGGTTACCGGGTTTGGGTGGTGTGGTGTCAGTGTATAGATTAGTACCAATCACAGAAGCAGCTGAGAAGAACCTTTTTTTTTTTTCTTGAGAAATGAAAAGAAGGATGTTCCTTGCATCCGTGTGAAGGTCGATTGACTACAGTAGCTGCTTTATCTAGCTGTCTATACAGTGAAACGCTTTATGTGGGTCCATTGACTGCAGTAGAATAACAGAGTTTCTCTTGATTATTTATTTCAGCCGTCTTATTTATAGAACTTTTAGCATATCACAGAGAATCCGCAATGAAAAGATTTAAAAACCCTAGAAAATTATCCATAAGAATCATGTGTCGCTGATCTATGGGTCCTACTTCATTTGTAATGGATCGATTGAAGTAAAATCGACTTAAAAAATCGATTGAAGTAAACTTCTCTGACAGTCGGGTGGAGCAGAAATTTCCGGTTTTGTGAATACACCGGGCAGTTGTTCTGTACTGCCTGCCATGTGAATGACACTGCAGTCATACCGGGTCGGGTGCTCCATGGGTGGGACTTCACACTCTATCCTGTTTCTCAACTGGCAAAAGCATACCTAGAGTCCATCAATGATCAGCCTATGTTGTGTGTCAGTGCAGTTAATCCATTCTTATTTTCCAAAGTGCCAGCATTGCTTCACATAATGGGGCTACGCAAGAAAATAGCTGCTATGCTACCATACACCACATGCCCTGATGCAATTAATTTTGGGCCGGTTTATTTAGGCCTTGTATCTTTTATCATGCACCGACTTGTTTAATTAGGTTAACCATTTCTATTTGTTGTTTACAAATATAAAAGGAGCCGCAAGATGTAATAGGGTTTTCAGAATAGAATTGATTATTGAAATTTGATATCGGCAGTAGCCATTTTCTGAGAATCTGTGTGATCCTCAATCAAAATCTCTCTTGTTCGTACTATTCTATCAATCTTTCTCTATCGTTCGTGCATCATTTGGTACCAGAGCCCAGGATGACGGATGTGAATCGTGGTCGTGGTAGAGGTCGTGGCCGAGGAGGTCGGGGTCGTGGAGTCGATCCTGAAGAAGAAGAGCCGCGCCGTCGAGACCAGCGAGATCTAGAGATTGCTGCGATGGGAAGACGGATCCGAGAGTTAGAGCGCCAACTCGCAGAGGCAAGGATGGGCTCTACGAACGGAAAAGAAGGAGAGGAGTTAGAGACCCTCGACTCTTCTGAAGTAGGCACCAACTCTCATCATGGAGTTGTTGAAAAACTGAAGGCTAATCAAAGCCAGGATCGCCGAATGAGGCATGACACAATTGAAAGTGTATTTGAGATTTCTAAAAGTGTTGTGTGTGAAGATGTGTCGTTTGATTCTCCACCGATCTTTGATAAGTATTCCGACGAAGATGATGATGATGATGATGTATTTATTGGGATGAGTGGATCCGAGGCAAAGATAGATCCTTTTGAAAATCCTGCAATCTTTAATGAAGAACTCGTTGATGATTTATTGCTATCCACAACCTATCCTACTACCTTTGAGAAGAATTCAATCTTGGGAATTAGTTCTTTGGTAACAATGAGTGCATTGTTTGAAATAGAAACTTTGCATTTAACTCATATTGAGATGATGAGTTCAGAATATAGTGATCTATTCTTACAACCGAGACCCATGCTAGCAAATGTGAGGTATTTCACATTTTTTAGCAGTTGCAATACTCAGTTTAGTGTCGTTTTTGTTCAAATAACAGTGCTATGCGCGAGATTACCTTTTTGTGGATTACATCACTCAATTCTAGTATCCTGATCCGATTCGAGCTATGCATCATCTGAAGCAAAGGATGAAGTTGCAGATTCGAGGACGAATCTTTTCTCAGAAGGGGAGAATGACGCAATTAATTTTGGGCCGGTTTAATTAGGCCTTGTATCTTTTATCATGCACCGACTTGTTTAATTAGGTTAACCATTTCTATTTGTTGTTTACAAATATAAAAGGAGCCGCAAGATGTAATAGGGTTTTCAGAATAGAATTGATTATTGAAATTTGATATCGGCAGTAGCCATTTTCTGAGAATCTGTGTGATCCTCAATCAAAATCTCTCTTGTTCGTACTATTCTATCAATCTTTCTCTATCGTTCGTGCATCATGCCCCTTTAGAAAGTCCGTGGAGAAGGGCCTTGGGACACGTAGATATTTGTTAAGAGTGCAATGACTTTTTTGCCCAGAGAGACCTTGTCGATCTCTCCAAGGGGGTGTTTGCTGGATCAGTATCCTCTACCCATCGCAATAGAGATAGGTAGAGTGCCCATCTCATCACGACCGTCCGATCTAATCTGAACGGTTCATTTTTTTCGGGCCAATAATTTTTTTCGGGAGTGGTGGAATTCACGGGGCTCTTTTAGCCGTTGAGATTAAATCAGACGGCTAACGTTCCGCGATGGGCACTCTACCCATCTTAAAGCGATGGGTAGAGGATACGGTTCCGGTGTTTGCTGGCTTTCCTGTGATGGTGGAGAGATTACACAAAAAGATAGAAGAACACATCACACAACAGTGTCTTATATGTTACGATGCAGGGGTACCTTGTGCAGCTAGAAATTCTTGCCATGACCCCCTCTCTCTGATTTTTCCTTCCCAGGTACTCTCTCTCTCTCTCTCGCACAGACAAACCTGGCTTTACTGGTATACCAGAATCTAAGCTTAGAATAAACCTTGTATTTGACCTGTACTTACCAAAGGAGAAATATAAAATAAAAATATAATAATTATCAGAATGTATTTCAGGTTTATAGAATATCATAATAATACAGACACAAAACTCTCACACATTCTGCAAGATATGAATATCAATTTTGCCGTTAAAGAATTAACTTGTCAATGTCCCTTGTAAACACACCTTAGTTGTTTCAGAAGATTTTCAAAGTTTTATTTTACTAGTTTGGACAAATGCAGAGAAATGACGTACAATTTGGACATTTTGAAAGATTAATAGAGACATTTTTTATTATTCCATGCTCAGAGGGATATGCAATGATGCATTATATCTTTTGGTGGTGAAGATATAAATTTTCCCTCAATCTAATTGCCACTACTTGCTATGTTAAATTGTAATTAAAAATAGGAAACAGAAGCACAGAAATGCTCTTCATGTGGGTCCATCTACCATGCTGATTGTTTTATGATGCTTAATGGTTGTGCAGTCGTGCTTGCAAAAAGACAGGGGTCACTAAGGTTGACAAGAGAGTGGGCCCAGCTCATCAGTCTGATGGATTAGTGAACAGACACTCTGTTCCAAGTTCTCAGTCTATAGCAAAGTATTGTTTGTGTATATAACCTTCTCTTGAGATATTTTTTGCAAATAGTACTTTATTGTGATTAGACTTTTTAGAAAGGAAAAAAATGTATAATTTTGGTTTTTTTTTATTGCATTTTTTGTTGTCGTTTGTGGTTTTGTGGAAATATCATTGTTTCTGTTTCGTAAGAAATAAATTTTCGAATCATTTGAGAAATAAACAGAAACAGATCCATGTCTTTATTGGGATGTGAAAATAATAATTGTTTGACAACTGCTGCTATGGATCAAATGTAATATTCTTATTTTTCTATTTTAGTTCTTATAATAATTTTAGCATATCACAGACAGAATCCACAATAAAAAGATTTAAAGACCCTAGGACGTTATCCATAAGCATCGTGTGTCGCTGACATATGGGTCCTACTTCGTTTGTAATGCATCGATTGGAGTAAAGTCGACTTGAAAAAGAGTATTACTGCCAAAGCCAATCGAAGCATTCACTGGCACAGATCAACGCTTTGATATTGGTGATATCACTTGAGAACGTTAATTTACCGTTCTCCTTTGTTCTTTTTACACATCCGCCATTTCTGAATCCTTCAATTTGTACATTTTGTTCCCAAATTGCCTAACTCGATCATAATTCTGACAGTTGTCGTGTAAAGAAGAATTAAACCTTTACTCTGGTTAGAGTTTGTGCATACTTCAAACTGTCCAGAGCTCTTCGTGTTATTTTTAATAAAAAAAAATTTCCTTAGAAATTTTAAAACGAAAAAAGGGAAAAAAAAATTTTAATAAGGAAAAAGTCCTAACGCGTTTATGTAACGCGGTCCATAAACACGTTAGGGCTCCCTAACGCGGTCAACGATCGCGTTAGGAGCCATAACTTTTGCAGGTTACCGTTTTCGACCGTTTCTCTTTTTCTGCGCGTGTTTTCGTTTAAAAGAGAAAGCTGAGGGAGAGTGAAGCACAACCAGACCAGAAGAGAAAGAAAGAAAGAAAGAGAAAGAGAGAAAGAGAGAAAGAAAGAGAAGAAAAAAGAGAAGGAAAGAAAGAAGAAAAAAGGGTTTGAAAATTTTTATTAAATTTTTTTTTATTGATTTTTATTGATTTGTTAGGACAAAATTAGTAGAAATTATTAATGATAGTCAATTTTCATTATTGACGATAAAATTAAATTAAAATAAATCATACACAATTTTGTTTTTAAAAAATCATGGACATGATTGCATCATTAATAAAATGAAACCATAGAATTTATTTATAGTCTTAATTTAGATACTTTTAAACAATAAATTATTGACTTGCCAAAAATTTTTAATTTGAAAGAAATTTAAATATATTGTTCCTAATTGATATTTGTCAATTGTGATTGAATAGAAATGGATTTGAAACCACGCAAGGTTGTTATCGGTGTGCTGCTAGAGGGACATAGCGAAGTATTGGAGCATCACATATTGAGGTCATTGTACGGGACGTATGCGCACGATAAATTCTATTTGAAAGATTTGGATGATTTATATAATGAAGACGACGAAGTGTGGGAGGTTAGATGACCGAAGCACTGGACCGACCTTAGTGCTTCTATGCATGGCCCGAAAGCCCATGCAGCCATCTTGAACATCCGAACATTCGGATCGTTCATTGGCCACGAAACTATTGTGTACTTCGTCCCGGGAGTGGTGGACTTCATTGCCTCCAAGAGCCGTGGAAGTTTATCGTACGACTCTTCCCAAGACCCGAACAATTGCTCGAGCGCTCTCTCTCTCCCACGCCAACATAAGTGGGTTCAATACGTGGATATCTGGCCCTTATGAGACCTGCTATGTCGTCAACAGTTTTACCTAGATTTTTTTCAATTCATCACGAACATGTTCTGCAATAAGGCTAACGGTTAGGTTTACGTGACCGAATACCCCGGGCGATCTGTAGCACGTATGGTCTTTAGAATTTGTGGAAATTTTTCAATTAGTATTCCAACTTTCAACTCTGCCATATAATCGCCACTCACACCTTGGTTTCTGAATACAACTCATTACGACTCTTTGTTTGTTGCTTGTTTCGGTTCTTACCTCAACATTGTTCTTGCAACAAAAATCACAGACTGCCAATACTAGTTGTTTTTTAGACCCAAACGTTTTACCAGGTCCGAGTTTCCGTTCTAACTCTAAATTTCATTCCGCCCTACCAACATATTCGAACATCGAAATATCACATAAATCACTTACATGATGGTGCATGTCTGTTCTGCCGGAAATGTACGGCTGGTCACATTTTGCATAAAATAGCAGTTCTGTGTTTGGTAAGTCCTCTTCATCCGAAAATTCCTCTCCGGTGGGGAGGTCAGAATAACTATCCGGACCTTCTTCATCGTCATTATCCTCTACTCGCACATAATTTTCCGAGGAGTCGTTCTCGACCACAGGCGACAGTCGGACACCACGACTATGATCTCCAACATTACCGCTATACAAAATATTTAACATTAATTCAATTTGAAACACAATTGGTATACTAAATATTATTCCAAAACATCATAACTATGATACTTATTCGTAAGTATTGGAATCTTGACCACAAAAAAGATTTAGTGTCGTGTCTGGCTCGCTACTACTGCGCTCATCAAACGGCGTAAAGTTTAGGTCTGGTCTCGTTCCGTATACGGGCATAAAATCGACGAACATTTCAAGAATTGGTATTCCCCTCATCTCGAACGTCTGATGGTAATAGTACCGCCATTCAGGTTCAGAATTCAAAGAGATAAGTAAAGATTCAAATCTACCGTTGACTAGATCGTTGTAACGACCTTGAATCTGCACTATATATTGACTTTCATAAATCTGAAGTCTACAGTATAGTTCATTTCGGATATCGGCATAAGTTGTGGAAGGACTACAATTTAGGTAGAAACAACAACCAGGGAAATTTAGAGATGGGTTGACAAATACAGAAATCGAAGTCATTTTTTAATATACGAGGTAATAGATTCGATTATGTTTCAAAGAAGCAGATCCTATATCCTATATATAAGTTTATCTAACACGGTTATAAACTCAGTTATTTCATCGACAGTTATTTGATTGAAATGACAAAAGTTTTGATTTGAGGCGTTGAAATGACAAAAGGATATGGAGTACCAGCCAACACTATTAATAAACGCGTAAATGCACAGCTAACCCGTTTAAAAAACGCGTTAAAGAAAACCTAACGCGGTTGTAAAACGCGTTAACAGCTGGTTTAAAGCACTGCTACAGTCACTTTTCCTTTATTAAATTCCCCTCTTAACGCGTTTGATAATCGCGTTAACAAGCCCTAACGCGTTGATGGACCGCGTTAGGACACATGTCATTTACTGTGTCCATAAAGGCGTTAGGACTTTTTCCTTATTAGAAAGAAAATTTTTCCCTTTTTCTTTTTAAAATTTCTGAGGAATTTTTTTTTTATTAAAAATAACACGAGCTCTTCTCCGACAAGAAAGTTATACGATGAATAAAATCACCACATTGCATCAAGTTGTCGGATAAAATGCCCAAACTCATTTTATTGTTACTTTTTAAAAAAAATTAAAGTTCAAACGTCAAATCCAAACTGTTGATCTTGTTCAATTTAACAAGTGATCCATTTGTATATAAATTTTATAAAATTTTGAGTTTATTTGATGCTTGATCAAGAAGCAAAAACATGAACGTATTAAAATTAATCTATCATACTTAAAAAGATTCGTTCATTATTCAGTCTCTTGATCGAGTATCAAATAAACTCGTAATTGTTAAATTATATAAAAACACATCGCTAGCTAAATTGAACAAAATCAACTATTTGAATTTGATATTTCAACTTTGTTTTTAAAAAATAATAATAAGGTGGGTTTGGAAATTGATGGACCATTTTGCATGTGCACCCGGGGGTGCTTTTTATTTACAGATAGTCAGATACTCCTATTTTGTGCGTCGCTCTAGGGTTTTTGAGATCGCTACAACTGTAGCATGTGAACTCTGTCCGTTCAATCTTCAGACGGTCTGATATTCTTGCTTAACTTCGATGCAACTAACTTAGAAGAAGAACAAATGCATTTTTTTTTTCGTGATTTCGTGATAATTGCTAAAATTACAAAAATGCCACGGGAATGACGATTGTTTATCCGATGCATATATCTATACAAAGTCCACTTATTTAACACGTGCAAAATTGCAATGGTTAATAATAATAATAATAATAATAATAATAATAATAATAATAATAATAATAATAAATAAACATAAGAAGAAAAATATTATCTCACTTGAGGTGTACGGAGTTTTAACTGCGTTATCATTATTGGCTTAATAACAACAGACAACAAAAATCATTTTATTAATGAGAATCGTCATGTAGGTTTGAAAATAATAAAGCATGTGCTGTTTATTATATAGTAAAATTATAAAATCATGAATCTATAAATATAGAACTAGTAGTAGTCAAAATTAGCTTGTTTAGCTATACAAGCGTGCCACAGGAATATGTATGAATCCAATAGATTCAAATTTTACATTTCATGTACACATAAAGTAGGTAAATGCATAACAATTTGTAGTGAAACGACACTCAAAAAACAATTTGTAGTAAAGAACAACACATTTAAAAGAACCCACACCTGAATATAGCATGTGAGTGCATATTATTGGCATCACCAATGATCAAGCATGGCAGTTGTACTGTTGTCTATGGACTTTGCTTCACCCGCCTCAGTGGAACTCGTATGATCCCCTGGCACTCCAGCCAAATAATAAGTTACCAGCTCAATCATGATTAAGTTTATAAATTCAATTTTTAATGGAAATACTTCTAGAAATTAAAAACACTTTGTAAAAATATAATAAATTAATCAAATAAAAAATTAATACAATAGAATTTTTTTGAAGCAGCATACCGTCTATTTATATAGTGTTACTACATGCTGCTAAAGGGGCCCTATGGCTGCTATTTAATCGTTTCAACTATTATTATTACTAGACATGGCCGTCGCAGCTTCACTACTCTATGTGTTTTTTTAGATTGAGAATAATTCAATCTATTTTGTCAAACTTGCCAAAATTTTTGATTAAAATATAAAAAATCTGCCATAAAAACTTATCAAAATTTCTAGATAAAAATTTGTTAGTTCAAATTAGTAATTTCTATCTTAGAAAGTCGCCATATAAACTTGGCATAAATTTCCTGCCCAAAAAAAACTTTTGAAAGTAACTTCTAAGAAGGGTAAACTTATATTTATCAATCAGCGAAAATTAGTTGGCTAAGATCGCATGTCATAGGAGTGGATAATATGAACCACAATTTTTAATTAATACTATAAATTAGGCATGAACTACCTTAGATTTCCAAATATATATAATTTTTAAATTAAATAATAATTGGTACGATTATTTTTAATATATTTAATAAAAAAGGAAAACTATTTTTAATTATAAAAAAAGTAGTCACGGATTTTAATAAATATTTTTATAATAGCATAGATTAGACATGAACTATCTTAGATTTCTAAATTATATTTAATTCTTAAATTAAATAATGATTGGTACGACTATTTTTAATATATACTATGATTGGTGCGATTTGGGATTTAATATACACTATAAATTAAATATTGATTTGGAATATTTTTAATGTCCTCAAAATAAGAAAATCGAAACAAATAAAGGCAGCTTAATGTAAAATAAGCAAATCAGTCCGTGTAAAAATAGTCGAATATCAAGGCCGTCGCAAATATTATACTGACATAAGCAAATTAAAGAAATCCGAATAAGATCAGTAGTATGAGTGTATGAACTATGACCAAAAAAAAAAAAATTTCTAGTCCACACATACCTGTCGTGAGACTGCTGTTGGTTGTAGTTGTAGTGCTGATGCTATACTGATATACCAAAAGGTCTGGTCTGCTCATGTTTATCCTTGGAATATCAATAGAGTCGTTGCGAAGCATAAGATTGATGGCGTTCATGTTGGGTCTATTGACCGGATTTTGTTGAACGCAGAGTAATCCTATCTGGATGCATCTGGATAGTTGTGAGATACATAAATCCTCAAGTACTGGGTCCTTCAGAACTTCCACCTCCCCCTGTGCCCAATGTTGTCCTACCTTTAAATATAGATAGCGAAAAAGTAAACAACTAGGCTTACATATTTTAGTCCAACAAAATTGCCAAAAATAAATCTAGAACTATTGTGTGCCTTTGTCCAGTACCAAGGAAAAAGGCAAAATTAATAAACAATAAGCATCTTTCCCTCTTCCTTATTTAATTTTGACGTGAATGTGAAATAAATCATCAATGATCGATTGATCGTCCTTTTATAATGATATATCAAAATCATGTGATTTTCTTAATTACCAATCACCTTAATTTGCTCCAAAAGTAATGTTCAATAAATATTGTAAAATTGATCTCGATAGGCCAATAGGATGAACGAATGGAAACATTGTAACCGTAAATTACTTACATAGCTTACTAGGCTGGAAGCTATCAAATTGTTACAAAATGAACTGTTCTTTCTTCCAGTTACTATTTCCATAAGCAAAATACCGAAGCTATAAACATCTGATTTTTCTGAATACATCCCATGCATTGCATATTCTGGTGCCATGTACCCACTGTTTGTGATCCAACAAAAATGATAATAATTACATTAGTACAATATGTGAAACAACTATAAATGAGTGGCCACGGAGATCTTTTACATTAAATATTTGATAAATAGGATGAAGTTCTTAAAATAAAAACGATTAAAATGGTTCCTTACTAGGTCCCTGCAATGATGGATGTAGCCATCTGAGTTTGGTTATCTTCGTAGAGCCGTGCCAGACCGAAATCTGAGATTTTTGGATTCATATCTTCGTCCAGCAATATGTTTTCAGGTTTCAGATCCCTATGTACAATTTTATATCCAGATTCTAGATGGAGGTATTGCAACCCGCTGCTTATCCCTTCTATGATCTTGTATCGTGTATGCCAGCTTAGCTTTTCTCTCTTGATTTTATCAGTTGCTGCATCAATTATCAATAGACATATATAATTTTGTACTTGTCAGCATTCTGCAACATATATATGTCAGGTAACAGAAAATTGATTGCATTAAAAGGAGAGCTACACAATACCGAACAGTATCCGATCGAAGCTTTTGCTAGGCAAATATTCATAACAAAGCAGCTTTTCATTCTTCTCCATGCAGTAGCCCAGCAGTTTCACCAAGTTTCTGTGTTTTAGCTTTGCAAGCAACTCCACCTCAGTTTTGAACTCAAGGAACCCTTGCTTTGACCCTCCATCGAGTCTTTTGACTGCTATTTCTTGCCCATCATGTAGTACTCCCTGCCACAATGTTTCTTGTTTCAGACAAATAGATACATTTTCTCAACAGCTTAGCAAAGAAGAAATATAGTTACTTTTGTTCTACCTTGTAAACTGACCCAAAACCACCTCCACCAAGCCTATTGTCCTCCGAAAAATTGTTGGTAGTAGATTTAAGTTCAGACAGAAGAAACACTCGGCAACTACCACTAATACTACACTCCAAGCTGGAATCCTCCTTTACTTGAGATCTTGATATGGATCCACTCTGCTCATCATTTGCTGTGGGGATAAATTAAGGCAAATGAAACATATCGTTCAGAATCCGACCATTATAAAATATGTCATTGAAATGTTTCATCAAATATTTGGTTGCACTTTGCACCAAGTACAACTCAACGAGATACAACAAAAAGAAAAGGTAAATCAAGCTGTTTTTGTATAACAAAACAACATTGACACAAGGAAAGCCTTGAGAATTGGCGTGTACTGATTTTTTTTGTTGTAGATATTGCAATTCCCGGCCTATAAGTTTTGTCAAGATATTTTGATGTCACGTATGGATTATAAACATATTTCAATAATGAAAAAAAAATTATCAGACATACTGAACCTCTCTTTGTGCTTATCTGCTTTGACCGTAGCATTTTCCAAAAGCAAACACCAGAAACAGAGAGGAACAGGAGAGCGCCAAAAGCTGAGGTAGCAGCGATTACAACATGCTTAGTTGTTGACCCTGGTCAATTTCATTAAAAGAAGTTTATCTATGTTACGGTCTTACAAATGAGAACAAATGACAAAATATGTTTTTCAAGTTACCACTTGATCCTGCATTGGAAGGTGGTGACGAGATTGGTGATGGCAGTCCAGGTATAGGAGCGGGCTGCCCAGGTATCGGTGCAGGTGAAGGCGCAGGAGCAGGTGATTTGAAGGTAAGAAAAGGGAGAGGATACAACTCATATCTTATATAGCAACTCATAAATGAGAGCCTGATACCTATGGATCGGTTCAAATTCGACATGTAGTCACTTAAATTGCCAACTGCGTAGTTGAGGCACAAGCCACAATTGCTCGCATCCAAGTCCTTGGAGCACTGCACTAGCCCATAAACCAACTGATTCATCCCTGTGTCTGTTCTGTTACCATAAGCATACAATAAGTTTGGGCTATTTGCGGCCTCCTGCCTCAGCGAATCCATCAGTTTAGAAACTGTTTTAATAAATGTGCTTGAATTTGAATTCTCATAATTTCTGTATATATATGGCTTCTTATCAAGACTGATTGTGGCTAAGAAATTGTCGGGGGAGTATTGGAGGAAGCACCAACCATACGTAAAGGTTGCAGTATTCGAACCAGGACATATTTTAGATGCATTTGTGATGGAGAAGTTGAGACATTGTGAGCAATTATCTCGATATGAATCCATATAGCACATTATGCGGCCATTGAGTTGGTTTGGAGTTCCCACATTGACAGAGGAACTGGCCGAGCCATCATTTGAGCTGTATGCTTTGGATAAAAGATCTGAAAAGAGCATTCTAAAATCAAAGTTTATATTAGTGTTATTTGTACCACAGTTTTTAAAAAAAGGGTTGAAATCATTATCAGAACTGAGGATAAAACCATATTTGGAACAGAGGATAATGAAGAAGAACTCTGCAATAGCAAGCCTTCTCATTGCTAGCAGAACAAGGGTTGTTTCTTCTTTTCCTACTCCAAAGAATCTTATTTTTCCTTTTATGTGGGTATAATTGGTTATTTTTATAATTTTCCTGCTAGGTGACCACGGAAACTTCAATATCTAGGAAGCATTATTAATTTTTTATAGGGGGGAATTTGTTTATTTGAAGCTGGACGCATTCCAAGCTTTCCGGGACCAAAGCTTTCGCTTTCCACATTTTAATTAAAGTGAAAGAGAAATTATTAATGAGCATTTTCAAGATGTAAAAGGTTAAAAAGCTCTCAAACCCAAATTCAAGTTTCTGATGCGCCGGTATCATCTCGTTTAGTCAATAGGATGATCTATTATTAATGAATATTTTCAGTTTAGTTTCAATTGTGATTTTCATTTACGTGCGTTGCTCTTAAACATATATTTGTCAGAGAACTCTTAAAACTTAAAAGATGTATATAATAATTTATCTTGTTGTTATGTGGCCTGACCAGTCATGCAATTATTGATGGCATAAAACTGCAATAAAACCAATTATTTAATTTAAACATGATGACGATTTATAATCTACGTAAAGAAAATGATATCTAGTGATCTCAACTGGGAAGGCTTCTATGGTTTTAAAGGCATGCATTCGAAGATATATCGTCGTTAATGGTCTGTTACTACCAAGCCTGGTAATAAGTTCTAAGGCAAATAAAGTAACAACAGAAACTCAAAAGCAAGTGTCAATCTTTTTATTCATGATTTATGGTGGCTTTACATCAGTCTCCAGAGCTAAGCAAATCAAAACCCCCGAGAAAGTGACCTAAAAAACCGACCCCCCCTCCTGTCCTAAAGAGGCCTATTTATACTAAACTAGAAGAATCGTCTAATGACGTCAGCCCTGTCAGAGGCCGGTATGCTTGTCTGCTGAGCTGTACCCTCCTGTCTGTACGATTATAACTGTTGTCCCCTCTCGAGGATCCCTCCTGGCTGGGGGCGGGATGGAAATGACTGCGTTGCCCCTCTTTTCCCCCTTATCCAAGTTATCCGAGGCGGGCTGATACACTGAACCTCCGTTCTGGGCTTTGCGGGCCTTGCCATGCCTTTCCGCCCGTTGGGCCTATTGGGCAGGTTGGTATTGAGCCTAGTAAGTGGGTTATTTAGGACCTTATCACCTGCCCCCAAGCTTTTAGCGAGTGGAGCGAGATGAAAGCTTTAATGTGGTTAAGAATTGGGCTCACCACGATAGTAATTTGGGGCCCTATCATGGTCAAAAATTTAAAATCAATGGCGAAAATCTAGGATATAATTGTATATGATATCATCATTTCCAATTATAAGAAAATTCTGGCGAGGCTGGGGTAGGGTTCTCCAATCGTGCGTGTCGTGTCGTGTCGTGTCAAACACGATCGTGTTAGAGTCTCATGTCGTGTCGTGTCGTGTCGTGTTAAATGGTGAGGATAGGCAACACGACACGCATTCTGACACAACACGGCTAACACGATCGTGCCGTGTCGTGTTGACACGTCGTGTTAGTCGTGTCAAATCGTGTCATATTATTTATTATTTTTAAAATTAAAAAAATAATAAAAAATTAAAGTAAAGGGAAAATATTACTAAATAATAATTAAATTAGAACAATATGAGTCAAATGATGGTAAATAATATGATATAGTATTATAAATTGAATTTAAATTATTAATTTTGTTTAATTAATTAACATTAATAATTAACTTTGTGTTAATGTGTCGTGTTAATTCGTGTTCGTGTCGTGTTCGTGTCGTGTTGCGTGTCAAATCGTGTCGTGTTGGATCGTGTTAAACTTTCTAATATCCCAACACGACACGATAACACGATCGTGTCGTGTCAATTTTGTATTCGTATCGTGTCGTGTCGTGCCAACACGATCGTGTCGTGTCATTTTGGAGAACACTAGGCTGGGGTTGAAAGACTGGTACCAGTTTGGTAATGTTTGAAGCTTGGTATTAGTTTTTTTTTTTGTTATGAAATCTTTTGTAACCTTTTTTATTATTAATGAAAATTGTCTGTACTTGTCGGCCCTAAAAAAAAAAAAAGTAAATTCTGGCGAAATACAATGTTGACACTTGAGAAACAAAATAATTAGTTTTGCTCCTTCTCGCTGAATAAACACGCAAATTTAAATTATATATGCACGAGACCAAGTTAAATAGAGATGCCAGTTCGACTTGTTGTTCATCACGTTGAAGAAACCGTGCAGTTATTGGTCCATTTCATTGTTTGTTGTTGCCCTTGTGGTCTTGTGGAAAATCAAATAATTGATCAGACAGACCAAACTAGTGCTGAAGTAATTAATTAATTAAGTGAATGATCATATCGGATAATTATCACTTTCATCATTGCTATTTAGCTTAAATGAGTTACTAAACAGGTTTTTTAATCTTTTTCCGGCTCAATCAATGCTGAACTGAAAAAATTTATTGGACCACCTGTGTTCAATGATATTATTAAACGCTCCAAATTCGACTTCCATTTATGGGCACGTGATTTGCGCACTCCATTCAATGCAAGCACTTTTTTAAGACAGAACTTACACTTCCACGTTTAGAAATATTTAGATATACCTAGATAAACAACTAAACAACCCTTCAGGTTAGTGAATTACAATCTTAGCATGTTGTGGTATGTCGTGTCAAACACGGGTGTGTTTAGCACCGTGTCGTGTCGTGTTGACACGGGTTATATTTGCAACCGTATTGTGTCGTATCGTGTTGAGTGAAGGGAAACGCTAACACAACATGGAAATTGACACGACACAGTTGGAAACCGTGTTAACACACCACGCCACAATTGTGTAAACTGTGTCAAACCGTGTTATTAGCTTATTATTCTTTTTTTCATAAAAATTGTAAAAAAAATATTAAAAATTATTTAATAATTGAAAAAAAAATTGGAATAAAATTTTAAGTTTCATTGTCTACCTAAGAATTGTTCTTTTTTGATATTTCATGAGAAAATGTATAATTAAAAAAATAGTAGGAATCATATGATGTTAATTCGTAATATCTTGGTTGAAAATTGTATGTTTTTTATGATACTTTTTTGCTTGAAATTTCAAATAATCCATCACTATTAATTCTTATGTATTAATATTTTTGTGCTATCATGTGAAATTTCAAATCATCCTTAATTTTTTTAATGATGCATTAATATTTCTATACTATTTTTTATTTTGAATTTTAAAAATATATAGAACCGTATTGTGTCGTGTCAAATCGTACCGTGTTGAACCATGTAGTGTTAAACCTTGTCACTTTTCTAAAAATGGCAACACGACACAGTTTTAACACTCCACACCAACACACCCGTGTCGTGTTAAATCCGTACGTGTGGCGTGTCGTGTCGTGATAACATGGGTCTGTATCGTGTCAACACACCAAACACGTCACAATTTGTAATTCACTACTTCAGGCTTCAGAACAACCTTACAAAGACAAAATAAAATAATAATAATAATAATAAATAAATAAAATAAAATGATATAAAAAGCAAAAAATACATCGCCGACGATTCTAAGAAACAAGAAATATGCTGTTTCATGACATCTTTCTTAGGTTCATTGCAAGTTCAAGAGTCACGATCTTCAGAATTTTCTTTATTGTACGCAAATCTTTTGTTTTGACTGCTAGTCATATATTGCAAAAAGAAATATTCAATTATCTATTGAAATTGAAATTTCTTCATTAGAAAAAAATAATAAAAAAACATTCGAGTGAATACATGAGAGGGAGCATAGAGAGCGTTGAAGGTAAGAGCGATTTGGAAGAAATGGACGTGCAACACTGAGCACTCAGGTTCAGTAATTGAATTGGGTGATTCAATGAGAACAAATGAAATTGCTATATTTTTTTTTTGAAATTCATGAAATTGATAATTCAGCTGCTGCTGAAAGGGAAATAGAAGTGACGGAGAATAGGGGCGCCATTAGAATTAACACAAAAGTGATGGAGCCCAGTGCTTAATACGAAACAACGTTAAACAATCAAGTGAGGAGATGGCTTGAAGATTCGCGTTGACGGAGGATGTGTGAATGAATTTAACTTTCTGTAGGGAATAGAGTAGTTAAGAGTCCGATGTGTAATAATTATATTGGTTGGTGAATTAGTCGTAGAAATGTTGAGGTGTAGTTATTATAAAAAAGGAAATTGTTATTCTGTTATAAATCAGCGCAGCTGAGCTGTAGTGGATTTTTGTGAAGAAAATTAATAAAAGAAACCTTATTCTTTCTCTTAATCTCTCCTTCTAATTAAATTTCTGTATCAAACCGTATCAATCGATCCTCCATCCTAGTAGGGGCATGACAAGTTGTATCAAGAGCCGTAGCATCGCAACTAGGTGAAGCTTCATCGACGAAATTCTTGTAAGAAATTTCAAGAAAATACCGCCCAAGAAAGATGGTGTGGATAGCCATAATGGGGAGTTGTTTAGTCAAATTCCTGCTACAATGGAGGGTCGATTTGCTTCCATTAGGTAAGAACTAACAACATCCAAAGAAACTAGCACTCGAAGAAGCAAAGGTATGCGGACTTATGTCATTCTACTGAATCAGGTAATGCTCAAATTGGGGGTAGAATTGAGCAATTGTAAACCATGTTTGCAAAATTCATGCAAGTTAACCAACACAAATCACCACCATTGGTTCCTCAAGCTCCACATGGTATTGGTACTGGATCTGGTAGAATGCTTCCTCCCACACCTAAAAGAAATTTGAGACCAATTTTGACTGATAGTGAAGGGCAGCATCATCCTTCTAATCATAGACAACCTTTACCAAAATTGGACTTCCCTACCTTTGATGGTTATGATGTGGTTACTTGGGAAGAGGATTGTGAATTTTACTTTGATGTCTATCAAACTCCTGAAATCTACAAAACCAGAATGGCTACCACCCATTTCAGTAGAGATGCCAGAAAATGGTATAGGGGATTTAAAATGGATAACCCCCATCCACCCTGGCTAATCTTGGTGGAAGAACTAAAAGCTAGTTTTGTTGTGGGTAAATATGATAATCCATTGGAAGAATTCAGAAAGGTTATTCACGTGGGAAAAGTAGAGGATTATATTAGAAATTTTGAGAAAGTGAGATCTAAACTGATGAGTATTACCAAGATAAAAGACAGTAAATTCTATTTATTGGCTTTTCTGAGTGGCTTGAGAGAGGAAATTAAACACACTGTTGAGATGTGTGAGCCATCTAATCTCAATCAAGCCTATAAATTCGCCAAACAGGCTGAATTATCTTTAGATGGTCAAGACAGAAGGAATAAACTACTAGTTAGACCCATGTTGTATAATGCTCCAAATCCTAAATTTATGAGACATTCTGACAGTATGGATAGGAAGCCACTTCCTTTATTACCTCCTCCACCTAAACTAGCCAATGCACAGTCTGACCACAATAAGATGACATTTGAACAAATGAGGAAGCTGGGGCTTTGTTATTGGTGTGGTGAAAAATATCACCAAGGGCATAAATGTCAAAAGAAGAGAATTCACTTGATGGAAGGCATTGATTTTGAAGAAGCTGAGCAATTGATGGCTACTGATGATGAAAATTATGGCCAGTTGCAGGAACTTGAGACTTCCAGTTATGAACAAGCTGACATATCTATGTGTTCTCCTCAAGGGTTGTCAGGTTCTCAAACTCTTAAATTTAAGGGTTTTGTGCAACAAAATTCAGTTCTAGCTCTCATTGATAGTGGAAGTACACATTCTTTCATCCACCCATCCATTGTGCATATCAATAGCATACCTACTGTTTTCTCTCTTCCCATGATAGTCACAATAGCTAGTGGGTCTAAGCTAGTATCAGACTTAAAATGCCAGCCTCTCACTTTTGAATTGCAAAGCCATAAATTTGAAGGTGAATTCAAAATTCTGGAAGTTCAGGGGTATGATATTATTTTGGATATGGATTGGATAGCACAAGTGGGGCCATTAGTCATTGATTGTGTGAAGGGTACAATTCAGTTGAAGCATGGTGAGCAAGATATTATTCTTCAATTGCAGAATGAGGTAGCAGAAGTGAAATTGTGCCATAGGGAGGTGTGTTTGAGCAGTGAGCAGTGAGCAGAAAAAGGGTAGTGATGTTATATTTTCCCAACTTTTTGCGACTCAAATTGATGCTGAGCAGTTGACTTCCAGTTTCAATGATCAATTAGCCACTCTTCATCCTCAATTGCAAGTTGTAGTCTCAACTTATAGCTCATTATTCACTGATCCCTCTTCCCTACCTCCTGTTAGACCTACTGATCATCAAATTCTCCTCAAATCTGAGGCTCTACATGTGAACATTAGAACCTACAGATTCTCTCACTTCCAGAAACTAGAAATTGAGAAGATTGTTGAGGAGTTACTGTCAGATGGGTACATTAGAGCTTCAACAAGCCCATTTGCATCTCCAATTTTACTGGTCAAGAAAAAAGACCAGTCTTGGCGCATTTATGTAGATTACAGAAAGCTGAATGATATGACAATCAAAAATAAATTTCCCATACCCATCATTGATGACCTCCTGGATGAGTTACATGGTGCCCACTTCTTTTCCAAGATTGATCTCAAATCTTGGTATCACCAAATTAGAATGTTTGAAAATGATATATACAAAAATGCCTTCAGAACCCATATGGGACATTATGAATTCAAAGTCATGCCATTTGGCCTCACAAATGCTCTAGCTACATTCTAGGCATTGATGAACTCTATTTTTCAACCTCATCTAAGGAAATTCATTCTAGTTTTCTTTGATGATATATTGGTCTACAACAAGACATTGGAAGACCATGTACAACACATTTCTGCTACATTACAATTATTGAAGGAGAATCAATTGATTGCTAAATTGAGTAAATGTGACTTGGAAAATGAGAAGGTGGAGTATTTGGGCGCCATATAATCACTGCAGGGGTGTCTGCAGACCTATGCAAAGTACAAGTTATGACCACATGGCCTGTTCCTAAAACTATCAAACAGTTAAGAGGTTTTTTGGGTCGCACAGGGTATTATAGGAAGTTTGTGAGAAATTATGGCATGATCAGCAAACCTCTGACTGAATTATTGAAGAAAGATGCTTTCAAGTGGTCTCGTGATGCTCAACTTGCATTCCAAGCACTGAAATCAGCTATGGCAACTGCTCTAGTATTAGCATTACCTGACCTTATGCAAGCCAAGTAGGTATTGGTACTGTCCTTATGAAAGAGAAGAGACCCCTCACCTATTTCAATAAAGGGTTGAGTCCCAAAAACCAAGGTCTCTCTACGTATGAAAAGGAATTACTTGCCTTGGTCTCAGCAGTTACCAAATGGAAACACTACTTGATGGGGGACAAGAAACATCTTCTTGAACAAAGACTAAACACTGCAATGCAACATAAAAGCCTCAGTAAATTATTGGGTCTGCATTATACTATTGAGTACAAGAAGGGAGCCAGTAATGTAGTGGCTGATGCTCTCTCTAGAAGAGAGGGTTCCTTGTCTGTTGCTGGCACTGGTTCTGACATATGTGTGCTTTCTGAAATATGTGTGCTTTCTGAAATAATTCCACAATGGGTCAGTGAATTAACTGGCAGTTATGACAATGATGAATGGATATTGGGGCTTAGAAATAAATTGCAAGATGGAGATGCCACTTCTCATCAGTTATCTGCACATCAGGGTCTATTGAGATATAAAGGAAGGATTTGTGTGGGTAATGTAAATCAATGGAGAGAAACTATTCCATGAATTTCATAGCTCTAACCTTGGGGGACACTCTGGGGCATTGGTTACTTATAAAAGAATGAAGACTCTTTTCTACTGGCCATCAATGAAAGAGTACATTATGGAACATATCAGAGTCTGTGAGGTGTGTCAGTTAACAAAACCAGAACATGTTCATGCTGCTGCGCTACTTTAACCTCTGCATATCCCTCAAGAGGCATGGAACAGCATAGGTATGGATTTTATTACTGGACTGCCTAAATCTGAGGGGAAAGAAGTTTTGTTAGTAGTGGTTAATAGGCTGACCAAGTATGCACACTTCTTGTCATTGTCTAATCCCTACACAGCAGCTAGTGTGGCTCAGGTGTTCTTGGATCACATATACAAACTTCATGGTTTGTCTGTGAGCATTGTTTCAGATAGAGACCCTATTTTTACAAGACAATTTTGCAAAGTATTGATGCATAAGTTGGGGGTTCAACTCAACATGAGTACATCATATCACCCACAGACTGATGGCCAAGTATAGAGGGTAAATCAGTGTGTGGAATCATATTTGAGAAGTATAGTATTTCAGCAACAAAAGAAATGAGTTAGGTGGGTCCCATTGGCTGAAGACTGGTATAATACCAATTTTCACAGTTCTCTCCAAACTGCTCCTTTCAAGGCACTGTATGGGTATGATCCTCCTGTGTTGGCATTGGGTTCTGCACCAAGGAGCTCTATTGAGTCAGTGAATGAGATGCACAAAGAGAGACAACAAATGTTGATCAATTTGAAAAGCCAACTGGTTAAAGCTCAGGAGAGGATGAAGAAGTTTGCAGACTCCAAAAGGTGTGAAATGACATTCAGTAAAGGCGATTGGGTGTATTTAAAATTGTAGCCATATAGACAGCTGTTTGTATCAGGCATGCGGCATAGTAAACTCAATCCGAAATTTTTTGGGCCCTATGAAATAATTGATAAAGTGGGACAGATGGCATAAAAGTTGAATTTGCCACCATCTTCTTATGTCCACAATGTGGCGCATGTGTCTCAATTAAAAGCCAGAGTGGGGTCTAATCAGGTCATAGCCCCCACCCTTCCTCTTATGGGTCCCACACATCCACTAATTAAAGAGCCAGCAGCAATTTTGGCTAGGAGATTGATTAAGTGTCGCAATGCACCCATTACTCAAATCTTGGTACAGTGGCAGAATCATCCATCAGAGGAGTCGACTTGGGACGATTGTGATTCTATAAAAAGGTGTTTTCCTAATACAATCCTTGAGGACAAGGATGTTTTCAGTCAGGGAGGAATGTTAGGTTCAGCAATTGAATTGGGTGATTCAATGAGAACAAATGAAATTGATAATTCAGCTATTGTTGAAAGGGAAATAGAAGTGACGGAAATAGGGGTGTCGTTATAATTAACACAGAAGTGATGGAGCCCAATGCTTAATAAGAAACAACGTTAAATAATCAAGTGAGGAGATGGCTTGAAGATTAGCGCCGACGGAGGATGTGTGAATGGATTTAACTTTCTGTAGGGAATAGAGTAGTTAAGAGTCTGACGTGTAATAATTGTATTGGTTGGTGAATTAGTCGTAAAAATGTTGAGGTGTAGTTATTATAAAAAGGAAGATTGTTATTCTGTTATAAATCAACGCCGCTGAGCTGTAGTGGATTTTGTGAAGAAAATTAATAAAAGAAACCTTATTCTTTCTCTCAATCTCTCATTCTAATTAAATTTCTATATCAAACTATATCAATCGATCCTCCATCCTAGTAGGGGCGTGACATTTTCCTTTAATTCATTATTTAATTTTATTGACCCAATTTCTTTTTACAAAGCTATTTGTCCTATTGGTTTTTCCTTCACAGAGAGTATTTACGAATTTGTTTGTACTTTGTATATGGACTTTTGGTTCTTTCTTTTATTTATTTATTTTTTTGAAACAATTATTTTACTATTTTTTTTAATGTCTATAAGTTTTGTCATCGATTTCGTGATTACATCACATTAGTTCATTATTGATCCAATTTTTTTTAGGAACCTATTTGTCCAATTTATTGACTTCACAGATAATAACATGGACCAATTGTCTTGAAAATCCAAATATTCAACTAAAAAATAATTTGTTTTTGAGAGTTGGGACTTGGGAGTTGGTCGAATTTTTTATTATTAATAAATATTATAAATAAATAAATGAATTTAGTAAATCGATAACATTTAACATTAATAGTAATGTTTGTTCGCCATGTCAATAGGAGTCACCATTATGGCGCCGTTGGGTCGCCATGCCAGTAGGTTTCGCCGTTGGTAATGGCGCCGTTGGGTCGCCATGCCAGTAGGTTTTGCCGTTGGTACTTGCGACTCCTACTGAAATGACGAATCGACATTACTATTAATATTAAATGTTATCTCGATTTACTAAATTCTTTATTTATTTATAATATTTATAAATAATTAAAAAATTGGGGAGTTGGAAGTACATGAGGCAGTATATATCTCTCGGCCCCCACCACGTGATCCTGCAGAAAAAATTTTGAGCCATTGAATCTTTTGGTTCCAAAAGTCGCGAACAAAAAAAAATTAATCGAAAGTCAAAACCATCCACCCCCCCAATGTTGAAAACATTGCTTGGCTCTCCATTTAATTATACCATTTTAATATAGGGGACTAGGATTAGATTGGGGAGTGTGCAAGTCAGAAGTCAGTTCTCCTGTTTATGCAGGATATTTATCTTTTCTTTTTTTCATTACAACCAAAAGCCTCTTGAGTCAGGAGACTTTGACGGTTGACCGTGCCCCAATAATTGGACCATTTGGGAAAACTTAAATTAATAATAAAATTTCCATAGGGCTCAAAATTATCCAAAAGTACCTGGACTTAATTTTGGCGTTGGATTAAACGGATACAAACTAAAGGTAATTTTGACTTTGAAAATTATGTAGCAAATTATATGTCCATTTAAGGTAAAAAAAAATTGGAAATTATTATTTACCATCTCTCCATGCTCCATTCCGTATCATCGCGTTTGTATTTGTTCACTTTATCCATGTATATATCCAGTTAGTTATTTATGTGTTCACTTATTCAATTATGAGTTGAATTTTATTTTTTGTATTGTTGTTCAAATTTTTATATGCATATTCAACTTATGTTTATTGAATTTATTTATTTGTTTGTGTTCACTTTGATTATTTAAATGTTCATTTTGTCTGTTTTATATGTTCATTTTTTTTTCAAGCAATAGCAAAACTACATATTGCAATTATCATTTCTGATTTTATTGTCCCGAAGCAAGTTCGGCAAGACAACTTACTTCTATCATTTATGGTACTTTATGAACTATTTTTTTTTTCAGGAATGATAAGTGCCATCAGCGAATTTGCAATCACGCACCATTGGCCATCACTGGCTAAAAAAAGGAAAAACTTACTCACCCTCTATTTTCGTCTCTATTTTTCCTCTCTTCTGTTTCCCTTCTCCTCTCTTCGCCTTTCCTCCTTTTATGTTTCTCTTCCCTTTTCTCTCCCATTTGTTTCCCTTCTATTCTCTTTGTCTTTCCCTTTTTCGTTTTTCCCCCTTTCTCGCCTCCCTTGCACATCTTTTGTCACCATGTGAACTCTGGCACGTATCAAAGTGATCATTTATAACTACGAAATGAACTGGCATATTAAACAAAGTGAAAATTTATATAATAAAATTAACATCGAAGTGAATTGACATATTAAACAAAGTGAACATTTATTATAATAAATTAACAGATAAGTTGAGTAATAAATAAAGAAATAAAATGAACGAATTGAACAAATAAAATAAACACTTATAACAACAAAATGAACATACAAAACAAACAAAGTGAACATATAAAATAAAATATAGCGAATTGGCACAGCAAATAAAGTGAACATTAATAACAACGAAAATGAACAGATACCAAAATAAGCCGAATAAAAAATAAATTGAGATGTTCGCAGGAATGAGAGATCGAAAATAAAGGGTATGTTTGGGAAGGCCCAGAACTAGCATGTTTGTGAACAAGGCAGAACAAGGCTTAACCAAACATGGTCACGAACAAGGAACTAGGCTAGTTCCTAGTTCTCCAAAATTTGGGAATTAAGAATAAGGAACAAGCTGTTCATGAACTAGGCTAGTTCCTTGTTCGTGAGCTCATTGCTAAACATACCCAAAATTTCCAAACTAAATTAAAAAACTTACATAAAAGGGGAGGGCGAGTGCGGAAGAGAGATGGATGGAGGTAGTGTTAGTCCAAAAATCTTTGGCCCTTGGCCCATCCTTCGGAAAACCGTGCTAAAATCCGGACCCGACCGGTCCTTTGAAGGGCTAACGACAGACAAGGATCTAGAAGGGTCGGATCTATTTTTTTTAAAGACGGATGTTAAAGGATCGGGTTTAGAAGGATCAGGTCCGACCTAACCCTTCAATCATACCGACCATTTGATCATATCAGACGGTAGAGATTAAAAATAATTAAATATTGATATTGTTTTGGAAGAACTAGAAGGCGGGGTTTTCAAAGGGCCGGTCTCCTCTTTCAAAAAACAAACCCGTCTAAGCCGTCCCATTTTAATCCGTTTTCTCAACCCGGTCCGACCCCGTCCTTCTACCAAATCCGTTGTGTCCAGTCCTTTGAAATTTAGTCTGGTATTTTTGACTTTCACTAGATGGAGGGGAGAGAGGTAGCGGGAAAGAGAGAAGGAGAGAGTGAAGAAAAGAGAGCACTGGGTGATATTAAGTGAGGGGAGCGCGATGGCTGTGGGAGCGATAGTAGAAAACTAGAAAGCAATTTCCTTTTGCTATTTCCCTTCATAGTTGGGCTTCACTTCTTCGTTTGGATATAGGCTTCAATACACATTTTTTGTTTCGACTTTACTTCTTTGAAATCCGAATGAGCACCTTGTTTCCTTGTTTCATTTACGGAAGTCAACAATATATTTTCATTATATAACGTATCCTTCTTTATATAAATTCAATTTGAGCTTATATATGGCAAAGGATGCAAACCGGCCAATGGTTGGTCTTTGTGATTTAACAAACAAAACGATAAGTGCAATCAAACCTTAAGGCATTCAAGCAATCACTAATTATTTTTGGCAAGAACGCTAATTTTCTCTTTCCGAAGATGCAAAGCGTGTTTTACAATTTCCTTTTCCGCTTCTCCCATGTTCCCTGCGCTCACCCTCGCCCTATGTTCCCTGCGTTCACGCGCGTGACTCCCCCTCTCTTTCATCTCTTCGTGCCTCTCTCCCTCATCTCGCTCATTTTCTCCGCCCTCTCTTTCCCGTTGCATCAACTCTCTCTCGTGCCTCTCTCCCTTCTCTCTCTTGCGTCTCTATCCCTCATATCGCTCATCTCCTCTGCGCCTCATCTCTCTCCCTCATCTGTTCTACACCTGACTTCTTCTTTTTTTCACATCCTTATAAATATACTCCCTTAATATGAATAAAATACTCCCTTATGATATACAACTATGCGATTTATATAAAATATTCTCTATGAAAATATATATACTTCTTTAGTCTAATTAAAATATTTTTTTGAACCAATTAATTACTCTTATGGGTGAGTTTGGATGGATGGGAATAAGGTCTCTTTCAGGAAGAGTTTTTCTTCCGGAATAAAATGCAATCCAAACGGCTCAGGAAGGGTGAGGAAGAAGGGTTTTCTTCCGAGAATAACTCTTCCAGCCAAATGTTGGAAGAACGAGAAGAGAAAACTTGAGAAGAAAAAGAATAATAAAATAATGACCTCACAAGTCCTTGATGGAATATAAAATTAATTTTGTCCCTCTATCCAATGCAAAAGGCTAGTCTTCTGTCCCAAACTCCAATGCAAAACAGGTAAGTTTTTTCACATTTAATTACTGCATGTCCTTGAATCTGGCTTATGCCATTTTGGTCACGTTTAATCACAGGTTTCTAATTATTTATTAATTAGTATTTTAATTATTTATTTTGGTCACTTATTTTAATTATTTATTAATAATTATTATTTTAATTATTTTAATTGTTTGTCATAATTAAATAATTATTTTATTTTTTTCTTCTATTTTTATTCTCAACTCACAATCCAAACAATATTTTAAAATATTATAATATTACAAAATTAATTATTTTTAAATGTAATTAAAATATTTTTATTATTATTAATTTTTTAATTATTATTAGTATTAAAATAGTTATTATTTTATTTTAAAATATTAAAATAAGGAAAGAATAATATTACACAAATTGGTTTGAAAAAAAATTAAAATGAATGATTATTTTATTTTTATCTTTCATTTTTAATTATTTCTATTATTATTATTATTATTTTTTTATTATTATTTTTTTTATTTTTATTTTATTATTCTAATTATTATTATTATTAATAAATAAACTACAACAATAAAAAAGGACAAATGAATAAACTATAAATAGATAAAAAAAAGATAAATGATTATTTTAATTCAACTTTTCCATTCCTTATTCCTAACTCAACATCCAAAAAACATTTCTTCCCGGAATAGCACTCTTTCCACTCTTTCCCGAATAACACTCTTTCTAATTTTTTCGCCCGGAATTCTTCTTCCTTCCTTATTCCTAACTCATCCAAGTAACACCTATACTAGTTACTTACTCACATAAATAGCTGTTCATTTTAACTTATTAGATACTTCCTTCATCTTATTAGTTACTCCTTTACCCTAATTATATACTTCCATAACAAAACATAAATAATTGCTCAGTTAATCTTATTAGGTACTTCGTTGTTAAATATAAGTACTCCCATAATAAGAGTAAAATATTCGCTTATATACTTCCATAACAGAACATTAATGTACTTTCTTACGAGATAAAAATATTAGACACTCCCTTAAAATTCATTATTTACTCTATAGTTATTTAGTTACTTCATTATATTAATTATTTACTCCTTATTAGTTATTTAGTTACTCCGTTAAAATTCATTACTTACTCTCTTAAAATTCATTATTTACTTCCTTATAGTTGTTTAGTTACTCTCAAATCGTAGCAGAATCACATCTGAATGTCTTTTCTCTTCTCACCCTTCTCGATCTCTATTTTTTTTCTTCCTATACCAGATCTGATCACCTTTCTTCTCCCTCTCTACTCACAAGATAAGTAACTGATCAGATGGGATTTGTGTCAAGATTAAGAGGTGAGGATGTAGAGGGAAGGAGAAGGGTGCGTCCGATTGAGAGGGAAGTTGTGCCGGATGGAGAGGTGATGAAGTAGAAGGAAGAGGAAGAGGAATGGCACATCAGATTAAGAGGGGAGTGCGTCGCGTGCATGAGGGTCGAGGTAAGGAGAGCGTGTCGCGTGATGGTAAGGATGAGGATGAGGGGAGCACATGAGAGTGAGGGTGAAGGAAGCGCGTGTGAATGTGATTGTAGAAAGTAATTTCCTACAACAAATGTACACGGCCCATCCAAGCATTTTCATTTCCATTTTAATTCTGCTCCAATTATTCTCCATTTCGGTTCAATGGAGCTGTCTACTCCAACCAATTTCATATTATTTCAATTTTGCCGATCTTCTGAAAAAATATTTGAGGACCCCACCTTCGGACTTTGGACGTGAAAATTTGCACCAATGCTTACAAGATTATAGATAATCCATCGATGTTGGATTTCCTATTTGTAGATGTTCCAAATATTTAAATGAATTTTCTTTCTTTGCATGGAATAATACACATAATTACTTGATCCAAACATCACTTGTAAGCACTTCCTAGCCTCATCCCTTAACAAACTTATTCATGATGTTTGTGCTATATTTTTATAAATATTGAATAATAAATATTAAATTAAGTGCAAACATATGATGTATCACATTAATTTCAACATTAATGTCAATATAATGCCATTTTTAGTCTAAGCTCGTCTTCCGCTTCAAAAATTGACCATTTTCCTTAGAAATCTTACTCCGACATGCTTTTATAGGTTCCATTTACACTGCTTTGTGAATTGTTGAAATTTTCTCATATAGAAAAAATTAGAGGAAAATAGTCTTATAGTATCTAAGTCTAAGAGAAGGTCGTTGTCTATCTCTATTTGGTCTTCGTGGTTGCATATTTCCTTCTACTGTGTCATTTCATGTATCATCACCCCCTGCATAGTTTTCTTCCAACTCGGATTCATGGGGTTCTCTGTTTTGTAATTCATTTGTACCTTCAAGAAAGATTAGACCTGGAAGAAAAATATTCTTGTTCTCATTAGGTGAACTAAGATCTTTATTGTTTGGCTTAGAGTATAGTTCATGTTCATGAAACGTTACATTAATTTCTAGAGATGTGCATTTTTTTTACTAGTGGGCTCAAAATATTTATAACTTTTTTTAGAAGAATGTCCTTAGAAAATAGTTTTAATAGACCTTTTATGAAGTTGTCATTTAGTAGTGTGTGGACAAAAGAGGTACACCCATAAATCCTAAGATGGTCAAGATTTGGTTTTCTTTTGTGAAGAATTTCATACGGACTTTTATTTTCTAAGTTAGGACTCGGTAAACGGTTGATTAAATAAACAGCTATGAGCATGGCTTCAGACCAAGAAATTTTTGGAACATTAGTTGAAAACATGAGAGATCTTGTAACATCTAAAATATGACGATTTTTTCTTTCAGCGACTCCATTTTGTCCAGGGGTATAAACGCAAGAAGTTTGATATATAACGCCGTGTGTTTTGAAAAAAATTGAGAAATTACTATTAATATATTTAGTACCATTATCGAATCTAAAAATTTTGATTTTTGTTCCAAACTGATTTTTCAGAAGTTTAAAAAACTATTGAAAAATCGAAAACAACTTACATTTTTTAATTTAGTAAATACAACCAAGTAGTGTGAGAAAAATCATTAATAAAAGTAACGAAATATCTAAAATTATTATTGGAATTAAGGAGGGTAGGTCCCAAAATATCATAAGGAATGATATCAAAAGGTTTATTAGATCAACTATATGAAATAGGAAAAGATAATCTAGTTTGTTTAGCAAATATGCAAACATCACAATTATTCATACTAATATTATTGGAATCAAAAAGTTTATTTAAAACACGCTTAGAAGGATGGCTTAGCCTCCAGTGCAAAAGCTTGTTTGATTCAATCAACTTCCTAGCACCAAAACATTTATTGGAACAATCAAGGTAATAAAGATCATTATCTAAATATCCTTCACCAATCTTCTTCCCAGTTTTTCAGCCCTGAAAAATCACATTCTTGTGAGAAAAAATAACAACAATTCAAATAATTTGTAATTCTACTGATTGGCAACAATTTGGGTTGAATTTGGGCATATACAAAAGTTTTTTTTTGCAATCGTAACATATTGAGCAATTTTCATTTTAGTTAAACAATCCAAAGCATTTTTATCAAATGATCAGATGCACCACTATCTAATATCCACAAATTCTTATTTTTGTCAAGACTAGTGATTGTAGGTGGAACCTAGGTCAAATAACCTCGTGTCTACCGATCTAATCGTTTGTAGAACAATTTGAGGGTCGAATCCACAGGGACGGTGTTGGAATATCGATCTTTTACTTTATTAAACTAGCTAGACGAGTTCAACTCTTTTGGGTGTTCAAAGAATTGAAGGTGGGTTGAAATTCTAAGTCTAAAATTAAGGTCAAAACTAGAACTAAACGTGAGATAATCAACAAATCCAAATTCTAGGATTTTTGGTTTGCAACTTATTTGTTCAGTTCAATTCTCAAACGGTCCGTTTAATATCTCAAACGGTCTGTTTGAGCCGTGAAATTGTTTACCGCTTAGCTATTCCTAATATGTGTGTGTGTCTCGCACTTTTTCGCGGTCCTCGATTCAAACAGAGGAAAATCCGGTCTCAGATTGAGGGAGAAAAGAATGTGGATCAGGTACCCCTCGAGAGCCTCAAGAGGCCGATACTGTTACTTCCCAGAAGAGAGGGAACGATACGGTCTTGAGCTCTCACGAGGGTTTATTATTTGAGAGGGGTCCTTTCTTTCCAATAGGCGCAAGCTCCTACTGTTAATTACCTCCGACATGGTCTGGAGAACCTCTAGATCGGGAAAATCAAATGATTATGTATCATAAGCTATTAGGGAATTGTAAATATGCAATTTATTATCCTAGCATTCATTTGTACTTTTATTTTTTATTTTTTTATGTAGTGTTAGTATTTTATTTATTGAATGGACTCGGTATTGCAGGGATAGCAGTCTTTGAGGCTTGTGGTTTGGAGAGGTTTTTAGCTACTGCTGGACATTTGTGATTTCTCGTTTTCCGAGTTCTCTTGGTAATGTGAGGAATGATAGGCTTTTGGGTTAATGGCTCTTCAAAATAAGATCAAGATAGGTCATCATGGTTTAGGCTCTCCAGTTTGGACTTTATGGCTTTGAGGCAAGGATTTCCCGAAGCGGGCTCCTGAAATTCCCGAAAGATCGGGTTGTGGTGACTTCTGACTTTTTGCCGAGTTTTTTTTTTATTTGGTGCTGAGGATTTTTATAGATTTTTTTCTTCTTCGATAATGTCGGGCCCCTAAATCGCGGAACTTGTAGATATTAACGCTTAACATCGGGCCTATGGGCTTGTAGATATTGATAACTTCACCGTCCTTATGGGCTTGTAGGTGTTAAAACTTCGCCAGGCTTTGTACATGTAGGCGTCAAAACTTCGCCGGGCTTTGTGATTGTAGGCGTCAAATGTGCTCGCGGGTGCTAACCAAGCAGACTGCCCCTTGGTCTAACCTGACTGTGGGTAGATGCTCGTCATGTGGGTGTAGAGCATTAGAAGACAATGTGGCGCTCGTTGATATGATATCTGATGTCATTATTATTTGTAGGTATTTGGACCGTACTTGGCACTTAAATAACACCCAAACCTTTTAAATACTTAACAATTTACTATGTTTTTCCAGGATTTGGCTACGCCGTCGTGTCTTCTTTTATTTTACAGGGTTCTAGGTGTTATTCATGATTTTTCGAGCTTGTAGATGGTTTTTGGCACTTGGCATGCTATATGGCTCATTCCTAGCACAGGGCACTTCTGTTCCAGCCTCTACTCGACCTGAGTAGATCTCTGCTCGGACCCGGCAAGGCACAGAGTCACAACCACCTTTTCTCCCTCTTCACTCGGACTGAATGACTCATGCTCAGACCGAGTGATTCTAATGATCAACTCGAGCGACACTGTATCCGGCACATGATTCTCCTCTTCTGTACTCGGATCGAGCAATCCCTTGCTCGGGTCGAGTATGTGCTGACTTTTGCATTTTGGCAAGTTTTCAGAGAAGGAAATGAGATTATTTGGTAAGATTCTACCGACCTTGTGCCCTAACTTGCCCTCCAAGTGCTCCAGACCAGTATATAAGCCAAGTTCTTCAGTGAGAAAGGGATCTTCCACCAACCCTAGCCTCCAGCCACGTTTAGACCCTGTTTTTGATGCGACGGCAGCAAAGGAGAGTTGAGACACGCCTCATCACCATCCCATAGCCTTCGGAGATTGTTCTAGAGATATAGAAGGAGTATTTGGTTTATTCTTCCTATGTTTCTATTAATTATTTCCATGGGCTTGTATCTTTATGTTTATGCACTGTTTATTGTTGTTTGCCAAACTATGTTAGGCTAAGTTTATGTAGTCTTAGGAGTAGGAAATTAATGGATGTTAGGATGTGATAACTTGATATATTTTGATATGTTATGACTTGATATTTGTTTGTTTTGTATTATTGTTTGTTGCTTGGATTAATTGCTTAACTTAGTTTAATTTACTTCTAGTTGTCGGCCACTTCTAGTTAAGTTCCAAGGTTAAACGGTTTAGGTTAGTTCTTTCAAGTATTCGGGGTAAATCATAGATCCGATAGGGGAGATTAGTTGACACCAAAAGTGTAGCTTTTAGACAAGTCCAAAAGACCTCTAAATATCCCTAAGAACACAAACAAATAAGTTTAGGTTGATTAAAGTCTATACCAAAAGTTGTGAGTTAATTAACCTAATTAGGGTGAGTAGAGATTAAGCCAGACCCTATTCCAACAAGCGACAGCTGAGGATAGAAGTCTAAGATTAGCCATCGAACCCTTTATCAAGTTGTAAGGTATCAAAGGAGTCAAGTTAGAACACTTATACTATCTGCTCGGACCGAGCGGGACACTGCTCGGACTGAACAGAGAGTATAAGTCTGGAAATTTAAATTGATGCACGAAAGTGATAAAGTTTGAGTTTCTGGATCCAAACTGAAGTGAAATCCGAATCCTAAGACGCTTTTATTATTGTTGAAAAACCCAAAAATCAATTACTTGATTATTGTTTAATTTTATTAGCAAAAAGACCAAAAATATCTACTTGCATTCCTTTAATTACCGTTTCTTCATTATTTCTTATTCCAAAACACTAAAATTCATCCGTCTAGATTTTGAGAAAGAACGAGTCTAGTATTCATAGTCCGTCCCTTGGGTTCGACCCTAGAACTTTACCATAAACGATTAGTGAGGTTAAGTCTTAGGTACAAATTTATTTGACCATAGGATCTTATTCCTTCATCAATATCTTCAACGGTTCGGCTTTCAGCAGAAACGTAGTCAAAAGTGACATCTGGCAATGTCACAGATAATTCGGTTCCCTTCCGGAGTGTTAAAATGGTTCCTGGTTCCTGACCAGGATATCGAAGAGACGATTTGATTGTTACTCGAAGCATTTAGAATGATATCTGGTATCCAGCCAAGATATCGTATAAATGGTCCGAATTCCATTTAAAGCGTTGAATCGCGTTCCGACGGCTACTCGAAACGTCGATGTGAAGACGGTTTGACTGCCACTCAAACTGTTGAAAGTGCCATTTGGTTATTATCCATACGGCGATGAGACGATTCAATTACCATTCAGAACATCACGTTGATATCCGGTTTCCATCCAAGACATCAGGTAAATGATCCAATTGTTACTTGAAACGTTTAGAAGACATCTGTTAATCAGATTTCCATGAAACGATTCAGCCTTAGTCTGAAGCTTCAAGTGCTACCTGGTTATCAGCCAGCATATCGAGTGAGACGATTCGATTATTATTCGAGCCATTTAAGGTGATACCTTGTATCCAACCAAAATATAACCCGATTTTCATTCGAAGCATTGACCTTGAGTGAGACACTTCGATTATTATTCGAGCCATTTAAGGTGATACCTTGTATCCAACCAAAATATAGCCCGATTTTCACTCGAAGCGTTGATCTTCGTTTTGGTTGCCACCCGAAACGTCAAAGTGATATTCAGTTGCCAGCCAAGATATTGAGAAAGTTTGATTGCCACTCAAACTGTTGAAAGTGCCATTTGGCTATTAGCCATACGGCGATGAGACGATTCAATTACCATTCAGAACATCACATTGATATCCCGTTTCCATCCAAGACATCAGGTAAATGGTCCAATTGTTACTTGAAACGTTGAGGAGACATATGTTAATCAGATGTCCATGAAACGATTCAGCCTTAGTCTGAAGCTTCAAATGATACCTGGTTATCAAACAGCATATCGAGTGAGACGATTCGATTATTATTCGAGCCATTTAAGGTGATACCTTGTATCCAACCAAAATATAACCCGATTTTCATTCGAAGCATTGACCTTGAGTGAGACGCTTCGATTATTATTCGAGCCATTTGAGGTGATACCTTGTATCCAACCAAAATATAACTCGATTATTACTCGCAGCGTTGATCTTCGTTTCGGTTGCCACCCGAAACATCAAAGTGATATCCAGTTGCCAGCCAAGATATCTAGAAAGTTTGACTGCCACTCAAACTGTCGAAAAAGCCATCTGGTTGCCAGCCAGACGGTGGGGAAACGATTCAATTACCATTCAGAGCATTGCCTCGATGCCTGGTTTCCAGTCAAGGTATCAAGCAAATGATCCAGCTGTTTACTTAAAGCGTTGAAAAGAAATCTGTTGCCAGTCAGATGTTCATGAGACGATTCAGTTGTCACCTGAAGTGTTCGAGTGATATCTGGTTGCTAGCCAGGATATCGGTAAAATGATTCGACCTTCTTTCGGAATATTTAAGGAGACACCTGGTATCCTGCCAGGGTATCTGATAAATACTCCGACTTCCATTCGAAGCGTTGATCTTCGTTTCGGCTGCCACTCGAAACGTCAAAGTGATATCTGGTAGCCAGCCAGGATATCGGGTAAACGATTCAACTATCATTCGAAACATTTGAAGTGACACGCGGTATCCAGCCAAGATATCAAATAAATGCTCCGTCCAATCAAAGCGTTTGAATTTCATCTGGTGCCCAGTCAGATGTCAATAAACCGTTCGGCTCCTACCCGAATCGTTGAAATAACGACGCTGTCCATTAGGCTTGTAGGCGCCGTGACACCACCCTCAGGTCTGTGTCAAAAAAAAGGGTGCGCGCAAGTGCTACATGAGTCGGACTTCCTATGGCCTTCTCACGTGCGGGGTGACAGTTGGTCCTCGGACAGGGAACGATGCCTCAGCTATCGGTCCTTAACCAGCCATCGAAGAGACAAAATTAGTCCTCGGACATGGTACATAACCTCAGCTATGGGTCCTTAACTAATCGTTGAAAAAAAGACAATTGGTCCTCAAACGGGGAACATAGCCTCAGCTATCGATCCTTAACCAATCGTTGAATGGAGACAGTGGTCCTTGGACAGGGTACATAACCTCAGTTATGGGTCCTTAACCATCCGTTGAAGGGAGACAATTGGTCCTCGAACAGGGTACATAGCCTCGGCTATCGGTCCTTAACTAATCGTTGAATGGAGACAGTGGCCCTTGGACAGGGTACATAACCTCAGTTATGGGTCCTTAACCATCCGTTGAAGGGAGATAATCGGTCCTCGAACAGGATACATAGCCTCGGCTATCGGTCCTTAACCAAATATCAGATGATGATAGTAACGTCCAGTTCCTGACCGGAACATTCAATTTTAGTTTCCTCAAGCACCAAAGAAAAAGGTTTATGTCTTGAATTCTTCAATCCGGGTTTGGTCCGATGGTCCTGATGTCTGTCTCATCCTGGATTGTCTGTTTCTGGTGTTCTTTGCAGCTGGCCTTGGTTAGCGAGTCGCAATTCAACCAGATTCACAATATTGAGATCAAATTCTCAACATTGAGCTCAAGTTACTTCACCAGTACTCCTGTTAATTTCAAGAGTATTGGATATCTTCGGTTGCTCCGTGCCAGCCGTGATGATGCCTGTCCAACGATTTCAACCGTCTTGGTTTAATGAATCTTAGTGAGCCTTGAATTTGATCACCAAGGTGCTCCAGTATGATCCACTAGGCGTGAGAAATTTATTTTTATTTTATGCTTCATGGAGATCCTCCCGATTTGGTGAAAGGTGCTCTTTCTCCCTCTTTTTCATTTATTATTATTTTTTTCTTCTGAGGTTACTTGAATTCCTCAGGTGTATATGAAGTTTTCTCCATGTTGAAATGTTGTCCATGCCTCCATCAATTTTGATTGTGAGCCTATGAGCTTTCTTAATTTGGTCCAAAAAGGGTTTCTGGTTGTCAGGTTTCGAATGAAACAATGGTCTTAATATTTTTTGGTAGGATTTTTGGTGATGATGATCAGCAAAATAGATTCCCCATATTTTTCTGATTTTGTAGGAATTTTCCTCACATTTTTCTGAGTTTCCTATGATTTTTGGTGAATTTTTGAAGGTTATTAGATTTTTGAATAAATCATAGAATAATATGGTAATTTGTGATTGGCTGGAATTTGGAATTTTGATTTAAAAATATTATGCAAGGAATTTGGTAATGGTTTTGGCATGAGCGCATTCCTTGCATTTTTCTGGATCTGTAGAAATTTGATTTGGATTTTTCTGAGTTAGGTTGAATTTTTACAAATTTTTGCAGTTTCCAGCAATCTTATTGGGCCACATCAGCAGAGATACCACGTGGTGACATCTGGTTTGCCCAAATCAGCGGAGAGAAGGTAGTCAACAATGTCTTCTTTGGTCAAAGCATGCTACAAGTGGCAGTTCGTGACTTGTCCATGTTCCTTACCCTCGCCATTTTCTTGAGCCAACAATGCCCAGTGATCCTTCCAGGGCGGTGGTGTAGAGAATGAGAGGTTTACCGGGAATAGGTGTAGATAATACTGGAGGGTTAAGGAGGTAATCCTTAATGTCTTCAAATGCTCTCTGGCATTTATCGTCCCACTTAAAAGGAACGTCCTTCTTTGTGAGATGCGTAAATGGTTTGTTCCTACCGGAGAGATTTGCTATAAACCTCCGAATATATGCCAATCGCCCCTGTAGTGACCTCAACTGTTTTAAGTTCCGAGGTGGTGATAACCCTCGAATTGCTTTGATTTTTTCAGGGTCAATCTCAATTCCTCGATGTCTCACTACAAATCCCAAGAATTTTCCTAAGGAAACCATGAATGCACATTTTAATGGATTGAGTTTGAGAGCATGGAGCCTTAGCCGCTCAAATACCACTCTGAGGTGTTGCAAATGTTCTTCTTGGGAGTGTGCTTTGACCACGAGATCGTCCACATAGCATTCCACCACCTTATGTATTAAATCATCAAAAATTTTAGTCATGGCTCTTTGGTATGTCGCTCCAGCGTTCTTCAGTCCGAATGGTATGACCTTGTAGCAATAAATGCCTATTAGTGTGCGAAAAGCGGTGTGCTTTTGATCTTCCTCGTCCATTTTTATTTGATTGTACCCTGAGTACCCGTCCATGAAGGAGAAAACTTCATAGGATGAGGTGTGATTAATGATTATCTCAGTAACGGGTAATGGGAAGTCATCTTTTGGGCAGGCTTTGTTTAGGTCTCGGAAGTCAACACAAACTCGAATTTGGCCGTTCTTCTTTTTGACGGGAACTATGTTGGCTATCCAATCTGGAGTTTCTTCTTCTCGGATAAACCCTTCTTCAATCAACTTCTTTACTTCCATTGTGACCTTTTCTTCTAATTCTATTCGCATCCTTCGAGGTGCTTGCTTGATGGGTTTGAAACTTGGGTCTATTTTTAATTTGTGGAAGGCTACCGCAGGATCGAGAACAGGCATCTTGCTGTATGTTGATATCTCATTTATTTATTGGTATTTGGACTGTACTTGGCACCTAAATTTGACCCAAACCTTGTTATTATTTGACATTTCCTTGTGTTTTTCCAGGATTCGGCTTTACCATCGCTTTAGCTCATTGTATACAGGTTTTGATGAAGAACAAGAGGAAAACAGACTCAGAGAAGCTCAGGATGCTTGCTTTTAGGCCAGACGACTCATTCCTAGCGCTAGGCACACGATCTAGACCGTCATGCGGGCCACATGCCACCTTAGACGATGAGTCCAGGCTTAAGTTCGGGTCGAACATCTCCAGTTCGGACTGAACCAGGCTCTGCACCGGACTTAGCACATTTTTCACTTCTCCATGACCAGTTCGGACCGAACCCTCTCTTGTTCGGGTCGAACTGGGACCCTTGCAGAGAGTCCTCTTACTCCAGGTCGAATTGACCTCTGTCTGGCCCCGAAGTGACGCATATGGCATGTTTTTCTGAATTAGGAAGATGATTTCTGGCGAGATTTGATGCTCTGGACGACCTAGCTTGCTCCCCAAGCACCCGAGGCTTCTATATAAGGTCTCCTCTGCCCTGGCGGCAGACGGTCTTGGCGCTGGACGATTTTGCATACTTCCTTGGAGTTCTTCATCGATTCTCTTGATTCTTTCACTGTTTTTGAGGCGACGGCAGCGAGTAGTGCGAGATCTATCATCCATTCACCTTCCACAGTTCTAGATAGCAAAGTTTAAGTTGCAAAGGAGTAGTTGGTTATTTCTTTTCATGCTTATTACTTCTCTATTGATGGACATGTATCTTTATTGTTTTATTACTGTTGTTATGTGTTGTTTTAGTTCGATGTCTGAGTAGTTTACTTTAGTCTTAGGGTAAGATGTAGCTTAGGTTTAGTTTGGTGTTGTTGTTATGATATGCTTGATACTTGACATGCTATTTATCTATTTGGAATTAATTGTTGCTTAGTTTATTGATGTTGTTTGATTTATTTTGCTTCTGAATCTACTGCAGGGTTTGGTTAAGTTACGAATTTAAACAAACAATAGTTGTAAGTTAAGTATTTGGGTTAAGCCACAGATCTGAAAGGATAGGTTAGGTGTGCCGAAAGACACAACTTCTAAACTACTTGAAAGAGTGTTTAGATAACCAAGGAAAACAAATAGTAAAACCCTTGTAAACATGTGCCAACGCGAAAGTTTAGGTCTAGTGAACTTGGGCGAGTTTAGTAGAGTCCTGTGCTAGTTTCTGACCCGAAAGGCGAAAGTTGAGGGTTAGGGATTGTAGTTGCAGCCAGTCTAGACTCGTGGCATCGTCAAAGTCAAGTGTACTATTCAACAATTCAGATCCATGCTTTCAGTTCGGACCGAACTGGTCTGGTTCGGACCGAACTGAAGGTAGGATTCCTAGGACTTCGAGTTAATTATGAAAGTAATTGATTTCTATTTCTTTAGAGGCTAAACCTAGTGAAATCTGATCCCTAGGACGCCTTTTTATCATTAGAAAAACCACAAATTTATCCTGTGTTTGTTTAATTGTTTGATTTTTGTCATTAGAGTCTAAAACCCCCAAAAATATCTACATTCTAGCACTTTACTATTAGTTCTTTATTTTATTCAAAAACATTCCTTTTTATCTGTCTAGCTTTTGAGAACCAGTAAGTCCGGTACTCATTAATCCGTCCCTTGAATTCGACCCTAAACCTTAGTCCAAACGACTAGTGAAGTTAGGTTCTAGGTACAAATTTATTTGACCTAGGTTTTAAGCCTTCATCATATGTCCAGGCAAAACAATCAATATACTCTCTTAAAAGATCTTTGAGTTGTTCTTTTCTTTCAGGAGAAAGAGATGCATTCACAAAAGTAGGGCGAGGGTCTTCTTTCGTACCCAAGTTTATCTCGTGTAACTCGTCCACAGTATTTTGCCCCCCTTCTTCAAGTTCTTTTGGTGCCATCTTGGCCGCCAATATGAATTGTTCTTCCGTTTCATTTTCCACTTCCCCTATCGCATGGCACGTAAATGACATTTCTCTCGTCTGGTTACCTTTCACCCTGAGGTATGTTGGATTATGCACATTCTAGAAATGTTCATATTCTCTTTGGAGTCTTATCTTGTTGCAAGTTCTGTGATAACCCAGACCTTTGGTGCATCTTTTCTTGCCATCTATTCCCTCGATTTTTGAAGGGAATCTGTCCCACATTTTCCGGAAGGACTCCGCTCTTGTCGGATCTATGGGACCAAAGCATTGGAATTTCTCGAAGAGAGAGAGAAGTTCATCACTGTAATGTCCCTGCGCCTTGACTGGTACTAATTCCTTATCTTCTTCTTCCAACCATTTTTCTGAGTTTTCGCACGGGGGTTGATCACTTCAGACTAGATTTCCTTCAGCTTTATAAAAGAGAATGGGCGGTTGTATCGTCTTTTTGTCACCAATGCACTCCATTTTGGCGGGGACTAAAAAGATTTCTAGCCGATTGACTTGATTCACATTTCTCAGGGTTAGATCTTTGTAGCAGTTTTCGGGTATGAGGCTGACAGCGAAGGCTTCACATCTTTCCCTATACCTGATGTCATATTTATCCTTCCCAGAAGTCTTTTTAAATTCTTCAATGGGTTCGCTTGATCGTGATTCACTAGCCGTAGACTCCTTTATCACGAATTTGACTTTCATCGTTTTCTTACCATTTTCAACTGGTTCAGACTTCACGTTTGTTTCTTGTTTTGTCGGCTCATGCTCACACCTTGGGAAAGCAGCAATCAAATGGTCCCTCAAGACCTTGGGAACGAAATATTTTGCATCTGACAGCCGAACCTCATGTACAGAGAAAGGGTATCTGTCTCCCCTTATTGTTTTTTGTTGACCGTCGGCAATGTACTTTATACACTGGTGGAGAGTTGAAGGTACCAAGTGATATTCATGCAGCCAAGGTTGTCCCAACAATGCTCGATATGATGTACCTGCATCTATGACATAGAATTTCACTTTGGTTTTTAATTCTCCGACCTGGAGTGGCAAGACAATTGCCCCCCAGTGATTTTCGATGATGTTGATCAAATCCTCTAATTGATGTATGCTCAGAGAAAGGTACTCCAGAGATTTTCGTGGTAAAATGTTGACCGAAGAGCCCGGATCCACCAGTATCCTTTTAATCTTGATTCCTCGCGTGATCCCTGTTATGTACAGAGGCCGATTATGCGCGTATTTCCCACTTATTAGATCTTCTTCTGTAAAGGTGATTAGTTCTGCCGGGTCAACATATAAAGTTTCAGTGGGCTCTTCAGTGACTGCATAAGTTTGGAACCCTTCTGGATTTTGCAAAGCATGTATCAGAGTTTTCCTCAGGTCTTGCGACATCATCAGAGCATCAAAGACACTAAGTGGAGCAGGTATTTTTCTCAGATGTGCCAATATATTATAGCCATTTGCTATTGCTTTACTCCTTTCTAAAAAATCTTTTGTTTGGTTTTCGGCATTCGGTTTCTCCTTAGGAGGTTGTCGATCAAGTATGTAAGTACCAGAACGGAGATTGACATTGCATTCGTCTTGACATGTAGACGACATATCATCCTCATCCTCTACTTCAAACATCGTTTTAAGGAAGAATGCATCTTTTTCTTCACGATTGGGACTTTTCTCAGATGCCATTGTGTCCGTTTGCTTAGGAGGAATCATCACGGGCCCCTCTTCCGAGCTGTCATAATACTCATTAAACTCAACGCTGCTCGAGCTGTCGTAACCATTGATAGAAGATAATGATTCATCTGGATCAAAATCACAAGTGATTATATTTGCGAACTCAGTATCTGGTATCCCCATCGTTTCTTCCCATCCAGGACGTTATCTGGGGATTGTGTTTAGAAACCAGGCCTCCCCTGGTGAAGGAAATCCTCGCGGCCTCCTGCGTCTCAATTGACATTCTCTATCCAACCATATTCTGAAGGCAGGACAACTGTCCGTGGTGTGACCCTGCTCTTAATGATACAAGCAGAATCTGGGATTACCTCTCCGCCTAGTTGCTCTCATGCATCTCAAGGTGGGTAAACACACATTGTTTCTTAGTACTTCTCTGAGTAAAGTGTAATACCCCCTTCTCTCGATAGGCGAAGTAGGTGGTGAGGCATTCCTCGCCCTTGCTCGTCTAAGTAATATTCTTTGAGCAAATTGGACTCTCCGGGCTGCTAAGTCGTTATGATTTCTTCGGTGACGCATTCTTCTACAGTTTCGTCTACGAGTAATTGTTCGTATTTGGGCGGTCATTGTAGGTCACGTCCTTACATGCGGAATTTGCCACATTGTAATAGGAACTCCCTCTATGATTACCGGTGCAGAATTTGGCCTCATCGGATTTCTCATATTCTCGTCTCTTGAAGGTATTTCTCTATGGGATCTCATGTTCAGCCTTTCTTGTACCATTGATTCATTATTTGGGTCATGGCTTAGTCTTAAGGGTTCTGTCGCTTGATCGGAAGAGTTCTTTTTTATGCTTTCCTCGATAGGATGTTTTAGAGTTTCTTGATCAAAATCCTTCTTCTTCTTCCGATTCTTTCGACGTTTTTTGCCTTTACTTTTTGAAGCTTGGCTAGTTTGGCTTTCAGCTCGTGGAGTTTTCTCCTAGTGCTTCTGTTCGAGGGATTTCTTCTGGTAGAGATACTGCTTGGTTATTTGCCGGGTGGTCTTCATCCAAATTTTCTCCAGGCACAATACCTCTCGTTTCTTCGGCTACAGGTCGTAAGGTTTCCACCACCGCTTTAATTGCCTCCTCATTTGTACGTTTGTCAGTAATCTTCAAGTCACACAATGATTCTAAAGTAGCAAGTTTCGTCATGTTTTGTTGGTGTATCACGGTGACTAGATCAAGAAACATGCTCATCCTTTCTTCAATCCTGTCAATGACATTTTCATGAGTTTCGGCATGTCATTTTCCTTTTTTGTTTGGCGGGTAAAGGTCTGGTTCTTTAATTGCAACTCCTTTATTCTTCTTCTTGAGTGATGTTTCAGCAAGAAGTTCAGCGCAAAGTCTAGGTGCGATTTCATCGGGATCCGAGTCAGTGTCACTGAGAGATATCATATTACAAGTTTCGTAATCGTCTCGTTCGTCATCTATATCCATGTTCGCGACGACTCGCCATGCTCTTGTGATGACTCACCGTACTCCCATACTTCAATACGCTCCCATGTTTCGCGGTATGAAACTTCTTTTGGAAGATACAATATTTCTGGGTTGGATCTGAATAAGGAATATGGAGAGAGTTTTACGGCCTGTGAATACACGGGGTCCTCTGCCCGTTCCTCTTCTGTATAGTCCTCAGGTGGGGTTATTCTTAACTCGCAATCATAAAACATCCCCCATTTTGGATATTTCTTCCAGGGACGTATTAGTGATGCTTCTAAGGGCGGCCTCTTTCTTCTTTCTACTGTGATTTTGGTATTAGGTGGCAAACGAAAATATTTGAGAAGTTCAGCATTGGTCATTTGAGCTTCGTGCCTTGTTATGATTTGATGAGCTTCGTCTATATCCCGTCGATTTTGTATCCATGGATATGGGATCATCGGATCATACCTCCGTTTTTTACGAGCCTTGTACTCCTCAGGCGGTATAGCTGCACATATTTCCATATCATGATCCATCGAGATATGCACAACTCTTACTTCATGATATTCTGATTCATCCGACTCGGGCATGGTCTCTTCATTTACATCATCTGAGTGTTCAAATTCTCTTGTTGGCTCATCTTCTCGTTCAGACATCTCCCAATCGTTCTTGGCGACATTACAATACTCATACTGGTCTTGATCACCTTCATCCTCTAAATTTCTAAGGGGTTCGTATTCATCTTCCAGATTTATGAGGGGTTCATATTCATCATCAGAGTTGTTAGGATCTTCCGGATTAAGCCCGTTTCGTTCACACATTATTTCCCGCATCTTTTCGCTGACCAGGCGAAGTACCTCGTTGAGTATTTCAGGTCTGATTTCGGTTTGGTTTCCGCCGGGTTCTGTAGAAACAGTCACCTTTAGCTGTAGATCTTCTTGATGTCCAGAAAATGCGATTTCTATGCCTCTTATGTCCAGAGGTCCTAAGATTGGCCCTGGGTCGATTTCGAATTCTACAACTCGTCTTCCTTCCTCCGAGGATGCATCATCTCTATCTTCCGCCTCTACTTCAGCATCTTCTGTGTTTTCAAATGAGTCACATCCTGCCCCCACATTATGGCAAGACCTTTGGGTAGGTGTTTCCGAACCGACGGAATCAGGATAATCGTTATCTTCTTCTTCCGGCTCTCCCTATCCTTGAGCCACGATGCCATCTGTCCCCCAGTCCCAAGGGACACCATCGTCCTCGATATCCAATTGTTGGAAATCGAACTCAAGCTCGTCCTCTGGTTCCCCTTCACTACTGGAGTATTCAATTGGATCCATCCCCTGAGATACTCTAATCTCACTCATCATTGTCCGGATAATCCGATGCATTTCCGAATACAAAGTGAAATAATCTTCCAAGGTAAAATCCTCATCAGACAGATACTCGTCTTCTGATTGTTGTGGTTCTTCTATCTCTTCCAGAATTTCAAAATCGTCTTCTGATGACACTTCTTCGGCAGGCCCTGTAGGACTTATCGAGTTACAGTGTTCGACATATTCGTATTTCCTATGTGTTTTTCGAGCCTTGTCCCGTTGATATACCAGTAGAAGTTTAGAGGTAATTCCGCCACTGTCATCTTTAATTGGTGAATTGTTGTTTATGGATTGTGGCCGTTGTGGGGATTTCATGCGAAATTGGCTTATTTCTTTTTGAATGGTCTCTTTTATCCTTTCAATGAGCCCTTTGTTTTCATCATTTAAAATTGTGGTATTGATAGATTTCACCAATTCCAATTCTTCTTGTAAGGCTCGAGGACCTCCTGAGATACGAGCGGTTCGCCTTACTTTTCCGGCCAAGGGTGTCGTCATATTCATGACTGATGGATGATCTGTTGACTCTATTGTTGTGGCACTGTTGCAATTTTCATGATCATATAAGTATTGGTATTTGCACTGAGACACTTGGTCATTGGCCTTCTTTTTATCCTTTGAGGTACTGGCTTCGACATAATTGTGCTCTTTGTCCGTACTTGCTTTTGCCCCCGAGATCTTTGCCATGACCTCCTTGGGAATGAAATGTGCAAGTGTGACGGATCTAGGTTTACCTTGCACATAATCTTCTTGTGACTTTTTGGTTATCTTGCTAATCCCAGCGAGTTGTTTAGCTCTGGCCAATGTCATTGGTTTTCCCTTTTTCTTCTCATCTTGTTTCGGTCGACTTGTTATCATCCGAGGAGCGGGAATATTTTCCACAGGTTGGGTATTACTCTTTTTATTAGTTTGGAGTTCATTGTGCATTCTTCTTAACACCTTTTTAGATCTTTTAGATAGATAGAGGGTCCAAGGCTGAGGATGCTCTCTTTCCTCTTCCGATTCTTCACAGGATGTCATGTTAACCTGGAAATGCAGCTTAGGAGTTTGTTGAGCTTCCTTAGGTATCTTGATTTCCCCTTCTTGTATTTGTCTCTCTAACCAGTCTTTAAAGATGTAACATCCTTCCAGAGTATGCCCGAGAATCCTGTGGTAGAGGCAGTAATTAGGATCATCTGACTTGTCAGCCTCTTTAGGTCGTTTACATGGTGGTAACTGCATGCCTTGGGTTACAGCGAGTTTGAAAAGATCATCTATGTACTCTCTTTTAAAAGAATAGGGCCTTTTTCTTCGTTCTCGCAGGGTTATGGTACTGAACCTCCTTTGTCCCGACTCTTTGTTATCGTCCTCGTTTGCTCGCCTAGTTTCTTCAGTGCCAACGTTGTAGCTCGTTGAAACCATCGCATTCTCATTTTTCTTTATTTCACTTTTCTTGCCTCTTTTTTTTTGTTTTGTCTTTCTCTGGATTGGGTCGGACTGTTGGGATCCATCCTTCTTGGCTTAAAGTTTCGTATTTAGATACCAAGGTAACCAATGGTTGAAATTCTGTGATTTTTGCCGGTACTAAATAAGGTTGGATCCATCCGGGCAGATTATTCATGACTATCTTGACTTGCTCATTCTCTTTTAATGGAGGTTGGCATCGGATGCTCATATTTCTCCACCTTGTGATATACTCCGTGATTGATTAATTTTTCTTCGGCTTTAAGTTCGCCATATCCATAAAAGTAACATCTTGGCTTATGACCATGAATTTAGAACAAAAAGCGTCTTCTATCTCTTCCCAAGATTTAATGCTATTCTCTTCTAGCGATGCATATCACTCGAAAGCGGGCCCCGAGAGACTTTGAGGAAATTGGCCAAGAAGCCAAGCGGGATTATTAGCCGTATCGCCACAAGTGGTAATAAAATGAGCAAGATGCTGTTCTGGAGTGATTTTTGAACTTATCCCATCAAATAGTCAGAATCTCGGTACCACATGCCTTTTAGGAAATGGTTCATCATCGAAATGCCTGGGGTAAGGTCTTCCCACTCTTTTCTTAGGCCTTGTTGGAAGTCCCAATCCCAACTCCTTCATTTGCTTGAAAATCATCTCTCGTAAATCATCGCCCGTCGTCGGATTCGATGGAGTTGATGAGGGATAGGTTTGTCTCTTGTTGGTTATTGATACCTTAGGAGAATTCCATGAGACACCCCCTCCCCTCTCTTCTTCGTCTTCTTTTTCAATAAACCTTCTTGTTATTTTCTTAGCGGGATTCCCTTTAGGCTCTTCAACACGGCTCTTGCTGTTACCACCTAGCTTTAACCGGGTCTCGTTCTCGTCATGTGATACATGTTTTTTCTGTCGAGCTTTTAGTTGAGCATTTTCTTTTCGAAGTGCCTCAAATGCCTGAGCCATCCGTTCTATCTTTTCTTCCAATGGTGTGCTCGGGACATGTTCTTCTTCGCTTGCACTTTCACCCGTCGAAACATTGTACCCTTGCTGAAATTCCTCCTCATTTCTAGCAGGTTCTGCCATATGTGTCGACGCCTCTTCTTTTGATGTAGGTTTCTTCTTAGAATTTCAGCCTTTCTTTTGATCGTTTATGGCATGTCCCGTCTCCAATTGTTTTCCATCATTTGCAGCTCGATGACGGGTCACTGTCGTTTTACTTTTCGGTTCTTGAGGCTCATCCTCATCGTCACTGAGGGCATATGAGGTGATTTGCTCGTCAGATTCTTCATCTATGCTTAGAGCGTTTACAGTGAAGGAATCCTCATAGTAATTTACGGATCGTTCGATTTGTATCGCCCTTTTTTTTCCTTTTCGATCTCTTGTTTTCCAAATGAACCCGGAGGTCCCCTTGGGGTATTGGCGTGAGTTCTCAAGTTATTTGATTTGTCATCGGGGTAAGTCAGCCTTTTGTAAACTGGGACCCGTTGATCATGATCAGAATCATCGCCTTGTTTTATCGTTGCTTCAGACTTGGGCTGTCCTTTTGTCGGGTAGACAAGCCTTTCATGTACAGATTTACGGGGTTTTTGTTTTGTACCATCAGGCTGTGAGAGAGTATGAACTTCCCTTTGACCGTGTTTATTTTTAACGATGCGATACATCTTTCGGATCTTTTCGGGAAAGCTCGATTTTGAGTCATCGGAGGAGATAGTTAAGGACTTGAAACGAGCAGGCAAATCTCGCCAACCCAAGAGGCTTGTGTTTGGAGAACTCCATTTTGCTGCTCGAAGCGGTGAGAAGGAGTTCTGGACAGGTAAGTCGGTTTCCACCTCTAACTCGTTTTGGCATGCTTGCAGAGCCTCCTTCTTTGAGTCCTTAACCCTTTTCATGAGCTTTGGTATGGGTTTGGCTGGAGTGAATGTCTCGGTAACAGTGTTGTTAACCTTGGAGCTCCTGAAACGCCTGTTAGCGCCAATGTCGCGTTGTGCTTCCTGGCCATCAGATTGTATCATGTTTCCACCGGACGCCTTGCAACCAGGGGTGTGGAAGGAGTTGTTGGCGCCTACTTGCACTACTGGGACACTGATCGGAATTGATCCGATTATGATCATCTCAGAAGTGACATATGGGACCACCGCATCGTAGTTGTTACTCTTGTTCATCATTTTCCTGCAAGTAAGAAATACTTGTTTTATTCGTCAGCAAAAAGATTTTATGAATCCATAAAGCTTATATACTTTATCCTGTGACTTTATCCAATGAGAGGTGAAAAAAGGTCCCATCGGGCGTGCCAGAAACCTATCTCGCACTTTTTCGCGGTCCTCGATTCAAACAGAGGAAAATCCGGTCTCGGATTGAGGGGGAAAAGAATGCGGATCAGATACCCCTCGCGAGCCTCAAGAG